>OX387376.1:32129602-33498109 GCA_947563715.1 Lycia hirtaria | reverse complement strand
GTGATATTAACGACAAAAATCACTGTGCATTTATAAACAATAGTTCTCTTAAAAATTGATAATCTCTTTTTTATGAAGTCAATTAAAAACATAAAAAAAAAACAAAAAACATTTAAAACGTTTATTCCATCTCCAAATCAATACACAAACAAGAACAAAAACACCAACCTTAGCCGCCTTGGACAGTTCCTCCTGCAAACTCTGCTTCACTGGCGTGTCAATCGACGCGTCATTCGCCACTTTATCATCTATACCTATCTCCTTTGCCACGGTATCTTCTACAACAGCGTTGAGAGCTGCGTTGATCTTCTTGCATGCTTCGTAGAATTTCGCTAAGATTTGTGAACCGGGAAGCCCCAGTTCGGACGCTATGTCATCGACGTCTTTCATTTGGAAACCCATAGCTAGGAAGATAACCTGAAAAAAAGTTGAATATAAGTACATTATCAAAGAATAAACAAAATAGATGTAGAATTATCTCGTTTTTCGCGGGCGCCATCCTAACTAATATCGTTTGTACGTAATATCGCTTCTATAAAGCGAAAGTAAGTCTGACCATTTTAAATGTAGTGTATGTGTGTATGACCACTTGTTTGTTTGTTACCTTTACAACCAAATCTTTTTAACCAAACGGCTGAACTGATCGCGCGTGACAGTTCACGTCTGAGAGAAAGTGACAAGTCCTTATTAAGTGAATAAGATTTTAACATGCGTTTATAATTAATACGGTATATCACTACCATAAATGAAACGAATCTAACAACACCTCATATATTGAAATTCATCAAACTGTTTAGGCTGTACATTGTCAGTCAGTCAGTTTTCCAGGACAAAGCCTTTTTGTATTGGTATAATGGTATAGATGCCGACGTTCTTATCTTTAAATGTAATAAAAGAAACGCTATGTATGAGATATATACAATGTGATTGGAAAGCAAGGGTTTGTTTCTATTACCTGCTGCACGGCGTCCAGTTTGCAGGCACTCTTGGCGTGGAAGATCAAATGCGCGAGCGGAGAGAGCAAGTCGGCCACCAGCCTATAGTCTGCTTGCTGTCGACAGTACGCCTCTAGACGCGCCAAGTCGTGCCCTGATAGATGCTGGCTTATCAGCTCCTTCGTCACCGCTGGAAAATGAAGAAACAACTATTTTTATATAATAGTGTAGTGACATATGTAATAATGCCACAAGAAGTGCACATACGTTTTAAAAAAGTTTTCTTTTTTATATCTTTTAAATTGGCTGAGGCGTTCTAAAATACATTATGTGTTTTCAAAACTCCATCGCTAGTATAAATGATATCTGATTTTTTTAAATGTCCTATCTAAATAAACAAAACCGTCTCTCACTTTTGTAATTTAACACTCAGCAGAGAGATAGCTGCGTGCTTTGAGCACTTTCTTGACTCTTGTGAACAATAAATCCGACAGAGGAACCCGCGTGCGAGTTTCGAAAGCGGCCTCCTATCATCGTTAGGTCTAGACAAGACACAGCAACGAGAGCTCCAATCCAAGTGCTGCTTCCATCTAGTACTTAGCGCACTATAAAAATTATACCTAATCGACTACCAGGATGAGACCTATATCAGACGATTCCGTGCTTGATGGGCTTCCTGAATATATAGGATTGACTGCGCAAATCCTGGAGCGTTTCTTGTGGGAGCCAATTTTCGTATTGTTTTTTTTTTTGCCTGTGATAGCTACCCTAAATGACCACCCCCACCATGATGAAAGCTATACCAGAAGATATTTTAATAGTCTGTCTTAAAAAATTGGGTTGCCGGACCTTAGCTTGGCATATTTCATAAAAGACTAGGTTAAAGTTGCTTCAACCATACGTTTCATTTGTATTCCGAGCCTACTTTTAATGAAATTTTTAAGGGTAGTCGTTTCATAGAACATTATTAGTAACGACCAAGTGCAAAATTTCATCAAAATCAAATGTAGTAGTTTTTGAAATGTTTTGATTTTGTTGCTGTTTTTTTTTTATTTTAATTTTTAGTTGTATAGATTTAATGAAAACTGCACCACACTTCTTCGATATTTCTAGTGGCGAATCGTCTGATATAGTATATAGTCAAAGACGTAGCGAAAAATGTTCATGTCTGTGGATTAGGTCTCATCCTGGTAGTCGATAAAGTCAAATTGAGAATTGAGGTGTAATTTTTGCAGTGCGCTCCCGTCCGTACTAATCTGTTTGAATCTAGTACAGACATAATTTAGAGCATCTAAGTTTGCATGAAATGAAACAGCTATGGATATAATATCCTAGATGTAATGTAAAGCGATCTGTTGATCGCGAAGGATTATAATAAGTGGTTTCTGGTGGGCCGATCCCGGCGGCACTGCAATGCCGGGCCGACCCGTGACGGGAGTGGAGCGAGCCCCGAACATCCCGTCGATTTACAAAAATCAGTTTAATATACTGGTCCCTCAATGAGGGAACTTTCAGATATTAAGCTGAAAAGAACAGATACTACACTTTGGGCTAAGACTTAGCCAAAAGGCCGAGAAGCGATACTGAACAATCCATTTATGAATACTATCAATGACTCGCGGAGTGTCCCGATACCGCGATTCAGCTTTCTTTGTTTTATTCACTAGCGCCATCTAGTTTTTCCTCACTGAACTAAAACGAGGCCTGACCTCAGACTATTCTCATGACGTTGCCAAGTTTAAGAACTACAATCATTCAACGAATGACTGTTAGTTTTATTCATACAATACGATAGTGGCTCCACAATCTAACTGTATAGTTACATAAATCTGATAAACCAAGCCTACTTAGAAATCCCTCGACGCATAAAAAATTTCATTCAGCGTGGCAATGCTAAGAGCATGTTGAGCAATCAATTTGAAGATAATTTAATTTTTATATGTTTAAATATGCATCGTTAGCATGTCGATAAAATGTTTAAGCAGTTTTACATTTTCACTCTGTATTATCATGGCTTATCATGGGTATGTGACCTAAGTTCTAAGGTACGGTCTTATTATTTGGTATAACACACTAGAAGTTGAGAGAGCTACAAAACTAAAAAAGTACAGACGCGATGTGTTCGAACAATCGGTTGTTAGGAACCACTAGTATTAATCGTAATCCACGCTTTTTATTAAATCGATACCTAACTGCTTCAGTGCGGAAGGCAATGTTATCTTTATTGCATGGTGGGTGACACGACTGTAGGGCTATATTGCGATTTGTCAAAATTTTGTTAAATTGAATTTGGAGAGGTCTAAATTACGTTAATCCCGTACAGTATAGTTACGAAATAGTTTATATTCGAAACTACTAAACTCACTAAATTCAAAATCATAACTGTTTTTAATTACGTCATTACATAAATTTCATATAGTACTAGCGTGCAAACGAAATATTTGTTAGCCGCCACCGACAAGTGTAATAATAATACACAGACAATGAATCGTATAATGCACACTCAGGTTTTCAATGCATATAACTTGGGTGTCTTCAAATTAAGAGTAAATAAATTTCTTCTAGGCAAGCGCGCTCCATGGTGGACCGTAGCATCGCTCAACATCAAGTGAGCTGGCAGTCAAGTGCAAGCCTATAAATGAAAGAAAAAGCTACGACGACAGATACACAAAAGCACACGTCCAACTTGTAACACCCCTCGTTTTGCGTCGGGGCACAAAAGATATTATACAGAACGGACACTATTCCCTTTCCATCAATCTCGAGTTCCTCACGCGCTCCCCGTGCTCACCCTGTTTTTTGACGGACTTTGGCGGTATGGCGCTAGTCAAGACAAGTGTTGCGGGCTTTAAGCGCTAGAATCACAATTCCCGACGTCACGAGCGAGCGCAAACTAGACAACCATAATTTCATAAATGTGTGTGTGTGTGTGTGTATTATATACAGACGTCAACTTGCAAGTGTCACTGATTAGCGCGCAATTGTGTGAAGTGTCCGACGTGTGGTAGAGGGTTAAAAAGAAAAATAATAACTCACCAGGTTTCTCGCATTTGACGTTATCGTTGACCAGTGTGGAGATGGCGAGCGCCGCCGGAACCTTGCGCAATTGACGCGCGAGCAGTCGCGAGAAACGACGCCGGAAGTCGCCACTGTACGCCGCGAGCCACGAGCATTCGTGCAACGACCGCAACATTATGCATGAATGTTCGCCGGTCAGCTCATTCGCTTTTTGACTGGAAATTAAGGCAAATTTATTTTGTATCATGATGCAACTACGACTTCTTTATCTAAACGTAACCAATTTTTGAATCTGATTCACTAAACTACACTTTGAAAATTCGCTTAGATTTTTAAGGACACTACACTAATATTTTCAATACTTACATCTACATCATTTTTTTTTTGAATTATTATAATATGCCAGATCCTTCTATATAGTATATAATTAAAAATCCTACCAAATTTCGGCCTAATCCGTCCAGTAATTTTATCATAGATCAATTCTTTTACTTTATTCTTTTCCTATCAACAGCGGTCAGCAGTTTGAATATTCTGTATGTATACTTATATTTGACAAATAAGAGGCGTAGGAAATTGTAGCAGCATTGGTCTCCTATAAGTCAGTTAGTGAGCAAGTTTCAGGACCATAGTAGGCACACGAGCTAATGCCATGGCCTGGGAGGTGGCATCACAGTCACAATACTGCACCAGAGGAAGAAGGCCCCATTTTGCCTGCAATGGCCAACCTGTGCTCGGAGACGATTTATAGACTTCCAAATTAGCCATTGCAGATCATTGCCCTGAGGATAGCCTCTCTTTCGGTGCAGCAAGGTTTGGTTGGGCACTTGGGTGGTATTTGGTGTCTATCAATAGTTTTTATCTGGTATTTTCATTCGTACAATACACCGTACAGACATGCACACAACTTTAATCATTACTGTTTTGTTATCAATAATTTCTTCCAATTTCAATTTTTAAATAACATTTAATAAACAGATTTTAAAATCGAAAACAGATAATATTTAGAGGTAGCATAGAAATAGGGGAAAACTGTTTAGTTTTTTTCCTATTTTTATAGAAGAGCGCGCGTCAACGTTTCTCTTAAATTTTATACATATACACAAGCACACAATCAAGTAAAGTTTTGAATAAAAATTACTCACCTTAAATATACTGGGACATACTTCTGAGATTTCCAAAACTTGAGCAATTCTTCAGTGAGACCAAAACTAGTACCTAAATAGTCTAAATGTTCTGCTCTCACTTCCGTAAGACGCCTGAGGAGCGTCGGCGGCTTCGATCTGAAAATTAAATAAATAACACCCGTCAAATTCGAGTTTGACTCGCACGCAGATGCTTCCGTATTACCAAACAACCTAAAAGCACACATCGAACACTACATACTCATACTCATACTCATATATTTATTGCGTCATATGTACATTACAAATGTCTATATAAATATCACAATGAAAATACATATGGCCCTATAAGGGCATGGCAACATGAGGTTCGGAGCGCTCTATTTTCATCTTTGCAAATGTATCCTTAAAAAATTCGTCAAGAGTGTAATAACAATTGGCTTCCAGATATGTTTTCAGATTCACGACAAAGCTATTTTCTGTATCTAGATCCTTTAATTCATTTGGTAACTTATTATATATCTTTACCGCCATCGAGTTAGGGCCAGAACTGTGCATTACAAGAGTTGATTTTGGTACAACGAGCTTATGTCTATGTTGTGATCTAATTTTTCGCGGATTGTCTCCTTTTTTTTTAAATAAATTGGGGTAATTTCGAATTTTTAATAATATTTTTTATAAGGTAATTTTTTTTAAATACAACGTCCTGCTATTCAGTGCCACATACAAAAATGTATATAATATGTATTCTATCAACCACCTAGTTCCCATAGTACAAGCTATGCTTAATTGGGCTAGATGATGTTGTGTGAAATGTCCACCAACATTTATATTTATTTCATAAGCAAGTTAACGTCTACATATTACATAACGCACACACATGCATGAAATTATGGTCGTCATCTGGCTGCCGCTCGCAACACTTTCATCGATTGACACCGATGTGTTAGTTCAGCCAAACTCCAAACCCAAACAGAGATATCTGCCACGCACTGGTAAGCAGGTGGAGAGAGACCACATCATGCAAGTGAAGGGAAGACACTGGATGCAAGCCGCTTTCAACCGGTCCTTTTGGTAATCCATGTGGGAGGCCTATGTTCAGCGGTGGACTTCTTGTGGCTGAGTGTATAATAATGGTGATCATAGATAATTAGTACGATCTCGACTCGCACTTAGCTTGAAATCATACCAAGTCTGAAAATTCGTTGAATTTGTTGTATGGGTACGCTGAATTTTAAAGTTTTTTATTTAAATTTCAAGTAGTATCTTCATTGTCAGACTTGTCCCCATGCAAGCACGGGATATCCCTGTCATAATACGCCGCCAGTTGCGGTAATGCTCGCTTGCAACTATAATGTAACGTTACCTGGGCGCGATAGTTTCAGTGTGCAACGTGTTCTGTCCATTAGAAGTAGTATCTTCATCGTCAGACTTGTCCTCGTCTAGGCACGGAATATCCCCGTTGTAATACGCCGCCAGTTGCTGTAATGCTCGCTTGTAACTATAATGTAACGTTACCTGGGCGCGATAGTTTCAGTGTGCAACGTGTTCTGTCCGTTAGAAGTAGTATCTTCATTGTCAGACTTGTCCTCGTCTAGGCACGGAATATCCCCGTTGTAATACGCCGCCAGTTGTTGTAATGCTCGCTTGCCGTAACCCATCTGTAACATAGTATAAAAACATAAAGTAAACGTAAGCATAGCACTATACTTAATAGTCTGTAGAGATCGACCATTCTAAAACTGAACGCACCTCCAATATAATACGCGCATGCAAATCTTGTGCACAGACACAACCTCAATTATCTTATTGGTTCTTCATTAGCCGGCTAGAATGGAGTAGGAAAAAATTGAGTAGGCTCAGTTGGTAGTGTGTTTACGTCTACCTGCTGAACTGAAAGGTCGTGGGTTCAATCCCCACCCAGGGCAAACATTTGTGTGATGAACATGGATGTTTGTTCTGTGTCTGGGTGTTTCTATGTATCATATGTATATGTGTGTGTGTGTGTGTATTCTATCAGCCATCCAGTTCCATAGTACAAGCTTTGCTTAGTTTGGGCTAGATGGTGTTGTGTGAAATGTCCACAAATATTTATTATTAAATTATTTTAAATATTTACCCGTTGATAGGAAGGGTGCGTCGCTATCCGAACTACCCTAGCTCCGCAGAGCTTGGGGAAGTCCTTGTCGCCGAACTGTTCGCAGATGTTCCACGGTATAAGATCGCCGGCTGCTTTCCTACCTCGACCGAGGCTGTCGCGGACTGATCTGAAATAGCCAATAGAAATTAGCATAGCGCAGATTAGTGTGTTGCAACAACACCCAGTTTCTTTAATTTTCAAAGCCTTCAAAAAGGGGGAGTTTCTCAATTCCACTGTATGTTTTTATATGTTTGTTACCGCATAACTCGGTCGTTTATAAACCGACTAGCTGCGTCCCGCGATTTCACCCACGTAGTGAAGTAAAACGATGTTGATGATGATAAGATATAGTCTATGTCCTTAGCCAGGACCTAAATCTCTGTGCTAAATTTGATTACAATTGGTTCAGCCGTTTACCCGTGAAAAGGTAATAAACAGACAGAGACACAGATAAAAAACAGTCACTTTCGCTTTTATAATACTAGTTAGGACTTGAAAAAATATTTTTAATATTTAATTGGGCATTTTGAAGTCAATTGTTTCAGTTGAATGAAAAATACCGCCGAATGTAGTTGAAACTATAGTCAAGTTTAAAAATTTGTGAGAACCACGTTAATTTTCATATAAAAATTTACCGTAACAATTTAATAATACCTTACCGTTTTTACCGTAATATTTATAAATTTGCAGTTTAATTATTATTTTTTATTTATTTATTTATTGTATCGTACTCACTTATCGGATATGTTTCCTTCGAGACATGTCTGCACGACGCACAGCACCTCCGGCATGGCGGTAGAGTTCGGTGGCGTGGGAGCGAGAAGGACGAACAGACAGTGCGCCGGTGCATCCGCTAGCAACTGGAGGTCGTTTGGACTGTTCTGGAACATTATTATTGTGAACAATCCTTGATTAATGTGCATGGTGGTAGGGTAAACACACTATACTGTTCACTCATGTTTCGCTTCCCTATTCACATTTACTTTTTCTCTTCTCTTCTTTTTTTTCTTTTTTCAATATTTTAACTCTTTTTTTTTTTTTTGTAATTACAATTAGTGACAAATAAAAGTGTAAATGGATTATTTTTGTTTTTTGAGTTATTAAAAAATCATACCATTTTAAACTCGTAAACATTTACAAGCGTGTACTTACTTCCCGTGTCAATATAGTTTTTTTTGGTGTAATAATTGTTCGTTATTTTTGGTCAAATTTACAGTGGGTGTAACTCTTTGGCGTTTGCGCTTTGAATTACTACAATAATCGTAGTACGGATTTATTATCGATTCTGACCTATATATAACATACCTTATAGTGACTAGACACATATATAGCGACGAGCCTATGCAGGAAAGCCTCAGCCGCTTTGTGGTAACAGAACAAGGCGTCCCTGTTCACGCGGTAGAGGTCGCAGGCGGCAGGGGGTGGGGCGCCCGCGCCGGGCGCGGGGGGCGGGGCCTCCAGGCACAGGAGGGAGTTGAGCCACGATTCCACTGGGTCGCCGAAGCGGTAACGAATTGGTTCTTCCAGTTTTATCTGGGAATCACGTGATTTAAGTTAAAAAGCAAAAACTCAACTTTGTTCATAGGCTGCGTTTGTAATTTTTTGGTATCGACTGTGCAGTCCCTCAAACGATTTAGTGATGGAATGTTCCATCCGCGCGAAATTTATTCAACTCATGCATTCGCGCGCTAAAACACTAGTAACTAGTTGACGAAATATCGAATCGGAAGTATATATCACCTGAGATTAAATAAATCTTAGGTGTCAACTGTGTATTTTTCATCTTACTGTTGACAAGCTAGGTACATACACTTGGGGTATCTATAGAAGTCTATGGGAGGAAGAGTTTAGCGGCGCATGATTTGAACAATCACAAAGCTCGAAATCTCCGCACGATTTATTTTTTACGCAGGATAGATCAATGATTGACCACCACCTCGCCTGATTTTAAGCGACTACGTGGCCAAGGATGGAACTCGTCGGTCTAGACTAGAAGATATCTATTCACTCTAGCCTTGAAAATTCCAAGATTGTTTTGTTTTCAGAAAACAGAGATGGCGGCAAAGAATTCCATTCCTGTGCACACAGGAACTCAGGTACTGGGTTTCGAGGATTGATGGGTTAATTCGTGCACCACTATTAGCTCCGCTCCGCTTCAATGTAAGCGCAGCCTTATGCTATGCAAGTGCTTATCTTTGTTGCAAAATTAAAATGTGGGCGTATTTAAAAAATAAATAATGTCATTAATCCTCTTGTGTTGATAGTATAGGTTTAGAAAATAAATAAAAAAAACAACAAAATATGAATCGATGAATCGATTTTGATGAAACATAGCTAAGATCACTATGAAATCCTCTTTTATACAAAAAAAAACTAACTAAACTAAATTCAAAATAGCTCCATCCGTTTGATAGCTACAGACAGACAGATACACACGTCAATCTTATCTTATCCCCTACTCCTTTTTGGGTCGGGGGTTAAAAAGAGATAATAAAATAATTACTAGTGAAAGTAGTTTACCGCGTCCGCCATATTAAATTTTCAGCGACATCATAAAGTATGTCAACTAAACCATAATAAAGAATGACACCTCATTCAACAAAATTATGTTCTGTTCTGTTAGGCGTTACGGTAGAGTGGTGCTAACAACACTATAAACATATATCTAGGTATTAAATACGTTATGTTACTCACAGGAGGCGGTGCTTTGTGCTGAGTTTGTAGTTGTGCGAATAGCTTGAGCGAAAGTGCTCGTCCCGTGCCTTCATATCCCGACACAGTTGAAGATAGCAGCGCTAGTGGCGCCTTCTGTGCGGCGGCAGACACGTGAACTAATGGAATAGCGGCTGCTTCGTCTACCAGAACCAAGTCAGCAGCTGCGAGGAGTGAATGGTCGTCAGGTGTAATGTACTGAAAAAAGATTGGAAGAATTTGTGAAGGATGAAAAGGCATGGCGGCAGTTGAATATTGACCAAACTTAGTAATTTGTAAGTAATTTTGATTAATATTCCATGACAACTTAGTTTTGGATTTTTTTATTTTATTATTTTATTTGACATTTTTTTTAAGTTAATTTGACATCTATGAATATTAATATTTTATTTTTATTTTATATTTTTGTAAAGTTTGTCTGGAATGAAATTGTCTGCTTGCATATTAGAGTTATTGACATTGTTTTCACATATTATTATTATACATTATTGTATTTCTATTTACTTGACAGTTTTATTTATTTTATGTTATTTAGAAAGTTCTTTATGTTTCACTCATGTTTAGAGTTGGTATGGTGTAAAATTATCAAACGAGAACTTTGGTAGTTTTCCACCATCTGTTGAATGACAACACCAACCAATTTGCGTTGTGCTTTGTTTATCTATTTTAATCATCATAATTGTATTATTTTGCGATTACTTACCAACTTAGATCGGTAAGCACAGTTAATTACCGTGTTGTTTGTGATATTTATAGACTTCCTATTCTATCTTAGACCTTGACGTTTCAAAAGTGTATAAACATCGTACCTAATTGAAATAAAGTTGAACTTGAACTTGAACATCCATTTCATTTCAATAGCCAAAATTTGTTAAATTCCATGCACACAATAGTTCCATCAACCATTCATATAGTCAATTTCTATATTTTTTATGTTATTTAATATAAGTTTAAAAGGGCCTCTCAGTGTTGACTTTGGCTCTACTCATCCCCACCCATCAAAAGACCGGGCTGCAACCCGAGATTGGTTGACATTTGGCCTTTTACTGATTTTTATGTGCATTCAAATAAAAACCCAAACATTGAAATTAGACAGAAAACTAAAGTATTACTGAAAGCACAAAATGACGTTTTACTGAGAACATACTTCGGGAACTTCAAAAATTTTCAAAAATAACGTAAACGTTCTTTGAAAGATCAAACGTATACTAATGTAACACTGCTGTTTACCTGCACAGTTTGTCTTGAATTCCTAACGATGTTGATTCTGACAATCGCCTTCTTGAAGTCTGGGTTTGTGGAACGAACTATATTGTAATCTATGTGCTCCTGGTACAGACACGCGTCCAGACCCTGAAAATATCTTATATTAAAAAATCGGCCAAATATTATCACAGACAAACAGTAAAAGACACTGCAGCAAATTTACCTCTTTTTTTGTGGAAAATACTACAAAAAAAAACGCCTACTACAAAACAACTTAAAAAAATTGTAGAACTTGTTCATCTAGTTTCATTTTGTCAAAATTAATTAATAAATACGAGCTGTTCGCAACTTCTAATAACCAAATATCCGGATAGACGAAAGCAAATTTTGCCAGTGTATGCAGAGGTTTTAACTCCGACCAGTCGGTTAACTAGATCTCGATATGTAGCTAGGTGCATGTATGATTAAGCTTCTTTAAGTCTGAATATGTGTAATCATATTCAGACTTACTTCAAGGCCAAATGTGTCCGATAGGGCCGGGGTTATGACATTTGACGTTGTGGCGCTATCACAAAAGACAATAATAGTATTACATACAGAACGGACATTCCGCCTCCCGCCAATCTTGGGTTCCTCTCCAATCCCCCCGGCGCTCACCCTGTTGTATGTCGGAGTTTGAGGCGCAGTTGCCAGTCAAGTTGTTAGTTCACGCGTTTAAATTCCAATTAGCGTGCTGTTGTATGGAGTGTTCGAAAAATTGCGTTGTTGGGAAAAATCTTGGTTGGGATCTATCACACCGTTTATTTATTTATTATTAAAATAATAAGAACAACTCAGGCCAATTACACTTATTACCAAATGATTATCTAAATTATATGTAGTACTTCATATACCAAATTAAATTATATGTAGTACTTAACACTAGCATAGAAAGAATGGCGCGCTAAAGAGGAGACCTATACTCAGCAGTGGGTGAACAATGGTTGATGATGATGATGATGATTAACGCTAGCATAGTCGAATTTTAATTATAATTTCAAATTATGTATAATATAATAATATACCGTTGGCGAATTGGCACCAGAAAGCACTAGATCCAAACATTGGAAGAACAGCTTTGGGGCCAACTTGTGATGCCGGGGTTATGACATTTGATATTATGGTGTTATACCTTTAACAGGAACTCGAAGAGTGTGATCAAGTTCTCCGGATGCGGCGAAGTGACGTATATGTTGACGTATCCGAGTGCGACTGCAGCAGCGATCGACAGGCCCAGCGCGGCAGACTTGCCGCGACCGCGCGCCGCGGTCAGGCAGTGCGGCGGCCTGGAATATACCAAGGTGAATTGAGGCTCATGCAGCAACACATATTTGAATTCTGCGTATATATGCGCGCTATAGGACTTTTAGATTATTTTATTCTTCTGGATTTATTTATTTATTTATTCAATTAGCACCGCTGATGCGAATTACACGAATGATACGTCATTATACATTACATTATATATAAATTATATGGATGAGTATAATATGTTAAGAAATTACATAGTTATAGAAGCTTTCTTTTTGCATCCTTTAAAACGCGACCGCTTTGCTGTTACGGTCAGTGACGTCGGAATGTGACGGCACACTCATTCACATTAAATCGGTATAACAAAATAAATGTTTTGTGCTATTTTTCCTTTGCTGTCCTATTTATTTTAGCAAAGAAAACTTACTCAGCTTGACCTTTGTATGTTTACCTACATAGTTCTAATAGAACGAAAATTAATAGTTTTACAGAAATAATCAACGACATTTATTTCAGCTACTGCTGGATATAATGTAGGTTCAAAAAGCGTCCAACGGGTCTTTTAGAAATCGATCGAGGGGCTATCGATTTCCAATATATGACTGATTGGAAGCGGCCTGCTTACAGAGATTAGTAATTTAGAAATATAGATAAAATAATGTTATAAAACACGTAATATCACAAAGATTACATAATAGTAATAAATTAGTTATAAATTAAAAGATTATTAACATTAAGAAACAATTAAGAATTAGAATAAGCTTAAAATATTTCCAACAATGAAACAAGGACGACCAATGCTCTTATTTTTCAACCGACTTCAAAAAAGGAGGAGGTTCGCAATTCGTCGGGTTTTTTTAAATGTTTGTTACCAATGCAATGGCATCCATGAGAAGTCGTTTGCTTCAGTTTTTTAAACTATAATTATTAAATCACGATCTTTTATATATCGCCGAGACGACACTATCTCTGTCAGCTTGGTAGTGCTACATACCGCGACTGTTTATCAGCCAGCGTGTTGATGAGAGCGACGAGCGCCGTCGCCTGGTCGTAAGTGCGACAGAGAGCGACTAACGGACCAGCGGGTGGCGAATCAGAAAGAGATGAGATTAATTCCGTCAGCTTCGGGTTTACGCGCTAAAACAAAATAAAATAATTAAAGAAAATATCCACTTAATTTTATGAATGTAATTATTAATATTACTAATTTATTAATTGTAACATAGATCATATGATACCATAATAAATGTATGTCGAACTTTTCCTTACACGAAATGAAAATTAGCAGTTCTATAAAAATAATTCATAGACTCCCAAAAAAATGTATAAAACTGCTGATTTTGACAACTTCTTCACAAAGAAGATATAAATGTCAAGAATTCTTAGTTAGGAATGAACTGCTACAATAATATGATACATCATACTATTCGTTACCTCAGGCACAGCGTCCACAGGTTCAATTTGGGCCGTCTTGGATGATATAGGCAAGACTGTGAGTGCATCGTCCAGAACTAAACATCTCGGATTATCAGTTAACGATAATAGGAATCTTTCATTGAACCTATTTACTACTGTGTCATGGGCTTCTGTTTTGAACCTGAAAATCATTAACAAGAGTAATTATCTAACTTTAATATTCTCAAAGGTACGTAATTATTGTTTAATTTCATAGTAGACTATAATCAAAGACTTTTTATCTGACAGAAAGATTTTGAAGATTTTTGAGTATTGTTTTTGTATTACTGCATACAGAGTGGTGAAAAATAACAAGCAATGTAGCACGCAATGAAAGAATTTGCCATCCATGTAACTACAACATATCATGCAAGGTAACAAATTCTCATAATCCTTCAAACTTTTCACGTCGTGCTTGGAGTGATTTGTCAGTTTTCCGGATGAACACTAAAGATGAGCACAGTGTGCACAGAGCAGGTTTGTAGAAAGCTAACTGAAACAATGATCTCAATGTGTAGTGCATACATTTAACATAAGACACATTGAAATATATTGTTAAAAAAAACGGTTGTCTGATTCTACTGATTCTAAATGGTTTGACCGTTTTTGATTGGAGTATTTAGGTTATTATTTAAAATTAATCTTGACTCACTCAAAGACAAGAATATTATTTCTAGCCTGGTCATTATGTTGAGCTGTAGAAGAAACTGTGTCAATCACTGCAGAGCTCAAAACATATTGGTTGATGTAAAAATTGTATTTTAGTTATTAAATCCATTGTAGGTACTTGTTCAATAATGTAGTTACCTAGAATGGACATCCATAGTGATTGAATGCAGCTGTCTCAATGAGTCCATAGTTTTGAGCAGGAAAATGATGAGACCACCACCCTCCACCGTCTCTAATGTACGTGCCATCAAGTTTGGTGTGAGAGCCTCAAAGTCCTGGAAAATAAATTCATATATATCAATTGTATACTTTTTCTCTACTTTTGCAAAAGAAAAAATTTTAAACATCCAAGCAGTTTTGTTGTGAGGACACAAACAGACAGTTATTATCACTTTTATAACACAATGTAATCTCGATAAATTGACACTTAGTAATTTGAATCTTTCTATCATTTTGAATTTTTGTCCTGGCACCTTAAAAAAGTGAGACATGTTAATTTATTTTTTATTCACCCTTACCAAAATTTCATTGGACAGTGAAATTGCTTTTGGCAAAATCTTTTTACACACTAGATGAATTGTTAATTAAATACAATATAAATTATGCTACAAACTAGATTTTAAGACTGACTTATTAGATATTAAGGACAACTTTTCCACATGCCAATTAATGACAAAATAGACTTGACTAAATGCTTTTAAAACCTTGCTTGTACTTTATTTTTAGTGAAATAAACTCATTTCATTTCATGATAAACTATGGTCACTCACTCAACAGAAAATTACAGACTTCTTTTCAAAATTAACATTTACAAATAATAATACAAATGTTTAAATCATGAACTTTGATCAAACTCTACAGTTATTTAAACCTGTTATTTTGAAATCTTGGTAATATAAAATATTTCCCTTGTCCCTTGAGTGTCAAATTATTGACAGTTGACTGTATCTTTCTTTTTGTGGGTCTTTCCTGATCTAATATTTCAGGATGTCTTTAAATTGTGTATGAATTATTTTCTTCTAGGTAAGAGAGTGCAACTGCGAACGACAACATCCTTAACAGCAGGTGAGCTAATAGTCGAATGCAAGCCTATCACTGCATTTTAAAAATCTGATTAGTGTGATATATAATGATTTCATGTACATACCTGAAGTACACAAACACCATATGTTTGCCCAAGCATTGCATGGCTCTCTGAATAGTAACGTCCATGTATTGTTGTAGCCACTCTGAATGAGTCAAACAGTGATTCTTCTGATACTTCTAGTTTACCTGCAGCTATCTTCTTTGCTCGCTTACGACCATGACTTAAATAAAAATAATCATTAACAAAAACTCGAACAATCTGAGAAATATTAGTTTTTTTTTTATAGTTTTCAATCTCAATATTTAAGTAATAGTCGCAAAAAACTGGTTTAGTTTCTGTTAAATAAGTTTGACTAATAGGAGAAAGCAGCAGTATTAGCCTTCGTGAACATTTTGATTATTCAATTAGGCAATGAGTATATTCAGTGCCATATTATCTCTGTAGACATTATTTGAATTGTATAATCCTTAACAATAGTGTATACATACTTGCTAATAGCCTCATCCTTGTTTTTGTAGCACCATAAAACAGTGGGCCTGGATTTTACTGTTGATTTCACCAGCATATCATATAAAATAGGGACCTGGAAACAAGGTAAATTAATATGAAAAAAAACCGGACAAGGCGAGTCTGACTCGACCACCAAGGGTTCTGTACAAACTTAAAAGGGGGAAAATATATATTTTCCTTCATAAATCGAAAAATATATGTCGTAAAAATATTATAAGTAAACCTGTTTTAGCTTGTGCTAATTAAGCTCTTTCATATGATACCCCACATGATACGGTTAAAGTACTTTAAAATTTTGACCCTCCTTCCTTGTTTAAAGACCCTATTTTTTGTGACTAAATTAAAAATGTCCAGTTTTCGGATTTTTTCCTATATGTGTACTATAACACAATGCTTCTTGCTAAATTTCATAGTTCTAGGTCAACGGGAAGTACCAAATTGGTTTTGATTCCCTTGTGAGTGTCGAAATGTGCGTTTTTTTCGACTTATTCGGCTGTAACTTTTTTTTTAATGAAAACTGAGAAGTTTGATTTTTCTTTCTGCAGCAAGATACTATGGATCTGCGTATATGGTTTTAATTTCAACTCGATACCTTCGCGCGTTCCCGAGATAAAGGTCTTGACACCCGGACGGACGGACAACAAAGTGATCCTATAAGGGTTCCGTTTTTTTCATTTGAGGTACGGAACCCTAAAAAACAATAATTATGTTTACTGTGTGAAGTATTTCGTGTTACTAATTTATACAAAAGATATTTTATTTATTTTTCTGTCAGTAAGCTAGTTTATGTTTCTTAATGCGAGGTGAAAGATATCTCACTAACCTGATCTCTACTTTTGTCTCCAACCAAAAGGAACATGGTCCGATGTCCCAATTTAACTCCATTTTCTATCATAACCCTGATACGGTTATCTATTTTCTTTTTTACCATTTTAAGATAGTAATTTTCTTGTAATAACAAATATCGCACAACTCTGAACCTGAAAACTTTGTTTATAACCTAAAATTAACAAAGGAAGGCACTGGCAGGCATGTATGTTTTTGCACAGACTATTATATGAGAGTTCAGTTTAGGTTCAGAGTTCCCCCGTATTCTGTACCTCTACCATGAGTTTGTAGCGATCCAACTCGATAGCGAGGGCGTGAACAACTTCTATAGAAAATAGTACCGTGCTGCCAGCGGTTACCTAGAGAACTAAAAATCGGCACCATAAGTCACTAAGGTAAAAAACCTATCGAAATGAAACCACTAGCGTGTAACGTTTTTAGAAGTTACCATACAAAACGGTACCATGAGACACTAATTTGACAAGTGCTCTCGAGAAACACCGTCTCGATTGCTCGCAATTGTAGTAAAGTAACTCACCGGCATATTGTAGGGTGAATGCTTGTGAAAGTGTGTTTGTTTTGTTAAAGAAATACAATAAACTGATTAATTAGTAGTGATTTATGAAATATAAATACAAATAATGTCCGGTAAGAGTTATTTAGCATGGAATATGTTAGCGACGGCTGCATATGAAGACGAACGACGCGAACAAGGGAATTTTCAAGCTAATATGCGAAGGAGACTTGCAGATCCACTTGCACATAGTAGGGCTCTTTTATTGTCATACGGGTTTGCGCCCGCGTGCGGGCCAGCTCCGCATATGTTCCGCCCGCAACCTATCCTTTCATACATTTTTATATTGTCATGCGGGCCACACGCACCCAGGGCGGGCGAAAAATATCTGCTCTGCGTGTGGCCCGCAGCACGTATGCGGAGCTGGCCCGCACGCGGGCGCACACCCGCATGACAATAAAAGAGCCCTTTAAGGTAAAGTGAGAAGTCACTAAAGTGAGAATAATTTTATAAAAGAATATAGGCTCAGTGAGGAGGCTTCTCGAAGATTTGTGTGACTTGGTACTACTTTCTTAGTACGCGGCCTTGAAATCTACACAGTCTCACTTGGATCAAAGGTAAGTAAGGTACCTAAACTTAGGATAGGATACATTAGGATATTTTCTATAAATGCATTCCTTATTGATAGGTATGGCTATTCAAGTTATATAATATATGTATTGCGTTTTATGTTTACGGTAGTTATCAGCTGTTATTGGCATAGTCCACCATTTTTCGAAGAAGCTTTATGTACTCTATGTAAGTGTATTTGAACAAATATAACCAACCAATTTAAATTCTGTAAACGGACTATAGAATAAGCACTGCTATGTGACGCCATAAAATAGCCGGGTTATAGTGTGAAGTTAGACACCGATATGCTTTTGTACCAACATACCGAAACAAAAACACTCGACTCGAGTTACACGCTAGCGAGCTCTCACTGGCGAGTCTGCATGTCTCATGGTGCCGTGTGAGAATCTCACATAAAAAGTAACTTAAATATTATCTGTGCTTGACATGACATACTGACAGCCTATCTGTCAATATGTCAATTTACAATATTCAAGAGTCATTCTCTTTCACTTCGATAAGTCCCGTCTCCATAGGCGGTGGTTCCATAAACCAACAATACATAAAATACCAAAATATTTCTAAGGCTCAATAAAGCCCACATTTTCTATGTTGGACGTTTTATTTCCATAAATCTAACATTCCAACATAAGTTTTTTTTTTTCTTTCTTTTTTTTGAAAAACATAAATTACACTCCAAAAATACGTAAGTTTTTCTCTTCACTACAAAACGGTGAGTTTCTGCAAGTTTCTCAATCTACGACGGGCGGTGTGGCGTGCCGCGTGACCCTGACCGCCATCTTGGTCGTCGCGCATGCGCACAAGAGACGCCGTGGGAACTGCGCAACATACAGGTGACGCCATCTGCCGTCTTGCTACTTCTACAATTGCCGGCGAAAGTTACACCTGCGTATGCGCGTCCATAAATTTTATTTTACAAAAAAGTGCAGTGTAATAAGTGTTTTACAAGGTTGCGTTCGTAAACGGGTAAATATTACTCGAGAAATGTCAAAATTTACTCCAGGCCGTTCGGAAACCTCTCAGGAGAATTTTCTCCGACGTTTACGAACGGCACAGATAGGGTAATAATTACTCTGACAGGAGTAAATATTTACTCGACAAAAATCAGGGAGAAAATTCACCCGGCTGTCAAAATACTTTGAGAGAACGCGAACTTGAATAAGTTAATAATAAAAAAATGGCCGCCTCTATCAAAAATCCAGGAATTCCATGATTTTTGCTACTCTGAGTACAGAAATTTCGTGATAAAAGCGTTTCTCTAGTCAAATTTATGGTAAGTGTGAAGAAAACCACTTCGTTTTACTATTTATATTACGGCGAAAGATTATGGTGTGTAATACTATATTTTTGACCCCAAAGACTTTAAATTCGGTATTGTAACCATTCCTTTAAGTAAAATCCACTAATTATCAATGTTTTCATAAAGTTTTGTGAATGTGTAAGTGAGGTTCTGTGAATTATGTATGATAAGCTAGCCAGTGTTTTCACATGTATTCGATTGCCTCCATATTCCTACTACCCATTAATTATTTGCGTCCAAATCAACATTAGGCGTGTAAGTGTGTTAAAATAGGTAGCTATAATTATATGTAAATTGGTAATATTTAGTCATTATATAGCTATGTGAATCCCATTAAACTTTACCGTTTTTCTTCCTAATACTGGTGAAAAACGGTGATGACTATGATGAAATATGTACCTATCCTATATGGAGACTACACAGCCACATAGTGGACAGTCAACCTCATACAAGTGCTAGGAAGATGTATGCAAGCCACTTCCACAAGTCTTTGGAAATCTATGGGGAATGCTTATGTCTCGCAGTAGACTTCTTTTGGCTGAGATGATGCTGATGTAGCAGATCCATTACCAGATCTGCGTTCTCTGTTCTAAATTTAGACAGTATAAAACGACAGCTACTTCAAGCTAGGTTAAATTTAAATAAGATTATATTCTATTATTCTATTTAATCAACTTAGAAATTTACAATTATTTTTGCAGCACCCCGAGGTGTAAGAAGACAGACGAGGATGGAGAGGGTTGTAGGGCGCTGGGAGGCAGAGGAATTTCGGTATGAAGGCCGCCAATGAGAAGATGCGAGAGCGCAGCGCTATGAAGAATTAATTAGGCTTTTGAAGAAAAGCAATGATACTTAAGAAAGATTAATGGAGCTATTAATCGACAAATTATAACATCTCTTGCAATTCGTCAATTATTTGCTGTCGATTCTCTAGACAAATGGTCCCATCTTAATTTTGTAACTTTATGATATGTAAGACTGGAGGGTAATAATTTTTGAGCAGATAGAGGAACATTCATTCATTTTACAAAAAGCAAATCATAGAAGTATAGCTTTAAGTAATTTCAAACAGATAAATGTAAAGATTTATTGTAAATAGATAAATCTATAGGGATAGAAAGAAAACAGTTTTCTTCGTTTTGTATACGGAAGAGCTCTTCTATAAATAAAATATTTCTCTTAATTTTTGTAAAAGTATGAATTACGTACTTAATAGAAAAGTAGTATTGATAATTAAAAACTTATTTGTGTACAAAGAGTTTTGTTTCAAATTGAATATTCCAAAAACATTATGGCCTGCACCGCACCCCACCCCACCCACATCCCAAGATGTATATTATTACATACACATCCATAACATTTTGTATTTAATCTAATTTACTATTCTTAAAATAGTATGGGGATACTACGTCATAAATCAAGAATAATGAAACTAACAAACCGAAGTTGAGTTTTGGCGGGAACGTCTAAGTAACGTGTTGTTGCTTTGTTTTATTTTCTTAAACTTTTGTTATTTTGAACATTAATGCTATAAAAATGTTGGTGTTTTATTCATTAAGTGTTCGATAAGGTACGTGAGTGTGGGCAAGTGAAATAAAGCAGTAAAACGTGTGATTTTTCGTTGTCGGCAAAACTCCATAGAAGCTTCTAGTAAAGTCGCCACCACTTTACTAAAGCAGGACTCGACTTATAAATTGACTGTATACGTGACTTAGATTGTGACTAGAACATTTACAACTTGTTTTATTCAAGAAACTTGAAAAATCCTAATACTTGACACTGGCAAATGCTTTAATGCGGGTCCAATACAAAAAAGAAGAAGAAGAAACCGAAGTTAAATAATGTCAAACATGACAGGAAAAATTTTACCAAGCCTGATTCTCAAACAACGAACATAGATTATGTTGGTCTCTGTCACACTCGAAACATTCATAATAATAGAGATCACAATCGAGATTAATCTCGAAGGCGTCAGCATAGCGAGATAAATTTTAGCGTTCGTAAACAGAAAACTCTCAGAGTGTTTATTACCCTAAATAACCCCGTTCTAAAACCACATATTTATCCGATAAATTTTACCCGGTAAATATTATCTGCTTACGAACGCAACCCAAGTGTATTTTACAACCAAGCTTAAATCTGTGGTTACAATATGGCTACTAGAGCTGGGTCGTTTTGAGTTTTACGAAAAACGAAACGAAACGTTTTTTTTATAGAAAAAAGCGTTTTTAGAAACGGTTGTAAAAAAAACGGGTTTTTTTTTAAATATTACAAAACGTATGTAATTAAACTCTAGACACGTATAAACTCGACAAATGGCAAATGTGGAAGCATGATGCCAACATCAAGGGAAAAAAAAACTCTAGACAGCCGTATGACGCGATGAGACTTTTTTGCTTGATGTTGGCATCATGCTTGCACATTTTATAATTGTTAGTCTAATTATTAAACCTAGAATCCTAATACTTGACACTGGCAAATGCTTTAATGCGGGTCCAATACAAAAAAAGAAGAAGGATGCATCCTTCTTCTTTTTTTTGTATTGGACCCGCATTAAAGCATTTGCCAGTGTCAAGTATTAGGATTTTTTGTTTCTTGAATAGAACAAGTTGTAAATGTTCTAGTCACAATCTAAGTCACGTATACAGTCAATTTATAAGTCGAGTCCTCCTTCAGTAAAGTGGTGGCGACTTTACTAGAAGCTTCTATGGAGTTTTGCAGACAACGTAAAATCACATGTTTTACTGCTTTATTTCACTTGCCCACACACACGCACTTTATCGAACACTTAATGAATAAAACACCACCATTTTTATAGCATTAATGTTCAAAATAACACAAGTTTAGGAAAATAAAACATAGCAACAACACGTTACTAAGACGTTCCCGCCAAAAACAGGCCATTGTCTAGTACCAAATAGCTGGATTACTATTCAATCAAAAGTAGACCGTATTCAATAGAAATAGCACAAATACTATTATATTATTCGATCATGAAATCGGTACGTTTCGTTGTTTCTATATCACTTGCAATTTTTTAGTTTTACGTGAAATGAAACGGATTTTCCTGTAAAAAGCGTTTCTTGGTTGCTTGAAACGGTAACACAAAACGGCCAAACGGTTGTAAATAAAACGTTTTTTTTCTTATTTCAGACAATATTAGTCTTTAAGTTGTTATGTTAAAGAATATTTTGCCTTGTAACGGTAACACAAAACGGCCAAACGATTGTAAATAAAACGTTTTTTTTCTTATTTCAGACAATATTAGTCTTTAAGTTGTTATGTTAAAGAATATTTTGCCTTGTATCATTATGTGGTTAGAAAATAACTGGTTTCTAATTTCAATCAATAATAGACTTTATTGAGTTGAGATAGAGAACTTTCTAACTTGGGCCAAAATGTAGTTACAAAAAACGAGTTTACTATTCAATCAAAAATAGACCTTAAGCAATAGAGATAGAACATTATGGCTCATAAAGTGGATACGTTTTCGTTTTTCTCGTTTCGTTATTTTTGCTGCACTTAGCAGTCGCGCGACGCGAGTTCGTTCGTTCGTTTTTTTTGTAACTGGTTGTGTCATATCGGCATAAGCGTTTGTTCGTTTTTCGTAGAGTAACTAGTTTTTAAAACCGTTATAGGAAAAAACGCCCAGCACTAATGGCTACAGAAGGTGTAAGACGCTTAGTAGCCGCTAGGGGTCAAGTCAAAGGCGCAATTAAAAAGCTGCATAAATTTGTCACCTCCGCGGAAGATGTCGATTCTGCCGATCTAGAAACGCTTCTAGTAAAAAAAGAAAGATTGAAACAGGCGTTCACGGAATATGAAAAAATAAATATCGACATAAAAATGTTGGAGCCTGAAAGTGACACGGCCAAAGATTACGACGAAATCGACGATCGCTATTGCTTCGTGTTAAGCAAGTTAAATGCTGCAATAAGAGGATTCCAAACACAATTGAACGTCACTGCAAACTCTTCAATTCACATGCAAGAGGAGAAAAGAGATGGATTTCAAAGACTACCTAGAATTAATATAAAAAAATTTGAAGGAGAAGATTGTGAGTACATCCCTTTTATAAATATGTTCGATTCAGTTGTAGATGGAAACACAACTATTAGCGCATGCGAAAAATTATATTATCTAACTACCTTGCTGGCTGGTGAAGCGTTAAATGTAATAAAACACCTGCCTCTGACTTCGGATAACTATATCATTGCACTAAATTTGTTAAAACAGAGATATTATAATGTTGTTAAGATTAGTTCACACCATGTAAATGCCATATTGGACATGCCAATTATTAAAAAATCAACCTCTGCCAACTTTAGGGCTTTAGTATCACATGTTAAACAACACTTAGGTGCGCTAAACAATCTAAATCAAGAAACTAGTAGGTGGGACACACTGCTTGTTTGTGTTTTACAGAAGAAATTAGATTTCTTTACTGTCAGGACGTTTTACACAGAAAGAAACGATACAAAAACAATGCCTTCATTGGAAGAATTGTTGTCATTTATAGATAATCGTGCGTTAGCTTTGGAGACTGCTTCAAAGGACTCTTCAAATGGCCATCCAAGTCCTAAGTATGCTGTGAGCTGCAGCTCCACCACTGCTGCACAAAAGACTCAAGGTCCTGCCTGTAAGTATTGCAATCTAAATCACCGACTTTATACATGCAAACAATTTAAGCTGACATCGGCTACTGAAAGAAATAATTTTGTTTTGAAGCATAAATTATGTAATATCTGTCTCGCTACACATGTTGGTAAATGTAGGTACAACTTTAAATGCAAGGAGTGTAAGAGCTTAACACACAATACTCTGTTACATGTAAATGAAATAAATCATACTGACTTGAAGCCATCTTCAGTGTCATTACATTGTAATAATACAAACAATACAAGCATTTTGCTGCCAACGGCTAAAGTGTTGGTAAAATGCGAAAATGGAGAAATGATTAGTGTACGTGCCTTGCTCGACTCTGGGAGTCAGGTTTGTTTAGCTCGGAAGGAAATCATAGAAAAAATCTGTCCTAGGATATATAAAGAAAAGAAAACAGTCTTAGGTATTTGCGATAACATGAAAAATATTAATGAAAAAGCTCAGTTAACAATTTTATCAAGATTCAATAATTTTCAGCTGAGGGTAGACTGTTGCATTGTTGACAAAGTCACTGCTGACCTACCTCAATTTAAAATAGATTGTGAAAAGTTAAAACTAAAAAATAATTATAATCTAGCCGATCAAGAATTTAATATTTCTGCTCCTATAGATATATTATTGGGTTGTAATGAACTATTCCAGGTGCTGCAGAGTCCGCCTATTCCACTTGAAGGGCAAGGACCACCCTATCTGCTTCAGACACAGTTTGGTGATGTCATCACTGGAGCCATCATCACACAGTATGTAGTCCAACCTGGAAACAGTAACTCAGTCACAGTCTGCGCTCATGTAAGTCAGAATTCACAAGATATTTCACTCTCTGAATTGAATGAAAATATTTCCAAGTTCTGGACTGCAGAAAAGGTACCTGAAATATTTTCTGAAGAAAGTTCTGAACATGAAAAAGCAGAAGGTATTTTTCAGCAGTCTGTAACTTTGGAAAATAATAGGTTCTCTGTTGCCTTACCATTAAAGCAACCGATAGATGAAATAAATATTGGGGACTCCTTCCCTGCTGCCTTACAACGTTTCCATAACTTGGAACACAGACTATCAAAAAACGATCAGCTTTATCAGCAATATAGAGATTTTATTAATGAATATATCACATTAGGACATGCCCAACCATTTGACATTTCAAAATATAATCTTGAGCAAGACACACTACATTTTTTGCCTCATCACCCTGTATTCAATGAAAAAAGTCTCACAACAAAAATGAGAACGGTGTTTGATGGCAGTTTTAAAACAAAAAATAAAGTTAGCTTAAATGATTTTATGCTAAATGGGCCTGTAGTTCAAAATGAACTATTTGATATCCTAATTTTATTTAGGTTGCCTGAGTACATACTTCTATGCGACATTAAACAAATGTTTCGCCAAATTCTGGTACACCCTCCATATAGGGTGCTCCAAAATATATTATGGAGAGACACTATGAATGACTCCATAAAGTGTTTACAATTAAACACAGTTACATACGGCCTCAAATCATCGTCATATCTCGCTACAAGATGTCTTGTTGAACTAGCTGATCGTTTTAAGGATCAATATAGCCTTGCAGCCACAGTTATTAAGACACAGAGCTATGTAGACGACATAATTACAGGTCATGATGATATCGATACTTTGCTAAAAATAAAACAACAACTGACTGAGTTACTGCATCTAGGGGGATTCCAACTCCATAAGTGGGGCTCCAATGATAGCCGTTTATTAAAAAACATTCCCGCTGATGAAAAGTCACCAAATTGTGTTGATATGAGCAAAGATACTGAATTTATTAAAACATTAGGCTTACGCTATAACGTTAAGTCCGATTATCTATACATTTCATGTTCTGAAACTGAAGTTCGTGAACAAAATACAAAAAGGCAAGTGTTGTCCTTTATAAGCAAGATCTTTGATCCAGAAGGTTTAGTAGGCCCTCTTTTAACATCAATTAAGTTGATGATGCAAAACATTTATACTGAAAAACTATCATGGGATGAGCCTCTGCCCTCCCATCTTAATGAAAAATGGCTCAAATTTGCAAAAAGTTTAATTGGCATGTCCTCTATTGAAATTGTAAGGCATGTAGACATAAGTAACGCTCAGAAAGTTGAGTTGATTGGATTTGCTGATGCTTCAAAGATGGCATATGGATGCTGTCTGTACCTTAGGGCTGTCAAGTTCAACGGTACAGTCAGTACAAATTTATTGTGCTCAAAGTCAAGAGTAAATTCAATCAACAATGAACTCTCCATACCGCGTAAAGAGCTCAATGGTGCTCTTATCTTAGCTATGCTCACAAGAAGAGTATATAATACATTACAAGCATGTTGTAATGACTTAAAAGTGTACCTGTACCTTGATTCACAGATTGTCTTGGCATGGTTAAACATAGAACCAGTAAAATTAATGCCTTATGTTGCCAACAGAGTTATAAAAATTAATGACCTCGCAAAAAATTGGCCCTGGTTTTATGTTCGTAGCCAACTCAACCCTGCAGACTGCCTGTCGAAGGGAGTGGAGCCTCAATCCTTGCAGAATAATAATCTGTGGTGGTACGGTCCACCATTTTTGAAAGAAACATATTTTCAACATGAAAATGCAAGACATGAGCCTCTAACCCTGCAACAGGTACCTGAATTGAAAAACAAAGGTCACAATAATGATAACAAAAATGAAGTTTGTACCAATGTAACACTTCCAATTAATCATGAAATTTTTGATAGATTCTCTGATTTCAGTAAATTGAGACGAGTTGTGTCTTACATAATGCGATTTGCTACCAATTCTCAGACAAAACTTAAAGTGGAAAGGCGTGATGGAGAGCTGCAGCCAGACGAACTTGAAAGGGCTTTGCTTAAAATAGTAAAAATCGATCAGCAAAGTCATTATGCTGCTGAAATTGCTTGCCTCAAATCCAATAAGTCCATAAAAGGACCGCTTGCATCACTCAATCCTTTTCTCGACGGAGAAGGTTTATTGAGAGTTGGTGGTAGATTGCAAAATTCACAACTTTCATACTCGCAAAAACATCCAATAATCTTAGTGAAATCTTCACATGTAACCACACTCATTATTCGCAAAGAACATGAAAATGCACTACATGCAGGACCCAAGCTATTGTTGGCTGCAATAAATCAAAAATTTTGGTTAATAAATAGTATAAGCCAAATTAAAAAGGTTATTCACAAATGTTTGGTATGTTTTAGACTAAAGGCCAAAGCAGCTTCACAGCTCATGGGTTCTCTGCCATCACCAAGAGTTACACCAAGTAGAGCTTTCGAAATTTCGGGCATAGACCATTGCGGGCCATTCTATATAAAAATGGCACGAGTTAGAAAACCAATGATATTGAAAGTTTATGTTCTGGTCATAATTTGTTTATTTTCGAAAGCTTTTCATCTTGAGGCAGCCGGAGATCTTACTACTGCAACATTTTTGAATTGCCTGAAAAGGTTCATAGCTCGAAGGAATAAACCTTCAAAAATATATTGTGACAATGCTGCAACCTTTAAATGTGCCAATACTCAATTACAAGAATTGTATAAGCTACATGCTACCTCAGCTCACCAGAGTGCGGTCTCGAGGTTTGCTAGTGAACAAGGCATTGCCTTTTCTTATGTACCATCATATAGCCCGGAAATGGCAGGTATTTGGGAAGCTGGGGTCGCAAGTTTCAAATATCATTTAAAAAGAGTGATGGGAAAAAATGTACTTACCTATGAGGAATTTAATACTGTCATAATACAGATTGAAGGTTATTTAAATGCAAAACCTATAACACAGATGACAAGTGATTGTACAGACTTGTCATATTTAACTCCATCACACCTTTTGACTGGAGCTCCTTTGACCAGCTACCCAGAGCCAGACCTCACTGGCATTCCCACTAACAGACTCAGCTTTTGGAGACAATGTACTCAGTATCAACAGCAGTTTTTCAAACAATGGCATAAATCCTATTTAAATCAACTGCAAAATAGACCAAAATGGAAAAATAGTACTCCAAATGTCAAAGAGGAAATGTTAGTGTTATTAAGAGATCAAAATGTAACTCCATTCAACTGGCCTACTGGTAGAATTGTAAAAGTATTTCCTGGCAAGGATGATAAAGTTAGAGTAATTGATGTACTACTGCCAAATAAGCATATTATGCGAACCAGTTTAAGAAAAATATGTGTTTTACCTATAGATACCTAAACTGGCATATAATGTATATACATATACATCTATACGTAATATATACATCTATACAATAATATAATATGTATGTACATATACATCTATATGTAATATACTAGATAAAGGTCTCTGAATAATACTTAAAAATTTACTGTGAATATAAAAGTTTACTATGTAGTAATGACGTATCACTTAGTTAATTGCTTAAATACTATATTTTATAAACATAAGAACTTATTCTTAAAATTTGTCATATTATATGACATTTCTAGCTATTTTCTATGTACTCATGATAAATAATTGTGTACCTAATGCCTAATGTGTATCCTTATGTAATTTGTTTGATTTTTTTATTTTTACTTTTAAGATTTAACGTACATATCTATATATAACTCAATATGTTACCTACCTAGAATGATAAAGATATAGTTTTCAGTTAATACCTAACTATGAAGGTTTATAAGGATATATATTAAAATAATTTAATAAACACACTGATGTATGTACTTACTATTTAATTTGTATATGCTTAAGTGTTTGTTTCTTGGTTTATGGGCCCCCGCAATATGTGAGAATCTCACATAAAAAGTAACTTAAATATTATCTGTGCTTGACATGACATACTGACAGCCTATCTGTCAATATGTCAATTTACAATATTCAAGAGTCATTCTCTTTCACTTCGATAAGTCCCGTCTCCATAGGCGGTGGTTCCATAAACCAACAATACATAAAATACCAAAATATTTCTAACGTAAAGTAACTCGCAGCGCGTTTATTCACTGTCAATTGAATCACATGAGCGGTTTTTGTCGATACCATCTCATGGTAGAGGTACTGAACCCATTCGGTTTCGGAATCGATTCGATTTGTATATCTCCGTCTCTGTCATTCTCAATCGAAATGACAGAGACGGAGATATACAAATCGAATCGATTCCGAAACCGAATGGGTTCAGAATACGGGGGCAAACCGCTGACCGCTCAGCTCACTGCAGAAAAAAAAAATAAAGCATAGCGGCCATCTTGTTTTAGTGTTGGATGACGTTTCACTTTTTTATTTAGAAATTGGCATAACAAATATAGCATTTAGCCTACTTTAATTATTGCTGGAAATTAGTTATACTATTTTTAATACTATGTATTTATGTTTTCATATATTCTAGCCTACCTTTATTAGAAGACATTAAATCCGTACACGGCGTGAATACATTGACAAGTCGAAAATGCATGCTTTTCAGGGCAGCCATTTTTAAGTTTACATATTATTGGTAAATCTATTTTTTTATCATTTTATATAATTTTTATACGTATCTAAGTAATTTAATCGGAATTTTCAGATAATGTAATTATAATAATAAATTTACGTTTTAATCATAAAAAAATAATGACATAACAAGTTGATCACCGACGTCTTGTCAATTTATTCACATAAATAAGCAATTTATTGAAATTCGAGAAAAATAATATGATTGTTGACATAAGAAATATAAAAATATTACATAAATATGTAATAGCCAGTTCTCTCATAATTATTTGAATTGATCAATCTCAAACTAAAACACAAAACTTGTACTTAATTATCATCATCATCATCATCTCAGCCATAAGAAGTCCACTGTTGGACATAGGCCTCCCCCATGGATTTCCAAAAAGACCGATTGGAAGCGGCTTGTATCCAGCGTCTTCCCGCCACTTGTATGAGGTCGTCTGTCCATCTCGTGGCTGGTACGCTGCGCTTGCCGGTACTTAATTATATTTTTTAATAATTAAAATAAACTGAAATGATTCTACTTCTGAAATTATTATTCTATTATTTTTCTCCAGTTCACTGTTCTTCTCTATTTCCCTTTAAATCAGGGTCTACAGTATCTAAGTCGGGGTCATTGTCAGTCTTTATGTTTTAAAAAAAATCGTGAAATGCTGTGTCTATTAAAGGTAAATCCATCAAATCCTACTTTTTTTCTCTACTTATTGGCAAGGTCTCTTTGGAGACATCTTCTACCTTTGTCGTTGGACGTTGTCTATATTGTATTTGCCCCTTTTCTTGAAGTTAATTACCTTAAAACTGTTAAGAGCTTAAGGGCTTAATTAAGAGCTTAAGGGCTTTCACTGTTAAGATCTATCTTGAAACGTATTTTTCCAATAGGTTTTTTGTATTGCAGTCATTTTACAGGTTGCAATGAGAATTTGTCTCCGGAACAGTCTTTTTTAGTGTTCCGTACCTCAAAAGGAAAAAAACAGAACCCATAAATAGGATCACTTTGTTGTCCATCTGTAAATAGTATGTAGGTACGTACTGAATGTAACTTGCTATGTGAAATAAATATTATTTGATTTAACTGATTTCATTTATATGCGAACAATCGAACATTATTATTATGAGAGAGATACGGAGAGTTTTGATAATGGTCGAGATATTTGGGGGGGGGGGGGGGGGGGGGTTGAACCCCCAAACCCCTCCTGCCTACGGCCTTGGTTGATAATTATGTTTTTCTCCAATGTAAGAGTTCTGCTCCGATGTAGTATAGACTATTTTAGCATTTTCCTCTAAATTACCTTCTAGTAACCCTTAAGAGATACTATAGCTACTATTAGATATTACTGTATGTTTAATTTGGTTTTCACATCTGTAAATTTTTGAGAAATTGTAAATAAATAAATTAATGTATGACTACTGACTTTACAACGTCGATAAAAATAATTTATGTACATTCCTTGCTAGGCCAGCTGTTAAAGTTATTACTACTTTACAAAGGCCTCGCCTTAACTATAACTTGAGAATGCTTTTTAAACTTAGATTAGAGGCGTGACAGTACTTTAAATAATATGGCTTATATTATTCAAAAAACTTGAACATCGCTTAATACTTGTCATTGGCAAATGCGCTAATCATGGGGATCTAATGCAAAGAAAAAAATGTTGTCAATATCATAAAAAAAATTACATTCCTTTGTGAATTTATCGTTACTACCGGTGAAAGTGGCCGCTGGCCAATCAAGGCGAAGCAAGTATAAGTGCGGGTAGCAGTTGAAATTTTTTGAAAGTTCGAGATGAATCAAGTTGCTTTGTTATGATTTCCAACTTTGATAAAGTATCAACGGGATGTAGCGTCAGTCCTCAATAATGTCCGAGTTCAATGAGATCTAATTAGACCCCTTACACGATTAAAATGATTTCGATTTTCAAAATAGTTCGAAGCGGCAAAACAGACGTCTCTAGACTTCTCAAAATTAGCCTTTAGCGCGGCGACATAGAGTCTTTATATCAAAATCCTTAATTTCGTCATTGTTGGTATATGAGTATCGGACAATCATAAAAATTTTGTTTTAGATTTTACGTCCACTTTACTAAAGTCTATGCAATAAATGTTTTCTGATTCTGATTATACGTGACGGAAAGTCATTGTTTTCCAAAGAGGTTTTCTTATAAACGCTTATTAACGAAACTCCATAGACTTATTATATTTAATTTTATTTCGTGTAAAACGCGTTTATGTATCAGCTGTCTTTAGTAAAAAATATATTTCAAAAAATCCGAAGAATACACAATTACTATGCGCATTTTCTAAAAAAAACTGGATCTAAATCAATCCATCCGTTTAAGATCTATTATGCCACAGACAAATACACTATAAGACCCTCGTTTTTCTTCGGGGGTTAAAGGTTAAGCTTGTATAATATTTGCGTTCGAACTAAAGGTTTCTTAGGAAAAGCTTGTATTAAGTTTTTCTAAGAAGCCTTCTGTTCGGAAAGTATCTAATTAATACTCTTAATGCATTTCAAAGTTCAAGTATAATCATCGAAATATACAAAAGAGAATGGTCTTACAAACTCAAACGTCTTTGACTGCAATGTCCATAATATACAATAATAAATAAAACGTTGAGGTGGCCAAACGATACAACTAAAATAATTGGCTCTCAGTTTTAGATTAAAAAAAGGTATAGTGGCGTCCTCGCCAAATTTTATAAACAATCTGGTTGCATTTACCACTGCAGAGACCGCGCGGCCTGCAAATCGACTCCCGCGCACCGTTCAAACGGTAAATCCATACGGCGCTCGCAGTCCGCAGTCGTCTCAGCGGCCTTAAACACCATGGGTCGTCTCCATACCTTCACCGCGTACCGTCCGCTCGTAAAAAACGCTCGTTTAGCTTCAACATGCCCTTTTTCAAAGAGGCAACAATCACAAGTGGCCCCCACCGCGGAACTAAGCGAAGAAATTTTTGCAAACGCGAAACCCTACTCGGAAGTACCCGGGCCTAAACCAATACCAATTTTGGGAAATACTTGGCGTATGGTTCCTATTATCGGGCAGTTTGATATATCGGAGTTTGCGAAAGTGACTAAGCTGTTTTTGGACAGATACGGGCGTATCGTTCGTTTGGGTGGTCTGATAGGGAGACCGGATCTCCTGTTTGTCTATGATGCTGATGAGATCGAAAGGATGTACAGGAGGGAAGGGCCGACTCCTTTCAGGCCCGCTATGCCGTGTTTGGTGAAATACAAGTCGGAGGTCAGGAAGGACTTCTTCGGAGAGTTGCCTGGTGTTGTTGGAGTGTAAGTATTGTTTTTTTTTCAATCAATGCCACTGAAAATTTTGTAAACACAATTTTTCCATTTTCGTTTTTGTTTGTTTTCTTTGTTCGATAAAAAAGCAACTATGTATTATACCTATAGGTACTTAACCTATAGGTATATTTTACTCTACGATCTGCTGGATATTAATTTAGATTGAAACAAATCTTAAAAAGATTTTAAATGTTCCCATATATCCAAGAAACCATTTTTCACCCCCGACTGGTGTTATTAGTTGAACGTGTGTATCTGGGTATCTGTTTGTATTTTTTTAAAGAGGATTTCATAGAGAGTGTTCTTAGCTACGTTTAAACAAAATCGGTTCAGCTGGGTTTTTGAGTTTTCTAAACCTATCCTTGTATTATTAAATAAAGCGGTCTCCACAAAGAAGTGTAATGTAATTTCCTAACTGATTCTAAACTTCTTATACCTATTCATCTAGAACTTACTTTGATGCAGTCTAGTTTTTAGCTCAAGGGTAGTCTTGTAACGCAATCGTTTTTAGTTAAAAGTACCGATTTAAACTTCGTGTATGTAAATTGAAATATTAATTAAAACACAAGAGCGTGTATGCTCGGAGTCTCTCTACGAGATCGAATCAGAAATGAAGAGATACGTAGACGTACGAAAGTCATCGATATAGCACAGCGGATTAGCAAGTTGAAGTGGCAGTGGGCAGGGCACATAGCACGCAGAACTGATGGCCGATGGGGCCGAAAGGTTCTCGAGTGGAGACCACGTACCGGCAAGCGCAGCGTAGGAAGACCAGCCACGAGATGGACAGACGACCTCATACAAGTGGCGGGAAGACGCTGGATGCAAGCCGCTTCCAATCGGTCTTTTTGGAAATCCATGGGGGAGGCCTATGTCCAACAGTGGACTTCTTATGGCTGAGATGATGAAGAGCGTGTATCTGAAACTCATGCAGTTGATTGATATCAGTAAAGAGCATAGCACTAAATATTTAAGTACTTAGCGATAAGACCAATTAATACGACCATTGTAGGGTTCTGGGGAAATAACACACCCTTGCTTTTTATTAAATCGCAAAACAAGCACTAGTGTTGTGTTTTTCTAATAAAACTTCCAGGCCTAACAAGTTACATCTAATATCTTACGAGTGACGAGCATAGTGCACTACATCGCACGGTTCTTAACTGTTGAAGTAAAAATTCTGGGTTATGGGCAATCGTGAAGCTTACAGTTAGGTTAACGACTTGTTCGTTTTATAGGTAGCCGTATCTAAATAAAGCCAAAATGTGTAAGTGCTAAACAGTATTTATGGTAGACTGCACTATGTTATCGAAAATAGTAGGCACGCCTAATCAGGAATGGAAAGTGGCTCTAATAAGACTGTCATAACCTTTGATAAATGTCATTGGTCGCAGCACAAATGCCGTGCGTCTCGTGGTGGTGTCTAGTTATCATGGGACCACAAGGAGGTCTACCAACCAACGTTATCCAAACAACGCTATCAAACACAACAATAAACCTCAGTCAGAAAAAGTCCAACCACAAGAAGTCCACCGCTGGACATAGGCCTTCCCCATGGATTTCCAAAGAGGCCTGTTGGAAGCGGCTTGTATCCAGGGTCGTCCTGTCACTTGTATGAGGGCATCTGTATATCGGCTGGTCTGTCTACGCTACGCTTGCCGGTGCGTGGTCGCAAAGGTGTATTGCCGGTGATTGATAAAAAAAACATCACAGTGTGTTTTTTGCGACGACCTTCACCGGCTACTCTTCGTAGATCTAACGCTCTAACGCTGAAGTAAAACTGTATTGTTAAATCCGAAGTAAATGTTTTATTGCGTATTTTATAATTAATTATTTCTCTAAGATATAGTCAACCTTGAATGCTGAAGTAGGTCCAGTAGAGAGCCACTTTCACCTCGCGAATACTATACTCGTAAAAGTTAGGCTGCTTGAGATCATTCTGTATCGCTGTCGAAATATCTTTTGGTAATTTTTACGTATTTTTAGGGTTCCGTACCTCAATAGGAAAAAACGGAACCCTTATAGGATCACTTTGTTGTCCGTCTGTCCGTCCGTCTGTCCGGGTGTCAAGACCTTTATCTCGGGAACGCGTGAAGGTATCGAGTTGAAATTAAAACCATATGCGCAGATCCATAGTATCTTGCTGCAGAAAGAAACATAAAATTTCTCAGTTTTCGTAAAAAAAAGTTACAGCCGAATATGTCGTAAAAAATGCACATTTCGACACTCACAGAGGAATCAAGACCTATGGGGTACTTCCCGTTGACCTAGAACTCTGAAATTTGGCAAGAAGCATTGTGTTAGAGTATATAGGAAAAAATCCGAAAACTAGACATTTTTAATTTAATCACATAATAATAGTGTCGTTATGCAAGGAATGAGGGTCAAAATTTTAAAGTGAATTAACCGTATCATCTTAATTAGCATTAATTAAAACAGGTTTTTAAATATTTTTACGATGTATGTTTTTCGGTATAAAAAGGAAAAAAAAAAAATATGATTTCCCCCTTTTATTTACTAGTTTGTACAGAACCCTCGGTGGGCGAGTCTGACACGCACTTGGCCGGGTTTTTTTGTAAATGATATGTATTCTACCAAAATAAAATAAGAGATGGGTAGAAGTCACTTTCTTCTTCATAAGTAACATGATCATGATCATGCATTTTACTCGCTTTGCCCGATTCTTACTAAATTACATTTTATCTAAAAAATAATGTTTTCCTACCGCAATTTCTTCTTCTGTCTATATCGACAATACCGTTCTTATTTTATTATTCTAAGCACCTGAGAGCTTGGGATTTGGAATTTTCAAGGCTAGAAGTGAATAGATATCTGCTAAATCGACGAGCTCCTCGGCCACACCGTTGCTTAACATTAGGCGTTTTGGTGGTCAATCGTTGATATACCTACCGTCTTATTTATAAATGATGAAGAAGTACATTTTAGTTAAACATGTTTTGTTCCGTTTTCGCGCGTGACAGTTCGCGTCTGACAGAAAGTGACAAGTCCTTAGTGCAGTGAATAAAATTTTAACATGCGTATTATGACGGATAATGTAAAAAAAAACGAACACAGGTAACACCGAGTGATGCAGCAAGTCTTTTATATCTGTGCCGAGTAAAAAAAATACTTATCAAAAAGTCTCCACTGTATAACAGTGGAGGCAAACAGGTTTATAAAGTTGCGAAAGTCTACAGCGACGGAATCTTAATGGCTGTGATTATTATAATGAGTAAGATTTACGAAATAGTGTTGGTTGGGAGACTGTAACTTATGATGGAATCTTGAATGTAACAAGTCTGGCTGCAACAAAATAATGTGAATTGAAAGCAAATAATATAAATTAGCCGATAAATAGCGCCGCTGCGAAATTCCCCCATTTGAACAGAAATCACCCATTTCTCATAATAAAATTCCGTACATACTCAACGATTTCGGTACACTTTTTTATGCGTACCTATCTACCGCAAAAGAATGGAATTTTTTCATCTTCTCTTTCTCCTAACAATGCCTTCTCCTCTCTTGGAATTTCCAAGGTTAGAGTGAAAAGATATTCTAGATGGACGAGCTCGCTCCCCGGTCACACTATCGCCTGTGTTATGAATTGCGTGTTTTGAAGTCGTTTTTTTCAGTTTTTTAAACTATAATTATTATTATACTACTAAAACCATGTTTAATATTCAAATCATTGTCAGCACCGCTCATGGCTGACTAATTACGCCCGTGTTAAGTATCTATTTGCTGATCGTTACGCGTCCACAGGCCTAGCTCGTAATCTTTAGTACAAGCACTAACATCCTAGACCTAGAAACAATGATACGCTCGGTGCACGCTTTGGTGGGGAACAAATAACTTGATAAAGCTTGTAACAGAGAAACAAAGTATGTAATAAATGTAGGTTATTTTATGGCTATAAACGAAGCTAACGTTAACTCATACGATCATAAACATACAAACTCTCTATTACACATTACCTACCTGAATAGATTACCGCTATTTGGACAGTCGGGTACTTGGGAAAATTTTGCCTATGCGAAGGATAGCAGGATTAATTAATTAGTACTTCTGAATTCTACTAGCATAAACTAGGTATAGGTAGATATAGATCGAGGCTCGTCCGCACTTCATCACAAAAATCTCATCGACTATAATATTGTATTGTCATAAAAAGAATAGAGGTAACTTAATAATTTATTTATTTATTTTATTTTTAAAAAACTAAAAATGAACTAAATTTTACTCAGTCAAATAATCCACCGTACCGTCCACCGTCCTGATATACTCGTAATTACTTCACTGACTATGAGTTTGGTAGTAAAAAATAATTAAGACCTGCCTGACTGAGGTACCTACTTCGGCATTTAATATTGTTTTCAAACGACTTCAAAAAAGGAGGAGGTTGTCAATTCGACTGTTTTTTTAACCGATTTTGATGATTCCTTTTTTTATTTGAAAGCTGGTGCTTCCCGTGTGGTTCCATTTCAATTTGGTCCAGTTCTGACAATGGCATCCATGAGAAGTCGGTTGCTTAAGTTTTTTAAACTATAATTATATTATAAAATGTTGATTTTATATTATATTATAAAATGTTGATTTTATATTATATTATAAAATGTTGATTGAACTGGCAATGGGCCTTCATTACTCTACTCACGTCACTTGCCGCTTTCGCTACGCCCCGTTTCCCAACTAGGCCAAGTATCAGCTATAGTGTCGGTTAACTGGCGTGATTTCACAGAATACTTCATAGTGCATTTGATATCAAGATGCATTGAAGATTTTGTGTGAGAATGCTGACAGGGACCGAACAGTACCTGTCAGTATAACACGATTTGGAAAACACATAGGGGAAATTTGGATTTTATGTAAATTGGTTTAATGAAACCGATGACTCTAACTATTGTTTCAAAATACACAAGACAAAATCATGAGTTTGTAGAAGGTATAATAAAGCGGAGAAGAAAATATTCCCCTGCTATATCAATGTTTGTGGTTCATCTATGAGATCTACCTATCTATCTATCTATTAGCGTTTGCGTTTCTCTTTAGGAATACACCTTCTAAATTTCAGTACCTAGAATTTGTTGTAGAATAAGATGCATGGCTAGCAACGCATACTACTAGGCACTATAAATCTTATAAATTTTTGTTTGAAAAGGGTATTTTCCAGGTGGTCCCATAGAAATTTTATCAAAATCGGTTCAGTATTTTGGTTTTTACAACAAAATTACAAAAATACGTCATTCAAGTAAACGAATTGCGTATTTTGAAGTCGGTTATTAGTTTTTTTTAACGATTAGGTACTTGTTTTAGTCATGAGAAAGAATTTTTATCGCCAGTCTGTTTATACTGACAACACAGACCTAGGAAGAAAGACTGACAATAAATTACTTTATATATATTTATTACTTTACATACAATAGATTACTTTGTACAGACGTATTCCACTCTCAGCCACACTTGCTGTTAGAATGTGGGTATGAAAAACATATTTGTAAAACCAGTGGTTTAAGTTGTGTTGTGTCTCAAATTAGAGTCTCAGACAATCAAGATTTTAAAACACTATTATTATTATTAACGGGATATTTACCGTGGTTCGCGTTAATATCCCGTTAATAATAATAGTGTTTTAATGAATGACCGTGATAATCAAGATTTTGATTTACATATTAACACGGCTTATAAGAAAAATTAAAGGACACAACGCATTTACGTGTTGGTAAGGGGCCTCTTCAAAATATGTAGATTTTATAGAACCAGCCGCACCTATTGGACATATTTAGTGCGGAACACGATGTTAAATATGGAATCTATTAGATATTTTATCATCATTGGACTCTTGTTCGTTTGTTATTTATCACAAAGTTACTTATGGTGACTGCACGGCTTCAAGAGGCAGGTACTTATTGACCGAGCGAGCGAAGCGAGCGAAGCGTCTCTGCATCAACTGGCCAAATTTTCTTTCGTCTGTCAGTTTGTTTGTATGTTCGTACTCGCGTATAGGGCGTAATTTTGAATCAATTTTGATGAAACTTGGTATATAGGTTCTATGAATTATTTAAAAAAAAATGTCGTCGTCGATTTTTGATAAGAGGGGTGGTTCCCATAAAAAGGGGGGAAGTTTATTGCGGCGTTAATTACCAACCGATTTTAATGATATTTGATAGGTAGGTAAAGTACACAATTATTACAACTTGTAGTAAAAATGAACAGAAATGCTCAAGTGGTTGTCGAGATATATGACAAACAACTTCAGATTGCGTGTAACAGTGACGGCGCGTGGATGTGCTTGATGCATTATAACGCTGAATAATTTTCTAGATTTTACGTTTTCTCCATTTATAAAATATTATTTGTTTTTATAAAATCATACATTTTTTTTACTAAGGGCATCTAAACATATTCTATTGTTTGTATTAATTGTGTATTCAAATTAAATTGATCTTTCAAGGTGGTTAAACTTTTGGAAAAAATTTTTTTTGACCGTGAAAAAAATGTCTGTAAAATCACTTAAAATTGCGAAATCAGCCAAAATTTTGCATACGGTCTCCTAAGCCAACTTTATGTAGGTATTAATATGTACAGATAATCCAAGGTGAGCTGCAAATAAGCTCTCTCGCGAGGTCTTCTGTTCGTAGAACTACTAGTTTTTAATATGCTTCAAATAAAAGTAATTTAAAAAAACGACTTTAAAGCTGAAAAGGAAGAAATAACAACTGTTACATAATACCGTAAAATTAAATAAAAACTGGGCGTCTACCTAAGTAGGTACGTACCCCTACTATTTTTTGAGGTCGGCGCTAGGCCCTAAACTACCATTAACTAAGCCTTAGACAGACACCGAACTCAAAAATATAGTTGGGGTACATACCTACTTCAGTAGACGCCCAGTTTTGATTTGATTTATCGGTGATAACAGTTGTTATTTCTTCCTTTTTAGTTGAAGTAGATTTAATTTTTTTATTACTTTTATTTTAGTACTCCTTCTGACGAGAGCGGAGGCAATTAAGGATCAAGTTTGTATATTAATAATACAAGACACGACAAGAAAGATATACCCAATCGCATAAGGACTTTCGTTTTTCGTAGTCCTTGTTACGTTTGATTATGCTCTTGAGCAATATGACAATAGGGCGAATTCTGTGCTCTTGAGTATAATTAGCTTTTGCGAGAAAGATGACACTTGCATATCTATCAAAATTGGCTGTATGAGGTAATATAAAAATTTACATATGTGACCTCCGCCTTATGCAGCTGGGTAAGAATGAAAATCATGTACCTACACACAATCCTGTGTGCACGTGAATAACTACGAAAAACATAAAAAAAAAAAATGCCTAAAATTATTGCCAGGTCACACTGAATGAAATTGCATTTTTTATTCGGGAATGAGACGCATTTACTTAATGTAGGTTAAACATGAATGACATTGACAATGATTTACGTTGGTACTAACTTCATTTATTAGCAGAATGACAGTGCAGTATAGTGCGGCGTAACTTGGGACTTGCGAGACCTTGCCGCATCGCTAACAGGCAAATAAACATGACAATGCTAAGAATACAAATTTTCACCTGTTACACTGCCACCTATGTGACAATTAGATTACAGCTAACGATGCATATTTGGATGAAAATAAATAGGGTTTGTTATAAGTAACTAACCAAGCATTTAGCTTGGTTTTTCGTAGAACCGAACGTTTCGGTAACTATAGATTACTATAGAGGTACATGTATCGTCGCTCGCATGACTAGCTGTCCTATCTCATTTCAGTAATTTGTTCAGGACAAACGTATTTTGGTTCTGAAATGGGATTGTATTTGTCAAGAATATTAAAAATCGGATGATGATACCTAATAAGCTGCCATGGAGATTATTTATACTTATTTTAATTTCGCATTGATACTTTTAATGTATTTGCATTCAAAATACCTGTTTTTACTAATTGAAAAATGAGTTAGAACCGCTAGTCATGCGAGCGACGATATGTTTGGTCTAATTATAAATGGCGGCGTGACCAAGATTTCTGCATCAACTGGAAAAAAAAACTTTCATCTGTCCGGCTGTTTATTTGTTGGTATTTGCGTACAGGTCGTAATTTTTACCTTTCTATCTTTGCGCAACTTGATTAGATGATTATTATTTATTTATATAAGATTTTCGTAGTGTTATTAAAGCTTGTGTTACACTTGAATGAAGTTGAATATTGGCGTATCTAGATATGTTTTCTGATTTTTCCTGGCCCCTAAGATCTCTATGAATACTTAGATGGATAAGTAACTCAAAATCCTGGGGCGGGCCTCAGGACATTCTGGGTTGGTCCTGGTACACCCGGCCCGCGCTTATATACGCCCATGTAGCTCATTGTACGTCATCGCAAAAAAAAAATATGCGCGTATTCTATGTAAAATTAATTTAATCCAACATTCTTTGATCATTTCTTGTTAAATCTCTTATTTGATATGAAAAAGTCCGTGATGGAGGTTACGAAATACAATTTTTATTTTTTATTTTGCGAGAGTTGTATTATTATTATTATTTCAAAAATATGTAACTTATGACAATCGGAAAATGAAGACATATCTAATGACACCTCGCACATTAAAATCGGCTAACCCGTTTAGACTACGAGATAATATAGAAACATTCATTTTTTTTATACATTATAGATCTACGATTGACCACCAACTCGCCTGATGTTAAGCGACGGTGTGGCCGAGGATGGAGCTCGTCGACCTAGAAGATATATATTCACTCTATAGCCTTGAAAATTCCAAGATTGTAGGTCTAAGGAAACAGAGATGGCGGCAACGAATTCCATTCTTGTGCAGTACGCAACATGAATGTGGATCGATATCGCTGAGTGAATTATACTCACATACATTACATACACTCGAAAAACATAACCCTCCTTCTTGCGCAGTCGAATAAAAACGTCAACAGGTTCAATTTGCAGGTTTACAGGCATTGTTGTTCATTCACGTGCATTATGCTTTTACGCAACGTAAACGTGTATGCGACATTATAACGATGGGTCACGACCATGGGGACATGTTAAATAATGGCCATTTATACCAATTTCATAGCCTTCGCAGTCGTATAACACGAGCACTGGTTTTAAAAGTGATGATACAGTTCCGAAGCCAACCCTGTCAAAAGAGGGCTTGAGGATGAATTAAGGCCTTCTTAAGGTGGAGATCAACGCGTGCAGCTACGAGTATCTTATCGCGCATCATATTCGTTAGGGATATTTGAAAAGTGAGATATCACTTATACTGGCGACGGAGTAGTGAATAAACATATTCCTATTCCTCAGCCAATTTAAAAGATATCAAAAAAAAAATACTTTTATAAGAATATTTTTCCGATCAAAATAAACAAATTCATTCCGCAATTTTCCAATATCCCTATTCAACGATTTTACATGTTTAAAAACGTGGTGATGTGTGAAAGAGATCGCTGCGCGCGTTGAGCGCATTCTTAACTCGTGGTTCGCGGACCACTAGTGGTACCTGACAAGTCTGACAATATCCAAAGTGAGGTTTTAGTGAGCACAAGCTTTTGCAAAATCACTTGTTGCAAAAAGTCTGTGCTTGCAAGATATATTGCTCATATCCAAAAACTTGTGAATTTTATATGTTTTTGCCAAACAAAATCAAAATAGGCCGACAAATGGCCTCATAATCAGACATCTTTTCATGTCCTCCGAGATTTCAACCTTTTATCTCGACAACATCTTAACTGATTTTTCTCATATTTCAAATTCTTGTTTAGAATTAAATACTACCTAAACATTTTTAGTAAATATCTCTATATGGCGCCGCAGCAAACTTTCCCCCTTTTTGGTACAAATATCCCATTTAATAAAAATTCTCGACGACAAAAAAAACTATTAAATTGAGAAACCTGTAAGTATACCAAGTTTTGTCACTCATTTTTCACTAATTCATTCAATTAAGACCTTCTTAACTTGTAAATAAAGACATATTTTTTTATTGTGACCAAAAACACACTAATAAATAAAAAATAATCAATAAATAAAAATATAAAACTAGGTTGAGGTTCGTGGACCACTGGCAGTTCATAACATCCAAAGTGGCCAACAAAGTACTTAGTCATTCCATTTTTTAAATTTGTAATTAACTAATGAAGTACATAGTCACTAGGAAAAAAATCTGTGACTGCCATTTCCTTAGCAATTTCTGATTCACTAGTTATAATTTATTTAGTGACCGTTGACATATGCCTACGTATTTAGTTAATATTTTACTTGACATTCCTAACCATTTCTATTAGAATAAGTATATTGATATTCTTTATGTACAGGCTGTTAGCTTACTCAATTCAAGACCTTGACAAGTTGACACTGCTTCGTTCATTTAGGTTTGCCGCCCGATTGAGCAAGAAGGAATTTTTGATAATTTTAATACGTTTAATTGTATAATAATTTTACATAAGTGACAATACGGCATTACCTGTAAGGTATTATATTTTATTAATTTATAGGTATGTATAATTTAAAAGGCATGTGTAATTACATCTCAAAATTACAAATCTAAACACTTTTTTCCGTAACGAAAATACATACATATAACTTGTGCTTTTATATCGGCGTCATTCATACAGAAATATTGAAAATATAGTGTAACAAATAATCCAAAATTAAATTAGTTATAAATTGCCTAATTTATAAGTTTTTTAGAATAGTTCTAAAGTTTAAAAAACATATTTGTAAGCCTTCCTGAAAACATGCATTATTGAAAAAAAAACTAAATGAGCTCAACTACCACCTAAGGCTTTGATATCAACTAACCAAACATCCTGTATATATTTTCTACCTCGAGGTACCTAGATGATTAGCCGAACTTAAGTAGGTAGATGTAAATGTACTTAACTCTGCAAATAGTGACTTACGAAGACAACTTTTCATTTCCTTTACTTGTTTTATGCAAACAACTGGATACACGGCGTGCTTGAGTCAAACAATGGCTATTACAAATACGGGTATCCGTAGGCCGTAGAATAGCTAAGTAATGGTGTAAAGATACCTTTGTCGTTACTTTTATCACACAATAAGCATTATCAAACTCAACTTTTTAATTATATATTTTTATTTTAAAGAATGGTGTATTGTGTATTAGTAGTGCACATAAAGGAAGAAAATTGTTTTGATCATAGAAACAATTTTCTAGTACTACTATTATTAATTATCGCGAACCACAATTTTCTAGTAAATTTACATTGATGATTGATAATAATTTGATTGAGAGTAAACATTGTTTGATTTATAATTTTATCCACACAAAATGACAAAACTGATTTCTACCTCTCAAACATAATGCAATTTCGACGATTATATTTATTTAACTGAAATATCATAATATTATCTGAAATATTGTAATATTATATGAGTCCGCTTGTTTTTATCTTGTATATTACAAAAACAGCATATCAAGCGTAACGCGAACATAAATTACAGTACGAAAATTGCCTTTTTTATAACACTTGTTGTATTTTATATCAATGTCCTATTATTATTATGAATCCACTTGTCAAGTCGTTTAGAATAAAGGAGGTTATTACCTCCTCTAGAAATAACCCTTCTTTATGCACAGACGGCAAATAATTGGAAGTAGTTTCTGAACCGTTGAAGAATTTATAGGATTTAAAGTATCTCAACCTAAGCTTCACAATAGAGTACCTACGTAATAGCACAGTTGTTTAATTTTCGTTTTTTTATACATTATAGATCTACGATTGACCACCAACTCGCCTGATGTTAAGCGACGGTGTGGCTTAATACCAAATCTAGCTTATTCTTAGTAGGTACATTTCACAGTGGGTAGAATGAACAAACATGCTTACATTCATTGGACAACGCTTTGTACACAGTGTCTGGCGTCAGATGAGACATTTGTCACATTTTAATGGTGTTTAATTTTGTATCCTGGAATGAATTAGTTTGTGTGTGGCCGTGCTTCTCAAATAACAACCCAACATAATACATTCAAGGCTACAGTAAAATATCTTGTTATACTGATACAAGGTTTACTTGTAAAATATAAATTCGATATAATTATGTAGATGCACTCAACGATTTAGTTGTTCATTAACTTGGTCACAATAAATTCGTCCGCGTGGTCGAGTTAACGTCTTCAATTTTAATATTATATTCTTATCGGCAACCCGACCACAAAAATAAATTAGTAGGTACAGCAGAGAGAAAAAAGTCTTAGATACAACTTAAACAACATAGCTTTGGTTGGTCAATAGGTTGTCAGAATATAAGATTTAGAAGTTGGGATTTTGATCGATTTTGGTTTGTCAAGATGAGAGATCGAGAAGCCTTAGTTTGGGACTACTAATTATAATACTAAAATATATCAGAACATAGGGTCAGGTCGTCCGGCTTCCGCCCTCCCCTCACAACCCCCTCCCCTCTCCACTCAAACACGCTCCTCGAGTTCCTTAGATTATGGTATGCTTCGTAAATAAATTTTAGTACGTATTAATATTTATATCGTTTTATATTTTACCTCTTTTCAACCGACTTCAAAAAAGGAGAAGGTTCTCAATTCGACTGTGTTTTTTTTTATGTTTGTTACCTCAGAACTTTCGACTGGGAGAACCGATTCTGATGATTATTTTTTTATTTGAAAGCTGGTGCTTCCCGTGTAGTCCGATTTCAATTTGGTCCAGTTCTGACAATGGCATTCATGAGAAGTCGCTTGCTTCAGTTTTTAAGCTATAATTATTAACCAACTGTACTTTGTGCGGAGTATGTACTGGCAGTCGAGTCCACGGACAACAAAATAATATTAATTTTGAAAGTGATGACTCGGCCACGCGGACGACGATTTACCGGACGTGATACCACACAAATCAACGCGCTCGACCCACACATTAGAAAGATGATATGAAACAATATCGCAGCTATTTAGGATGTCTACTTAACCCCTGGTGTACACTCAACTCTTTTGGGTAGGAAGTAGGTAGCGCAAGAATTTAAACAGATCACTACCACCACCACCTACTTGTATAGGATATCTAATAAGACCAGCAGCGATAAGACCATCGGAGGGAGCAGTGGCAGGAGCTGAGTGTAAATGGGGGGTAATTTTTATGATCAGTATCGAGCAGACCTATATGTGAATCGAGCAGATATATAAGCTATACCGAGCTGTTGAAGAATGAGAAGCATTGAGTTATAGTAACTTGTGTATATAATATAGGGAAGTTGGTACTAAAATAATTGAAAAATATGCGTAAAATTATTCTTTAACGTGAAAAAAGAGCATATTATTTTAAGCACAGACATAGGTAAAAGCATTGAACATACCGCCATTTAAAAAAAAAAATTGGTTGTCTGTAAAGTCGGTATACGGACGATAGTTTAACGTGACAACGTCATAACAAACCATTGATGAAATGCAAACGTTACAATGAGCGTAACGGGACAATGAGTCATCCTTTTTCGTGCGTGCAGCCGGTGTTCATCGATTTATTAGACGTTGTCACGTCAAGACGTCAGACGGACAGACAGCGAAGTCTTAGTAATAGGGTCCCGTTTTACCCTTTGGGTACGGAACCCTAAAAAGGAACAACAATTGTATGAGACATTTGTTCGTTTTTTGAATTCAGTTGTTTTAATAAATATAATTAGTATAAGTAGTACCGTCAGAAATTGTAGGCTTATTTCTAAAAATATTTTATTAATTATTTTCACCAGCCAGCGTGTTAAGAAAGTACAACTTAAGAAACACGATATTTTTTCTTTAGTAATATTATACGAAATTTAAAACTTTCGGATTACTTCGCAGAATTGTAGATATTGTAGTATGTTAACTTAAAAGGTCTATGACTCATACCAACGTGTATATATATTTATTTAGTCAGTGTCTTTGAGCAAACGGCTTTGTGCAGTGAAAGTATCATCAAATTCGGTCAATGGCGTGGCCCTCTTGACTTTGGCTGTAACGTACCTCTAGTGTAATTTTGGTCTTACTTAGTTTCAAATTATGCTTCTGTTTGTATTCTCAGTTTTTACGCAACTTATGATGAAAATAATCAACGTATATTATTAAATAAATATAAATATTGGTTGACATTTCACACAACACCATCTAGCCCAAACTAAGCAAAGCTTGTACTATGGAACTAGATGACTAATAGAATAAATATAAACTTTTTTTTGTTGTAAATATATACATATGATACATAGGAATACCCAGACACAGAATAAACATCGATATATGCTCATCACACAAATGTTTGCCCTGGGTGGGGATCGAAACCACGACATACAGCTCAGCAGGCAGACATACTACCAACTGAGCCATAAGGCCAGTCAAAGTAAATGGTTTTATTTAGCTTGAATCCGTATATTTGCTTGTATTCTTTGTTTTAAACCTTACAATTGATCCTCCATACTGGACTGGGAGAAAAAAAAAACAATAGAATGTATCAGCTGGTATCCCGGGCATGCTGTAAAAGTCAGTTAAGGGACTTGAGGGAAATTGCCATTTCTGTAGGCGATAGGCTGGCCCCTTATTACTGCAAGCCAACATTACATCCTACCCAATTATACCCTTTAACCCTCTAATACACTTTCCTCTCTATCTAGCTCTTCAATCACAATCAAATGTGGCGTATAACGGCTTTGTTGGCTTTTGATGCTCTGCCTACCCCGTTAGGGAAAACAGGCTGGTTTTTATATATTTTTGGCGATCTTTAATTTCTCAACTAATTTCTCTGATGCCTGGCATGTTTTGGTATGAGCATGAGATAGCTGAATAAAAAAAGACAGTGCAATATACTCACTCAAGACATACTCTCACACAAAAAAAAAAATATGAAATTCTATTGAAAAACCAAAATCCTATTGAATAAAATTTATACACTAAGTATAATAAATATTGTTTGAAAAATACAACGTGTACGCAAGTGTCAATATCCAAATAAATAAATATACAAACTCCGGTTCCCGGAGTTTATATAAAACTGGCTGGTCTGTCCGGCTATTAGGCTTGGCGACCTGGCAACCCTACTCCGGGAAGATGAAAGCTAATTTTGCCAGCTGCATTATATCAGCTGGCTTTATCTTTTTCTTCTTCTTCTTTTTTGTATTGGACCCCGCGATTAGCGATTTGCCAGTGTCAAGTATTGAAATATTTTCAAATTTCTTGAACAATACAAGTTTATATAGTGTTCTAGTCATAGTCTAAGTCACGAAAACAGTTATTTTCAAATTTAAGTCTTGCCTCAGTAAAGTGATGGCGACTTTACTAGAACATTCTATGGAGTTTTGCCGACAACGTAAAATCACACGTTTCACTGCATTTTTTCACTTTCTCACACTCACGCACTTCATCGAACACTTAATGAATAAAACATCACCATTTTTATCGCATTAATGTTCAAAATAACACAAGTTTAGAAAAATAAAACAAAGAAACAACATGTTACTAAGATGTTCCCGCCAAAACTCGCTGGCTTTATCTTAGCTCGCTTCACTCGCTTGGTCAATTAATTCAAAACGGGATTTATTTAAAAAACTTGAATATTGTTCGTCAGGAAGTATGTGTACAACATGTGTGAAACGGTACCTCGCATTCTATCGAGATATAAACGGCAAGTGAAAGTTTCATCTCCACAGCGGCTTACGGAAGACATCACAAATGAAGCCAAGAAAGGTTGATGTTAACCTTTTAGCAAAGGGATTACCTAGTCCTTTTAACACGATGCACCCTCGAAATGTATCGGAAATGTAGATAAAAATGAATGACCAAGTGCGTGTCGGCCCACGCGCAAAGTAGGGTTCCGTACACGCACGTCATAATTTATGTGAAATTAAAACAGGGTTTTCTATTTGATACTATGAATATACGAGTTAACTTGTGATAGTTTAAATGATATTTACACAAAATTTTCATACTTCTCTAGTACATTTTTTAAGTAGCGCGACTAGAAACTCGTTAACTTGTAAAACCTACTTAGCTGTGATAGTTTTCCTTTTAATTTTATCATCGGTAGAGGGGGGTTTCACTTGAATCTAACAAAAATTATCACTTCAAAGGTTAGGTAATATTTCGCAAACGGATCCCTTTTTTGAAAAGTGTTTTTGCACACCCCCAATGTTTTTAAATAGAATCCAATCTACGCGATAAGGGCAGATGAGAAACAATAATTCATCTCCACTTTACATGTAGGGGAACTACCCCATTTTTTAAAAATATTTTATTCCATGACTTTTTAACGTGATTAATATGTATAAGTAATTATACTTTAAAAAACTGAAGAAAAAAAAAACGACTACAAAATACGCAATTCGTTTACTTGGATCAATTATTAAAGACTTGGATGACATATTTTATTAAGTGCCGATTTTGATAAAATTTATATGGGATCACCTCTGAAGTATACCCTCATCATCATCATTATCTCAGCCATAGGAAGTCCACTGCTGGACATAGGTAAAGTATGAAGTATAGTACGCATCATTACCTACGGGGTAGCAAGGAAAAAATCTAAGGACGCGTATAACGTTTCAGTCACATTGCTGCACAGCATCGTCGGAACTATGTCTTACATACTTTCTTCGTTGTATAACAGATGTATAAATGAAGGCACGTATCCACCTGCTTTGAAATACGTGAAAGTATCTCCTTTGTACAAGGGAAAAGGTAGACAAGAAGAGATTAATAGCTACAGACCAGTGTCCATAATCCCGGCAGTTGCCAAGATCTTTGAACACGGTCTTAGCTCACGTCTTGTGGACTACCTGTCGGCGAGTGAGGTATTATCTGAGAGGCAGTATGCATATCGTCGTGGTCGTTCTACCACTTCTCTCGCCCGTGTACTTCTACGTAAAATTCTGGACGCGCGCGGAAGCCAGCAGCAGGTCGCAGTCATTTTCTGTGATCTGTCCAAAGCGTTCGATGTCGCCGATCATAACGTCTTAACCGCAAAGTTAGGGTATTACGGTGTTGAGTTTAATGCGTTAAGGCTGCTGTCGGAGTTTATGACGGGTCGCTGTCAGGTAGTCGTGGGAGAAGGGGGTACAGTGATATCGAATCCCCTCACTACCGTAATCGGAGTAGCGCAGGGGTCCTCGCTCTCAAATATAATGTTTTCTATTCTCCTTAACGACCTTCCTGAAAACATTCGTGACGGGCACGTCTTGATGTATGCTGACGACGTGGCCGCAATAGTGACCGCTCCGACTATGGCTGAGCTAGAGCGAAAGCTGAACCGAGTAGCGGCCGATCTAAATCACTGGTTTGATATCAATGGCTTAATCTTGAATATTTCAAAAACCCACTTCATCCAGTTTGACCTTTCAGGACATAAAAGCAGACCACTCGACGTGCTCATCGGAAACGACAGGATGGTCCAGCTGAAAACCACGACATTCCTGGGTTTTCAGATGGATAGTGCCCTCACCTGGGAGGGTCAGGTGGACAGGGTGTGCCAGAAGGTCGGGCGTGCTTGTTTCGCACTGTGGCGATTATCGGCCATTTTAACGCAGAGCATGGTTCGAAGCTGCTACTATGCGTTGGTGCACTCTATTTTGCAATATGGAGTAGAATTCTGGGCGCGTTCCGTAGACTGGGAGCGCGCCTTCAGAATGCAAAAAAGAGCAGTTAGAGCCATAGCTAGAGTACCGGAAGATGCATCGGCGCAACCGTTGTTTCGAGCCATGCGAATACTCACTCTACCGAGTATGGTGATTATGGAAGCGGCTCTGTATGCTCGTGACCACCTACATGAGTATTCATGCTTGGGCGATAAGCGCGCGCAACCCTCACGGCGAGGACACATACTACGCATGCCCACGTGCCGACTGGTGAAGGAGTCCAAGCAGGTGCATGTGATGGCCTCAAGCGTTTATAACCGCCTTCCTGATGACATTAAAAATGCCCCGACACGCCACTGTTTTAAAATAAAAACGAGGAACTTTCTTGTTGAGAGAGCATTCTATAAAGTTGAGGATTTCTATGTGAAACCATAATGGTTAACGGGTCTTTCTTTCATATTATTATAATAATGTTTAATTTGACTATTCATAATTTGTATTTATTTAATCTATTGTAATTAATTACTTAATATTTACTTTTCATTATTATTGTTTTTTCAATGACTTTATTATTGACATGTAACTAATTTGTTATTAATATATGAGTATGAGTATGAGTATGAGTATGAGTAGTATATACTGAAATATGTCCTATCAAACAAAGAAAGATTCATGAAAATCAAGCTAAGTAATTGCTGAACAAATATACAAAAAAAAACAAAGAGTCGAATTGAGAACCTTCTCCTTTTTGGAAGTCAGTTAATAACAGCTTTCTAGTACTAATAGTCTTTGAGCAAAACCGCGAATAGACGGACAGGCGGACATGGCGGACCTAGAGATCCGTAGTAACCCTTAGGTTACTACGGAACTCTAAAAATGTAACTTCAAATTTAGTAAAAAACAGCCTTCGCTTACAGCTATAAGCAACAAACAAGGTTATAGCTTTGTTCAATCTGTATGTTCAGCGTGTCAGCTTTGGTCATATCAGTAAGAATATCATTTACATGACAAACAGAAAACAATCATCACATTTAAATGATGCGTCCATTTCCCGCAGCAGATCAATGTGTTTGAATTCTGCGCATAGTCTCACGATAGCGCGCCGACGTTTCTCTATGTCCATTTTAATTCTGTTCGCGATTTCTACGGAGCTATGTCGGTATCTTGCCGGTATACTTAGAAATGGGGCTAGATGGGTATATAATGTTGAGCAATTATAGAGACGTGATTAAGAAAAAAAACTTAGCTTGTTTGGTTTTGATTGGTTGTCGGTTGTCGGTATGTCAATTATTTTGTCTGAACGAACGAACGGCATCAACTGGCAAAATTTGGTTTCGTCTGTCTGACTATTAAGTTAGTTTGTCTGTGTGGCATATTTTCGACCAATCTTTAAGAAACTTGGTATACAGGTTTTATACTTTCATAGATTTTTATCAACAAACAAATTTTTAATTGACAAAGTTCCTTTGTTGCGCGCCATTTACTGGCCGATTTATATAAAATTTGGCAGAAGTATTATTAAAAGCACACATTTATAAAAAACATAGATGCATCAGAATAACATTACTCTCTTTCTGGTGCAGTTGGGTAAATATTAACAAAAAATTAATAATTAAAAACAAAATATTAATTCCAGGCACGGTGAACAATGGCGTCGGTTCCGCTCAAAAGTCCAACGTCCTATCCTGCAGCCACAAACAGTGAAGAAGTACGTAGCTCCCATTGAGCTGGTGACTGAAGACTTCATCAAGTATATGGAGAACGCCAGGGATGAGAACGGAGACCTGCCACATGAGTTTGATAACGATATACATCGGTGGTCACTCGAATGTAAGTTGGATATATCACAGTAATAACATTAAACGCACGAGCGAAGCGAGCTAAGGTCTCAAGGTCTCGGAGGCATCTTAAGGCCTTGCAGGGCAGGAGGACGGCTGTTTTTGAGGTCTCAATTAAAAGGGAAGAAGTTTGCTACGATGCCTTTTTAACGTCCGATTTTGATGCCTAAAATATTTTCTATACAAGTATTTCTAATATGAACAAAATTCGCCTAGAAATGGTCAAATCATAAAGTTCTGAAGTAGGTATTATAAGAACGTAATATGGTTTGATAGGTGATAGATATTGTTCTCGGTTTTAAAATAGGTAGAAACTTAGTTCTTGAACAAATCAGGAACAAACTGAATACAATTAATGGAGACTTGCCACAGCAGCTTTATTGCTACTAATTTGTATGACGGCAGCAGCTGCTGGCATTGCAACTACAAGCTGTAGCGTAGCTGCAATCAGACAAGTATCTTTATAATATTCCTACTGGATCTTGACGATGAAACAACTTCAATATACTTTTGTCCTCAGTTAGCGCTTTCACCGTTTTGTCCATGACCTCTGCCTTTTCCTTTTTATAGAAAGGTCAACTCAAAAGTCCCGCAAGTAACGGCCCTGAGAATAATAACCGAAGAGCCTTTTATATATAATAAAAGGTACTATAGGTAACTCACAATTTTTATGTTTTTCCTCTAGAATTCGATGTTTACATACCTATACATTAAGACAGGCATTCTCAAAGTATGAGCCTCGGTACCCTGGTGCGCCGCAGAGGGTATGGCACGGGTACTAACATCTGGGAGTACTATTATGGTATTTGGTGATCGGTTTCGACTGAACAAAATAATGAAATAAGGACAACAGCGCCTTCAATATCATATTAGTTTTTCTGTAGCTGAAGACACTACTTAGATATTCGTTGCTACAAAATGTTATAATTCAAACTGCACACGTTGCATCCGTCGCTCACTCGCAAATAAATATGCTTGAAAACCGACGATAGCTCTCTCCTGTTTTATTTTTGTACCCTACATTATCCTAACTAGTTATTGTATGCTACTACGACTACCTAGCTAGGGCGCAGAGATAAACACAAATGTTTGGGAACCCCTGTAAGGATATCCACATGAGTCAACCAAGGAGGTTCCCAGGCTTTGTTTGAGACGTGACAATTATTGTAGAAGCGGCCTGCCTCCGGGTTTTCCACGCGTTTACCATGGTTTGTTTTATCTTTAAAATATTTTTACATTCGGATTAGCCCTGTTGTATAAACTGTCCTACTACTGCTGCGCACTTATCACCTTTCTTGTGGGAAGGGATAGGCCGTATTTCACCATGGTGGTAAAGTAGTTAACTGATTTCAAACATCATTATAAACTCTTAATTAGGCATTTTTTTTACAATGTGTTCTTTCACCATTTGAAGTTGGCGGTTAAAAAAAAAAGAAAAAAATTGCCTACTTATACTTAGGCAATATTTTTTCTTTTTTTATATATTTTTTATCCATATACTTATACAAAATATTATAAGTGGGTATAATAATGATAAAAAAACATTCCGAAAACAGGGGAAAAGTCAGCTTTATGCAGTGGATAGTTAATGTTCGTGCTGCGTTAGCTTGCATTATGCCCTCTTACTCGAATATTGGAATTTATATGTACACCAGTAATAAACAACGTACGGTTATTTTAACTATTCCAAGATCTACATTAAAATACATTTTTCATAATATTTATTCCAGGTATCGGTCGTGTAGCTTTGGACGTAAGATTGGGCTGCCTTTCTCCCCAACTCACCAGCGACTCGGAGCCACAGAAAATCATTGACGCAGCGAAGTACGCACTCAGAAACGTAGCTGTGCTGGAACTGAAGGCGCCCTACTGGCGGTACATACCGACGCCGCTGTGGACCAAATATGTTAACAATATGAATTTCTTTGTTGAGTAAGTAGTTTCGGCGATACTGGCACAGAAAATAATTATTATATAAAAAATTGGTTGACTGTAAAGTCGGTTTACGGACAATAGTTTAACGTGACAACGTCATAAGAAAACATTGATAAAATGCTAACGTTACAATGAGCGTAACGGGACAATGAGTAGCTATGACAATAGCTTTTTCGTGCGTGCAGCTGACGTTCATCGATTTATTAGACGTTGTGTCACGTCAAAAAATAGGTATTCAACAAGAAAATATTCATTTATGAACTGCACAATAATTGAACTAGGTTAAACTTTACGTAAATTAATCAATAATTTTACCCTATGCTTTTATCACTCAATGACAATCAAATGTAGGAATAAAGAGCTTACATTTTGGAGCCAGATTTTAGTCTATTTTATGCAAAATTGCAAACATGCATATAATAGACTTATTTTACGATACGGAGGGATTTTGCTATAAAAAATCTCGAAGGCTTTAGGAATAACGTACTTACTATAGAAACTTGTAACGTAGTATAGTAATTTTGAAAATTTGCACAGTTAAAATTTACTGAGGACAAACTAATAGAGTAATTTTAGGGAGCCGTAAAAAAATATAGGTCATTACCTACATTTTTTTGGACCCCATATACATCTCCTGTATCTGGCGTCTGTCTGTAGCATCGTAGCTTTCAAATGGATGGACCAATTTAGTTTTTTTGTTTGAAAGAGGGTTTTCATTGAATTTGTTCATAGCTATATTTCATCAAAATTAGTTCAGATATTTATGTCGAGGGTTTTTGAGTTTTCTAAACTTGTACTTGTTTTAAATTAGATAAATATATAATTGACTACCTACGCGCTTGTTGTTCAGCAACAATGTGGCAAATAATAGAGATCATCGATCCAGAAGATATCTATCCACTCTACCCTTGAAAATATAAAAAGACATACTGTATATTCATAAAATCTAGCCACGCGAAAGCTAAGCGAATAAACATTGTAACTGAAATTAAAAAATAAAAGATACAACATGCGTTTTATCAAGAACAGAGTGAAAAAGGTATTTACTAGGCCTGCGTGCTTCATCTTCAACCACATAGCTTTCTAAGAAGCGAGATGGTTAAGCTAAAACTTATTTGTGTTCAAAAAGCAATCTTTCACATCTGCAGACTGTGCAGCCGATACATCACCGAGGCTCTCGAACGACTGAAGAGCAAGAAGGTGACCTCAGAAGATGACCTTTCCCTATTGGAGCGAGTACTGAAAAGCGAGGGTGACCCTAAAATCGCCACCATCATGGCGCTTGATCTTATACTCGTTGGCATTGATACGGTGGGTGACCTTTTGAAGAATACGTATATTTTTAAATACTACGTGTTGACCTTTCAGAAATAATTGGATAATATTGAACTCTCGTGAGAAAGTGTAAAGTTTACAGTTTGATGCAGTTTTTCGTCTTGGTATCCAGTTGTATCAAATATAGAGCGATTTTATGTTATTTTACAGGAACACAGAAACGCCGCAATTTGTTTCATATAAATGTATAAATTTACATAAATAGTCATAAATAGTCTTTTGTTTCAAAGAAAGCCTAGAAGCAGCAGAAACCAATTTACGAAACAAAATCAATTTACAAATTATTAAACTCTTTTGTATGAAAAAATACAAGCTCAACAATGAGAAAAATAGCTTTTATTCAAGCTCAAGAATTGAAAGTCGAACTTCGCCAGCAATAACAGCTACAATTTGAAACTTTCCTTCTATCCAGATATCAATGGCAGTGTGCTCCATCCTGTACCAAGCGGCGACGCGGCTGAAGCAACAAGACAAGATGGCGGAGGAGATCCGACGTGTGTTCCCGGACCCTAGCAAACCAATCTCGTACGCTGACCTCGACAAACTGCATTATACTAAGGCTTTTGTCAGAGAGGTCTTTAGGTATAGAAATTTATTATAGACGATAATGAGATGTTTTCAGATATATTTTGAGAAGCCAAAAGTCAGTCAATTCTCAATTACGGCTTTCTTTTCCAGAATGTATTCAACAGTTATAGGCAATGGAAGAACGTTACAAGAAGATGATGTCATTTGTGGATATCATATTCCTAAAGGTGTAAGTATTAATCAATAAATTATTATATATTTATAGGATAAATAATATCATTACTGATTATAAAGATCGAAGAGATGATCACAAGACATCAATGAAACTTTGCTGGGTGTTTTAGCTATGGCAATAAATAAAAAATGCTTCACCGTCTTATCTTTCCACTAGAATTCCCTTCTTTGCGAGTGCCATTTAACAAATACAATGCCAAAGAAAAATTAACAGTTCAATTCCGAGCAAAACTTCAGATAAGAAATCTGACTGTCCAATTATCATAGAGCTAAATAGGAGGGAAATCTGTTTCAGCTTACTGAAGAGTTGTATGTGACTGTCAATCTGTTGGAAAATATACTGCTTGATCAACTGTATTTATTTCTTATTAATGGGGTAGACAATGGGATGCATCGCATTCTACCCGTATCTATCATACGAGAAGTCCTCCAGGTAGAAATAAAACAGGGCTGCAGATGAATGCTCAAATGTTAATACACCTCTGTTAGTTGTGGATTGAAAAAAATACTTTATGCAGGTCTCAAAGTTTTTAGTGGATGAGTGGACATTCAGGAGGATATATTTGCAATTATGTGACTTATGTGGATACATCATCTGCATCGCCTGTGCTCGATTGTGGTAAAAAGCGGTGGCTTACAAAGAAAAAATGCTGCTTGATTTACAGTCACCTTCTTCGTATTCACATATATGAGTTGCGTGACTAAGCCAAATACGCCAGAGATAATAATTGTTTTAAGCAAGCGCAGTGTAGGATGACCAGCCACAAGGTGGACAAAAAGACTTCATACAAGTGACAGGAAGACGCTGGATGCAAGCAGCTTCCAACAGGTCTTTTTAGAAATCCTTGGGTGAAATGATGATAATTGTGGGGTCTAAGAGGATCGTAGAAAAAAAACTGTTTTAAAAGTGTGGTTCTAGAGTATTTAATCTTCGCTCAGGAGTATGTCTGTTTAACATAATTTATTTTAGTTAATAAACATCGTTATTAACGTACCAAAGGTGCCAAATTCCTTGTAATGCTAAATTCCCGCGTTGAATAAAAATAGACGTTATTTGCACCAGAAACCAACCAGTGTTGGTGCCAAACTTTACCCCTTAGAAATTCAACAACCCATAGTCATCTAAAATAATGTCTGTCATTTGTCTTAATACACATAGAAATTGGGGTGAATGAGAGAGAAATAATTATAATCAAATATTTTGTTCTTGATTCGTGAATTGTTACTATCAGAGTTATCAGACCGTTGAACTATTGAGAAGTTATATTATGTCACTTTTTATTCCAGGTTCAAGTAGTATTCCCTACAATTGTGACTGGAAACATGTCCCAGTTTGTCTCCAACCCCGAGGAGTTCAAGCCTGAGCGGTGGCTGGAGTCAGATGGGAAGCTCCATCCTTTCGCATCACTACCGTACGGGTTCGGAGCTAGGATCTGTTTGGGAAGACGGTTTGCTGATTTGGAGATACAAGTACTATTGGCTAAGGTAACATAATAATACAATTGACCAATTTCATCATTAGAATTTAGTGTGAGAGCGATTTATAAGGTTCCGTGCCAGGCAAAGAGGAGCCTATAATCATCATCATCATCATCTTAGCCATAAGAACATAAGAAGTCCATTGCTATATATAGGCCTCCTCCATGGATTTCCAAAAAGACCGATTGGAAGCGGCTTGCATTCAGCGTCTTTCTGCCCCTTGTATGAGGTTATTTGTCTATCTCGTGGCTGGTCTTCCTACGCTGCGCTTGCCGGTGCGCGGAGCCTAAAGAGGAGCATATGTTCTATAAGAAAAAAAAACCTATATAAGGGTTCCGTTTTTTCCTATTGAGGTACGGAACCCTAAAAAGGAATCAATGCAGGATCATTTCGGTGTCAGTTTGGTTCTCAAAAATATAAATAATAATAAATTCTTGTTGCCATATTGAAAATGGTAGAAATGGTGTTTCCTTTTAATTATAATCTTGGAATGTTAAAGGCTAGATTGATATCTTCTAGATCTACGTGCTCTATCCTTTGCCACACCGTCATTTACCACCAGACTAGTTGGTGGAAAAACATCGATCTCTTTGGTAGTGTGATTAATTATCGTGATGTTTTTTTTGTAATATCTATGGTAATCATATTTTTTTCCAGCTGCTTCGTCGCTACCGGCTGGAATACCACCACGAGCCTTTGGAGTATGCGGTCACATTTATGTACGCACCAGACGGACCGCTGCGTCTGCGCATGGTGCAACGATAGACTACAAAGCTACTCGTAATGACATAGATAAAAAACTTATTTTCGCATAGTTCACGTTTACATAACTTTGTATTTAAAAGAACGCAGTTTTTGAACATGTTTTGTAATTTAATAAAATAATAGTACTTACCAAATATCTGTACCGTATTCATTGTAAGATTGTAATTCGTTATTTTATCTTTACTTTTATAATTATATTATATATTTTTATACGAGAAAAAATGATTTATGCGAGGCAAATATTGAAAGTTTTCCGTAATCGAGATTAGATTTTTGTATAGCTTTAACTTTCAGTAAGCAATGTTATAAACACAGAATTCGTGGCCCTATTGTTATAAAGACAATAAAATTATTACATAATTTACGAATTTACCTTTGTTTGGGTAAATAATAATCACCTCCCTGCTGCCTGTATCCATCAGACAGGCAAAATCCCTTCATATATTCAAGAACCTCGTCCATGAACATTATCTCTCCTCATGCTAAATCTGTATCTATAAGTATTTATATTATATATATATATATTATGTATGTTTATTATTATATTTATGTTACATATATATCTGTATATATTTTATATTGCTTAGTATTTATATATGTTATGTTTTGTGTAAGAATGTATAAAATAGCGTAGATCCGAATAGTATTTAAGGTGTCATTGAACTCTCTATTCTGAACATACTTTTGCTATTGGACGAAACCTGAAATCGCATTAAAACAATTTGTGGAAGATCATTGTGAATACAACATTTTGTAGGAACAGTTGACTTTTTACATGTATTCAGGTTCATGTTCCATATCGGCGCATCGGGGATGTTTACGGATGCGCGGATAGACGGCTTCCCAGCCATTATGCGCAAACGAGTTGCGTCCCTGATGCGGCGCGTGCGGGCCAGCTCCAATACCTACCTGCAAGTGTTCGCCTCCCGGATGGATTTGGAGTGTCCAATAATGCAACACTGGACAAAGATGCATATTGAGCATTCCGGATCCAAGCCGAAGTTTAGGTTAAAATGATTTATTTTTTGTTGTGACTATGTGTATTCTAATATGACATTCAAAATATTTATTGACATTTATTTTTCATCATTTGACATATTTTAATTTTTAACTAATTTATTGTAATTATTGTTGTTAGTAATTGTTGTTATTGTAATTCTTGACTCTTATATTTTTGAATGACATATTGGTATTTTTATTTTTTATTTTGTAATCAAACTACGACGTAATCAAATTTTATAATTTTGTAATCTAATGTATATGGACACAATGTCTGAAATAAATGAATAATAATAATAATATTAAAAAAAACACGCTATATTAGAATATAATATTATAAATATTGGTGGACATTTCGCACAACACCCTTTAGGTCTAGCCCAAACTAAGCAAAGCTGTAATAATGGAACCAACATGGTTAATAGACTACATATATACTTTTTTTTTTAAATACGTACTAATGATACATAGAAACACCCAGACACAGAACAAACATCCATGCTCATCACACTAATGTTTGTCCTGGGTGGGATCGAACCGACGACCTACAGCTCAGGAGGCAGCCGTACTACCACTAAGCCATGAGGCCTCTCAATAAAATGAGAAGATATTTTTTTTTCAATAATTGTATTGAGAAGTGTGTAAAGTATTTTGCAAGGTTAAAAGGTTTAGGTTTAAATTTTGTTACATCGTTACATACGTATGTATGAAGCTGATAAAAACGTGTTAAAAATTGAACAAAATGACTCTTAAGCGTGTGGCCGTCGCCGTCGTTTTTTGTTATCCCCAGTGGCGTAACTATAGGGTGGCAGGGCTGGCAAAATGCCACGGGCCCCTGACCCCAGAAGGCCCCGGCTTCTTGGACCGGGGGCCCATAACATTTTTAACTAAATGTACATAAGTACTTTAAAATTATAATAACAACATGGCGCACCACATTACAATTACATTACAATGCGCACATTACAATTTGCTACGGGCCTCTGATGGTATAGTTACGCCCCTGGTTATCCCCCTTATATAAGTATATTTTAATTTAATTGATTATACTAGCTAGTCTAATGAAAAATGTAAATATATACCTTTTTATACAAAGTCTCCTTTATTTTCCATTTATTACAAAGAAAGAATCTCAAATTTTATGAACAAAAATAAGTAGTAGTAATCATTAAAACACACACATAATATTCCACTATGTACAAGTTAAGAAATAAAAAATAAAACCCCGACATACACAATGAACACAATGATCTGAATCGATTTCGATAAAACTTACATTGTTTCCTAAGTTGCGAGATACATTATTCAATAAAGAATATTTGCAATACGACTTCTAGTTTCTGCGTAACACGTGGACAAACATACAAATATACACACACATATGAAATTTGGCACACATGTTTAGAAGCTGGTATAAATAGACTAGTATAACATAAACAAAAACTGTGCAATTCATTATTACATACATACATGGCGAATTGATAAACTTCTTTTTTTGAAGTCGGTTAAAAATGTACACTAAGACCTATGAGAAGGCCAAACTTATGACATGCATACAAAAATATTATGTCATGCGATTTTCATTGAGAAAGAAGAAGAATCTAAGAACGTACTCACAAGAAAACTTTTTTTTATTAGGGCGAGCGAAAAGAGTCTTACCACTTTCCCATATCCTGTTTTTTTGGTATACTTTACGAAAAAACTATCACACTATAGATTTGGAATTTAATGTAGTATTTTAAATTCGTGTCTAGACGTAGAAGCTATCGTTAAAATATTTATTAGGTAAAAAACCTCGTGAGCCCTAAATATGCGTTTTTTGAGTATTCGTATTAAAGTACGAGTATTAAATACTTCTACGGTGGACCACCAGGTGGTGGTCTGATTTCAAGCGACGACGGTGTGATTGAGATTGGAGCTCGTCGATCTATAAGATATCTATTCACACTCTAAAATTACATGATTAAAATTCTCAAGAAATAGAGAAAGAGGTAAAGAATTCCATTACTTTTCCATTTCATTTTCACTTTACCCCTTTACTTGAGTAGTAAGTAGAGTAAAAAAATCGCGTAAAACCTACAAATGGCCTGCTTTCAGTAGTATTAAATAAGAATAAGTACCTACATATATGTTCATGTGAAAACAGGATCATACATACTATTAGAAAATATATACATCTTAGTGAAAAACATATTACATAACGAAGAAGGCAGTCTCTTTGTTATTTTTGTTCAGATTTCCTTCGTTCCAATGAGCGCGTAGATGATGTTGGTTCCAAAGAAAATAAATCGTTTTTACTCTGACAGAATCAGAGATCTGACATATTATTTCAATCGTAATGAAAATAGTTTCTATAACGTCCTCGCTATTGGATATCAATCGCACATCTCACAACGGTGCTCGGTTACCATTCTACTTCACAGATTCCAACGACTATCAACAGATGGCGGTAGTATTCCGAATATTCTTAAATATTTGATTATGTAGTACCTACTAATTGATACTCTCGTGAGTAGGGTTATACATATCTAGAAGTGGACCAAAGTGGATTGATGATTATAAAAGACCATACCCTTAACATAACTAGAATATTGCTTGGTTGTGTCAACTGCAACAGTACAAATAAATAAATAAAAGAGACAGATAGAGAGAGAGAGAGCTCTGTGTATGTAATGAAACCTATAGGCATTGCTTCATTCATAGAAAATAGGCTTCATTACATATCGTGGGAATGTGAGAATGTAAGAGTTCTCTCTGCAAGCCAGTAAAAGTTCGTTAATGTCAAATACATAACATATATTTTCTAAACCTACAAAAAACGTGAGCATTTCCCACATATCTAGACGAACAACTTCCATCAAGCATCAAGCTCTTAATTTTATGCGTCGCCATTTCTGCGAGTTGCAAAAAAGTGGCCCCACCAGTTCCGTAGAACTAGTTAGATAGTGAAACTGTGAGATACTTGCTTACGTGCTAGGGATCCGGTAGACAATCAAGCTTAATAGACAAAATTATGTGTTCGTCAAACATGCTTGATTGATAGGTAGCACTGTTTTGCTAGTTCTGATTTGATGCAATTGACATATTTGTAGGTAGCTCTTATTTCAGAAGTTTGAAGGTAATTTCTATACGCTTTCAAAAGAGAAGAGAAGAAAAGAGAGAGAAGGTTCTCATGTCCTTATATTTTTGTATGTAAATATAATAATATTATTAAAACGAAAGCTCTGTCTGCCTATGGACCTGGAGACAATCTTATGTTATATTTATTTCATCATCATTAGCTTTCATCATCACGACGCGTGGGAAACCGTGGGGTTCGCTAGTATACTATATCTTTAGTAATTATAGATCAGTTTCGATGAATCTTTTGTATCATGTATTTACATCTACCTCATAAATATTTCATCAACTGTTTTTTGCAACTAAACAAATAAAAAATAAAACTGGACAAGTGCGAGTCAGACTCGCCCATCGAGGGTTCCGTACAAACTTTTCAAATAAAATCAAATAACATTTATTTCCGTAAAACAAACTACATACAATCGCCAATAAAAAATAATTAAAGTAACAACTGTAACTTGTTTTGTATCATAATTTTATGTCGTATAGCAACTGATCTAAGATAACACTTGTGCTGCAGTTGCTATTTGCATTCCATTATTCCATAGTCGGGTACAATTTGGTGTAAGGGGTCATTCATTAACAAGGGGTTATTACGTAAGACGATTTAGGGGGAGGGCGGTTGACCATGTCTTATTTTTTCTTACAAGGGGGTGGGAGGGAGTCTTGATAGTTCTTCTTCTCAAAAACTGGCAAAAATAGTCTTACGTAATAAATGAATGGCCCCTAAACAAAACAAAAAAAACTAGATAAAAGTAAACTAGAATAAAGTTTGGTGTAAAAACTAGATAAAAAAACTACCGGGCGAAGTTATTAGTCATTGATAAAAGGAGGATTTTTTATATTTTTTGTCATAATCCGAAAGTACACTTGATAATAATAATTAAAAATCAGTTTTATCTTGTGCTAATGAAGCTCTTTTATGATACCTACATGGTATGGTTAACTCACTTTAAAATTTGGACCCTCATTACTTGCATGGAGACCTTATTTTTTTGATTAAATAAAAAAAAACATGTTTTCGGATTTTTCCTTTATGTGTACTGTCATGATTTGAATATTTGTTGTATGTGGTGTGCGGTGTTTTCAGTGTTGCGGAGTGGCAGCACTGCTATTTTCTTAATTTATATACTCTGGAGAACTGTGATCGAACAGAATGAACGCTACCCCGGATGATGGCGTGATGTTGTAATTCCGGGGAGGGGATATATCGCGGGCGGACGAGCGCGAGCGGCCCTTCGAAAAAGTAGTCGCGGCGTAACTCGGTAGCAAAAAGGCGGTCTTAGCGTCAGACCGCTCAGTGCAGTGAAATAAGTGCAGTGTTATAAGTAATAATAAAGCGTCATAAAGTTCAGACAAGGAGTTTTCTTTATATATCAGAAGTGGCAATCAACCTGCGAGCCGAGCCCGGTAAAATCGTGAGTCACCTACGAGATTATATTTTACCCTCCGATTATTGAATATTGATGTTAAAAATTTGTCACGCATATCGAATTGGAGAAAATGGTTCTTAAAAGTGTTGAAACAGGTTGTTAAAATAATTATAACGGGATATTCTTAATACGGGTAGACAGAATCTGTTAAGATACTGCAATGAGATGTGATCTGGGTTACTCCCAGATTATTTTATTGTAGCACAGCGATTAAAGATTATAATCCGACGATTTTATTATAACCTAATGAAATTTTGATAGTGTGGTTGGGGCTACTCCCCGATAATTTTATCGTAATTTAAACGAAATGAAGTCTGTTGTAAGTAAGTCATTAGTAAATTATTTCGTTAACATCCCGAGAGACAAGTATACGAAAATATGTTTTTCTTGTTTGAGAACCATTTTTACTTTTTGTATTTGATTATGCTGCAGCCATTCAGAGGAACCATAGCGAGGTAATATTTTTTTGGTGTGATGGTGAGAGTAGTGTTTTTAATAGTACAATGGCTATGGCATATCGGTCTGTGGCCGTGTCAGCGATCAGCAGTGTGTTATTTTTCTAGAAGACTAGTAAAGTGCTGCGAATAAAATATTTTAATTCGGTAACTGGGCTACATCAAAACAGCCAATTAAGCGAGCTTCTAAATGTAGTTTTTCTAGAATATTGCTAACAGTAATGCAAATAAAATATTATGGTAAACTTAACAGCTTATTATCTAGCTGTTAAGGTTGGGCTCCACTAAAATTGTGTTCAGATTCAGAACACTTGTTGATAAAAATTTGGTGCAGACTTAAGCGAGCTTCTAAATGTAGTTTTTCTAGAATATTGCTAACAGTAATGCAAATAAAATATTATGGTAAACTTAACAGCTAGTAGCTTAATCTAGCTGTTAAGGTTGGGCTCCACTAAAATTGTGTTCAGATTCAGAACACTTGTTGATAAAAATTTGGTGCAGACCTTTTGCAGTGCGCGAACTTGATCACAATAGTAGATTGCCTGTGTCCACCACCTCAGTTGTGCGTAACTTTAGTATCCGTGCTGTACGGTACATTTGTACACGAACATTTATACCTCGGAAATGTGCTTTACTTTCAGTTTAGTGCGTAAACATGTGTGCGAATGCGTCGTCGCGGGTACACCGCGAGACCAAGGAGTGCGCGACAAAAGTTCACGGTTTGTCCAATAGAGTGCGCGCACAGTTTGCTGGTGCTGCCCGTAAGAGTTCACCAAGAAATACATTTATGCTGCACTCTGTGCGGTACAGAGCCGCACACTGGTGGAATCCTGTATTTACGGTTACGGCCATTTAGGGCGAGTTGTACTGTGTTCGTTTTTCTGTAAGGTTAATAAAGTACCGCAAGTAAAATATTCTAGTACGACAACTAGTCTACTACAACTAGTAGCACTGTCTTTAGTCGTGTAAGTATGCTATACCATGAAGCGAAATTTTGGTATTGTATCTCCACCTGCAACACTATAACTACTTTGTGACGTAACTATTGTAAGATCTTGAACCACATAAGTGTGTCAAACGAAATTTTATATGAGTAGAGCTACAATATTGATGGATTTACCAGAGTATCACTGCGTAAATATTTAATACAGAAGTCTGTTTATGAAGTTGAATTATACAGAGATAACATAGTTCGATTGACTTAAAATCTTAATTGAATTTCGAAGGCATGTAATGTAATAACCTCAGAAATAGTACCATTGTGTACCGGTAACTTGTCGCGAATATTTATCCGTTGACGCCTTGTAATCATGGAGGCGGAATTTAAAGCCGCGCTAAGATATCAGAGTATCGACAGTGCTGAAAATTAAAGTGCATTTCTTAGTGTTAACAACTACACTTAGTGTTACTGCAAGTTTGAAATTCAAGGATTCTTAGTGTTTACGAGTTTGTTAGCTGCAGTCATGTAGGTGAACTGCAGGGAAAATGTTCCAAAGAGTGCCATGTATGTGTGCCGTAAAGTTGAAGTTCGTAGATTTGATGATGTTATCGCTGCAACCGTGTAGGTGAGCTGCAGGGTAATATTCTAAAGAAGTATGGCCATGTAGGTGTGCCGTAAGGAAAGTTCGAAGATTTGATGATGATTTCGCCGCAGCCATATAGGCGCGTTGTAAGGTTGAAGTTTGAAGATTTGACGATGTTTGAAGTGTGAAGATTTGACGATATTTGAAGTTTGAAGTTTTGATGATGTTTGAAGTTTGAAGATTTGACGATGTCGAAGTTTGAAGATTTGATGATGTTCTCGCTGCAACCATGTAAGTGAGCTGTAAGATTGAAGTTCAATTATGCAATGATGTTTTAGCTGTAACCATGAAGGTTTGGTTTCAGGATGATAATTTTAACCGGTCACGGAACACTTAGCTTCCAGCCATGAACGTTTTAAACTGCAGCAGGTCAAGCCTATTCAAAGGAAAGTAGAAGCTCCAAACTGTATTTAATCCAAAATAACTTGATTAACTAAATTTTGTATAATATGTATATGGTGTGCAAGAGTGTGCACAGATCTTGTATTTTAGTGGATTTGATTAATCCAGTCGATTAATGATCATTTTAATGTGATTATGTTAAGCGTTGAATAGCAGAATCATTGATCGGACTTTCCCAGAACCTGAGCACCTGACTTTTAATGATGATATAACGTTATAATTCCAGTTTTGATGTAGTTTCGAGTTTCATAGAGAAAATTTAAATCATATATGAGAGATCAACCGATCGAACACGCAGCAAGTAACCTTGACGAGCATAGCAACTCGAAGTGTCGAGGAGTTTTGACAAATGCCATTATGCTTGAAATTTCCGAAACGTACTAATTAGAATCGACTAAGTCACTTACTTTTGATAAAACGCGTATAGTGCGTTAGAGCGAATAAATTTATGAGTAATCTGTTTGCAATTATTAGATTCTCAATTATTATGGTTATTATTATTAGATTATAGAGAGAATGGAAATTACTCCATCAATAAGATTCATGAATTGATAAATGAGTAAGCCTAAGACATTTTCCGAAAAATACTATTCGGTTAAGGATTATTATAAAAATATATATAGATGTCAGCGATCTGTATGTGCCAACGTAATTAGATGTCATGTTTTGAACACCCACGTTATTTTTCGCAACTGCAGAGCAGTGTCTACACTTTGTTGAATTGTCCGCTGGACAGTGACGTAAGCAGTGATGAGCGTTGACAATTATCGTAAAATATATATAAACAAATCTGTATGTTAAATGAACCACTCGATAATATTACAAAACTATTAGTCGAAAGTAAACGTACGTAGTAAACGTTTCTTTGAGAGAAACCCATTTTATGCCTTGAATGAGTTGATGAGAATAGATCTTGCTGAATTCTCGTTCTAATGGAACAGCGGATCATATTTTCTAATTTCTTCCATAAGTGGATTAGCATATTTTTTATTATTCTATTTTGGCCTTTTGAACATTATTATGAATATTGACATAAATTTGACGACATCCTTTTATTATTTATTATGTTATTGGATATAAAAATGACATAAATAAATAGAATATATTATATCTAAATTAATAAAAACTACGTTAAATCGTATTTTATAACAGAAAAAGCTTGGAGTACAAACATAACAAAAAATACTAATTTGAAAAGGGCTTTTCTAATATAACACTTTTGTTACAAGCCCAAGAAATAATTTGACTTTGAATTTAAGCGATGACCGAAGTTTCTTATCACGAACTAAAGATAATTCAAAGAGAGAACTGATTGATCAGTTTCATATTTCAAACAAAGTAGCCTCAAAAATAGATTGCACCGGTGGCGGTTTTATTGTAAAAGTACAGTTTATGAGTTCAAAAATTAGTCAAATATAAAAACCGAATATTCATAATTAATTTATTTCTTGCAAAATAGGCATACAAACATGTGGTCTTATGATAGTAATAACATTTGGCCCTCTATTTTTGCTGTCAAAGCGTTCAAGTATTTCTAGGTTCTAGATCAATATCGTTAAATATCGTTCGTGCATATGAACATTTTGATAAATCTAGTATAATTTTGGTAAGCATATAACAGTATTGGATCCAGCATACGAAAATTAATCGATAAATAAAAAAATATCTTCATTAAAAATAAGCAATATTTGATAGGACTGGTAACGTTTCCGAAATATGATTGTTAGTTGAAATAAAACGGCAACTATCAAAATCACCACTGGCTTGTACTCAGTGCAAGAGCAGTTATGATATGACTAGTCGACATCATATAGACCTTTAAAAAAAAAAAACAACAGAAATTAGTAAGACAAATATTGAGACTAATTTTATTTATGGAAGTGATTACCTGCTTCTTCTCTTTTGATGCTTTAGTATTAGTTCAGGTGTGCACTAAAAGGAATTAAGTATGCTTCTGTGTATAAACATTCTCAGTCTTTACCTACAATTAAGTTTATTAAAACCTAGTCAAGTAATTTCTGCTCTACTGTTACATCAGTACTATAAATATTGGATGGGAAAATAAATATGTCCACATTCTCGGTTTGAGTACTGTTAGTATGTAATGTGTACAGTATTTTTTCTAGCTAACGTGTCATCAAAATAGTGATGACGTATTTGACAAACAACCAACAACTCTATCCTCAAAGAGATTCATATACGAGATAGATTATCGTCGACTGGGCAATTGCAAATACTGAAGTTCTTTGCGCAGATCTCAAGAAAAGAGCATTCGACGGAGAGCCTATCGCAGCATATGCATGGCCGTGTAGAAGGCAAGCGAAGTCCTGGACGATCACCAACACGTTGGACCGACCTCATTAGAAAAGCTACGCAGTCCACCGAAGTAGAGTGTACTCGCAATGCAACCGACCGGCAGAAATGGAGAAGCATCGCGAGAAGAGCAGCTGGCCTGGAGAGTGACGGTGACACGGCGAGGAGCCACCGCCATTGCAACCACGACCACTCTGACTAGAGTGTACGATTAAGAAGAAGAATTTAGCAAACAACAGATTAAAATCCGACAGATGTCAACTCAGGGCATCTGTGATGTGAAGTGATTCAACTTGATAGTACATCAATTTAATGGTAAACAGCAACAGGTATACGCCAGTCAAATAACGGTTGGTGAAGGACTGACAATGGATCAGCTACCTGTAGTTTATCGTGACTAATTTGTCCCTATGATAATGAAATTTAGTGATTAGAAAATAATAATACTTCTGACATTCTAAACTGACAAAATTTTGCTCACGTGCTTTGCCGATCATCCACAAGCTTGACAGAAATTAATGCGGTTGTAGCGACTTGCTAAGAAAAAAAAAGGGGTTTGGAAAATTATTTCCGTTCTCTTATTCTCTCTATTACTCGGATTTGGGGAGTATACGTTACACAATTTTAAAATGCTATTTGGTAATGGCAGGACAATGACAGAAATACAGTTTAAAATGTTGATTCCTATGAGAGCACTTACAAAATTAACGTACTCGTGTCACCAAATTATTACTGGAGCTGGTTTGAGTTGGATCTAAATATTTGAATTTATGTGTAATTATTTTTGGACGAAATTTGCTTTCATTTTATTCAAGCTTTGTCGTTGGTCATTTTAATGTTTGGACGAAGAACAAAAAGGAGTATTTATAGAGTTTTTCATAAAAAAAAGTCTACAAGTCCAAGTCTACAAGGTTTGAATGATACTTCAGTGGCCACAACAACATTGGGACATTTATATAATGATGCTGCCGTTCGCAATCACTAAGCCAGAGGAGGAAGTAATTGAGTAACCGACAGTAAATTAATAATGCGAATTGAATAAGTTTTTATGTACTTTTTTTAATTATATACCAAACCTCTGGAAATACCAGAATATATACTCGATCCGTATAACATATTTGTACAACAATGATTTATCTGCATAGTGTACATTTACACACGAATAGGAAGCCTCCGGTTCCCAGACCAGCTAGAATAAACATAAAATAATTGTCATATTTAAAAACGAATCCGAGTGTCATGATTACTTGTATCTACAATAATAACTAGTTACGACAACGTATACTACAAAGTTTAGTGTGCCATAAGTAGTTTTATAAAATTAGCATAATAATTACTGTTTAACTATTTTATTTTGCAGCAAATCTTTAAGGAGTCCAAAGGGTTCGATATGATTAATCAGACTTGCTTTTAGAGAGTTGTTGTGCATCGGGACGTTGCACAAAAGCGGATGGCCGAGTGTCATGATTTGAATATTTGTTGTATGTGGTGTGCGGTGTTTTCAGTGTTGCGGAGTGGCAGCACTGCTATTTTCTTAATTTATATACTCTGGAGAACGGTGATCGAACAGAATGAACTATCCGTCAGAGGGCGCCGTACGATAAACAACAGCTCCAAACAGTGTAAAATATTAAAAATTAATTTGTTGATTAATATTCAAAATTATTACTAAATCGGAAACAACACCTTATGTTCCACACCGGTTATTGTTATTATGAGATAATTTCCAGTGAAAATTGAAAATATCAGTTATATAATATGAAATAGTGAATTTCAAGTGCAAAAACAGAGTTAATAGATTTATTATTGACGTGAAAAAGTTCTACAGTGCTGTATTATCGTAATCGTGCCAGAATATTATGGAATACAATAATGAAAAGATTGGAATTTTTAAATTAGTGTGAAAACTTGACCGTTAAATAGTCTCTGCAAACCAAAACAATAGAATCGACCTTTGGACCCGCACAAGTTAGCTGAGTGGCGATGACGAGCACAAACTAAATACCTCGATTACGATTGCGAAATGAATGCACACTGACCTACAGTTTTATGAGAGTACTGGATAAATTCGTAATTCGGTGTAACAGACGTTTGGCCGAGTGGTCCCTATGCTACTGTTTATGGGTCGTACTAGCGCATCAACGTGAGTTCGAATCCCGAGTGCATAAATTATTTTTGCACTTAAAATTTTGTTTTATTTTACAATACTATTATATTAGAACGAGAAATTAATTTGGCGTGACCACATATTAAATTAAGTGCATAATAAACGAGGAATTTATGTCATGATGGAACCAAACAATGTGACAAATCGTAAGCAACTGCGCCGCTGTACTTCAATGTCGGATATATCTAAGGATTGCTCAACAGTTTTTGATGAAACTGCCATGAGCTTACCGAACACAACCCTAGATGAAAATGAGGCTATAATGGCTTTAAATGAGAAAATTGCAGATTTAAACTTAAAGTTAACGATAGCTAATAATGAAATTGAAAATTTGAACTTAGAAAATACAAGTCTCAAAGTGGAATTAGAAAAAAAAGATAAAACGATAGAAATACTTAAAGTAGGACAGATTGAAAGTCCGTGCATAAACAAGATGACGCCATCATCTGGTATGAAAAAAAACAAGCAACGAAACGTTCCGATATCTACTCCTGTAAGATCAAATGACTCGGAAAACAAAGTAGTACACGGCAATAAGTCCAATAAATCGAATCTTTATCACCAAGAAAACAGCACAAGCCATATTGTTGCGGTAGAAATAGAGAACCAACAATTTGAAACCAGTCCAGACCAAGCTACTCAAGAAAATAAAAAACTGCATACGCTTCAAACACAGGATTTGACAAATAAACAACAAGTGGATATGACTAAGATGGAATTACATGTTAGAAATGAATTTTCAAGAAGCAACGTTTATGAAAAGGCCAAGAAAAATAAGAATAAAATAGTTATACTAGCAGACCAACGTGGCTTCAGACTTAGAGAAACGCTGGAATCATTAGTAGGCTCAAATTTTGAAGTTCTGTCTTTTTGGAAATCCAATGCTTTACTGCAAGATATTCTTAATTCATATAAAAAAGAAATTGCAACTTTAACCAAAAACGATTATATAATCATCTTAGGTGGCATGAATGACAATAACCCTGAGAACTTCAAATTTATCCTAAATAGTTTCTTAAATTATTTCAACTTCACAAATATTATTGTTGGTGAAGTACCATTTAACAGACATCTTAAAGAAATCAAATTAAACTATGAAATAAGACATTTATGTCTGAAGTATGATAATGTAAAATATATTAACATGGGTTATAGTAAAAATGTTCCAAAAAGACGTAATGTTAGTGATAATATTTGTAGATATATATCCAACAAACTTAATCAAATTGATTACGATTTAAAACTTAATGAAGCTAAAAATAAACTACACAAGAGAAATAAGTATAAAATAGTTACTATTAGTACAGGCACACAAACTGATTCTAGCATCTCAGATATACCGTCCGAGGTAAATTGTGAAAAAGCTGATACTGATATACCAAAAACATTTTTTCGGACCTAAAAATGCCATAAATATTCTTCATCAAAACATAGATGGTTTGATAAACAAATCTGAAACACTAACGATAAATACTGAAGAACTCAAATCAAACAATAAATTTGTAGACGTAATATGCATTACGGAGCATAATATGATTAATAGCGACATATCTTCGTTAAAAATGCCAAACTTTTCACTAACTTCTAGTTGCTGTAGAAAAACACGTAGGGGTGGTTCGTGCATACTGGTACATAACAGCCACAAATGTAGGGAGATCAGTGCTATTAAAGAATATAGTAGTCTTAATAATATTGAATGTTGTGCAGTAGAGTTATTAGAACACAACTTAGTAATTATCTGCGTATACAGACCACCTAGGAAACTAAACGCTTCAAAAGAAATATTCTACGAGAGATTGGAAAACATACTTAATCATGTATCATTTAAAAAGAAAAAGATAGTTATGTGTGGAGATTTCAACATTAATATTTTAGAAGATAATGTAACTTCAAGAAAATTTCAAAATCTAATTAAAAATTTCAATCTAAAAATATCACTAAAAGTACCGACCAGACCATCCAGCAAGACTTGTTTGGATAATTTTTTGCATAATGTCCGGGGTGCTTCCTGCGATATAATTCAGTTGGCCTTATCAGACCATACAGCACAATATTTCAAATGTCCAGTCAAGGAATATTTTCCTTTTAAACATTGGTACTCTTTTCGACGTGATTTTTGTGAAGAAAACATGTCAAAATTTAAGGATAACTTAAGTGGATTGAGTTTTTCTGAAGTTTTTGAGAGCAATTGTCCGAATGAAGCATATAATAATTTCTATGACAAGTTTAAATTGTTGTATGATCTTTGTTTCCCCTTAGTTAAACATAGGTACTCTGTACATAAAAAACCTGGGTGGATATCCAAGGGAATTAGAATCTGTACAAAGAAAAAAAGAATAATGTTATGGAAGTACAGAAAAAATCCTAGTATTGAGAATCGTACTTCATTCAAAAATTACACTAAGCGACTAAAAACTATTATTAAATTAACACAAAAGGCCAGAAATAACCATGCAATTCAAATAGCATCAAACAAATCGAAAGCTACATGGAATATTATAAAGAATGATAAATTCAATAAACCACCAAACACAGGCATTAAGCAAATAAAATTTGATAATAAAATATTAACCGATCCAAACGACATTGTAGAAGCGTTCAATAATACATACATAAATCAGGTATCATCTAATAGTAGCACTATTGACACAAATAAATGCAAAAATATAAAAACTATAAATTGGAATAAACATAACTCTATGTTTATGAGCCCATCAACGCCTGAAGATATTCTGAAGATAATTAAATCGTTAAAAAATACGTCAAGCACAGGGTATGACGAAATAACTACAAAAGTTATAAAACATGTAGCAATGATAATATCTCCCGTCTTAAGCCACATAAATAATCTATGTATAGAAAGTGGAAAATTTCCTGACAAATTAAAGATTAGCATAGTTAAACCACTTTTCAAGAAGCAAGATAGAGAACATATTGGTAACTATAGACCCGTTGCTTTAGTGCCAGTTTTTTCTAAAGTGTTCGAAAAATATATTCATGCCAGTCTTTATTCATACTTAGATAAATACAGTATTCTTGCGAATGAACAGGTCGGCTTTCGGAAAAAAAAGTCTATAAATGTAGCTATTTTCAAATTAATAAATACTATAATGAAGGGCAGGGAAAAGAAGTTACCAGTATATGCTATGTATATGGATCTTACAAAAGCGTTTGATTATGTGCATCATGACATACTGATTAGTAAATTAGAGGAATATGGTATCAGAGGGAATGTTTTAAACTTAATCAGTTCCTATCTTAAGAACCGACTCCAGCAAACTCAAATCACAAAAATCTGTCCAAAAACAAAAATGGAACTAAAGTACACATCTTCTGCTAGTACAGTTAAATATGGTATCCCACAAGGAAGTGTGCTTGGACCTTTACTTTTTATAATTTACATCAATGACCTACCCCAAGCGATTGACCATCCAATGGTTTTGTTTGCGGATGATAGCACCGCAATTTTTGTGGGACAAAAAGAGAAACCGTTAGATTCAGAAATTAATATGGCATTAAATAATATAATAGACTGGTTGACATCTAATAATTTAAAAATTAACCTTGACAAATCTAATATCATGACATTCAATAAATATAAGAAACTGACATCTAATATAATTTATCAAAACAATCATATTCAGGACGTAGCAGTAACAAAATTTTTAGGTTTACAGTTGGATTCTAATTTGGACTGGAAGATGCAGGCTGAATCAGTACTCTCTAAACTCAACAGTTATTCATATGCCCTTTATATGTTGTCTAAAGTAGTTAACCTACAAGCAGTACTCATATCTTACCATGCATATGTAACGTCAACACTGAGATATGGTATAATATTTTGGGGGAACTGTTCTGAGCGAGAAAATATTTTCAAAGCCCAAAAGAAATGCTTAAGATCGATGTGTCACCTGAAGTCGACAGATTCATGCAAACCATACTTCACTGAATTAAAAATATTGACAATGCCATGCCTTTACATATATGAAATTTCATTGTTTATTAGGAATAATTTACAAATGTACAGCTTTTACAAAAGTACAAAAAATAAAAATAAAATAAGCAGGACCATACATAGGACTGCGTGTTTTGCTAAGGGTGTTTGTGGCATGGGACCGGAAATATACAATCATTTACCGAAAGCTATACTGGAATCAGAGAGTGTGTCTGCATTTAAGAGAAATTTATTCAATTTGCTGATATCTAAGGCATATTATACATTACAAGAATTTATAAAAGATAAACTGTAATAGTGTGAATTAGTTGATTTGCTTATAATTGAATCACTCATACTTATTTTGTTGTAGTTATTTTTATAAAATTGACATTGCATAATGAATTTGTGACATTTTAACGTGATTATTTGACGCTAGTATTTTTTGTTTGTGACATGAGATTTTATTTTATTTTCTTTTTTCTCGTTTCCTAATTTTAAACTCACGTGACATGTATATTGTATAAAATTATTGTGTTCTCAATGAACTTTGACTGTTGATACTTTAGTTATGTATTATTAAGTAAGATCTAAATGAATGTTACACAGTTGAACAATAAATATATCTGAATCTGAATCTGAATCTGAATCTGAACGCTACCCCGGATGATGGCGTGATGTTGTAATTCCGGGGAGGGGATATATCGCGGGCGGACGAGCGCGAGCGGCCCTTCGAAAAAGTAGTCGCGGCGTAACTCGGTAGCAAAAAGGCGGTCTTAGCGTCAGACCGCTCAGTGCAGTGAAATAAGTGCAGTGTTATAAGTAATAATAAAGCGTCATAAAGTTCAGACAAGGAGTTTTCTTTATAGTACTATAAGACAATGCTTCTTGCCATAAATTGTTCTAGATCAACAGGAAGTACTCTATAGGTTTGATTCCTTTATGAGTGTCGAAATATGCGGATTTTTGCAACATATACGGCTATAATTTTTTTTACGATAACCGAGAAGTTTGATTTTTCACTGCTGATTTGCGTATATAAGTAGTTTTAATTTCAACTCGATACCACCACGCGTTCCCGAGATAGATCTTGATAGACGAACAGGCGGACAACAAGGTTATCCTATAAGGATTCCGTTTTTCCTTTTGAGGTACAGAACCCTAAAAATGACGTCTGTTGATTAAAGTTAATATATTCCTGTTTCTATAGAAGTTATTATTATATATTATACGTAACTATTACGTTTATTAACTATTGTTTGACTACTTGCACGTGTGCGCTTGTATTTGATAAACCCATACAAACAAAACCTAACGTTTGACAAACATCTACATTTGAAGATTGAACGTTTACCGGAGCTTTTATATGGAAAGCGGATGGTATCGTATCATTATGTTGGATTAAATTTAAAACAAGTTTCCTCTACTATCTAGGCAATTACAGCTATCATTTATTCAATAAATAAAATAACAAGAACACTAGGGAAAAATATTTTTATAAATGAAGTCGGTTGGATTTTTGCCCAGAAAGTTAGATTTTCTTTTTAGAAATACATAGGTACTTAGGTAGATGGTTACAAAGGGAGCCAATGCGAGGAGAATAAGATGTTTGTATCATAAAAGTAAATAAGAAAATAGACTTCAAAAGATTGTTATTTATTCCTTTTCAGATAATTGCATGGTTTTGAGGTCTATCTTTTTTAATTAGGTACTTTTATTTATTTTATTAGTATCTACTCATTTTAGAAATTTGCAACTAGAAATTTGATTCATCAAATTTCACTGGATAAGTTTGTTTAATTTTCATACACACTAACTACTATTGTGACACTTCTTCTTTGGGTTATAAATTATGCCAGATCCTTTTACAAAGTATCAGTAATAAACCTATAAAATTTTATCCAAATCCACATAGTAGTTTGAATATTGTTGTTGAAACGTTCATAACATAAAAATTAATATGTCTATATCTCGAAAACTATTGAACCGATATTATTTACTACCTAAGACATTTGGCACAGATGCTTAGAAGATACATATTATGCGAAAAATTGTGTAATTCTAACAATATTACATACACACTTAACACATTCTTCGCCCCCTGCAGAACCTTCACTTCAGCTGGGAACAAAAACTTTTTAGGCGAATTTTAAGTACACAGTGGCCGCGCAGAGCAACGTTGCTCAAACGCCGGTGGCTTACTGAATACTGCAAAATGAACGGGACGCTCGCTCGGATCCGAGTGGGAGGCGCCGCTACTATAGCCCCGCCCCACTCGGATCCGAGTGGTGAGCAAGGAATGTGTTAACAAATTGATAATCTCCTTTTTTTGTCGACTAGAAATAAAAATTAAATCTTTCTTTTCTAGAAGTTTCTTGGACCAGTTTGAAGGAAAGATCTTTAGTGGAAGAACAGGAAGGATGCTGATTAGTGTTTCGAAAATGTGAGAGATACTCGTAGCTGCGCGCTTTGAGCGCAATCTTTTTAGTCAATTGTTCATCTCAGTTCTTTAGTAGGTATAATATATTGATCCTAGATTTCTATTAGTCAAGCTTTAAATAAAATAACTATACTAAAAGCCTTTTTATTAGGAAAATTATTCATCATCATCATCATCATCATCTCAGCCATAAGAAGTCCACTGTTGGACATAGGCCTCCCCCATGGATTTCCAAAAAGACCGATTGGAAGCGGCTTGCATCCAGCGTCTTCCCGCCACTTGTATGAGGTCGTCTGTCCATCTCGTGGTTGGTCTTCCTACGCTGCGCTTGCCGGTACGTGGTCTCCACTCAAGAACCTTTCGGCCCCATCTGCCATCAGTTCTACGTGCTATGTGCCCTGCCCACTGCCACTTCAACTTGCTAATCCGCTGTGCTGTATCGGTGACTTTTGTACGTCTACGTATCTCTTCATTTCTGATTCTTAAAAATTAAATTGAGGAAAATTATTATCACGTAGCAATGTTTACAAATCAAATAACAAATATTGAATTCCGTTCTGCGACGGAATACCATTATCTCGATCCGGACACACGCCATCTTAGGCCTAAAGTTTATATTTTCAAATATTTGTAAATTACGTATGTAATATCTGTATATTTGAGATGTGGTCGTTCCACGTGAGAATTAAGAGATTTTCATTTATTAAGTGTAATTATGAGTACGAAATAATACAACGACGATGTCAATTTTTATTTACGTTGAAGTCGATTTCGGCGAGATTAACTTGGATTAAAATGAAAATTATGCGCAAATCAGCTATGATGCCCTCTAGTGATTTTTTTTATCAGCCCTGTTTGTATAAACTGTCCCACTGCTGGGAACGGGCCATCTTCTCATTGTGAGAAGGGTTAGGCCATAGTCTGCCACGCTGGCCAAGTGCGGGTTGGCAGACTTCACACATCTTCAAGATTTTTGAGAACTCTCAGACATGTAGGTTTCCTCACGATGTTTTCGTTCACCGTTTGAAGTTGGCGGCAATCAACAATACGCACATAATTTCGAAAAGTTATGGAGGTATTAGAGGTATTAGAGGAGGTATTAGAGGTGCGTGCCGTGGGATTCGAACCCAGGACCTGCGGATCGCAAGTCAGACGGTCTCCCGGCTAGGCTGCCGTGGAAATTCGTCGTACAATCACAAGGAGTTTCTCCTTGTGATTGTTACGACGATTTTTCATAAGTTCATTCCATTATTATCACATCTTCAAAAACATTGGCACACGCGAGCGAGACGGGCAACTTCGAACTGCAGACTCTTACAGAGATTTGTGCGTGTTACGGATTATTTATCGCTGAATTTGTGACATCAAAATAAAATAGACAGAGTAATAAATTTAAATATTTTCCGATGACAATTAGTTAATTCGTCTGTTTTTAATTAGACTTTGCCTAGTCATTAGCATATATTTCTCATTGCATGTATTTCTATACGTGCGGGAAATATCGTAACCTATTCGCGGTTGAAAGTAACATTGACCATAAAAGTTTATGATTTGCGGAGTATTGTCATCTTTGGTTTTACTTTTTACACACGATACAAAGCAAGAAGGTGTTAATTGCTTATTGACACAAAGGCACTAATTGATGCTAAATATGAAAATCTAAAAGGAAATTTGAATTTTATTTTAAATTAATAACCGTGTTTAGCAATTTATATCTTATCTTTAATTACAAGCTATTGATAATGTTTTTTTTCCTTTTTAGGGTTCCGTACCCAAAGGGTAAAAACGGGACCCTATTACTAAGACTTCGCTGTCTGTCTGTCTGTCTGTCTGTCTGTCTCCAGGCTGTATCTCATAAACCGTGATAGCTAGAAAGCTGAAATTTTCACAAATGATGTATTACTGTTGCCGCTATAACAACAAATACTAAAAATAAAAAAAATAACATATTAAGGGGGGTCCCCATACAATAAACGTGTTTTTTTCGTATTTTTTTGCTCAATATTAAAAACGGTAACAGGTAGACGCTTCAAATTTTCACAGAATATTTACTTGTATATTACCTTTTAAAATAAATAATTAAATAACAATAAAGTAAATATTAAAGGGGGGCTCCCATACAACAAACTTAATTTTTAAGCAATTTTTACTCTTAGATCTTAATAACAGGTAGAAACTTGAATATTTGTAAGTAAATATTTGGAAATATACTAACTATAAAAATAAATACCTAATCTAATACATAAAAACTCACAAAATGAAAATAATCCGTGCATCTAAACGCGGTGCGAGCGCCGCGCCGCGGTGTGAAGGTGGCGCGAACGCGAGGCGGTTGCTAAGCAACAGCCGCGCGGGTAGCGGGGGAGGTAACATCACGGAGCAAGCCATAACCGCGCGTATTCGCGCGAGCGTCGTCATGCTGCCCAGATGTGTATCGAAAACCTACCTATAAGTTTGCAATTTACTACTTGGAATTTCGTTGATTTCTCGATTTAAACGTTTTAGTATTATAGATGATAGTACGGAACCCTTCGTGCGCGAGTCCGACTCGCACTTGGCCGATTATTTATTGTACAGCAATAAACATTTGACATCGTCTGGACTTCTAAATTGTAGAATAACCTTTGTTAGTTGGGTCATTTACGATATAGATAGATAGATAGATAAACTCTTTATTGACACACCATTAAAATTTACAAAAGCAAGTACAAAAAATTAATAATTTACATATAAATACTCAGGTGTATTTATTTCGTCTAGGTATGCGTGTGACTGCAACTTAGTGAACAAAAAAATAAATAAATTATGCTACTCATGTGGGGGGAAATTGAAATTTCAAACAGTTTTTTTGTCCGTTTTTGTTATTTTGTCATTGTAAGTGTGCATCATGTTTTTTAGGGGCAAGTTGCCTTCATAATACGAGTATTTGTGTCATAGATTATTCTTTATATTGTCACGTTAATTTATTTACCTAATAATATACACCGTGTTACATATAATAACAACCTAGAAATAAAATTTTACAAATTTCGAATATGAGCGGTAGATCTCTCTTTGTGCTCGCGTGGTCTACTGTTCATAGAACTATTAGTTATTTCTTGTTGTCATTCACGAATAAATTAAAAAAATATAATAAATTCAGGTGTTACTCATATACGAACAATAACGAAAGGTTGTTCAGCAATCGTCAAGCCAAGTCAGAGGCCTGTCGGTGGCTTAATAACTCTGACAATAAGGCTGGCCACTCAGTCTATACGAACTTACTTACTTAATAACGAACTTAAAGATTTTGATTTAAACTCTATGTGACATAGATTCTTACATACTTTATAACGACCTTAAAGATTTTGATTTAAACTCTATGTGACATAGATTCTTACATACTTAATAACGAACTTAAAGATTTTGATTTAAACTCTATGTGAAATAGAGTTTAAAAACCAAAGCATAATTTAGATTGCTAAAGCCTTATTTAGATTGCTAAAGCCTAATTTAGATTAAGAAGTCTAGAGCAGCCTAGAGACATCTACTTTGCCGCTTCGAATTACTTTGAAAATCGAAATTATTTTAATCGTGTAAGGGCTCCGAGGTTGTCACCATAGATCTTATTGAGCTCTGTCGGATTGAGCTTGTTTTTGGCAACTGATGCTACATTCTGTTGATACTTTATAAAAGTTCTAACCTATCAAGTTGGACGCAACGTTTTCGGAAAATCTAAACTTGCCTACATGTTTGAAATATATATGATTTTCATTATATGTATGCATTGCTGACCCTATTTATTCCTAAAGGTAGCTTTTATGTGGTTAGTATAAAATACCTACTATAATCGATTCAGGCACTTGTGGTCAATTCCCGTTACTTATATTTCGGGTCACGATAAACAAGTTTTTAATTCATTTAAACTTTAAGAGGTTAGAAAAGAACTTTCGCAAAAAAACTGTGCCTTGTTTTTAAGTTACGAATAAAAATTGCTTAATTTTGACTATAAATACTTAGTTAACACACATTCTCGAATTTTGGTTTAGAATGCATTACTTAGAGAGGAACTTTCACAAAATAATTGTAACTTGATCTAAGTTACTGATAAAAATTGCTTCATTTTGGCTTTATAATATATACTTTGGTTGGTAACATAGATACATTCTTGAATTTTGGTTCAGAATGAACTCGCATTGAGAATGTTTGCTATTTCATCAGCTGGAATGCGCTTCCTGAATGGGTCTTTCCGACTGGATATAATCTAGGTGTCTTCAAATCGAGATCAAATAGGTTTCTTCTAGGCAAGCGCGATCCATCGTAGACCGTAACTGTCGCTTAACACCAGGTGAGTTAATGGTCAAGCGCAAGCCTATTTTCGAATAAATAAAAAAAAAAGCTTTTTATAAAACCTTCGTATAGAAGCTCGGCGGACTAATAGGAGCCGAAGAAACCTTTTTTTATCAGCCCTGTTTGTACAAACTGTCCCTCTGCTGGGCGCCATCTTATCTTAGCCATCTTAGGCCATAGTCTACTACGCTGGCCAAGTGCGGGTTGGCAGACTTCTCACATCTTCAAGAGAGAGATCTTCTTAATTGAGAACTCTCAGACATGTAGGTTTCCTCACGATGTTTCCTTCACCGTTTGAAGTTGGCAGCAATCAACAATACGCACATAACTTCAGAAATACAGAGGTGTGTACCGCGGGATTCGAACCCAGGACCTGCGGATCGCAAGTCAGACGGTCTCCCGAATAGGCTGCCGGAAACTCCGAAGGTATATGGAATTATCTGGCTTTGCAATATGAGGGAAGAATTTTTTGATGGTGTCGGAAAATGCAATCCTGCAACGATATTCCCCAAGCGATTCGATGGGGAATTCCGTTGCAGGAATGAGATTAAAAAGCTCTATTCAATCAATATCAAGATGTGTTACACATTGGCGTATCTGCATTTATCCTGCTAGTAAGGTCTCGATCAATACTTATTTGACTTTAGTGCGATGGATATCACTGACTAGAAAAAGGCTCACGTTGTCTGATTGATAAAACTTCCCGCCACAATATTTGTAATAATATATTTCTGATAATAGTTCTTCAGTGTCTGGTTATTGCTATGTACAAAAAGTATGTAAAAAGACATCTGGTTCTAATTCTATAAGCTTTACTTAGTTTAGGCAATTTATTCGCAATAACAAGAGCTCAAGACAAGTTGTGCGAGCAGTCCAGAGCCGCGTATATGGAATTTATACCTTCACGCAACGCTCATGACGTCAGAGACCGTGTTGCTGTCGGGTATATTTTCAAATCCAGAAAGCGAAAATCTATTCATTAAAGACAACCTTTACCTAACATTTGTGACGTCACTGGTGCGTGTTGACTTCGGGTATACTTTCAGTTTGGAAACGCCCGCGCAGTTATTTTAAAACATACCCGGCCGCAACGAAACGAGTTAATAAAAACCCTAACCTAACCCTAGATTAGGTTAGGGTTTTTTATAAAACCTGACCTAACCTAACCTAACGTATAATCCTAACATATAAAAATAACCATCCCTTTCTCTGTCTCTGTATTCGTTGAAAGGCACTAAAACGGGTATAGATTACATAGCAAAATGGAATGTCCTACTTGAAAGTATACCCCAAAAAAATGTTGCAGTCGGGTATACTTTGAAATCCTTAATACGGCTCTAAATATTTTTATTGTATACCTGAACTCAACACTATGGAGCGTTGTGTAAAGGTATAAATTCCAAATACGCCCCAGAGCCTCGCTCCGATATTTTAAGGAGCTAGGATGGCTCGGGTAATGCTAGTAGGGGGAAATGCACAATACACCCCTAGCGGGAAGTCAGAGCGCGGGCCTTATCGCCCCTAGTTCAAATAAGAATAAGACAATTTCAATTTTCTATTTTCTGGCCGCATTGCCATTCAACGTGGCAATGCGGTCAGCATGCTGGGTACGCTGCCAACTGGTAGTGGGTTGAGCATTTGGATTATCTTTAGACCTTTATCGGTCTGGGGTGATCGATGTGCTTTTTGTGTAGTAGTTTAGTTAGTTGAGTCTGTATATTGTTGTGTTGTAGTATTTTCTATTAATCCGGTAATGTTTAGAGTACACATAAGTTTAGCACGCTTGGTATTATGCAATGTTTACGTACCTGCTCGGAGTGCAAATACTATTATTTACCAAGTCGCCAGGCTCCATTGAAGCGAGGTTGTTCACACCGCGCACCGTCTCATTCACGACGGTGACGCTGTAGTGCAGTTGTTGACGTTAATACAAAAAGTATATTATTAAACCAGTCTAGGGTAATCTATTTGCATTTTTGTGTAGTTTAGTTAAGTAGGTATGTGTAAGTGCTTTGTATGTTTTTTTGTTATAGATAGTTAAATAAAAGTTGAAAGGAGCTTAGTGCAAGCCGCTTCCACCAGTTTTTTTTTAATCGATAGGAGAGGCCTTTTATAGGCCTTATAATGGATATAATATCCATCAGTGGGCTTCTTGTGGCTGAGATGATGATTTATTTTTAGCTAAATTCCTAGGTAATCTTGTATCGGAAAGATACGTGCCTGAAAATGCAAAATTCTTGTCGTTTATGGATCTCTAGGTATACTGAACGTGATTCAATATGCACAGTCCACTATTGTTTGCATAGGAATATACGTGAACAGTTCATTAAAAGTTGTTTAATTATAAGTAATTAGTAAGATTAATTTATTGATTTTGCTAAGCAGTTCTGTTACGTAATTAATTAGGTCTTTATTGGCACTCCTAAAATCGTATTTTTCATTGCTGAAGGTCGTGTTTGTCTTGAAATGCTTGTACAAAGTTAATGTTATGATATTGGCGCAAAATACTGATTTCCATACAAAAGTATTTAAAAAAGAGTGTAGTTATATAATGAAGAGTTTGGGGTTAGCTTTAATATTGGTATTTATTGGCAGTAGGCATATCATTATAATTTGTTGAAGCAAAAACTTGAGAAAAAAATTTGCTATGAATCTCCAGTTTTCTTTAATAATATGATTTACCGCTAATAAAGACTGATATTTAAATTAACCACAATTATTTCATTGTAAAACTATACTATTTTCAACCATAATTTGGTAAGAATGCTTTTGTGTGCAAATCGAACCACCTTGAAAGGAACTGGTTAGAGTTTATTATAATATTTTTTTATGCTGTAGGTTGCAAGGAAGTAACTGTTCCAATCTAAGGCACTGTTTACACTGAGTTCGCATAGAGAAGCGTGTGTAGAAATAGAAAGTACAAGTAGAACATGACTGTTTGTAAGAATCGTTCGAGCGTGGATGCAACAAACACTATTTACTACCTATCTACTATGCTTTTAGTAATTTTACTGTTTACTTACTAGTTAGTTGTTAAAGTTGGTCTCAAAGCGTGCAGCTATCTCTCTCGCGCATCACATTTTTAAACATATATGAGAACCTCCTCCGTTTTTCGTCGGTTAAAAATCACTGAGTGGGAATATTGTAAAAGTGAAAGATCGTTTTGTTTATTTAGACACGAGAAATATTTAAAAAATATATTTTCTTCGAAATGATTTAACTTAGCTGAGGTCAACTTAGCTCAAAATAAGTATATGTTTTTTTTTACTACTTCGTTGCTAATATTAATGATATCTGAATAAATAATCTAATATTTTTCCTATCTGAATAAACAAAATTATCTCTCACTTTTCTAACTTTTCACTCAGTGATTTTATATGCTTAAAAATTTTGTGATGTGCGAAAGAGTTAGCTGCGCGTTTTGAGCCCAACCTTAAAGACAGATTACTGGGGTTACTGAAGCGTTTTATGTAAATTGTGACTGTTGACACACGAACTACTTATGGACAATTCTATTTTACCTCAATACCTAAGCTAAAGAAAATGTTTGTTTTCGTTAGGATTTTAATTACAATATATTTATTTTTTAATATTTTTTTGTATTGTTATATGTGGTAACAAAACATAAAGAATTAAACAAAAAAAATAAAATGAAATTCGAATTAAAATCCTCCTCCTTTTTTAAAGTCACATAAGCTATATATGTATATCACATATATTATAAATGTATAGTGTATATAAAAATCAGCCTGTCCCTTATGTCTGTCCAGCCTGTCAATCTGATTAGCTATCTTCAAATCAAAAGTCTTTCATCAAGTACCTAACGGTGTGTTCTGGTTGTCTAGTTTGTGAACTAGTACCGTAAGGTCGTATTGTTTTGGCCCTGGGGGATAACTTTGGCCCAAATTTGGAATATGACCAAGCATTGCTTTACTGCCGGTAATGATGATTTTGATTTGTTTTGGTTGTAGTAAGAACCTTTTCGATAGCATGACGGGAAATTTTAACTGTTTCCATATTTAGGCCAAAGTTATCTCCAAGGGTCAAAGTAATAAGACTTTACTATATGAAGTTTTTGACTGTCCCGCTTGAGGTTTATTCTGCATTACCCCCCTCTAGGCAAATCAGCTGAGCTCCTTAAAATACTGGAAAAGGGTCTTTGGCACACTTTCATTATCATCATCATCTCAGCCACAAGAACTCTACTGCTGGACATATGTCATCCAATTGAGTTCCCAAAAGGCCGATTGGAACCGGCCTGTATCTATTTCCTGGATATTGTACTGTAGAATAGCTGGAAAGTGGCAGGGAGACGTTGGATGCAGGAGGCCTATGTCCAGCAGTGGACTTATTATGGCTGAGATGACGATGAACTTGCTACAACTTGGGTACATTTTGACCCATGTCCCCAGAATATCAAACCAAAAAAGTAAATCTATATTTTCACTAACCATTGCATGAATATTGACATTGCATTCCGTGCGATTTGTTCGTAATCGCGAACAAACCAGCGTTCTTTTTACGTGACGGAAACTCTACTTAGCAAAAAAATGAATTTCTCGATTTGAGATAATATAATAGCATCTAAAACGATGTGTTAAAAAACAACAGAGAGATGAAAGGTCGTGAAAAAACTAGAAAGCCCTTTAAGCAAACAAACAAAAACGCTAAGCTGAAGCTGACCGATAAAATGTTTAGAAAATGTCTGTCCATGAAGTACGTGCGTTACTAATTGTTGGGAAAAGCACTCCGTAGCTACGCGTACAGAATGCTTTTTGTTCGTGGTTACCACGCCGCTTGCTTCTTGCTTTGTGTTGATTTCTATAGAGCTGTGCGGTTTTTAAACGGGTTTATTCAGCTTGACCTCATATATTTGTTATTATTTTGTTTAAAAATTTGCATTTGATCTAATAATAAATGGACTGAATTAGGAATTTTGAATATTTAAGGTGATGCTGGAGCGTATACAAATTTGGAATGAGTTAAGAATGGGATGACATTGCATGACTTAAATACGGAACAACTCTTTCTATTCGATGAGTTATATTCAACCAATGATGTTCCATATTTGTGTCATCATCATTATCATCTCAGCCACAAGAAGTTCACTGAATTTCCAAAATGACCTGATGGAACTGGTTTCCATCCAGCGTCTTCATGCCACTTGTGGTCGTCTGTCCATCTTGTGATATTTTTGAATTAAATCTCTATCAATGATAATGTATATATTACAATAATTTTCTTTTCAACTTCCTAATTATTTCTTGACATGAGATTTTTGAACATAATATAGCTGTATATATACGAACCTTCGGTGGGCGAATCTGATTTGCACTTGTCTGGTTTTATTTATGTTTTTGTTCAATTTGGAACCGGCGTATAAAAAAGTAATTAGTTAGAAAGTTGTTTAAATGTTACAAATTTCGATTATATTATATTTAACAACTTTATATCAATTAAAGGAATTGATATTGTAATTGATTTATTATCAATTAAGACGTAATTTGACCATCGATGCAATTACTCAAAAACTGCCAATAAAAACAAAGTTGTCAGAATATTAATCTCATATTTAGAAGTGAACGTATCAACCAATGTCAGACATATTTGAAACTTGAGGTTATGAGAGACTGTAGGTTGCTAATTCACAAGGTTTTTTTCTAGTATTCCTTGATATTTAATACAAACTTAGTTAAGTAGATGTTTGATAAATTATGAAGTGTTTTTCTATTTACAGTTTTAAATGACCAAAGGCTTAAGGCAAAAAAAAATTGAACGAATAATATTTGGGGAATGGAACGAGAAAAGTTTGATTGATGGCGAATAGCAAATCTAGATTGATCTCCCCAGTTCAATTTAATTTATTGAAATTTTTAGGTAATAATTGAAGTTATTTAAAGTATTTAATTACATTTTATGCAGAACAAATAAACTCAAAGTAAGTTATTTAATTTAATTCTTAAAGTAGAATACATATTGGTGTTATAATACATAGGTAATATTAATTTGTATTTGTATAATTAATTATAAACTGTTAAATTCTGTAAATTTAGCGTTTAAGGTCAAAGGTCTTATTAAAAAAAAAAAGACAAGGCATCCATTAAGAACGATTAAAAGAAAAGTGCCTCCAGACCTTCAATAACAACAACATAAAGAGAGGATGTGTTAATGAATACATTCCTTTTAAGCCAAGTCATTTGTGACAACATTTCAAGAAAAATATCATTTTCTGAAACAGAACAGGTTGCTTGTAAAAAAGGATGCTAAGAAAAGGGTACCTATTCCATGCAAGGACGAAAATATAGGCATCTCTAATTCTCTAGGTATTGATAGATACTTATTTTCATATGTTATTAATGTGGTATCACAGACGACCATAGGTCACGAGCCTCTTCTTCACTGAGATTTGATGGCTGCCATCATAAACGCCTCGAAATTAATTTAGAAAACCTGTTTCAATAATTTATGGGCACGCCCAGTCCTACGCATTATTAACTTAGTGGGAGCGGCTAATAGGATGTAATATAATACATACCATTTTATCACTGCCTACGACAATTTTGTGTATTTTCGATCTATTAAAATCGAAAAAATAAAACAATTGATAGCCTAGTCCCAGAAGTCTAAAGGCTGCTTTCCACTACGAGCGGAGATACTCGGTACATACTCCATTTAACTAGCTTTTACTTTTCTGTTACTAGGTTATAACAGCAAAATGGATCCAGAAATTTGTAATTGTTAAATTTGTATTTGTAATTTATGTGTATTTTTTGACCGAGCAAAAATAAACGCGCTCGAACGTCTATCGACCCTCAAACACGTCACATAGGGAAAGATATGTTATAGTTGGTCAGTAGTGGAACTAAAAAGAGTACACCTCGAATATCGTCAAATTATTTAATTACAGTTAGTGAATCATAAATCCGCGCACCGCACACATGTCTCGCGCGAGTACTGTAGGTATAGTTCCCGTCACATAAAAATAACGCTGATTTGTTCGTAAGCGCGAACAAACCAGCGTTCTTTTTACGTGACGGGAACTCTACGTATAGTAGGGTAATCAGGGGGAATGGCGCTCACCGGGTAATGGCGCTCACCTCTATAAGTCTATAAAAATAGTGCACAGCAACATGTCACGTCGCTTAAAGCGAGGGGGACGGGGGCCTCTAACAGACAGTTTTGCGTACAGCCAGTCAGCTCGCTACATGAGAATGTAATGTGCATTGTTTTGTAACGGGCCTTGTTGATCTAATTTATGGGTATGGTGTTTTTGTCAGAAGTTTAGTATTTTTATTATTATTTAATTATTGTTATGACTTCTTAGACACTGAAGTTTATATTTTGTGATAACGTAATCAATTTTTAACAATTACATGTGAATGTTTTAAAATTTCAAATTAAATTCAAAACGAACTTTTGGGGTTATGCCGCTCACCTGAACGCCATTCCCCCTTATTGACTTTTTTCTTTGATAAATCTATTGACCTAATATTATGTACTACAATTATAGCCTATCTTGCCATGAAATCACCAAAGGACAACCGATAAACCAACACGGAACAATAAAGATCTACAATTCACCAAAACTGAAGAAAAAAATATTTGGGATCGTTATACCACTTGTGGGCTGTGTTCTCATGCTATATGTTCAGTATTAGATTCAGCAGATGGATACATCAGTGACTGATGATAAAATCCTACTATCTCTAATTGTGATTACCTCTAATAATGATAATAATATATAAAAAAGCTTGAGTGTCCTTTACCCCTTAGCCTGAGCGGCATTACCCAAGGTCAGGGGTAATGACGCGCAAAGCTGTTTTTTTTAAGTTCTTCTACTACTAATATAGAGATAGAGATATATACGTTTTGTGTTACAATATTGATTACTTAATAGTCAAAGATATTGCATTTTTTTAAATTTTGATATGAAACCAATATTTAAAAAAATATAGCATGTTTTCCTTAGGTGAACGCCATTCCCCCTACTTACCCTACGAGTACTACGAGTACTATACGGAGTCTGGTTGCTGGCGATCCCCGCTCCAACGGAACGGTATTGAACGCTATGACGTCATTCATAAACAGCAGCAGCGCTCTTCTCAGTTTCTCTCCAATGTATATTGTATACGTTTAGATACATCAAGATATTTAAGCGGAAAAATATTAAGCGAAGCTCAGATACCAATATACATATCACACTAAAGCGGAAAGATTTTTTTACATAACAATTTAATAAACGTCATCATAACTTCGCTCGCTACGCTCTCACATGTAATTACGATAAATTTCATTAAGTATATCTTTTGTGGACAAATATTAATAAGAAAAAGATGAAATTATTCGTGAATTATGTACTGTTTACATAATTACATCGATACCAGTAATGTAGGAGTTAATGTCAAGGCCGCCGTACTACGGTCGAGGCGATGCTCTCAGAGCAATTACATAAGGTAACAGTGACCCAGCCGTCTAGCGGATTAATGTAGGTACTTCGAGATTTCGAATCTTTGTGTAACAGTTTATAGATTAAGAGCTATTCTTAAGGCATCACTAAACTAGTTAAAATGTTTAAAATAACTAAATTTAAAAAACGAACGGAATCCCCATATTTTTTTTTGAATAAAACCTACGATGCTTAAAATAACAAAATTCAAAAATAATCGAAATCCCCTTATTTTAATTAAGAATTTCGTTATTTTATCTAGTTCAGTGATGCCTTGAGAAAAGCTCTTAATCTATACATTGTTACACAAAGATTAGCCCGGAATCGCGAGGTACTCGTACCCGTGTACATTAATTCGCTAGACGATTGAACAAGTATAAATATTAAAAGTAAAACATAATACCCGACTGCATAAGAGCGAATTTCGTAGCGAAACTTACGCCTACGTTGGGCATGATATGGTGTTGAGTGCAGGTTTTTGCAAGTAATGTGTTATGTTAACTTCTGCATACAAAGATAATGTATGACATTAAATTATTGTCATACAATAATTATTATTCAATTCATTTGAGAATTCTTTAGATCAATCTTTCTTCTTCTTCAACCATCAAAATCGGTCAAACCGTTTAGGCTGTAGAAGGTAATATAGAAACGTACATACATAGAAACACAAATACACTAGAAAAACATAACTCTCCTTCTTGCAAAGTCGGGTAAAATTATTATCGTACTTGAAACTAGATGCTACCGGCGACTTCGTACGCGTCCTGTCGGGTCGGCAGGATTGGTAAAACAGAGAAAGCTGATGGCCGCTTGAAAGAAAACCGGCTGTTGAGGTTTCGCATCTGCTAAGCGTGAGAGCCTTTACTGCGTAAGTATATATGTATGTACTTGTGTATATTTCTTTATTGACAATAATATTAGTTATGATGTCAATACAAGACCACTTTTAAGGAAACGAAAAGGCTTGTAAAAATTTTAGTTCATACCAATGTCAATTTAAAGTGACTGACAATTGTTAGCAAGTTTTGTCCAATGTATCTACTACGTTGTTTGCGTAGAATTTCACTGGCGTTGATTAGCACACAGCCGGGGCTACTTTCGATCTCGTTTGCTGGGTTCTAGTGTAAAGTAGCCGATTCTCAGAGGTGAGGATGTTTCCATTTTACAACGGTTAATAGGCATGAAACATTAAATAAAATTGACTAAGTTTTGGGATAATTATCTAAATATGGACTAAATTGTCCCTTTCTTTGTATAGGTAACTTTAATAATATTGGTGGACATTTTCACACGACGTCATTTAGTTTCAAACTAAGCATCACGAGAAACAGATAGCAACAAATGTCTGTATTAAAAGAAAAACAAAATACCCGACTGCAGAAAAGCGGCTTTTGCAGTCTAACTTACGATTTTGTTATGCTCGTTACGTAGTAGTGTACGTTTTTTGTGTGAAAGTATGCGTAAAATCGCTGTATAAGGTTATAAATATGCATTTTATACATATATACATACATACACTCGAAAAACATAACCCTCCTTACGCAGTCGGGTAAAAACAACTAATATTATGAATGCTAAAGTAACTCTGTCTGTATGCCTGTTGCTTTTTCACGACTGGAACCGATTGTCATAAATTTTGGTACATATACAGGTGAAAACTTGGAGGTGAAGATAGAATTTCATCATCATCACCGTTTTTCTTCACAACGCGGGCGAAACCTCGGGGAGCGATTACCTAAATATAGACTGCTTATAATAGAAGCTAGTAAATAAGAGTAGCATTTTATTTTATATCAGTAAATTAGAAACAAGTCACATAGGTAAACTATTTTATAGTTTTTATAAAATATTGAAAAAAAACATATTGTTTACTTTTACTATCTTTTTGTTATAAGTTGTATCTCGCGGTTTCACTGGCGTAGTGATAAATAAAAAGACGTGTGGCTCTCGGAGACTGCCCCAAAAGCTGGAAGCTATTGCATAGCATTTTTTATCAACTTATGTAATTATAATTATTTATTTATTTTATTTATGCAGTATTCCTAACACCCCCCACTCCGACCGGCACAGCGGTGATACTTTTTAGTTTTGCCATCTATCGATGAATAGCAGAACTTTTAATGACTTTTTGAAATATCACGCTTGTCTCTTTAGTTCTGCAAATCGCCTCTAGGTGGCATTGGTTGTATCGGCGTTACTGCGTTAGGTTATTTTCGTTACGGAATTTCTGGATTCGGTCTCCACGCTCAAGGCCAATAGAAGCTATGCAATAGCTTAAAAACAGTGCTGCTGATGATGATGAAATGTAGCCCATGTCCATATCCAGATTTTCGACTCTGTCTGTAAGAAATTTAATAATTATTAGTAACACTTTAATATTTATCAGAGAGTTTTTTTACCCGACTGCGTAAAAAGGAGGGGTATGTTTTTCTAGTGTGTGTATGTATGTATGTTACTATATGATCATCTATAGTTTAAGGGGTTTGACCGATTTTAACGTGTATTACAGTGTCGTTAGATTTTTCTTTGCTAAAGTAGATATCTATGTTATAAGAAAAACAAACCCTCCATCGTACGTTTTCGTAATAAACAAGTGATTTTACTTAAATTATTCCAATGCGCATTTATATTCTTTTACATCGATTTTTCGCATACTTTCTCACAATAAAGTATACTCAACAGCGTATGAAGCGTAACAAAATCGTAAGTTAAACTGCAAAAACTCCTTTTCTGCTGTCGGGTATTTTGTTTTTATTTTAATATATACATAAATATTTACACATACATATTAGGTATAATATGTAAGTGTAAATATGTAACACATACACACACATACATACATATTTATACATACTTGATTTGGTAATATTTCTTAAGATTTACTAAATACCATCCGTTTCAGATACAGATGTGTTGCTCCTGAAAATTAAGTTTCAAGGAACATATTTAATCGATATAAAATTATCACGAATGATTTGACAATACTTACCGATACTTAACAATATTCCCCTTGAATATTAAGCCACACTTTAAATACGCAATCGATGACTTGCTGTGAATTTCTAGTGAGGTGATCCAAGGTAACGGCCGGATGGGTACCTATACATTTTATTTTATTTCTATAGCAAATCTGATTTTCTGATTTATTAAAGGGGTCCATATTAAGATAATTAATTATATCTGAAATTAATAAAAACAAAACACACCGCAAAATTATAACACCTCGTGTTTTTCGTCAGAGGATTAAAAAAAAAACAAAGTAAATCTTGACAGACTTTTCTGACATTGCACCTGACAACGCCTATTTATTTGGCACCGTAGAAAGAGAGTATATAATATATAATACCTCTATGTTTGGTATATAGAGTTCTACACTGAGACAAATGTGGTGAGAGTATAATTATTGGGATGTGTAGGTAAAAAGAATTATGGAATATAAAAAGACCAGAAGAGGCAAAATGTAGCCAAATGTACCTTGTAAAGACATGACAAGTTCATAAAAACCATTAGAGATTAAAGAAGGGACGAGAAACACGAAGAAAAACATTCGTGGAGCAAATAAAAGAGAAAACTTTATTGTACAGGGAGATGAAAACGCTGGCGGAAGACAGAGGAGGATGTAAGTTACTTCACCGAGAAGAGACATGGTCGAATGAGGTATCTTCTACAGACCTGTTATAAATAGCATCTGCTAAGAAAAAAAATGTCGATTGCGAGTAAAACAGAATGAATCTCCGCATTACTCCGCATTTAAAATATATGTACAAATGTACATAGATACTTACGAAATAAGGAATCAATGTAAATGTAACAAAAGCTTTTAGATTACAGTATAACAAAGCTGGTTTGGTTTAAGTTAAAGTCCCTCTTTTATTACATGTATTATGTAATTCTATTTAGCAGTTTAGTTAACATATTTTGTAAAACCAGCACGTAATGTTCTTTCTTTCGTTATACTTTTGAGAAACATATTTTCCGCAAACTTGTGGTTTGAGACGGGTGAGAGTCTTCACTTTTACTTAAAAGAGAAAGGAAATTTTATAATAATTATGCGAGTTGAAAATGCTAACATTATTTTTTAATATAAAAATACAGTAAGTATGCTAATATTTTGCACGAAATTTTTATTAATTTTGCTCTGATTCATATGTAAGTTTCAAACTTTTTTTTAAATTAAAACACTATTATTATTAACGGTATATTTACCGTGGTTCCGTGGTAATATCCCGTTCATAATAATAGTGTTTTAATGAATGACCGTGATAGTTTAAAAAAATACACTTTTTTGACGTAAAAGTTGTTGAAAAAGCTTAGCGTCTAGTTGGTGGAGTGTTGTTCCCTGATGTAAAAATAAATGTAGTTGCAACTAATGGAAAAATAATAATAATACGTTTTTTTTCAGTATGTATCTGAAAAATCTTTTATGAAAATCAGCCGGCGCTCTTATGTGAATGGTTTGACGTAGAGTTTTAAGAGCTACATTTTATTCAAAGAGTTCTGTTCAAAATATTCAAAATTTAATCCCAAATAAGTATTCGGTTATTTAGCGAGTTAAAACTTATAACAGGCTTAACGTTAATAAATTTACAATTTCCGTCTACTTTCTTAATTCGTACTGCACAGGAGTGAAACTACCTGCCATTTCCTGTTTCCTAAAACTAAAATCTCAGAATTTTCAAAACTAGAGTACAATATCAATAGATCAACGTGCTGCAATAGGCACCTCTTTAAGCATCTCTAGCAAAACTTTAAAATATCCAATTATTAAGAACGAGTCAAACATGCATAATCAGCATAAGCTTCCATCCTTAAAATTCGAGAGATCGTTTCCTGCTTAAAAAAACCAAAACCGGTTGCATGCCGGGCGCGCACGGAATGGGCACACACCGGCAGAAAGCGCGGGCTGGTTCAAAGGAGCGTGCGATCAGTCCGTGTGTGACTGGCCTAAAGGGTAGAACAATAATAGAATAGTGCCTCTGGTGTGTCGTGGCTTTATTTATGTGTCAAGTGAGTGTGAATTTTGGATTTTCGGGTATTTTTTTTAGAAAGGTATGTTTTTTCGATATTTGAGTAAAATTTTTAAACGTTAATTTTGTGAATATTTTCTATGACGTTTTTTTTAATATTAAATAAATCGTTTGGCCACCAACTCGCCTGGTAAGCGACGGTGTGGCTGAGGATGGAACACGTCGACCTAAATCCTAGAAGATATCTATTCACACTAGTCTTGAAATTTCCAAGATTGTATCTCTCAGGAAACAGATAAGGTGGCAGGGAATTAGAAATAGACATACATGTAATGGAGAATGTTACGAAAACATTATGGTATGATACATAGGAGAAAAAAAAACAATCAAATGCAATTACTTTAGTAAAAAAAAAACATTTTATTTTTTATTATTGATGTAATAAACGTGGCTATAAAATTAGAAAACTCGCATACGTAAACCTATTAGCTGTGCCCCGCAGTTTCACCCGCGTAGTTATGAAAAATAGTTTTAATGAAAATTATAAAATTGTGCCTATGTCCGTCTTCACGATCTCAGCTACCTATATCTGTGGACTTTGATAAAGTATCTCTGTAGCTACCAAATTTCATCACAATAGGTTTAGCCGTTTAGTCCTGTAAAGGTAACTAACAGACAGACGCCCAGAGAGACAGTTATGTAGGTACGCTTTAATAATATTTGGATAATAAAACCTATACAATATTTTTTACTGCACCATATATAAATTAATGAAACAAGTATCAATGTTAAAAGAAAAACAACATACCGACTGCAGAAAAGAGGTTTTTGCAGCCTAACTTATTTTTTTTTAATTTTAATGTACCCAGTGTCACTTTCACAACTAAGACGAATCTATTGACACCACTCACATCAAAATCGGTCAAGCCGTTTAGGCTCTAGGGCGTGTCAAAGAAATATACATACATACATACATACACCCAAAAAATATAACCCTCCTTCTTACGCAGTCGGGTAAAAAGGTAATTGGTAAACGATCGAAATGAGAGTTTAAATTTTTTAAATAATCCCTTATTGCTTATGTAAATTACAACATATTTTACTAAAAATATTCAAATAATAAACAAATACTACACATATTAAAATACTTCTGATTATCTATGATACCTATGAACAACGATAGATAGATAAAAATCATTGCAACAACGGCCAGCCTTATCACTAACTGCAATCTCTTCCAAGAAACCGTGAAATCGAGACTACTAAAAATTTATTAAATAAGATACGAGTAAATAATAATACCTAACAGCGGATAATGAAAGTAACAAATACACATGTACATTTTTACAAAAATTTTACCGCCACGTCGGTCGCACCTTCTAAAATACTGTAGCATACGGAACCTGGCTGCTTATTGACCAGAACCCAGAATAGTCTAGAATAAATTAAAATAATGAAACGGCTTGATCACATGTTTAAAACGGCTTTAAGCATAAAATTATAATATAAGACAGGTTTGATTTGGCAAAATTCCGTTTCGATTTAGTTGATGTCTTTTTGTCCGACTTCCAAAAAGGAGGAGGTTCATAATTCGACTGTATTTTTGTACGTTTGCTTATTATTATTTAAAACCTAAGAGGCCAAACGGGCTATAGCAGCCCCGGCACGTCTCTGCGACCTTTGCAGATCTATTGTGACACTGTACGTTTGTTACGCTATTACTTCGACTTTAGAATATTTTTTTGATTGGTAGGTGCTTCACAGGTGGTCCCATCAAAATTTTATCAAATTCGTTCCAGTAGTTTGGTTTTTATAACAAAATAACTAGAAAAAGTATGTCATCCAAGTAAACCAAATTGGGTATTTTGATGACGGTTGTTTCAATTTTTAAACTACTAATAATTATTTAAATCTATATTTTACGCAATATGAAGATGAGTCATCAACATCATCATCTTAGCCATAAGAAGTCCACTGCTGGACATAGGCCTCCCCCATGGACGCATTAAATGTCTACCTGCAACTTGTATGAGGTGACTGGTCTTCTTACGGTGCGCTTGCCGGTGCGTGGTCTCCACTCGAGAACTTTTCAGGCCCATCGGCCACCTTTATCTAGGCTGTTGCAGCTATGGGAACTATTTAGATAAAGCTAGTATGAGTCTTTTGTGACCGTGAGATCTCAAAACAATGCAGCCATAAAGAAGGCAATTTCGATTGTGTGGTCGTCGGAAATTAGCAAGGCCACCACAATAACTACCCGTCAGGAATACAACTCGCCTGTTTTCGTTGTTTATATAGTTATTATAAACAAGTATCTATATTAAAAGTAAAACTGAATACCCGACTACAGAAAAGAGGTTTTAGTAGTCTAACTTACGATTTCGTTACGCTTGATACGCCCTTGTGTGTACGTCTTTTGTGAGAAAATATGCCTAAAAGATTAATTATAAATTAATCATAAAGATTAAATTAATTATAAAGATTATAAATGCCCATTCTTTCGAATAATTCTAGTAAAATACTATTCTAATAAACAAGTGTTTATTACGAAAAAGTTCGTTGGAGGTTACGGAAAAAACGCATTTTTTTAATTTCGCGCGAGTTGTACTATTGTTATTGCAAAAAAATAGCCTATGACACTCGAGAAGTGAAGAAAAATCTAACGACATATTGCACATCAAAATCGGTCAAGCCGTTTAGGCTGTAGTCGATCATGTAGAAACATACATACATATACTTAGTCTGGCCATAAATACTGTTACAGTTAAAAATAAGAAAGATATTACATTTGAATTTGGAATCTGACATTTTTATACGATTGTTCATTGAGTTTTCTAATTTTGGCGCCAATACATTGTACAATATTTTGCGATATTAAAATGGAGTGGGGTGATAAAGAGAACCGAATCGCTGTGATTGCATTACACAAAGTTGGTATGGAGCCAAATGCAATTTTTAAAACTCTCCATACGCTTGGTATTAGTCAAATGTTTGTGTACCGGGCTATTAATAGGTACAATGAGACCTCCTCTGTTTGTGACAGAAAAAGATCTGACCGTCCACGTAGTGTTCGTACGAAAAAGGTGGTCAAAGCAGTAAGGGAAAGAATTCGAAGAAATCCTGTCCGAAAGCAAAAGATTTTATCTCGGGAGATGAAGATAGCACCCAGAACCATGTCGCGTATTTTAAAAGATGACTTAGGACTTGCAGCCTATAAGAGACGCACTGATCATTTTTTAACTGATAATTTAAAAAAGAATAGGGTGGTAAAATCGAAACAACTACTGAAGCGGTACGCAAAGGGAGGTCACAGAAAAATTTTGTTTACGGATGAGAAAATCTTTACAATTGAGCAACATTTTAACAAACAAAATGACCGTATTTATGCTCAAAGCTCTAAGGAAGCTTCCCAATTAGTCGACAGAGTGCAACGTGGGCATTATCCGACTTCAGTGATGGTTTGGTGGGGTGTTAGCTATGAAGGAGTGACTGAGCCATATTTTTGTGAAAAAGGTATCAAAACATCGGCACAAGTGTGTCAAAATACCATTCTTGAGAAGGTAGTTAAGCCCCTTAACAACACCATGTTCAATAACCAAGTATGGTCCTTCCAACAAGACTCGGCGCCAGGTCATGAAGCTCGGTCCACGCAGTCTTGGTTGGAAGTGAACGTTTCTGACTTCATCAGAGCTGAAGACAGGCCGTCGTCTAGTCCTGATCTTAATCCGCTGGATTATGATTTATGGTCAGTTTTAGAGAGTATGGCTTGCTCTAAACGCCATGATAATTTGGAGTCCCTAAAACAATCCATACGATTGGCAGTGAAGAATTTTCCCATGGAAAGAGTGCGTGCTTCTATTGATAACTGGCCTCAACGTTTAAAGGACTGTATTGCAGCCAATGGAGACCACTTCGAATAAGCCTTTATATTTTAAATTGTTTTATATTTATGTATTAAACTAACACACTGTAAAAGTAATAAATATTATTTGCAATAAAAAAATATTTTTTTTCTTCGTGACAATATTTATGGCAAGACTAGGTATATATATATACATACATTGACTCGAAAAACATAACCCTCCTTGCGCAGTTGGGTAAAAAGTATTCTGTGTGCCAAGTGTCATAAAACATTTTTAGTCAAGTCCGGTTCAGCGAAGTGAAGGCAAACAAGCACAGACACGCATTTATAATTAGTACATAAAGGAATATTGTACATCCAGGGATAAAATAATTGATTTTGACAACTTTATTCCGAACTAGTAAAAATAAGATTACCTATGTGACCACATAACACACACCTAAGAAAATTGTTATGTAAATGAAAATACTGGTGTTTTTAAATAGATTTGTTACAATTTCAGAATAATATTATAATAAATTAAAAACTAAAAAAAAACACGCTCCAAATTATTGTATTGTCATAAACCTAATCGTGGTCAAAGTTCATTACAAGACTTTTCTAACAAATCCAAACACAACTATGATACGATGTTTCATCATGAAGTTCTAGTTCATATCTTCCGGCTCCATCATCAGATCAGTTCGACAGTTCCATATTATTGTATTGTCATCAGAACTACATACAGCTGCCAATTTTCATGACGCTACGATCCTTGGAAGTTGGTTAAATTAGTTACCTTAGATTTCATTACATAGTTAGTTACTTATAACACGCTTTTATTAGGTCGACCTGACCTAATAAAAGTGTGTTAAAAACAAAATGTTGCTACTTTTACACGAAGCGTCTGAACCGATAATTATGAACTTTAGTATAAATATAGCTGTGGACCTGGGGTTATATGATTATATATAATTTGAAAGAATTTCCTAAAGCGTATTTAATGTGATCTGCTCCATATAAATGGATTTGTTTTTACTAGACTAATATCCTGGCACATCGCTTTCACCGGTTCTCCTGCTGGAACTGTTATTTTTTTTATTTATTTATTTAACAACTCAAATTTTACATTATAAAATTGCTTATTACAGTCTAAAACCTAAAGTTAGTTTGTACCTTCATTCGTAGCGTGCTATCACCGGTGTGCTTCCTACGCTATTGATATTCTATTATGCATGTTCACCAAAGTTAAAAAATTGTATTGATATTTACATACGTTCAGTCAGTGAGTAAGCGTCAACTTAACGAAGCACCTACAAATTAAAAATGTTAACTTACTCTATTTTATAACTTTTCTCGAAAAAAAAGGATGAAATAGATATTTATTACATATATTTTCATGTAAGTTTCACAGTCGTAGCTAGAATTAAACGTTTATTCCCGTTGTCTCCCAGTTCCGTGTCCCTCACTGGGGGACAACGGAAATAATAGAGAATTAAATATTACTCCAAGATCTTAAAGTTAAAGCACTCTGGAGGATGATAAAGTGGCCAAAAAAATTGTTTTAATTTATTTTGTATGTATCTGTACATACGTATAAGTATCGTTGTTTATTACAGCTTTCATTTTTTAAATATAAAATTTCGTATCGCTTTTTATCGCACCGGTGCCGGTGGACCATTTCAGGTATATTGGGTTCCCTTTCAAAATTTTAGTTTCTGTTACTATCTCGTCTGAGCGATGATTTCTAAAATAAATCCGGCAAAGCACGAGTTTCACTAGCACACGGAGGCTTCCGTACTCCCATGCAACATATGTGTACAGATAAAAATAGCAAAATAAATAAATATTAAAAAAATATTATAGCGACGTAAGCGTCATCTAACGTCATTTGTGTATGTAATTTACAACGTGAATTAATTTGTTTCATTTTTAAAATGACAAAAAACTGATAATGATATCCTGGATGTGTAATTTAGTATTTTTTGTTGATTTAAATCAAAGTGAATCCTATAATCTTGCCAGTTTTGAGATTTGTATCTATTACCGTTGGAAAGTAGTATGACAGACAGACAAACACCGTAGCCTCACGAATAGGCTCCCGCACCCTTTGTACGGAGGCCTAAAAACAAGACTAGACCTTTTCTATAGCAAGGATAACTGATAGAATGTGAAAAAAAAACCTTGAAATTAAAAAGAAAATGATGCCAAGGCTTAATATTGGATATCAACTAAGATACGTTGGAAAAGGATACAGGTTGCGAAGGTTACCAACATGCGCTAATGGATTCTACCACTCTCCTCTCTTTGCTTAAGTAAGAAGAGTTGCGATATTATTTTAATATATTGCTTTATGTTGTAGTTTGTTTATTAATAAGCCCACGTAAATTCAATTCATTGCTTTATTTGCCAGGTAACATACATAGCCTTAGTAAGTTGTACAGCCAAAAACAACCTTATATACTAGGTATACAAGTACACTGGAAAACTAGTAAATAATAAAATTAAAATAGATGTTAGTAAATTATGTCAACAATAGGGAAAAATATAAAAATAAAAGTAAAACAGAAAAATTAAATCTATCCCAACAAAATGTCAATACCTACATAATTAACATTTGGCATGATACATAATGATATTACAATGAGTCCACGGACACGATGCATTTTCTAAAAAGTCCTTAATATATTAATAATTATGAGATCTAGCGGAGAGGGTTATATTTACATAGTTTAATTATTATTAGCGCTCCGAGCGAAAAGGGACGGCCAAATTGGGTTTAGAACTGCCGAGGTCTAGAAAAAGGATTACTGATATTGAAACCCTACCAAGAAATGAATAATGGACTCTCTGCTCTTATCGGAACGCTAATGATATACTCATACACTACCAAGCTTAAATTTAAATAGATATAACAATTTCTATTTCTACAGGTTTGTTAAAAATGAAGAGCAGAATGTCAGTGGTGAAATGGCCCCTCAGAGTTTCTGCCCAATATTTATCGACAACATCGCGGTGCAGACAAGCCGATGGTGGACTAGAGATCGGTATGTAATCTGTAATTTTGTACAATTATATCTCATAGCCTCAGTGGAGATTTGGACAGTGAAAGTTAGATAATTTTTTAGATTAGAACAGATGCAATTACCTTGATTCTTTTATGTAATCACAAACATCGTATATTGCTAAAGATAGTCATTTATGCACTCGAATGCTAGACCATAAATGTTAAAAGAAAAATATTAACCATATTTATGCGGAACATGCGAAAAAAAGTATTTCGCAACATAGATAGGTTACCAAAAAATAAGTTTAGCTTTTTTGGTAACCTATCTATGTTGCGAAATACTTTTTTCGCATTTTATTTTCCCGTATCCTTTTCATTCAACTGTTTTATTTCAGATATTTAAATTGATAAGAGTTTCTGATTTTATTATGTTAGCTACAAGTTTCAATTACCCAAACAATTATGCTATTTAGTATGGTTATTAGACGACTCCTCAAATATGCCTTAATAAAGCGTCTATTGGAAAATAAACAAGTTTGGGGAAATTATATTCGATGGTTCATATATCGGATTACAGATGGATAACCGTCAAGACCGCTTGGACTAAATATACAAACATTTTCCTTCACAGGAATTAAGCCAGCACCTAGATCCTGTCCAGTTCGCAGCCATCGTGCCAGATCCACGGACGCAGCTCTTGAAGCGCCGATGTTCGAGACTGTGTCTTCTATAAAGTCCTGGGAGGAAGTGCCGGGACCAAAGCCTCTGCCTTTCCTCGGGAATACGTGGAGATTTACACCTTATATTGGTAAGAATAAATATAGATTATGTATGGTCTAGCTACCAATGACATTATCAAACAGAGGGAGACATGTGATGCGCTTACAATAGAACCTAAAAACTAAGACCTGATAATTTGTTTGACAAAAAAGTCTCCTGCCTTGCGCATGTCAAACAACATGTAGACAAAGGTCAGAAGGTAGATATTGTCAAAGGTAGTCGACGTGAGCATTCACGGCGAATGATCGAAGTGCGACTAAACGTGAATGTGTCTCGCTGAGGCCAGTGGACTCGGTATGGATGGCCGAACTTTGAGCTTGCACCACGTGTCTTCCTCTGTTTGCTACCTACAGGAGAAGTATAAGGAGATAATAAACGCAAACCAAGGATAATATAATTAACCTACATGTCTGAGAGTTCTCAATGTATGATCTTGAAGATGTGTGAAGTCTGCCAACCCGCACTTGGCCAGCGTGGCAGATTGGCCTAACCCTTCTCACAATGAGAAGATGGCCCGTTCCCAGCAGTGGGACAGTTTGTACAAACAGGGCTGATAAAAAAAAGGATAATATTACAGTTTCTTGATATTTCAATGGTTTGTGAATTGAGTGTAAGCTTATAGCTTTTCTAATAGGTTTACGTCTTTATCATTGATATCGTTTGTTGTTGTTTTGAAATTGGATCTGAGGCCGTACTACAAGCGTTCAAGCAGTCTCATTTCAATATTACTTTGACTTTTGTCTCGTTCTTTTAACAATTGCAAGAGAAATACAAAAGTCAAAATAATATTTAAATAAGATTACTATTTTATTACAATCCTAAGGCGCGTCGCTCACTGGTAAGTCGAGGCGCGGTCACGGCGGCGTCGCGGCAAAGTCGAGGCGTGGCGTTTTTGTTAGAGTCGAGGCGCGGGCGGCTATGCTTCCTTCACACACTACAGTGTAAACACGTCTTCACACGAAACAAAATAACAAAATGGCGGTGGAGTCGCGGCGCGGTCGCGCACTGCACCCCTGGCGCGACGCCGCCGCGACCGCGCCTCGACGCCACGTCGCCTGCGACGCGACTCTAGTGTGTGAGTGCACTGCCATTTGAACCTGAAGGAAACGTAGAAGCGGCGCGCCGCTTGTGCGCCCGTGCCTCGACGCTGCCTCGACTCCAGCTCGTGATTTCAAGACTTCTAGGATTGTGGTAATCCCCCTGTAGTGGGAAAAGTCACGAACATACATACATAGACAGTTAGATACCTAGAATCTCCATTTTGTTTAGTCGGGAAAAAATAAAATATTTATTTATGAGTAATTGTACTACCTACTCGCACAAATTTGGCCGCGAAATAAATGGCATGAAGAATGAACATTACGAAATAATGTAGAATTATCAATATCAATAGGTTAATAAAAAGTATTATCATAAACATGTAGGGTTTGTGTTAGAAAAATATCATTAAATATTAATTATAGAACATATTACGGGGGCTTAAATTTCGATGATTTTTCAAGGTTTATATAGTTATTTGTAAATACTTAGTTATTATAATTATTTTTGATATTTAAACATGTATTTGGCGTGTAAATTACTCGTTTTTATGAAGGGTTTTTTCGTTTATTATTCTTTGAAATTAAGTTTAGAACGAATTTTATCTTTGACTTACTTTGATGTTTGGACGTATTTAATGAGTCAATTAAGAATTCGCTCAACTATCTCTCTCGCGCATCACAACCTTTTTAAACATATAAAATCATTGAAAAAGTGAGAGCTAATTTTGTTTATTTAGACAGTCGACAGTATTTAAAAACAAGTTTTTCTTCGATATCTTTTAAATTGGCTGATAGAATAAGAAAATATATGTTTTGTTCTAATTCCATCGCCAGTAAAAATGATATCTGATTAAAACTTAAAAAATAAGTTTTTCCTCTCTAAATAAACAAATTTAGCTCTAACTTTTCTAATATCCCTACTCAATGATTTTATATGCTTAAAAATGTTGTGATGCGTGAGAGAGATAGCTGCACGCTTTGATCTCGGCCTTAACTAAATTGCTACCGCAATGCGAATTAGCCTTAATTCAACCTTGATGGAATAATACATAAATTAATAATATTGCAAAAGTAGACTATCACAAACAGATTTAATAAGGTAATTTCTGTAATATTGTAATTTTGTGTAACAAAAATAAAATTGTTATAAGTTTGGGTAAGAACACAGTTATATTAATGAAAGGAGATACGTAATCTTAGTTAATTTGAAGACATCCGAGTACAGTTAGACAAACAAGCACGTTTAATTACTATATAACCTAATTGCAAACTCGAAAATAATTACTTTGCATGTCTTTGTTTAATCCATGCGTTGAAACTTTTTTTGTAAGTACGTAAGTAAGAACTGAGAACCTTCTCCGAGAAGTCGGTTAAAATTAAGATATCCATGCAATACAAATAAAAATAAAAGCGATTATTTATGTTCGGTGTTTGCACGGATAGTTAGTGGCGAGTAGAGATGTATTTACTACGAATCGGTACGTTAGGAATTTCTACAATAATACCTAGATTACGTAATGTTGTGTCTCTCTATTATACTTTTGTCAGCGGTTTCGGCTGTCATTTTGTATATTATCTCATACCTTTCTTTTGTGAGATCTAAGAAATTTATCTGAATGTATCTAAGAAAATGACCTGCGGCATCAATGCGGTGGAAATCACTAGACAGGGTACTCGTGCATCATGTCACGATTTGCGGTTGCATCGGCCAAAGAACGCGGCCGTGGAAAAAGCACGATTTCTGTTGATAGCTTGGATTACATTATAAGTAAGCTTTACAGGCAAGTTTATGCAATGTAAATTTATTTTGAATGTAATTGTTTTTCTTAATTTTTAAAGTTTTTTTTACTATAAAATATACTGAGCTGCCGCTTAAGGGGTTAACTCATAAAACACGCACACAGTATAAGAAACTAGTTTACCATCGGCAGAGGGACAAGGCTTAAATAACCAATTCTATTAGGCTACATGAATCTCCTGAAAATTCTCTATTGTGACTGCCTTTTATAAGTCCCGGCTTTCTTGAGATTGAAAGCGAAAGACTGAGTTTCTTGAGTTTCTTGATTTACTAAGTAATTTTAAATCAGTAATTTAATTATTATGATCCTCCAATTAATATTAATTGGAGACTTATCAAAAAGTTCTTCATTGATCTTTATTTGGTTAATATATCTCCAAAAGTAAAAAAAAAAAACTAATGCGGTAGTTCATAGTTCCTATGTTTATTTTCGACATATCGATAAATAAAACGCGTGTATCAATCGAATCCAATGACTAGTAGTCGAATTGGTCGGCCGAAAATTTTGGTCTATCCCTTAATAGTAATGAACGATGAGTTTTATTCTCACTCCCTTCAAATAACAATCGTACAAACCTACCATTTGTATCGTGATTCGTGGCATTACATGATAAGATAATGATGATGACTTTAAATGTCGGAAGTTTTCGTAATTTCCTTCAAAACATGTAACTTTACGTATGGCAATCTGTAGTTATATTTGCCGTGGTAACCATACAATTTTAAGTCTGTGGTGGTAACCACAGCGTGGACTCATAAACCACAGTTAGTAACATAAAGTTAAACCACAGTTAGTTACGTAAAGTGCTTAGCTAATGAAGAAATACTGAATTTGTAGATATATGCGAATTTTGTCGGTGTTTGTAGGTGTGTAATGTTGTGCTAAGGCTGTAAGTGCGTGTAAAAAACCAACTAGGATTCATAAATTATTCAATTCCTGAAATTTTCCGCAAAGTTGAAGTGGTAGTGGAAAGAGCAAATAGCACGTAGAATTGATGGCCGATAGGGCCGAAACTTTCTCAAGTAGAGCAAACGCCTAGCAAACGCCTATTTGCTGTTATAGCGGCAACAAAAATACATCATCTGTGAAAATGTCAACTGTCTAACTATCACGGTTCATGAGATATACCTTCCGTGACCGACAGACGGACGGACGGACGGACAGACTGCGAAGTCTTAGTAATAGGGTCCCGTTTTTACACTTTGGGTACGGAACCCTAAAAAAAACAAAAAAAAACTTGTCCATAGTAATTTATTTCTCTTTTTTTATTAAATATAGGTTTGCGCTTGACCGCCAATTCACCTGATGTGTCTTCTATGAAAGTGACAAGATACGTGACCATAGATAAAAATAATCCCATGACTTGATCATCATCATCTCTATTCAAAATTCGTTGCTACACTTATTATAACATTTTAAAAGAAAAAAATACCAACTTTATATTTCAAATTGGGTTAGTTTTATTCATAAAGTACATTATCTAGATGTTCAATATTTACTTTACAATTTAAATCACCATGTCTCTAGATGTTATTAACATTTTTATACACATAAAAGTGAACTTACTTAATTCTCTAATACTTTAAAAGTTAATTCTTTCCCACAAACTTTTAAAGGTTTCTTATCTACTTACTTAACTTCTTACTTATGTTATTAAAATAATTGAAACAAAATTAACCGCTCAAGTATTATATGTAATTTAATTCACAATGTCATTATTTTCGTAACAGTTCGCGCGATGTTCTCAGCATACAAAATTGTTTGGTTACGAAAAATAATAACAATGTGGCACAAGGACGCCATTTTGATTCAACTGCAGTATCAGCTTGATAACGATGGGTCGTTGACCTTAAAGTAAATTATCAGACAAATTATTATTAGATGACGTTATGGACAAGGCATTTTATAATATAAGCCACGTTTAAGTTTATTATTTACTGTATTTTTGTATTAGCTAATACCTACCACGAAACTAATAACAATAATTATTATTATTTATATTACACTAATCCATTGTCAATTACATACATACAAAATTAGTGAGTGCATTCTATTCTATCCCAACGCTAGCTTTAAATTTAGTAATAGTAGTGACAAATATCAGTAGATCATTCTATAAAAAAAACAGTATTCATCTCCAAAAGGGTTAGCTGGAGTAGATATAGAAAAATGTCGATATCAATGATATCGGTCCACTTTCTTGTTGCGTACTGTACAGGGATGGAATTCTTTGCCGCTATCTCTGTTTCCTGAGAACTACAATCTTTGAATTTTCAAGCTAGAGTGAATAAATAAATAAATATTTGTGGACATTTCACACAACACCATCTAGCCCAAACTAAACAAAGCTTGTACTATGGAATTAGATGGCTGATAGAATACATACCTATATACTTTTTTGTAAATATATACTTAAGATACATAACAAACACCAGACACAGAACAAACATCCATGCAAAGTAAATGCGAATTCTGTGCATCCATGCTTATCGCACAAATGTTTGCCCTGGGTGGGGATCGAACCCACGACCTACAGCTCAATTGGTGGTCAATCGTAGATCTATCTTGCGTAAAAAAACTTTCTACCTTTTTATCCACTTTTCAGAGGAAATAAATGTGAGGAAAACAAAGTCATTATGCACTGGCATTGATGACTGACATAACAATGTACTTAGATATAAATGGTTTATTTACCTCTTATTGCTAGGCCAGCAGAAAGTCGGTCAAAACTGTACGATAATTGCAAGAAGTAACCCCTAAATCTTTTTTCGTTTCCAATCATTTTTCTTCTTATTTACGAGTATTCGTTACTCTATTGAGAGGCGTCTTACACCACGCTTTCCAATCCACGAAGTCGAAGAAAAACTACTTGTGTAGTATACACAATACACAAAGTATTCTAGCGTATAATTAATATAGCTAGTTCCTGTGTAGGTAAAGTCTATGGATAACACGCAATCCGTTTCCTTCCTACCATTATGATAATGAACTCTTATTAAATCTTTTCACTATAATCCTACATTTTTGATGACTGGGATAGATTGAATGTGCTTTACAAAATATGTAAATTAATAGTTGCTAACCAATTAATTATGTTATACGTAGATTTTTCCCTGGCTCTGCGTGGCAAGCCTCAAGTAAGGTAATCGCCCATCTCGTCTTCAGTTGCGACACGTCAGGCAAAACTGTTCGACGGGTGTCGTGACTTGTGAACAGTGACAAATGCCATCCTGTGTGTAGAGCCAAGATATATAACCACAATATACCTATATAAGGCTGAGATACTGAAAAGCCAAGATACATAACCACAATATATAAGGCCAAGATACTAAAAGGCCATAAGGATGACTTATTTTTAAAAGTGTTGAGAAAACTGAGATTTCCAATGCTTTTACTTCATATTCAATTACTATGACCTGTCTATAGATAAAATCTCATTGTTGCTAACAGGGATAACCTGTTAGCAACAATGAGAAAACATTAGTATATCTCTATCATTTTATTAACAACATTATCTAGTTATATCCGCGACTTCGGTTGCGGGTCATGCGTGATCCTAAAATTTATAGTAAAAAAACTGAAACAACCGACTTCAAAATAGGCTATTTCTTTACTTGTACAACATATTCTGCTTTAAATACCAAATTACTGATTTTAATGAAGTTTATAATCGTATAGGACCAAGTCTGAAGTGGTCTATCTCTATTTGTTTGCTATACATACTATTACCTACCATACAAAAAGAATAATAAAAATAAATACAATAATTGGCGAAGTAATCGTGTTACAAAGATACAAAAAAAAAAACAGACGAATTGAGAAACTCATCCTTTTTGGAAGTCGGTAAAAAATTTACCGAACTTTACTTGTTTGGTTTTCAATTAGACTTCACCAATATCTTGAGCACCTAATTCATATGTGTAAAAAGTATGCCAGATTTGTACATATGATATAAGTAATAAACTTGCCAAATTTCGTCCAAATTTTCATCCAGTAGTTTCGGAGTACACAGTACGGAGAGATAAAAATTTGAAAAAATACTGTTTTGGCTTCTACTGTATCTGTATTTTGCATCCTCCAATCATTATTTTCCAAAAATATTCAACATGTAGATTTTGACCCATTACAATTAATCTTATTATACTCGTATGTGTAGATGTAGGTATAATGTATGTAGGTTACTTATAACACATATGAAATCACTGCACGCTGATACCTTGAAAGACTTCCCTCTATTATTCTACCAGTTCTGTCACAGAACATAAACTCAAACTGCCATTACAAAAGAGATATAATAATAGTAAAGGCTGAGTGTAATAAGTAGTTTAGACACGCGATACTACATTTTTCGTTTACGCAATACGTGTGTGTAGCTAACGTTGCATTGCGTGGTCGAATGTCTGTGGTGGTCGACGAAGAAGCAACAACCAAGCGTGACCTGCCAGTAGGTAAAAAAAAATACACGAAAACTAGCACGGTGTGTTTTAAATTTGATTGTTTATTTAAACTTAGTTGCCACGGCAACTTTTAAAAAGATACACGAAAACTAACACGGTGTGTTTTGAATTTGATTGATTTAAGAACATATTTGCCGCGGCTACTTTTGCTAGTAAATTACGTGTTTTCCATACTCTAATAATCCCGACTAATATTATAAAAGCGAAAGTAACTCTGCGTCTGTCTCTATCTTTATTTATAACCTTCACGGCTAAAGCAATCGGTCACAAATTTGGCACAGAGATTTAGAGACCATTTTTCATAACTACGCGGGTGTAGTGCTATAAAACTGTTTTTCTAACCTTAAATATTAATTATTAAAGTAAGCACCAAGTCTAATGTTTTTTTTTATAATCGAGCTAGATTTCCCTGACTTAGTCAAGGTTGTTATTACTTATATAACAAAGCTTACTAAAACTAGATAGTATAGTATAACATTTCCTTTTATTGCAGACTTTGCGATTATTATTTTATACCTAAAATTTTATTTTCTTAATTATGTTCCTATTCTTTTATTACTTGTAATTACAATTCTCTAACTAGATTGTAACAATTGTTGGGAGATATATTACATATTTTATTTATATATTTTATTTATCTTATTTCTACAATTTACTTTTCTCATTATATATTCAGAGTCTAATGTATTACAATCGGTAACAAATCAAATGCGCCCAAACTGGACGGGATGACCAGAAAACATTGAATATGCCACTTTAAGATGCATCATCATAACTGTTCAATGCAGTCCAATTATTGTATTATCATCGGTATTATGATTATGTATTTGGTAGGCATCAAATCAATACAACAAGTAGAAGTTGTTGAATTTGACTTCCAAGATTTGTTTCCAAAATTAGCTAGTTACAGGTTGAAGCTATTAGAAGCGCGTAAAAATAGTACATAGTTAACAAGGGAGGAAAATATGTCACGTTCGGATTTATTATGGATAAATCATGTTTTGCATCACATAGTTAAGTTTAAAATAGTTTTTTTTTTGTTAAATTAACTTGTGTACTAATGAAACAGTTCATCTTTTATTTGCATAGCTTTAGTTTAACCCCTACCCGTCCCTACCTCGAACCGCAATTAATTAATATTGGACTGAAATAATTTTGAAGACTACACGATCGACACTATCAGCTATTGTGTTCGATAAGATTAGTCGCCGATAGAACATTTGAGCACCCCTGGCATAGACCAAATTGTCTATACAAATAGCCATATATACAATTTGGTCTATGTATAAATTATAATGTATATTATATTATAATATATTTAATTTATTTTTTTCCGAAATAAACCTTTAATTATATAAATTATAATGTATATTATAATTTATACATAGACATTATATTTATAAATTTATATGTTTATGTGTATAAATTGTCTATTCAAATAACTGAATATAAAATATATTTAGCTATTTGAATAAACAATTTGCCTAGAGACTTGGCTCAGTATTAAATTAGTGAATGTGAACTGGTCTAGAAATATAAGAACCTTATTAGAAAGTATCCAGACAAGATTAATTCTCGCGAATTATATGATGAACAGGTTTTGTGATTAGCACAGATGGTGCCTCATTAAATATTTATAGACTTCATTATAATCAAGGCAGTCGTAAAGATGCGTAGATCTTTCTGATTACAATTTGAGATTAGATATCATGGTGTCGTAACTGTCTCAGAAGTGGACACATTACCATCCATTTCACATTGAAATATCCAAAATTCGTACACGACGTTATAGATCAATATTTTTCATGCATACTGCACAGGAGTGTAACTCGCTGCCACCTTCTTTATTTTATAAGAACAAAAGTCTTGACATTTTCAAAGCTAGAGTGAATATATATTAACTAGATCGACGTGTTCCATCCTCGGTCAAACCATCGCTTATCAGGCGAGTTGGTGGTCAGACGTCAGGTGTTGGTGGTCATATAAAATTAATAAGTAAACTCTAAAAAACTGCCATTTTTATTTTGGTTATTTTGACACGTAACCTACATGGTATTTCCAATACATACCTATTTACAATCACAACATTTGGCAAGAGAATATAATTCCCGAGAGCTAGTATTTTAATTTATAAATATTGTAAAATGTAATAATAAAATATAATGATTTAAACTATTGTAAATAAAAAAAAATCATTTAAGTTCAACTTCAACTGAAAATATTACTTACACTTATTACAAATATTAATTACCTAATTACTTATTATTACACTTTTTGGTAATACAAAAATAAGTTGTATTAGGAACGGGCTTGAAATTCAACCATGGAGGGAAACTATGAACTCTTATTTAACGTGGAAAGTTCTCGTTTTTTTTTTTTTTAACATAAGACAAAAGTAGAAAAAGTTATCAGAAAAAAAAACAATTCAAAAACTTCTGTTTTGCCTTTCAAACTGCAGAAAAAACAAAATAAAAATCTGAACCAATTTGGAACTCATAACAAGAGATCATGGTTGAGAGGGCTTGTTCTACATAATTATATTTACTTTAATATTATTATAATAGTAAGTCTTATTAGCCAATATGAGATATCATACAAGTGGCAGGAAGACGCTGGATGCAGACCGCTTCCAATCGGTCTTTTTGGAAATCCATGGGGGAGGCCTACGTCCAGCAGTGGAAGTCTTGTGGCTGAGATGATGATGATGATGAGCCACTTTGAAAATTTCTAACAAGAAATAACCTTTTGTTGATACCGACTAGATATCTACTACAAGTACAATATTATATGTACTTACTTAATAGCATCCATATGACAGAACAAAACTAACCCAGTTTTCTCCATCTATCATCTTGAATTATTCCAGGAGCTTGATATCATAGAAAGCAATCTGAGTACAGTGTAAGTATTGAATATCTGATAGTGTAAGCTACAGAACACATCAGACATTGTCTTTACGGATTCCCTTTCCGCTTTCTCGGTCACGACTGCAGTGTTGAGTTACACCGCAGGTTACCAGTGAGAGTTCTCTCACGATTTGCAGAAACGAAACTTGTTTTGATACCTACCGTTTTATTAAAGAAGAACATCATCATCATCATCTTAGCCACAAGAAGTCCACTGCCGGACATAGCCCTTTTCCATTGATTTCCAAAAAGACTGGTTGGAAGCGGCATGCATCCAGCATCTTCCTGCCATTAGTATGATATCTTCTGTCCACTTTGAGGCTGGTTTTCCTACGCTGCGCTTGCCAGTTCGTGGTCTCCATTCGAAATCTTTTCGGCCCCATCGCCCGTCAGTTCTACGTGCTATGTGCCCTGCCCACTGCTACTTCAACTTGCTAATCCACTGTGCTATGTAGGTGACTTTTGTACGTCTATGGATCTCTTAATTTCTATGGGCCTTATAAGGAAGCTCAAAGTCACGCAGCGGGCTATGGAGAGGACGATGCTCGGGATCGGGATCTCTCTACGAGATCGTAAAGAAGAACAAAAATAAAATATTTATTTAACCACCAACGAACTAATATAAAAAATACAGAACATCTTACAAAACTAGTGTGACAATAGTACCCTTATCGCTAAAAGCGATCTCTTTCAGGCAAAATAGACATCGGGGGAAATGTGTTTTTATATCGCATAATCTAGCTGCACTTCAATGTTGCTGACAAGAATATAAGAAAGGTTCGGTCAGAGCCTAACAAGTGCGGGTTGGTAGAATTCACACATTTTCATGAATTTAGACATGCTGGTTTCTTCACGCTGAGTTCCAAACTTTTGAAGTTAGTAAGCTCTTATAATTTATAGAAACAGAACAGCAGAATTGCCTTAGGAATTAGAATTAGGACCTACGGATTTGTACCCTAAATGCCAAGAAAGATATCTTTGAAATATTTCCTTCTCAACAGTAAAGTGTTCTAGAACAATCCATAATAGTGCTGCAAGAAGAAGCATTTCCTTCAATTTCTTTATTATGATTTCAGGTGGTTACTCGGTGGAGCACATCGACAAAGTGTGCATGTCTCTATTGAGGCAGTATGGAAAGTGCGTCAAGATGGAGGGACTTATCGGTCGCCCCGACATGCTATTCGTCTTCGATGCCAGTGAGGTGGAGAGGGTGTTCAGAGGAGAAGATGCTGCGCCACACAGGTAACATAATAATATAATAATGAAATATGAACGAAGAATAAGTTAATTTAATTGGTTCTCGTACACGAGGTAACTACTAAATGGGATATTGACACGACATCAACACGACAAACATTGTCTCGATAATCATATCGATAAACGGCTTTTAGCGAACAGTCTCGACCGACCTCTTCAAAGGGTTTGGCAAAAAGTAAGACACTGTCAGTATCTGACATTGGCAGGTTTCTCAGTATCTTCACTACTACTAGCTTGAGCAAGTAGCCCCCGGAGTTTTGGCAGCGGCATTAGAAGTTTTTTAATAGTTTTCCTTTGAAAAATAAATCAATACCACTTTCTCAATGTCAATCTTAATACCTGTTCTCTGAGGCAAAACTACTTTCCTCTTAAGATCTTTTCTCAAAGTATACATTTTCATACTTTTATCTAATTGTATTGATTTATAAAATAATTTGTATACAATATGTTTTATAAATTGGTTTCAGGCCATCAATGCCGTCGCTAAATTACTACAAGCATACCCTTCGGAAAGATTTCTTCGGAGCCGAAGAAAATTGTGCAGGTGTTATTGCCGTGTAAGAGAAATCTCACACACATAATTAATTATTTACTTATTTGTGATATTTTGATTACTAAGGAAAGATACGGTGGATATCGAAGAATAAACAAAATAATTAAAAATACTGTTTTGGACCTAGCTTTTAATAATGTAATGAAAAGTGCGTATGGTGACAATAATGACCACAACTTAGCACTTTTCGTCAAGGACTTCGAGTAGCAATCTCCTGGCTAAATAGATAGCTAAATAAAAGTCCTTACGTAAATGCTGCTTGTAGAAAAAGTGATAGTTCATTTTGCATCCACTAATGTGGATAATTCCTTGGTGATGTTATAGATATATATAGTTTGAAATTTTGTATTAGTCGGTCTTGTATGAAGTAGTGTGAGTTATACGATCTGATAAAAAAAACACATTATTTCTCTCTTTTATAGCCATGGCGACTCTTGGGCAGCGTTTAGAACTAAAGTGTCCAGAGTCGCGCTAAGCGCTGGTGCTGCAGCTCAGTATACGGTGCCTGTGGCAGAAGTAGCTGATGCTTTTGTACAAAGGTTTGTAAATTATACCAATCATAATAGTACCTTTCACACATTTGATTGACCCAGCTGGTTCTAAATATAGGATGTAAGGATGAAGTGGAAAAGATTCTAGAAATGTAAAACAAATCCTGATTCATAACCATCCTCATTATCTCAGCCACAAGCAGTGCACTGCTGGACATAAGCCTCCTCTATGGATTTCCAAAAAATACCTGATAGATGCAGCTTGCATCCAGCTTTTTCCTGCCACTTGTATGAGGTTGTCTGTCACCGGCTGTGGCTGATCTTCCTACCTCCTGACCCAGACAGAACCAGCACCAAAAGTCAGAGATACCATAACTATTAATCCTAGACATCAGAAATCCTGATGTCTAGGATTAATAATAATTACAATAAAGATATAATAGAATGTTAAGTAAAGTTAAGGAATAAACGCATGACAGAGCAAAAAGTGGCATAGAAAATTGCAGATATAGTATAGGTACAAGTTTAGTAGATTTTTTTTTTATTATGCAAACAGATTGTTTCTATTCTTTACCTTTGAACGTTGCTTGTTGGCATTTATTTGTTGGTTACAAATCAAACACGTATTTTTTTAATTCTCAGATTAAGGGAAATGAGAGATGAGAATCAAGAAACGCCTGATGATTTCCTGAACGAAGTTCATAAGTGGTCATTGGAATGTAAGTAATATTATTATTAAAAAACCGAAAGTAACTCTGTCTGTTTATTACATTTTCACGGGTGAACCGATTGTTAAAATTTCGATACAGAGATAGAGTCTATAGTAAGATATAAGAGTCTAAGAATGAGATTTATCATTTGATGAAATAATTTCTGTTTTACTTACATACTTTATGCAACACAAAAATGATTTCAGAGTTTAATCGTTAAATCTACTACTAAGACATTTACAATTTTTATTTGTGTTAAACTTTTTACCGAAAAACATTACTCTTTGAGTAATGCTCAACATATTTTGTCAACTTCTCGCTGTCACGTAATTACATTTGCAGAAAGAAGACAGAGAATTTGAGACCTTGCTCAAAGTTAAGTATGTTAAGTAACGTTTTTCGGTAAGGCCGTTGAACTTTTTCTTAAATTTCGAAACAATTAAAGTTTAGGTAAACTACAAATAATAGTTTATTTTTATTGTAAACTGGTTTCTTCTAGCTCTCGGGCTGATAGCTCTAGACACGCGGCTGGGTTGTTTCGACGCCGCCGAGGGTTCAGAGAGTCAGCGTCTCATCGACGCTGTTCATACGTTCTTCATCAGCGTTGGAGAGCTGGAGTTAAGGGCACCATGGTGGCGGATATACCCCACCGCCATGTTCAAGAGATATGTCGCGGCGCTAGATACTATCCTCAGGTATATTTTATAACCACTAACGCTATGCAATGCCATTAATATCCGACTATGTGAAATATAATATATATCTATCTGTTAGTCATTTAACGCCTAGTCGCGATCGTGAAATCTTTTCAAAGTAGATACCTTCATAAAATCCAATAGATACATGTGTCATCTAGGTTGATGAGCTCCATTTTTAGCCACACCGCTGAACACTAAGTGAGTTATTGGTCAATCTTAGATCTATTTAATCTAAAAAAACTGCAGAATGCAGACATCCAACCACATAAACGAGAAAAAAATGTAATCGTTGGTTTCGTTCGCAATTTATCAACACTTCTTTGCTTCATCCGCTCGTTCAATTATGAAAAACGTGAAATTCAAGTTTTAACAATAAATCACAAGTTTTTATCTTTTTAAAGTAACATCTTAAAAACGCCTGATAAGATACTGGCCGCAACTAATCTTATCGTGATTCGCTTAGATTTTTGTCAGGTTGAATTCTACTACATACCTGTTTCATTATAACAGCAAGAAGGGTTCTCGGTCTATCTATGTCAATGGTAATTGTGATTGTATTTGTAATTCCAGTGTTACTCTGAGTCACGTAGAGCAGGCACTAGAGAACCTCGCGGATGGCGGCAGCAGGTCGCTCCTCCAGGACCTAGTGGCTGCGGCCGGACCGCGCGTCGCCGCTGTCGCTGCACTGGACATGTTCCTAGTGGGCATCGATACGGTCAGAACTATATTTTATATAGGTACTAGCCGTAACACGAGTAACAATGTGATTCACGTAAAGTAGGAACGTGAAATCCTTGCAAATGACAGAAGTTGGCTCTTAGTCATCACGGAAAAGGTGTAAACTCAATGATATTTAAATATGAGAACCAAAAAAGCTGTTGTTACTCTTCTAAATATCTATTCTCTTTCTATTCAGACTTCGAATGCGGTAGCATCCACGTTGTACCAGCTGTCACTCAGACCAGAAGTTCAAGAGAGGCTGTATGGAGAAATCACCAAAGCACTAGATGGTAGACCAATGAAACCAGGAGACATCAACCAAATGCCTTATTTGAAAGCATGTGTCAAAGAAGTTATGAGGTAAATACCTGTAATTAAACTAAATTCTTACTTTATTATAGATGCAGAAACATATAAAATACCTACATAATACCTTAGTACGATCAAATCGCTAATAATAAAAAATCATTCCTTTCGGCTAGACATCAATCAAACAATGATTTTCATTTTACAGAATGTACCCAGTGGTTATCGGAAATGGAAGGCAACTTAGCAAAGATACTATTATCTGTGGCTATAACATTCCAAAAGGAGTAAGTGCTTACTTTTGTTTAATATCCATACCTACTTTCCGTCTGCGTAAAGATGATTAGCTGCAGCTGCGCAAAGATCGCATTTTGCGATTTTACGAGTGGTTTTTGCTGGGCTGCAGAAAAAAATCTGAGCTTAACTTACTTTTTCAACTTATACCTTGCTTTATCTTTATCTCTCTGTCTTTCCAGACACAAGTGATATTCCAACACTACGTGATGGGCAACAGCGAGGATTATTTCTCGAACGCATCGCAGTTCCATCCTGAGAGGTGGCTCCAGAGAACAGTGGGTCAGAAGCACCACGCGTTCGCATCTCTACCGTTCGGGTACGGCAAGCGGATGTGCTTAGGAAGGCGGTTTGCTGAATTAGAGATACATACCGTCATTGCCAAGGTAAGTTGATGTACTGGACTGAATATTTTAAAGTAATAGCGATAAGACCTGTACTGACGTCCTACTTGGAGTGTATTGTGAGATTAGCCGTCAGCCTATTCAAATCAGCTAAGCTCCTTAAAGTAATGAAGTACGGTCTTGTAACGTATACGTGGCACTATCGTTTCAGCTCTATTGCGTATTCGGAGTGGTGATCCAGCGCAAGCAAATCATCTGATAAAAAATAAAACAATGCAGAATCGATTCGCCGATTTTTCAAAGAGTCCAGAATCTTGATTTTATCTCTTCTGTCGCCTTACCCGATTTGCATGCTCTACGCCCACATTTTCTTGTGAGCAACTTAGGTATCTGCGAGATTACGGCGCTCATTCCTTATACAGGTAGCGATGCAAAGTTGCCTCGCGTCCGTTTAAATCTTGCTTATTGTGCAATTAAGAGAGTGACGTTTAGTGACACAAAAGTTGATGTGACTGTTGAAAATATCACAATCCAAAGTAGGCTTATTTGAACTTTTGTCTCACACTGTTAAAGAAAAATCAAGTTAAAAACGAGCGCGAACCAACTTTGCATCACTATTAAAGATGAGTGTAACCCCCCAGAAGGTAGTGGTATAAGATAAGATAAGATAACCTTTATTGCTATAACTGTGTACATTACATAGGTGTTACTAAAATATCAAACACAACAGTTTATCCTAACGGACATGCAATAATACTTTTTTTAATACACTCACTTTCTACGTTTTTTACCCTTAACAATAATAAAATAATGATAACTTATAATAAGTAGTAATGATAATTAATTTGTAAAAAAAAACTATAGACCTACAGAAGTGTAGAATCCGTTGAACTATAGCATCGCAATCCATAACTTTGCCTCATAGTGAACTCACTGGAAGAGTCTATTCCAATTATGGAAGAATAACCGAAAGAATGGATGAAAAAATATATACTGGAACAGGACCTATTAAGATGCCAATATAAGAAAGGTCTATCTATATTCAGTAGTGGGATAGAGACGGTCGTGGATGATGATGAATCGTAATACGTTTACTGAACGAAAACAACGCGATTCTTCGTATATACAAAGATATCTTGATATATAAATCAAACAAACAAATATTTTGTTTTCAGATTGTGCAGGCGTTCAAAATGGAGTATAACCACGAGCCTATGGAATATCATATACACCCGATGTATACCCCTAACGGACCGATCAAAATCAAACTTACTGAGCGATGAGTGACAAGAAGCTTTATTGTAATATAGCCTATATAATAATAATTGTTAAAGAAGTTTGTTATTGTGGCTACGCGTCCGCGCATCGGCGCATAAGGCGTAAAACGGGCAAGCCACAAGGTGGACAGATGCCATCAAGGTGGCAAAAAGACGCAGGTTACAGGCCACGTGACCGACCATCTGACTTTTCGGGAATCAAGCCATGTCTAGCAGTGAGTCTTTCGTGACTGAGATGTGAAATGAATGTGAAACATTAATTGTCACATTAATTTATTTACCTACATTCTATAATTTTATGCAAAGAAGTTATAGAATATTCATTCTTTATTAATTATTATGGTGTTTCTAGAAAGAAAATTTATTTAACCAATGTCGTATGCGTCACCACAAATCTTGGTTAAGAAATTAAGGTTGTACCATAGTATATATTTAGCTTTAATAAAATTGAATCATGACAGTGAGTGTTTTATTAATTATACACCAACACCCAATTACTTATTCAAAATTATAGGTATAGTATCTGTAATGTATGCGTACACGTTAGTCTTGACGTGTAATTATGTACAGCACTCGTGTACTACTTACTATAGCAAAAAGTAAATACAGCAAATTGACATAAAATGCAGCAATCACTTCCAAATAACTTAAGGATTAGTAAAAAATAAGTGAAATAGTGATGGACAGACGACCTCATACAAGTGGCGGGAAGACGCTGGATGCAAGCTTCCAATCGGTCTTTTTGGAAATCCATGGGGGAGGCCTATGTCCAACAGTGGACTTCTTATGGCTGAGATGATGATGATGATGAAGTGAAATAAAATAAGGGGTGGTGGTAAAACTAATGTAAATGAAAATAATACAAGTATAAGTTTAGAAAACTCAAAAACTTCCGACAAAAAAGACTAAACCGATTTTCATGGAAAAAGAAACTGGATCAAAATCGGCACATCCGTTTGAGAGCTACGATGCCACAGACAGACATACAGATACACAGTTATACAGATTCACGAACGCACACGTCAAACTTATAACGTTTCACGAACGTTGAGATTTTTTTTTTTAAGTTGGACCCATAGGAAAAGCTGTTTATAGTGACTACTGAGCACGATGTTATCGTGTGTCGTTGTAGTTGACTGGCGACTCTTGCTTGCAACACCAAAAAGTCTGTGAACTAAAATAGCATACGCAGATTTAGTTCTATGTGACAACAGTTCTATAGAACTAACGAAAATTACCAAGTATTATTAATTCTACAGAAAGATGAAGAAGAAATGCGACAGATTTCGTTTTAATACTTCTACCATAGAAGTAAAAGGATAAAAAAGTTTTGACAGTTACATGACGTCACAGTTCTAAAGAACTATTATTTATACTATTATTTATTAAGAACTATGGGAGTTACCGGCAAATTTTACAGGCTTGGGACTCTGGAAGTATTTAGCTTACGATTCGATGACGTCATTGGTGAAGTACGCAGACATTGGAGTTAATCAATTCACTCTGACCTTGAAAAGACTCCAATTTTTCACAAATAATAATACTTACAGTTCCTTATCTTAGTTTAGATAACTTTTACAATTGTATGTACGAGGAAACTAATCCATCAATATAAATTTTATTGGCTTCTTGGTAAAGGAACTAAATAGTTCCAAAAGTTGCATCATCTGTTGGTATATGAGGAAATCTAAGAAACAGTTACGCGCCCACTTTGTTTACGCACATCACAATCGGTCAAGCCGTTTAGTCAGAAATAATAAGGATAGTAAAATTTTCAAATGTTACAATAATGCCACGTTATGATCTTGCTGCCAAAACTGCGGAGCAGCTGAAAAAACGTCGATTCGTCCATACGACACAAACAAATAGGGTACGAGACTACGTGACACGGATCTGACCCCGTGTGACGTCTTCGTGTGACTGACGACACTAAATCTTCTATCGTTACTATTACTGAAATAAAAGTAACTAGTGTCAAGTTGTAATTTTATTTACTTTAACATGCAGAAAATATGTTTTTTTTGTACTGCCTACTATATATTATTACTCTCACCTGTTCCGGTGTTTGTATTCAAATCTTGCAAATTTAATTTGACCCACTTTGAAGTAATGAATAATTGAATGACAATGCAATTATGATATGGAGCTGATTTGATGATGGAGATGGAAGGTGGCCAAGGGAACCCTGTAATAAACCTATTTGCTAGATGAAACAATGTCTATGGTTATATATACTCATTGACATTGTCGTGTCATAAAAATCTATTTGAAACCGTTATTGAGCTTAAAACTGTTAATTTTAATGTAATTTTAAATGAATTTGTTATTATATTATTCCTATTTATAAGGTTTTCTATTATATTTATGAGCATTTTTTATACTAACAAAAGCTTTTGATAATAAAGTTTTTTTTTTGTTATTATCTAGAAATTTAGATTATATATTATTTTTTCAAATTTGATGATTCCTGTTAATTTTTAAGGTTCCATATCTCAAAAGGAAAAAACGGAATCCATATGTTGTCCGTCTGTCTGTCTGTTCGTCTGTCCACCCATCCGGGTGTCAAGACCTGTATCTCGAGAACACGTGAAGGTATCGTGTTGAAATTAAAACCATATACGCAAATCCATAGTCTCTTGCTGCAGTAAGAAAAAAAAAAAATGATTTTGTAAAAAAAGTTACATCCTAATAGGTTGTAAAAAACACACATTTCGACACTTGTAAGGGAATCGAAACTTATGGGGTACCCGTTGACCTAGAACTATGAAATTTGGCAAGAAGCATTGTGTTAGAGTACACATATAGGAAAAAATCCGAAAACTGTACATTTTTTATTTAGTCACAAAAATAGTGTCTTTATGCAAGGAATGAGGGTTCAAATTTTAAAGTTTTTTAACCGTATTATGTGGGGTGTCTTATGAAATAGCTTCACTAGCATAAGCTAAAACAGGTTTTGAAGTATTTTTATGATGTATATTTTTCGGTTTATGAAGGAATTATGAAGAAATAAAAAAAATAAAAAAAATATTTCCCCCTTTTATCTACTAGTTTGTACGGAACCCTCGGTGGGCGAGTCTGACTCGCACTTGTCCGGTTTTATTATAAAATAGTATCAATTCTATATGTGCAAAATTTCGTGTTATATTTTTTACAGACAAACACAATTAATATGGTTAAAAATCAAAAGCCAGAATGGTTTTGATGTCATGCTTTAAATAAAATAAAAAAATATACAACAAACTCAATCGAAAAAATAAAAAATAGTTTCTTGAAACAATACTTTTTAAATAGTGATGACGTCATAGCGTGTCATGCCTATATTTCTGAGGCTTATACCTATTGCGTTTAACATGCGTAGTGGTGATTCCAATGTCATTGCCATGCATGTCAGCGCTGCCGATTTGGGGGTTTTCCCCGATTTTCGGGGTTTCGAGGAGTAGCGCTTGGTGAGTGCGGGGTTTGGTCTGGTTCGGGGTATTAGTTTAGACACTTACCTTACTCTTTTTCCTATAGAAATGGGGATTTTAGAGTCCTATTAGTATTTTAATATTTCTGTGACTCGTCATGACGTTTGTTTTCTTTGACGTTTTGTTTTCATTCGTTTGTGAAACCAAACGAATGAAAACAAAACGTTCCACGTTAGGGTGAAACGAAAACATTATTTTTTTTTAAATTTCGAATTGGAATAGTTACAGAAAGTTGTAGAAGGTAATTAGTATTCTCAGTAAAAAAATCGAACTATTGTAAGAGTTTGACATCAAAAATTTGGAAAAAAGTGAAATTTGGGGGTTACTTGTACTCCACGTAAGTAGGTACATGTGACTTTAAGTACTAAAATAAGCATTTTTTACACAAAAACGTACATTATGAATGTTAATTGAATGCTTTTGTGTATTAAATTAATATCATAGTATATTTATATACGTACTGGAACAGCGGTAAAATGTTGCATTTGCATTTTACCGTGTGGCGGGGGCCTGTACTGTAGTTTGTATGTAATTTATTTGCCTATTTGCTAAAAGCTATATCATGCCCGGTGGTTAACTAGAGCTAAATGCTTACTTTTATATATATTTCTTCGAAAAACCTTTAAAAATATCCCAATATTGCAGTGGCAGTTTGTATTGCCATCAAGGTACACTCATAATACAAAGATATTTCGAGGCATCTATGAAAGCTCTGCACTACTAGATATTTATCTGGCATACTACTCTAGCTTGTGGACTTTCTAAATGTAGAAAGCTATTTTGTACATCTTAGATACTTGTTGTTGAACAAGTTAACAGATGCAGAAACATACCAGAGAGCTCATGGCAAGACATTTCGTCTATTTTTTGAACTGGGTCTGTTCAAAAAAATAAACGAACCGGATATCTTTATAGACAAGACTTAATTGAGATCTCAATCTCTTTAGCAAGTTCTATGAGAGTCAGTTAATATTTTCATGCACCAGATCATTTTCTGAATATAAGTGTCATCAGTTAAGATTGAAGATATTTGTGGTCGAGAGTAATTTTCAAGTGATTAAAGACTATTTTTGAATCAGCAAAACTATTTCTAATACTGTGTACGACTTGGAGCATCATCTCCGTAAGGTTCTTTTGGAAGTTAAAGTGTTAAAATATTTCTGTAACTCCGGCTCTCATAACAGCTCCGGAGTCTCCGGCCCACGCAAGATGTTAAGATAAAAATCCAAAAAAAAATATGTTTTTATTGGCTTTTATGTGAGTCAACTTTTTGTAACTATTTCTATTGAAAGTTCGAAAAAAATAATTTTTCATACAAGTTTCCATACTACTCGTCACGTCGAGTTTGTCTAAATTACTGTCATGTGTCTTGTTTGTTACTTGGATTCTTAGAAAAAAACGATTGTGGCGCTATATTTCTGACCGAAAACTCTATTTAGTGATAAATTTCTCTATTATTTGTTATATTTGTGATGTTGTTTTCTAGATAAACAAATGCAGATTTTTTTTAAGCTCATTCATTTTATATCATCAAAATGTGGGTATGCGCGAGTGAGACGGACGATAGTCGAACTACGGGCTACTACTTAATATTGTGGTAGTTATGATTTACAGAGAGCGAAGAAAAAGACTTTAAAACTATTAAAACTATGGCCTGGAGAATAAATTTCAAAGTAGCCCCCCCCCCCCCCCCCCCTCCGCTACTTTTCAATTTCAACGAAGAAAATGTTTTATTTTTCGTTAACCATAAAATGGAGAATTGCGGGGTTTCGGCATGGGAACAAGGAGTAAATCGGGGTTTCGAGCGCACAGTTTCGGGGCATCGAAAATTTTGGATTGGCAGCACTATGCATGTCAGTGATAAGCCCGCCAAGGTTACAACACACGTATTCTTATGTCACTGCTTCTTCCACAAAATAATTCAATTCCGTGAAAAATAAACTGTAAAATGGCTCCAGTGAATTTATTGAATTTAAATTCGGACGAATTGAAGAAATTTCTTAATTCATTTGACCATGTTTTTTCAGATTGTGATGGTGAGTGGAATAATTTAAGTTTTGAAGAGATTGTTGCGATCGGATTTTCTTGTGAACTAATCTAATTTTATAGTTATGTCCCACAAAAGTTGCGATTGTGGCGCTGTGTCTGGGGTATAAACTAGTTTTAATACACCCTGTCTCTATGCCACCGTAAGGTCGAATTTCATACCTTCTATTTCATACTATCTATATTTGCTTAGCTTTTTCTCTTTTGGATAAAGTTTGGATACAAGCTTAGAGCAAAATATTAGAATAGTAATTTAAATATTTGAAAAAAAAAAACTTTTTTTATCATTAGTGATGTTTTAAAAAGTTTTTTAAAATATTAATTTTGATTGTGATATAAATGTTGTTTCCGAATGATAACTTTTATTTAAATTTATAACCGACTTCAAAAACGAGGTTTTCGAGTATAATTGTAGTTATGCTTCCATCCCTCCTCTCCTCCTCTATTCGTTTGCTCACTGCTGAGCGTCGTGATGCTCCCGATCCTGGTGTGGCAGATGACGACAAATCTCTTTCCATCTCTGACGATCCTCAGCCTGATGTATTGCATCAGAGATTTTCGTGCCCAGATTTGTGACACTTGGTCGGACCATCTTATTGGACTGCGTCCCCTGGGTCTTTTTCCTTCCATAAGGAACCAAAAAAAAAAAGGCTAATTAAAATTGGTCCATACCAATCTTAATTAATCTTTTATTTTGTTTTTTCATCATATTTGGTTCAGTAATTTTTAACCAGCTTCAAACGTAACATTTATATAATATAATTATACTGATATAAACTCATTCTTAAGAACAATAATTATGCTATAGTATAATAAGATTTTATTTAAAAATAAAAATATATAAATCGCTATAATACAGGTGTTTCTGACCTTTTTGGAAAGAGGTCTTAACTAACAATTACTCGCCAACTGGTTTTCTTTTAGATTACAACATAAGCTATGGAACTATACCATATCTGTGTCTAGACACGCTCTTGGCCACTTATTTTCAATAAATTTTATTTTGTAGGTGTATTATGGACCCAGGCGCCTTTACCGGGTGCTGGTGATTTTTTTAAACTAATGAAAAATCATGGAAAAACAGTTCACTTCGTATCAAACAACAGCTTGAGGTCGAGGCAGAATTACGAAGATCTGTTTAAAACAGTTGGAATCGAAAATGGAGCAGTGTGTATGCTTGTCTTTTTTATTTTTTATACACTATAGATCTACGATTGACCACCAACTCGTCTGATGTTAAGCGACGGTGTGGTCGAGGATGGAGCTCGTCGATCTAGAAGATATCTATTCACTCTAGCCTTGAAAATAAACTAGTATTACGGATTTTTCACGACTAATTTGAGTAGAAATATCCGACTCTAGGTAGTTTTAACCGCTTTCGGCGGACTTTTACAAAAGGAACAGCGCTAGCACCGTTGACGTCGCCTACAACGTACGTTACGTACGTTGGCGTCGTTGTCGTCGTTGTGTAGCATTACAAGCTGCCGCCGGCTTTGCGCGTGTTGCCATTTAGTTGCAGGAGAGGTAGAAGTTGTTAAAGTTTTGGTTATAAAAGTATTTTTTCTATATAACAAAATTTTGGTAAGTTATAGGATAATTTTAATACACATAACATAATTATAGTTTAAAAAACTGTCTTCGAAATAAGCAATATAATACGATACGCGACTTGCTGTTCACTTTTCTACAGGCACTTGGATGATATTTTACCAGTTATTTTGCTATAAAAACCAAAGTACTGCATCGATTTTAATAAAAATTTTATGGGTCCACCTCCGAAGTATAAACTACCAAATACAAAAATAATTATTAAAATCAATGCACAATTGGGTGAGTCGTGACTCGGCGAACAAAAATACAAACCCAATTGATAACATCCTTCTTTTTGGATGTCGGTTAAAATATATTTGACCACAGACAGAATATGTTAAGTTGGTAAGTACTTAATTCTTTGTGACATACAAATTGTTCCTCTTGTACAGTACTTACACCATTTTAACTGGTATATAAATGTATACGAATGTACGTTTTTGGTGAGATAGTATGCGTAAAAAAATTCGCTGTAAAGTTTATAAATGCGCATTCTTTAGTATGATTCTAGTATTTTCTGGTGAAATCACTTATTTATTTATTGCGAAAAAGTTCGTTGAAGAATACAAAAAAACTAAATTTATTATTTTCGTGAGAATTGATAAAAAATATAGCCTATAAAAATACAGACACTCAGGGAGTGAAGACGAATCTACCAACACCTTGCATATCAAAATCGGTCAAGTCGTTTAGGCTGTAGGAGGTAATATAGAAACAAACATATATATAAACGTCACCACATACTTAAACCCTTATTTACAAAAATACAAATATATATATGTCACCGGAAGATAACAAGATCCGCAAGTTTATAAATTTCCTTAAATTTCCTAGGAATTTTAGGAAATTTATAAACTTGCGGATCTTGTTATTTTCCGGTGACATATACACTCGAAAAACATAACCCTCCTTCTTATGCATCGGGTAAATAGTCCAACCACAGCAGCAGTAAACCAAATAACTTATTTCTTGTCTTATATATTTCAGGAAAACTTAACTATAACTTATTTCTTATCTGATATTTTTCAGGAAAACTTAACTATACCTTCAGTAATTGTAGCGGAGTACTTGAAATCATTGAATTTCGACAAGAAAGTCTATTGTATTGCCACTCGAGAGGCAATCAACATGTTAAAGACATACGATCTGAAATGTGAATATGGCGTAAGTAATATATTTTCATCATACAAGTAGTCTACCGCTGGACACAGCCCTCCTCCCCCTCATGGATTTCAAAAAAGACCGGTTGGAAGCGGCTTGCATTCAGCATCTTCCTGGCACTTGAATGAGGTCTTCTGTCGACCTTCACCTTCAAATCTCAACGTGGACCTTGGTAATCCTAACGTCGTTCCAAGATTTTGATGTCCACTATCCGGCACATGCCCGTGCCAATAATGCTTAAACCTAAATAATAGTTTGTGTCAAAATGTTCTTCTTTTTCAATTTGCAGCCAAATTTCGTCGAAGTAAATGACTTCGAAACCGACTTCTTACATTTCTTGGAGGATGATGAGGAAATAGGCGCGGTGTACTTTGACAGCGATTTGGAAATAAACTTACCTAAGCTGTACAGAGCTACTAGTTACCTCAGTAGACCCGATTGCCTGTTCTTAGCTAGTGCTCAAGATAAATCGTTTATATTTAAGCAGGGACGTTTTGATATATGTAAGTAAGATTTTTTGTTGACTTCAGATTACTCACTTTTTAACCGTCTTCCAAAAAGGAGGAGGTTCTCAATTCGCCGGAATCTTTATTATTTTTATATTTTGTGTATGTTCCCCGATTACTCGAAGACACTTGGACTTTTTTTTGTTTCAAAGAGTATGGTGGTCCCAGGTGATCCCACAAAAATTTAATCAAAATCAGTTCAGTATTTTGGTTTTATAGCAAATAACTCGAAAATATGTCACCTAAGTAAACGAATTTCGTATAATGAAGTCGGTTTTTTTAGTTTTTAAAACGATTACTTGTTACTGATTATTTACAGCAGAAGCAATCAAATTACTCCAGACCGCTGAAAATCTAAAAATAATCTAAATGCTCGAACCTACTACCGGTTGGCAGTGTACCCAGCATGATACCGGCATTGCCACGTTGGACAAGATATGCACCAGCATTTTGGGCACACTTCGCATCAATCAGGCACTCATATAAATTGTTTATTTGTGTTGTAGTTAATAAAGGTGCTTACCCTGAGTTAACGAAAAGATGATTTGAATAATGTTTTTTTTTTTTTTTTAATAATTTCAGCACCAGCAGAAGTCCTGACTCTAGTGGAAAAGAGAGTAAACCGGGAGGTACAGGTGATGGGGAAACCATCAACGATGTGCGGTCGGTTTGTGATGAAGAGGGCTGGAGTAACTGATCCTAGCCGAGTGCTGTTTATTGGTGACATGTAATAATTTATTTGTTTCTTTTTACTCGACTACGGCGGAGCAAAAGGGAGTGTTATGTTTCTGATAGTATTTGTATGTATGTATGTTCATTTGTTCACTTATAACTGCCAAACTACTTATTATAATTTGACAAATGAGGAGTCGTTGGAAGCGTCTTGTTTGTTTGTTGGTTATAGGCTGTGACGTTTATTAAATTAAATACGAAGCACTCTAGGAGGCACGAAATCAAGAACAAAATCATTTTTTTCGCCCAAACCCATCATGTGTGATATCATTGAGGAAGAATTCTATAATGAAGGTATTAAATGTACCGTTTGCGAGATATATCTCGTTAAAGTCACAAAATCTATTTTTTACACGACTACGGCGTCGCAAAGAAGTATAAAAAATAAGTTCAAAAACTAAGCCCCGATCACTGAAAAATCACGCTCCAAAAAGTATGAAACAAGAAAATGTAATACATATTTTATTGTATTTCTTACATAATATTCATAGTAGTGTTTAGAGGATAACCGTGGTTGTTTACCACCTTCTGTAACAAAACAATACATTCTGCAATGTAGCATACAACCACGGACCACGGTTGCCGCCTGAACACCACTATGAATATGTGATAAATACAATAAAATATTTATTACATTTTCTTGTTTCATACTTTTTAGAGCGTTACCACTTTAAAAGTTGCTTATGATGAGTACAATAACCTGATCTCAGTTTAGTGCAGTTGACTGACAGTAATAAACCTGTATATGCGTGCGAGTGGGAGATTTTCTTCAGTGCTGTACCCTTATTGTCAATCTGACGAGTTCGGACTCCGTTCGGAATTTATATCTTCTAATTCATTATCTCTAATTATCTTCATATCTGTTATCTATATATATAATGAAAGAGATGAAAATACATATTATGAATAGTCCTGCCGATAGAGAGGACACTCACGCGCAGTCTTACATTTATTTCCACACGCCGATACCGTCAGTCGATGGTAGTCAGCCAACGAGTGAAGACGTAGTGTAATTTAAACTTTGTCAACCATTGTTAACATTTATTTATGTTTCTTTTCAGGATCGAACAGGATGTAGGTGTGGGAAAAGCAATGGGTTTCAAGACACTCCTGCTCCTCACAGCTATACCTGAAGAGGAGATGTTGGCTAGTGCACTACATCCTGATTATTACGCGCGCTCTTTGAATAGTTTGATTTCTCCTTTAGAAACTACCATTTAAATTGAAATTAGAAGGAGTAGATACCGTACACCTAGATGAACACTACACTAGTCAAAATAGCAATTATTACAGAATAACCCGAAAACCGTTATCTCCTATTACCAAGATAATTTTGATAAATGGTTTTTCGGCTATTCTGAAATATTTGCCTTCCTTGCTGGAATGGGAGAAAAAGTAAAGTATAGAAAGTAGCAACTGTTTCTTATTCGGGCATACTGTAAAAGTTGGTAAATGGCGTTTATATAGGCGATAGGCAGACTTCCTGTCACTGTAAGTCAATATTACATCTTTCCCTTAAAACAAAGGCGCTGTTGTTCTTTCCAGTATCTTGTACACTCGAGACATCAGTTCCCATTTTTTCCACGACAATCCAAACAGACTCTAACAACTCACAGGACACTTTTAAAGGTTTTTGGGTTGTTGTCGAATATTTGATACATATTTTTTTATACACTATAGATCTACGATTGACAACCAACTCGCCTGATATTAAGCGACGGTGTTGCCGAGGATGGAGCTCGTCGATCTAGAAGATATCTATTCACTCTAGCCTTGAAAATTCCAAGATTGTAGGTCTCAGGAAACAGAGATGGCGGCAACGAATTCCATTCTTGTGCAGTACGCAACAGGAATGTTCAGGGATCGATATGGTGTGGATTACGTACTTATGTTTTCTAACATGTCTTAACATCGGTGGTTTACTTAATTTAGTTCAATACGTATACGTTATTTTATGTACTGTTTAGTGTTTTTATAATTATTAGATTTTTTTTGTTAGGTGTTAAGTAAAAATGAAATCGTTTGTGATGTTCCAGTGAAATAAACGTTTTATGGATATTCTTTAAATTACAATTAAAATTATTTATTGTCATGTCATTGCTTTAAGCGTGCCAGCGCCAATATCGTCATTGGGCTATTAACGATTTAGTTCGGCGAGCACTCTCTACAACATCCGTGCCGTCGACATTGGAACCAAGCGGAATGGTAAGGGATGATGGAAAGCGTCCAGACGGTGCCACCTTGATCCCTTGGTGTCTTGGCCGGGCTCTGGTCTGGGACGCCACGTGCGTAGACACCCTGGCACCGTCCCACGTCGTCAGCTCGGCTCGCAATGTCGGCGCCGCGGCTCAACAAGCGCAAGTGAATAAACATAGAAAGTATTCAACCATTACTACTCACTATGAATTCCTTGCGTGCGCTTGCTGTGGAGACGATGGGCCCGTTGTCTTCAGACATGAAATTTTTTACTAGAAGAGGGATTTAAGACTAGAATCCGAAGTGTAACGAGGGATTCAAGGTAGCTTAAGAAGAAAACACCTTTATCCCCGTGGTAGTTTTGAATCTACCTTATTTGACAAAACAGAGCGCTTTGTTGTTATTTTTAAAGAACGAACTTCAAAAATTGTAGCTTACGCTACCTTAAAAGATTTTCTTTGACATTATTATACCCATAATAGGTATCAGGACGTCTATGTATTCTATCAGCTATCTAGTTTCTATAGTACAACATAAGCTTTGAGAGATGCTGTTGTGTGAAATATCCACAAAAAATCGTGGGTAATAAAAAAATAAAAATCTGATGATTCATCTCTGACAAAATAAATGGATTTACTGATATTTGCGGATTATACTGATGTGTCTTTAGTAAAAGCTGTATTTAACGAGTATATATTGTTTATTAGTTAAGTATTTATAATTATATTTTGATCCTTTTTGCTTAGAACAGCTCACGGCAATAACCCTGTATATCTAGGGAATTAAAATAAGAAATAAAACAAAATGTATCATAACATTCATAGAATGTTTACTTAGATTGACTTTATTAAGCAATCTTACTAACATTACAAATGGAAAAATATGCAACGATGAATGCATTCTGTATGTTTCAAATCATTCCATGTAATTTTTAAGTTTCCGTCATACAAAATGTACTCAAAGTCGTTTCAATAAAAATAATCTACACACAGAATGGCCACAATAAGTGTATTGGCAAAATTATATATTTACAATAAAAAATATCACAAATGAGTATATCAATCATGTTAGTAAATCATATAAAGAACTTCAACCCCGAAAGAAATACAATTTTCAGAATAGAATAGATACATTGACTAGGGATTATAAAAGAATACACAATATATGCATCTGCATGCAAAAGAACCGACAAAATATTGCATTAAAGTATGGCACTATTTTATAAAATAAAATAGTCATGCCCATTTTAAAGCGCATGATATAAAGCTAAAAAGGCAGTGAAAGAATGCAACTTAACCTAACTCTTCTTCGCAGCCATTTCGGAAGGACATACTTAGTAGAAAATAATGGTAATACATTAATTTATAATATCACAACAATTACCATATCAAAATCATATTTACAATATTAACACATCTCAGTTTTTGTATTAATGGCATGCATTTCGTTTCTTCGCTTGATGTGCCTGGTGTAAGCGAATATACCAATGAAGACTGTAAGCATTGCAAGAAGAACAGAACCTAGGGCGATGTAGTTGGAAGAGTCACTAGAAGCTTGGAGTGAGGGAAGAAAGTTGGAGAGGTCTCTCACTTTTCTTGGTCTTGGTTTGGTTCTTGAAGACTCGAAGTTATCTAGAAGTTAAATAATTATAGTTTTAAACACTAACAAGTAATTATCGATCGATTTAGATGCAACATCGATCAAATCCACTTTAAAAATAAAAACTAAAAATTCGCTCCATTCGTTTGAGAGTTACGTTGCCACAGACAGACACAGATATACATATACACATGTTAAACTTATACCACCCCGCTTTTTGGGTTGGGGGTTAAGAATGGGCCCAACATGCGCAGCTATCTCTCTCGCGCACCATAACATTTCTAAAGTCGTTAAACTTAGAAAGAGAGATCTGATGATGATTAGACCCTTCTCAGATTGCCAAGGTCAAAAAATTGTACAGCTCCTTCCCCCCATCTGCATTTCTAAACTGTTAGACCTCGAAATTCATGATTAAACATAATATGTAATAGTAGAACATAAGAAAAATGTACAATGAATATTATTTTGAATATTCTGTGATTGTTTCTAGATATAACGATAAATACATTATAATTAAAGTCGTTGTGATACCTTTCTGCAAAGTGATCTTAAAAAGTGATCTCGATACGGGATCTTTTTCTTGATTATGACATTAGGTACGATACCCTACTATATGCAGGTCCAGGCATAATCTTGGTCACTTATTTTATTTAGAATTCGGTTTAAAGGATTTATTTTCTATATACCATAGTTTTAAACTGATGTAATTGTTCCTTACCGACATCATCTTGTGAGACTTCTTCTTGATCTTCTGCTTGTTCAGCAGGCGCTAGTCTGCTTACTCTTCGAGAGTCCACTTCATTCTCAGCAGGGAATGGTGGAAGGTATGTTGAAGGAGGATTAGTGCTGCTTGGCCTAAATGGCTGAGGACATTTGGGGTCTGGAGATCCTGGGTAGCAAGAACTTGGAGTGGGTGAAGGTTGAGGGCAACGTAGGTCAGTGCTGCCGGGGAAACAACGTGGTGGTTGAGGAGTGGTAGGTTTGGGGCAACGTGGATCGGTGTTTCCTGGGTAGCAGTTTGGTGGAGCAGGAGTAGTGGGCTTGGGGCAACGAGGATCTGTGCTGCCAGGGAAGCAACGTGGTGGTTCAGGAGTTGTGGGTCTAGGGCATCGTAAATCTGTTGATCCTGGATAGCATTTTGGTTCTGCTGTTGATGGAGGTAAATACGTAGGTGGGTTTATAGTTGTAGGTTGAGGTTGTGGACATCTTGGATCAGAGCTTCCGGGGTAGCATCGTGGTGGTTGAGGAGTAGTAGGCTTTGGACAACGCGGGTCCTGGTTACCTGGGAAACAGTTTGGTGGGGCAGGAGTGGTTGGTTTTGGACATCTAGGGTCGGAGCTGCCAGGGAAGCAACGTGGTGGTTCAGGTGTAGTGGGTTTAGGGCATCTAGGATCTGTACTACCTGGGTAGCAACGTGGTGGTGCAGGGGTAGTAGGTCTAGGGCATCGTGGGTCATTATTCCCTGGGAAACAGTTCGGTGGAGCAGGAGTAGTTGGCTTCGGGCATCGTGGATCAGTACTACCAGGGAAACATCTTGGTGGCTCAGGTGTAGTTGGTTTTGGGCAACGTAAATCTGTTGATCCTGGGTAACACTTAGGCAACGCAGTCGATGGAGGTAAGTAAGTGGGAGGATTCAAAGTTGTAGGACGAGATGGTTGTGGGCACCTTGGGTCCGGGCTGCCAGGGTAGCATCGTGCTGGCTCAGGAGTGGTAGGTTTGGGGCAACGTGGATCTTGACTGCCTGGGAAGCAGTTTGGTGGTGCAGGCGTAGTAGGACACCTAGGATCTGTGCTGCCAGGGTAACAACGTGGTGGCTCAGGTGTAGTGGGCCTTGGGCAACGTGGGTCCTGACTGCCTACGAAACAGTTTGGTGGAGCAGGCGTAGTTGGTTTGGGGCACCTTGGATCTGTGCTTCCAGGGTAGCATCGTGGTGGCTCAGGAGTGGTAGGTTTGGGGCAACGTGGATCTTGACTACCTGGGAAGCAATTTGGTGGTGCAGGCGTTGTAGGTTTAGGACACCTAGCATCTGTGCTTCCTGGGAAGCAACGCGGTGGTTCAGGTGTAGTTGGTTTAGGACATCTAGGATCTGTGCTTCCAAGGTAGCATCGTGGTGGCTCAGGAGTTGTAGGTTTGGGGCAACGTGGATCTTGACTACCTGGGAAGCAGTTTGGAGGTGCAGGCGTAGTAGGTTTAGGACACCTAGGATCTGTGCTGCCAGGGTAACAACGTGGTGGCTCAGGTGTAGTGGGCCTTGGACAACGTGGGTCCTGACTGCCTACGAAACAGTTTGGTGGAGCAGGCGTTGTAGGTTTAGGACATCTAGCATCTGTGCTTCCTGGGAAACAACGCGGTGGTTCAGGTGTAGTTGGTTTAGGACATCTAGGATCTGTGCTACCAGGGAAACAACGCGGTGGCTCAGGCGTGGTAGGTTTGGGGCATCGTGAATCTTGGCTACCTGGGAAACAGTTTGGTGGAGTAGGAGTTGTAGGTTTCGGGCAACGAGGGTCAGTGTTGCCTGGGAAACACTTTGGAGCTTCTGGTGTAGTTGGTTTAGGACATCTTAAATCTGTTGAGCCTGGATAGCATTTAACTCCAGGAGACGGAGGCAAATAAGTGGGTGGATTCAATGTAGTAGGACGAGATGGCTGTGGACATCTAGGATCTGGTGAGCCAGGATAACAAACAGGTGTTGTTGGTTTGGGACACCTAGGATCTGCACTTCCTGGGAAACAATTTGGTGGTGCGGGTGTAGTAGGTTTTGGACATCGGGGATCATCACTGCCCGGGAAGCACCTTGGTGGCTCTGGGGTTGTTGGCCTGGGGCAACGAGGATCGGTGTTTCCTGGGTAACAATTAGGTGGAGCAGGAGTAGTAGGCTTAGGGCATCGTGGATCACTGCTGCCTGGATAGCATCTGGGTGGCGTGGGAGTTGTTGGCCTGGGGCAACGAGGATCTGTGCTACCTGGGAAACAGTTGGGTGGAGCAGGAGTGGTAGGCTTAGGGCATCGTGGGTCTGCGCTACCTGGATAACATCTAGGTGGCGTAGGAGTAGTAGGTTTGGGACACCGAGAATCTGTACTTCCTGGGAAACAATTTGGTGGTGCAGGTGTAGTAGGTTTTGGGCAACGGGGATCATCACTGCCTGGGAAGCATCTTGGTGGCACTGGGATTGTTGGCCTAGGGCAACGAGGATCGGTGTTTCCCGGGTAACAATTGGGTGGAGCAGGAGTCGTAGGCTTAGGGCATCGTGGATCATTGCTGCCTGGATAGCATCTGGGTGGCGCGGGAGTTGTTGGTTTGGGACAACGAGGATCTGTGCTACCTGGGTAGCATCGAGGAGGCGCTTGGGTTGTAGGAGTCTTTGGACAAATTGGATCTGGTAGACCTGGGTAACAAAACTTTGTAGTAGGGATCGGTGTGGTTGGCTTAGGGCAGCGGGGATCTGTACTACCTGGATAACATCTAGGAAGTGTAGGCACAGTAGCTTGGGCAGTGGTAGGAGGCAAGTATGTGGGAGGATTCAAAGTTGTTGGTCGAGGTGGTTGAGGGCAATTAGGGTCAGGTGATCCCGGATAGCAAACTGGCTTAGGTGGAGTTGGTCTTGGGCAACGTGGATCTGTGCTTCCTGGATAGCATCTAGGGGGAGCAGGTGTTGTTGGCCTAGGGCAACGAGGATCTGTGCTTCCGGGGAAACAGTTAGGTGGTGCTGGGGTAGTAGGTTGAGGGCATCTTGGATCAGTGCTTCCAGGATAGCAGCGAGGCGTTTCTGGGGTTGTTGGTTTCGGACAACGGGGGTCGGTGCTGCCAGGATAACATCTTGGTGGAGCAGGTGTTGTTGGTCTCGGGCAACGAGGATCTGTGCTACCGGGGAAACATTTAGGCGGAGCAGGAGTTGTTGGTTTAGGGCATCGGGGATCAGTGCTTCCAGGGTAACATCTCAGTGGAGCAGGTGTTGTTGGTTTAGGGCAACGGGTATCAGTACTACCAGGGAAGCAATTAGGAGGAGCAGGCGTTGTTGGTTTAGGACATCTAGGATCAGTACTTCCAGGGAAACAGTTTGGTGGAGCAGGTGTGCTCGGCTTAGGGCACCTAGGATCAAAACTACCAGGGTAACATCTCGGCGGTGCAGGTGTGGTCGGCTTAGGACAACGAGGATCGGTGCTTCCAGGATAGCAGTTAGGAGGAGCAGGAGTAGTTGGTCTAGGACAACGTGCATCTGTAGAACCGGGGAAACATTTTGGCTCAATTGTTGCAGGTGGCAAATAAGTAGGTGGGCTTAAAGTTGTAGGTCGAGGCGGTTGAGGGCAGTTAGGATTAGGTGATCCTGGGTAGCATACAGTTGTGGGTTTTGGAGTACTTGGTGCAGGCGTTGTTGGTCTTGGACAACGAGGATCTGTGCTACCTGGATAGCATCTCGGTGGTGCTGGTGTAGTCAGTTTAGGGCAACGGGGATCAGTACTTCCAGGGAAACAATTTGGTGGAGCGGGAGTTATAGGTTTAGGACATCTTGGATCATTACTTCCTGGATAACATTGAGGAGGTGCAGGTGTAGTAGGTTTAGGGCACCTAGGATCAGTGCTTCCTGGGAAACAGTTTGGTGGAGCGGGAGTCGTGGGTTTAGGACATCTCGGATCGGTGGTTCCTGGGTAACATCGAGGAGGTGCAGGTGTATTAGGTTTTGGGCACCTTGGGTCAGTACTTCCTGGGAAACAGTTTGGTGGAGTGGGTGTCGTAGGCTGAGGACATCTAGGATCAGTGCTTCCAGGGAAACAGCGCGGAGGGACAGATGTTGTTAGTTTTGGACAACGTGGGTCCGTACTACCCGGGTAGCAGCGTGGAGGAGCTGGAGTAGTTGGCTTAGGGCACCGGAGATCAGTACTGCCAGGGAAACATCGTGGAGGTTCGGCTGTTGTAGGCCTTGGACACCGAGGATCTGTGCTTCCTGGGAAACAATTTGGTGCTGCGGGAGTAGTAGGCCGAGGACATCTACTATCTGTAGATCCTGGGAAACATTTGGGTTCAATTGGTTCAGGAGGTAAATATGTAGGAGGAGTCAAAGTAGTCGGTCTTGGTGGCTGTGGGCAATTAGGATCGGGAGAACCAGGATAACAAGCAGGCGTTGTTGGCTTAGGACAACGTGGGTCCGTGCTACCTGGGTAGCATCTGGGTGGTACAGGCGTAGTTGGTTTAGGGCAACGGGGATCAGTACTTCCAGGGAAACACTTGGGTGGCGCAGGAGTAGTAGGTTGAGGGCACCTTGGATCAGTACTTCCTGAATAGCATCGAGGAGGTGCTGGTGTGGTAGGCCTAGGGCATCGTGGATCAGAGCTTCCTGGGAAACAGTTTGGTGGAGCAGGAGTTGTAGGTTGAGGACATCTAGGGTCCGTACTACCAGGGTAGCATCGTGGAGGTGCAGGAGTGGTGGGCTTAGGGCAACGGGAATCAGTGCTTCCAGGGAAACAGTTCGGTGGAGCGGGAGTTGTGGGTTGAGGGCATCTTGGATCTGAGCTGCCTGGGTAACAACGAGGAGGTGCTGGTGTAGTTGGTTTGGGACAACGAGGGTCAGTACTTCCCGGGTAGCAACGTGGAGGAGCTGGAGTAGTTGGTTTAGGGCAGCGAGTATCAGTACTGCCAGGGAAACATTTGGGGGGTTCAGGTGTTGTGGGTCTTGGACACCGAGGATCTGTGCTTCCTGGGAAGCAATTTGGTGGTACTGGGGTAGTAGGTTGAGGACATCTACTGTCTGTGGATCCAGGGAAACATTTAGGTGCAATGGGTTCAGGTGGTAAATATGTAGGTGGGGTCAAAGTGGTCGGTCTTGATGGCTGTGGGCAATTAGGATCGGGAGAACCAGGATAACAAGCAGGTTTTGTAGGAATAGGCGTTGTTGGTTTAGGACAACGTGGATCTGAGCTACCTGGGTAGCAGTTGGGTGGTGCAAGTGTAGTGGGTTTGGGGCATCGTGGATCAGTGTTTCCAGGGAAACAGTTTGGTGGAGCGGAAGTTGTAGTTTGAGGACATCTTGGGTCCGTGCTACCTGGGTAGCATCGCGGAGGTGCCGGTGTAGTGGGCTTAGGGCAACGGGGATCATTACTTCCAGGGAAACAATTTGATGGAGCGGGAGTTGTAGGTTGAGGACATCTCGGGTCCGTGCTACCTGGGTAACACCGCGGTGGTGCAGGAGTAGTGGGCTTAGGACAACGGGGATCAGTGCTTCCAGGGAAACAGTTTGGTGCAGCGGGAGTTGTAGGTTGAGGACATCTCGGGTCCGTGCTACCTGGGTAGCATCGCGGAGGTGCCGGTGTAGTGGGCTTAGGGCAACGGGGATCATTACTTCCAGGGAAACAATTTGGTGGAGCGGGAGTTGTAGGTTGAGGACATCTTGGGTCCGTGCTACCTGGGTAACACCGCGGTGGTGCAGGTGTGATGGGCTTAGGACAACGGGGATCAGTGCTTCCAGGGAAACAGTTTGGTGGCGCGGGAGTTGTAGGTTGAGGACATCTCGGGTCCGTGCTACCTGGGTAGCATCGCGGAGGTGCCGGTGTAGTGGGCTTAGGGCAACGGGGATCATTACTTCCAGGGAAACAATTTGGTGGAGCGGGAGTTGTAGGTTGAGGACATCTTGGGTCCGTGCTACCTGGGTAACACCGCGGTGGTGCAGGTGTAGTGGGCTTAGGACAACGGGGATCGGTGCTTCCAGGGAAACAGTTTGGTGGAGCGGGAGTTGTAGGTTGAGGACATCTAGGGTCCGTGCTACCTGGGTAGCATCGCGGAGGTGCCGGTGTAGTGGGCTGAGGGCAACGGGGATCAGTGCTTCCAGGGAAACAATTTGGTAGAGCGGGAGTTGTGGGTTGAGGGCATCTTGGATCTGAGCTGCCTGGGTAACAACGAGGAGGTGCTGGTGTAGTTGGTTTGGGACAACGAGGGTCAGTACTTCCCGGGTAGCAACGTGGAGGAGCTGGAGTAGTTGGTTTAGGGCAGCGAGTATCAGTACTGCCAGGGAAACATTTGGGGGGTTCAGGTGTTGTGGGTCTTGGACACCGAGGATCTATGCTTCCTGGGAAGCAATTTGGTGGTGCTGGAGTAGTGGGTCGAGGACATCTACTGTCTGTGGATCCAACGAAACATTTAGGTGCAATGGGTTCAGGTGGTAAATATGTAGGTGGGGTCAAAGTGGACGGTCTTGATGGCTGTGGACAATTAGGATCGGGAGAACCAGGATAACAAGCAGGTTTTGTAGGAATAGGCGTTGTTGGTTTAGGACAACGTGGATCTGAGCTACCTGGGTAACACCGAGGAGGTTCTGGTGTGGTAGGCTTGGGGCATCTTGGGTCAGTGCTTTCTGAGAAACAATTTGGTGGAGCGGGAGTTGTAGGCTGAGGACATCTTGGATCAGTGCTACCCGGATAACATCGTGGCGGTGCAGGTGTCGTTGGTTTTGGACAACGAGGATCAGTGCTTCCTGGGTAACAATTTGGTGGAGTGGGAGTAGTGGGCTGAGGACATCTAGGGTCAGAGCTTCCAGGGTAACAACGAGGAGGTGCTGGCGTTGTTGGTTTAGGGCACCTCGGATCTGTGCTACCAGGGAAACAATTAGGTGGTGCGGGTGTAGTAGGTTTGGGACAACGTGGGTCAGTGCTACCTGGGTAACATCTTGGTGGTTCTGGAGTCGTAGGTTGAGGGCATCGAGGGTCTGAGCTGCCAGGATAGCAACGTGGTGCTTGAGACGTAGTTGAAGATGGTGGCAAGTAAGTTGGGGGAGATAAAGTCGTGGGGCGTGAAGGTTGTGGACATCTAGGGTCAGGTGAACCAGGGTAGCAAGAAGGAGTACTGATTGTCGGTACTGGAGTTGTAGGAGATGGTGAAATTGGTTTTGGACAACGGGGATCTGTGTTGCCTGGGTAACAGTTAGGAGGCGCAGGAGTAGTAGGCCTTGGGCATCTGGGATCTGTACTGCCAAGGAAGCATCGAGGTGGCTCAGGAGTAGTTGGCTGCGGGCAACGCGGGTCAGTGCTACCAGGGTAGCATCTTGGAGGAGCGGGTGTTGTGGGCTGCGGGCAGCGTGGGTCAGTGCTACCAGGGTAGCATCTTGGAGGAGCAGGTGTTGTAGGCTGCGGGCAGCGCGGGTCAGTGCTACCAGGGTAGCATCTTGGAGGAGCAGGTGTTGTAGGCTGCGGGCAGCGTGGGTCAGTGCTACCAGGGTAGCATCTTGGAGGAGCAGGTGTTGTAGGCTGAGGGCAGCGCGGGTCAGTGCTACCAGGGTAGCATCTTGGAGGAGCAGGTGTTGTAGGCTGCGGGCAGCGCGGGTCAGTGCTGCCAGGGTAGCATCTTGGAGAAGCAGGTGATGTTGGTTGAGGACAACGTGGGTCTGTACTACCAGGATAACACCTGACTTGAGATGGAGTTGTGAACCCTTGGCATTGTGGGTCACGAGATCCTGGATAACACTGTAGAGGTCTGATCGTTGTTGATATTTCAGTCTTGATTCCACCACAGCTTGAGTCGCAGTCGCTTGTGCATAGCTGAAATATGAACAACATAATTATAGTTTAAAAAACTGCAAAAAAACGATTTCAAAATACGCAATCCCTTTATAGAACGAAATTTTTTCAGTTATTTTGTTATAAAAACCAAAGTACTGAACCGATTTTGATAAAATTTATATGGGACCACCTCTGAGGTATTACCTACCAAACAAAAAACCAATTCATGATTGGCGGAGTAATAGCTGAACAAACATACAAAAAAAAACAGACGAATTGTAAACTAATTCTTTTTCGAAGTCGGTTACAAGATGTAAAAAAAATGGATGATATTTTGATGTTCAGGCAACAACTCACCTCAACGTTGCAGGTCAAGTACACTTGATCTGTTTCAGGAAAACGGAAGGCGCTGACTTTGCTGTATGCAATCAATGTCGCTCCACTTCTGCCTGTGTTGGTTGATTTGCTGAAGCCTTCTATCAATTTTTTCCTAAAAAATTGCAATCGGTTTGTTATTGACGTAGGTAATATAGAATTTATAAATTATTAAATGGTTTTTGTTGATTGCCGCCAACGTCAAACGGTGAAGGAAAACATCGTGAGGAAACCTACATGTCTGAGAGTTCTCAATGATCTTGAACATGTGTGAAGTCTGCCAGCCCGCACTTGGCCAGCGTGGCAGACTATGGTCTAACCCTTCTCACAATGAGAAGATGGCCCGTTCCCAGCAGTGGGACAGTTTGTACGAACAGGGCTGATAAAAAAAAATGGTTTTATTTAGCTTGACCTCACATATTGTTTTCTTTGTTACCTACTTATTTGTAGCCTACATACATTATCAAATCCCCCGACACTTGGCATGTCAACATAACAATTTGTAATATTTAAGTAATTTTGATTTTTTACACCTACGCTATGATGATGAAAGTACTAAGTTTCAGAAATTGTTGATCCTAAAATAAGAACGTTACTTTTTAGTATAGCATTTGAAACTGTATAAAACCGTTCACTTGAAATTTTTTAAGCGTATTTATTTATATTTTAAAATGAGATATCTTCAAGATCGACGTGCTCCATTCTTTAACACTATCAGGCGAATCAGTGCAGTAAAAAGGAAGATTTTTTTTATACAACTGAGTCGCTCGAGACGTTCATAATAAGTCACTCACATGGTGTAAAGCCATCACTTCGTCAATAACATTTCAATGCCACGCAGAACTGGTCATTTTAGTTCAAAACCCGGTACGTATATACCCTACTCTCCTCAGGAACTGGGGCACAACGGAAATAATCGACTTCGAGATATAAGAGGCTAAGTATCGTGTGACCAGAAATTTCACTTGAAACGACCTAATTCCACCCTCCCCATTTCACTACAGGACTAGCAGAAAATCGGCGAATTACCACCCACTTCTCGTTGAAATGCCAAAAATCCGTACTCAGCGATATCGATCCACATTCCTGTTGCGTACTGCACAAGAATAGAATTCGTTGCCGCCATATCTGTTTCCTGAGACCCACAATCTTGGAATTTTCAAGGCTAGACTGAATAGATATCTTCTAGATCGACGAGCTCCATCCTCGGCCACACCGTCGCTTAACATCAGGCGAGTTGGTGGTCAATCGTAGATCTATAGAGTATAAAAAAAAAACACTTCCGTTGAAATCAGAACACAGTATCGTTGCACACCACTACTCGGTTGTTGGATAACTGGTAGTAGACTTCCTTAGCCGGACCTTGCAATTTTTACACGGTAACTATTTAGTTACCTTTTAAAAACTTCCGTATAGTAATAGTTAAATACTTATATCTTACTTCGGGCATCCTTGTTGGTCTGTAAGTTGTAATTTATTAGTCCTGGGGCTGTCGTAGTCTTCATTGTCGTATGCCCAGCAGTCGTGGATGCGCAGATTGAATTGGTTTCGGACATCCTTCAGGTAGACGAGAATGGTGAGGTATTCGCCAATCTTTATAGAGTCTTTCAGAGGAGTTGTCTGTAACGAATAAAATAAATATAAGCATACGCATTTTTTTTAAAGCATACACAATTCTTATTCTTATTATTCTTTTTTTTTAACCGATTGCGAAATACTTATTGCGAAATATTATCAGGTTTATGTTGGTATGCAGGGTAATCTAATAGATTTTTTGTGTAGTAGTTAAAAGGTAGTCAGAGACATGTAGTCTGTATAAATATGTATAATGTAGTTGTAGTTAATGTATTAGGTACTCGTATATAATATATGATATTACCTCCTAAAGTCTAAACCTGATTACCAATTTTCATGTGCGAGGTGCTGTTAGATACGTCTTTAAAGTGCTTTTACTGCTTAAAATATAGATACTTGTACGACCAGCACTAGTGGCAAGAAGACGCTGGTTGCAAGCCGCTTCCGGTCTCTTTGGATGGTGATATTGACAGATTGCTTATACATATTCTCACAAACGTTGCCAACTTCATCGTTTTTTGACAGGCTCATAACGTAACCTATAATAAGAAGATGCTTACGTTAGGGAAGACTCCTTTCTGAATGTCCATCCAGCACTCAACGCCTCCAGCTGGTCCTTCCACCGCGACCACATCCAGCATGTCTACCATGAATGGCTTCAGCTTCAGCACGTGCTGCTCTCGGGATGCGATGGCGTTACCTCCAGCTGATACTTGCAGAGAAGTGCGCGCGCATGATACCTGGAATATTTTAAATTTTAGTATTTTTTTTCTAACTAAATACGCCAGTATTAATAAAAAAAATATGGTGACTCTATTGTATAGTCCGCATGGGTATCACCACACTTTTTACACTTTTGTCCAAAGAACTCCTAGCGGAGCATTAATTGTCAGATACTCAAACACCAAATAATAGTGCGCAAGCGTTACTGTGTTCCGCATTATAGAGCAATATTTCTAGCAAGATTTGTGGGCATAGTGAGAGATTTACAAGTAAAATCTCAAAGTAACGAACACAAAGTTTTGCACTGTTAAATTTCTTAGTTTTAGCGTTGCTCTATGGCAATCGTGACGCTTAACATCAGGTGAGCATCTTTATCGTTTTGTCATTAGGGTGTTAAATCTAGACTTCCCGTAATGACTAACTATTCTTCCTAACTTCTTTGGTTACAATATTCGTGCCTGTTTTATTTCTTTTTTATGTTCTATTCTCGGTTGCCAGTTCGATTTTCGAGTGAATTATTTTTGTTACAGGCCGTTATGGTAGAAATATCTCGGATTGCTCTCTGACAATCTAGTAGGCTTAGTTTCTAAATTCAATTCACATTATATCATAGTGTGATATATAAAATCCATCCAATATGAATAAATATTTTTATAGCCATTGCTTGGGGACCACTGCTTTTCATTGCTGGTCTTGATTTTTGTGTCGTTAGTTTATATTTGAATCTAAGCGGGTACCTACGCGATTCGTCCGATAGTTTTTCGAAATATTTTGGATATTTTTTTACAATATTGCATATTTCTAGTACGTAGATTGACGCGACAGTTAATATTTTATGAAGTATGGTTTATGGAAGTGCGTTTTCGTGATGTCCGGAGTTTTAATATGCCTTTTAATATCCAGATAATGCCCTGCGGATTTTTAACTGTAAAATGTTATTTTTTTAGGTGGTATTAAAACGGCAAGTTAACTAACCTTGCTATTAGTTGAGTAACATAATCATTAGGTACAAAACAATTATTTTTTTCAAATCTATTACCGGTTTGCATGGCAGCGTACATAGCATTTTGGAAAATAGCCAAGTGGAACAGGAATTCGCATTTTATCAGAGCATTCGTCTTCTCCATACCACTACAGGACAAGCAGAAGATATTTTATCCATTCATCTCATTGAGATGCCCGAAATTCATACACAACTATCTAAGTCCACATTATTGATGCATACTGTACAGTAGTGGAACTCCCAGCCACCGTCTCTGTTTCTTGAGAGTTATAACCTTAGAATTTTCAAGGCTTGAGAGCATAGAAATCTTCTAGATCTATGTGCTTAATTCTAGGCCATACCGTCGCTTACCATAAGGCGAATTGGGCAAACTTAGATTTATTTAGTGTAGAAGAATGCGTAAATTTAAAATAAGTTTACCTTCCTAGCGAAGTCCGCAGACCCCTGCACCAGGTCGTCAGCCTGGAAGACCAGCACATTGTCGATGGTTCCGCAGGCGTTGCACAGCGGCCGGGAGCCACAGCCATTCAACGGCACTCTGAAGGAGTACCGGGACTGGCTGCCTCCGAGAGATACATATCTGGAATGGTTTGATGACGTACGGTTATGGAATGATGGGTCTAGGAAAGTGGACCTTAATATGGTTCAATATTGAGTGACAAACGTAAGTAAAAGTATCCTATTAAGTAGTAAGGTCTGTAAGTAAGTAGTCTGCCAACCCGCACTTGGCTAGCGAGGCAGACTGTGGCCTAACACAATGAGAAGATGGCGCGTTCCCAGCAGTGGGACAGTTTGTACAAACAGGGCTGATAAAAAGTAGTAAGGTCAGGACGAAGCGTTTTATATTAATAGATAGTTTATAATAATCAATCTTCGAATGCGGTGACAGATCTTGCAAAACAATTTTAACTCGTGTCTGGATTTTAATTGAAATTTAGAACCTTTCTCGTTTGGTAAGTTAGAATATTATCTCAAATCTAAATATGTAGTAGGTACAAGAATACGGATTATACTGAGCAAAATTTTATTTCTAAAACCAATATAATGAGTTCAGTGGTCTATGAACGGGCGGTTTTGGAGCTTATAAGCTGCGCCTATAGCGTTTAAATAAGGTAAATAACGTGAGACATAAGACTCATAGCGTGACACATGACACATTCAGCATATAGCATGGCCATAGATAGTGAAATGATCAGCCTAAATTTTAATACGAAGTAAAGCTAAGCATTCATGCCTTGTGGCTCAGTTGGTAGTGTGTTTACGTCTACCTGCTGAACTAAAAGGTCGTGGGTTCAATCCCCACCCAGGGCAAACATTTGTGTGATGAGCATGGATGTTTGTTCTGTGTCTGGGTGTTTCTATGTATCATATGTATATATTTACAAAAAAAAGTATATATGTATTCTATCAGCCATCTACTTCCATAGTACTTACAAGCTTTGCTTAGTTTGGGCTAGATGGTGTTGTGTGAAATGTCCACAAATATTTATTTATTTATTTATTATTTATATATCTGCCGCTATATTATGCACGAGTGCTTAACTTCCTCTACTTGCTCAGTCTACTCAGCAATTTCACCGCTGGATGTTGACCTGGTGGATATAGTTTCGGTGTTTAGTGGAAGTAACTTTTTAAATACTATATGTAGTTGTTTCTTGGTTACACCTGCGTAGAGGTAAAAAAACGGTAAAGATGATGATGATAGAAGCGTATGATCATCTTCAAATCTCTTTGTTAGATTTCATAACGACCGGTTCAACCGTTTGATCGTGAAAAAGTGACAAACAGGTGGTGAGACAATGTTACTGTCGCTTTGATAATATTATCATGGGTTTAAATTAAACTTTAACTTACTTGCACTTAGGATCGTTCAAAAATCCTTTACTGTAAATTATACCGTCGAATACATCGTTAAACTCCACAGTGACGTCGATAAAGTCTGTGCCACACTGCACGTCTATGTCGGGCGAGAGAGGCGAGTCGGCAGCGCGCGCGCCTCGCATGAAGTGGACCCCAGCATCTTCAGTACTTTCGTAGAACGGAGAGAGCACATTTTCGCCGGCTAACTGGAGATTCAGCTCTGCCGCTGTGAGGGTTTCATCTGGAACAGCTGTAGCTAGCGACAGCTACAGCGAAATTTGCATTAGAATAACGCTTTATAAATAAATAAGAAATAAAATATTTGACTTCCGTTCTGCTTCATTCCTGGAGCAAAGTTAGGCTATTGCTCTTCAGCGTATTGCTGCAGTATTGGATTTTTACTCCGGAATCGATGCGAGACAAACTAATTCACGTAAGTAATTTTAATTAAATTTATAATGATTGATTTATGAGTAAAATAGGAAAGTTCGTATAGATTGAGTGGCCAGCTCTAGTGTCAGAGTTATTAAGCCGCTCGAAAGGCCTCTGACCTGGCTTGACGATTGCTGGTTTTCAAGAACAAACAACCAAATTAATTTATGAGTTTATAATTAAAGACTTGAATTGATTTTAGACTACACAAATACATTCTTTAATAATAACTATGATCTGGTTCCACCTGCATAATGATGGAGAAAGGTGCAGAAATGTTGCCTATAACCGTCTCCAGATTTTCAGCTGAGTTTAGCTGTTTGACCTTGAAATAATAATTTACTGAATTCACGAGTAGCGCGTGATGTATGTCGTGATCATAGATTTGCATGGATATTAGCTATAAATTACTGATGAATTCGTCAGAGCATCTTCCAACAAGGTTGAAGGTATTTCTTTAAATCAGGCGTTAGGTTGCTTTTTGTCAATGTCTTACGTCAAAATTGTAAATAGATAAAACAATTATCTCGTGATGTATGAAAACCGCGTACTCTATTAGCAAAAGATAATGCGACAATGAATCTATGAATGTCGATAAATCGCATTTGTCGAAGAAAAAAATTGAGTTGATTATCAATAAAAAAAACACAGTACGTACTTAATACTGGCAAATGAGCAAATTACACGCAATCAATACAAAGAAAAAATAAAAAGGTGTAGCCGATTTATTAAAAATAATTAATTAAGCGTTTCCAACCAGACTTGCAAGGATCTGTTGCCTGACAAATTATCAGTAAATCTATAATTTATTGTTTGAACCGCGCACAATGCCTTCTTTCCGCTCTCACGTACCTATTATTTCATAAGTTGGAAATACACTAACCTAACCATATTGCATTAGAACACACGTTAATTTATGCAACAGGCTATTTTGAAGATGTCGGTTCCGTGTGTAACTTTTTTATTTCTAAAAGTTTGGTTTCCGTGTAATTCACCTTTGTAAAGCTACACAAAAAATACAATTAGGTAAGGCAAAACAGCTTTGCCATAGAAATATTACTGTTGACACGTTTTACATAATTTAGGATTTTTGTGGGTGGTCCGTTTTCGTAACTTCGTTTGTCAAGGGAAACTGAAGAGTGACGCTTAAGAGAAATTAGAGCGTGGCGTGTTTGTCAATGGTTTAGTCATGGAAGTGAAAACAATATATAAATAAGTACCTAAAAACTTTTTAAGTTAAACGGTTTTATTGAAAAGAAAGATAATGATGTATGTAGGTAATGTATTTACAGTATTCAACTAGAAAAACCCTTTCATTTGATACCCCATATTGTGGGGGTTGTGAAAAAATATGAAATCTGCGAAAAAATATGAAAATCATTTTGTGGTGGCGGCCATATTGAATTTAGAAGGATTTTAAATATATTTCATTGTATTGTCGTCTAAACAAAAGGCCAGAATACCGAAATACCGAATACAGAAACCAAATATCAGATCTATCTGTCAAAGGGAAGGAGGTCAAATTTCGATTACTAAATTTGACAACACATAATACAATTTGACACAAACAGGGCAAACTAAATAAAAGTAATGAAAATCTATTATCTTTATGGGTATAATAAGAGTAAGTAAAGTAAATAGCGTTGTTTTTGAGGTTCTGACGGGAACGGAAAAGAAATGCCTCTTTGTTTTATATAATTATTAATAATGTAGGTACATATCGTCACGTAAATTTGATGAACGAAATACATTTGATTCATCAAATTGTCAGCAAAAGTACACAATAGACTTCAAGTAATCAACGCCTTATTGAGACGTGGCGTAGACTTGACTGTGACTTATTTAATTTGACTGCGATGATAATTTTCCGAGATACAACAAGTTTTCTTCGACTGTTTAATTATAATTAAACAGAAACTTGCTGTACCTCGGACTTCGCGTAACAAATAGTACCTAATGTAAAATGGTGAATGATGGTACTGAAATATATTACGCCCATAACCATTAAAAGATTGTCAGCTATTTTAGTACCAAATCTAATAACGATCGCTGTAGCCATTAATTTGAAAAAGTAATAGACAGACAAACAGACAGAGACAGACTCAACTACGATATAACCGTACCTCAAATTGCAAAGAATATGGTGTACAAGTAAATAGGGCTATATGTATATAAGGCAACGAATTCTGTGTGGTGTAATATACTAACAAAATATGAGTTCAAATCCTGCCCTGGAACTTTGGACAGTCTAAAATATTTTCAAAGTAATTACCTACGATTACACTGGGCAACAAAAGTTTAACTTTGTCGCACCACACGGACTTGACTCATATTTTTTACTTGGAAGAGATATCATTAGTGAAAATAAATATTTTTTTTAAAATCTACCCAATTTTTTTAAAGTAATAACCTAATGTTTTCATAGATTTCCTTAGACCGTTACGCTTATCAACATATCACAAAAAACTGAGGCCAATGGAAACACAACTAGGTACTAGAGTTTATTAATGAGGGTAGATGAATAAAAAGGCTATCAGAATTCTTGTGGCATGACTAGTGTTGACCAGTATTATTCAACAATTCATAGAGATGCTTCCAAACACGGTAGCGCTCACTTTTAATAAATATCTTACACAACACAATGTTATGCCCCTGGTTATTACAAGTAACATGATAATTTACCAAACCAGCAAGAGTAAATTACTCTTTGACCTCAACCATAAGCTTAAGTGTGACTGTTACGCAATGAACTCGAGAATCTTTTCAATAATTATTAAACAAACACAAACTTCAGTAATATAAAATATCACGTCTATTTTTGAGCCGAATTCTCCGACTTTAGATTCAACCGCATACGGCGGTCTTTTTCAAAACGAGTAGCGCAGACGTCACTCCCGAAGGACGTCTCTTCTGGTAAAGACCGGCGTATGTTCAAAAATAGACGAGAGTAGCCCGTTTGTTCAAAATAAAAATGTGTGACAACCACGTTAGTTTTCATAATAAAATATAAAATCTATACTTGATGATCAATAAAAGGAAATCAGTACCCCTATTCTTACTTATTCGGAAACGATATCTCCATCTTTGTCCATCTGAATTCTGTATGGGCAGGTGACAAAGATGGAGATATCGTTTCTAAATGGAATCGAAAATGAAAACCACATAGCGAGTATAGTTTTTTTAGACTAAATTGCAAAAGGGTCAATGACCTTTGTACTATAAAGATTTAAGTGACATATTTATCGCTATAATTCAAAAAGTTGTTATCAGAGAGTGTTCAAAATAGTGTTCATTGGAAGTTTTTTATGTGGCTGTGGTCTACTCATAGATGAGGAATTATAAAATAATTTACTTTACTAATTTACCTTTGATGGGCTATATCTTTAACAGAACACATCTGAGAAGAAAATGATCCAAATTTTCATTTTATTTTAAGTTTTCCAACGATACCCGATACACGACGGAATTGGGTTGTAAAATTATCCCTTCTTTATACGCAGGAGTAACTCTTATTTTTCATCTTTATGAAAATACACATTGACATGGTGGATTTATAAGAGTTTCAAGTAAATCCTACGGAACCCTAATATATTAATCCTGAACTATTATAGATACTACTATAACAAACAATATTCCATTTGAGTATGCTTAGATTGACACGCTTAAAAAGTTCTTCCAAGTATTCTGAGCTTATATGAATCAACATCCAGTTTTATTTCGCAGACGTTCTGACATTTGCAAGTCAATTAGGTACGAGTACATACCTACTACTAGTAGGTACCACAGAGTGCATAGTGATTGTATCTGAGTCTCTAATCAGTAAGTTATTATGCGAGACGGCGCAGGATCGTCGGCTGACTTGAATATATCGGAAACTGATTGTGTCAGAGAATAAAGCCCGAAGATCGTGTTTTTTATGAGTAAATTACTTCTTTAGAGTTCAATACTTTATCCGCTACAATGTACCCATTGAAGTCGAATTCTAGTTGTTTTTCGCGAAAAAGAAAAAGAATCAGTCCTGCTTTAACATTGATGTAAAACTTTACCACCCGTTTACTCTTTCCATTAGGATCTTTTGCAATTCTCTCATATGGATCTCCTCATCTTACAAGAATACACATTTTTCACTAGTTTTTAGCGTCGTAAGTTAGGTAAATTTTGAGATTTAATGACTGGGCAAGAAAATGATGAGTAAGTTCTCTTTAATCTACCAATATTCAAATTCCAAGCAAACGTTATATTACTCTTTTCTTGATTTTGAACATAGTAAACCTATAAAGTATCAAGAGATTTAACTGAATCGATTCTTCTAGGTAAGCGCATTCCATGCTGGACCACAACATCGCTTGACCTATAGGCTAGTTGGTGGTCAAGCGCAAAGCCTGTTGCTGAATAAAATAAAAACCTCAGAGTAACAATTAATTATAGTGCATTGCCCATGCGATTTCACCCCTTGGTTGAATCGCTATGCCTGTTTGGCATTGAACTATTTACACATTTGTGACCGATGGAAACGAGCAAGTTCCTCATTCGTTACTTATTCGTTACTCATCAGGGTTAACTATTTATTAACCTGCAATAAAAATAAAGATGAAAGTAAGACATTACCTGCACTAGGGCGATTAGTGCCGCTATACGCATGACGGCCGCTTCATGGGGCCCTGAAACAAACAAGAAATGATGGTAAGCGCACTGTAGACTACAACAGGAAACAAAATAGATAGTGGTCCATCACCATTATGATAATTTCAGACACATGTTTAGGCTGAGCGTAGATTTTCCCCACATATTGCCGCGTGGCTTGCATCCAAATGTCGTCCTGCCACATGTATGAGGTTCTATCTATATATAGTAGGTTCTAGGTTGCCTGGAAGAGATCGCTATAAGCGTTAAGGCCGCCATTTGCGTCTTTCTTACGCCCTGATAATGTACTTATTGTTATTTTTTTTAATGGTGTCAATAAAGTATTTTTTTATTGTATTGTATAGTATGCACCTCGAGAACGTGCTATTTCGGTCTTATCAGCTATATCGCTACCGACTACCTAGGCTTACTGACTTCAGCAACCAGCTGTCAAAAAGATCAGTTCTGCGTGCTTTGTGTGAGATAGGGGCGCATTTGAACGCTATTTTGACATTTGATTTGACCGTATCGTGCCAACAAAATGTGTAACATTTGCAAAGTTGCAAATAAATACGACAATTAAAAGATTCATTAATGTATATATATATATAGTCTTACTATCCTAACACATCTTTTAATCCTTAAAGATACATATGAATTTAATAATAATAGTGTTAAAAAGATACAAACATCGAAACGGCTCATTAGATATGTTATTTGTTTTTCATCAAACATCTATGTCAGAAAGCAAAATTACTTAATCACAAAGAACTGATTAGTCTTTACAAAGTTAAACATTATCATCATGTGAAATCGATGTCGATTGCTCGAACCACATTAATTCCAAACCTCAGTTTGTCTTATTACTACATATATTGTAATTAGTTCATTGTTTTGCATAACACATCCAGTCCCACAGTCTAGTGCGACGTTGGTTCTCACTGCTGTACCATTTGTCATTTTCACTCACTTAATTCGGTTAGTGTGCTGTATTCATGTTTTATTGACCGAGTGAGCGAAGCGAACAAAGGTCTCTGTGGATCAACTGAAAATTTTTCTTTTTTCTGTCGGGATGTTTATTTATACTCTCATTTTCCAATCAATCTTGACGAAACTTGGTATAACTATAGATTACATAATTTTGTGTAATTGTTTGTAAAGGGTGTATTTTTGATTTAACTGACCTACGGGGTACATCCTAAAAGGGGGGGGGGGGGGGCGGATGTTTTGCTGTGGCACTATTTACTGACCGATTTTATTACGATTTTGAAACTATAAACGAAATAAAATAACAATATTACATCTTACCCTATAATCCCCTCTAACCCTGTAATACCCTGTCTTTCCATCTAACCCTGTAACCACGGTTAAATGTGGCATCAAACTGCCTCGTGGTCTTTGGAGTTCTGCCAGCGCAGTAAGTGCATGATTTTTTTTTTTTTATTTATTTATATATATTCGCACTGCGCTGACAAACACAAACATAATTATAAATACAAAAAAAAAAAAACTATGTATGCAGTGACGTATTATTAGGTATGTTTGCTAATAAATTACCTTCTAACGTAAAATATGGTATCACACTATAGTACAAAGTAATATTCCCATTTAATTTCTAAAGTAATCTTATATCGCTTACGAAAACTTTACACAACCTAAAAACTCGAAATTTCAATCGAAAGCTATCAGATCTAACAATTTTTGTCCAAAATCGTGAAATGTTAACTGCATTGATTGATTCGACCGACACCTACATATCTGTTTACATCACCGGTTATTGACATCAGTTGGTGATAACATCTGGCCGCAAGATGCAATACAAACGTTTGTCAAACGATTTGGCACTTCAACTAAGAAATTGGGAAACCTTACACAATATGTGCAAGAACATTTTGTCTGTAACTCCTGCATATGAATTATCAAGACGTAAATTTTTATCACCTTATGTAAATGCCCATACTGTGCCTATAAAGGTACCCTGTACTAAACCGAGTCACATTACCCATCAAGAGAGAGGATACAAGAAATAACCCATTTCAAAATCTTCGAAGGTATACATTGGGTTATTAAAATACCCTGTACTATTCTGAAAGTAGGTCATTGTAGTCATCATTATGAATAACTTTTATTCTGAGGATAACTGGAAATTTGCGAAATCAGCTGATAGATATAAATAGTTCATTGACCTCTGACAAAATCTATGAAACAGCTGATTGTTTTCGTTAATTTTGAGGTATCCTATCAGATCGAAGGTATGTGGGACCTTCGAAGATTTTCATATAGGTTATTTCCTCTATCCTGGTTCTTGTTACTGTGTTGTGAGCCAACCTAAATCAATAGTTCTATGAACAGTAGACCTCGCGAGGAGGAACTTTTTGCATGAATAGATATTAAAAATTCTTGTTCAGAATTTAGTATCAAAAATGTTTGTGAGACAAAAAAGTGCCTTGTAGCAATTCCTTCTTTTAATCGAGTTTTTTTTTGTTTTGATTAGCTCTTCACCGATTATAAGCACTAACTTCTGATATTTTTACACAATTAAGAAACACTTATTCAATTTCTAGGGAATTGAATTCCAGAATTTTCCATACATCTATAAATACAATGCACTCAAGGATTGTTACAAAACATATGTAATTGCTTGACTATAAAATTAAATATCGATTAGCATTGTGCGAAAAAGCCACAACGCCTAAATAGTTTCTAAAGATACAAGGACATCTTCCATCAAGATCGGATTAACTTGGCTGTTTCATAAAGCACGCTAAGTGACCACTTATCACCACTTAGAATGGTGATGATAACAAGTAGCAATTAATTTAAAAAGCAATAAACTTAACTGCATCCAATATCGTAAGTTTTACTAAAATGATAAGTTTTTTTACTGGCGAAATTAGATAAGCTCAATGCGGTTCAATAACTAATGGATATGGTTAAAGAAGATGATGGAGAAGGCAGAGGCTTTATTTGATAGTTTAGTTAGTTAGTATAGGTGATAGATTTTTAATTTGGTTTGGTAGTAACACAGCCAGGCGCTAAATAAGTACATTATGCTATGACTCCTCATGGAGTTTTTCTTCACTCAAAGCGACCATCAAACCCTCATTGTTTCGATTCAAACTTTCGTCCTCGCTCATGAAAGTCCTTTGCACAACCTACTGAGCGATATCTCAGTTACTTGTAGCTAGTCACTAATGGTAAATCAGTGAAGGAATTATTCTTAATATTAATTTGCAATATCTCAAAAGAAAGATAATTGTTTTATATTTTATATTCTATCCTCTTCCATACTGGATTGAGAGAAATACAAATACATAAATCCATAGAAGAAGCCGCCAGAGTTTAATAAGTTTTCGCATTTATAGTATTTGATTTTTGTTAGATTAAAATAAAATATGATTTTAAAAGATTTTTTACATTATTTAAAATAAAACATCAATATTTCAATTACGATATCAAGACTTCATTAGCTATACATTTAAGAACTCACAAAAACATAATAGGTAGGTATAAGTATAATAAATCTAATCAGATTCTCACAATCCATCAATTATTATACTTCCTGCTGCATTGAACATCTACTTAGTAAATTAAATATACATTATTATTCAAGTGTAGGTAAATAACAGACATCATAATATTTAGTATTTTAAGGCACAGTAGGTAGTAACCTTTTTCCTATATATATATGAGCATATTTGCTGTCCTTTTTATATGTATGATTGTATATATATTTGTGGGTATGTATGTATGTACTATAGCCTAAACAGCTTGACCGATTTTGATATGCGAGGTGTCGTTTGATTCGTTTTCACACCATGAGTGTCACATGCTATATATATTTTTTTGTAATAATAACAATACATTTCTCTCAAAAATAAAATAAAAGCGTTTCGTGACCTCCAACGAACTTTTTCGTAATAAAGAAGTGATTTTATTAGAATTATTCTAAAGATTGCGCATTTATATTCTTTTATAACAATTTTACCCATACTTTCACACAAAAACACCGAACACCGTACTGAGCACCACACCACACACACTGAACACCGTATCAAGCGTAACGAAATAAATTTGACTGCAAAAGCTGCTTTTCTCCAGTCGAGTATTTTTTTCTGTTTATATATCATCATCATCATCTCAGCCATAAGAAGTCCACTGTTGGACATAGGCCTCCCCCATGGATTTCCAAAAAGACCGATTGGAAGCGGCTTGCATCCAGCGTCTTCCCGCCACTTGTATGAGGTCGTCTGTCCATCTCGTGGCTGGTCTTCCTACGCTGCGCTTGCCGGTACGTGGTCTCCACTCGAGAACCTTTCGGCCCCATCGGCCATCAGTTCTGCGTGCTATGTGCCCTGCCCACTGCCACTTCAACTTGCTAATCCGCTGTGCTATATCGATGACTTTTGTACGTCTACGTATCTCTTCATTTCTGATTCGATCTCGTAGAGAGACTCCGAGCATAGCCCTCTCCATAGCTCGTTGCGTGACCTTGAGCTTCCTTATAAGGCCCATAGTTAGGGACCACGTTTCAGTGCCGTATGTCATCACTGGTAACACACACTGGTTGTAAACTTTCGACTTGAGGGACTGGGGAATATTGGACGAGAAGACGCTTTTAAGTTTCCCGAACGCTGCCCAGCCGAGTTGGATACGACGATTGACCTCCCTCGTAAAGTTGGACCTGCCTAATCGGACCGTCTGTCCTAAGTAGACGTATTCGTCAACAACTTCAAGAGTGAAGTTCCCCACAGATATTGGGGTGGGCACTACATGGGCGTTCGACATAACCTTCGTTTTGTCCATGTTCATTTTGAGGCCCACCCGTTGGGAAACTCTATTGAGGTCTTCGAGCATCGTACTGAGCTCTTCCATCGACTTTGCCATGACTACTATATCGTCGGCAAACCGAAGGTGAGTGATGTACTCGCCGTTAATATTAATGCCGAGCCCTTTCCATTCCAGAAGCTTATAGGCATCTTCCAAACCGGCGGTAAACAGTTTCGGAGAGACAACGTCTCCCTGCCTCACGCCTCTTTTCAATGAAATTGCCTCTGAGTTCTGGTCTTGTACTCGGACTGACATGGTGGCGTTGTTGTACAAGCACTTCAGCACTTCGACATACCGATAGTCAATACGGCATCGCTGGAGAGCCTCAAGCACCGCCCAGGTCTCGATCGAATCAAAGGCTTTCTCATAGTCCACAAACGCTAAGCAAAGGGGCAAGTTATACTCTTCGGTCTTCTGTATCACTTGCCGCAGCGTATGGATGTGGTCTATGGTACTATAGCCTTTTCGGAAACCGGCTTGTTCGGGAGGCTGGAAGTCATCAAACCTGCGTTCAAGACGATTCGTGATGACCCTTGAAAACAGCTTATAGACATGGCTCAGAAGCGAGATGGGTCTGTAGTTCTTCAGCAAAGTGTTGTCTCCTTTTTTGAAGAACAGCGCCACCACGCTTCTGTTCCATGCTTCTGGCGTTGTACCTTCAAGCACGACGGAATTGAAGAGCCTCTGAAGGACTTTCAGTACCGGTGTTCCACCCGCTTTCAGTAGCTCTGATGTAATTCCGTCGTCGCCCGGTGCCTTGTTGTTCTTGAGCTGTTTCAAGGCCATCCTAATCTCGTACAGGCTGATGTCCGGGATATCTTCGGTATAATGTCGAGTCAGTTTGGCTCTTGGATCTTTGCCCAAACTGCTAACAGGTTTTGCGACCGATGTGTATAACTGTCCATAGAACCTCTCGATTTCCCTCAAGACTTCTGCTTTGGTCGACGCTATACTGCCATCTTCCATCTTCAGCTTCGTCAACTGGCTCTGCCCAATAGACATGTCTCTTGCGAACACTTTGGAGCCTTTATTCCGCTCTATCGTCTCTTTAATACGATTAGTATTAAAGGTACGGATGTCGTGTCGCATAGACTTTGATATGAGTCTATTGAGCCGCCTAGATGACTCGGCGTCACCAGAAGACTGCAGTTGCAATGAGCGTCGTTCAGCCATGAGGTCGAGGGTATGGCTCGAGAGCTTTTGCGGTCTATTTGTACGGTGGGGTTTATAAAACTTCGCGCCCACCGTACGGACAGTTTCCACAAACCTGTTATTGATCTCATCCACCGATGCGCAGCTCTCCAGGCACTCGAAGCGATTTGATAGTTCGAGCTGAAAGCTCTCGGGGTTTTGGATATGGGCGCGAGTGGGTCGGAGTGTAGACTTCATCATACGGGACCTCTCCAGTTTAACATTAATATTCAAAGTGCCTCGTACCATTCGGTGATCACTTCCGGTTTTAACCATGTTGATCACAGAGACATCATTGAATATTTATTTCTTGGTGGTCAGGATGAAGTCTATCTCATTTCTCGTAGAACCATCGGGACTCAACCAGGTCCATTTCCTATGAGGTGGCTTCTGGAAGAAAGAGTTCATCATGAAGAGTCCCTCTTTCTCCAGAAAGTCGGCCAACCTCTGTCCCCTGGGGTTCCGTTGTCCATATCCAAATTGCCCCACTCTCAACTCACTTTCGCATTTCCTGCCCAGCTTCGCATTGAAGTCCCCCATAACAACATTAAAATAGGTCTCAGAAGTGTGTATGGCCCTACTAATGTCCTCATACATCACCTCCACCTCATCATCCGAGTGTGCCGAGGTCGGTGCGTATACCTGGATGACCTTCAACGAATATCTCTTGGATACTCTGAGTATCAGGTACGCAACCCTGCTCGATACACTTTCGAAGGCAAGAATGTTGTTAACAAGGGACTTGTGGACGAGAAACCCGACACCACCTTGGGACTGTTGGTCGCCCTCCCGGTAGTATAGTAGGTTACCGGATTTCAGGGTTATCGTGTCCTCACCCTCTCGTCGGACTTCCGATAACCCCAGGATATCCCAATGTAACCTACTCATTTCTTCTTCCAGCTCAGCTAGCTTCTCGTCTGTCCTCATCGTGCGAATATTGTGTGTTACCAGGGCCAGTCGTCGTTTATGCAGGGGGTGGTAGCCGGATCTCTTCCGGAGATTCTTAGCACCCCTTGCTCCGCCGTGACCGGGACCGCTACCGTAGTCCGGAATAGCGGAGCTGCCGGGGACTGGGGGCCTGGTATTTTTGTCGTCTGTCATAGGGGGGGGTTTTGCCATTACTCGCCACGCTTGGCATGCGGGTTGGCGAGCGCAGTGGGTAGCGTTTTCCGCAGAGGATGCTGCTGCCCATCTCTGGTAGTATTTCCCTTAGCCGGTTCTTACGGCACCCACGGGAAGAGAGGGGGAGGTACTATTCTAAGCCGGTACCCCACGGCGGGTACCCCACGTTTATATATATTAATAGAAAAAATACCGAACGTCAAAAAAACGTCGACAAATATTTAGCAACTATCTATTTAGTACTTGTTAAATATTTTGTTCGACGTTTTTTTTTGCCATGATAATACAATTAAGTATATAATACAATTAAGTCCGTCCTACATTGTAACACCCTGTGTATTCTAAGAAGATATATAAGTTCACATGATATATTAGTGTAAATGTTGGGTCACGAAGACTTTAATTGTGAGGTTGCATCCGTCATGGATTCGTGAGGTCAACGGTGTGAACCCTGGCTCGGTGGTTCCGTGGTTTCCTCATTCACCAATTAAGCTGCAGAGCCCAGGTGGGCGGCTCAGTTTCGTCATTGTATTTGGCCATTATGATAATGGTATGAGGAATCGTTTTTAAGGCTTACTACTTTTTTAGCGGTCAATTGCTTGTATTAAAAAAAATATAACAAAACAACTAAATATATTTCTCTTGGTTTGTGCCGCAGAAGTTTTACTATCCCTCTGAAAATGTATTCGTACGCGAATGTAAAAAAATTACTTTTTGGAAGATGATGAAACAAGTACCCGCTTAAAAAACTAAAAAAAACGTTTTCAAAATACGCAATTTGTTTACTTGGATGACATATTTTTTTCAGTTATTTTGTTGTAAAAACCAAAATACTGAACCGATTTTAATAAAATTGATATGGGAAGTTATCTACGTATACGTAGCTATTTTGATAGCTACGTATACGTAGCTATTTTGATTCCGAATCAACGTTTTATCGTGCTAAACTACTGTAAATTTCAAACAACATTATTCCATTGAATTTAATTATTACCATCTCCATAATTTCATATAAAATATAACTCGAACCTATTGAGTAAATAAGCAATCGTTCACTTCGTGCCCTTATGGAAGATGTGCAGTCACGCTCGCTCAGGTAAATTGAAGCAATCTATGAACCTTCGGGTTAGTCCCTTCTAACGACAATTCGTAACACTGTGCGGTGAATAAGAATAGAATTAATTTAGCCACAATATTATTAACGAAATTACAAAAAAGTGGAAAATGGAAAATAGTGGACTGGCTGCGACTAGTTTTCTCTCTAATAATATAAGATTATTGGCATAGTGCGTTCGGCTTCCTTGTGAAGTGATGAAAAATGGTGATGATGACGATGGAATTTGAATGAAGTCTTTTTACCACCATCGTATTCGTTTCCAGGTTTTCATCTGTCTCAGTATCAAGTTTTATAACGACGTGTGATCGTGAAAATGTAACAATTGTAGCAAAAGAGAAACAATATTGCTAGGTTAGGATGTGGTGTTTCCAATTACGTTTTTGTGTTAAGAATCAGTAAACAAATTATTCATCAGCATCTCAGCCATAAGAAGTCCACTGTTGGACATAGGCCTCCCCATGGATTTCCAGAAAGACCGGTTGGAAGCGGCTTGCGTCCAGCGTCTTCCTGTCACTTGTGTGATATCCTCTGACTACCTTGTGGCTGGTCTTCCTACGTTACGCTTGCCGATTCGTGGTCTCCATTCGAGAACTTTTCGGCCACAAACAAATTATTATCTACGTACATCATAAAAATTATTATAGAATTTTTTTTTTATCGTAAAATCAGGAAAGGTAAATAATAATTGCTTTTGCTTTCTACGGTGTGTTAATATTTTGTTGTAATCAGGGAATACACCACTGACTCCTTGCGATTTATAGCTTCTATGCTAATAGACATAGTGACCTTCACCTTCTATGAACATATTGTAGATTTTGAGTAGATCTCCCGAAACAGGAGCTGTGTGACCACAAGATTGTTTTTGGTACGTATACAAAGTCAGAGTATAGCTCCCACACTTAAAAAATACATCCTTTTCTTGAGCAATCGGGCGAAAAAACTCCAACATGATACAGCTACCAGATTGTCTTATTATGTACTTAAATTGCAGAACAAAAGCCTAGTAAGTATCAATAGTACAATTACCTCAATGTACTGGTACTTTGGTATAAAATTGATTACTTAACACAATGGTGACTCGACACCGATAGCTCCCAAGCTTTTTCGTCTAGGACCATTTGTATTGTCTGTGGCATTTCAACGAAGATCGATTAAAAGAGCCAATGTGTTTTTTGTGCCTTTTTAACCGACTTCCAAAAAGAAGGAGGTTATCAATTCGGTCTGTATGTTTTTTTGTATTATTGTTCACCGATTACGATTATTTTTGTATTTGGTAGTTCATACTTCAGAGGTGGTCCCATAAAATTTTTATCAAAATCAAAGCAGTACTTTGGTCGCGTATGTGTTGTATTGTTTATTTTGAAGTCAGTTTTTTCAGATTTTTAAACTATAATTATTACCCGACATATCAGAGTAAGGTGTTGGTTTTTTTATATGAGTATTTTATCAATGTTTTTACCTCCTGCTAGAACAATTTTTCAGGCGCGCTTTCGTTACATTTGTTTTTTCTCCGGATCGTATAAGGCTGCATTTTGTAGTTTGGTATTTAATTTTATTTAGATAATATCATTAATTCCTCGGGGTTTTTAAACTTACTTATTTTTTAGGGGTTTCTTATCTCAAAAAGAAAATAGAAACCTCTACGTGATTAATTCGTAGTCCGTTTTTAGGGTTCCGTACCCAAAGGGTAAAAACGGGACCCTATTACTGAGACTCCGCTGTCTGTCCGTCCGTCCGTCCGTCTGTCACCAGGCTGTATGTCATGAACCGTGATAGTTAGATAGTTGAAATTTTCACAGATTATGTATTTTTGTTGCCGCTATAACAACAAATACTATAAAACAGAATAAAATAAAAATTTAAGGGGGCTTCCATACAACAAACTTGATTTTTTTTGCTCGTTTTTGCTCGATATTGATAACAGCAACAGGTAGACGCTTGAAATATTCACTGAATATTGTGTTATATTATTCACTTTAAAAATAAATAATTAAATTAAAATAAAATTAATATTTAAGAGGGGCATACAACAAACGTGATTTTTTTGCCGTTTTTATAGATATTGGTACGGAACCCTTCGTGGGCGAGTCTGACTCGCACTTGGCCGGTTTTATTGTGTGTATGTGAAGGCTCAAGGCGTTTTTAAGACTCAAGAAATAGCAGTTATTGAAGTTGAAAAATATATAATATGTTCCCTTAGAGATATAGTCAACTCTAGCTTTTTAGTAAATTATCATATAATAAGATAATTTATGCCACATTTATATTGCATATTAGAAATATCGATTTTCCGTGTTGTTTATTTAACTTTGTTTTCGTAAAACCGAATACCAATTTTTTAATCCCCTTTTAATTATCTACCTACACTAAATAAAGTCGGGCCATCTACTAATCACGCAATCATTCAATATTAGGTATAACAAACCAAAACAAAGGTCACTAACCATAGTAATTGCCACTGGATGTGTTATTTTTGGTATAGTTCAAGGCTGCATATACGATTATACTCGCTGTGAATATATTAAAATAAATTACAACTATTTCAAATTTAACGTTTAGTTTTTATGATTATGTGCTTTACGGTTAAAATAGACTTGAAGTTAAGACATGTCTATGAATATTACATACAAATAACAATCTATGTAAGCTTTCACGAGTTTACTATTAGAATATTGCATTAATAGTAATTATTATTTGAATGATTAAGTCAGTTATTTCAACTATTTTATTTATAAAAAATATAGATAAAATAGATAGATATATTTAATAGATATATTTATTTATATAGATATATTTTAGTATTCAATTATTATGATCTGCGACATCAGCCCATTTTGGTTCAAGAACATACAATATAATGTCCGTGAACCCTGGAAGCTTACGTTGAGGTAATAAATGGGAGCCAGTATACGTCAGGCCGATTTTCAGTTTTCTGTTTCTAACTTCTACCTGTTCCTACTACTACATTTATAGCTTGTAATAGATGGTACAATTAGATCCCCAATAGACAGTGCGTAAAGCTCGCTAGACGCTACTACGTCAGTTCTACCCATACCGACCATAAAATTCATGCTTTTTACGTTATTTTTTTAACGAAATCATCAAACGATTTTGTGTGATACAGATCATTATTGATTTATTATATTTATTATATATTAATCAAAAACATTTAAAATTAAGTGCTAATAAGAGATCGATAAGATAAACCTGTCTTGGGGGTTAGAGGCAGTGGCAAGTGGCATTCTAAATTCGTGAACGCCGTAGGATAGAAAAGAAAATTTATGACATAAGCTAATGCAATGTCACGTGACGCGCACGTCACAGTTTCATATTCTTACGCGTACGCGTTTGTAGAAATAGAATTGATTGATGTGTGAGAATTGATGTGATTGTTATACTTGCATGATTTCAAGAAACGTAAATACGGTTAAAATATTACAATCGTACTCTCCATTTTGTTTATAAAATCATATCTCACTTTCTAAACACTATATTTATAAGTAATTCACCTATTAAATTTCAGAGTCATAGCTAGATTCGTTTTGGAGATTTAGGGCCTTACCGAAAAACGTTCCTTATCTTTAACCAATGTCTTAAGTTACTGTCTTCTTTCCGCAACTGAAAACTATTACTAAAAATATTAAGTCATTTTAAAATACATTTATAGTTAATATTGTTTTAGTGTAGATTAGGTTATTAGTATTAGATACGTTTTATAGTAACACGATGTATTATTGTTGGTAAATAAATTTTACAATTTATTTATTTACTGATAAAAAATACAGTTATAAGTAAGTATGTAGATTTGAAACCATTCCCCTAAATAAGTATACAAAGTCAATAAACTTAGATGTTTATTATTTAATTTAACATGTGTTTGGTGCGTGTAGGTAGATACAAGTGTGCCATGGTCAAAATGACTTCATAACCCTCTGCCCTAGACCGGTCAGACTGGTCGATATCTTCACTGCAGTTTATCGGAGAACCACCAAAATTATGTAACTGCGTCTCGCGAATTATATTGATGACTCGTCTTTTAGCTGTGTGAGATAAGATTTTGATTATTATCGTATGTCTGCGCTTTATTTAAGCAGCTCAATTATAATCATGCTTGAAAATGAAGCACAGAAATCTAAGGATATCTCTGTATGTAACATCTGTATGTATCTATATAAAAAAGTACCCAACTACAGAGCGGATAAATTTTTGCAGTCTAAGCTACGATTTTGTTCCACTTAAAACGCTGTTGAGTGTACGATTTTTGTGAAATAGTATTCATAAAATCGCTGTAAAAGGTTATAAGCGCGCATCCTCGAACTTATACTCGAAAAACATAACCCTCATTCTTGCGCAGTCAGGTAAAAAGGGGTCAAATAAATAAACTAATAAACTTAATAATATAACTGGGATATGGTAATATAATTATGAATCCGACAAATGATAACAAGTCTGTTATTTGTGTATATTTGAAAGCAGCGTGGGCTGGTATACGGCTAAGCTTGCTGTGCTGTTTAATATGTACTCTTGAAAGAAGAGTAAACGTTAATAAGTAAAACGATAGAATTGCTTAAGCTATGTACGTGATATGAAACAAATTAAATATTGCAGACACCTAGCCTAAGTGATGCTACCTAACTAGCAATATATGAAAATCTTTACTGGCATTTGGTTGCACTGTACATTGCATCCCTTTTTAAAATACGGGACAATCATGATACATGCAATTAGACTCAATTTGATAAGAGAACAATTTTCACACGAATTTGAACTTTAAGAAGAAAAAATAAAGAAAAGCTTGAATCATAAACTAGGCATCTGACGACACCTAAACTGATGTCATAATGAAGATGGTAAGTTTGGTTAGAAAGTTAAATAGATCTAAAAAAACCGGACAAGTGCGAGTCAGACTTGCCCACCGAGGGTTCCGTACAAACTAGAAGATGAAAGGGGGAAATCATATTTTTTTTAATATTTTCCATCTTATACCGAAAAGTATACATCGTAAAATATTTAAAAACCTGTTTTAACTCATACTAATTAAGCTTTTTCATATGATATACTCCACATGATACGGTTAAAGAACTTTAAAATTTGGACCCTCATTCCTTGCGTAAAGACACTATTGTTTTTGTGATTAAATTAAAAATGTCCAGTTTTCGTTTCGATTTTTTCCTATATGTCTACTCTAACACAATTATTGCCAAATTTCATTGTTCTAGGTCAACGGGAAGTACCCCATAGGTTTTGATTCCCTTGTGAGTGTCGAAATGTGCGTTTTTACGACATATTCGGCTGTAACTTTTTTTTACGAAAACTTACTGCAGCAAGATACTATGGATCTGCGTAGGTATATGGTTTTAATTTCAACTCGATACCTTTACGCTTTCCCGAGATAAAGGTCTTGACACCCGACGGACGGACAGACGGACAACAAAGTGATCCTATAAGGGTTCCGTTTTTTCCTATTGCGGTACGGAACCCTAAAAAAGATCAGAAAAGATCAGGAAGACAAGTCGGAACACAATATTACCTAATTGGTATATTTTTTTACTGAAGCATGGCAGATAATTTGTAAATTAGTAAGTCATAACATGTGAGGTCGGAGATAAGGTTAATGATAGATCTGACGAAGATACCGATTTACTTATTCTATCGCGAAGTAGAGAACTACCCCTATATAAAACTCAATGTATAAACAAGACACCACTAATGCACGACCAAGATCATGACTGCTGAAGACGTGTATTATGAGATCGGAAACTAAACATTAATAAAGGCCTCACTAATTTATAAGCATAGCCTTGTTGCGTCAGTAATCGTGTATCCAAATAACAATCAGTTTATTAATTACCATCTTTATTGCGTGTTAGTTAAATTTAACTGAAACATTAACCCGTGGGAACAATGTTGCAAGCTATTTAGTATTGGTTGTGTTGCTGAAACGTGTCATTTTGCCTATTGCATATAATAATTTAGTCGTAAAAGCAAATGAATCATTAACAACTTAATGTCGAAGAATTGGTAAAAATATGTCTAATAGAGAAAATTAATCAGTTTTATTTTGTTTAGGAAATTTTTACTGGGTATAAAACTAGAATTATATTATTAACGAATAATACAAATATAACATTTTCTAAGCAATCATCATTTTTTTTAACCTCAGACTATTTTTACACAATTATGATTTTTTTCTAGCAATTTAAAGAGCAAAAAGTAACTTATAAATCATCAAATTAAAAAGTAAAAAGTAAAACTGTGGATGTGTAATTTTTTTTTTAATTTACGTTTTGTAAACGCAAAGCGGAAATCTTATTTGAGTAACGTAGAGTCAAAGAAAAAGTTTAGTGATTAATAAAGGAATAGTAATTAACCTTAACATACAGAAAGCTCGAGCTAGATTAGAAATTCATGATACAATGTAATGTGATTTTTAAATATGACCTTTTGCAATCCTTTGAAAAGAGCACTTAAGTATTATCGATCCGTCGACAGTCTGTACTCATGTTGACCTGACACAGTTTTATCATCACATCTAAAGTTGGCCATAATTATTATATTCATAAGATTCCTTGCATTTCGTAATATGATTTCACAACATTCAAATTGTCGACTCAAGAAACATCTTTACCCTTAATTATAATAATCCGTTCTGGAGCTCAATTACCTTGAGTAGCGTTGCACAAGGTGCTTGCGCTGGTCCCATGCTATTCATCATGCATACATTTAACTTAAAATTAATGTCGATGCTTTAATTGTTTGATGTATTGTTGTAATTGTTATGTGATTGATTATTGATCACCTTTATTGATTGGTTATAATGATTAAATGATTATGTAATTTAAATTTTAGTGTCAATTTTACGGTTTGTGTAATTTGAAGTGAAGCATTTTAAAACTTTTTTTTTCTAATATAACGAACTAGGCTTATATTTGTCAACAATATCACTTCATGTGATGTGACGATGAGTTTGAAGATGAAGTTTGCTTGTCTAGGAGATACCTCTATTATTTTCTCTTTAATAAGCCCGGCTATAATATACTTGACGAGGAAATCCAACGCCGGAAGAGCATTTTACATCTCTGCCGTTCTCATTAGAAAGGTGATACGAAAACTCTTAGTGTAAGAATCTGCACTAGCAAATAGTTGCTTGGAATAGATGGTTCTTGTTTTTCGTTTCGTAAAATATACTTTGTAGCACACCATAAATTTATGTTACGTAGGAGGAAACATCTGGAAATGCATTTAAAAGATGTTTGTACATTGAAAACCGGTTTATCTAAAGCCATTTTCTTTAGATCAGCATATGTGTAATCATCGACAGTTAATCCCAATTTTAGTACCTAAAAGGCCTGTAAATAAGTCTTAAATGTCTTAATAAACACATCATACTAGTAACGATATTATATATATTTGAGCAGGTGTTACTAATATAACATTACTTCACGTTTTTTCTTAAAAACAACGCAAGTAAATTGCATCTCAGTGTTACTTCATACATACATCACAGTTGAAAAGGTTACAACCTAATCTTTAACAATATTGAGGCAACACATCGTTTCATCCATTCGTATCCATTCACCACTTTTTTGCTACATTTGGTCGAAGCTTTTTAATACTATAGATTCAGCATCGATGCTCTCCACTACACAGTGCTAACAAATTCGGGAAGCACATCACACAATATCTATAGACATTATATCTATAGACACAGACACAGTGGCTTATCAGAACTTATGTGAACTAGTCAAAAAGTAATAAAAAAAATACTGACTTTATTTCTAAAAGCGTTGAGCGATGTTTACTGTTATTTAATGTTTTCTTAAGTAATAAAGAAAGTATCTTTTCTGTTTCTAAGACATGTAGTTTAGGCAATAATTTGAATCCTATATGTATAATGAGGGTTTATTAAATCCTTATTTCTAATGTTGTTCACTAGATTGCGCGTCGTTCAAAAACATCTATTACATTTGTATTCCATTTGTCAAGTAGAATAACTTGTGTAGATTTCGTTCAAAAACATCTATTACATTACGTTGTTAGATGAACAAATCGAACGTAAATATGTATCGAATATGTATATGGTCAAACTTCAGGATAATTTAAATTATAAGACAGAGGTTTGCAGTAACATATTTTTTATCATGTATGAATGTTTATTAGAAAAATGCATTTAAATAAGTAATGTTGCATTTGGAAACCACCTTTCATAGATTTCGTGTTTGCCATGTGTATTAAACAATCAATAACACTTTATTGACACCTCATAAAGCAATAAGACAATAAACACATCATACACACGTGCATAAGTGCCAACTATCGAATATTTTCAAAAAAAATAAATGTTTTAAGAATGTTTGTTTGTTCATTGCATCGTGTTGAATCTAAAATGTTTAATAAATCTTTGCATCTGATAATTAGTTAATATGCGTTGTGTGGGACGGACCGTTGATTAGAAGATGAGTTTGATTATAGTCATTATGAATCTATCAATACTTTGTTTAGATTAATAATGTAATTAGATACATTAATTTAAACAGATTTTTAAATGTAAATGATGCACAATGTTGTAAGCTGTCGAATATTGAAACATGTGATTGAATGTGTGTTCATATTTTTCTTCGACTATTCTACTGATTTTGATAAATGTGATGTCAATGGACACGTCTTTGCACTCCACTTGCCATTTGACGTCATTGTACAATATGGTTGATTGTACAACTTAATTTCACTCTTCGTTTTTGTGTGAAATAAGCCATGTTTGGTATTAATAGAAATATCTTAAATGAGGGCATTCCAAATATGCATGTCCGGAGATTAACATATCCATATGAATGAAGAATCAAACTATGAAGAAGGATAAACTACACTTCAAAATCTTCATGATTTTGCGGCGAGATCCAAATAGTTTCAAATATTTCTGAATTTCTAGGTCCCATTAGATTACTTTTTTTATATTTAATCTTCAGCTCCTCAGACACCGGGTTCCGTGACCTTTGTCAGATTTACAAACTATTGCTAAATACAAATTGTTACGGAAAATTTTACTTATTTATTTGGTTGTTAACCTATGCCGTCCTCCTGGGCATAGGCCTCACTATTTCCCTCAATCGCTGTCTCCTGCCAAACTTCGCGGAATGTCTCAATATCGACACGCCAGCGTTTTTAGGCCTTCCAGAGCATTGGTTACTTAAAATAAAAATACTTAAATATATTAGAGGTTACTCGCTTGTAATATTATTTAATTAGTATTGTACAGACAACATAATAATTATATTGTGCGATTACATTAACTAAATTAATTATTAAGCCATCAATTAAAAACCAGTAGCTGTTTCTCAAAGCAACAAAGATTGATATCTACTTATTTCATTACTATTTATGGTATCACAGTGCATTCCTACAGTTTGTAATGTAGGGCTTACATTGTCATTATATGTAAATACAGATGTTGATCAATCTATAAATTCTATAATATCCTGGAGATTTAACAAACCATCAAGAGTTTGTTCAGTAACGGAGGAGACAACGTATCTTAATTATACACGTTTAAAACGCCTTCATAAATATTCCTCTGCAGTAAGTGCATCAATCAAGATGGAATTCCTCAATGACATACCGTCTGTAGTGCGTAGCTTAACAACTACCTTCTGTTTTAATATGTTCGCATTTTTTTATATTTGCATTTTGTTTCTATCTATAATTATTTAATAGGCTTGTATCCACCTACACCTGTTGTCCACTTCAGTATTTCCAATCTGCAAGCCATTAATTGCCTTCCGATGATCAAATTATTTGCATAACTTCCAGAAAATTAACAGACATTTAAATACATACGTATAGTGACTGTCTGAATGAAAAATAATAACTGGGCTAACTAGTCGCTACGCACCCCGTTTTAACCAGAACCCGTTCATTTTTTACCCCCGACGCAAAAACTATGGGGTGTTTAAGTTTGACGTGTCTGTCTGTGGCATCGTAGCTCCCGAACGGATGAACCAATTTTGATTTTTTTTTTGTTTGAAAGGTGAATTAGTCGGAAGTGTTCTTAGCTATGTTTCATCAAAATCGGTTAAGCCGTTTTTTTTTGTCGGGGGATTTGGATACTCCTCGTTCGATGCAAAATATTATTTATTATTTCCTTAACTATCTTTTTTTTTATTTATTTTTCTATTTTGCGAACACCGTATAGAAATAATAATAAATAATGTCAGTTTCATAACAGATTCTGAATTTAATAGAACCTCTTAGGTAGGAACCAGATGGTCTATTGTAGTGATACTACAGAGCATGCCAAAAAAATTATAAAAAAATATACTTGCATCATATATATATATATATACATTACTTTCCTATTGTAGTAGGTTAAAAATACCGAGGATGCACGTGTTCTCAAGTACATCAAATGCAGTAATATAAAATACTGCAAATAGTTACCAACTATCCATTCCCTTTTGCAACGTATGAGTCGATTTATTAGATGATCTTTACTGCGTCCCATCACTACTCGTACTCCTATAAAAGGTCACATCGCCCATTCTGCAGACTTGAGTATTTAGTTTCGAAAAAACTAACTGGTATTGCTTAAGCTCTCTAGTAAGTTTCCTTGGTAAGTTAGTAACGTTTGATATTTTGAATCCAATATTTATTTTAAGCATTATTTTAGTACATCTAATTGTGATTTTAAAATGTCAAATATATAATAATAATATACAAAACATACATATATATAAAATACCACTATCTCACCTGATGTTAAGGGACGGTGTGGCCCAGGATGAAGCACGTCGACATCGCGTGAGCCATTTTTTTACGTGTTCTATATAATAGTCTCTATAATAATTTGTCATCAAATCTCCGTTTATTATCAAAGCAATGGTGGAAGTACGACATAACTCAGAAGTTTTATTGGTGTATCTAGCCTTGAATTATGTGGATGTACCTAACTCATATATTATGCAAACAGCTATTGCTAATTTTCGCTTCGTTTGTAGTTCACAAACTCTATTAGATTTGTAAATTTCCTAATTATTTCAGAAGTACTCGGGTGAGTAAATTCCACCGGTGTTACTTTTAATTTGTATCGACCTGAAATATATGTTTCTAGCATATCTTAAAATCTGGAAAATTGCTTTAAAACTAACATGTCATAAGTCTTCATAAAGTAATAACATAATTTCGAATATTAAAGTTATTGTGCGTTGATCTTTAACATTTGTTAAAGCATTATAATAGAAATAGTCGAGACCTTTGCTCCTATAATAATCCTACAGCAAACTGAAGGCCAATTTCCTATTAAAGCACTTACAGGGATACCAAAGGTAAAATCAAAGTAAAGTAAAACCAAAAGCTAAGTGAATTATGTTGGGGTTCAGGAATACATACATAAAATTATATCTAATACATCATTAGACCCTCGTCAGTAAATATAATGTATGGAAATTGTTAAAACCAAAGAGTCCAAACTCGATGGGTTAACTAAATGCCATTGAAGTGGTTTATGATGAAACTAGGAGATTCCATCATCAGGCCAGTTAATAGAACCAAATTATTGTATTGTCATCGGTATTGCATAAATCTACAAAGTTTCAAATCGATACAATAATGTGTGGACGGAAGCTCTAAAACAACGAACATTATTTGGTATAATTATGTTTTCGAATAATATCTGTTACGAAACAGATAAATATTCCAAACTAAACATACCAAACGCTTTAATTTCACTATGATTATGTTTACCAAATGCTTTTACTTTATTTTGATTGTGTGTACCAAACGCTTTAATTTCACTTTAAATGTGTATACCAAATGATATAATTTTAAATTAATCTTGTGAACCAAATGCTTCATTTAACTGTGTGTACTAAATGCTTTAATTTTAAATTGATCTTGTGTACCAAATGCTTCAATTTTACTTTAGTGTAGCGCGATGCTTTTAATATGAAGTATATTTACTAACCGATAAATAATTATCTGTGTGTTTAAATTGCGTGTACACAATTATCTTCTAGATAGGCATGAGTTTGTTTTTTGTTCGTAGATTATTTAAGCCTTATATATTTCCGGATTTATACTAATATTATCTTGTGTAAAGTGAATAGATCTAGATGAGTTGGTATACCTAATAGATTCTAGGCACACATTAAGTGCGTCATCCTCGCTCATCCATATCCATGGCCTGACATTTAAAGCAGGGCGCGACTCGGTGATTTGCGATTACTCGCGTATGACACATCGCCCGTCGAACAAGTTTACTTTGTAACTTGACACTTTATACATAAAGCCGGAGGCGTGTCAGTATGTCATAGAATCTGAACATTATAATTACTAGCTGCGCCCCACGGTTTCATGGGCATAATGATTAACACGGATGATTTTCAATGAGTCAAGAAAGAAGATGATGATGATACAACGTATGATTTCGTCCCGTTTTCCGTCGAGACAGCGGGGCCTTGGGGCTCAGAAGCCAGGGAATTTGTTCAAGATCTAGGGCGGCGAATGCGAGAAAGAGGTCGCGACCCGAGATCTGGGTGGTACCTAGTTCAAAAAATGTCCTTGGCCATTCAGCGCGGTAACGCTGCGAGCGTGATGGGGACTCTCAGATCAGGGTCTGCTGCATGCGTGGGACTTGCAGCCTTACATTAACATTAGTTAAGAATTAGACTTTATGCTAGAAAGAAGATGACTAATTACTTTTCATATGCTTGTTCCGACTTAAAACTACCCCAGACTTATGAATTCAGTTTAGGTTCAGATAATATTTAACCCTTTTGCGAGATTTTGTTCATTCGATGACAAGCTTGCGTTTGGAAGTCGGCTGACGGTTATTTATTCATTTATTTATGATTCAAATAAGCACCGTAAACACGAATTATCTAATGATATCATTTATAAAATTTACAAAATAAGTATGTCAATACAGAGTACTAACAATCATGTTAAAATTAATAAATCAAGTCAAAATTATTTTAATTCCTATAACAAAAACAAAAAAAAAAAAGATTTGCGTAATAAAAATGTCACAATGAAATAATATTAATTAAATTATATAAAAATTAATTAATATATTGGTTTATAATTATGAAGAGTGATAAAAAAAAGACGTGTGGCACTCGGAGACTGCCGCGGTAAAGCTATTGCATAATAGCTTTACGCGCGGTGTGTTAGGTTATTTTCGTTACGGAATTTCTGGATTCGGTCTCCACGCCCAATGCCCGCGATAAAAGCTATGCAATAGCTTAAAATACCTTAATTAAAAATGCTTGGCAGTTTTTGAAACGCTATTGTCTCACAGTAGGTAAGTCAAACATTCTGACATGAGTTTCCACTCGCCCGCTAATAAATCGCATTCTCGCCATTTGTCGCCTAGCATAATGTGTTATGATGTAGCGCGCATGCCTATGTACCTACATACATACATATAATGTATCTATAAAATCGTAACTGAAAACATTTAGATTATATTATTTATTTGGAATTTATTAAGCTATTGCATAGCTTCTATCGCGGGCCTTGAGCGTGGAGACCGAATCCAGAAATTCCGTAACGAAAATAACCTAACACACCGCGCGTAAAGCTATTATGCAATATCTTTACCGCGGCAGTCTCCGAGTGCCACACGTCTTTTTTATTATTATTTATTTAGGAAGGAACGCACAATAATACATAAATTTTGTTAAATATTAGATTAGTTGTGTAGTTTTGGTGTTATATTTGCTTGCACTTTATTATAAAGGTTCAAATGGAAAGCCATAAATAAGCCGCTGACTTATTTATGTATTAATCCGGACTGTGAGCCACACAAAGCGCTAGTAGGTATGTATCATGTATGTATGTCACAATCAGTATCGAGTACACTTAGCTTACTGTTTTGATTATTATGAACATCTTGTACTGTAAGATCTAATAATGTAATAATTAAGTAAGTCGTATAGACTGAGTGGCCAGCCCTATTGTCAGAGTTATTAAGCCGCCGAAAGTCCTCTGACTTGGCTTGACGATTGCTGAACCGGGACCTACAATTTAACGTGTCATCCGACCCACGGTAGCACTCAGAAAGAAATGCCACTCACGGTCCACCCATCCGAAGACTGACCGGTCCGTCCGTTGCTTAACATTGGTGATCGTTCGGGAACACCTAGTCAAGCTACGCCACGAGCGCTACAATAAAATGTAATAATTGATTCGTATAAATAAAAAAAATTGCACTCAATAAAGTTGATTGTACCGGACATTCGGTAAGCGGAAATGACAGCTGCAGTTTACACTTGCTGTAGTGCTATCAGTGGGCAAGATAAACGCGAGTCATGCTCATGAGCCACGGATAAGTATCTCGCTACGCTTGCCTCGCGTTATGTGGACAGTTATGCGAATGCTCACAGTAAGCACAACGTCTAAATAAAAGACATTCGCGAGGCTTGCGTAGTGAGGCAATCATGGGTCTTGCCTCGCATGGATTTTCAGAGAACCATGTCTGGGTCTCTATATGTTCTGTGCTTAAGTAGTGCTTTTAAAATTGACACTATCATTATTATCTGTAAATATATCGAGTTAAAATATATGGTTTAGTTAATAGTACCTATTAGTTTAGTTTATACTATAGTGTACCACCGCAAAATTTTGAAGAAGGTGACGTGAGTAGCCTGTAATTTTATCTAAAAATATGTACGCCCTTACCATAAAACCCTGACGTAACATTAGATTAAGCCGATACACATTTTTACCACATTAATCTAATTGTTAACATTCCCACATGATCTGTATACATAATTCAATAGGTTAAAATTATAATCTGCCATATTTCAAGGGCGTGCGCTGGCTGTGTGAAACAATAGGCGTGAGGCAACAGTGTCGTGTGGTCGACAATGGTTCCCATCCCAGGGCGCTGGAGGTAATGCAATGACGAGCTGGAGCTGACTTGTTTTGGTTCTTAATAAGGGCGTATGTATGCTCTCAAGCGTCAAGGTTATACAAGTATCTATATTAAAAGAAAAGCAAAATAGCCGACTGCAAACGAGCGATTATTATTGTATTGTAAATTACGCTTTCAATCACATTAAGCGTAATGATATGATGTTGAGTGTAAGTTTTCGCGAGAAAGGCATAAAACTATTCAAAAATGTATTCAAATGAGAATTCTTTATATTAGTGTGATACTTGTACCTGCTTGTACCGTTCATAATAACAAATCGATGGTCACCTCATTCATTACAATTGAGTGGCAATCTGATTTTAAACTAGGATAGATAAATAATCCTCACATATTATATTTACAGTATGGTAGGTAAATAATACATCATTGGGTTTTTTCTGTCTAAATATCAACAAGATCTTCCTCAAAGCTACATAAGTAAAATAACCACTGATGTCAAAGTGTCATTGTCCTAAGTCCAAATAATTAAAACTATTTTAGTAAAGGGCATTAATTCTATTCATACCTGTGTACTGTATTCTAGAAGCTGACCTTTAAGTGTCTACATTTATCTCAACCGTTCAAATTAATTTTGTTTTAAAACTGGTCCCAACAAATGACTAGAATATCTTCTGCCGACATCTAATACATTTTGTTGCTTAAAAAAACGTGCCGATCTTGCCACTTTATCACTGTGGCATTTCGAGGACTACTTGACTATACATACTTACAATTTTTTTTTTGAGTAAGTAACCCAAATGGCCTCGCATTTTTCGACATTTATATAAAAACTGGCTGAAAGATGGATTATCCGGGTATTAAAAAAAACGTTTCGGTGGTCAACTGAGCCCGCAGCTCACTGAGCCCGCGGTCTCAGTTGACCACTAATATATTTACCTTTTAGTGACGTTGAGTTATATGTCAATAATTAAATTAAAAAGAAATTGGACAGGACATGTTGCTAGGCGAAGTGATGACAGATAGAGTAAGGTTTTGACGGAATGGTGGCGAAGCAAGGTAAGCGGAGCGGAGGACGTCTAGCTGCGAGATGGCTGACTGACTAACTGAAAAAAGGCAACCCCTAAATTTCACATACCTAGGACTAGCGGTTTAGTCTATTAGTTTAATTTTTACCCGACAGAAAAATTGCTCTGTTTGTATTCGGGTATTTTGTTGTTCTAAAGTACAATGTCACATCATTTAGGAACAGGAAATTTGTCCACTAAAATGGCTTAAGTTGTAATGAAAGGGTCCTCTGTTATTACTACAAAAACGGATACTTATTAAACGTAAAATCTTTGATTTTATTATTATTTGTAAAACCAGTATGCATCAGGATCTAATCAAGTTTCGACCGATCTAACAATCTGAATTATAATATGGTATTAATATTAATTAAAAGCGCATTCCATTTATGCAAAAATCTATTTTTTAAGAAATAATAATACAGGCATTGGTAAGGTGGTATCAACCGAGTTTTAGACTTAAAGTTGACACTAAAGTTCTTTTTTAACTCTCGTAAAATGAGGGTTGTTATAAATTACATGAAAGTATGTGTGTATATCTGTGTATTATAGTTTTATCCGTGGCATCGTATTACTCAAACGAATTAACTGATTTGCATTTAATATTCGTTGTTTGAAAGGTGATTTGATCGTTCAAATGGTGATAAGCCTTTGTCGGAAACTGATGATTATGGAAATTATAGGCAAAACCTAACCTTTTAATATTTATAAATTATGAATGATCCCAAGAGCCTATTCTTATGTATGACGCATTATAACGAATTGTGTGCTCGTAACATTTAATTATTAACTGCATCATAATTTTGGCATTTAAATAAATGATTATCCGTTAATAACGGCGTACAATGTAATAGTGTCAGAATTAGACACAGTGTGTCATTCAGACGTCTCTAGCGTCGGAGCTGAAAGGTTGAAAGATTGCGCTTATGATATTGCCTAGATAAATTATTAATAGTAAATTAGTTTGTAATGCAATAACGAATCATGATCAAATTGAAAACCGTTTTTATAAAGGTTAGATTAAAAGTATCTGCAACCGACAAACGTATTAAAACACTAATCAAACTAAAACCAGTAAAAGTCGTGTTTCAGGTTCGTAATAAGTAGATAAATAAAGTCTCCGCCGACCCCAGTCAGTGAAAAAAGCGTGACATTATCTTTAAGTATATATCATGCGTAAACTATAAATTCGTTGTGTCGGCTTTGATGTGGCATGTAAAGTATTGGATTCATAATAAACCTAAGAAATGTGTTTTCCTCCAAAAAAATGACTTTTCTTAGTGGATGCACAAACTTCGGTTTTATGTCTTTTAGAAACGAGACAGACAGAATACAAACATACTCAATTGAAAGCTAATTTTGAATCGTAATTAGATGTGATGGAAACCTAATCCCTTGAACCTAAAAAAGAGCTCTTGGGTGATTCGGACCGCGGTACGAACCGCTTGCGGTGCGAAACGCCGAAGTACCCAAAGATACTACAGATATTACCAAATTGAAAGAAACAGACAACTAAAAAACATCAGAAATACTTTAAGTAACTATATTAGTAAATAAAACAACTCACGGTGTGTAAGCATGATGGGTAAATTAAGCCCTACAAATGGGTTCGTTCTTACCTAATACTAGGATTGTTTCGTAAGGTCCATGTTTGTTGGGTTATGTATCCAAAACAAAAGAAGAACAGCCCAACAGTGTTTTTGGTTAATTATGGTGTAAACTACATCATTATTAAATTTATTCAGAGAAGATAGCAAGGCTTATTTCTTATTCTTATTCGAGATGGGGACGATAAGTCCTGCACTGACGTCCCGCTTGGGGTGTATTGTGCATTTCCCCCCGCCAGTATCTACCCAAGCCAACCTAGCTCCTTAAAATAATGTAGGCAGGCCTTGGGGTGCTGACGTAATAGCTCCAGTGGTGAAGATGGAAATGATGAGAATGGTAATGATCATGACAATGACAATGCGATTGCGGATGTCGATGCAAGCCGATGCTGTGTGTGTGCCGATAAGAAAGATAGCAAGGCTTACAATGAACGTAAAATAATAAGAAATTTGAAAAAAAAACTTCCTTTGTATTATAGTTGATGTCGATGTTTTTTTTCAATTTAATCTTTGTAATTTTGAAGTTATTAACACAAACCTATGACGGCTCTAATCATATAATAGGAAAATAATACAAAATCTGAACAAAATTAGAAGTGAGTTTCTTTATTTTGTATAGACAAAAATGCTTGTTCAATATAGTAACAAATCACAATACCATCATATAGGTATAATTCATATATAAGAGTAAGATTTATAATATAGTAAATGTATAGAGAAAATTCATACGTTCTATTTTGATTCAACATTACTCAATAGAGTGACTGACAATACAAATGCAAAGCAGTTGGCAAGGGCTTTAAGTATGTCACTTGGAGTGACAAATATAGAAAGAGAATTTTATTGTTACTTTCGAACTCAATATGACATAAGTAATGACATAAGTGTCAAACGCAAGATATAGGTAATAGAGGTAGATCTACACAGAAAACTGATTGGTGTATCGGTATATTTAGCTTGGTTAGACATGGACTTTATGATAGCCTATGAAAATATCTTGTAGAATAATGAGGTCTCTAAAGGTAGTTATTTCCGCATAGTAGCTAAGTTAACTGCAATAGAAGAATATTTAACCAATTTAAAAGGCCAGAAATTCTTAATGTATTTAATATATGTATGTTCAGCAATATAATTTCTGATTGTAATATGATCACGACAATTTTTTATTTAGAAAAAATGATCTCAAAAAGTCAAACATCAACTCATAGAAATGTTCTTGTAAGTTTTTAACCAGCTTCATTTTCACTAAAATCTTAGTGTATCTGCGACATAATATCATTTCCAACTATATCAAATTTATTAGCATAAAAAAACTTAAAATCGACCATCAAACCGAGATCAACAAATTTTATTTTCTTTTAAGATCAGAAATTCCAAACATATGATACATTAAATTAATAAAAATTTATTATTCAACATTAATTTGAAAAACTAATAGTATAGGTAAATATTTGCCTTCCTTACTTCTATACAGAAACATTTCTCACTTTTTGTATTCTTTGCTAAGTTATTTCACACTATAATTCTAATGTTGATCAAGTCTGCCGATTTTTATAAAAAAAAGAACTTCATTATTACCGTCTTAGACCTTGACATTTTAAAATAACAAGTTTACTCCTCTGACGTATAAATAAATTTTAAAATAATAGGTGTAGGTCAGAGGTCTGATGTAGTGTTTTTAAGTTAAAAATTTACGTTTTTATTATACCCACTGATTTATATTGAAATCTTAGTACATCCGGTTTTAAGTGAATAAAAATCATCGTAAAATTTAGTTGCTATGGTGACGATGCTTTCGATACCAAGGTCATTTTTATTAGCCGTATATAAAAATAGAATGAATAAACTTCATTAGAAGTAAGTAATAATATTGACTCTGAATTCATTAAGGCTATTATTTAATAATAGTCTAGTTGGAAAATGGAAACACATGATCAAATAATTTAGATAAGGATGTCTCAGTTGCTTTGATACCCGTTTTTAATTGTGGAGCATAAATAAATAATTAAAGTTAAAAAAACTGAAGCAACCGACTTCTCATGGATGGCATTGTCAGAACTGGACCAAATTGAAATGGGACCACAGGGGAAGCACTAGCTTTCAAATAAAAAAATAATCATAAAAATCGGTTCACCCAGTCGAAAGTTCTGAGGTAACAACATAAAAAAATACAGTCAAATTAAGAATCTCCTCCTTTTTTATGTCGATTGAAAATAAAATAATTGGTTTACAACCGTTTATTTCTTCACAAATTAATGTTTTATTTGCTTTTTATCATTTATATCGAGCAATACCTATTCGCCGTCCGTTCTGAATGTTTGGAGAGCAGAAAAAAAATATCACTAGTTTAGCTCGGATTTTCCACACAACAGGAAGAAGCTGACTCCTACTTTTGATAATCGATCATAAGATCGGTTATAAGCCAAAAAACATTTCTTAACAAAAAAAAAACAAAACCACAAGAGGAAAATATAAAAAAAAAAAAAAACTTGAAACAACTAATTAATTATAAAACAACTCATTCGTACCTAGCAGTTGTTACCATCATTTATAAATTCTAATTTCCATTCTACAAGAAGTCAAGATCACCTGATTCACGCATACCATGGCCTTTGCCATGTATGGCATTTACACTTTTTAGTAGCCATTGGAGTAGCAATCACTTTAAATCACTTGTGGCTAACATTTGGCGCTGTGTTGTAACAACTCTGATGATATTGATGGTTTTATGAGCTCTGTGGGAATCTTGGAAATTTACGTTGATATTTTTATGCAATTTGTGCGAATATGTTGTGGGTGTGGTGTGTATAACAGGCCTTTTAAGGTTTGATGGGCTTAACGTTGTAATAAATTGCTAATATATGTTTTTAAGTAATACGATGATAGGTGATTAGCATTTGTTGTACGTTTATGTCAGATTTGAAGGATTTTCATTTGCACAGTAAAAATGTCAACATTATTTCAGGCTTTATCGATTCACTTTTTATATGAGTGCGTAGAGAATTATTGTATTATGTACAGTGACATGGAACTCTTTTAGACATATAAATGTCTAAAAGCATGGAACTCTTTTAGACACATAAATGTCTAAAAGAGGTCCATGTCACTGAACATACCAAGACCGGAAAAAATTATTTGATATGATCTCATCCAGGTCTTGGAATATAACTTCACGATATCATCCCTCCCGGCTAGTTGTCTGGCACTTTCCTGTGATTATAATTGGCACTAGGCTTTTGTTTCACTCTCTCATTGCCGAAAAAATAAGTATAAATCCAAAATATAGCAAATTAGAACTTATAAGGAACTGGTAAAAACATTGCGTTTCGTGATTTTGTCATACCTGTAGACAGTAAGTCTTGTAAGCTGTGTCACGCAAATCTAATGACTGGATATTTACCTGAAACAAAATAGTACAATAATTAGTTTTATGTTATGATGGCATTGTGAAAAAAAAATAAAGAAGTTTTTGAAAGGATATAACGTAACGGTATAACATAACAGATTTTTTCATTTATTTCATATATCAAGATTTTTTCTTTATACGAAATAGGTCTACGTTTGACCACCAACTTGCCTCACCTTGTGGCCGAGGATGGAGAACGTTAATTTATAAGATATCTATTTAGTGTATACTTGAAAATTCCAAGATACATAACATAAGCAGTATAATTATACTTATATATATGACATAAACCTGATGGTGTATTTCAATTCTAAATTATATTTATATTCTTGGGAACATAAAGTTTATCAACAGACGAGAATTATATCTCACATTCCACTTAATAGTCAACGTAGCCTTCTTGCAATTATTATAAATGCTATGTGCTCGAAATGGCATTCTGGTTAAATGTCTTAATTGATTCTAACGTACTGGCTAAATGAAACCAATTACTGTGTGATTTATTAACAAGTAGGTATTTATAATACCTATATCTATTTGTTAGGTTTTGTCCTGACTTACGGACAACACTGTCTAAATCGCTGCTCCTATATACCTACATAAAATTAGAGCGTTGTTTTTTCTGTGATGTGTGGGAATACATTTGTACCAATATTTATATCTATATTCATGTTATGTCTTTATATATACCCAATTATTAAATCATATAAGTTTGTCTAATTTATTAGACAGAAGTTTTTAGAATTATGTAATTAGTTTAAATTTAATTCAACATATATAGTACCTAATAAGTCTTAATAAAACTAATCAACTAATTATTAATTTTAATTGTGATAATATTATTATGTTTCATATCGAAATTTATCATAAATATATCTACATTCATTACGATGTCTAGACAAAGCTTACATAATTATCGCTTCAAATTGGCTTCAAATTTTGGAAAGTTTGGATTAACAAACATATTATTAACACCCACATATAATGGTAACGAACTTTCAACTGTCATAGTTAAGAAGTAGGTAAAGTTGCATCTTCGTTGCCAATGCAAATCGATTGCACAATGACACAAATATCGAATACAATAGGAACTTACTGACACGCCGCTCTATGTGGTGTTCATAACGTAGGTATTGTCTCAGATTAAAAAAGTTCAGATGGACAATTAAGGTGATCGCGAAAATTTTTACTCAAATTTGATCGATGCTCAAAATATTCTGTCAACTTTTCGCTGACATGAAATGACAATTGCGGATATAAAAGAGAATTTGTGATATTCATCAAAGAAAGTAACGTTTTTCCGTTAGAGAATTAAAGTTTTTTTTTTTTTATAGAAAACTCAAGGAAAAGAAACTGATTTTTTTGAGGGTAACTGCATATAAATTAGAATATATAAAATACTATTCTTCGATATTTTTTTGTAATTAAATTAATTTAAACATTGACTTTAGGAATATTTATTATGATATTTTACAGTAAGTATAGTTTATTATCTACAGTTTTAGGTGAATTCCTATTTTTCAATATTACCTCCATGTTCTAGTGGTAATTTTTATGGTTGACGTCGAAGAACTTCAAAGATGAATGAATACAAATTGTCCATCTGCTTCTTTCTAGTCCATTGCACATAATGATCGCGATGTTCTTGCCTACTATTCTAAAGTATGATAGCTATTTATCGTCGCCATCGCAATGCGAGAACCGCGTGTGCGCCAAATGTCAGAATCGAAAGCTAATGCTAATCTCAGCAATGACAGAATCTTGCGATGAAATGAAGTGGTAAATGCATAGCTTTGTATAACTTGCGTAAATCTTAATTTTATGTGATAAAAGCTGTAATCTAAAAAAAATATCTGTTTATTCTGCAATGAATGAATTGGTGTCTTTAAGACGCGAATATTTACCTTGCTTATATATACAATTAGGACTAACTGGCATTTACATTTTAATTGATCGTAAAATATACCGATTATTAAGTATTTAAAAAAAACAATAACAATTAAGGCCCAAGTAGTTTGTTATTAAAGATTAATTTTGGTTATATTAAGTATGTAATACCAATGAGAACAACAGAAAGGCTTGCTTCCTGCTTCCATAGATGTTTGTTCAAACTTTTCGTAACATGAAGTAACTACGAAAAACTATATGTTACTTATCAGTATGTTACATTGTCTGTTGACATTTCAACAGACAATGTTGCGTTATATTTACAAGTTAACTACATTTTCCCATAGTGTTATTTGTGTATTTCCCTGCTCTTTTCCAAATTAGGTACCTATAGTTTTTTTAGGTTAGTAACGGCTAGTGGCAGGAAGACGCTAGGTGCAAGCCGCTTCCAAACGGTCTTTTTGGAAGTCTATGCCTATATCCAGCAGTAGACTTCTTATGTTTGAGATGATTATATTGATGATGAGGTTAGTAACTGTAATAGTATATAGGTATATAATTTATATTTTGGATAAAGATAAAGATAAAGATTGGAATTTATTATTAATTTATTTTTTATTATAGCCAATTTAAATTATATGTGTCTATTTTGAAAAAAAAAAAAAAAAAAGAAATAAATTAATTAACTTTTCAACAACTTCTACTTACCTCTTTATATCTGTGTTATGAATCAGACCTTATTATCTTATCCATATACCATTCTATCAAAGTAATTAGTTTAGAAATGTACATTAATTAAATTGGTTACTGACATTTGGCTTCACTGACTAAGTGCTTTACATATTTACAATTTACCTTCATCTGTCAAAGTCCATGTCATCTCTGTCACAATGACAAAATCATGACACATAAATTAACCTGAGTTTCTCAAACAAAAATTAACACACATCTGACTATTATTATTATCTGGTCATTATTATTATTAGTTTCGACAAGAAGATTCTGTTGCACAATGCCGAAAGTTACTTGCATAATAATATTTGAACTTTAGGACGGTTTTTGTTACTACTTAACAATACTGTGTGATATTATGTATTTTATAGTTCACACAGAACCGTTAATTATAATAATTATTATGATTTGATGGGTTTATTGATTTTAACCCTCGTATTGAACGTAGGTAACGTATAGCTTGACCGCCGTAAAGTCGACCCTCCTGATGGTATGGGGGACGCGGGGCGGCGGGTGTGCACTGTGCAAGGATACACATGGCATTGTCACCACAGCGAGATATCTCAAGAAAATTTATATAAATAAATTAAAGTAATAGTTTATAGTTAATTGTGTATTTATATACTTATAAACCATATTTAAAACGTTCAAAATGGTTTCATATATGAATAGGTAATTGTTTTATTGGATACACAAATCAATTTTGGCACGGTGTTTTAAATTTAATCACAGGTATCATATAATAATAATACTGTAACCATATAATTGTCGTAAAATTAATAAATGAATAAAGTAATAATCAAATAAAAAAAGTCAATAGAGAGTCAGTAGTTTCTGAGACAGGTTTTACCTGTTATTGATTAGGAGGTATTGTTTTGTGAATTTTATTTTCTAATTTCATGACGGCGCAGGCTCCTTTTATTACCCGACTGCGCAAAAAGGAGCGTTATGTTTTTGAGCGTATGTATATATGTGGGTATTTGTGTATGTACCTATGTATAATAATAAATTTTTCGCAGTAAGTAATACAAAAATGCGCTTTTTCGAAAGCTCCAACGAATTTTTTCATATTAAATAGGTGATTTTACTAACATTATTCTAAAGAATGCGCATTTATTACCTTAAAATGTGGCAGAAAGCCACATTTTAAGGTAAGGTAACATCTTGCTGCGCACGTTCTCACAAAAAAATTTACACTCAATAGCACAAAGAAATCGTAAATTTGATTCAAGAATCGCTCTTGCAGTCTCTCTGCTGTCTATTTTGTTTTTCTTTTAATATGGATATTTGTTGCCTGACTATTCAAAAAAAGTGATATTTTTTATACATAATTATAATTTGCAAAACTGAAAAATCCGACTTCAATATACACAATTCGTTTACTTGAATTACATATTTTTCCAGCTAATTTGTTATAAAAACCAAAGTCCTGAATAGATTGTGATAAAATTTGTATGGGACCACCTCTGAAGCATGACCTACCAAAAAAAATAATCATTGAAATCAATTGATTATTGACGAAGTAATCGCTGAACAAACATACAGTCGAATTGAGAACCTCTTCCTCTTTGGAAGTCGGTTAAAAAAATGTATAATAATCCTAGGATCTGGATGCCAATTTTTTATTTCGATCTATCTTACTGCAAGCTGCGGATCTTTTGATCCAAAATTGTCGGCTTTAAAGTTGTGAAAATTATTTGCAACTAGCAGAAAATTCTTGACTGGGGAGTTGAGCTAAAAATATTATTAATTAGAATTATGGAAAAGTTTGTTTAACGTTTATTAGACATAGACATAGACATAGACAGAAATTTATTGTGACAAAAAACATACAACACAAAATAAATATCATTCAAAAAAAAATATATAAATCATACACAAAATACTTATATAACATGTTTTTGTCACAATCCGGTCCCAGCTCAGCATAATGCTAGTTGTAAACAACTAGCGCTGGTCTTCCAAGCGCTGGTTGGTTCTGGTTAAGTTTTACTATTTATATTTCGTCTGAAAGACCTTGTCAATTTATAAATGAATTTTGAAATAAAAGTAGCTAATAATTTGGCTTTCTTTTATCTCTAAAAATGGTTAGTTATCGTAAGATAGCGGATTGAATGGTGGGCTAGTGATATAATAAAATAAAATAAAGCACTTATGTTTTGTGTCATAAAATGTGAGAAATCGGTGCTGTGTTTCTAAACTGATAAAATAGCGTGTTCTTTAGTTAAATACGCGTCTTCAATTCAAACTAAATCTGTGACATCCATCATATTTCAATACTCTTCAAAAATAACCTATTCAAAGGCGACATGCGTGTTGCCACAGATGCGGCAGCAGTTTCTATGGTATTATCTACTTGAACCTGCGCAATAGATTATGTTCATCGACATAATAGCTTATTTCCCGCAGTGACATGGAGCTTTCTCTCTCGTGATCGACTGCTAAGATGGGATCTATCAGCGTCCGATCGGTTCGTGTCTCATCCAGAAGTAGCTATACTTATATCTGCAAAAGTTTCTCTTTAGTATAATCGGAAACATCTTTGCGATTTAGAAAAACACGGTTTAAGTACTGGGTAGTCACGAGATTGTGATTTTGGTTTTGATTAATCTATTTTAGGTTATATGTGTATCATATGCCGCATTGATTCACTTTTTTGATGTTAGATCTACGATTCTTCTATCGGTCTCTTCCGTGCTGAACTGGCAGAAGAAGAAAAACATAGAATGTGCCAGCTGTTTCTCTTCTCGGTCATACTGTAAAAGTCAGTTAAGTGAATTGAGGGCACATTGCCGTTTATGTAGGCGATGGTCTGACTCCCTATCACAAACTTTTTTCTATTCCCCCATAAATTTCTAATACCCTTCTTCTTTCCATCTAACCCCTCTAACCACGGTCAAATGTGGCGTCAAACGGCCTGATGGTCTATAAGGTTCTGCCTAACCCGAAAGAGAAAACAGGCGTAATTAAATGTATCTATGTAGATCTACGATGGACCTTTAACTCGCCTGAGAGCTTGACCGAGGATGGAGCTCGTCGATCTAGAAGATATCTATTTCATCTAGCCTTTATTCCAAGATAGTATTATAAATATTATATTGTATTAAATGTGCAATATTGTATTGTATTTTAAACTGTGATGAGGGCAAAAAAATATATATTCCTGTGCAGCACGCATCAAGAACGTGGAACAATATAACAGAGTATGGATTTTTGGCATTTCAATGAGAAAAGTGTGGTAATGTGCCAACTTGCTGCTAGTCCTTGACATTGCTTATAAGACAGCTTTGTTAAAGGATAAATTAGAAGTTGGTAAAAACTAATTTTCAGTACCTATGGTCCTTTATAGTGTAAGTTTAAGTGTTATGTGAGTTTCCGTCAGCCTAGTCGGGAGACCGTCTGACTTGCGATCCGCAGGTCCTGGGTTCGAATCCCGCGGCACGCACCTCTGTCTTTTCGAAGTTATGTGCGTATTGTTGATTGCCGGCAACTTCAAACGGTGAAGGAAAACATCGTGAGGAAACCTACATGTCTGAGAGTTCTCAATGATCTTGAAGATATGTGAAGTCTGACAACCCTCACTTGGCCAGTGGCAGACTATGGCCTAACCCTTCTCACAATGAGAAGATGGCTCGCGCCCAGGCTGATAAAAAAAAATTTAGTGTAAAAAAATGAAATAACCGACTCCAAAATGCGCACTATGGTTTTAAAACTTAATCTACTGTTTAAATTTCGATGAAATTTCTGAGATCAACCTGAAAGTGTATACTTTCAAACAAATCAGTTCATACATGACATAGTTATACTGTAAACACAAAAAATACAACTAAATTGAGAAATTCCTACTTTTTGAAGTCAGTTAAAAAGAGCAATAAACAGACAGTTTGTCTGACGGTACGTAATACTTAAATATTACCACGGATACATGCGCTGTGTTGCAAATGCTTTATACTGTACAGTAGCTTATCACTATCAGGTAAGGTTTATAGATATCTTGTTAAAGCTCGTGGAAACATCTTCGGTGGAAACATAATTTCATATCTAGCGGATCATTGAAGGATGGAACTAGATAAAATAGTTGTGTAGGATTGCCAGATATGAAAAATCGGGCACCGTTTGTGTCGAAATGAAGAATGAAGTCGAAAATATCTTTAGAGCAGTCAGTATTTGTAATAAGTTTTTGTATTGAAATCAAACATTTTTTTTCGGATTTACCGCGTATATTTTAAATAATTTTATGGCCTGACGTTTCGCATAATTCGCAGCGTCCAATCCAAGCGTTTTGCAGCGTTTTCACGTTTACGGTACGTCACGTGGGTAACGATCCCGAAAACTTTAGACAACTTTTTTTTTTTTTTTTTTTTTTTTATCATACAAAAAAATAAAAAACCAAATAAAAACTTGAAACAGAGATTTAGCTAAAAAAGGCAATGACTGTAGAAAAGATTAACATGCTATTTACTTACTAATGCTCGTATTATATGAACTTTACGTCAATTGAATGTTCAAATTAATATACAAATTGGACAGTTTAGGCATTAAGTGCCTTATAATGTCAAAGTCTAACCCAGTAACGCATAATATCAAATTTGATGGACGCTGACGCATGAGATGTCAGCAACACAATAAATTACTTATGCATTACAATTCACCTTTTAAGCCACAAGAAAAAACTAGAGGTGAAGGCCGGTTGCATCGTAAATTTGTGATTCGGTATGACATATGAATTAAATAACAAATTGATATCTAGCAGCTTCAGCTTTCGTAGTGAAGTAACAAATTGATAGTACGCAAGAATGTATAAAGTTATGTCATATTATTGTAACTTATAAAATTGTATGTCATAATCTATGACTTATAAATTCTGATGAATGATTATTAATCGATGTTTATACTCTGTTGCATAGTTTTAAGGGTAATAAGAATTTATTTATTTAGTTTCCTTTATAAAATTGGCTTTTTCATTGAAGTTTTGAATCTGAGAATTCTAGATCATCGCATATGTAAGTATATATTTTGTATATAACAACACGTGATTATTTTTATTCGCTATAAATAAAAATATACAATTGTGTTTTATGCAATTTGGTTTTAGGTGCAGCACCACCTACAATATTTGTTTAAATATAAACGTACCTCATAAAAAGAAAAAAATCTAATAAAAAACAATGATCGAACAATTGACCTTTGAGTAACGTTTTTTATAATTTACGCCCACTACGATCATATTTTACAACATGACTAATTCATACATTGGAAAAAGAAAAACTGAAGTATATTTTCCCATAAACTGTTTTTTTATTTATAATTTTTGCATTTATATTAAAGGCAAGCAATTAAATTGATGATTATTTATCATGCGCGACGGTTTATGTTGGAGATTTTCAGTTAATGACTGGCCATCCATACATCTTGTTCAACAATTTTATTTTAACATCAGAATAGCTGCATTGAAATGTAAAAAAAAAACGGCCAAGTGCGAGTCGGTCTCGCGCACGAAGCGTTCCGTACCATTATCTATAAAAACGGCAAAAAATCACGTTTGTTGTATGGGAGCCTCCCTTAAATATTAATTTTATTTTAATTTAACTATTTATTATTAAAGTGAATAATATAAATCAATATTCTGTGAATATTTCAAGCGTCTACCTGTTGCCGTTATCAATATCGAGCAAAAACGAGCAAATAAATTACGTTTGTTGTATGGGAGCCTCCTTAAATATTTATTTTATTCTGTTTTTTAGTATTTGTTGTTATAGCAGCAATATAAATACAAATACATCATCTGTGAAAATTTCAACTCTCTAACTATCTCGGTTCATGAGACAGTCTGGTGACAGACGGACGGACAGACAGCGGAGTCTCAGTAATAGGGACCCGTTTTTACCCTTTGGGTACGGAACCCTAAAAATTAATACACATATTCGTTTACAAGTCAGAAGAAGGATAGTAGGAACACTTAAACTACTATTAAAATTTATATGAATGACAGTATTTATTTCAACTCTTTACAATTTTCTCCAGCTGTTATTTTAAATATTAAACAAGGTATGAAAGAAAAAAGTGTGAAAAATTAAGAAGTTTTCTTTCTAGTATCACAATTTTAAATAAGATTGGCCCGTTCTATCACATGCCTGTGCATACCCGTGTCATACCTGTGCCAGAAGACATAATAACTTTAAAACCATCTTCTTCATGCATATAAAAGCTTTCAATCAATCACACTTTCAGTGCAACTTTAAATTTTAAAAAAGTAAGCATTATGCATACATATTGCCGATGTCGTTTATCTACTAAAGATAGCAAATGGTTCGGTTGATTGTCCTGAGTTATTGCAGCGTATATGCTTGAAGGTATCAGCCGATCCGACTAGAAGACAATGCACTGTATCTGTTCCTACAGTTAATTCTAATTATAGGAAAAATAGTTATCTGCTAAGAGCGAGTCGTAGTTTTAATGCAGTGGCTGCACTGCACGATGTTGACCTGATCAATACGTCCGTCGTGCAGTGCAAGCGGATGATGAGTAACGCATTTTTCAAAAAAAAATTTTTTTACACTTATTACGTTATTTAACGTCAATACATTTTTTTTTATATTTTAGAATATCCGTGAAAATTTGTAATTGACCTTCTTTTGTTTATACTTAATAACTACAATGTTTCCGGCAGCCTAGTGGTGAGACCGTCTGACTTGCGATCCGCAGGTCCTGAGTTCGAATCCCACGGCGCGCACCTCTGTCTTTTCGAAGTTATGTGCGTACTGTTGATTGCCGCCAACTTCAAACGGTGAAGGAAAACATCGTGAGGAAACCTACATGTCTGAGAGTTCTCAATGATCTTGAAGATGTGTGAAGTCTGCCAACCCGCACTTGGCCAGCGTGGCAGACTATGGCCTAGCCCTTCTCACAATAAGAAGATGGCCCGTTCCGAGCAGTGGGACAGTTTGTACAAACAAAGCTGATAAAAAAAAAAAAAAAAAAAAAAACTACAACTACTAACTACAAACCTAGCTGTAAATTTCCCCAAAAGTAATAAAATAAATAAATTTCTTATGACTGATAAACGATTATGTTTAGCACGTAGCGGTAGTTCACCAAATATACTAAGAATGATATCAGACTAAAATTATGTTTTCCGGGATATGCATATATAAAAAAAAATACGAACATTGATTATATTCATCGCTAATAAAGAACAGGAAGCCATTCTATTTTAGTTTAAATACGTAAGTTGTAGATGTATCCACATTTTATACATTATTTGAGGTTTTTCCAAATGACCGTGAAAACTTACAACTTGATAGCACTTAGCACCTTTAGAAGTTTTGACACACGATAATCGTTTTTTTTTTCTAAGTCAAGGTTAAGTATTTATTAAGTTGGTTAAAGAAGTTAACGGATGTCCAGTTTGTTTGTAGAATGGCACGCATAAGGTCAAATGTCAAATCGTAGGTGACATTATGTCCAGCGCAAAAAATATCTTAGAGCAGCGTTCAATGTAAATCAGCTTCGTTTTAATCTGTCGTTATTGTGGGTTTTGCATGTTTTCTGTAATCTAATATTGACCTCGTAACAAATCTAGGTTCTATTCTACTTTATAAAAGTCGGCACTTTGTTAGATCTACAAGCATTCAAATTGATATATGTAAACAATCAACTTTGATATTATATTGAGATAGGTAATTGATAGGTACAATTGATAAAAGTATTGGTATTTGTAGTATTTTTTAATTTCAATAATTTGTACAACCTACCGAATACAACTTAAAATCATCAATTCTCTTTAAGAAGTCCATTGCTGGATATATAATTATGCCTCCCCATAGATTTAAGAAAAAAAGGAAGCGGCCTGCGCCCACTGCCTTCCTGCCAATTGTACTACTAAAAGAATATTAATATTAAGTTGATGATCTATGTAAGTGACGATTTGAATAACGCAATTTTAATGGTGATTGAAATTAAACAAATGAAAATCGTGCTTATTGAACTAAAATCATCATCATCATCATCATCATAGCAAATAAAACCGTAGGCACTGCGTAGTAATGCAAGAAATAAAGCTTTTAAGTAGCAAAAGAGAATGAAAATAATCAAAAACAATCATAAAAATCAAGTTTGATCGAAGATTGTTTGATATAAGAAATTATAACAACCAAGTTTGATTTAAGTATTGTTTGATATAAGAAATTATAACAACCAAGTTTGATTGAAGTATTGTTTGATATAAGAAATCATAACAACTAAGCTTGATCGAAGATTGTTTGATCTGAGAGATCGTTCGTTTTCATAGCTCTTGGTAAAAAAAACGTAGTAACTAACACGATCTAAAAAAAACGAAAACTTATGTAAATCGTCATAAAAATGAAAGCTTCGAGTCAATGTCGATTCTATTATTTATTGTGACAGATATTCTAAGTAATCCTTTTTAGAATCGTCCTCGGTAGCTGTTTGTCGACCACCGAATGTTTGCAAAAGTACTTGTACTGTTTGCCATCGGTTAACATTACATACGAATTTTGTAATAGTCACAGCTAGGCCCCTAACACTGTTGAAACTTTAATTTATGCAAATATTGTGTAAAATTAGACAAAAATACTCTGAAACAAATGTATTTTACTCAAAACCGTTTTATATTTGAATGAATTTTGTTTTAAATTTTGATAATTAAATTTAATTTAATTTCTAAAACATGCAAATGTTCAACCTTTACTAGACTTTAAATCAAGAATGACTGCTTTTTGTTGTCGTTTTGATATAAATTACGAGTATATTCGGTTTTACAGATACATAAAACTTTGTGTTGACCTCAGTAATACATAGATGAATTTTGTAAATGAAAGATTTTATATTTGATATCGATACATGCTTATAGTTATAGTACTTACGTATCTACATAGTAAATTTTCTAGTTTTCTCAAACCTATAATTTTAACGTATACAATTACAAGCCGTATCCTGTGGTTTCACCGGAGTAGTGATGAAAAATGGTGATGATGAGATAAAGCCTATTTCTGTCTCAAGATCCTAAATTATCACAGGTCACAGGTCTGTGAAATACAGTTTCCTCTACCAATTATATAATAATATTTCAGTATAATTGCTTATTATTACAAAGATTGGTAGTAAATCTTATAGTATAGCACCACATAACGTGTAGAATGTTTATAGAAAATGGAAGAAACTAGCCATTATGGCTAGTGAATCTATCTCAAATAAAAGAAAACTGTAATTTACTAAATAATTAAACTAAACTGTAACTGTAATATACAGATTCACTAGTATGTAGTAGGTACCGTGGTTATCACAGCTTCAACCATACAATACTCAAAGTCCATAACTTGAAAGTTTACGTAAAGTTACGCCTGTGTTTTAACAATGGACATTTTGAAGTCGAAGTAATAAATTTTAAAGTCGTTTCCAAGTGTAGCAACACTCAAAATAACTGTATTTAGGGATGACTACGCTTCAGCTCGGTTCTTACACAAAATTATATCTTACAGATCATAATGCTACAATAAATTATAGGCATACTTAAATTCTTGAAGAATTCTAAACTTGGTAAATCGATAATAATACTTAGTGCAGTTTTGCAACAAAAAATTGATATGATTTATTATAACTAAAAACAAAAGCTATTGTGACAAGTACCAATTATCCAGATCAAACTCATTTCGATATTCAATGCTAGTTTATTTAGTATAATTATTAAAACAAGATAAATTAATAAATAGACACTTATCTATTTTCTTGTACGGAATGTGACGTCATGTCATGTTATTAAAACGATTACTAGGTATTGAAAAATGGGGTTAGTATGGATTTCATAAAATATTGCTACTAAATTGTCGAAATTAAAACTACTGCTGTGTATTCTGTGACGCATCATTGTAAGTATAATAATGACTAAATCACGTTAGTACAGAATATGCTCGGGTATCTGCAACAATTTAATATTTTTTGACAGTATGTATGAGTACAATCTAAATTTTTTTTTTTTCGTTTTAATTCTGCAGATTTTTCTATGTGAACAAAGTTACAGGCAACAGCTAGTATTAATATTAAATATAAATTTGAATAGACACAATGAATCATCGATTCTGGAAATATAAAAACGAAAATAAGTGTAACATGCAAATACCGGTTACCGTGGATAACCTGAGACAACTATAACACTGTATTGTTGTTACAATTGCAACACAATAATTAAATACACAATTTAAACAAAGAATTGAGTAATACGTCACTTTCGCTTTAAGCAAGCGTTTGACGAGTGAGACGAATCTCTTCAAAGAACTTTTGTTTCCGAGCGCTCGTATAGGGATGTACTTTTACGGAACTAAATCGGTTACGGATACAGTTATTCAATTTCTTGTTACGAGTAACTTTTGCGTGTCATCGATATAATTTCACAAACTTTTTGGTAATACATATACTTTTCACACAAACACAAACTTTTTACACAAACTTTTTGGTAATACACTAGGACTGGTCACTCAGTCTATACGAACTTACTTACTTTTATCATAATATTTTAGAAACCGGAAATGTTATGGCATTTTAATCGACTTTAAATGATTACAGCTAAAAAGCACGCTTCAAATTATTGTATTGTCATCGGTCCTCGATAAGTCTACAAATTTTTGAAATCAAGTTTGAAGTGGGTCAAAATTAGCTCTCAAGGAATCGGTTCCAAACAAACATGCATACAGGTGAAGCTAATAAAGCGTGTTATAAATGAGAAGGCTATCAATTTGTAGCGTATATTTTTAATGTACCTATTCTAAAAGATGGTTACAAATTTTTAGGAATTGTATTTAAGGAGTTGTTATTTTGTTCGTAACGTGAAGAAAACATAAAATATAAGCATTTTTTGTATAGTTTGAACCTAAGAAACGTAGTCTTGACGGTGTTAATCAATATAAAAAAGAGAATTATCGAAATTGGATAATTAAGGGAAAAATTTGTTTTATTTTTTGTTTGAAATTGCGTAATTTACCTACTCTGGAAAGTTGTCACGACTACCTACTATTGTTTATGGTGTATATAAGTAGATAGAGACCGTATAGATTTGTTAAGTAAATTAAAACAAAATTATTCAATAAATATATATTACCGTATTTATACTAAAAGTTAAATTTGTAATAATTTTAATCAAACATAAGGTAAGTTTTCGCCCACGTTTCTATAATGTCACAAATGTCGCAAACGCACGCGGAGGCACGCCATTGCCGATGCGACGTTTGCTTTTAGTAATCGCCTTGTTTACATTAAACATACATCAATAATCTGCAGCTTTATTTACAGAATTGACCGTAGGTAAATAGACTTACAGACAAGTTTTCCGGTAGCGTTATGTCATTACATTGACCGTAATTACGGCAAATTTGTTTGTTAATTTACTTAAATATAGAATGAAATTTAACTAAAAACAACTTTTCGGAACGTTTGCTAATTATATATTTATATCTTAGTGGATGTGAATTTAAAAGTCCTAAAAATTACAAACTAGCCTAATCTTCAAAGGTTTAATTTGCCATTTGACAGTTCAAATGTCCATTGCTCGACTTTTCCGTTTATTCCCAGTAATACGGTTGCCAGTCCGGTTGACCGTACTACTGAGACTTTTAATTCCCAGTAGTACGGTTAATGGTGCCTGACCGTACTACTGAGACTTTACAAGTCTCAGTAGTACGGTTATTAGCGTTTCGCCGGCCACTGCCGCGGCACGCTCGCTGCGCTCGCTCGGCTCGCGCGATGTATTTTTAATGTTCTAACATAACCTAACCTACTTTTTGGGCCACTATATTATTTAGTAGGTTAGGTTATGTTAGAACATTAAAACACATCGCGCGAGCCGAGCGAGCGTAGCGAGCGTGCCGCGGCAGCGGCCGGCGAAGCGCTAAATAATATATTTAATGGAAATGTGTATTCGGTTATCTAGTTCTTTACGATAAAATTTTGCTGTTGGTATTTAAACTGTTAATAACCGTACTACTGATTCTTGTAAAGTCTCAGTAGTACGGTCAGCCGCCATTAACCGTACTACTGGGAATTAAAAGTCTCAGTAGTACGGTCAACCGGACTGGCAACCGTACTACTGGGAATAAACGGACTTTTCAATGCATTGTCATTGCATTGAAAAGTGCTCGTAACCAAATAAATTTCTACTTTGACTGATATAAGTTAGTACTCGCAATAAGCGCGATATGAGCATAATGTTCATACTAAGGTTTAATTTGCTATTTGGCAGTTTAAATGGCCATTTTTAGACTCACTGTAGAATGGGTCATTTGCATGTAAGTAACTAATGAAAAGTGCTAGCAATTAAACAAGAATCTACTTCGACTAATATATTATATCTTATCAGAATTTTTTACCCGACTGCGTAAGAAGGAGTGCGTGATCGTTTTGTGGTAGATATTCCAAAATGTCGAACGAAACGCTTTAGCTTTAGCGCCTCATTGTAGACCATAATGGTCGTATAAGAGCAGGCAGCATTAGAATCAAGCGCCAGGTTATTATTAAATAAAAATAAAATTCACAATGCAGTTCAATAAAAATAAAAATAAAATTGTGAAGGTCAAATATGTAAGTTGTGTCTCACTTTTCCTCAAAAATTCACTTACACTTTCGTTAAAAACCAGTTAAGTGTGGCCACACATTGCGGTTTTTCTATTTACTACTAACAAACAGTAAAAATATGACGAAACACTAATGGTCTGGCACAAGACCTATTGCCGTACCAATTCGTCATACCTACAACTTACGACACCGGACCTTTATAACTATATCGCTATAAGGTAAGCAGTTTTTCATTGACAAATGAAGTAAAATATTAAAGTATTTGTTGTGACATGGTGCTATGTTTATATGAGGTTTATACTTGCACAAAAATGATTAGGAGGCGTCTGATACTAAACGACTCAAAACAGATTATGTATAAAGTGTGATAAACAAGAAAATATATACTATTCAATTTTTATATAGAAGTAAATATTACACATACACACACGCTAAAGAGAAAACGTAACCAAAAGTAGATAGCGTAGAACCCGTCTCTGTCAAAAAAGGCGTGTCTGTCTGTGGCACCGTAGCTCCCGATTTTGATGTTGTTTTTTGTTTGAAAGAAGAATTAGTCGAGAGTGTTCTTAGCTGTTTCATCAAAATCGGTTCAGACGTTTTTTTATCGGGGATTTTTGGAGTTTTCTAAACTTATACTTGATGTACCGAAATTGAATTCTGTTTAATTTAATTTTTTGTTACTAATAAAAAAAAAAACTTTAGTTGCCTAACATTGCTATATTTAGAGTTTATAGGATATAATCAAAATATGATATTTCAATTTAATATAATTCATTGCATAACATAAAACATCTAATAAAGCAACTAAAGTCAAGTTTAATTTGCAAATAACGTAACCTTTCTCACGTATCCTTATATTGCGAATATATTGCTTTTGTAATCGATTCGAAAAAATCGATTAAATTACAGGCTTCGAGTACGGTACTGTATAACGATAATCCGTAATTATGGTAAAATTTACAACACTATTTTGTGGGTCAACACTATAGCAGTCTGTACAGGTTGTAATTAACATGAATAATTATTTAGTGAACTGTAATTCCTTTTAATATTATGTAACAAATAATGTATACGTTATTATTTGTTAAGATTTACATAAGTATTGACCAACTGATAAGAGTATTTTGAATATCTTGTTACCCATAAAGTATACTTTTTGGAATGTGAATATTATGTAATTTTATATATTTTTGAATCACCCTGTTTACTGTGAAACTCTATGCTAAATCTTAAAAACTGGATTCACATTATGTTTGTAATTTATAGTGATAATTTATATGATGTAGTGAGAAGCCCTTAGTAACCATGGTCCCTCGTCAACAGATACTTGCCATGTTATATTTCAAGGCTTGCTTAGTGCACTATGAAAAGTGCTTGAGAAAAGTGAGGTATTCTCTTTTCTACTAAATGACTAATATAATAATTATATACCAGCCTTAACACTTAGAAGATAATGCAGAATTAGGTACGACACCTCGCGCATCTAAATCTTTCAATGATGCTTAATCTGAAAACGCCATCTTGTTGAGTAGTCCTTATATTTCTAGCTTCACATATTTTCTACAGTCCGTATAACCTGAAATGCTAATATGCACATACAATAACAAGTTCAAATAAGTAATAATAAGTTCAAATAAATATTAAGTAATAATTAGGTAAGTATTGCAGACCTATTATTTTTATCTGTTTATCTTTATCCAAAGAGATTTTAACACTACCGTTTACTTTATTTAATGTATAGGTCAGATGACACCAACCTGTCAATGAAACATTAATTTCATTCATTTTTCGTTTTTTTTTTGAATCAACATGCTATAATGGTTTTTAATCTCGCAGTTTTCGCATAATATTTTTTTCCAATTTTTTCAAAATTATTTACGCAAGCTTGTCATATACTTTTTAGTATTTGTTGAGTTGATTTACATCAAAGTACCCTACAATCGATCCAATTTTGAGTTTTATGTCTATTACCGCTCAAAAGATACAAAAGTTTAAATGTAGGACAAACAGATAGACACCGTAGCCTCACGAATAGGCTTCCGTAATTTCATATTATGCGTTAAACATATAAAAGCTTTATAGTAGAAGCTGTTTCATAAAATTATTGCAAGGAAGTCCCACGTCCATATTCTCAGAACGTCTGTTACATAGTTCCGTGATAGGTATTACATAAAGCTATCATTCTGTAGGGTATTCGCGCACTACAAGGTCAAAACCTTAAACTACTTGGTGCCATCTTGGTCAACCAAATATTATTAAGTTTAATTTTTTCACGATCTGACTGGTAGAATTAAATTATTATTTTTAACGATCATGTACATATGTACATATACTATAATAATATATATGATATGATAATAATATTATTTTTCTGAGATATGCAGATTATACAGTCGTAATTTCGATGTGAAATTATGTTTTCAAATTTAAGGTTTCTGAATGAATGACCGATATACTATATTTAAACAAATTAATTATTGCATATCTACCATGTTTGTTGACATAGTAAGCTAATAAATGAGACAGTGCTATAATAAATTTAGTTTGAAATTGCATTTTATTGCTAATCATTTATTACTATGTGTAAACAGAGGACTCTTTTTCTTGTCTTGATCTTTCATGAATTATTTTTGGATAATTGTTCTTGTGTATCAAGAACAATTACCTACATAAAATTACGCCTATTTTCCCTTACGGGGTAGCCAAGGCAGACCATCAAAGACTTTGAGGCCGTTTGACGCTACAATTGTCCATGGTTAGAGGGTTAAATGGAAGGGAGAAGGTATTTGATTGAAGGGTAAGATGTAGGTAATATTGGTCTTGACAGTGCACGGCAACCCTAAATTTTACTGCTGACCGCGGAAAACAGCCAAATTAATTTGAAGATGGCTCTCAAACCTTCAAGGCCACTCATAAATATTGATTTAAATACAAATCACATTCATTCATCTCAGCTTGGAGGCCAGGGCTTTTATTGTCGACCTTTTAACTTAAATTTACTGAAGTGACTTGTCCATTAGTTTAAAACTTACGACAGAAATTTTGATGATTTGTTTTATGTATATTTTATAGGTTGAAACAAAACTATTTTGATGAAATTACAATATTTTATTATAAGGTAAATGTACACAAGTTCGAACATGTCCTAGAGCTCGAACGCTTTGCGGTTTTTTGTTTTTTAAACTTTCCTACTAATACTTAATAAGATTTTGTGAATGGCAAAAAATTTGTGGTTATATTCTAAACCAATATAGTAGCAACACTGAAAAATTGGTCTATTGGCGACCAGTCTACATTACAACAAAAGTGCGCTATCCGAAACTATTAAAAAAATTTCAAGTTTAGTTGCTACACTTCGTTGCCACCACGTCATTTAGTTTATTTTGTTTCTCAGTTCTGCGTAATGATACGGTAAGTGTGTTAGTTTACTAAGATACTTAAGAAAATTATCTAGCGATATAACCTATAAATTGAGAAGATTTTAATTGATTGGTTGTTATATTTGTGCGTTCGCCTACTAGTACACACTTAACCTCTAGATGACCCAATACTCGGACAAAATACATATTTTTCGTCCGAAGACTAGGACACACTTTAGCTTTTGCTATTCCTTGTACCTAAGTCCGTAATACATCTTTATTGCCTTGAAATTAGTTTCAATTTCCCTTAAACCTGTGGCAAATATCTTCCGAATGTTAGGACATATATCGATGGGTGCATTTATGTGTCTTATTACGTTGAATTTAGTTACATTTTTGTTTGGCTTAGTACGAGTAGATGAGATAATATTATATAGTTAATTCGATTTAATTGACATATAATAAGAATTTAATACAATTTATACTATAAAATATATAGATGTCTCTAAGTGTGAAACAAATTAATTTTGATTTGATTTGATACTTTCAAAGTCAAGCAAAATTTATAAAATAAAAATGCAATTATATTACGTTTTCGTTTTCGTATAAATTTACTCTGTATTTTTTCTTTATTTTTGTGGCTTGTCGTTTTTACTCAAAACTAGGTCTCAGTGACAAAGAAGAAAAGTTTCCTAAGAGTTTAGGTACTTATCGATCGATTTTGATAATATTTGGTACATTTTATGATATGATTTTTGATCTACGTGTTTTTTTTGCAATGATAATTATCTATGTTCAGTTTATGAAATGTTATATCTAGTAGTTTAACCTAAACAATTTTTTGATCTATATTATTTTACTTTATTTCTATTATAGTCCATCATAAACAAGAAGCGCGAGGCAATGTTTGAAGTCTTAGAGGCAGTCAATAAAGGAGCCACGGTTTCAGCTACTGCAAGACAGTACAATGTACCAAAGTCTAGATTTTTTATACACGACAAACAACGCGGACTCTCTTCTGTCGTAAGCTTCATGGGACCGCCGACGGTTTTGTGCGGGATTCGTAGCACAGCTTTCCGCTGGCCGACCGCAGAGAGTTGGGGGCCCAAGTACGCTAATCACACATGAAAGGCTGCCTCACCATATAGCGAAAAATCCTGGGACTGCTCCTTGATGCCGGTTGGCGACCAGACGAGAAGACCTCAAGGATTTTTGGGGGATTATGGGCGTCCCCGCAGTCTCTAAACTAGCCTCCTTATAGTGCGATGTCATCTCGTGTTTGTACCCTGGACTATGTGACTGGTGCCTCACCCAACTCCCGTTCTCCACACATCTATTCATTCTACAATAGTAAGCTGTGCAATCAGCAGAAGCACACTCTCTCGCTGCGTGCACTTCTGCAATATATTCGATATTTGCGTGCGAGATCTGCACGCAAATATCGAACCAGTACGATACCATCTTGAAACTGAGAACCCGCACTTGCTATCCGTCACGGAAACGCAAATCAGATGTCCTACTGACACAGCCTATCTCTCTTTCCCAGGCTATGTACTGAAGCATAGGTGGTCTGGTAAAACACGCGCTGGTATCTGCGTCTACGCACGTGATGACATCTTCTATAGGCGTCTCCGTGACCTTGAAAGTTCCAGATTCTCTATTCTGTAGATTTTGGTCGACACTGGCTTAGAAAAGACCCTACGCCGGCTTCTATTCCTCGCACACCGGGAACGAAGAGACAACTCTGCTGTTTCAGCAGCTCAGTGAAAAGGCAGATCTGGTTAAACGGCGATATCCCACAGTTCAGCTTGTTCTTCTGGGGGTTTTTAATGGTTATCACCGGAGTGGCTATTCCCAAACCAGAAGACAGACCACGCAGGGAGAGAGGCGTATAACCTAGCAATGTCATTAAATCTCACCCAACTGGTCAAGGAAGCTATGAGGGTACCCAAAGTTGACAGCCACACAGCCAACTGCTTGGACCTTTTACTGACGAATGATCCCGACAGATATTCCATATCATCAGCACCACTTGATGGATCCGATTACTGTCTGGTGAAAGTTGTATCGTCTAGCACATCTACAACATGCTTGAATCAATCGGCAATTGCCCAAGAAACCAATTTCAAATACATTTAACACAATTTCATAATAATATTTTAAGCGATTTTTTTTACCTTTATAAGATGAAATGGCTGAACCGATCGTTATGAAATTCAGTGTGAAAATAACTGTGAAACTGAAGACGGACATAGGCTACTACTTATCATTATAACCGTTTTTCATAATTACGCGGGTGAAACCGCAGGTGCAGGCAGTTCAAAGTTAGTAGTATCAAATTATTGTTAATCTATGTTTTTAGGTATTTTTCTTTCATAATTTAAAAGAATCCGTCTAGGTTAATTTAATGTGATTTGGTCCATACAAATGGATTTAATTTTATTAGACTATATTTTTTTATACAAGATAGATCCACGATTGACCACCAACTGGCCTGATGTTAAGCGGCGGTGTGGCCGAGGATGGAGCTTGTCGATCCAGAAGATATCTATTCACTCTAGCCTTGAAAATTCCAAGATTGTAGGTCTCAGGAAAGAGAGATGGCGGCAAAGAATTCCATTCTTGTGCAGTACGCAACAGGAATGTGGATCGATATCGCTGAGTACGGATTTTTGGTATTTCAACGAGAAATGAGTGGTAATTCGCCAAATTCTAAGTAGCTTCCTGGCACCTAGTTTATCGTCACCGATTAACCTCACAGCTCGCCGGTCCACTGATTCCAAAGCTTCCAGCTGATACTTGGCTGATCCATCAAAAAGGTGGTGATACAGTGCGTACTTTGTAAGACTTGTTATCATACTGTTTGCGCAGAAGTTTTGCCTAGTAAAATAACGTTTCGATGTATCTATTGTAATGTATCATTTGAAGAACAAAGTAAAGTTTGTTTATATTGGTTGATTATCTGTAAAACAATCACAAAAAATCTTAATTTCACTAGAATTTATTAAACTAAATTTACTATTGAACTGATTCTGAAACTAGGTAGTTTCGACTATATTTTTTCAAAAGATGTTCCAAATAGGTTTCTAGGTAGGATAGGTATCCACCAAATATTAAATAAATAATTATGGCCCTAAATCTGCCCGTTGCTGGTCACGGGCCTCTCTTTAACTGCAAAATTAGTAAATGCTTTTCGTTTTTAAGTTGTATATGAAATATATTATTTCGATAGTTATTAAAATGTATTTTTCTTTCACGTGAAGTTCTTTACGCACTTTGAACTGAAATACTATTTTATTCGTAGTTTACGCATGATTTTTTCAGCTCTGCCTAAAATTTTTTTGAGTAATGACGGGATTTTAAACTCTAAATTCAAGCATATACAGTTCATATTTGTAAGGCGTTCGACTTCTGGGACAACATTCCGATTTCTAGTGCAAATCGTTCGAGCATTGGTACTTTAGGGTCTTTTTGTACTATTTGCTTATTAATTACTATTAAACCTCAAATGTACCCTAAACAACTTATTTTGAGATAAACTAGAATGTATACCCTATCTAGCAATTAAAATTTCATTTTCGTATTTTAACTAGTTTCAGTATGGTAGAGCAACAAAGTCAGCAAAGTTCAAAATCGTTCGATTATTGGGACGTTTACCTTAGGGTCGCGTGGTCGCGACAAATTTATTTTTTATATTAAAATCTTGAATGTTGGATCATAGTCATCATAATTTTAAGGATTCCATAGTACATTTATGACAGGCCTCATGGCTCAGTGGTAGCACGACTGCCTCCTGAGCGGTCGTGGGTTCGATCCCCACCCAGGGCAAACATTTGTGTGATGAGCATGGATGTTTATTCTGTCTTATATGTATCATAAGTATGTATTTACAAAATAAAGTATATTATGTATTCTATCAACCATCTTGTTTCCATAGTACAAACTTTGCTTAGTTTGGGCTAGATGGTGTTATGTGAAATGTACCAATATAAAAAAAAAAAAAAAAAAACCCTTATAATTTCACCTTAAATGTCCGTCTGTCTGTCTGCCCACGGCGTTGTTCTAAGACTATTATTACTAGAAAACTGTAGTTGGCGTGGATATGTATATTAGTTATGCCGAAAAAGTCGTAGAATAAAATATTGGAAAAAAATTGGGGTACCTCCCGTACACGTAAAGTGAAATGTTTTTTCTCATCTGACTCATCGTGTGAAGTATCGTTGAACAGGTAATCAAAAAATATTGGAAGCGTGGGAAAATCATCTTTCAATTTTAGGGATCCGTTTGTGAAATATTAAGCTCTACTGGCTAAGCTGTTTACTTTAGAGATATTAAAAAAATCATGCTAGTAGCATAATTATGATGAAATTAAAAGGAAAACTATCACGGCTAAGTAGGCTTTACAAGTTAACGAGTAATATTCGATCAACTTAAAAAAGACAAAAATGAATATTTCATTTAAACTAAAATAAACTAACTCACATGTTCATAGTATAAAACAAGAGACCTTGTATAAGTTCACATAAATTATGATGTGTTATGTGATGTGTATACGGAACCCTACATTGCGCGGAGCAACAACCAAGCGGATGTGAGCAACTTTTTAAATTGTTGTAGCTATTGATTAAATCGGGTTGAACTAGTACCTAAATTTGAGAAAGTATAGGCAAGATTTTTTTATTACATTCACATTGTGTAGCTAATTACCCATACAAAAAAACACTAGTAAGCTGAGAATATTTTCTACGCAACAAAAAGCTTTGCTAATCAAAAAGTAAATAAAACTATTTTCTATTCTAGGCTCTCATTCTCACCACCCTGTTACGTTCTTAACGTTCTATTTCATTCATTCGAAAATTAGAAAAATAAATAATAATAATTGGACGTATACGGTGATAAAATACTTAATAATAACGAAATACCTAAGTGTAATGTTCACGTTTTCTGATTCACCATCGCTTTTAACATAACTATAACCTACAAAACAGGTTTTAAGTCACCGCAAATTATCTGATTATTTTCAAAGAACACCGCTAAAAGTTTCGGAAACACACAATAGCCTATTTGTAAAGTATCTTGTAACTTGAGAAAACCGTACAAAGTTACGGCCATTCAGCCGCAAGCGTGGGAGATTAATGCTAATACGTTAATAATAGCAGTTATTTAAGTTGCTAAACTATAACGCTATTTAGAGTGAAAAATAACGTAACCTGTGATTGCTTTGATACGTCGTTTAGCATTAAATGTCAATGATGTTATTAGATTCTGAAAATAAATACGTTAATGGTATATGTAAACATGTATACAAGTATTGCACACTAAATTTTTATTGCCTATTTTTGAATTTTACTACTTCAATAATATCTAGAGGTCTTTAATTCTTTTCATTTTTCCTTATTCATAAACTGGAATACCGACTTGAAAAAGAAGGAGGTTCACAATTAGGCTGTATTTTTGCATAACTCCGTTATTTATAAGCCGATTTGAATAATTATTTTTTGATTGAAAGGATATACTTTTAGATTGATCCTATATGGAAATTTCATCAAAATTGGTTAATTAGTTTGGTTATTTAAACAAAATTGCGTATTTTGAATTCGGTATGTGCGGCCACTATTATAAAAAATACCTCCCATAAACTATTTATAATCTTATAGTGTCAATTTAAAAAATCTAGACAATCTTCTACAATAAAAAGATAATAAGGAACATCATAAAAAATCGGTATATTATCATTTTTAATTTTATTGATAGGCTCTACATCTTGTAAAACAACTTCATATTTAACTTGATGTAGTATTTTATAGATTTTAATTGCTATAATTATCTTGTTATTTATATTCATTATTTGCAATATTTAGGTGTGTTTCAGTGTGGTAGGTGTGGTTCATATGAATACAATTAAATAAAATGGTTCCTACTTTATGGTATTATATTTGCTAATAAACTTAAAGACAAAAATAACAAGAATAATGACATAATTAAATATGGAAATGTTGTATTAATTCTTTTGATGGTACTAATAACCATAATATAAATTTCTTAGACGTTGGTTTTGTAATCTATGTATATTGTATTTAAAAATAACCGGTTAAACAAATTATAGATTCTTTATTTTTTCCAAAGGTATGGCATTGATGTCAAGTGTGGGTCGTTTCATATTAAAGTGTTAAGGAGATAACGCAATGCTTGATTTTTATAACGTAATGAACCTCTTAAACTAATAATATGTACATGAACTACTTTAACTTTTGATAAGTATAATTGCTATTTCAGTAGAAGAAATTAATTATTTATTATATAGGTACAATAGTTTCATATTTTTATTAAATACACCTGTCAGGACCATACCTTGTTTGGTAATTGTTTATACAATTTAAAGATTTGGTGTGGCCCATATAATACACGTTATCTATCAGATTTATTATGAATTTAAAACATTTTGAACGAAAAAAAGTTAAAAGCCCCGATAATCGAATTGATACGATCGAATACATATAGTAATTTTTTGTTTGTATTTTATACAACTACAACATATATATTATATTTTTTATTGCTAATGTACAAAACACATTTAGAAATAACTATGCTAGGTAAATATCCTGATATAGAACAATATATGGGTCTGAGGTTACTAGTGCTACAGACTAAAATAGGTACTCATTAATATCTAGCAGTTTAATATGTGAAAGTTAAGCAATAAATAATAATAATACCTTAAAGCTAAAAATTTCCATAGATTCCAGTTTCGTTACATAAAGATGGTAATACAACCTTGACAGATAGTGAATCATTAACATTGGCTTAGTTTAGGCTACGCTTTTAGCATAGTAATAAAATCACCTACATTGTATTGCAAAAAATATGTTTTACAAAAACTATTTTTTTTAGCTAGTATTAAATGTAATAGCTTAGAAATAGGGCTAAATAAAGGATTTTGTATGTGACATAGCAACAATTGTATTTATTAAAATGAATAATAATGGTCAAATGGTCACAATAGCATTAATATGATTGTAATTATTTATATAGGAAGGTGGGCATACCTACCTATGTATATCAATAATTGCTCACTTTGTTGCTTAAGTACAAATATAGGTACCTATCACTCTGCTTTTTCATATCCAATAATGTATTTTTTTCTTTATAGTGCTGATGATGAATTAATGCAGATGATGCGTGATATCTTAAGTAAAATATTAGGTTTTTAGACAGGCATTTAAAATTTCCGGAGGTCAAGTGGTCACGAGAGGTTTCTAGTTAAGGATATTAATTTAATTAATAATTTATGAATTTTTCGACGTTCAGTAAACAGGATGTCGGTGGCATTTAAAACGCATTTAATACGTCAATACATTTTGCATTTGTTTAAAGCATATATCACAACTAAACGAAAATCAACAATTTGCGGTTTTCGAGTATCTATACGTAATCACGTACGCATCCGCTTAGTTGAATTTTTGACTTCTTTTTTTATTACAAATGTTTTAATATGCACAGAAGTAATTGATTTAGTGGAATATCATATTTTCCACTGTCATTATATATAGTGAAACTATTCGTTCAGGGTCACAACGTCCAGATACCAAAAATGACAAGTCCCAAAAGGTCCAGTTCAATAATTTTGATTCCATAAATTTTGCTTTCCATGTAATCCCTATCATACGCAAGTATATATGATGCTCATGGATTATATTTCACCCCGTATGTGCAGATGATCTAAAATATCCTCGTTAAAGATTTTGTATAATAAGTTATCAGCTATTTTTACAGAAGCTATTTTTACTACCATAAAGCTGCGCAAGAGTAATTTCGTTGTAATTTCGGCTCGCGCCATAAATCATCCAGTTCGGTGGTATTTTATATGCCATTGTTGGAGTTTGCCGTGATTGTTGGAGGGCGGTTCTCACGGAAGATGCTCTGGTGTAACCCACTTACCCACATTGTGTGTTACGTACTAACGTGCGTACTAAACTGATTTGTTTACAAAATACGTTAAATTTTATTTCAGATCATATTGAATGGCGAGAAATCCAGATGTTCTTAATTGATGGCCTATTCCAATATTATATCGCAATCTATTTGTATTTTCTACCGAAATTGTTGCAAATTTTATTTGCCTGTCATGGGTAGCGACGGGCAGAGTAACGTACCCAGCCTTAAACGGCTTACACAACCTTACCAATTCGGCCACATACATAAGTGGATCACGTGATGTATTAAAAACTTTGGATAGTATTTTTTGCTTAATACAAACAAGGATAGATGTTACTCTGTAACACATGCTTGAGATAATTGCTCAGCTGGAACCTTTACATTGATATATCATATTACATCGCATTACGAACGATCTTTCTGTGCAAGCAATGGTTAGTAAAAATATTGATTTAAAATTTCTCTGAAAAGAGAACTATCGCATCCATAAATGGCAACTGACATCTCGATCGATTGTGATGTTAGTCGGACAGAATAATGAAATAAGGACAGCAGCACCCACAATTCTACATTTAGTTATCTTTTCAACCTCTTTTTCTGCTTGTTCTTTTTTTTTTTCTTTTCTTTTCTTTTCAGACTCTAATCCATGTTCAACAGATTATTGGCTACCACTTTTAGTGCCCAGACAGTTAACTAATAATACTCAATGTAAGATAAGCAAAAACAAAAGAGTACGAAACTATGTCAAGTTCAATTAATATATTGAAATAAGCGGTTCTCACACTCAAAATTGGCTTATTAGCCATTTTTGTCTAGTTACGTGGATGTGGCGCCGCTCCTTTTCGTAATTTATGATGTGTTCCTGATCATTTGAAATTCAATTTGATTATGAATTAGTCTAAAATAGCAAAATGCTTAAATCTATTGAGCTATTTGCATACAGCATTTTGCACATTTTAATCTCATTAATAGACGAGTGGAACAAAGGATTATACACTGAGATCTGAGTTCAAATTATTGAATTTTTTATTGTTCTCTTCTTTGTATTGGATCCGCGCGATTAGCGCATTTGCCAATGTCAATAATTGGCATTTCTTCAATTTTAATACTCATTTTAAAGTTCAAGTCATGCTTTAGCAAAGTGTTGGTGGCTTTCCTAGAAGCTTCTATGAAATTGTACTGACAGTAGGAAAAAACTGGATTAATCATTTTGTTTCGTTTTCATGCACAACAATTTCAGTCCATATTATCCATACTGCACAAGAATGGAATAGCTGTAGCTCTCAGGAAACAGACTAGGCGGTATCCCTACCATCTAGTCTGTTTCCTGAGCTACAGTTTGAAACTTTTATTGCTACAATTATTAGATTTATCTTTTCTATCGACGTACTTATCCTCAGTTACACCATCACTTATCATCCTTTATGATCAGGCTGCCTACAAATCAAAATGCCTAAAACGATGTCAACTTGCAAATTGCCTAAGCCGTATAGGCAACTTCGTGGTTAAACAATGATCTATCTCGTATAAGGTTAGAGTGAATAGATATCTTCTAGATCGACGAGCTTCATCCTCGGCCACACCATCGCTTAACATCAGGCGAGTTGTGGTCAATCGTAGATCTATCTTCTATTAAAAAAAAAAAGTGTTCGTTTTATACACTTTTTTATACGAGATAGATTAATGTTGCTGTAGACGTATTGAATGACAAATGTGGTGGACTGTGTCACACAGTCACTAATCACCACTTCTGGAGCCCTTTTTAAAACTTGCAATTTTTTTATTTTTAAATCGAAGAAAAAAAAATGTGCATCATGCTGTTTAGAAGCAGTCCCTAAGAGGTGTATATCCAAATAGAAGGAATATTTTATAACTTACTGACTTTCATTTTTAATGTAATAAGTTCAAGACCCTCTTAAAAGTTGTAAGTCTTAACCATAGACACTGCACACCATATAGATACGATACACTATAGACTTTGACAAACTTTCGCTCACAGTGTTAATACTACAAACAAACGTTCGTAATTAGTTTGTTTAGCTCCACTGCGATACCCACTGACCCGACACACAATCAGATGTCCTATTCCGTGTCATCTTATTGCATAAGGTACCGTCAGAAAAAAAGTAAAATAGCGGCGCCAGTGGTATCGAGTTAAAATCATATTATCATGCTACCTGTGCTGTTGCCATGTAGATGTAAGTTATCTCGTCGATAGTTAAGACTCGTTGATTTACACATTTATAAATTTTTTAAAAAATACATGAAAAAATATCTATTTGATTACAAACGAACAATATCAGTCATTTTTAAGTATATCGAGTCATTGATATACATTGAGGATAAATAACTGATAATACAATGAAAATATTTTGTAACCGATGAAAGAGAGATCGTTTTTTTACATATATGGTCATCCATAATTTTTTACTGTAACTAAAGTAACTAAATTTAGTATTTTTTTGTAGAAAAAAGATATTTCAGGGTAAAAATTCAATAAATACTTAACTTAGTATTTTTTTACCAGCTCACAACACACTACAAGTTAGTCATTAAAATCACTTTGTACCGTTTTTTAAACTATTCATACTATATAACACGAAAATTAAGTAAGAAATAAACAAAACACGAAGTCAAACATGAACCATGTGCAATTGTGCATCCCTTGGATGGATATTTATGGAAAAAAAAAATACACATTTAAATATTTTTTAAGTACAACTATTTTGCTATCCGTACACACACTCGTAATACTTTCGCGTTGACCTCTGGCATTAAGTGCGCCCGCGCCGCCGCTGGACGACCGCATCTTCAATGATTTATGGATTATGCAAGTGGCCGTATTTTTACGGATAGGTGCTAATGTTGAACACACAATTGCAGTTATACAACTATGTAAGAACTTTTACAAGACAGATCCATTGACAAGCCACAAGTTTGGTCTTGGGGTTATATAGGTTGTCAGTTTGGATGTTTATAATTTGAAATGTAAATTGATACATATTTAACTCACAATTTTATTTATTAAATTGTGATAATTACTTTGTCTGTGTTTGTGATAGTTACTTTTTAGTGTGTGTTTTTTTCATTAGTTAGCTCTATGATTGACCACCAGATCGTATGTTAATAAACAACGGTGTGGCCGAAGAGGAGACGATCTAAAATATATTAAATTATACTAATCAGTAATTTCTAACAAATTTCTTGAAAGTTACGTAACCTTATATAGGCTGGGTAGCCTCATATAGGCTGGATAGTCTTATATAATAAGTTATATAATGCAGGCTGCGTTATATACGAGTAGGTTTAGGCGCACGATCGTTTGCCAGCAAATTAGGAGTTATTCACACAACATGAGTAAACCTTTTTCTACCCTTAAATACATTATCTCTTATTTCGATAGGTAATTCTTTATTTATATAGTTGGGCTCTACTGTTTGCTTTTTTAGGTTTACAATTTTAACTTCAGATTTATAACGACATTAAAAAAAAAAACTAATCGTAGAGAGGCATACACATTTATGATTTCAATCAGATAAAAAAGTAACATCGAAATCAGATAATGTTTAGGGATAGAAACAAATCTCCTATTTGTATGGGAGATTGCGCAAGAACCTTTTCCTTCAGACTAAAAGACACCGAAAACGACCGCGGTTTACCCATAAAAATACCACGTAAACTTAAATAAATACTTGTGAAAACTTAACAAATCACGAAGACACGCAAAAAAATATTTTTCAATACCAAAATTACTTTAGGATTGTTAAGCAATAATATTTCTCGATATAGCATTTTGTATCATTGAATGACACTCTTTAACTCCACTCGAGTGCTTTTATAAGAATGATTTTATTGGTTTTATTGTACGAAACAACATCACGATAGCAATAAATGAACATGTGTTTATTTTCAATGGATTATTAACTGGTGGATTTATGAATGAAATATTGTTTTTAAATATCATTTTGTAAAGTGTAGGTAGTTACAGATTTGTGAATGCAGCATATCTTTAGAATTGTGCATGTTTTAGACATTATGCAAGTAAGGCTTATTAATTATATAATGTCATGGAATCGTAATTTTTGTCTATTTTAAGTACATGATTTTGTGGTAAAAATACGTTTTTATGATGTTACAGTATTACAGAATCAGCTTTCAGTTACCAGCTTTTTTCAAGTTTGCTGTATAGATGAAAAAATCAAGTCACTGGTACTTTAAACTTTAAACAGAACATTTAAATTAAAATTTTGAAGTGTGTCAGTGGTGTAGAACGTGTTATTTCAAATGTCAACGATGTTTTATGTAATAATTAAATATTATCACGTGCATTAGCACTCATATTCGGAATTCTTGTTTAGGACTGAGAACCAAATGTTTCTGCCAAATATTATCAGTACCTATAGACAGTTCAATGAGATAATTAATATGGCATTGATGGCGCTGCTGTCCTTATTTCACTATTTTGTTCAGTCGAGACCACATAATATTGCCTCGATAGAACTGTACGTAAATTGACACAGACGGTTGGTATATCATGGTCTTTGTTGAGATAGATAATTTATAAAATTTTTGAATCTTTATACCATATTAAATTCACTCATCGCTTAACATCAGGCGAGTTGGCGGTCAAGCGTAAACCTATTTCTATATATAATTTTTTTTAATTAAATTAGTTGAAAAGTACAACTTGTACGCAAGTACCAACATACATTTACTAGTTATATATGTATGTGCACTACCTTACATAACTTTTTCTTGCATTTGCAGACCATCAAAAGGTTATCTAGAAGAAATCGCTCAAGGCCGCCTTTGCACCACCGAGATTATATATATTTACTATTTAGATTTAGACCTAAGCATTTATTGTTCCATCTTGTACTTGTATTTATAAGTTAAAACTTTTTTAAGCGTGTATGTTTGAATTTTTTTTTTTTTGTGTGACATATAGACATATTTATAATTTATTTATTATACAACAGAAAAAAGATTTATTTTCCAGTTAATGTAAAGATAAGAAATTTAGCTCGCGTTGCTCAGTTAATAAGTAGTTACTACTAACCATCTAATATGCAAAGCTTTGGAAATCAGAGCTTAACATTTTGAAACACGTGAGCTATCTTAATCCTTCATCTATATAAGGAATTCTAACAAAAATGAGCCTTTTTATGTCTGGCTTAAGTCTCAGAGTCATTACCTATGTTGGAGGTCATTTGGATCATAAAACTGCCACCTGCCAAGATGACGACTCTTCTAAGTAGTTGAAAATAAGTCTATCCTGTTTGGTAACTTTATTTGAAGCGAACTCAAGCTATGCAATAAAAGAACGAAGATACTCTTTTTGTAGCAGGATATCTGAGCATAGCAACGATATTACGATATTAACCAAAAAAACGTAAAAATTGAGATTTCGGACTACCTGGAAGTTATAGGTAGGTATATTTTTTTTATCAGCCCTGTTCTGTACAAACTGTCCCACAGCTGGGCGCGGGTCATGTTCTCATTTTGAGAAGGTTAAGGCCATAGTCTACCACGCTGGCCAAGCGCGGGTTGGAAGTTATATAGAATCTGAAAAAAAAGACGTGTGGCACTCGGAGACTGCCGCGGTAAAGCTATTGCATAATAGCTTTACGCGCGGTGTGTTAGGTTATTTTCGTTACGGAATTTCTGGATTCGGTCTCCACGCTCAAGGCCCGCGATAGAAGCTATGCAATAGCTTAAAAATTTTCATATCGATCCACAACTAGCGGAGATATCAATGAACATACATACATACTGTCGAACATATTATAATCTCATTATTTTTTAAACCGGTAATAAATAAATACTTGTCAGATACAAGATTTTATCAATACAAAAAAGTGCTTGAAATGACTCGCAAAATGTGCGCACATGCAATCGCAAAGTGCTGTGGTCCAAGTGAAGAGCAATATTTTCAGCGAAATATCCGGATGTAAAATTTCAGTTAGGAGCGCAGTGCACTGCCACACGGGATTTTAATATATTCTCACGCGTCACACAGATTTAAAATAAAGTAATAGACAAGCATTGCTCTTCTACGTGGTAATGCTGGCAGCATGCTGGGTACGCTGTCTACTGGTAGTGAGCTTGAGCGTTTAGATTATAATTAGACCTTCATTGGCCTTGTGTTTAATTGTGTAGCAGCTTAGATATTTATATGAATATACATAATATATGTACATACATACTTACTAGATTGTATGTTGTTTTGTTTGCCTATTTTCAAGTTAATGAATGATATTTAATACTAGTAGCGAAAGTTACAACTTACACACTACGGCCCAGCAACAGTATGGTAGCATAAAAACATAATTTCAATTGCTAATTACTGGGCGTCTCTACTCAACAAAATTAGCATTTCTGTGACGTAACAAGTTAACTTACTGTTGCTTTGCTTGGCTTGCTGCCAGTGCTACTTTGTCCATTTCACAAACCATTTCCAATTCCTGAACTGAGCTGCGAGGTTTTTTTTTATATCGGTTACAGGTCACGAATAATAACACTTTTTTAAACTATCACGGTCATTCATTAAAACACTATTATTATTAACGGAATATTTACCGTGGTTCGCGTTAATATTGAGCTCCCGATATTTCGGCACAGTTACATGCAAAATGTACACGGGCGACTGAAGAATGCAGGAACGGTTAAGAGCAGACATATCTGTCTACCCTCTTTCTTTGTCTTTTAAGACAAAGAAGAAGAAAAACGTTATCACTGGCACTCGAACTCGATTGATAGTCCAGACAAAACACACTCACAATATCACTGTATGTCTTCTTTTGGACACATTTTGGACGCGTATCTTTATTTCTTTTCTATTTCCTATTCATAAGCATGACACATGAACATGAACACTGACTCCATAACTAATTCAGAAATCAGAAATCAGAAAACTTTATTTTGTTGAACATGGTTGGTACACTACACATTACAAAAATAGTATACATGATAGTTATTTCAATTGTTGTATCACATGTCCGTACCTGGTGAGGCGTACGAATTATGAGATAAGATAAAAAGTATCAAGATTTATGGAGTGTTTAGATGAGAATGTCGCTACAGCTAATTTAGTAAATATTAGCTAATTACTCAACAAAATGTGCCTAATATTTTAGAACTACATATATTTCTACAGTTTACTATCCGTTTGCTACTATGCCACAGACAGACACACAGATGCCTAATGCTTTTTGTGTATAGTAGTTTAGTTAGAGTCTGTATATTGTTGTGACACACAGATACACAGATGTTTAGATACAGAAATATACATACCAAACTTATAGCATCCCTCTTTTTGCGTCAGGAGTTAAGAACCGACCACGTGCGAGTTGCACACATACACGTCTTATATATCTCATGGTATGGCATTACAATAAAATAGAAAGAACAATTAAATAATATAATTTATTACTTTTAAACTAATTATTAATTATTCAGATATAATTATATTATATACAATGTCAATAATCTAAAACTAAATTAGTCGAATAACCCGCCCCGTAGTAATGAAATAATATTAAATCTCTAAATAATTATAGTTTAAAAACTAAAAAACCGACTTCACAATGCGTAATTTTGTTTAAAAAACCAAACCACCAAAATGATTTCCGTGAAATTTATGGTGAACCAGTCTTATTCAAACAAAACAAGAATTATCCAAATTGATTTATAAATGATGGAGTTATGCGGTAACAAATATAAAGAAATGTGAAGTCGGTAAAAAGTAAGCATCTTTATTTATTTCTGTAAGTTTCTATGTTTTTGTCTCAATACCAGTATCTATACTTATTAAAAGAAAAACAAAATACCTGACTATAGAAAAGCAGTATTTACAGTCTAACTTACGATTTCGTTACAATTGCTACGCTGTTGAGTGTACGTTTTTTTTTGTGAGAAAGTATGCGTAAGATCAAATTAGAAGATTATAAATGCGCATTCTTTAGAATCATTCTAGTAAAATCACTTGTCCATTACGAAATAGTTCGTTGGAAGTTACGAAAAACCGTATTTTTTATTTTTATTTTATTTGACAAAATTAATCTCCACAAACTCCGGGGTCCGTGTCTTTTATAAACTAATACATGTATTTTTAACCACTTACATTTTTTATTATGCATGAGGAGTTTTTGATTTTGTGTAAGATGTATTATCATACCAAAAAATATAGCCTATAGGACACTCGAGAAGTGAAGGCGAATCTAACGACACATCGCACATCAAAATCGGTTAAGCCGTATAGGCTGTAGGGGATCATGTAGCAACATAACCCTCCTTACGCAGTCGGGTAAAAATACATCTATAATATCATACCTAGAAACAAATCTTCGTATAGTAATAAATCAAATGTAGAAACAATAAATGCCGACAATTTGACATGATTGTCGTACCCTATGCCACGGCTGTAGCGACATGAAATATGCATCAACTACTGTCTAGTAGGTAACAGTTGAATACACGTTGTATAACTTTGGAGAGAATCTGTGAAATTGGTGTTTACATGCCACCTCTTGTGGCATTGTTTTTGGTTATTCGAGGGCTTTCTGAATAAACTGTGCTTCTACGTAAGTGCGATTGTTTTGTCGCAAAGTCTCTACTTTGCGACATATATTATCAAAAAAATAAATAAATAAAAAAAAACGTTTCGAAAAGGCTTGAATTTTCTCATTTTGTAATTATTTACGAAATTGAATAATTATTTTCATTTTTTCATCTTGGTACTAAAATATGATAGGCATTGTTAAAATTAATGTCGACACATAATTTATTGCCCGATTAATCATAATTTTCTATTCTAAACTCTTTTAGTAAGTAAAGAAAATTTGTATTAAACAGTCACTTTGACATCTGTCACATGTGACATCCAATATTTTTTGGTTTATTTTTTACTAGAAGTAAAAAAAATTGAAAATTGAATAGAAAATTATGATTAATCGGGCAATAAATTATGTGTCGACATTAATTTTAACAATACCTATCATATTTTAGTACCAAGATGAAAAAATGAAAATAATTATTCAATTTCGTAAATAATTACAAAATTAGAAAATTCAAGCCATTTCGAAATGTTTTTTTTTAAATTTATTTTTTTGATAAGATGGCGTATTTCCATTAAAACTTACTTATTTGTTTGGTATGACAATGTAATGTCTACAATCTATTAAGTCGTTGGATTTTATGCGTAATGCGTATTCCATCCCAATCTCTAGCGTACATCTCTAACTAACGATCTTACATGTATAATGTATATTTGTGTGTACTAACACTGAATTTATGCGAAATTCAGGTCAAATGTCATTTGATTCTCAGATTTTACTGAGATATAAGGACTGTTCTTGACCCGCGTAGTGTTGAAACGTCTCATATAAATTCAGCTTTATGACGACGTTTGACATGGACATCATTTTAGACATGACAATAGATTTTATTTTAATATTCATTGGATTTTTTATTTCTATATTTGTTTTCAGCTTTTTTTAATGATTATACAGACAAGATGGGATGAACTCGGACGATATTCTATTTGCGTTTACGATACAAGCAACGACAAAGTTCGTCTGTGTTTTTTATTTTATTTATAGTATATTATTTAGAAGTCAGATTAACTTTATAATATGATGCACATATTATTTGAAGCTGTTCGTTTATTTATGAAACTTCTACATAAATAAACAGCTAAATCAATCATTATAAGTATTGAGCTGGCTGAGAACAAGAACATATATTTATATCAATACCAAAAATTGTCTTTTCATCGCGGCACGATCAAAACTGTGTATTATTAGCAGTAATACATATAAATATTAAACAGACTAATATATATAAACCTATCAGTTTTAAGGAGCTTGTCATGTTCAACGTTTATTATAAGTCACATCGATCTAATTTTTGTCGTGACTAAGATGGAATGCTCTACTTTGTCTTATCTCCTTATTTATTATTATTTAACACTTTGTTGCACACAATAACAAAGTAACAAGCTGTACAATAGGAGGACTTAATGCTAATAATGATCTCCTTCAGCATTACAATTTTCTCAGTCATTTAGACGTTACGCATAAGCACTAGAAATTTAGACCTATTTCTAGTCTATGTCAAGTGATTGAAATGTCAGAGTTTAATACGATATAACAAAACATATCGGTATGTTATTAGTGTACATAACATTTATGCTATATATACACTACAGAACAAATTTGGTTCTTATTGGATTAATTCATTTCGATGAGTATGCATCTGATCTGCATGATCTATAATTTCTTTTTACCGTTTTTACTATTGGACGTTTAGAAACACAAAAAAGCTTTGTCGTTTCATGGTATTCGAGGGTATTCAAAAAAACTGGAAACCCTTTTTTAATTCGACTTTCTAAATTCAAAGTCAAAGCAATTCAAATATAAATTTACACGTCAAATAAAATATTATGTTAAGGAATACACTTCTTGAGCGGGACCTGAGACGATCTGGGTATCTTTAAATCGTGATTGAATCTTTTCAACCGACTTCAAAAAAAGGAGGAGGTCCTCACTTCGACTGTATTTTTTAATGTTTGTTACCTCAGAACTTTCGACTGGGTGAACCGATTTTGATGACTCTTTTTTTATTTGAAAGCTGGTGCTTCCCGTGTGGTCCCATTTCAATTTGGTCCAGTTCTGATAATGGCATCCATGAGAAGTCGGTTGCTTAATTTTTTAAAACTATAATTATTTTCTGGGTAAGTGCGCTCCATCGTTAACCACAGTATCACTTAAAATCAAATAAGGTACAGAGAAAACAAGAAGGTTCTATGTCAATCTCGCTTAAGCTACTTTAGTACAAAGATTTATAATGTAAAAATTGCATAAAAGGCTGGAGAAGGATATCTTGAATACCCGATAAGACACCGTGATTGCTTAAAACATGTTTATTTAATTATGGCTCAGCTGATCAAGTTTCACAGTAAATATACAGCTTTAGTTCAAGTAACTTAACTCAAGCATAGACAAGTGCCGATGCAACATTTAAGTTGTTAGGTTAAAGGTGTGATGATCCAACAAGGTTAATTCACTTATGAATATGTTTTTATAATATCGAAAATAAATTATCAGGTTGTTCAAAAAAGGGGGAAAATATTTATAGTATTTTTTTAACTAGATATGTTGTGAATATGTTTCTTTATCTTTTCAGTGAGAAGTAGTGTACTGCTGGACATACTTAGACTCCAGTGTCCCAGTCAGTGTCCAGTCCCATGGATTTCTAAAAAACCTGCTTGGATGCGACTTGCACATACATTTTATTATTATCATTACTAATTTTAGACCCCGACTTAAAAAGAGGGATGTTATAAGTTTGAATTGTGTATCTGTATATCTGTATACACCGTGTGTCTGTCTGTGGTATTTTTATTTGTGTTTTTTGTTTGAAAGAAGATTTCATCGAGACTGTTGGCTACTTTTCGTCCAAATCGGTTCAGACGTCTTTTTTTGTCGGGAGTTTTGAATTTTCTAAGCTTATTATCATGCAAGAGAAGCCGCGAGACACAGTTTGTGATTTTACTGTAAGTTGAAAACTTGGAATGCATATATTATGTAACGTTTATGTACCTACTCGAAAAAAGTTGTGAGAAGGGTTAGGCCATAGTCTGCCACGCTGGCCAAATGCGGGTTGGCAACTTCACACATCTTCAAGATCATTGAGAACTCTCAGACATGTAGGTTTCCTCACGATGTTTTCCTTCACCGTTTGAAGTTGGCGGCAATCAACAATACGCACATAACTTCGAAAAGATAGAGGTGCGTGCCGTGGGATTCGAACCCAGGACCTGCGGATCGCAAGTCAGACGGTCTCCCGACTAGGCTGCCGGAAACTTGTACACGGTGTACAGGTATTCTGAACTCAAACTTTCTCTGTTCACCTTGAACCCTGCAGAAAGTTTGTATCTACCTAAGGTATCAAATATACATAATATCGTCGCTCGCATCGTTTAACCCCCAACCAAAAAAGAGGGGTGCTACAAGTTTGACGTGTGTATCTGTGTAGTTGTCTGCGCATCGTAGCTCTCAAGCGGATGGACGAATTTGATCTAGATAATTTTGTTTGAAAGAAGATTTCATTGAAATTGGTTCAGCAATTTTTTTCATCGGCCGTTTTTGAGATTTCTAAACTAATACTTGTGTAAAAAAACTAGCCCTATATTATGTTTACTATATATGTATACTATGTATACTACAGTGAGGTCTATATGTACTGAAGATTTGTTATAGAACCTAGAATATGTCGTATATTGCAAATATCAATATAACAATTATTGTGTTGCAAGTAACTTTAGAAGTCAGTGATTTTGCAAGATGCTTTTAAGACGGTGTATGCGCTTTATTTATAAATAGTACTGTGTTATTTGTAAATAAAGCAGCGGAAAACGCTTCGCCAACCACAAGTGACGTAAGAGCTGTTACTTTGAAAAATATCGCTAAATGCGGTTGAAACTATAGTCGGACATTTCGACTCAAAATAGATGTAAATGACACATCTATAATGTACGTAAAAACATTTCATCATGTTTAATGCAACTGTTTAAATTGTAAAATACTAAAATATTGTAATGTTATAATGTAATGTTGTAAAATATTGTAATTCACCTTAGGATATGATACAATCGGGGTGCTAGCCAGAAAAAGTTTTTCAAAACTCTGAAAGTGCAGATAAAATCGCAAGATGAAGCTGGTTTTATTTTGAATAGAAAAATAAGATAAGTTATATCAACTGCTACGGATAGCATGATAAATTATGACTAAAATAGTAGCTTTACTTTAGAACATTTATCGCATAAAATTTGTATTGGCATAATTTGGTTTTAAGAGTTTGCTTTACATTTTAATAGGGTTAAGTAATATTTAGTAGTTTACAATTCACAAAGTTATACATCAAAGACACTAGAGACAAAGCAAGCAGTAAATCTCACTCATTTGTCTAAAATTAACTTGATTGAACTGGAACTCCTTTTAGTTTCGGGATTTTCCGGTTCGGAACGTTGCACGTAATACACAAACAAAAAGCAAAATCTTTCACTTGATTTTTTAATAAATTATCAAAATTTTATCATCCTCTAAACTGGACTAGCTTTGAAAGTTGTTAGTGTTTTTATGCAACTCCGAACCGCGGGCAATCAGCTGATGCACGTTGGATTGTTTTATTTATTCACATTACCCCATTTTGGTTGACACTAATTAGCGGTTTATTAAGATACATCCGGTTTCGTTACATACAAAAGTTTTAAAGTTTTTTTTTGTCAGTGATATTAGATTAAATTATTTAATATTAATAATGAAAGTTATAATTTATCCACTTCAATTTCTAAAATATTGTAATTATATATAATTCTAAAATATTATATATTTATCACTTTCTAAAATATTGGAAATTACATACTTTATAACTTAAAGTATTAAAAAATAGCTTGTAAAAGCAAGGGCCCCAGAGTTCAAATTTATGTAGTAATTTATGGAGTATGAAGTTCAAATTTAAAAAAAAAAACCCCAAAAAAATTCGACTTGAATTTGCCTCGAAATAATAATGTATCATAGAGATAATGTCAACAAAGGTAAAATTATACATTATGTTTTTTTTATCAGCCCTGTTTGTACAAACTGTCCCACTGCTGGGCGCGGGCCATTTTTTCACTGTGAGAGAGGGTAAGGCCATAAGTCTCCCACGCTGGCCAAGTGCGGGTTGGCAGACCTATTTGGGTTGGTATACATTATGATTATTAGGATGGGAATACAGGGATCATTAATGCATTTTAATTTTAGGGTTAACTAATGAATTACTTAATTTAAGAAACTGTTTAACAAACGCGAGTTTTATGCGTTAAAAACCAATTTTCCGGCTGTACCGCAGTGTCGAACCTCGACTTGTAATAATAATTACTATTGCAGTAAGGTTCACACCATTGAAATACTTGAAATGCGCACGCTAACGTGATACGAAATACGGAAATTAATTTACATTAAAGCAACTGTCCCACCTACAACGCGCTATACTACTATGTAGTACTATTAAAGTCTTTTGTGATACTACTCCACTACACTAGCTAATTTTGATTTTTCGTTGACAGTAAGATGTGACTACGACTTAACTATTGTAAATTAGTAATCAAATTTAATTATTTATTGACAAATATTACTATTGAATAGATTGTTGATGTACTTATAAATATATGTCGATATTATATTATTTTGTTAATTAAAATTTAGTTTTATAATTTACATTTATTTTTTAATCTTAATTTTTAATATTGTTTTGCAATAAAAAAGTATAATAAGAATATAAATACTGTAAAAAAACTTAGAATTAGGGTACCACCAATAGATCAAATTGCCGGTGGTGCAAGTGAAGTGTGTAAGTCTCGCTTGTTGCTAGTTTTCAACAGTGGAACAAGTGCCTAAGATGTGCTAGTGAAGGGAATAATTAATTAAATTGTATGAAACGCATGAACTTTACAGTTCAAGCAACTTTATTTGCGTGATATAGACGTAATAATATCCAGTACAGAATATTAAAATAAAACAAATATTAAAATGTCTTTTGCATAAATAATACATAATTTTAAGATCTACGTTTTAAATAACTTTGCAAGATCTTGGTAGAAACTAAAAAAAAGATTTACGATGAAATATCGTTATTCTCGAACAAAATCTATAATCAAAATAAGAGACTTTATAATTAAACATAAATATAAATAGTCTATTTAATAAAACAAATCACTAAATATATTAAATGCATAAACATTCAAATATTAATACTTACGAAAAATTCGTGCGCACGCGTTGAAGTCTTTTGTACACGCGAACAGTTAACATGACTATTTTAACCTTTTACTTTAGTCTATAAAATATGTTAAATGATTATTTATACTAAAAACAAACTATTCCACTATAATATAATTATAATCATTTATTTATTAGTACTTATACTTTAATATTTTAGATTATTGTAGCGTCCGTTTCTGCAGAGACGTGCGGAAGTTGCTTCCGAAAGGCGGTACGGCTCTTATCGTGATTTATGGGAACATTACAGCATAATGAGTTCAGTTCTGTTATGAATACGAAGTTTTAAGTGAATATAATCAACTCAGAATTTAAGATTTATAGTTATATATAATTTGATGAGATTCACCACCATTATTAAAGTGGATATTATTATAATTACAATTTTTCAGAGAACATCTTAAAATTACTCATAAAATATTTTTTGGAAATTTAAAATGACCTAGGTATGTTTGTATTCACCTGTATAGCATTTGACCCATTTCTATAACAAAAAAAAACATAAGTATATTAAACCTATTTATTGAAATTAACCACTCACCTGGCGCGAAAGAAAAAAAAATCACGACACCACGTCACTCACAAAAAAAATATAAACTTCAAAAATTTAAAATTGGAATGTCCGTTTCGCGCGCTCGCTGGGGTCAGAGTGCGTAGAGCATCTCATCCCAAGACTCGCGAGCTCGCGGAGTGAAAGTGTTTATATAGCCTTTGGTGGCTGCAGCAAGCTCATCGTGACATCACATGCATGTGCCGATAACAATGAATGGGTGCAGCTGAGCTTCGGGGTGGTGACCTTGAGATCTATGGTTTGATCTAGGAACCCATTTGATCAGTAGTGCGTTTGAGAATTTGGACGGATCGGAGGCGATTTGGCGAGTATACAATTTGGCAGGACAAAGTCTACCGCTCTGTTACTATAAAAAAAAACTTTTTTTTTTGTAGAAACAGGCTCTTCACCGACAGTGAGCGAAAAGCGACGTCATTCTATGACAGTTCCTTGAAATGACCTAATAATATATTTTTGAATTTTAAAAAGCTGAGATAAATTGGTTGAGATATATGGATTGATCTAGGAATTTATTTATGTTTAGTTATATTTTAAACAGTAAAGTAAGCACGCCTAATTTATACAGTGATAAAAATACAGCTATCTAAGCTATGCGATACTTGTGTATAGCTTGGGATAACTATTAGATATACTTGAGTTTAAGGGTGGTGGTGACCCTTCTCACAATGAGAAAATGGCCCGTTCCCAGCAGTGGGACAGTTTGTACAAACAGGGCTGATAAAAAAAAAAAAGGGTGGTGACCTTGATATATCAGGTTATGGTTTGATCCCGGTGACCTTTAACATTTACGTTAGGAATGGGCGTATGCATTTACTTACATTTAAGGAATAGGATGTGGATATTATAGTTATAAGGAAACCAGTTTGGTGGTCAAATATAGATTTATTTACAACAAAAAAAAAAACAATTTACGGTCAGTTATATTTTAATTAATAAGGATACCAACTTGTATATATAGTTGTCAAAATTATTTTGATCTGAAAAATACCATATAATATTATGTAATACCACTGACTCTTTGGTTTGTGATATCTAAAATGTTTATTTAGATTCTAAAGAATAATATAGATATACCAAGGTTATGGGGTTCGTAGAAGTATATTTATTGAGAAACAACTTTGGATATCACACGTGCATTACGTATTTTCTCATTTATATGAGAAAAAAAATACAAAAAAAAAAAAAATATTTTCTACTTCTAAATATTAACCAATTTTGTTGATAATTCTAATTTAAATAGAAGCTTAATCATTTAAGATTATATCCAGACAAAAATAGGAATAATATAAATCATCAGATATTGTCTATGAGCAGATATTAACGATTCGCGACGGAATTTTCAAAATCTAATACATTTATTTTAATATTTTTACTAACAACTATATATGGGTTAAGATTAGACATACATTATTTTTCACACAGCATCAGCATCAGCTCAATAGTGTTCCTTTTTACGTCATGTAAAAGGGTCTAAATCACGTCATTTAAGCCCGAAGGCTGTAATATTGTAGATAGATAGATAGATAGATAAACTCTTTATTGTACACACCTTAGAAATTTTCAATCAAGATAAGTCATTTAAAAACTAGTGTAACAACTGGCGGCCTTATCGCTAATAGCGATCTCTTCCAGGCAACCTTAGGATGGAGAGGAGTGAAACTATAGTAATATGACGGGGCGTGCAGTATAGGGGAGGAAATTATCTAAATATATTAATCTGAATATGTATATACCTATATATATATATATATAATTAATTCCCTATATATACCTATGGAGTAGACATACATTCTATTCTGCTACACACTAATACTATTGTATTTGGGATTTCATTGAATCCTACGTTACACTCGGGATTCAATATGTCGCCCGTGACATAAAACAATATTTATCCTCTTCGTACATTAGTACAAAAACAATAAAAACAAACAGTTTTGCCTTACCGAACTTAAAACTGGACAAGCGCGCTCGACCGTAGGCCGCAACTGTCGCTTAACATCAGGCGAGTTAGCGGTCAAGCGCAAACCTATTATCGTATAAAAAATATGCGGGCCAAAATATCACATACTTCGTAAATGCCGCCTGCTTCGTAAACGTTTACTTCGTTGTTTAATCCACTATTTTCACTATCACTTGATTAAAAAAAACTGAGGCGTTGGCAACAATGCATGTAGAGTCGTCATCGCTTTCGTCGCAGCACTGTCAGTCTAACTCGGAAGTTTCTTAATTTAAGCATGCAAATGTGAATTAAAATTATACAAAAAATTAAATGATGAGTAATACGGGTTCAGCGAACACTCAGAATAAACAATTAAGTAAGGAAACATTAAATTTCACGGCAGAGTGCGCAATGATACTTACGTTTGGTACTTTTTATGAATCCGTACTAAAATAGTAAAGTGAACATGCTATTGAATAAATAAATAAAATAAATATTTGTGGACATTTCACACAACACCATCTAGCCCAAACTAAGGGAAGCTTGTACTATGGAACTAGATGGCTGATAGAATACATATATACTTTTTTTTTTGTAAATATATACATATGATACATAGAAACACCCAGACACAGAACAAACATCCATGCTCATCACACAAATGTTTGCCCTGGGTGGGGATTGAACCCACAACCTTTAAGTTCAGCAGGTAGACGTAAACACACTACCAACTGAGCCACAAGGCCAGTCTAATGAATAATAACAGTTAAAAAAATTGAAAAACCGACTTCAAAATACGCAATTCGTTTACTTGGATGATCTTTTTTCAGTAATTTTGTTATGAAAACCAAAATACTGAACCAATTTTAATATAAAATTTATATGGAACCACCTCTGAGGCATTATACCTGCCAAACAAAACAAGAATCATCAAAAACAATGCTTAGTTGATGGAGTCATCGCTGAACAAACATTAAAAAAAATACAGTCGAATTGAGAACTACCTTCTTTTTGGAAGTCGGTTAAAAACTAAAACTTGATACTTCTTTACCCTTATAGTATTTTTTTTATTAGATTTTTATTTTTAAATTGTATTACCGTAATAAATTTAATCATAAGAATTATACGTACTTTCAATGTAATCTTTAAGCCCTATTTGACTAGTGAAATTAGTATACCAAATCCGCCATTTTAGTATGGGTATGTATCTTCATTTAAATCATAATAACGAATAGCTTAAGATTTTATTCATCAAAATCGGCTTAGTACCTAATTGTGCCATAATTAAATATAAACAATAATACAATTTGTACATACTTACACGATTTTAAAACACATACTTTCCTCTTGGCTTTGTCATAATCGTCAATCTATAGTGTCAGTTAATTTCTACCCAACGTTTTTAGGGTTCCGTACCCAAAGGGTAAAAACGGGACCCTATTACTAAGACTTCGCTGTCTGTCTGTCTGTCTGTCTCCAGGCTGTATCTCATAAACCGTGATAGCTAGAAAGCTGAAATTTTCACAAATGATGTATTTCCGTTGCCGCTATAACAACAAATACTAAAAATTCAAAAAAAAAAAAATATTAAGGGGGGTCCCCATACAATAAACGTGTTTTTTTCGTATTTTTTTGCTCAATATTAAAAACGGTAACAGGTAGACGCTTCAAATTTTCACAGAATATTTACTTGTATAATAGCTTTCAAAATAAATAATTAAATAACAATAAAGTAAATATTAAAGGGGGGCTCCCATACAACAAACGTAATTTTTAAGCAATTTTTACTCGATCTTAATTAACAGGTAGAAACTTGAATATTTGTAAGTAAATATTTAGAAATATATTAACTATAAAAATAAATACCTAATCTAATAAATAAAAACTCACAAAATGAAAATAATACGTGTATCTAAACGCGGTGCGAGCGCCGCGCCGCGGTGTGGTGGTGGCGCGAGCGCGATGCGGTTGCTAAGCAACGGCTGCGCGGGTAGCGGGGGAGGTAACATCACGGAGCGAGCCATAGCCGCGCGTATTCGCGCGAGCGTTGTTATGCTGCCTGGATGTGTATCGAAAACCTACCTATATGTTTGCAATTTACTACTTGGAATTTCGTTGATTTCTCGTTATTATAAACAGAACTAAACTTTATAGTATTATAGATGATAGTACGGAAACCTTCGTGCGCGAGTCCGACTCGCACGTGGCCGATTTTTAATTTTAAGTTTTTTTTTTTTTTTTGTTTAGATATTTGAGCACGTGGTTGACATGATACATAACCAAAGATGGTTGTTATCTAGATTGACGTAACAATGCTGACGGCATGTTGGGTACGCTGTCAATTGGTAGTGGGTGTGACCATTTGGACAGACTCGAAGGCGAGCTGGCGAGTACACAAATTGGCAGGACAAAGTCTATCGCTCCCAGCTACTATAAGTAAGTTCGTATAGACTGATTGGCCAGCCCTAGTTTCGGAGTTATTAAGCCGCCGAAAGGCCTCTGACTTGGCTTGACGATTGCTGTTTTTTAAGAAAAAACAACCAGGACCTACAATTTAACATGTTGTCCGACCCACAGTAGTGCTCAGACAGAAATGCCACTCACGATCACCTATCCAAAGACTGACCAGTCTGTCTGTTGCTTGACATTGGTGATCGTTCGAAAACACCTAGTCAAGCTACGCCACGAGCGCTACGCTAGCTACTATAAAAATAAATTTTAAATATTTTTTTGAGAAACAGATTCTTTACCAGTATTAGGCTAAATTCGTAGTCCAGTCAAAATAGACATTCAAGTTAGCTATAATTCGCATAGAGCTGAAAATTTAAATGTCAAAAATCCCCTTCTATCATACTTCTGCAAAAAAAATCGGCTGTAACTTTTTTTACGAAAACTCAGAAATTTAATTTTTCTTTCTGCAACAAGAGATTATGGATCTGCCTACATGGTTTTAATTTCAACACGATACCTTCGTGTTTCCGAGATACAGGTCTTAACACCTGGACGGGCGAACGGACGGATGGACGGACGGACGGACATACGGACAGACGAACAGACGGACAGATGGACAACGAAGTGATCCTATAAGGGTTCCGTTGTTTCTTTTTGAGGTACAGAACCCAAAAAATGGGAAAAACCTGATTTTTTTACCTTTGACCTGGGGTTTTTTTGCAGAAGTAGGATCGAAGGGGACTTTTGACATTTCATTAGTAATGGTATATTTAACGTCTATACCAATTTTCAGCTCTATGCGAATTATGGCAAACTTTTTTTTTGTCTATTTTGACTGGGCTATCGACCGATCCGATCGAGTTCGTATAAAACGGTCAAAAACTGGCACTAGGTTTACAGAGCAATTAAATACTTCTTCAAAATAAATTCCCGCATTATCTGCATCGAAGTATAAAGTTACGATAACAATGACCTAGATCGATCGTCGATGCCCATCGGCGTCTGCGCGTCTCATGTCTGAGGCATTTCCTTTACTCACCAGGCCGGCCTGTCTGCGTGACGAGAACCACCTGAATAGAGGTCATCTTTGTTCACTTCATATTATGTAACTATTGAGATAACCAGCAGATATGTCAGGCTGGTTGTGATCGGTACAGACGTAGACATTATTCACTTCACTATGACCGTTGCCCGTATAAGGCTGTTACCACACTAGTCGATAGTTGATTTTTGTGGGTATATTAATCGACGTTGATTCTGAAATAATATACCCAATATAATAGTTTTGGAAAAATGGCAGATGCTTAGTGTGGGACGCTACTTGCGTCAATATACTACTATCTTGAAATTTTCAAGGCTAGAGTGAATAGATATTTTCAAGATCGACGAGCCCCATATTTGCCACATCGTCGGTTAAGTCAGGCGAGTTGGTGGTCAATTGTAGAATTTTCTTGCATAAAAAAGCGTTGTTTCAGTCTCACACCAGTTTCGTACCGTCCACTCAGCGACAGCGGCGACAGAGGATGCCGCTAGCAAAAAACGGAAGAAATACGCGGCAATGAAGCCACAATATTTTTTGTACCCATTGCTGTTGAAACTTTGGGCAGTTGGGGAGCGGATGCCAAAGGCCTCATCAATGAAATTGGCCAAAGACTAAAAAACAAGCGACATTTTTGCGAGATAGGTACGTATTTTTATTATTACTAAAACATATAGCCTATAACACTCAGGGAGTGAAGTTGAATCTAACGACCCCTTCGCACATCAAAATCGGTCAAGCCGTCTATGTTGTAGGTGATCATATTGGAACATACAAACATACATACACTCGAAAAACATTACCTTGCGACGACAGTCGTGTAAAAATGACATAATTTGTAGTTATGTAGTATTATAAAGTTTAATCACAATAATATGTTACCGGTCATGACAATATCTTTATATCCTTCACGAACAATGTCTTTTTGCAGTTTTAATGGCTTAATCACTATCATTGTAATGTAAAAGTAAGCGGTTTGTTCGTGTCTTTGTTGCCAAATGAACACCTAAATAATTGTATAATATAGAAACTATCTCAGCTACATATGTGCAACCAAAAGTACATCTATCCGACCAATTTGCCTGTTTTTTTTTTTTTTTTTTTTTTTTTTTTTTTTTTATACAATATAGATCTACGATTGACCACCAACTCGCCTGATGTTAAGCGACGGTGTGGCCGGTGCATGGAGGAGCAAGAGTTAGTAAGTATAATTACGTCAGACTACTGAGATCTACCTATATAGTCCAGTCAAGCGCGGGTGTCGGGTTTCGCGCATTGTAGGGTTCCGTAATGACCGTAACCCCAGCAAGACTTTTTCTTGGATATTACGAACAAACATTGAAGAATTGGTGAAAATTATGAGTGAAGTTATTTTTAGCCCCCGACGCAAAAACGATGAGGTGATTATAACTTTGACGTGTCTATGTGTGTGTGTCTGTCTGTGGCATCGTAGCTCCCGAACGAAAGAACTGATTTTGATTTTATTTATTTTTTGTTTGAAAGGTGAATTAGTCGGGAGTGTTCTTAGCTATGTTTCATCAAAATCGGTTCAGGCGTTTTTTTCCCGGAGGTTTTTGAGTTTTCTCAAAAACCCCCGACATTATTACATTTATGAGTACATTTTAATTCGATTTACAATTACTCGTCAACTTGTATACTTGTAAAACCGAATAGTTTGATGGACCAGACGAGAAAAAAAAATTGAATCAAATTCAATTAAATGGCCATGCCAAGTTCAAGTCAAAGTCTAGCATTGTATGTAAGTCATGGCGTAGTCTATGTGATGACTTTGTGGATTAGAAAATATTGTAAGAGGATTCAAATGCAATATTGGACTACAATGTAAGCGTTTCATCACATTATCAAAATATTTCTTGCACAGACTATATGTTATTTGATTATTAATAAAAAATAATCCACTATCATTAGTAATAACATCGAATTGAAACTTGCAAGTTACACTATTTCTTCATGTTAACGCCAAAACAACAAAATAAAATCTTATTTTTGGTTCCGCGCGATTAGTGAGTTTGCCATTTCTCAATGAGTATTTATTTCTAATTTATAAATATTGATAATCATATTATATCTGTCATTGTTGCTTTTAGACGACTTGATTTTTTCATGTTTTTAACAAGGGAACACAAAAAGTTGTCTAGCTGTTTAATTTGACCAACTGTATGTTAATAAGTTGGTCGCATTATACTTACAAATCTGCATTTCACCACTTCAATCCGGTTGATTAATCATTTTATTGTGTACTCAATTTGTTACATAATGTTGCCATAGTGCGTTGAGACAATGGTAACTTCCATCATCGATTGCCTTTATCTACTTGACATGGTATAACATACGTGATGTGTTTGATTAAGCTCCGTCTTCACAAGCGATAATAATGTTTTCAAATCGTGAATCAATTGGAATCTCGGACGTAAGCGTGTTCCTTTGTAGAATTCAACGGTTGTTAACGTCAGATAAGCTGGCGGTCAAGTGTAATTATATTTTAGATTTTATTTTTTATATTTTAAATTATCCAAGTGCATGTTGGGTCAAGTGTAGTGGAGAGTATCTTAGTTTCGTCTCAATATGTGGACTTTGAAGGGGACTTTTTGTTCGATGCTATGATGATATTAGTTAACGATTCTCGACGGAATACTGTCTTTTGGCTTTAGCCTTTCATTAACCTAACACCAAGTATTTTTTATTTATCGATATTTTTTAGTTTATATATATATATATATTGTTTAGTTTTTCGAGATTAGATATGCATATGGGCTGAAATCATATTTCTCATTTTTACTTGCCAGTCGTTGTTTAATACAATTTCACAAAGAGCTAAAACGCTTCAATAACTTTTAAAATAATAAAAAAACTCCTCTTGCATAACTTAAAAAAAAAATGTAAGTAGTTAAAATGCATATAAAAAAATAGCAAATATATGTAAATAGCTTAGGTTTAGTTTAGTTTAGGACCCCGGAGTCTGTGGAGATTAAATTTATTAAATAAAAAAAATAAAAAAACAACATTTAAAAAATCACTCGTGGTAATGACGCTTAATCTTCAGTCTTGATCAAGATTGTACCAACCATAACCTGCTGGTCAAAGCTATTACATCGCATCTCCCATGATAGTTGTGAGAATGTTGTAGGTTATCTAGAAAAAGAGGACCAGCCTGGTATCCTTCATGAAGCTTTAGTGCAAGACGACCTAGTGACCTCACTTTCAGTCTATCATCTCTCATTGTTATTGACGCACGTACTTACGCCATATTTCAGCATGGTCAAATCAAAGTCCGTCCAGATTTTGTATTTATTTTACTTTTATATTATAGGGCGCTGTAATCGTCTGTTGCTAGAAATAATATTTTTGAGTATTTGTAAAAATAAATTTCATGCTCATGTTCAAATAATCTAGTCACGTGAATGTTGTGTTGTAGTCGTATAAATAACGAACATTTTATTACAATTCTTCCTGAAAAATGGCCAAAACTGTGGCAATTATGACAACAAATAAAAAAATCGATGACAATGGTAACTTTAAATTTATGTTATATTTAGTTCGTATATAGATTTTAAAATGCTTGACGTTGACATTCAAGGACATTTTAAGTTGATCGTGTACAAGTTTCCAAGATTTTGAGGTCTAATAACATACATTAGACGTCAACATTTGTAATAGTACATGTATTTTGTAACTTCAACCTTTGATAAAATATCAACGGCATGTAGCTTCAGTCCTCAAAAACGTCCGAGCTCAATGAGGTCTAATTAGACCCTTTACACGATTAAAATAATTTCGATGTTCAAAATAATTCGAAGCGACAAAATAGACGTCTCTAGACTTCTAGATCTAAAGGCTTAAGCCCGTCGACATAGGGTCGATATTATGGATCATAGGTACGAATTTCAATTAGAATATGCCCGGGGAAAAATCACTGTGACCTCAGGACACAGGTTATCCTAGTCTGGGGGAAAGAGCTTCAACTCAGTTACATTATGGAGTTCACGTATTGGAACTACGTTTAACAAGTTGTTACTATTACTTTTATATCGTAGTCATTGTCAAAAAAGTTAATGTACCATTTCACATAGTTATTACTTCAATAAAGTTTTTATTTACAAGTTGGTAAAAACAACTGTCATCCGCGCTCGTTTTTCCATGTGTCAAGAATAGAATTTGTCACCGATGCTTTTTGTCTTCGAAAATTAGAAAATGTGCAGATATTTACAGAATAATCCTCAAAACATGTCACTTTTTCAAACAAAAACATGTCGGTGGAACTCTGCGATTCCATAATCTGAACCACTTCACTCATTGGGTAAAGAAAATATTCACATTTTTAGAGATTATATAAAATTTAATAAAGCAAAGTTAATAAAATAATCACGGGACCTCCTCGGGAATTTTCTTTTTATAATTATCCAGGAAACACAGAAAGTGGTTCAGGGACGACGGAGTAATCGGTGAACATACATAAAAAACATACAGTCGGAAATTGAACCTCCTCCTTTTGTGAAGTCGGTTAAAAAAGAACTCAAATCACAGCCCTCGGGGAAAGTACCCAAAGACTTGCGACATTCCCTCGTTGGAAAGCAACGCTGATCCTATAAAACGTTTAGAATAAAATAAAAAAAAAACACCAAAATAATAAGTACAAAATGTATAAAATACCAAATATTATACCGAGCAAGACGTTCGGTTTAAATTAAGTCAGTACATTTTTTAAACGTCTAGTCAGGCTTAATGTTCTATGTGGTAAGCCACAAATTTAACGCGGTAAAATGCTTTTAATAGCAAGACCTTGAACCTTTGTACGAGTTGAAAATAACTAAAATAACTTAATGATAATTTAATTTATACTGTGAAGATTATAATAATTTTACGTATATGAAAACGTTTTAAAATAGCATTAATACAGTTTTAAAATATATGTAAAACAATATTTTTAGCTTGGTACGCATTTACGAAAAAATGTACAGTCAGCGGCATAACAGTCATAATAAATTTCAAGAGCCAATAAAATAACCATTGCAACACTTTACTTAACTCTCGAAAATAGAAATCAGGCTAATAAAGAACACCTTCATCTGATACGTTAAAATATCTAATATAAATTGGTATATTTTACTTTATTACCACTAAAATTTTAGAGATTTGAACCTGCGAAAACAACCAAAAATTGATTTACTAATTAAAATGTTATGGATTAAGTACTAACGATTCTAAAAATGAGAGGCTCTAGCAAGATGGATTGGGTCAAGGATCAAGCACATATTCCAGAACAAGAGTGCTTACCATCTTCAACTATATCAGCAATAAGAAGACCACTGCTATGCACAGCACAGGCCTCACCTATGGATTACCAAAAAGACCGGTTGGAAGTGGCCTGTATCTTCCGGTGTCTTTCTGCTACCTCTCAGAGATCTTCTATCTACTTTGTGGTTGTCCTACGGTAAGCTTGCTGGTTTGCTTGTTTTGGTGCGTGGTCTGCACTCAATAACTTTGGTCCCATCGTCTGTCAGTTCTATGTGCTATGTGCCCTGCCCACTGCCACTTATTTTGCTAATCTGCTGCGCTCTGTCGATATCTTTCATACGTCTACAAATCTCTTCATTTCTGTCGGAGTAAGAGTCAATAGTTAAATTATTTAAACGAAATAAATTATTGAATAGTTTTGTTAATTGTTAAAAAATAAAAACGAAATAAATTATTGAATAGTTTTGTAGAGTGAATCTTTTGTACATGAACTATTAAGTAATTTGAGGCTCAAGTTCATTGCAAATGGACTTGAACTCGCACTATCCCGATCTTTACCTGTCTTTACTATTTTGGGTAGGAAGGTGTGTTACTTTTGAACTGTCTATAAATTTGTAGATACTTCAATGTGTAAAATACTTAAAAATATCGAATACTCGAGTTGATTGTTTTGCCGAATCTGCAACCTCCAGAATAGAAGTCTACCAATCGATTAGACATAATTTCATCAAATTATTACCACGTTTCATAATGTTTAGCAAATTTCGTCGATAACTGTACAGAAATAACTGCAGGTTACTCCATAGGTCGTAACGTTTTTCGACCATCTAAGGTGGTGTTTGCAATCCGTTACTGATACCTATCTATGTATTATGATGTGAATGTCATCGGTTATCTGCAGGCATGTTATTATTATGTCAAATAATAATTGTGATTATTACTATTAGGTAAGTGTTGGTACACGAAGAGGTTATTTATTAAAACTTTGGTGAGATGGTGAGTTATTAAAACGTTTAATATTTATATTCTATCAAAATAGTCATTCACTGAATATTTTGTACCTAAGGTTTTGCGGCAACTGGGTATAATTTTTAATGTCCTTGCACTGACCATTTTATTTTAAGGTTGTTTTTGGGTTAGTTTGTTATGTCAATAAATTCAATAATCTTACATTTGTAAATTAGACTTACTTAAATTATACATTTGTCAAAATGAAAATAAAAAAAAATACCAATAGTAATCATTTTTTGTACTCACTTGAAACCATTTTTAACCGACTTCCAAAAGGAGGAGGTTATCAATCCGGTCTGTATGTTTGTTCACCGATTACTCAGCCATTGATTTTAATGACTTTTTTTTATTTGGTAGATCATACTTCAGAGGTGGTCCCATATAAATTTTATCAAAATCGATGAAGTACTTTGGTTTTTACAACAAAATAACCGGTAAAATATCAGCCAAGCGCCTGTAGAAAAGTGAATGGCAAGTCGCGTATGTGCGTATATTGCGTAGGTAGTAGGTTTTTTCAGTTTTTTAAACTATAATTATTATTTATTATAAATCTCGGGTCGCAGCCCGGTCCTTTCATGGGCATCAGTGGAGCCGAGGCCAACACTGTCCTTTACATGAAATAAAATAAAAAATACCGATTTTTTTGTATGGGGATAGATAATGGAACTATTGTACAATATGGAATTTAACAAATATGGACTATTGAGATGAAGTGATTATGACCTAAAAACTAGTTTATTGGCTGATACTCCCACACAGTGAGTAAGATAAGGTACTTCTGTGTGGGAGCATCAGAATGAGAGCACGGAACCTGCCTATTTTGTCTCATTATCCAAAAATAATAATTATTATTATTATTAACTAATTGGCTTAAATAATTATCTTTTAATTAGTTTGGGTGTTTTTTTTTTTGCTCAATTTTAGCAGGAGGCATCATCACCAGTACGATTTAAATGTTTTTTCTTCGAATAGCTTGTAGTGCGATTTGCAGTTATATAAAATGAATGCACAAAAGAAACATAATTAGTCGCAACTTAGGATATTCAGGGTTACTCAGGGTAAAATAAAAATAACATAGACTATTTCTATAGTCAAGAGTGCGCTCCATCGTAGATCGTATCGATCGCGATCAAGCGTGTTGGTGGTCAAACGCAAATCTACCTACGTATAAAAATCATAATTACATCAAATTACAACAGCATTTTTAACGCAATCTTTAATTAATTAAAACAACGAAATGGCTATCAGCATCATCAGCATACAACACAGTATTGCTACATAAACTGTTGTTTAACCTGTGACTCTGATTGGATCACATCGCACTTGGCATACTACATATGACATTACTACATATGACATTACAGCATCATTATCATCACCATATTTCATCACTGCGCCAGTAAATCAGGAGGGGGCTAGTTTTGTATATTCCGCAAAACAAATATAACTCATCAAATCTTCGCAGCCGATCGACATTGTTATTTAACTGTACCAAAATAACGTTTTCACATAATATCTTTATAAGCCAAGCTTAGTCTCGAAACATTATTATGCTATACTTGGGAAAGATTACGGTCAAAATCGAGTAGTTCCGACAATACGATTGTTCCACCAACAATAAAATTATAGGCAGGCTGCGAGTATCGTAAAGATATAGTACGACATGTATGTGAATGAACAGCCCTGATAGCAAACAGGCGATTTTTAGGATTCCATAAATCGAATTCCATAGTAGTCTATAAATCCTTGCCTTTATATTTTCGCCATGTGCGACCGTCCGTCTGTCTGTCCGCGGCTTAGTTCAAAGACTATTTAGTACTAGAAAGTGGTATTTTTTTATTCGAAAATTGGCTTTCACTTAACAGCCAACTTGCCAAGTGTTAAGGTGAGGCTTCCCTAAAACTTTAAGTATTTTACGCTGCCTCAGCCCGCGCTTCTAGAGCGCGGTGTTTTCATGTACGTAAATTAAAATTAAAAACATCAAACAATGTCAAATAGATAAAATGTCAAATAAGGTTAAATAAAAACAGGAAGGATAATATAAGAATTCATCAAATGTAATTCCACTTTTTTCCACGTTCATCATAAGCCGTGTCGCACTATAAATAAAGATTGGGCAACGCTTTTTACATGAAGATACGATCTTTTAACCAATACGTTTTCAATTATCACCAGACCGCTAACTCGTGTGCGGTCGATTTCTAAACAATGCCAACGAAAACTAACTTGTCTATTTCAAAATACGTATACGAATCCAATTTTGTGTGATGTGACTATTTCAGTATAACTTAAACAGACAAAGGTTCCAACCTATGCTCCGAAAGGTGCCCAACATTCTATTTTTAAACGGAAGGCATCAAAACAGTATTTCGATCGACTGTATGAAATACCAAAGGTATTTTGCGATTCAGTTATTAGTAAATAGAGTTATTACAGATTTCAGGCATTTTGGGACTAAGAGTTTCAGACGATGTGAAAATATGGAAATTCGACAATAAATACTAACGGACCGGACCCAACTGATACAATGCATGGAATGGTTACTAACAGTAAGGTACATATAAAATACAACTATTTTTTCAAATAGCATTTTGCAAAAGTTCATCTAGTCCTAATTCCACCCTCCCCATTTCACTACAGGACTAGCAGAAAGTCGGCGAATTACTACCCATTTCCCATTTAATTAAATGCCTAAAATCCGTACTAAGCGATATCGGTCCACATTCTTGATACGTACCTACTGCACAAGAATTGAATTCTTTGCCGCCACCTCTGTTTCCTGAGAATTACAATCTTGAAATTTTCAAGGCTATAGTGAATAAATATCTTCTAGATCGACGAGCTCCATCGTCGCCCACACCGTTGCTTAACATCAGGGGAGTTGGTGGTCAATCGTAGATCTATCTTGCGTAAAAAAAATCTCCAAAATCTTATCTGATTCAAATGGGTATTTATGATTTACCTGAATGGACAAGAAAGATGGGAATGTTCTTTGAGTAAAATTATGTGTTGTTTCAGGGAAAGTACTTTACTGAAATAGCAGTCAAAGTAGTTTTGCCTGGTAATATCAAAAGTCTTAATAATTCAAGGAGGTTGATAAAGATAACAAAAAAGCGCATTCATAAAGTCTTACTATTTTAAAATGTATGACTAATAATAATAATAAGCATTTATTATTTTAAAGATGTTCAGTCTAACAATGTCTCCGGTTTTTGGCGGGAACGTCTTAGTAACGTGTTGTTGCTTGGTTTTATTTTCCTAAACTTGTGTTATTTTGAACATTAATGCTATAAAAATGGTGGTGTTTTATTCATTAAGTGTTCGATAAAGTGCGTGAGTGTGGGCAAGTGAAATAAAGCAGTAAAACGTGTGATTTTACGTTGTCGGCAAAACTCCATAGAAGCTTCTAGTAAAGTCGCCACCACTTTACTGAAGCAGGACTTGACTTATAAATTAACTGTATACGTGACTTAGATTGTGACTAGAACATTTACAACTTGTTTTATTCAAGAAACTTGAAAAAATCCTAATAATTGACACTGGCAAATGCTTTAATGCGGGTCCAATACAAAAAAGAAGAAGAACAATGTCTCCGATTTGGTTCGGAGGAAGTATAGACGAAACAAATAAAAACAAAAAAGTACAGATATTGGAAAAATAAAATGTGTTATTATGAAAAGAAAGAACGTGTTGTCATAAAAAAATTAACTTATTAATTGATTCGCCTCGGGCTTAGACAAGGTTTCCGTATTGGAAATCTTGTCCAGCCTAGCATCTGAGGTGGTGGGTTGATATCTAGGTTTAGGTAGGACTAAAAAATATTTTTTATCGAGAAAATGATTGTAAGCACGCTGCAAGCAACCAAAGGTGTTAAAAAAGTTTTTAATACAAACCATCTCAGATAAAAATTATCCAAGCAATTCATAGATATATTTATATACGATAAACTTGTCTTGTACTTTTTTTAACTAGATAATAGGAGGAAAAAAGGACAACATTTATACTTACTTCTTTTTCTACTGTCACGAATATTCTTTAATAAATAGATTTTGTTTTATTTTGTATTTTTCTTGTTTGCCCACAAAATTATAAATTTGATCTTTGAAATACATAAATCTGCAGAAATTAGATCACAGGGAAAACGAAAAAATAGTCTCTGTTGTCGGAGTCTTCAATAATGAAGCCTGTTTAACAAAGTTGACAAGTTCCGGAATGTTATACTTATTAATAATAGAAGAACTTGTAAAATCAAAGAGTTTCAGAGATCTCTACCGTTAACGAAATTTTAGGATTACATCGTTGTGATGTGTCTATCTGAAATCATAATCCCAGGAATGCGTAATTAGAGGGAATTGGAGGGAAGTATTAAATGGCTCTATATTTTGCAAGCACTTTATAACACATAGTCACATCTTTGATAAAGTTGATCACAAGTGGATAAAAACCTACACGGTACTTTCCAATGAGTTAAAGTCGCGAAATTGTCCAAATCACAAGAAACACAATAAAAGGAGAAAAAATATTATGTTCATCACATTTCTTGGCCCTAACAAAAATTATAAATAAAAAACAAAAAAAAAACATATCCTCTTTACGTTGCATTTTGGGAACATAATTAAGTGTACATTGTTTTTTTTATTTATTAAAATACGTCACAGTAAACGTGACGTCACAGATTTTTGTTTAATGCGATAGTGGCGCCATACATTGCAGGCACGATTAATTTATAATGATATCCATGCCAAATTACACCTTTCTAGTGCTATAGAGAGATGAACGGATATAACGAAACGGATTCCTTGTTAACTTCAAATCCCTAAAATTATAGAATAAACTCGACCTCCTTTTTTTTCTTTCCCATGTATTTTCCGGAGCAGTATACGTTTCCTATATCAAACCAGCATGAGTCGCAGTTGAATGCGATGTTTGTAAAACAGGCCCTAGTTGGCTTTAGAAAAATAGGATTCCAGATTCCGATACGATCTAATGTCCTTTTGTGCGAAAACAAAGGTGCATTCCATCTAATATGCCAATGAAGACACGAATAATGAGACTGCATACCATTGACTCTATTCAGGCCAGCTCTCGGCGCATTATAGAAATCACAACAGTGTTCTTTGCATCGTAATTACAAGCCTAGAAAACTGGATTTTGTTTTACATGCCTTTTATTATTTTCGTCTATCCGCAATTCGGTGTCTGCAAGTTATATTTCACCTCCTTCCCGGTTTCCAAATGAACTGAAACTTCATATAGGTATTTATTTTAAGGATTAAGGGAGAAGACGCTGGTTCCCGAAATACAGTGTTAAACTAGTTTGGGAACCAGAGGCTTTAAGTTTATCATGTATACCAAAGACTTACAAGACTCCTAATGCGATACAAAATATTGTTCCAAAAACTTAACACCAAATCAGGTGTTTGCTAATGACAGGTCACAAACGTCATTTAATCTTAAACGTCATCTCATGGCAATCACTTCTCAATTCTTACGGTGCCAAGATGGTGAACTGTGTTAAACAATCTTGTAAAAATTACAAACTTCTTTAAAAAACTATGGAAAACATTATCACCTTCCATCTCTAAGTAGCAAAAATATATTTCTAACAGTATAAAAAGCGAAATGAAACAAATTTTTACGTATTTGTAGCGTATGTTCGTCTCACCTATGACCACGGATGCTCCAGTGTTCGAAAAATCGGGTCTTAAATAATGTGAAATATACGCGATGAAATTGTTGAAATTTATTTCATTTCAATAAATAACATTCGCGAATATAAGTATAAAAAGCATATATGCATTCATTTCATAAATTGATTTTATTATTTATACAAATTACTGCAAAGAATTAGAGATGGGTCGATGTAATATAAGTTATCGATGACAATTATTATTTTTACGGACTTCAAAAACGAGATTATCAGTTAGCTTATATTTTTCTTATATGTTACCCGCATGATTTCTTCATTTAAATTGATTTAAAATTCCTTTCAAATCTCAAAATCGGTCAGTAGTTTGGTTTTTAAAATAAAATTGCGAATTTTGAAGTCGGTTATTCTAGTTTTGTAAACTATAATAATTATGATATGTGAATCATCATCATCATCTCAGTCATAAGAAGTCCACTGCTGGACATAGGCCTCCCCCATGGGTTTCTATAAAAGCCGATTGGAAGCGGCTTGCATCCACCATCTTCCTGCCACTTGTATAAGTTCATCTATCCATTTCATGGCTGTTCTTCCTACGCTACGCTTGCCGGGGCGTGGTGTCCACTCGAGAACTTTTCAGCCCCATTAGCCATCAGTTCTACGTTCACTGCCACTTCAACTTGCTAATCAGCTGTGCTATGTCGGTGACCTTTGTACGTGAAACATGGTATTTGATTTTACGATAAATGTTTATTTTTTTTTATTCTTAAACTAACACAGCACCATGCTAACTATTCTGTTTAGATTTTCTAGTTGATGCTGTACAAGCAGAACATTGGGCAGATATAGTAAGGCGAAGTCAAAATGATCCTTGGTGGAAACCGAATTCTCGCTTAACAATTTGTTCAGTGAATTTCCACAATAAATGTAAATACATAACAAATACAGGGCGCCAGCGTTTACAACATTGAGCAATACCTTCAAAGGTTACTTTGAATTATAAAATCATGACATTAATAACATTTATTCAAATTTAAATTTATAGTCCCATAGAGAAGTTGGAATCACAGAATGTTCAAAATAATTTTCATTGAAAGTATTTAATATGGTCTACTATTATGGTTAATAATGAATTTTTAGGTCTTAGTTGAGAAATGTAGGGGGGGGGGGGGGGGACACACAACTTTTTAACTTTAGCGAGCTATATCTCGCACATATCACATCTGAGACACGATAGGGTGGGGGCTAAAAAAATTATCCAGTCTTAATTGTATGTATGAAAAACCCAATCTCTATTTTAAATTTTTTTGAAAATTTTACTACGGCATTTTGTAGCGGCTCACAAAACACAATTATGTATAAAAATTTGTTTTTATAGGGTTAATAGTCTCCGAGTAAAATGACTGTGACATACGGACAGACAGACAGACGGACATGACGGAATTATAAGGGTTCCCCGTAGTTACTACGGAACCCTAATAAAACGATGTTTCTTGAAACATTACAAAAAAAATCAAAAGAAAAAATTGGTACCTATAATTACTTATCGATATCGATACTTTAATACCTCTTGGTCTATCTCTGGCTTAATGTCATTAGGTTTTTTTTTTATTTATTTCAGTATTGCCAATATATGTTTTCTCAATTTCCCTGTATCATTTGTATTTACCTATACTATATTGTTTGTAAATAGGTGTGAAAATTTATTTATTCAGTAGAATTTAATCAAATTAATTGGGTCCATTACTGGTGCTACTAATTAACCATTGACATACTTATCTAAGTATTGTGATAAATCCATTAGATTTCGAGAGGCAGTGATGTGTTAATGAATACGGAGGACAAAAAATAGTGCTACGTTAATCACAATGTAGGAACTCTGCTATAGTAAAATAAACATTTGCTGTTTTATCCTATTTTCAAAAATGAAGTTCCGAATGAAATAGCTGGGCGTGGACCGTTGCACTCCAACAAAAAAAACGTAATATATGTTTACCTGACTGTCAACTGATGCGAAAGCAAAAAGAACCTTCGTGATCTTAACCTACATTATGTACACATTTATCACGCACACACACACATACACACACGTATGTTTCGCCGTAGCATAAAAATATAGTCTTTCCAGTCACAATTACTTTGACTCTTATTCTTCTCAACATATCGTGGAACTCAAAGTCCGTGTTAAGGCCGGCTTAAAGTTTACTAAAATAAAATATGACATATCAGAGTCAAATTGAAATGAAATGAAGTTTATTGGAAAAAATAACTGCGAATGACTTCTACTGAGTTACTGAGTAATTTTTTTATGAATGAGGTATTAGTCGATTCATTGCCGTTGTGACATCAGTTATATGACGTCACAATTTGTTAATTGCATGTATAAACTTATTTAATAAATACTATCATCATGAACTGTATTTTTTATTTACAAAATAAAAATACATTAGATTCTTTTATAAAGTGATGAAAGTGGCGCCGCTGCCTGTTTCGCTCGCACGTGGCACCCATAGATATAAAATTATTTAAATTACTGATTTCATTTTTGATTTCAGATTTTCTTTCAGAGTCATAAGAACACTATTACAATGTATTAACAGTAGCTGTTATTTTATATGTGATATTTTGACCGTGATAAACGTGTAACCGACAAAATTTTCACATTTATACCTAAATTTCGGACAAAATAACAAATATAATAATTTTATAGTTTAAAAAACTGAAACAACAGAATTCAAAGTTACTATTATTTCAGTTATATGATTGTATGAATCTCTCATGGACCATTCTGACTTTAATCATGATTACCCGATCAAATCGGGAGATATCCTTTTCAAAGGCAACTTTGTAGATAAATTTGGCAAATGGACGTGTATCTATGGTTAAAAATAAATTTATAAAAAAATGAAGTGTCAAATTGAAAAAATAAAATTGGCCCGAATTTAAAAGGCGGTTTGTATGGAGACTATCCTTCTGGGTCCTATGTAATAGGGCGAATTCTGTGATGTATACAATGTAATATTATTATAACAAAGTGCTGATCTGGTGATGGAACTATAGGTACCTATTTATTATTTATTTAATACCTAGGAGGCCAAGTGGGCTATAGCAGCCCCGGCACGTCACTGCGACCTTTGCAGATCTATTGTGACAACCCCTTTGTACCTAGGTATAGGGACCGAAACTTTATGGTGAAAAGTTGACAGTTGAGTTTGAGTTACTAAACATTGACTTGGTTACTTTATATATATACATGGTAACGAAGGTCTGAAGTGAAGATGGAGCCGGGAGATTGTGACTGGAACTCTATGACGGAAAGTGCTAAGTTAGTCGTGTTTGTGCTCGTTTTTAGGGTTCCGTACCCACGGGTAAAAACGGGACCCTATTACTGAGACTCCGCTATCTGTCCGTCCGTCCGTCCGTCCGTCCGTTTATCACCAGGCTGTATCTCATGAACCGTGATAGTTAGACATTAAAAATAAATAATTAAATTAAAATAAAATAAATATTTAACGGGGGCCCCATACAACAAACGTGATTTTTTTGCCGGTTTTATAGATAATGGTACGGAACCCTTCGTGCGCGTGTCCAACTCGTACTTGGCCGGTTTTTTGGTCCATGTAAGTACTTTTCATTGCATTAATAAAAGTAAGAATACCTTGCTTTCGCTCACTGCCCGCCATGACTTCTCCCTCCCTATGTTGTCATGAGAGTGACCAGTAAATGTAGTTTTTAACCGACTTCCGAAAAGGAAGTAAGTAATTAGATTTGTATGTATTTTTTGTATGTTTGTTCACCGATTACTCAGCCAATTGTGCATTGGTAGGTACTACTTCAGAGGTGGTCCCATATAAATTTTATCAAAATCGATGCACTACTTTGGTTTTTATAACAAAATAACTGGTAAAATATCATCCAAGTGCCTGTAGAAAAGTGAACAGCAAGGCGCGTACATATGTATTGTATTGCGTATTTTGAAGTCGGGTTTCTCAGTTTTTTTTAACTATATATAATTTAATTTAATATATAATTAAATACTTATTTTACAAAGTACCCACAAAAATTAAAATTAATTTAATTTAACGTAACTAACAATTCTTAACATAATGGCAAATTTAACAACTAGTTCAGCAGTTAAAACTAAGCAGTAAAGTAAACAAAAATGAGTAATAAAAAAAATAATGAAATGGATCAGTGAATACATAATTGAGCAGGAAAATAATTAAATGGGCGGTAAAAATTATTATCTATAAATTTGTATTAAAAAAAAACCATAACCTAATCTCTGAAGAAATTATTGCTTATACCTATATACATAGATAACTTTAAGCTAAAGCTAAGCTCAAGTATTTTTAGAATTGACATTGTATGATAAAATAACCGACTAATTGATTTTTTATTACTGTCCACGTTTTACTGTCGCAATAATTAATCAACCGCCATTAAATTAAATAACTGCTCAATATGTTTTTGAACTGATCATAATAACATCTCGAATATTTAAATAACAGCTCAAAAAATTAGTTCCCTTATTACTATTTCAAATAGTAATAATTTATTTATTATTATTATTTATCTTTTTTATTACTTCTCTAGTAGTTTCTTTGAATTGATTACTTACCTTGGTGATATTTAAGTTCTTCAATAGTTTCTTTTATCATTAGTGATGTTATGATTGGAAACCATTGATAGTTGGAACTTTGATGTGTAATATTGTTATTACGTTATTTATGATGAATGGATTTGTGTATTATGGTAAAACGTTTATGGTACCAGTAACATTAATATGTGATGAAACAGCTATTATACCTTTGTTATATCGTCGCTGGTATGACTAACTGTCCTATCTCATTTCAGCCATTTGTTCGGGACAAACGTTTTTCGGTTCTGAGATTAGATTGTATTTGAAATAAAAAACCGGACAAGTGCGAGTCAGACTCGCCCACCGAGAGTTCCGTACAAACTAGTAGATAAATCATATATTTTTTTTATATTTTCCTTCATAAACCGAAAAATATACATCGTAAAAATATTTAAAAAACCTGTTTTAGCTTATGCTACTGAAGCTCTTTCATATGACACCCCACATGATACGGTTAATTCACTTTAAAATTTGGACCTTCATTGCTTCCAAAAAATATTGTCTTTATACACTATTTTTTTGTGATTAAATTAAAAATGTCCAGTTTTCGGATTTTTTCCTAAATGTGTACTATAACACAATGCTTTTTTTCTAAATTTCATTATTCTAGGTCAACGGGAAGTACCCCATAAGTTTTGATTCCCTTGTGAGTGTCGAAATGTGCGTTTTTACGATATATTCGGCTGTAACTTTTTTTTTTTACGAAAACTTAGAAACTTTATTTTTCTTTCTGCAGCAAGATACTATGGACCTGCGTATATGGTTTTAATTTCAACTTGATACTTCACGCGTTCCCGAGATAAAGGTCACCCGACACCCGACGGACGGATAGACGGACAGACGGAGAGCAAAGTGATCCTATAAGGGTTCGATTTTTTCCTATTGAGGTATGGAACCCTAAAAATATTAGTAATTGGATGTTTTATATACCTTATGATACTAGCTTTCATAGAAGTAACATTTTAATTTCAAAGTGTTACTTTTAATGTAAATACTAAACTATTCTAAATACCTGTTTTTATTATTGGAAAAATTAGATAGGACAGTTAGTCATGCGAGCGACGATATATGGCTTCTATTAATATCGTGCTCCCTATGTGAACCATGTTCAATTATTTGTGTATATAGAAACTTAATGTCAAATGGGAGAAATATGTATAAATGTCAAATAGTAAAACAAACATTTTTACTTGTGGAAATACTGTTTTTTAACATACGAGTTTTGGCGGGAATTCGAGAAAGAAACGTTTGTGCTCAATGACAGTTTAAATTATTTGATAAAATGGTGTATTTTTAACCGACTTCGAAAAAGGAGGAGGTTATCAATTCGTACCGTATATTTTTTTTTATGTATTTACACGAATTACTCCGTCATTCGAGAACCAATTTTAGTGTTTCCTGAATTGGTGTATAGAGAAAGCTCCCAAATTGGTCCCATAATTATTTTATAAACATCGCTTTATTACTTTTTGAATAATCTCTAAAAATCAAAATATTTTCATTGTATTCCTGAGTAAGTGCGTCAGATTATAGAATCGCAAAGTTCCACCTACACGTTTTTCTTTGCAAGTGTTTCAAATATTAAGAATTATCGTATAAACATCTGCACATTTTCTAATCTTCAAAGACGAGCATTTGACATTCAATGAAAATTTGCATTCTTGACAAAAGAAAAAAAAACGGCCAAGTGCGAGTCGGACTCGCGCACGAAGGGTTCCGTACTATCAACTATAATACTACAAAGTTTAGTTCTGTTTATAAAATAACGAGAAATCAACGAAATTCCAAGTAGTAAATTGCAAACTTATAGGTAGCCTTTCGATACACATCCGGGCAGCATGACGATTGACGACGCTCGCGCGAATACGCGCGGCTATGGCTCGCTCCGTGCTGTTACCTCCCCCGCTACCCGCGCGGCCGTTGCTTAGCAACCGCCTCGCGCTCGCGCCACCACCACACCGCGGCGCGGCGCTCGCACCGTGTTTAGATGCACGGATTATTTTCATTTTGTGAGTTTTTATGTATTAGATTAGGTATTTATTTTTATAGTTAATATATTTCTAAATATTTACTTACAAATATTCAAGTTTCTACCTGTTAATTAAGATCGAGTAAAAATTGGTTAAAAATTACGTTTGTTGTATGGGAGCCCCCCTTTAATATTTACTTTATTGTTATTTAATTATTTATTTTGAAAGGTAATATACAAGTAAATATTCTGTGAAAATTTAAAGCGTCTACCTGTTACCGTTTTTAATATTGAGCAAAAAAATACGAAAAAAACACGTTTATTGTATGTTTATTGTACCCTTAATATATATTTTTTTTTTAATTTTTAGTATTTGTTGTTATAGCGGCAACGGAAATACATCATTTGTGAAAATTTCAGCTTTCTAGCTATCACGGTTTATGACATACAGCCTGGAGACAGACAGGCAGACAGCGAAGTCTTAGTAATAGGGTCCCGTTTTTACCCTTTGGGTACGGAACCCTAAAAAGAGCGAGTGAAGAGAGGTCTCTTTAAAAAGTTTGCAATCGTAAAGGATTTAGTAAGTTGCGTTTGAAGTCGGTTTTTTAATAGAAAAAATATTTATTATTAATATTACCATAAACTTTTTTCGTTAAACTTTTTTTCATTAAATTAATATTTATTTAGGTACATGCGCAAGTGTGGGCTCATGAACTAAAATGGAAAAACATGTATTTTCATGTTTAGAACAAAATTCCATCGAAGCTTCCAATAAAGTCACCATCAATTTATTGAGTATTATCATCATCATCATCATTTCAGCCCTTATCGATCCACTGCTGGACATAGGCCTCTTCTTTATCACACTATTCTTTCCGGTCCTGCGCTGATCTCATCCAGCTCTTGCCCTCTGACTTGACGATATCGTCTCTCCATCTGGCTGGTGGTCTGCCTACTGGTCTAATCGCTCCTCTGGGCCACCATTCTGTAGCTGCCTTCGTCCACCGGCCATCTACTCGTCTTGCAATATATCCTGCCCACCTCCACTTGAGTTCTGTAATTCTTCGACTGACATCAACCATACGTGTTCGATGTCGGATCTCTTTATGGGATTCGGTCTACTAAGGAGATACCTAACATGGTGCGCTCCATGGCACGTTGAGCTACTCTAATCTTGTGCATAAGATCTTCAGTGAGCGCCCATGTTTCGGCCCCGTATTAACTACGATTAATTCTTACACAAAACTTAAAAAAAAAAAAAAAACTCGACACTGGTAAATGAGATAATCGCGCGAATCCAAATCAAAACAAAAAAGAACCACACTTACCTACTTAAAAACTATAAATGATTAGTTTTTCAAAAATAACTGATTAACCTGCCGGATACATTATAAACGGATATTTAGCTAAGCCAATCAACATAAAAAATATAAAAATACATATCTGAAACCCATACCAGTAAGAAATATGGTAAAAACGTGATGTGTTAACTATGACTGGCATACTTAACGGATGCGGTGAAGGAAAATTGTGCCATTAATATTTACCTATTAATAAACTTTGATATACATGTACTGTTGTGTAGAAAATTTGAACAAAAACCGATTACACAAAATTCCATTAAATTGACAGAGTGAGCGAAGCGAACATAGGTCTCTGAAGTTTTTGAAACATATTTACAGTAAGTAAGTGTTATACATTATTATACTCCGTAAATACATTATTACATAAGAATAAATGCATTTGGATTTGGATATTATATTGATATATTTTTTTTAATAATTAAAATAAATAAATTAGAAGTAACAGCAAATAATGTCAGTTCATCTTATATTAAGCAATTACCATCACCTATGGACGACAAACCCTAGAAGTACCTATGGCTGACATTTTGCTACTCCGGAATCTAATCTTACAATCACTTCTTCTCTCGACTGTAGTGAAATACTAATTTTAGCTTATTGTATACACTAAGAGCTTCCTTATTTACTAGTACCTAACTTAGTAATTTTTTTAAATAAAATAATGATGAAATTAATTTTTCAAACTTAACAGATTACTTTAGGCATAGGAAAATAACATAAATAATTTTACTAAGTCTATGTTCGCGCTATCTATCTGACTATTTATATTCTTAACCCTCGACTCAAAGAGAGGGGTGTTGTACGTTTGACGTGTGTGTTTATATTCTGTCATGCGTAGGAGTACGAAACCCTCGGTGTGCGAGTGAAACTCGTACTTTGCCAAATTTATTTTCTTTGCGTTTACCGGTGTCGTTACAGCTCCCTGAAAAAAAAAGTATATTGTGATTAAAAAAAATAACAAAGAATACGCTGATTTACAAATCATAATTCAAAAAATACTTATTATCGTTTAGCAAATAAACCAAATTAAATAAATGATATATCAATTCTCGCTTTTACGGCTAATGAATTTTAATCATTAGGAACAATATAATTTTATTGTTACTTTTGATGGAACTATTAATCATAAGTTGGTATTCATACACATATACATATATATATATATATATATCCTACTAATAATATATTATTTGCAGATATCCGCATATTGCGTCACAACTAGCTGCGCCCCGCCGCCTCACCCGTGTCGACATTTTATCGAGATGAAAGCACTTAAGTCGTTACTTAACCTATGACTCTGAGGTAAACAATATTATTTATATTTATTATTTATTCAATGAAACAGTGAAATGTAAACTTACAAGTATGTTGAAGTATGTATATTAAAAGAATAACAAAATACCCGACTGCAGAAAAGCAATTTTTGCAGTCTAACTTACGATTTCGTTACGCTTGATACGTTGTTGAGTGTACGTTTTTTGTGAGTAAGTACGCGTAAGACCGCTGTAAAAGATTGTAATTGCGCATTCTTTAGAATAATTCTAGTAAAATTACTTGTTGAAAATCAAAGTTCTTGCCGTTGTTGAAAATCAAAGTTCCTTCTTACGCAGTCGGGTAAAAATACCAATGGCTATACGAGCAAGTAGGTACATCTCGCTCGTCTATTATCGTGCAAATAGTTAATGAGTATTTTAAAGATAAGTGTAGCCATTTACATTTTATTTTAGATCCAAACTAGTCATTTAAACCATTTATGGAGAACCAGACAGCGTCAGTTTTACATTAATAATATTACTATGACATTTATTAATATCAGTGACATATATAAATAGGTAATAAATCTCCTGAAATCTAGATTAGTTTTTTTAATTAGTTTTTTTGAAAATGCTAACTTTAGAGGTAGTATTCTGAGAATTGCGGCCGATGCGATTGTCGCACGTAAAAAACGGACGCATGCGTATGTACCTAGGTGCTAGTTCTTTGTCCTAGGTGAGAGACGGAGTGTCGCTATACAACGTGACGCGTTGTTTGTTAATTATTGTTTAATAATTAGAAATATAAATATTTTTATACGAGTATTATAAACAAAGTAAATTAAAAAAAACAATCGTTTTTGTCACAAGTCGGTCCCAACTCAGCATATGAGCGCTGGTCTTTCGTTGGAACCGGCAGGAAACGTAGGCGTATGTACTACTTTTCGCAACATCTTGATGTTTTTGCTACGCGTCGCGTCGCAAATTGCATTGCGTCGCTTTACCGCGTTGTCTGTCACTATCCCGCGTACCCGTTGTTTTAGGTGAGTGACACAGCCAAGACAACGTGATTTTCTTAGTGCAACTTATATGGTATTGAGTAAGATATTGGTATGATATTGATATTGGTATTTTTCTGCGCTTTTTGAAATTGGTTGTTACAGTTTTTTAAACTATAACTATTATTATAATTGCGATAAAATATGCAAAAACCTTCTTTATAATTTATTTAAATAATTTATTTTTTAATATATTTGTAAAACAACTTGTTTATTACGAACAAGTTCGTTGGAGATTACGAATACCTAAATGCATTTTTATTTTTGAGAAAGATGTATTATTATAACAAAATAAAACTGGCCAAGTGCGAGTGGGACTCGCGCACGAAGCTCCATTATCTATAAAAACGGCAAAAAAATGATTTTTGTTGTATGCAACATAAATTTATAAATATTAATTTTATTTTAATTTAATTATTTATTTTTAAAGTGAATAATATAACTTAATATTCTGTGAATATTTCAAGCATCTACTGCCGTTATCAATATCGAGAGTAAACGAGCAAAAAAATTACGTTTGTAGTATGGGAGCCCCCTTAAATATTTATTTTATTATATTTTTTTGTATTTGTCGTTATAGCAGCAACAGAAATACATCACCTGTGAAAATTTCAACTGTCTAACTAACACGGTTCATGAGATACAGCCTGGTGACAGACGGACGGACGGACGGACGGACGGATGGACAGACAGCGGAGTCTCAGTAATAGGGTCCCGTTTTTACCCTTTTGGTACGGAACCCTAAAAATATAGCCTATGACACTCAGAAAGTGAAGATGAATTTAACGACAGCTCGTACAAAATCGGTCAAGCCGTGTAGGCTGTAGGTGGTAATTTAGAAACACATACCACATCAATTACTTGATAGCCTGAGTTGGCGGTAAAGCATGAGTCTATTACTTAATAAAAAAAATGGATTTGAGTTCTTATTAAAACAATTTTGCTTTCATGTTCACGTAACATATAGGTGTGTGTAACCTTTAATATGCGCGACTGGTCGCTACCATTGTGTACGCTGCCTTAATCCATTAGTTATCAAGATTAATACTAGAAATAGATGTCCTGTATCACAAATCACGAGACGAAAAAAATAATCATCCAAGTAGGTATTTATCATTTTTCAATTAAGATACAACGGCATATTATATATAGATATATAATAATATATGTCATAAAATACCTATACATGGATTTGAAAGCAAGAGTATAAATGGTATGTATAAAATGATTCACATCCATTTGTAGGTATTTTATGACATAGTTGAGTTTCATGGGATGTAAAATACATAGCGTGGCTGCATAATTTAAATATCTCTTCTCACCAAGGTAAATAAATAAATTAGTTGTTACTAGTAATTGAAAATCAATCGTAGTTAGTAAATTAAGTAATTAATTTCTTATTCTCCCACAGTTCCAACGAAACAACGGACACCTTGAATGGTCATGTCATGTTAGGCCTCTTGCACTTCTTCAGAAAGGGCATGAGTGAAGGTCGATATTGACCGCATCCGTTTCAGTAGTGATGGGCTAGTATCGATATAACAACATCGATAATTCAATAAGTTAGCAATACCGACTTTTATCTTTGACTTGATTTTAAAGGGTATTTCATTTCATTGAGTTTGAGTGACCTTTTCTTGTTTATATTTATTTCAAAATAAAATACCTCCTATATGGTGGTACGATTTCCATACAAAAGGATTTTTACCAATTATGGTCGTAAAGTTTAAAGTTTTTTTTACCAAATATGGTCGAAAATATTATAATTTTACAATTAACTGATTGTTTTAATAACAGTTTTTATTGGCGGCGAATCATATTTGTAGAAGAAAACAGGAGATTAATAAAATTACAAATTAATTTTAATATTTTTGAAGTGAAAACTTCTTTCGCGGCGTTGTGCATTTTTGGGATGGGTAAAAAATTTTAAACTTGCGTCAGTTCGTAAAACAGACAGTCAGAAACCTATTCTAACGTTCTGTATTTAAAGTTAATGATTGTATGTACAAGCGCCGTACACGAAGCGTTAGCGTGGTTTAAGACTATACAGCGCCATCTAGTACGTTGTTCTAGCACTAACTTTATTATATGAATTGTTGTTTTAGTTCTTTAGGGTTCCTCCAAATGGCAATCGGTCTTGTTGCGAGTCCATGGGGGAGGCCTACGTCCAGAAGTGGACTTCTTATGGCTGATATGATGATGATGAGTAGTAGTTTATATGATTTATATGGGGATTTTACACATTGTATTATAAATTTGAATAAATGTGTTATTCCCATTCGATTATAAACATATCATAACAACATAATAACTGTTTCAGTTTTTAACGGCACTTCAGCTATATGTGTACCTATATTACATATGTTTTTGTTTTAATATAGATATTAGTTTGTGATGTAAGAGGCGTTTGAGTGGTTGTTAATGAATTAAATAAAGTAAGTTCGTATAGACTGAGTGGCCAACCCTAGTGTCAGAGTTATTAAGCCGCCGAAAGGCCTCTGACCTGGCTTGACGATTGCTGTTTTTTTCAAGAACAAACAACCGGGACCTACAATTCAACGAGTCATCCGATCCACGGTAGCGCTCAGAAAGAAATACCACTCTCGGTCACCCATCCGAAGACTGACCGGTCCGTCCGTTGCTTGACAATGGTGATCGTTCAAGAACACCTATTCAAACTACGCCACGAGCGCTACATGAATGAATTAATTTTATTAGTAACACAAGTTTGGTAATTCGTGAACAATAATTTATGCAAAAGGAGTTATAATAAGTTATATTACTTGTACATGGAATGTGACACCCGTTAATATTATTCCATTGTCGAAGAAAAGGAGGTCAGAGGTCGTATTAGGCAACGATTGTTATGGATATATTATTAAAACAGTCTATTTCGCAAACTTATTAAATCTATAATGGATTAGCATTGGGATTACTGTAATTAATATCGGCCGATATTAATTATTATACTGCATATCTATTTATTATTGTAGAACAAAAGCGCATTGGTTATATATATACCTCATTGGTTACCATAATGATACCTATTTCAGATGAATATATATAGAGTTGTCTACGGAAATCCTGGAGCAATTTTTGTGGGAGCCAGTTTTCCTATTGATTTTTTGACCTGTGATAGCTACTCTTAAATGACCAACCACCAATATGAAAGCTATATCATGAGAGAGTTTAAATACCTGATCTATATTTAAATAAGAAACTAGAAATCCTCAACTTGGCATATTTCGTAATAGGCCACGTTAAAGTTGCGTCTTATTTGTATGTTAGCAATTATTAATTTCGGTAAAGATATTGAAATTTGATACGCCAACTAAACCAAAATTTTCAAAAACAGCTACACCGATTTTGATGAAACTTTGGACTTAGCAGTTACTAATACTGTTCTATGGCGGAAAACTGGCTTCCACAAGAAACGCTCCAAGATTTGCGCTGGAATATATAGAGATATATTCAGGAAGCCCATCAATCACGAAATCACCTCAAACAGGTCTCATCTTAGTAGCTGATGAGATAAGATTTTTGCAGCGGGCTCCCGTACTATTAGTATATTTTTGAAATTACAAACGAAGCGAATAACTCATAATAACATAAGATTCTACTTTGTTGAAATAATAAATCTGTTAATTAATATGTATACATATAGGTATATACTATGTAATAGAATTATAACTTTTAATTAGAGGTAGTATGAATACAGAAGCCAATATGGTATCTAGGTTTTTAAGGTTCCGTAGTAACTACGAGTAGACCTAATAAATTCGCCATTACCGTCTGTCTCAATTAAATTCAATTCAATTCATTTATTTCGGGCCTTGGGTATACATAATATACGCTTGGCGACGTCATTTACATCATGATCACAATATTATCATTATAAAAATTAAACATTCTGATTTAATATAAAAACAAAAATTGTTTGCAGCTGTAAGAAGGCATTGACAGTCAAAAGCAGCTGTAAAGAGGCTTTGTCATAGATAGCTAGCTTAATCTCTGTCTCTTTCTGTCCACGGATTTGCGTAAAGACAAGTACATACTAAAAATCTGTAATTTTGTGGAAGTTGTGGGTACAGAGATGTAAACCTATATATTTATCCAGTTATTCAAAAACAACTTTTAAAATGTGTCGATTAAGATAATAGGCTCTGTAAGCAGTAGACCACGCGAGCACATAACATGCTGTTACTGACTCACTACGCACTTTAATAGGTAAACATGAAATTTACATATGTTACAACATTTTTTTAATACATCATGTACATGTATGTTATTTTTATTGCCCATCACTATTATTTCAAATGTACGATGTACGTTATTATTAACATTTACTTTGATCGTGCTATAAATTTTAAAACGTAAAGGGCTTCATAATTTTTAAGGCAAAATGTTAGACATAGTAATTCAATTAGCCAAATTCGATAGCTGTCCCAACTATAATAAGCTACATAACATTTATGTTAGGTTTATTTTAGTGGGCTTAGGTTTAGTGTCAAGAGTGTGTTTTAATTACAGTTTGGTCATCTTGAATTTACTTATTTATTTATTAAAATGGCAAATAGCCCATTACATGAAGAATAAAAATAATAATTATAATTAAATGAATAATTAATAATTATGAATAATTATTTATAAAGTATGTCACAAGTTTATATCTAATTTAGGTAGGTATATGGATTGACTAGAGTTTGATGATGGAGCCCAAAAATGGTGAAAGGAACTTTAGAAAGGTAAATGTTGAAAGTTACGAGTTTGAATCTTAATTTTTTCTTCATTCAGAGCATTTTTTAACGTGATAAAACATTTTTTTAAAGTCCTAATCCTAACTAATTTTATAAAAAAGGAAAGTAATTCTGTCCGTCTGTCTCTCTGTCTGTTTATTACCTCAATTTCATAAATTATCGTTATGAAATTAGCCAGAGAGCTTTTTAGGACTACATCGTCGATTAACATCGGCGAGTTGGTGGCCAATCGTAGAGCTATCTTGCGTAAAAAAAAATACAAACAGAATATGAAGGCTATTTATTTATCATCATCATCGTCAGCATCGCTCTTCATCACTACGCGTGTGAGATCACACACGCAATGCGCATCTAGTTAGAAAGATAATGGACTGACAAAAGATCCGGTCTTTTGTCAGTCTTATCCACTATACGGTGGCGCGCTAAAGAGAAGACCTACACCTCAACGGTGGGTAGATAATGGTCGATGATGATGATGAATACATTATATTTTACGACTGTGTAGATTACATTATTATAATCCGCTTGTGTGATAACTTTAATATTTAACAACCTTCCGACGTTTATTTTGCATTTTTGTGGAAAGATTTATAGCTTTGTGATGTTCATCAAATTAAATAACATGGCCACCTAATAAAGTTAAACGAAAAACATAATTATGTTATAATTGATAAAATTATTATGATAATCAAATAACTTCTTGATTGGCCAAGGACTGAAAAAATACGTTTTTTTTATTCTTTTGTTTTAGACCGAAAAATGACGGCATTCCACAAGTGGACATCATGCGTAGGGTTCTGAAATCGAGTTTTTATTTTTCTTATTGTATTCTTCTACTAAAAGAGACGAAATAAGAGCAAATTAAATCGCCTATCTGATGTTAAGGGTCACTCCCACTTATAGCAGTCCAATGCCTTGGATAAGTCTATTGCCTTGACCTATGGTGTTAGTTTCGTCGACCTCACAACCTTATTTTGAGATATTTGTATTCAACAACTCACACCATCTACGTAACTTTAAGATTTATAGAAATGGCATCTATTATTTATCAACTAAGTAATGTTTGTCTATTGTCGAGACAAACTTGTGAGGTCTCTCTCAGTCAAAAAGGGCAAAAGTTTGCTACGATACCATTTAATGGTCGATTTTGATATTTAACAGAACAAGTATAAGTGAAGGAGACTCAAAAACCCCCGATAAAAAACAGCTGAACCGATTTTGACGAAACAGCTAAGAACACTCTTAACAAAATCCTCTTTCGAACAAATTAAAGATATATCAATATCCGTCCATTCGTTTGAGAGCTACGATGCCACAGACGGACAGAGATACACAGATACACACGTCAAACTTATAACACCCCTCCAGTCGGGGGTTAAAAATACTTAATTCTAAGCAAGATTTTCAATCATCAGAAAAATGTCTTTTGAGCCGAATTAGTACATATTAACATGACCAATTCTAAAATAGCACATGTAACCTGAGATTTGGGTTCTTGAACAAATGCTCACGAAGTCAACGATTCCCAGAATACTAATCTGTAAAGTTTTACTATTAATATTCCGCCTAATTTTGTTCAATGAACATAACTAGTAATTAAAACATAATATGTTCTATAATAAGCACGTTTCTATTGAACTAGCATTAATGCTTTCCCACAGCCTTGCCTCGCCGATCGCCGGGTTCATTAGATCCTAAGAGCTAAGTTCGTGTCCCCGCATCCACGGTTCGAATGCATATTGTCTGTAAAACAATCTGTAACCAAATTAGGGGTCAAAGGTTCCATAACACGTAGTTACGAGGGGTCGCAAGTCGTGATTTTTAAACTATTGTTGGTACATCCAGCGTTTTGAATATCTAGACGAGATGATACAGTTTATCTGGTTAGTAAGACATCTCAGGTGCTTTTGTATACCTAAGGTTTGTGGATAGCTTTTGTAATTAATTAAAATAAAACGTACCTGTTCTATATAGAAAGCGGATTTATCGCGTATATTTAAGATATTTTTACTGACTTTTCGAAAACTTTGCAACGTCCGTGGTCATAATAATCGTGAAAATCTTAGAAAATACAGAAAGGTCTCTGACCGGTGACAAAATTGATAAAATAACTTTTTTTTCAGCCATTATGAAAAGTCAGTGAATCTTATTTGTGCGACCTGAAGTTGACTTACTGTATTTTAACTATAGCACATCCGTTTGTAGAATCCTGCTTTGTTTTGGACGATATTAGTAAGGTCGCGCCGCGACTGGTCTCTTAGTTCCCAGACAGGTTTTAATATGGCATCAATGGAAGCTTGCGATATTGGACGATGTAAAATGAGGTAATCTATATAAAAAGCTCTGATAGATAGAACAATAGCTTATATTGCGGATTAAAGAAAAATAAACATATACCTAGATGAACATAAAAAGTGAATGCGAATAGAAGTAGGTGTAGAAACAAAGTAAATATAATTATGTGAACATATATTTCCTAGATTGTATAATAATAATATTGTTTTAATTTTTGTTATATAATTAGATTAAATTTTCTTAAAGTAGATTATTAACTGATAAATATTTTAAGTATATCAATGTGACATTTATATATATATATCTGATATCAATAAATAGTTCACATATAAAAATAAATATTGAAACTTGCATATGAAATTTTGATTGTCGAATTGTACAAACATCTTAGCAACAAAATATATAATTAGACTTCAACTATAGTTTAAAAAAACTGAAGCATCCGACTTCTCATGGATGCCATTGTCAGATCTGGACCAATGAATGATGAAATGGGACCACACGGGAAGCACCACCTTTCAAATAAAAAAATAATCATCAAAATACGTTCACCCAGTCGAAAGTTATGAGGTTACAAACAAAAAAAAAAACATTCGAATAGAGAACCTCCTCCTTTTTTTAAGTCGGTTGAAAATAAAAGCCGGCAACGATTATGCATGCGTAAACTATATTTGTGTGCATGCGTGCAATGGAGGCGTTAGGTTAGAAATACTAAATCAGTCTGTCTATGAAAAATTCCACAATAAATATTGGTCAACATTTTGCACAATTAGGTTCAGTGATGACTAAGAAAGCCATTTTAGCAATAAAAGGCAGAAGGTTATGTCTCTATTGTTGCATTTACGGCCAGAGCAAAATTAAATACGAATTATGTCTGTAAAGGCCTCTGCAGTATCATTTGTGTCTCATAAACTATATAATATATTAAATGCTTAACATTTGTCAATAGTTTCCAACTTTGGCATTTTTATTCGTTTTTTATTTAAGGAGATAACGTGCTTAGCTTTCACACAACTTCAAACCAAGCAAAAACATGGATAGGAATCAAGATTTTAAGAAAAAAAAAATTGTAGAAATATATAGATAACAGTGAAGAAATACTTAATTTGTTTTTTCATACATTACAAGTGACGTATGTAACATTCATACAATATTGGTCGACACTTCAAACAGCGCCATTTAGTCCCAAACTAAGCAAAGCATGTTTTTTAAAACTCATATATAGATATATATATATATTTATTTTTTTCAAAAATACATTTTCATTTATGATATTTATTATAGAGACACTCAGGCACGGAAGAAATATTCATGCTCATCGCACAAAATGTTGTCATTGAGTGAAAATCGAATCCATTAATTAATTTCATTAAAATCGCTTTCTTAGTTTGGTTTTTAAAACAAAATAACTAAAAAAAAAAAACAAGTAAATGAATTGTATGTTTTGAAGTCTGTTGTTTCAGTTTTTGAATCTATCTATAATCAAAGATTTATGATAAAGATAACATTAATTATAGGTAAGTATGAGTTTTTTAAACTAATGTGAATAAAACGCCGTTATCTCCTTAAGTGAAGCTCGATGTTAAATAGGTGTTAAAAATTATGTAATGGTTTACAGTAGATTGCTAATTTAGTCTACGGTATTTTTTTAAATGCTATCTTGAAAACGTGATTTATGAATGTTCTAAGCTTTATTTTGTCAGTTTTAAGGGTGTGGTAATGTGAATTATTTGTTTGTATTTTTTACGTTAATCCTATTATTAAGCCTTGATAAAATTTTAAACTATCAATAAAAAACTTTATGTTGTTTAAAAATCATGGCGGTCACTAAAATTCTTAGTCAAAGTATTAAATTCGCAGATTTTTGGGCGACTGCATTTTTGTTTGTTTTATTTTCTATTGTGTATCCATACAAATAGTTTCTTATTCGATACTTGAAAGCCAGTTCCTATTCTAGATCAGATCTATTCACCGTCAGTTGCCACCAACAGCTAAGTTTGTGAAACATAAAAAAAATATCAACGTTATTAATTTTTGTTCGATTGTATTATGAAATACATACATATGTATGTATCCGCTTGACCGTGACCCCAGGAAGTTACATGCCAGCCTGTACTCGATTAAATCTCCAGTATAATAGCTGCAATTGGGTATGTAAAGAAAAATGTAACATATGCTGATTCCAAAACCATTTCGAGATTATATGTCTATAAACCATATTTTTTTATTTAGGGCACATAAAATGATGAGATCGCGCAAATTTTTGCGAAAATATAAAAAATATTTGACCTTCAGTCGACCTCTAAAATGTAGTAAAATAAAATGTAGTTTAGTTAGTAAAAAAAGATGAAACTGACAGTATTGGCATTGTCAAGAGAGACAATATCTCTATGACAACTGTCATACCAAAATAAATAAACAAAGAAAAGAATTATTTTGTGTGTTTGGTGCTCTGCTACTCTATTCATTTGTATTAAATTAATTCTGTTCATTATCTTTACGACGACCTTGCTTTCCTACCGTTTCGATTGATACTGCATTTACGTTGACCACTGCTTTGTTGTAAGAAACTGTTTGCCTACTGATTGGATAAATTATGGATAATTTTGTACGTGCCGACTCTGCTAACTTACCTAAGGTTGAGAATCTTAACATTCTGGAGTTCATCTCAACTAGCGGCAAGAACAACATCGCAAAAATCCGAGGAGCTAAAGAGCTAAAACTTATGAACAATGCCAGGATATGAAATAAAAGTGATTGACAGTACATAACTTCTTTTTATTGTGTTTAATTATATACCAATTTCATTGTAATTATAGAGATTATTTTATTTACATTTATACATTATTTATTTTATTCTGGTTCCTTTTTCTGGTTCATTGTACTGCAGCATCAATGCTCCGCCCAGGAACTTAGTCTACGTTAACTTGTTCACACCAGTCTTTTAAAGGTTTCCTTTACTTGAAAAAAACAGTTTATTAGGATTTTTGGCACGAAAGTCGAAACATTTCACAGTTGTAGTTTCTGAATAATATTGTGAATTTGTTTCATTTCAATGCGCAAACACAATCGCGAAGACCTTATAAAACATTAATTAATTACAACGAGCTCAATATTAATTATTAATTATTCTTTTTTTCATTCTTTATGTTTACACAACGTATTTGTTTTTTCAAAACACAACAACCGATGATCTCTTGTATCAGTCAGAGACAAAAACGAATATAGGTACATGTCACTGTCGAGTTGACGTATATGTATTTTTTAGTTCATGTTGGCTATCACAACATCTTATTCAGTAGGTACGATGACGTCATCTTTCCTACGGACGATTTTATCTTTAAAAAAATATTAAAAAATAAATACTGAACAGAATAAAAAAATATTGAAATTAGTTTTTTTAAATGATCCATTCTATCATATAAAAATATAAAAAAAATACCAAAAAAAAACTTTACATACCCAATTCAGGAGCTCGCGCGAGTTTTTACATGTAGTCATAGTCATAGTCATATTCATTTATTTCCATTGGAACACATTGGAGCACTTGGACCATGTCAACAGAACACAATTTCAAAATTAAAACATAAAATATAGAAAATAAATTCATAAGTGGCTGTAAAGGGCCCTTGTCAATAATTAAACTATGTAAAATATTTATTACCTACTTATTTTTTTTAAGACTATTTAAAATATTTCATGTAGTATTTATATAGCGTTATATACATACACGTTGCGTTAGTATATGTGCGGGATGGAGTGAGCGGACATCACTCACACATATATAAACATGACACGAACACAATTGTAAGGTTTATTAAATTTTAATTTAAAAAAGAAATATTTTGCAAATTTTTGGTACGTATGGACTGGCAACATTTTTGGGAGAACATATTCGGCAAGAGCGGGCAACACGTGGGTAGTCAGTTTTTTGTTATGGAGAAAAATAAAAATTGTGTTCGGAGATACGTTTTTGCGGAAAAAAGGATTGTAACCTTGATTATAACAGGACCTATGGAATACAGTTGTGATTTAACGTAGAAAACGTTAACGTGTGCGTTATTTACCCGTTGTTTAAAGCTCTAAAGCCGCAAGTAATCCTGACTAGCTTCAACTATATTATCAACATTATTGAAACTGATTACTATTGACATTTTGTTTTGAAATTAGTTGAAGTACGCTTGAAGATTCTCTATCGAACAATGAAGGAAATTGATTTCGTTGATGGGAAAATCGTGCTTTTTGTTGTGTTAGACACGCGGCGCAAAGCTTTGGAAACATTTATAATGAGCTTAGTGATTTATAATTATTTGAGCCACACATGTTTTAACCGAAATCCTAACTGTTGATGAGTTTATGCTCTTGTTTATATAAATTAATATAAAAAAGAACGTATACTAAAAGAAAAACCTGAACCTGAAAAAAATTACCTGATTTCAGAAAAGCAGTTTTTGCAGTCTACTTACGATTTTGTTACGATTAATACGCCATTGATTGTACGTTTTTTGTGAGAAAGTATACGTAAACTTGCTGTAAAAGGTCATAAATTGCGCATTCTTTGAATAATTCTAGTAAAATCATCACTGTTTATTATGAATTATCATTGTTTATTACGAAAAAGTTCGTTAGAGGTTACGAAAAAACGCATTTTTTTAGTTTTGCGTGAAATGTACTATTACTATTACAAAATAATATAGTCTAAGACACTCAAAGGTGGAGACGAATCTAACGACATCACGCACATAAAAATCGGTCAAGCCGTTTAGGCTGTAGGTAATCAAATAGAAACATACATACACAGACTGCAAAAACGGCGTTTCGGCGGTCGGTTTTTTTTTTTAATTATACTCACTTGTTTATATGTTTGTAACGCGATTAAGTACTTACTTTGCCAATTATCAATTGATTTTGGTGATCCTTTTATATTTGATAGGCTTTAGAGGTGGTCCGATAGGTATGAATTTTATAAAAATCGTTTTAGTACTTCGGTTTTAAAACAAAATAACTGGAAAATATATGTAATCCAAGTAAACGATATTGCATATTTTGATGTCGGTTATTTCAGTTTTTTTAAACTACACCCTCTCGGTCACTGAAAATCCACAACGAAATTACAGATGAGTTGGAAATGCCAATGAGTGAAATGAAAATTATTTCGGTAAAAGGATGGTTCAGCAGTGCTTTTGCTCGACTTGGTGTGGGCACTGTCGTCTCTATACGTATACCTAATTAAGATTTTTTTTTAAAGTTTAATCTAAAACTATTTGTAACACTAACATGGGAATATAATTGCAACCGACTTCTCATGGATGCCATTGTCAGAACTGGACCAAATGGGATCAAATGGGATCACACGGAAAGCACCAGCTTTCAATTAAAAAAAAAAACCATCAATTTCGGTTCACCCAGTCGAAAGTTAAGATGTAACAAACATAAAAAAAAATACATTCGGATTGAGAACCTCCACCTTTTTTGAAACCGGTTGAAAATGAAAGTAATAGTTTTTTTTCTATAGCTGCATCTGAGAAGTGTGCTCGCGCTTCGTATCTTGACTGGTTGCTTCAGGTTTTTAAACTATAATTATTGTTCAACATCCTTGCTCGGTGTGGTAATTCACTCAATATTTTCATTTCATGACTAAACAATGCCGCGGAATTTTAAAATTGGCCCTGTGACGTGTTAATACGTCATTGGATATGATTCGAAACACATCCTAATTACAATATATTTAGTCAAATATTGTTACGGCCAGTCCACACGGCGCGTTGCGTCGGCGTCGCGTCGAAGAAGCGCTGTCGCTCCGTCGTATACACATACATACTAAACGACTGCGTTGTAGTGACGCTGCGATAGCGCATCGCCCGTGTGGCCGTCTATACGTTAAAATATTTGCGTTGCGACGACGCGACGCCGACGCAACGTGCCGTGTGGACTGACTCTTACTCTGATTAATTAGTATTCATTCCTGGATGTAAATCACACATTTTTGGAATATAATTCGGATTAGAAACAGTTTTTTGTCTCTCTTGAAAAATAAGCAAATTTTACGTCGCTTACTTATTTTCCGCGGTATCACAATACCGCGGAAAATAAGTAAGCGACGACATATTAATAAGTACAATAAGTACTAGATCGACGAGTTCCATTCTCAGCCGCGCCGTTGTTTAACATCAGGCCAGTTGGTGGTCAATCGTAGATCTGTCTAATATAAAAATAAGTTACAGAATATTAAGTTTGAACATAATAATTATAGTTTAAAAAGCTGAAGCAACCGACTTCTCTTGGATACCATTGTCAGAACTGGACCAAATTGAAATGGGACCACACGAGAAACACCAGCTTTCAAATAAAAAAAGAATCATCAAAATCGGTTCACCTAGTGAAAGTTATGAGGTAACAAACATTTAAAAAAAACCGGACAAGTGTGAGTCAGACTCGCCCACCGAGGGTTCGGAAGGAATGATCGCTGCATAAAGACCCTATTTTTTATGAATTAATTAAAAATGACCAGTTTTCGGGTTTTTTCCTATATGTGTGGACTTTAACACAATGCTTCTTGCCAAATTTCATAGTTCTATGAGTAGTTCAACGGGAAGTACCCCATAGGTTTTGATTCCCTTGTGAGTGTCGAAATGTGCGTTTTTTACAACATATTCAGCTGTAACTTTTTTTACGAAAACTGAGAAATATTATTTTTCTTTCTGCAGCAAGAAACTACGGATCTGCGTATATGGTTTTAATTTCAACTCGATACCTTCACGCGTTCCCGAGATAAAGGTCACCCGGAGACCCGGACGGACGGACAGATGGACAGACGGACAGACGGACAACAAAGTGATCCTATAAGGGTTCCGTTTTTTCCTTTTGAGGTACGGAACCCTAAAAACAAAAAAAATACAATCGAATTGATAACCTCCTCCTTTTTGGAAGTCTGTTGAAAATGCTTTTTTACGTACTCAAATCTGGGAACAAATCACCGTTCAAATGAGTGTGGCGAAAAAAATTTGTATTAGGTGAACAGGTACGTGGCTTTCGCAACAGTGCTTGTTGCAAATACTAGCAAATAGATAAAATATGATACAGCAATAACGATTAATATACAAATAAATATAAAAAATTTCAGTGTGAGTGAACTTACAAAAGCGACGTGAAATTCTTCGAATATTTTTGTGAAATGTTGTGAAATGGTGTCATCGTTTGACATTACACGCTTAGATCGTTTGCCGTTAGTAGAGAGAGATTCTTTTGCAGACGCCTGACTTTTGAGTGTCATTTTACTGATAAAAATCGGTTCCCAGTGATATCAGGGCTTACCCGACTGTGTAAGAAGGTTATGTTTTTTTGACTGCGCTACAGCCACATTGTGATGAACCAAGTGGTAAATGAAGGTTAAACGTCAGTTACCAAGGAAAATGCCAAAATAATTTAATATTTACCTACAACATTGTTTTACTAATCAATGTGGAGTAAACATAAAGATGATGCTCCTAGCGTTAATGTCAATGCCACAACCTTCGTGCCTTGAAAGTTAAATGCGATTCACGATGAAGACAGATTATTGCAGAGGGAAAACTAAATATGTTAGATTCATTAAAAAGTTTTATTTTCACTATTTCTTGGAGGTCATCAAATAACTTTTTTTTTTTTTTTTTTATTGATATTAATTGGAATATTGTCACGTACAACTTTGCTAACATAACGATTTTCAACATTAATCATAATTTTGCGCTAACATGTGAACTACAAAACTTAGAAACTAGTATCTTAATGAATTATAATTATATGTTATTAATATGATTGTTATAGAACTTAGCCAATGAGATGCCTACTTAGCACACAAGAAGCAAAGATAATACTAAAGGTATCCTACATTACAACATAAAAAACATAATAAATACGTTATATACATATACATACGCCATATTCCTCAGTGTCTGAAGATTCGACTCTTCCACCAATGTGTTTTGCTTACTGTGTCTTATGGTTAGCAAAAAATGTACGTTGTTCCATTTAAGTTGTTCCTCTGTTTATCTCAGTAATCTGTTACACGTTAATATATACAATTTAATACATTACTTTGCACCTATTTGGGTTTTATGGCTCGTTTCTCAGTTTTGATGAACCGAAATACAGTCTAACTTGATAAATTTAATTAAAAGGTTACAAGTCCAGGTGTGACAGAAAGTGGTACCAGTTCAGCACATAATAGAATAGAATAGAATATATGGTATAATGATACAAACATATGCCCCTTCGTTTACATTCAGCACTTTTTGGCAGGGAAGTGTTTTACACGGGAATTTAAACAGGTCACTTACGTCGACATTGCCATTTTAAAGTTTATGGAGTAAACCCTATTTTTTTTTTTTTCTATAATGAATAGTTACACGTCTTAGGAATACCGAAAATATACACAGAATTAGTTTTTTTATATATAATAGCTCTACGTTTGACCACCAGCACGCCTGATGGAAAGCGATACTGTGGCCGAAGATGAATCACGTATACCTAGAAGATACTAGTATAGTACAATATACAATTATATACTCAGCCCCTGCCATTGCCGATTATACATATAGTTCCATACATATTCTTCGGCAGCGACATCGACGACTCAAGTGACCAGGCCTAGACAAGTGGCAAACGTTTCTATTTCTACAAACGCTTACGAAATGCTACAAAATTTTGATGTGCCGTCACGTGACGTTTCGTTAGCTAATGTCAATTCCATACATTTATTTTTCTAGTCTACCTGCGTTCACAAAATTTGAATGGCATTTGTCTACCCTCTGTTAACATTTTTACGCTACCCACTCCTCTGCTCCCTTCTCTGCCCAACAGAGCTGAGGGTAAGCGGGGGTAAAATTACTGGCAGTGGCAGGAGTAGCGGCAGGAGCAGTGGCAAGTGGTCAGTGTAAGTGAAGGGTGCAATCTGCCATCTGAACTGGAAACTTCAGTACTTGTACTTGTTTTACACTGTAAGAGCTACATAATATAATTATAATTTAAAAAACTGAACAAAAAAAAAACGACCTAAAAATACGCAATTCGTTGGACGTAATTTTTCAGTAATTTTGTAAAATAAACCAAAGTACTGAACCGATTTTGATAAAATTTATATAGGACCAGCTCTGAGGTATTACCTACCAAACAAATTAGTCATCAAAACCAATGCATAAATTGGTGGAGTAATCGCTGAATAAACATACAAAGTTTCCGGCAGCCTAGTGGTGAGACCGTCTGACTTGCGATCCGCAGGTCCTGGGTTCCAATCCCACGGCACCTCTGTCTTTTCGAAGTTATGTGCGTATTGTTGATTGCCGCTAACTTTAAACGGCGAAGGAAAACATCGTGAGGAAACCTACATGTCTGAGAGTTCTCAATGAAAGATGTGTGAAGTCTACCAACCCGCACTTTGCCAGCGTGGCAGACTATGGCCTAACCCTTCTCACAATGAGAAGATGGCCCGTTCCCAGCAGTGGGACAGTTTGTACAAACAGGGATGATAAAAAAAAAAACATACAAAAAAAGCATACAATCGAATTAAGAACCTCCTTCTTCCTTGAAGTTGGTTTAAAATGAGATGACCTCTATGTGTATGAAGGTTGATCAAGGTTGTCTGAAGGTAAGATCACTAAATTAGACAATAAGGATCCCTGTGACCTAGCTAGCGGTTTATTGCAACGCAGCAAGAGTTTCTGTTGCAGAGTATTTTGAAGTTGTAATAATAATAAAACCGCAGGGACGGCTTTTTGGCGAGCCGTCGTCGGTGAGTGGTGACACCGCGTACCCCGATGTTTCCCTGGGGCTAAATGAGACCCCTGACCTCCAGCTTGCCTTAACCGGCCGGCTGGATGGTGGAAACTGCAAGAGCTAAAGAACCTAAGCTCCAGGGTGGAAGTGTTAAAGGGCATAACGCCGCTGGCGCGTTCACTAAACGCTACTAGTAGCGTTTAGTGAACGCGCAGCACATCTCTCGACACCCTTAGCCACCCACAAGTTTGGGACCCACACTGATGTTGCTTCTCCGACGCCAATATGCGGCGCCACTATGGGGGGCCCATCTAGTGGGTGGCGAGTCATCACCTGCCTAGGTATTTTTGTATGGTGAGACGGAATCGGCAGGAGCCGTTTTCTCATCCTGGTGCTCTTACACAGAGGTACTTCATCTTACCTGCTGTGTGAGAGCATCAGCCTATAGCCTAGTTTATTTAAGTCACTAACATTCCATCACAATAGCCAAAATCTGTCAAATTCCATATTGTACAATAATCCATTCATAGTCCATCCATATACCCAATCTGTATTTTTTATAATACATTATAAAAGGGCCTCTCAGTGTTGGTTCCGGCCCCACTGATGCCTTTCAAAGGTCCGGGCTAGACCCGTGTATACATTTGAATAAAGAGATAATAATAATAATATTTGTTCCGGAACTAAAAGAAGACCTTCACTTACTGTTCTTATTTTAAAAGAATAGTTAACTCAGCCAGTGGTTCGTTATTATATTGTTATTAAAGTAGGCTTCTGTATACAATATTTGTGTCTGATTAAGTAAGTCTGGTAAGTTTGTGTCTGGTAAGTCGGCGAATTACCACCCATTTCTCGTTGAAATGCCAAAAATCCGTACTCAGCGATATCGATCCAAATTCCTTGCGTACTGCACAAGAATGGAATTCGTTGCCGCCATCTCTGTTTCCTGAGACCTACAATCTTGGAATTTTCAAGGCTAGAGTGAATAGATATCTTCTAGATCGACGAGCTCCATCCTCGGCCACACCATCGCTTAACATCAGGCGAGTTGGTGGTCAATCGTAGATCTATCTACTGTAAAAAATAAATTAAAAAAAATTAGCAAAATATATTTTGTATACAATTCGTAGATAACACATTTTGTTGATTTTTTTTTTTTCAAAATGATACTTATTATGTAAATTCTCTGTTGCTAAAGTATTAGTTTGTGGAAATCCCGTACGCCTGAAATAATAATAAATTATGCATGGACTGCGTAATAAAGGACGGTTCGATGTCAATGAGCAGTGCATATTAATTCATCGACACAAACACAATTAATTAATGCTAATTTATATTGAGGAATAATGACACATCGTACTACCGAACAGTCGCTTAAATGTTTCTTACTATGTCTTAAGTTGATGTGGTATATCTGTGTGTCTGTCTGTGGCATCGTAGCTCTTAAAGTGTCTGCCCATTTTATCGTGCCATACCATGACCGTAATAGGAACGTGTCAGGCAAAGAAATGTTATTTGTATTGAAAAGTCTGAGACTATGCCCACTAGACCGTCCCGTCAGCGACCAGTATCGTCACGTGCTATGCACGAAGCGTCAACAATAGTCATCGAGAAAAATTTGCCGGTGCCCCAAGCAACGCTCCGCGGATGGAACGCGACGGTGCCAAACTGATGCGCGCAGGCGGCGAAACGGGGATCATACGGGTTTTAACCCCGCATGATGACCTTTTTAGAGGAGTTGTAAACGCGTTTATTTTATTTAGTCGTCCGCTGCAAGTGCCACTGAGCACGTAAAGTAAGAGACGGGACCAAAAAGACGCAAGCTTCTATGGAGTTTTGGAAGCAACACGAAAACACACGTTTTACCACATTATATCATTTGCCTACACTCGTGCTTGTTAATCAGCACTTAATGAATAAAGCGCCACCATTTTTAACCGACTTAAAAAAAAGGAGGTTATCAATTCGACCTGTATGTTTATAATATTGTCAGAATTGCACAATTTTAGTTAGTCTATACCGGCCTCTAAACATGTGTGCCAAATTTCATAAGTGTATGTATGTTTGCCACGCATTACGCAGAAAATAGAAGTTGTATTTTAAAAAATATTTTTTTATTCGATAAAGTATCTTTCAACTTAGGAGTCACTGTAAGTTTTATCAAATTCGGTTCAGTAGTTTACAAGGTATGGGCTTTTGAACACTAACTTCGTTCATCGCAACTGCAGAGCAGTGTCTACATCTTATATTTCAATTGTTTGATAGACAGTGACATGAGTGGTGATGAGATATGACGACCGTTTTTAACCGACTTCAAAAAAAGGAGGTTATCAATCCGACCTGTATGTTTGAAATATTGTCAGAACTACGCAGTTTTTATATAAGTTAGTCTATATCACTCATACTATGTGAAAAGGTCTGGCATACTTTATTAACCGACTTCAAAAAATAAATACTATTAAAAATGAATAAACAAAAGTATCTAATTTAAAAAAAAACTAACCGACTTCAAACTGAAAAGAGAGAAATAGAGTATCAAATTGGGAGTCTACCTAAGTAGGTACGTAAACCAACTATTTGTGAGGTCGATGCGGTTGATGTTTCGTGCATGGCACATGACGGTGCTGGTCGGTGACGGGACGGTCTAGTGGGCATAGTCTCATACTTTTCAATACAAAGAATATTTTTTTATCTGACACGTTCCTATTACGGCACGTAATAGTGGGCATAGTAGAGCGTATCCTGTTGTTTTCCGTGCCTAATACGTCCATAGCACCGGCATGGCATGGTACGTTATAGTGGGCAAACACCTTTATAAACGAACAGATTTTGATTTAGTTTTTTAGGTTTCCGTACCTCAAAAAAAAAACGGAACCCTTATAGGGCCATTTTGTTGTCTGTCTCGCTGTTTACTTAACTTTAAACTTTAGTAGAAACATAACAGTTAGTCAAAGAATGCTGTGGATAATTATTGTGATGACGAGTCAGAAAAATATTTGAAAATACTTAAAGGTACCTATGAAGACTCTGAAACGTCTCTTTACGAGATCGAAACAGTAATGATGCAATCCCTAGATGAACGAAAGTCATCACCGACATAGCACATCGGATTAGTAAGTTTAAGTGGTAGTGGGCAGAGCACATGGCACGGGGAACCGCGTGAAAAGTTATCCACTTATCGGAATACGCAAGTGCAACCAGGCACAAGGTGGACAAATTAACTCAGATGACACGCAGGCGCAACTGGTTGCAGGTCGTACGTAAGCTAATGTTTTGGAGGTTTATATGGAAGACCTATGTTCAATAGTGGACTATGTTGATGTAAAAGTATTTCCAAAACATTACTTATGAATGGACTCAAAGCGCGTATCTACGCGCTTATATGTTTAAAATGTGATAAGTGAGAGAGATATCTATCTCTCTCACTCATCACATTTTTAGACATATAAAATCATTGAGTAAGGATATTAGAAAATTGAGACTTGAGTTTGTTTATTTTGATAGAAGACACTTTTGGACATATTGAGAAAGCACTGAATGGCGATGGAGCAGTAAAAAAAACATACTTAAACACACAGCCAAGTTAAAATATATCAAAGTTTTTTTTTTTTACAACATTTCTTCTATCTAAATAAACAAAGTTTTATAAACCCCACCGTACAAATAGACCGCAAAAGCTCTCGAGCCATACCCTCGACCTCATGGCTGAACGACGCTCATTGCAACTGCAGTCTTCCGGTGACGCCGAGTCATATAGGCGGCTCAATAGACTCATATCAAAGTCTATGCGACACGACATCCGTATCTTTAATACTAATCGTATTAAAGAGACGATAGAGCGGAATAAAGGCTCCAAAGTGTTCGCAAGAGACATGTCTATTGGGCAGAGCCAGTTGACGAAGCTGAAGATGGAAGATGGCAGTATAGCGTCGACCAAAGCAGAAGTCTTGAGGGAAATCGAGAGGTTCTATGGACAGTTATACACATCGGTCGCAAAACCTGTTAGCAGTTTAGGCAAAGATCCAAGAGCCAAACTGACTCGACATTATACCGAAGATATCCCGGACATCAGCCTGTACGAGATTAGGATGGCCTTGAAACAGCTCAAGAACAACAAGGCACCGGGCGACGACGGAATTACATCAGAGCTACTGAAAGCGGGTGGAACACCGGTACTGAAAGTCCTTCAGAGGCTCTTCAATTCCGTCGTGCTTGAAGGTACAACGCCAGAAGCATGGAACAGAAGCGTGGTGGCTCTGTTCTTCAAAAAAGGAGACAACACTTTGCTGAAGAACTACGGACCCATCTCGCTTCTGAGCCATGTCTATAAGCTGTTTTCAAGGGTCATCACGAATCGTCTTGAACGCAGGTTTGATGACTTCCAGCCTCCCGAACAAGCCGGTTTCCGAAAAGGCTATAGTACCATAGACCACATCCATACGCTGCGGCAAGTGATACAGAAGACCGAAGAGTATAACTTGCCCCTTTGCTTAGCGTTTGTGGACTATGAGAAAGCCTTTGATTCGATCGAGACCTGGGCGGTGCTTGAGGCTCTCCAGCGATGCCGTATTGACTATCGGTATGTCGAAGTGCTGAAGTGCTTGTACAACAACGCCACCATGTCAGTCCGAGTACAAGACCAGAACTCAGAGGCAATTTCATTGAAAAGAGGCGTGAGGCAGGGAGACGTTGTCTCTCCGAAACTGTTTACCGCCGGTTTGGAAGATGCCTATAAGCTTCTGGAATGGAAAGGGCTCGGCATTAATATTAATGGCGAGTACATCACTCACCTTCGGTTTGCCGACGATATAGTAGTCATGGCAAAGTCGATGGAAGAGCTCAGTACGATGCTCGAAGACCTCAATAGAGTTTCCCAACGGGTGGGCCTCAAAATGAACATGGACAAAACGAAGGTTATGTCGAACGCCCATGTAGTGCCCACCCCAATATCTGTGGGGAACTTCACTCTTGAAGTTGTTGACGATTACGTCTACCTAGGACAGACGGTCCGATTAGGCAGGTCCAACTTTACGAGGGAGGTCAATCGTCGTATCCAACTCGGCTGGGCAGCGTTCGGGAAACTTAAAAGCGTCTACTCGTCCAATATTCCCCAGTCCCTCAAGTCGAAAGTTTACAACCAGTGTGTGTTACCAGTGATGACATACGGCACTGAAACGTGGTCCCTAACTATGGGCCTTATAAGGAAGCTCAAGGTCACGCAACGAGCTATGGAGAGGGCTATGCTCGGAGTCTCTCTACGAGATCGAATCAGAAATGAAGAGATACGTAGACGTACAAAAGTCACCGATATAGCACAGCGGATTAGCAAGTTGAAGTGGCAGTGGGCAGGGCACATAGCACGCAGAACTGATGGCCGATGGGGCCGAAAGGTTCTCGAGTGGAGACCACGTACCGGCAAGCGCAGCGTAGGAAGACCAGCCACGAGATGGACAGACGACCTCATACAAGTGGCGGGAAGACGCTGGATGCAAGCCGCTTCCAATCGGTCTTTTTGGAAATCCATGGGGGAGGCCTATGTCCAACAGTGGACTTCTTATGGCTGAGATGATGATGATGATGATGAAATAAACAAAGTCATGTCTCACTTTTCAAATATCCTCACTCAGTGATTTTATAGGTATGTTTAGTGATGATGTCAAGCCTGAGAGTGATAGCCTAACCTTAATATGACATGCTGAAACCCCGAAAACAATTTAAAATTCAGTAGTTTCCATACACGGGAAGTACGGCAGACCGTATTTTAAATAATCACATTTTACATTACATAAAATCCAATGTGGAGTATTTCTTCAGTCATTGTTTCGTCAGGACTCGAGAAACGTAGAAGTAAACGTTAACATGACACATTCTATAAGTTATATTTTACTTATTATTTGCTTAAAGAATGTGTTTGGAGATAATTTAAGTAGCTTAACATTTGTGATAGACGATACAAGTTCTATGTGGAATGATATTAAAGCAGTAAAAGCAGGAGCGAGTGATATTTTCAATACAGTGCGAAAGAATAAAGATGAATCTCAAATTGATAACTATATATTGGTGACTTTCAACGACCACAGCCGGAATTCCTGGTGTGACCCGAATGAAAAAGGTAAAAAAAAATTACTAGAATTAAAAACAGATTCTTTGTTATGCCTTTTTTTTTTATCAGCCCTGTTTGTACAAACTGTCCCAATGCTGGGAACGGTCCATCTTCTCATTGTGAGAAGGGTTAGGCCATGTTATGACTTAATTTATTTTAATCCCGCTAATTATAAAATTAACCAGTAATTACTTCAGCCTAATACGACATAATCACTGAGCGAGCTCAGATAACATATTACAGAACTTATAATTTGGTACAGTAAATCACGCAAGTAACCAACTGCAACGCAAAAGTAGAACCAACGGTAACGCAATTCGTTCGATGAAAAATAATAGGGTCCATTATAAAGCTATTTCTTCAGGCCTCGTAGCTCAGTTTGTAATGTGTCTGCCTTCGAAGTTGTAGGTTGTGTGTTCGATTCCCACCCAGGACAAACATTTATGTGACCAGAGATGTTTGTTTGGATCTGGATCTTACGTTTATGTATCACAAGGATCTATTTAGAAAAATATATATAATATTTATTCTATGTGCCATCTAAATCCTATATAAACTTTGCTTAAAAGTTTGAGCTAGATGGTGTTTTGTGTCTACCAATATTTAATATTATTATTAATTTACTATTTACCTCTTATACGCTCGTTATTTTCGAATCCTGCGTCTCACTTTATCTTGATTATATTGTCAGTGACATAAAATACTGCTTTGTCTCCTTGATGCATGATCTTCTATTACTTAACAGGTAATGTTCGGGCAAAAACCAAAGATGAAAACGTATTTAGGAATGCTTTGGCTGCAATAAGTGTTGCTGGCGGCGCTATAGACTGTGAAGAATGTTCAATGGCAGGCATCAAACGAGGATTGGAGGAAAGTCACCCGAGATCGAATCTATACATATTTACAGACGCTTCGTCTAAGGATTACAATCGATACGAAGAAGTTAATAAATTGGCACTGGAAAAACAAACCCCGGTAAGATTATAGGTGAAAAAACACAAAGTTGGAAATCCAACGAATGACAGCAAATAGCAAATAATTTTAAAATTACGAGTGGTTGGTAATTATGCTTTATATTATCTCCTTAAAAGTGTATGAAAAAGTTGTAGCTGTTAATAAGAAAACAAGTATTTTTGCTTCATTTATACAAATAATGATGGTATCTTTTGCGCTCTTGTCCATTTGCGTCGATCCCGTAGGAACAACTAATCGCTTAAAAAACGAAAGAAACCGACTTCAATTGCAATTCGTTTACTTGGATGACATATTTTTTCCAGTTATTTTGTTATAAAAACCAAATTTACTGAACCGATTTTGACCTTTTCAAACAAAAAAAAAATAAAAAAATCGGGGAACATACGTAAAAAGATTCCGATGAATTGAGAACCTCCTCCTTTTTGGAAGTCGGTAAAAAATAGGCGTTCGAAAAATATTGTACCTAACATTGAGATTGATTTGTAAATCCACAAATCTTAGCCAGAGAGAAACTTTTTGTGTCCATAATACCTATTATGACTTAGGTAAGGCGCTTGAAATCAGGAAATCCCCGAACTTTAGCAGAGAAAAGAGAATTCACAATCCTTATTTAAATTCAGGCGTTAGAGCCGGTCCACACGGCGCGTTGCGTCGTCGCAACGCAAATATTTTAACGAATAGACGGCCACACAGGCGCTGCGCCATCGCAGCGTTACTACGACGTTATCGTAACGTTCCATCGACGTAATTATAACGTCTGTGCATCGCAGCGGCGATGCACAGTTGCGGCGAGCATTTTGTAAAAACATCGCAAAACGAAATGAGCTTGCGCATGTCTTCCCTATCAACGCACAAACAACTGAACCACAGAACAATATTAATCTACGAGAACTGAGCGCTGCCGATCCGGCGGCGTCGCAATGAGTACACCCCCGTCCGCTTCGTCTCGGGGGCTGCAGTTCATTCGTGTGTGCGTTGGGTCGACGCAGCGCACCGTGTGTACACTATGATTATTAGTATGTAAAACGACACAGCGACAGCGCTATGTCGACGCAACGCCGATGCAACACGCCGTGTGGACCGGCTCTCGTTATACAAACTCAGAACGCCCGTCGCTTTTGAAACCGCAACACGAACAAGAAGGTTGCATGAGTCTTGCTATAGACTCACGCGACTTTCTTGCTCGTGTTTAGCAAAACTCATGCAACTTTCTTGCTCGTATGTAGCAAAACTCATGCAACTTTCTCGCCTCAATAATTTTTGTAGCTTTGACTTGATTGTTCTGGAACGAGACGATGGTAAGGCTTTTTTAGTTTTATGAAGGAGTTACGCGAAGAAAGTTGGAAAGTTTCAGCAATAAAAATTAATTTTGTAATGCTATAATTTTGAAATTACTTTCCGCAATAGGGGATAAAACAAGGGCTTCTATAAATAAATAAATAAAATAATAAAATTCATTTCATTCAGGTAATCAAAACCTATACAGTTAAAAGCATATACAGACAAAAAAATGTTCATTGAATTTATATCAGATATTAAAAAATAAGAAAGTAATTCTACATATAACAATACAATTAATGTCACTAAATGAAATAATATTAGGTACATCTATGCTTGTTTCTCAGTTGGAAATCGTAGTTTCCTAGCTAGTAAAGTAAAAAAGTGAAATGATCTAAAATTCTGATCTCTATAATAATAATAATATAATAATATATATGTGTTGTAAAAAATTTAGAATTAAGATTGTATATAAATAAATGAGATAATAATATAATAATATTAATAATATTTGTTAATATTTGTAATTAATATTAATATTAATATTAATTATAATATTATTAATATTTATAATTAATATTTGTCGTAATATTTGTTTCACAGATAGTGTTTGTGCTGACGGGAACATGCGGCGATGTATCTTCACAGAAGTATCACGTGTACGAGAAAGTAGCACAAGTCTCTGGAGGACAAGTGTTTCATATAGATAAATATTCTGTTGGAAAGGTATGTACTATTTATTACTATTAGTGCGGACTAGTTTTTCAATTTGGCAGACACACGTCAAACTTATACTATCCCTCTTTTTGGGTCGAAGGTTAAAAATCAGCCCTGCAAGGCTTTCTAATAGTAGAAAAGATGGGAATGGGCATAGGGTGGAATTTGTAATGATAATAATATTTCAGTAATCGATTATAAGCTTCATCATCATTATCATCAACATCTCAGCCACAAGAAGTCCACTGCTGGACATAGGCCTCCCCATGGATTTCCAGAAAGACTCGTCGGGAGCGACCTGCATCCAGCGTCTTCCTGCCACTTGTATGATATCTTCTGCCCACCTTGTGGCTGGTCTTCCTACGCTGCGCTTGCCGGTTCGTGGTCTCCATTCGAGAGCTTTTCGGCCCCATCGGCCGTCAGTTCTACGTACTATGTGCGCTGCCCACTGCCACTTCAACTTGCTAATCCGCTGTGCTATGTCGATAACTTTTTTACGTCTATGGATTACTTCGTTTCTAATACGATCTCGTAGAAAGATCCCGAGCATAGCCCTCTCCATAGCCCGCTGCCTGACTGAGCTTCCTTATAAGGCCCATAGTAAGTGACCACGTTTCAGTGCCATAAGTCATCCCTGGTAGTACATGGTTTTGGTTTTGTCCATGTTCATGAGGCCCACCCGTTGGGAAACTCGATTGAGCTTAGAAAACAAAAAAAAAACGGCTCAACAGATTTTGATTGATTTGATTTTGATTTTAGAAGTACTTTATTATCATAATAACAAATACAGTTTATAGACTTAGCTTAAATAGCTTAGCTTACAAATTAATTTATTGATTAAATCGTTCTATAAGCTAAGTGCGCCTTTTAAAACTTTGAACTAACAAGATGTTAGGTGAGTGAATACATTCTTTTTAAGACATGATAATGAGGGTAAATTATATATAAATAAAGTGGTTTTGTTAGGTACATACTACTTCGCTATTTCATATGTTTGTGTCGTGCTAATATAATTTGAGGTGGATAGTTACATAAATAATAAGACTAGGTAGGAACTTATTATTTACATTATACACATAATTTAATAATTATTAGATATGGCTTCTGTAATGCTATATATATTTGTTATTCAAAAAAATTTAACGACATATATTACAACTTTAGAATTATATAAAATAAACTATACTAGTAAAAAAACTTGTAAGAAAATAAAGTAATAAGATATTATTGAACATTTACATATGTGGGTAATACAACAAATAGCAGAACAGAAACGAACAGTTTTTGATGAAACATACCCTGTAACACTCTCGAGAACACTCTCGATGAAATCCTCTTTCAAAGAAAAAAAACTAGATCAAAATCGGGCCATCCGTTGAATGCTGCGATACCACAGACAGACACACAGATATACAGAGATATACAGATATAAAGATACACACGTCAAACTTATGATAACCCTCTGGGTTTAACCCTTTGGGTCGGGAAGTTAAACAAATAGAAATGTAATCCGTAATTTTTTCAGGTTTTGGAATATGTAAAAGAGACAGTTAAAGGACGTCTGTATGATTTAAACACCACAACCATATCGGCTGGTAGTCACAACATTACTGTAAGTATATTAAAAGGTAAAAATACCGAAAAGAAAGACAGCCTTACATTTACATTATTTAAGAATTAGACTTTATTTTAATATATTATGTTAATATATTTAGTATGTGTAGGTATTTTATATATTTTTCCATATTGTTTTTTTACTCTCTCTTATATGTCTATATATGATATGTATATCTGAAATAAATATATTGTGAATCAAAGTACCGATAATAATGAATGAGTACCTGGGAGACCGAGCTCCACTCGGATTTTTTATGACTGAAAATACGAGCAAACTCGGGTTCACTAAAAATGAAACCTAGCAAGATCGATTTATCGTCCCCTAATCTACCTACAAACCAAATTGCTCGTTTAAAGGTATTAGCTAGATAGATGTATCATTTATTTTTTTCCTTATTGCGAAGACTGCGGCTGCATGCTCAGAGTCTTATTATTTTTTGTTTTAATTTACTTTTTTCCCTTGAATTCGCTAGCATTTATTACACTCTATACTTTTTTCAAGCATGTTGGTAAACTTAGCCAGTGTGCGTGAGTGACATCACCTGCCGGTCCCAAGGGAGGACCAGCGCTGGTTAATTCAACCAACATTATGCTGAGTTGGAACCAGTTATTTATTTTCTGTGATTATTGTTGTATGTAGTTGTTTTTCTCGCAAATAAAAATACATAGAAAATTGTAGATTGTAGATTATTGTACACGCCTTAAAATTAACGAAAAAAGTACAAAAATAAATAAAATAAAACTAGTGTAACAACGGGCGGTTTTATCGCTAAAAACGATCTCTTCCAGGCAACTATAGGATGGAGTGAGATTAATATTATAAATTAGACGGAGCGTGCAAAAGACGAGAAAGTAAAATACTTAACTACTAAAAACAGATACTGATCCTGAAAACAGTATATCTACGGTTTTTAGTATCATATATTTTACTTTTTACTAATTAGCCGTAGACTTATACACTGATAGCACTACATACTACTAGATAAACAAGAATCTACATTAACAGAAAAAAATACCCGACTGCTGAAAAGCAGTTTTTGGAGTCTAACTTACGATTTCGTTACGCTTGTTAAGCTGTTGAGTGTATGTTTTTTGTGAGAAAGTATACGTAAAATCTCTGCTAAAGATTATAAAAGCGCATTCTTCAGAATAATTTCATTCTAGAAAAACTAGGTAGTCGTTTATTACGAAAAAGTTCGTTAGATTTCGAAAAAAACTTTTTTTAATATTTGCGAGAAATGTATTATTATTACTACAAAAATATAGTCAATGACACTCTTGAAGTGAAGACGAATCTAATGACACCTCGCACATCAAAATCGGTCAAACCGCTTAGGCTGTAGGCGACCATATAATAACATACATACATACATACCCACATATATACACTCTAAAAACATAACCCTCTTTCTTATACAATCGGGTAATTAAAGAAATGAAGAATAAACTAGTAAATATTATAATTTAATAAATAATAATAAATACATTTAGGTAAATTCTATTATACCTATATATAAACAACATACAATATATGCGTATATTATTTATTTTAGTAAATCTAAACTACTAAAAAACTAATTAAGTAACATAAATTTATAAAAGAGCTAAAATCGAACTAAATTTGACTCAGTCAAATAACCCACCACTAACTGTTCATGGTGCAAAGGAACAGTTAATGGTGATACTTGCGGCGTTACCCCGCTGAATGGTGATTGCCAGTCTTTGCACCAGAAACATCAGCGGGAGTCACCAGTCCTACCAAATATTCAGTGGGCCAACTCACCTACGTTATTGCTACTACAATAATACTCCAATACATCGAACCAATATATACTCAAACATATATGTCCAATAAGCCCACCTTTGATACACCTGATAATACTAGTAAAATTGTGAGCGCAAACATTGATAGCTAAACATACACCTTTCAGGCAATAGAATCCAATGAATGTAGTAGCGACTCGTCCCTCGCCCGATAAGCAGCTTTTTCCGCGAGCTCCCGCTTAAAAAATTCAAAAAAGTGGTATAGAGTGCACCGATTTTAGTGATTCAAGTGTCAGTCGACGCGGAATCACGTGCCCTAGCCGAAGCCGACTTGTGTGACGTCGATACGTCAAGTGCCGAAGTAGGAGTGCGGAAAAACCCAATTTGAGGTTATTCAAAAAGTGAAAAAGTGATATAGAAGTGAAACGAGTGCTACGACCTTAAAATTTTATTGTGCCTCCTGAGGCGCAATCAGGAGGAGCACCTTCCCCAACTTTCATCAGATTTTTCTGGTGCAAGACTCAGAAGATATTTGAAGAAAAACAAGTACCACGTGGACACGTGGTCCTTGAAGGAGACCCGCCAGGACCACCATCTTTTGCAGCCACGTGGAGGACTATAAGAAAACACCTTTGGCGAAAACTTTGGATTTTTAAGTTAAGTAGTTTTTAATTAAAAAATTGTTCAAAATTGTATTTTTGACTCTTAATAATTCGAGAACCTTATTCAAAATTCAAAATTTTCAACTGCTATAAGTTGCGCGCTCACTTATTTTAGGCGAAACTTTTAAAATAAAATTTTTCTGATAAATAGTTCTCGAATTAATTTTAAATTTGTGAAATTTTGTGATTTTTATTTTTAATTTGGTTGTGTTTGAGAAAATTTTAAATTTTTATGTGTGTGCTTATGGGCCTCTATTTATAGCTAATTATCGTAATTTTTCTGGATTTTTTGCGCTATTGGTTCCGGAGCTATTATTTTTCAATCGAATTTTGCTCATATATTGAAAAATAATAACTTTAAAAATATTTCAAGTATACCTAAGTACCCAGAGTGTCCCTCTGACACCTAGGAACCAAAATTGTAGGTCCCTAACCCTTCTGGGGCCAAAGTAGCGCGAAATTTGGCCTCGGACGGCCATTTTGTTTTTCATGTGCGAAACTTTGACCCCGGATATCTCCGGAACCGCTCAGCGCAGAAAGACCGGACTTGCTTAGGGAGTGTTGGGAGACTTATCTGAATAGTTCCAGTCTGGTTTCGATCGTTTTTGGCGCCTCGAAAATTTTTTGGCCAAAACCCATATCCACGTCTAGCCCACGTAGAGCTCATTGCTCCAGTCGAAGTCCGGCTCTCCTACGGCCCCTAGAACCCGAGATATCCGCGATTTAGACCAGCACCTGACAGTTGTGACGTCACACTGCAAAACTTTGACCAGTTGTATCTCGGGAACCGTGGGGTCTGGGAGATCGGGAGTTTGACAGGGGGGCTCTGCGGGCAGTTCTCTACAGGAATCGGAAACTTTTTTGAGGATCGGGGCCGAAAAATTTTTGGACAAAATAAACGATCGTGCCGGGTAGAGGAGGTCGAGCTGGTAAAGGAGGTCCAAACGCCACTATTCTGCGACTATTGGAGCCCGAGATATACACGATTGAAAATCGATTTTGACAGTTCTGCCGCCATTTTGAAAATTTTCGATCGTGTATAGCTCGGGAACCGGGCGTCGTACGGGGTCCGCGTTTGGACTGGAGATCTCGGCGAGACCTTATCTACGCAACGGAACCCTAAATTTAAAATTTGGAGCCGACAAAATTTTCTGTTGAGTTGGCAATACTATCGGGTGGGGGAGGTCGCGCCGAGCCAGGAAAGTCCAAGCGCCACGCTCTGCGACCAATAGGGACTGAGATAGACTCGATCGAAGACGGACTTTGACAGTTCGCCGCCATTTTGGAAAATCTTTGATCGAGGATATCTCCGGAACCAAGCGTCGTACGAGGTCCGCGTTTTGACTGGACACCTCGGCGAGATCTCGACTACAAATCTAAATCAACAAAAATTTTTCAAAAAAAAATTTTTGAAAAATTTTTATTTTTAAAATTTTTTTTATTGACTTTAAGTCGACTTTGTGACAATTTTAACGGTGCTCTTTGTAGAGCAATAGCGATTAGGATAAATATTGACACGAAACATCCTATTGGATTAATCGTTATTCAATTTCCCCCTGTATATTATATACTTGTATAACGAACGACGCCATATACACGTCAAAAATTTTTACATAGACATATATACATTTTTATTTATATACAAAACCGACGATCTACCATGTCGATACATAGGACTCCCGAAAAAACTAATATGGATTTGAGTAAAGGGACAGGGTCAGAAGGACCCAATGAAGGAAATGAACGAGATACCGCAGGACGGAATCTGAGCAAAGCCGCACGCAGGAACCAGGAAGCGAAGGACATTGTGGCAAATGCCAAACTGTTCCTGTCGTACAGTGGCAATTTAAGAAGGGATGTGAAGCAAACGGTGACTGAGGCTCTGGACGAACTTCTTCTGATGGTGATAGAAGGGACCGCTGCAGCTGTCGAAGGAAATGAGCACCTTAGACAACCCCAGAGTTCGGGGAGCAAAGCAGAAACTCACACAGAACGCCAGATAGACACTAAGAGAATAGAAGAAATTTTAGAACTTCAAGCTAATCAAATACAAATAAACAACGAGGAAATAACAAAATTGAGACAAGTAATTGAAAACCGAGTATTTTCGGAGAAGACAGGCGATGAAGTAGAAAATACAGAACAAATTCTAGAGGAAGTAGCCCAGATTCGGCAAATAGTCGAAACAACAGGATACGAAATAACAGCCCTACAGACGAAAGTCGAACAGAAGACCTACGCAAATATTGCCGCAACACCTACTAGCAAAAAACCACCGGAGCACATCTCATACCACTCTCTCGTGGTGACATCCAAGAACAGTACGGATACAGGGGACGAAATCTTGGAAGTAATTAGAAAGGAAGTAAACGCCACGGAGAGGGGTGTGCAGGTGGACCGGATAAGGAAGGCAAAAAATAGAAAGGTCATCGTAAGTTGTAGGACAGAGGAAGGCAGAGACAGAGTAATGGAGAAGTTGGAAAGGTCAAAAAAACTGGAAGTCGAAGAGATATACAACAAGAACCCCCTAGTCGTTCTAAAGGATGTATTGGGGGATGTATTGTTGCGGAACACATATCAGGACATCGAAGACGCATTGAATAGGCAAAACAAACAACTGCTCCACGGTTTGGAAGGTACCGATTGCTTAATAGAGGTCCTTTATACAAAAAAGGCCAGAAATCCGCACACACGCAGCATAGTAGCAAGAGTCGCGCCACAAGTTTGGCAACGCTTTGTCCAAGCCGGGGCAGTACATCTAGATCTACAGCGGGTACGGGTGGCAGACCAATCTCCACTCGTACAGTGTTCGCTCTGCCTCGGTTATGGGCACAGCAAGCGTTTCTGTAAAGAGACGCAGGCAAGATGCAGCCACTGCGCAGGACTGCACATGAAGAGCGAATGTGCGGATTTCATGGCAGAAACACCGCCAACTTGTACAAATTGTCTACGGACTAAGCAGGAAAAGGTGGAACACAACGCGTTTGCCGAAGAGTGCCCGGTGAGAAGGAAGTGGGACGTTCTCGCCAGGGCCTCAGTAGCCTACTGCTAAAGTGATGCCGGATGCCCCTCAGTACGCAATAAAAAACATTTTGTACACCACAGCTCGTGCCAAGGAGAAAGCCGACAGCATTTATAAAACAAGCACTGTCCATGAAATTACACGACCAAATTTAAACTTCTTGACGAATTCCAAAATTAACAAGAATTGCAAAATTAAAATAAGAAACAAAGGAATTCAAAGTATAATTGAAGATATAATGCACTATATCTCCCAAGTATCGCACAACAAAAACAGCAAACAAATAATAAAAGAAAGGAAATCGAAAAGAAACCAACAAAAAGGGTCTAGTACAGTAGATAATATCACCGTAATTACATATATAAATAAGCACAGAAAACGGCAAAAACAAGCAACAAATATTGTTGAAGTATATTTAATAATATACTCACCAACAATCGTAACCAAAATTAAAGCAAATAAATAGAAATGTATATAAGTTATGTAAAAATCAAGACATGGTCACAAATCTAAGACAGCAATATGTGTCACAAACTGTCGGAAAATTAAAAAGTATATAAATTAGAAAATAAGAAAATATTATAGCAGTTCTTATATGAATACACATAGGAATATATTATAAGTAAAGTAGAAATGTAATAAATAAATAGAATAGAATATGTAAAACTAGCAATATATTAACAATTATAAAAATAAGAGATTTATGTACAAATAAAGCTAAGAAAGAATGTAATAAGCAGATAGAATAGTATTATGGTAAAATAAATAAATTATAAAAACCTGCAGTATATAAAGATTAAAATATGGAATAAGATAAGCAGATATAATGTAACCTAAATAAAACAAAATTAGTAGTGCACATACAAACTACAAAATGTATACGGGTTTCAACGATCGGAGAAATACAACTCTGAACGTTTAAGCTCGGCTTTCGGTATTGTAACAAGATTTTAAAACACAAAGAACATTGAAACGATTGTAAAATAAATAAAACCTCAAATAGTAGCAAATAGTGAAGATGTAAAGTTATATAAGTAGAGAGAAAGGAACGGAAGTAGAAGCTTATATAATAAAAAGTATGTAAGATTAGAATGTAGACAACTTATGTAAACAAATAACAATAAACAAATTATTAATAGGCAATAAAGAACCCTAGACAGCCATATCCTTGACTACCATATTAGGAAACCTTAGCTCGCGGGCCGGGCCTATGCGCCCGGACAGGTAGAGAAAAAAAAAAAAAAAAAAAAATAAAAAAAAAATCCAATGAATGTGTACGAAAGGTGAGCTTGTGCAAACATCTCCCAGATAACTTATGGAGGTAATAAATACAAAACACACTAAAGCCTCATACATACGTAACGATTTATCGTAGCGATTTCAGACTGTGCAGATAAATCGAACGTTCCTAGTGCCTCCACACGCCTCCGATATCGACGTCGATCGGGCAGTTCTCCGCAGAAGCTCGCGCAAGATACATGTTAACAATGGAAGATTATGACGCACTTGCTATATTAGGCCTGGTTATGTGTTTGAAGAAAAAAAAGAAGCAAAGCACCAACTGTAAAAATATGTCTATTTTGTTTTTGTTTCGTTTTATTTAACAGTTTGACGCTGACGAGCTTATGGGACAAGTCTTGTTTTCGCTATCGTCTACCACAGCCAGTCACCCTTCTGTCAGGGTCACAGGCCCGGATGGCGGCGCTATTTATACGAGAGTAGTCTTCCAAACGGATAAATCTAATGTAAGTTTTTTTTTTTTTTTATACACGATAGATCTACGATTGACCACCAACTCGCCTGATGTTAAGCGACGGTGTGGCCGAGGATGGAGCTCGTCGATCAAAAAGATATCTATTCACTCTAGCCTTGAAAATTCCAAGATTGTAGATTGTTGAGTCTTTATATCTTATTATTTAATTTTTATGATTAGACATAGGAGTTTTGACAAGCCTCACGGCACAGTGGTAGTACGTCTGCCTCTGAGCTATAGGTCGTGGGTTTGATCCCCACTCAGGGCAAATATTTCTGCTGAGCATGGATGTTTGTTCTGGATGTTTATATATATCATATGTATGCATTTACAAAAAAGTATATATGTATTAAAAGCTTTGCTTAGTTTGGTTAGATGGTGTTATAAGAAAATGTTCTCCAATATTAAAAAAAAAGGTGAAAGTTCGTAACCGACCGCACAACGCAACAACAAACGGCATGTCGCACACACTACTGGTTTTTACGTGTTTCTATAAAATATTTCTCATAGCTAACAAATGTTGTTTACCGCTACGGCAGACGACGTGTCTGACCGTAGATCCAGTAGTGTCGCCGACGTTCAAAACCATTGGAATACGACTGAGCATGGCGCGACGTGTCGCGACGTGTTGTCGCGACACAACGCGACAACACGTCGTCTGCTGCTAATGTGTGCGGTCGCTTATGATTTAAACCAGCGACGTTGATCAAGTTTTAACGTAGCGCATTTCAAATAGGTCAACCCATAAAGAATCAAGTAGGTACTAGTTGAAATTTGATAATAAATATACGCTAAAAAGTCTAAAATAAATTATAATATAAAAAACGACTTAAAAATAATATTAGGTACAACAATGAACATATTTTAAATAAATTGAATAAAATAATATTATAATTAATGATATTAAATTGTTTTTGTCTGAACGTAACACATTTTAATCTAATTCCAGTCGTATGCATTCGACGTGACCAAGTCAGGACTTCATACAATAGGAGTGGACACCGCGGCAAAGGCTACAGCTAAGGTCTCTGTTAAATCCCAAGTCGACTTCGAGCACGGATTTTCTAGCATTAAGCTTGACTCACTCCTGGAGACCAGTTCTCTGCCTGCACCAGGTATAAAAAGTAGTAAAATTGTGTTAAAAATAAGATCCATCCAAATGCACTGAAAAACTTGTGATTTTTATTCGAAGAGTGATTTATCTGGCCTAGCTATAGTGATGCTCAAAGCTTATAAAGTCACATACCAACCTAGAAACTGGGTGTGGACCACGATGAGTTGGGGCCGAATACTATCCACGGTGTGTCGGGATCAAGCATTGTTGCTGACGGTTTACGGTGAGTCTAGTCCAGGTCCACAGTGAGTCGGGACTAGTGACGATTGAGACACCTCTTCACAGGGCAGGTCTGAAGTTCCGGAGATGGAAAGTATGATTAGTTAGGCGTTGCTGCTGCCAGCTGCTGACGGTGAAGTTGATGGGAGGATGGAAGGGATGGATGCGACTGAATGTTGTTGGAAACAGTACATATTTTAAGTCTTAAAGTTGCTCTTGTACTGTACTCTTTTACTTCGTAAGGTTGCTCTAGTACTGGCTCACCCCGTCGTGCGATCTTTGCTTGATTTAGAAGAAGACGGATAGATGCATTGTATGTAGTATGCGAGTGCCACCGCTATAATAATAATGAGATAATGAGCGTAACGGAACGGGACAGTGAGTCATCCTTTTTCGTGCGTGCAGCCGGCGTTCATCGATTTATTAGACGTTGTTGCGTCAAAAACAATCACCTACAAACGAAAGAATTGTTATTGTGGATGATAGTGTATTATCTGCCTACAAACTGTTATGCAGTTTGGAAGAATTATCTCATAAATTTTCATGATGTAATTGAAGAATAAACAGATAAAAAAAAACACTTTGCTCTTGTATGTAACCTAGGCCTCAGCGTGGCCAAAGATGGAACCATGGGCTTGAATGCAGTGATATGGTATTTCAAATATAGGTATATTAGCTCTCATCTTAGGTGTGTGAACGCCGCTGGCACAGCTTCCCATTCATTCTTGGGCCCGTATAGAACGATTTTTGAAAGTATTAATGAACTTCTAAGACTAAGAGCATAATTGGAGCTAGACTACACATAATTTAGGGTTTGAAAACTTCCAGGCGTCATGATATAAACTGGATTGAACGTATTGTATCCATACTAGGTATTCAAGACCACGTACCGGCAAGCACAGCGTAGGAAGACCAGCCACGAGATGGACAGATGACCTCATACAAGTGGCGGGAAGACGCTGGATGCAAGCCGCTTCTAATCAGTCTTTTTGGAAATCCATGGGGGAGGCCTATGTCCAGCAGTGGACTTCTTATGGATGAGATGATGATGATGATGAGGTATTCAAGAAATCAATTATCAATTCTTGGTCAAATGATATGAAAATAGTTAAACTCTTTGTTTACAGATGCTAAGACTCATTTATTGATAGCCCTCAACAAAGGTGATATCCCATTGAAAAGTGTCAAACTTCTCGATGGAAATAACAAATTGATTCTGGAACTACCTCTGAAAATATTAAATAACGCAACTAAGTTTTACACGACAGAGGAATTTATTCCTCCGAAATCAACATTTAAAATAGCGGTATGTATACCCCGTATTCTAAAACGCAGTTATTCTCTCCATTTATTTCGACTCAACTTCGAATAAGTCTTTACTTCGGGTTTTGATATTTTTAAAGCTTTGTAAGCTAAGTAAGTGCGCTAAGTAGCGCACGTGAACGTCAAAGCGCTAGCCTGTCATTGCGCTATAACGTCGAATTATGTTTTACTACAGATGGTATTAGCTGTCAAACAGAACACCGGTGGTGCTAGCAGTGCGCAACGTACATGCTCTGTTTGACAGCTAATACCATATACATAGAACACCACTATTTGACGCTATAGCGCAGCGTCAGGCTAGTGCTTTAACGCGCTCTAGTATGCGTTCTATTTGGAAAAACTTGGTGGTTGTCAATGTTATATAAAACTCAGATTAAATTGATAACCGATCGACTAACCATATTACTTTATATTGCTTGCGGAAAATACAAATTTACATAAAATATTATTTCATGAGATGGTTTCACGAAAACACCTTCTTCTTCTTTTTTGTATTGGACCCGCATTAAAGCATTTGCCAGTGTCAAGTATTAGGATTTTTCAAGTTTCTTTAATAAAACAAGTTGTAAATGTTCTAGTCACAATCTAAGTCACGTATACAGTCAATTTACAAGTCGAGTCCTGCTTCAGTAAAGTAGTGGCAACTTTACTAGAAGCTTCTATGGAGTTTTGCCGATAACGTAAAATCACACGTTTTACTGCTTTATTTCACTTGCCCACACTCACTCACTTTATCGAACACTTAATGAATAAAACACCACCATTTTTATAGCATTAATGTTCAAAATAACACAAGTTTACGGAAATAAAACAAAGCAACAACACGTTACTAAGACGTTCCCACCAAAACTCAAAAAAAAAAAACAACTAAATAGATCTCGGGTTTGACAGAATATTGATGATTACATTATTGTTTCCGTTTCCACTGCTCCTACACTTTTCTTTTCCTCTACTTCTAAGGACGCTTGAAAATCTCTCTGCGGAGGAAATAATCGCTAATCGCTTCCTTACCTAAGAAGCAAATATTCATTGGGTTAGCGAAATAGAGTTTTTTTTTCATATTCAGATCACCGGATACCATGCAGAAAGTGATTCTACTATAACCAGGATAAAACCTACTGGAATAACAATTGAAAGTATTTCACCAGGTATTGTAAATTTTTAGTTAAATTTTATTAATTAATTTATTTAAAATTCAAATGTATAGGTATAATAATAAACTATAAAATATTATATATTATTGTTATTTAAAAAAAACTAAAATCGAACTAAATTTGTCTCAGTCAATTAATCCACCCCTAACTGTTCCTGGTGCAAAGGTACCCATATTACTTGCGGCGTTACCCCGTTGAATGGTGATTGCCAGTCTTATTGTCTTATAGTTTGCCAGTCTTATATCTTTTTGCTCTTTGTTAGGTAGTAGATATAAATCGAAAGCTTGTTAGAATAAAATCTTTCAACCTAGGACCTTGCCTGCTGCATTTAAACACATGAAATATCTTACATTTTTATGCAATGGACTATCGCTCTATATTATATTCTATGAGACGAGGAACGCTATAATTATTGTACACTATTTTCTCTGAAAGTTGTTGTACAGTAAATAATAAATCTATCCTAGGCCAAATCGGTTCTTTCTAATGCGCATGAACATCATGAGATCGGCTCAGGACAAATTAATTTAATTCAGTTTTTACAAGTAACATTTCTGTATATTTTGTTGATTTCAGGTGAAATAATATCTAATAAGCTTGCGTCGGTTGTGATTGAACATTCACCTAAAATCATTGCCAATTATAGTGAGCCCCTAGAATTAACTTGTAAAGTAGAAGGTTACCCGAAACCAGACATAGTATGGAAAAATTCAAATACTGGAGCAGTTTTTTCTACTACGGTATATTTTAATGAAATTTATGAACGTAATACGAATTTAAATATACTTGAACATATTAAAATTCATAATAAACTTACACAATGATATTTGCAGACATTGCCGGGCAAGGATTTCCGTTATGACCATATTAATGTTTTATCTATTGATAAAGTAACTGAAAACGCAACGTATTCTTGCGAAGCCAATAATGGTCATTTTGATACTAAACAAGTAATAGTTGAAGTGATTCGACCGCGTTATTTGAATATCATGAGTACTACTAAAGGTAAGGATGCATATTTTTAATCCGGTTCATTTAATCCAGCTTATAAAACATAGGTTTATAGTTTTGATTACTAAACCCAAACCCGCAATTTTTTTTTATTTCTTTTGCTTGCAACTTAAGTACATCTATTACTGAGAAAAACTACAAAACAAAATATACAAAGTTGCTAATATTTAAAATAAATAAACAATTGTTAATGTATAAGAAGTATATATATTATATTTGCAGATATAACCGTAGAATATGAAAAGCAAGGAGTTATTATATGTACGTTCGATGCATATCCACCTGCCAAAGTAGTGTGGTACAAAGATGGTAGTATTCTTACATCTGATGATAATGTAGAAATAAGAGTATCTCGTAACAGCTCAATTGTGACTATAAAAAATTCAACACTTGTTTATGATGGAAAATATACCTGTGAAGCTAAAAATGAAGACACTAAACAGTCGGTCGATATGCAATACACCACAATAGGCTTAGGTAAGCAAATAATAACACTGGTCTACAGTGGTTTTGTTGCCCTAGATATAAGATTGATTTTGGATATATTTATGCTCACAATTCATGAAACTCTTGTTTTTTTTAGTCTTTATTGTCATTTTACATCACAAAAATTTAAAAACAAGAAACAAAATAACAGTTATTTTTAATGTCAGTTTTGTTTTCAAAAATTAAGATATTATATCGAAAGAAAATGTCGAAAACATATGTTATATTTCCATAAAACGTCTTTTATGAACTTTTTTTAGAAGCCTAATCATAACTAGGAAAATAAATTTTATTACTAACAAGCCGATAATTGTACATTGTACAAAATACAAGTTATGTATAATTTCATTAAAAAAACAAGAGAAAAACAAGAATATATTCGTAATCTGGGCACTTGAAAACATAAAAATTTGCAAAAATATCCAGGGCAACAAAAAAAATATTTTTTTGTAGAAGAATATATATGCATTGAAATGAAACAAATTTTACGGATTTGTCCCGCATATTTTACAATATTACATAATATTTTATGCAAGTTTTATGTCCGTTAAAAATTCTTTTCATTTCAATGAGTAACAATTCCAAAAACCTTAGAAAATATTAAATAATAATGTATGGTTTATAACAATAATTTCAATTTTAACGCTAGTTGTCTATATTGATGCATGTTTGTGTATGTTTACAGAGCTACCAAAAATAAATAAAACTGTGACCATTGTTACTATATTGGAGGGTTCAAGCACTACAATTGAATGCAAGTGAGTAAATGTATTATATTGTGCGTTTATAGATGGTCAGAACGATTAATTTAATATTTTAAATACTGATTAAAAAATATTTATTAATTAACAATAATTTATAGAGTACTAAAGGGTAAGCCAAGACCTTCAATAAGCTGGTTCTTTGGCACAACTTTAATATCACCATTAGATAGATGGGAAAATCAAGAACAAGTTGTGATTCCAAACGCTAGTGGAACTGATTCTGGAATATACAAGTGTGAAGCTGAGAATGAAGTTGGTATTGACGAGCACGAAATTAAATTAGTCGTCCAAAGTAAGTAAATTGTAAAAAGCAAATGAAAGGGTTATCTTGTGTAAAAACATGTATAGAAAATACATGTCTCTCTTTCTATGCTCATTTCTACTTATAATTTTGAATAAAGGTACTCGGATTTTATTAAAAATACGTTTTAAAAAATGATAAACTTTATTAGTTGATTTACTATCAGTTCCAGCAACTATTGAATTACCAACACAGCTTAACAAGATTTTAATAGTGAATGACAAGACATCCACATTATTCTGCAAAGCCCAAGGAGTACCTGAGCCAGAAATAAAGTGGATCTACCAAAGTTTTGACACTGGTCTACCATCACGAGAGATGATTGAGTAAGTATCGTCTTTACAAGCATTTGTTTATATAGGTATTCACGCATTGTACAGGATACGGGAGGCAGATTCATAAAATCAACATTACGAAAACTTGCAATAATAGATTACGTTTAGATTTGGTATGTGTATGTAACTATGAAGACTACTATGCTATGATATGTTGGCATGTAGTTGGTCCGATGATGGAGAAGAATAGTTTTATTGGAATATAGTAGTTTAGGGAATGTTTCGCGTTATGGCTAACGCATTTTGTTATCATACTAATAGTGTTTTATTAAATACTTACATGTGATAACACGGAAGTGACGATTAATCGAGAAAACTGTTATATGAACTTTTAAAAGGTAATGAATGTTGTAATATCAAATTGCATGTAAATGTGTGCTCTATTTTCATCAGGTTCAAAGGAAAAATGCTATTAAATTTGGGAAATATTCGTTTATCGCACAAAGGAAACTATACCTGCATCGCTAATAACTCTGCTGGATCGTCCAGTATTACATATAATGTTAACGTATTTGGTGAGTAATTTTGGGCACGATGCCATTTTACCAAGAGTATGAACAGCCTTTTGTTTTTGAAGTTATAATTATGTGTTTTTTTATTTTATCCTTTTTCTGGACACATAACTCTCTTATTGAATGCCACTCAACCCGATCATAAATTTTTCAATTGTTGCCACCGCTACTGCGGTACTCGATACACTATTATACTGGTAATGTCATCTCGAGCCCATTCTACCACGATTCCCGGCACGCGATTTTTATTTACCGAGCGGGCGAAGCGAGCGAAGCGTCTCTGCATCAACTGGTCAAATTTTCTTTCGTCTGTAAGTTTGTTTGTATGTTCGTACTCGCGTTTAGGGCGTAATTTTGAACCAATTTTGATAAAACTTGGTATATAGGTTCTATTAATTATTTATTTTTTTGTCCTCGGCTATTTTTGATAAGAGGGGCGATTCCCATAAAAAGTGGGGAAGTTTATTGCGGCGTTAATTGCCAACCGATTTTAATGATATTTGATAGGTAGGTAAAGTACACAATTATTACAACTTGTGGTAAAAATGAACAGAATTGGTCAAGTGGTTGTCGAGATATATGACAACCAACTTCAGATTGCGTAACAGTGAGGGCGCGTGGATGTGCTTGATGCATTTTAACGCTGAATAATTTTCTAGATTTTACGTTTTCTCCATTTATAAAATTATTATTTGTTTTTATAAGAACATACATTGTTTTTTTAACTAAGGTCATCTAATCATATTCTATTGTTTGTATTAATTGTGTATTCAAATTAAATTGATCTTTCAAGGTGGTTAAACTTTTTGGAAAAAATGTTTGTTGACCGTGAAATAAATGTCTGTAAAATCACTTAAAATTGCGAAATCAGCCAAAATTCTACATACGGTCTCCTAAGCCAACTTTATGTAGGTATATGTACAGATAATCCAAGGTGAGCTGCAAATAAGCTCTCTCGCGAGGTCTACTGTTCGTAGAACTACTAGTTATATTGCATCTATGCTCAACCTTTATATTATTACTTCTGACAATATGATCAACAAAAGGATGGTACAGCGTGGCCTTGTTGCTCGACTTGGCCGGGGTCACTGCCATGCCCCCTATCATTTCATCTTTACGCTGTGTTCTGTCAGTAATTTCAATTTCTAATTAAATGAAAGTTAGTAAAATAGTCAGACTATATTATATATATATATATATATATATGTCATTTTGCAATTATGTTTCTATCAGTTCCAGCAACTATTATAAAACCAAGAGAGCTTATAAAAACTTTACTGGTGGGGGATAGAATATCGAAATTGGACTGTAACGCCGCAGGAGTACCTAAACCAGAAATAAAATGGTTCTATACAAGTTTTCACACAAGTTCACCTAAACGGGAAATGTTTGAGTTAGTATATAATAATCGTTTATTTCTATAAATATGATTTACGTATTCGATATTTTTAAGTGTTTATTTACAATATTTGTAGGATATTCTCTTAGTATCTTAATTTTAGAACATACAATTTTTATTGTAAATAGTTTTTCCTTCTAGACAAATAACTACTACTAATTTTTATGGATGATAACAAATTAAGCAGGCAAAGCCGCGGAAAAAAGCTAGTAAATTTATATAATTTAAAAACTTGGCGCTTAAAATATTATACAGCATCTTTGTCACCAATATATGCGAAAAATAAGTAAAAAAAATATTTCATTTCAAATGTAGAAATTTAAGAAAGTATTGAATACATAATTAGGTGTACTTACACATAATTCTGTTCAGGTATAATGGAAAATCGCTGATAAGTTTGGAAAATATTCAGCCATCACACGAAGGGAGCTATACGTGCATCGCAAAAAACTCTGCTGGATCTTCACACATTACTTACAATGTTAATGTATTTGGTGAGTATCTTAATACATTACAATAGACCTGTATAGCTGGTCCAAATTTATACCGGTTATGGACATTCAGTTTCCGAAGACTTTACGCTTGATATTTCCTTTTTACCTAAATGTTACCAATTTTTTTACAATGTTAAATAAGCCTTGGTGTAAATACATTTAATATACGTTTCATTATAATAAAATATTTGTGCGTTGATCTTTTTTGTGTTCATCTATGTTATCATTTATTCAGCTTACAAGAGTTTCAGTTCTTGTCTCTAGGATAATTTCCATAATAGTCAGTCTTCTACGAAAACTTTGAACCTCCTATCAAGGAGGTATCACATTGATTTCACTTTTATTGGTTTTAGAAGTGTTCTTTTCAGTCTTTCTGGTCATCTATTCCTTACAACCCTTTTCTTCAAAATCAGCCCTCCTTGTAAAATCTCTCCCACTGGTGGGTGCAATCCATCTTCTCATTTCAAAATAATTTTACAAAATACTTGCAAGTCAATAATTGTACAAAATATGTTATGTATGATTTCATTTAAAAAAAAAAACAACAGCACATTCAGTACTTTCATGAATATATTCGTAATCTGGGCACTTGAAAACATAAAAATCTGCAAAAATATCCGGGCAACAAAAAAAAAAATTTTTTGTAGAGCTGTGTAATACTTATATATATGCATTGAAATGAAACAAAATTTGACGGATTTATCCCGTGTATTTTACAATATTGCATAATTTTATGCAAGTTTTATGTCCGTTAATTTTTTTTTTCATTTCACTGAGTAACAATTCCAAAAACCTTAGAAAATATTAGATAATAATGTATGGTTTATAACAATAATTTCAATTTTAACGCTGATTGTGTACTTATATATTGATGCATGTTTGTGTATGTTTACAGAGCTACCAAAAATAAATAAAACTGTGACCAATGTTACTATATTAGAGGGTACAAGCACTACAATTGAATGCAAGTGAGTAGATTTATTTTATTGTGCGTTTATAGATGGTCAGAACGATTAATTTAATATTTTAATACAGATTACAATATGTTTTACTAATTAAAAATTATTCATAGAATACTAAAGGGTAAGCCAAGACCTTCAATAAGCTGGTTCTTTGGCACAACTTCAATATCACCATTAGATAGATGGGAAAATCAAGAACAAGTTGTGATTCCAAACGCTAGTGGAACTGATTCTGGAATATACAAGTGTGAAGCTGAGAATGAAGTTGGTATTGACGAGCACGAAATTAAATTAGTCGTCCAAAGTAAGTAAATTGTAAAAAGCAAATGAAAAGGTTATCTTGTGTAAAAACATCTATAGAAAATACATGTCCCTCTTTCTATGCTCATTTCTACTTATAATTTTGAATAAAGGTACTCAGATTTTATTAAACATACGTTTTTAAAAATGAAAACTTTATTAGTTGATTTACTATCAGTTCCAGCAAGTATTGAATTACCAACACAGCTTAACAAGATTTTAATAGTGAATGACAAGACATCCACATTATTCTGCAAAGCCCAAGGAGTACCTGAGCCAGAAATAAAGTGGATCTACCAAAGTTTTGACACTGGTCTACCATCACGAGAGATGATTGAGTAAGTATCGTCTTTACAAGAATTTGTTTAAATTCACGCATTGTACAGGATACGGGAGACAAATTCATATAATCAACATTACGAAAACTTGCACAAGTAGAATGACTTTTAGATTTGGTATGCGTATGTAACTGTGAAGACTAGTATGCTATGATATGTTGGCATGTAGTTGGTCCGATGATGGAGAAGAATAGTTTCATTGGAATATAGTAGTTTATAGGGAATTTTTCGCGTTATATTATCGCATTTTGTTATCATCCTAATAGTGTTTTATTAAGTACTTACATGTGATGACACGGAAGTGACGATTAATCGAGAAAACTGTTATATGAACTTTTAAAAGGTAATAAATGTTGTAATATCAAATTGCATGTAAATGTGTGCTCTATTTTCATCAGGTTCAAAGGAAAAATGCTATTAAATTTGGGAAATATTCGTTTATCGCACAAAGGAAACTATACCTGCATCGCTAATAACTCTGCTGGATCGTCCAGTATTACATATAATGTTAACGTATTTGGTGAGTAATTTTGGGCACGATGCCATTTTGCCAAGAGTATGAACAGCCTTTTGTTTTTGAAGTTATAATTGTGTGTTTTTTTTTATTTTATCCTTTTTCTGGACACATAACTCTCTTATTGAATGCCACTCAACCTGATCATAAATTTTTCAATTGTTGCCACCGCTATTGCAGTACTAGATACACTATTATACTAGTAATGTCATCTCGAGCCCTTTCTACCACGATTCCCGGCACGAGATTTTTATTATATTGCATCTATGCTCAACCGTTATATTATTACTTCTGACAATATGATCGACAAAAGCATGGTACAAAGTGGCCTTGTTGCTCGACTTGGCCGGGGCCACTGCCGTCCGTGCGATCAAACGATCTTTACATCTTTCATCCTTACGCTGTGTTCTGTCAGTAATTTTAATTTCTAATTAAATGAAAGTTAGTAAAATAGTCAGACTATATTATATATATATATATATATATATATATATATATATATATATATATATATATATATATATGTCATTTTGCAATTATGTTTCTATCAGTTCCAGCAACTATTAGAAAACCAAGACAGCTTATAAAAACTTTACTGGTGGGGAATAGAATATCGAAATTGGACTGTAACGCCGCAGGAGTACCTAAACCAGAAATAAAATGGTTCTATACAAGTTTTCACACAAGTTCACCTAAACGGGAAATGTTTGAGTTAGTATATAATAATCGTTTATTTCTATAAATATGATTTACGTATTCGATATTTTTAAGTGTTTATTTACAATATTTGTAGGATATTCTCTTAGTATCTTAATTTTAGAACATACGGTTTTCATTGTAAATATTTTTTTCTTCTAGACAAGTAACTACTACTAATTTTTATGGATGTTAACAAATTAAGCGGGCAAAGCCGCGGAAAAAAAGCTAGAAAATTTATATTTTAAAAACTTGGCGCTTAAAATATTATACAGCATCTTTGTCCCCAATATATGCGATAAATAAGTAAAAAAAAATTCATTTCAAATGTAGAAATTTAAGAAAGTATTGAATACATAATTAGGTGTACTTACACATAATTCTGTTTAGGTATAATGGAAAATCACTGATAAGTTTGGAAAATATTCAGCCATCACACGAAGGGAGCTATACGTGCATCGCAAAAAACTCTGCTGGATCTTCACACATTACTTACAATGTTAATGTATTTGGTGAGTATCTTAATAAATTACAATAGACCTGTATAACTGGTGCAAATTTATACTGGTTATGGACATTCAGTTTCCGAAGACTTTACGCTTGATATTTCCTTTTTACCTAATGTTACCAATTATTTTACAATGTTAAATAAGCCTTGGTGTAAATACACTTAATATACGTTTCATTATAATAAAATATTTGTGCGTTGATCTTCTTTGTGTTCATATAAGTTATCATTTATTCAGCTTACAAGAGTTTCATTTCTTGTCTCTAGGATAATTTACATAATAGTCAGTCTTCTACGAAAACTTTGAACCTCCTTGATGGTATCACATTGATTTCACTTTTATTGGTTCTATAAGTGTTCTTTTTAGTCTTTCTGGTCCTCTATTCCTTACAACCCTTTTCTTAAAAATCAGCCCTCTTTGTAAAAACTCTCCCACTGGTGGGTGCAGGCCATCTTCTCATTTCGAGAAGGCCTTCATAGTCTACAACGCTGGCCAAGTGCGGGTTGGCAGACTTCACACATCTTCAAGAACATTAAAAACTTTCAGATATGTAGGTTTCCTTACGATTTTTTCCTTCACCGTTTAAAGTTGGCGGCAATAAACAATACACACACACATCACTTCGAAAAGACAGAGGTGAGTACCGTTGGATCGAACCCAAGACTCGAGGATCTCAATTCAGACGGTCTCTCGACTAGGCTGCTGGCCTAGTCGAGAGACCGTCTGAATTGTAACTTCAAAAACTTTTTCTTATAATATATTTCCAAAATTTGTCAATTCGTACCTAGACCAAAGGTCTATGGTGCAGGTCTGGTGATAATGCCATTTTACGCCATCTGATGTCACTATTTTCTATTAAGTCTGTTTTCTTTCACTATTTTAAATACCCGAAGAAATTATCTTCATTTTTCATTTCAGAGGAACCACAAATCGACAAATCGAAGACAGAAATGTTTGTTGACATAGGTTCATCTGCTAAAATCGATTGCAAGTACGTGTTTGACAAATTTACTATTTTAAATGCATGTATTATCCGAAAAAGAGAAACCCACCTGAATATAAATTAATGCGTTATTAGCAATATTTTGAGAGAACAGTAGGCCTAAGTAGCGCTGCATTACTAAGGCCTCTTGTTCTGCAGCGCACCGCGACAAAAACTTCTTTAGATATAAATATTATTGTGCAAGACCGTCACGACCACAGAAGACAGAAGTAAACTGTCTGTTTACTTCTGTCTTCTGTGGTCACGACATTACGAAGATCTGAAAGATTATTTCTTATTTAATCGACAAAAAAGCAGAGATCATTTTGTCGCGGCGCAAATAGAGATTTGAATCCTGAATTTTCTGTCCATCGACAAATCATATTATAATTGTTGCAATTTACGAATTCCACGTTTGACCACTAATTCGCTTGATGAAAAGTTTTTAAAAGTATTTATACTTACTAAAATATTTTCAGAATACTAAAGGGTAGACCCAAACCTTCAATACGTTGGTATTTCCGAAAAGGAAATAATGATTACGATTCACCAGAACGCTTCAAAGAAGTACTGAAATTTCATGATCAAGAAAGTATTATATTGGAAAGAGCTGCAGAGAGCAACTATGGAATTTATCGGTGTCGAGCTAGGAATAGCGTTACAACGGACTACCATGACATAAAATTAACAGTCGAATGTGAGTTTGACAGATCTTGGCTATTGTGATGGAATGTTAGTGACTTAAAAACTAGGCTATAGGCTGATGCTCTCACACAGCAAGTGAGATGAAATACCTCTGTGTGAGAGCACCAGGATGAGAAAACGGCACCTGCCAATTCCGTCTCATCATGCAAAAACTGAGTTACTGTATGTATTATTATTACTGTATCTATGTACAAGATACAGTTTGTCACGTAACGTCACGTCACGGGTTGTTAGCATTTGGAAGCGTAAGCGTTTGTTGAAATAGAAACGTTGTTCATTTGTCTTAGTCTGCCTCAATATATCATATTTTTATGTTCTCTGGTATTGTAATGCAAACTTACAGTTGGCATAGATCACAAAAACTATTTCCAAAAGAAGTAATCAATCGCTAGTTTATACTTCTGTCTAGAAAGGCTTAGCAATACCACTTCATCTTCAAGTACGTTATGATCGAACAGATTGTACGAGTAATGAAACATTTGCAAAGAGAGACGTCGAAATCTTGACATTTATTAATCCTTACTAACCAAAGTAATTCATTCGATCCCCCAATTATTTTTTTAAATATTTTTATAGATGTTCCAATAAAATAAAAATGCAACCATCTCGATTTTTCTTTTCTTTTTAATTCAAGAAACAAGAAGATTGGTTGATAATTGGCGCTCCAGTTCGTTCCTGGTGCAAAGGTTGGCTATTGCCGTTTGGCGGGGTAATGCTGTTAGTTTTTTTTTTTATAGTTTATTAAGATCCTCAATAGAGTTTCCCAACGGGTGGGCCTCAAAATGAACATGGACAAAACGAAGGTTATGTCGAAAGCCCATGTAGTGCCCACCCCAATATCTGCGGGGAACTTCACTCTAGAAGTTGTTGACGAATACGTCTACCTAGGACAAACGGTCCGATTAGGCAGGTCCAACTTTACGAGGGAGGTCAATCGTCGTATCCAACTCGGCTGGGCAGCGTTCGGGAAACTTAAAAGCGTCTTCTCGTCCAATGTTCCCCAGTCCCTCAAGTCGAAAGTTTACAACCAGTGTGTGTTACCAGTGATGACATACGGCACTGAAACGTGGTCCCTAACTATGGGCCTTATAAGGAAACTCAAGGTCACGCAACGAGCTATGGAGAGGGCTATGCTCGGAGCTCTCTACGAGATCGAATCAGAAATGAAGAGATACGTAGACGTACAAAAGTCACCGATATAGCGGATTAGCAAGTTGAAGTGGCAGTGGGCAGGGCACATAGCACGTAGAACTGATGGCCGATGGGGCCGAAAGGTTCTCGAGTGGAGACCACGTACCGGCAAGCGCAGCGTAGGAAGACCAGCCACGAGATGGACATATGATCTCATACAAGTGGCGGGAAGACGCTGGATGCAAGCCGCTTCCAATCGGTCTTTTTGGAAATCCATGGAGGAGGCCTATGTCCAGCAGTGGACTTCTTATGGCTGAGATGATTATTAAGATCAACAAACAGTACACAACAAAGTTTAGGGTTAATACAGTAATTATTAAGAAATATAGTTCGATGGTGTACCAGCAACGTTGACCGCGGATTAATTATTAATCAAATAAGTATACCTATATGTATACTTCAACAGTGTGTGAAACATGTAACAAATTACTGACTAATGCTATAATATTTTGACTAATGTTTTGTTTGATAGACTGAAACTCAAAACACTAACATAGCTAATTTTACATAAATAAATTGAATAACAAAGTAAACGAGTGATGAAAGGAAACTAATTGCACAATATTTGTAATTAAGTATTATGGGCACCTTTGCACCAGGATCTATTCGGGAGCGTTATTCGAATAATTATTATGACGGGATGTTAATTTGACTAAGTATATTTATTTATTTTCAGTAATTGATATTATATAGTAAATTCCAAAATGGCGTAGTAATTGGTATACAAATAAGTTTATAAATGAAACATGGTGGAGGTTATATCAGCTCCTGTATGATCCCTTAAATTCTAGCCGGAATTGACGTATTTGCTGTACCGCTTGTAGAGATTGGAATTCATTTGGGAGAATTTTTTGGAACCAGATTCCTTTTGACAATTATTTTTGTAATGTGATGTGAATGGTACTGATTTTCTCTTTCTACGTTTCCAATGTTTGCCGAAACCTAATAATACTGTTACATTCTATTTGACTTTTTATTTTTTATTGAGTTATTTCTTAAATTTTGAAATAAAGAAATATTTTTATTGCTGAAAATATATTTGACATAAATATGTTCTAAAAATTTCAGATCCGCCAAAAATAAATCGAACAGATAGAAAATATTTGAAAATCAAAATAGGATCGAAAGTATATTTGCCTTGTTTGGCGGATGGTTGTCCTCCACCAAAAGTCACATGGCTGAAAGACGGCAAGGAACTTGTTGGTGATGGTAGACCGTATACGATGGGATCCAATACACTGAGGTTAGTTTGGAAAGAATTTCTTTGTTTTGTTTTTTTTTTTACATTATATAATTCTGTAATTGGCCACTAACGCGCCGGACGTTAAGCAACGTTGTGGCCGAGGATGGAGCTCGTTGATCTAGAAGATATCTATTCACTCCAGCCTTGAAAATTCCAAGATTGTAGTTCTCAGGAAAAAGAAGGCGGTAACGAATTCCATTCCTTTGCAGTATACATCAAGCACGTGGACCAAAATTTTTTGTACCTACTCAGTGTACTTTTTATACAATTACGCAATACATAAGAATGGAATATAATTTTAACATTGCAAGTAAATACACATATTTCTTTAACCTCATAAACTACTAACCCAAATTTGACAAATGTTCTCTGACTGCTACAGTCAAAACACTACTTATACATAAATTGCCTAAGGGAATAACTTAATAATTTATATAGTTTTAGTGAATGACCAAGTGAATGTAATGTCACGCGCAAAGTAGGGTCCCGTAGTTGCACATCATAATTTATGTGAACTTAAAACTGTTTTCTTTATTTGATACTATGAACAAACGAGTTAACTTATGTTAGTATAAATGATTTTTTATTTCTTTCTTATCTAATTCATTTTATTAAGTTGAACGACTTTTACTCGATAACTTGTATACTTGTATAGTCTACTTAGCTGTTACAGTTTTCCGCTTAATTTCACCATATAAGCATGAATATATTTTACATACTTACAAAGTCAACCGTTTAGTCGGTAGAAGCGGAGGGAAGAAAAAATCCCGATACACGATGGGGTAAAGTATATTCAGGCCAAATTATAGCTTTTTACTACTAATAGTCTTCGAAAAAAGCCGCAGACAGACAGAACCGACGGATATGGTGAAACTGTAAGGGTTCCTTGTTTACAACGGAACCCTAAAACTGAAACTTCAAAACTCGACTTCAAAATACGCAAATTTATTTACTTGTTTATAAAACAAAATAACTGAAACAAATGATTCAGATATTTTGTTTTACTAATTAATTTAGAAGTATGTAGTATGAAATTGCATGTAAATAGAATTTCAAATAAAAACAATCTAAATTGGTTAGTAAATAACGTGGCTATGAGGTAATAAATACTAAAAATATACAACCGAATCGAGACACTCCTCTTTTGTGAAATCATCTCATCTCAGCCACTAGAAGTCCACTGATGGACATAGACCTCCCCATGGACTTCCAAAAAGACCGATTGGAAGCGGCTTGCGTCTTCCCGCCACGTGTATGAGGTCATCTGTCCATCTCGTGGCTGGTCTTCCTACGCTGCGCTCTCCGGACCGTGGTGAAATCGCTTGAAAATGAATATATCCTAAGAATTCTGTATAATATTTTGTACTTTTTGCAGATTTAATGCTGAGCTGTCAGTTCAAGGATATTACGTTTGTAAAGTCTCGAACAGGCTTGGTTCAGATTCTAGAAGGATTAGGGTGTACGTTACAGGTAAAATGTAGTTCAACAACTAAACTAAAGTAGGTATTTTTTTTTATTAATAGATGTTGCACCTGCTGTGGTTTATAAAGCGCACTTGAGAAAATTTATAAAGTGCACTTGAGAAAAGGTTTTCTGTAACTTTGCTTAGTATTTATTTAATTAAATCATAGTGGTAATAGCCAACTGGTAGTGGGTTTGAGCATTTGGATTATCTTTAGACCTTTATCGGTCTGGGGTAATCGATATGCTTTTTGTGTAGTAAGAGTTTAGTTTGTTAAGTCTGTATATTATTTTGCTGTACATAATAAAGGCAAGTGCCTTTATAATGTTTTTTTTTTAAATGGGCAAGTGCCCATTAAAAAAAAACATTCATTACATTGATATTGTCATAATAATATATTAATAGTATTATTCTAATATATATCGTAGAATTACAATAATTAAGTTCTTATATAATAATGTTAAAATATCATACGCTTGCTGTCAAAGGTTTATAAATCCCTCGCGCATCGAACGTGACGGGAAAGTGCCTAATAGGCTAGCAGCGTTGCCGCGCTGAATTGCGATGGAGACTACCACCCAGATTTAATTAAATGAATTTAACATTCAACATATTATCATGGTTGCCTGGAAGAGATCGCTTTTAGAGATAAGGGCGCCTTTTGTTGCACTAGTCTAAATAAGTCCTTTGTTATTACTTAGGTGTGTACCATAAATGATTATGATAATGATAGGAGAATTTGATAGCTAGGTTGTCAAAACTTAAGACTTACTTAAAATATTTAGTATATCACCCGTCTCATTCACGCATAATGACTTGAAGATTTGGAATGAATAAACTTACGAAAAATTCGTCTCGCATTAGACCTAAAAGCATTATTACAAAATATTAAAAAACAATTTCATTTTGTGTCATCTGGGGGCACGGCCGTGCCCCCGCCATGTGAGCCAACGGGTACGGCCGGGACTATCTTTTCTCGAAGCGATTCATCGGATTTTTATACGTTCATAACTTCGGCCTCGATATATAAATTTATATAAATTAATTTGAGTTTTTCCTCGACGTGATAAATCTAATGCGGTGGGTAAAACTTGCTGTTGCCATAGCAACTCGCAAGTGCCAGCAAAGACTGGACTTTTAAAACCGAGAAAGTGAATCTGTAAGAAGAAGGGTTATGTTTTTCGAGTGTATGTATGTTTATATGTATGTACAATTGTGCATATAAATGTATGTATGTATGTATGTACATATGTGAGTACCTATGTATGTATATTTCTATACGATAGCCTACAGCCTAAACGGCTTGACCGATTTTGATGTGCGAGGTGTTCATCTCAGCCATAAAAAGTTCACTGCTGGATATAGGCCTCCACATGGATTTTCAAAAAGACCGATTGGAAGCGGCTTGGATCCAGCGTCTTCCCACCACGTGTATGAGGTCATTTATCCATCTCGTGGCTCGTCTTGCTACGCTGCGCTTGCCGGTGCGTGGTCTCCACTCGAGAACTTTTCGGCCCCATTGGCCATCAGTTCTACGTGCTATGTGCCATATGTTTATGTATAAATATTTGTTTATTAGAAATAATTATTGTATAGCGGCACACTTTTTCAGAGCCAATTTCAATAATTAAACCAAAGACAACAAGCTATGCTGCGCCAGTCGGGAGCGACGTGAACTTGCCGTGTAACAGCACTGGGTTCCCTGTACCAATAATAAAGTGGACATACCAAAGCTTCGACACCAGTAAGCCATCCGAAACAATATTAAAGTGAGTATACAAACAAAAACAAATAAAAACAAAGTTTGTACAAACTGGCCCTCTATTGGGCGCGGGCCATCTTCTCATTGTGAGAAGGGTAAAGCCATAGTCTACCACGCTGGCCAAGTGCGGGTTGGCAGACTTCACACATCTTCAAGATCATTAAGAACTCTCAGACATGTAGGTTTTTCATGATGTTTTCCTTCGCCGTTTGAAGTTGGCGGCAATCAACAATACGGACATAACTTCGAAAAGATCGAGGTGCGTGCCGCGGGTTTCGAACCCAGGACCTGCGGATCGCAAGTCAGACGGTCACCCGACTAGGCTGCCGGAAACTTCAAATATAATATAATAGCGTTGTCAACTAGTTACTCAGGAAAAAACTTTAGATGCCTAGGTGAATATATATAGCAAGTCTACTCCGTGAACATTTGACTCAATTGTGTATTTTAAAGTTGGGCGTTAATAAACAAGTTACTTCTCTAACGCAAAGGGGTCAGCTTATTGTTGTTTTTAGGGTTCCGTACCTCAAAAGAAAAAAACGGAACCCTTATAGGATCACTTTGGTTTCCGTCTGTCTGTCTGTCCGTCAGTTCGTCCGTCCAGGTGCCAAGATCTTTATCTCTGGAACGCGTGAAGGTATCGTGTTGAAATTAAAACCATATACGCAGATGTCGTAAAAAATGCACATTTTGTCACTCACAAGGGAATCAAAACCTATGGCGTACTTCCCGTTGACCTAGAACTATGAAATTTGGCAAGAAGCATTGTGTTATAGTACACATAAGGAAAAATCCGAAAACCAGACATTGTTAATTTTATCACAAAAAATAGTGTCATTATGCAAGGAATGAGGGTCCAAATTTTAAAGTGAATTAACCGTATCATGTGGGGTGCCTATCATTATGAAATAGCTTAATTAGAATAAGTTAAAACAGGTTTTTAAATATTTTTACGACGTATATTTTTCGGTATAAAAAGGGAAATATAAAAAAATATGTGATTTCCCCCATTTATCTACTACTTAGTTTGTATGGAACCTTCGGTGGGCGAGTCTGACTCGCACTTGTCCGGTTTTATTTTGAAGTAAGCATTAATAAAGCTTACTTTAAATATTTTAAAGTGATGTAATTATTTCAGGTTTTCTTTGGATAATTCATTGACTTTAAAGCACATTCAAGTAAATGACGTTGGGTACTACACATGCTTTGCGGCGAATTCCGAAGATATCAAGAATTTGACTTACGAAATACAAGTGTTTGGTAAGTATGATCGAATATAATTTTAAGGGTTCCGTAACCAAAGGGTAAAAACGGGACCCTATTACTGAGACTCCGCTGTCTGTCCGTCCGTCCGTCCGTTCGTCCGTCTGTCAGTCACCAGGCTGTATCTCATGAACCGTGCTAGTTAGACAGTTTAAATTTTCACAGATGATGTATTTCTGTTGCCGCTATAACAACAAATACTAAAAAACAGAATAAAATAAATATTTAAGGGGGCTCCCATACAAAAAACGTGATTTTTTTGCTTATTTTTGCTCGATATTGATAATGGCAACAGGTAGACGCTTAAAATATTCACTGAACATTGAGTTGTATTATTCACTTTAAAAATAAATAATTAAATTAAAATAAAATTAATATTTAAGGGGGGCTCCCATACAACAAACGTGATTTTTTGCCGTTCTTATATATATAATGGTACGAAACCCTTCGTGCGCGAGTCCGACTCCGACTCGACTTTAGTCCGACTCGCACTTGGCCGGTTTTTGATGTTTGTAGCTCCTCCCTGGGATTATTGTCATGTGTCAAAGATATATTAGACAGATAAAACTGAAGTGAATATTTGTTATACTTAAATTACTTAAATTCATAAGTAAGTGCTTGTCTGCGATTAGAAGCAGTTTTGTGGGATCTTACATACTTACTAATCATATCGGAAGACACTCACATCTCTTTTGGAACGCAAATAAAAGTAATTTATAAAAATTAAACCGACTTTAAAACAACCTGAATAAATAAAAGAGAGAAATAAATTGAAAAAATCAAAACTGGGCATCTACCTAAGCAGGTCCGTACACCAACAATTTTTTGAGGTCGGTGTCAGGCCCTAAAGTATCACAAATTAAATTAAGTCCTATACAGACACCGACCTCAAAAACTAGTTGGTGTACCTACTTAGATAATCTCCCCAGTTTTTTTTTGTGTTATTTCTCCCTTTTCAATTAATTTTGTTGTTATGGAGTCGATTTAATTTTATTAAATTACTTTTTATTTTTTATTTTTAATAGAATTTACTCGTTTTGTTTTAAATTAAAAATTGTATTCACAAGTAAGTTTCTTCACCAAGTAAGCTCGCTTAATTTTCAAACACATTTCACTACTATTGTAACGCCTGTTTTTTGCGTTATAAAGTATGCCAGATCCTTTTACTTATCTATGAGTGATAAATCTACAGAATTTCGTTCAAATCTGCCCAGTAGTTTGAATAGCGCCGTTGAAACGTTCATATTTTAAAGTTAAAAAAAAATCCATATCTTGAAAACTACTGAACCGATTCTAATAAAACTTACATTGATATCTAAGTTGGGACTTGGGAGATACTTTAAATAATATAAAAAAAATGCAATACGACTTTTGGTATTTGCGTAATACGTGGACGAACATACGAATACTAGTATAGGTACTTACACTTATGAAATTTGGCACATGCTTAGAAGCTGGTATAGACTAACATATTATATTAACTGGCCTTGTGGATCAGTTGGTAGCGCCTGTTGAGCTGTAGGTCGTGGGTTCAATCCCCACTCAGAGCAAAGATTTGTGTGATGAGCATGGATGTTTGTTCTATGTCTGGGTGTTTCTACGCATGCTATGTATATATTTACAACAAAAAAAAAGCCATCTAGTTCCATAGTACAAGCTTTGCTTAGTTTGGGCTAGATGGTGTTGTGTGAAATGTCCACAAATATTACTCCTATATTGAATTGATAACCTCCTTTATTGAAGTCGGTTAAACAATCCTATACTATAGCACGTAGCCTGTGGTAACATTTTTGAGGTATTATAATGTTATATCTGCCACAGGTTAGAATTCACCTAACGCCTTTGCTGTCACAAGTCGCTTGGGTTCCTAATAAGTAATAGCCCTGAACGTTGGGCCCTAGTTCCTCACAACGACGCAAACTAGACCACGTAGTTTTCATCTTTGTGTTTCTATATCAGCCCAATTCAGTTTAATTCACCATTTGAGTGTTCTGAATGTTAGAATAGCCAATCCGCCAGACCAGGTATAAGTCCAAAGGCTTTTTATTTACATACAACTACATACAGTCGACTCTCGTTAATTCGAAACTCGAGGGACTCTTAAAATATTACGAATTATCGAGTGTTTGAAATATCAAATGGTACGAAATTTGTGAGAGAAAATAAATAAAACTTCGAATTATTAAGTGTTGATCATTTATTATTTATTAACTGCTATTCTATAACAATGACAAAAATTTAGAGGTACATTCGTGTACATACATGTATTCATAATGTGAATTAATTAATCTTTCGAAAGAACTCTTTATTATGGTTGAGAGAGTACTCAGAGGAATCTTAAATTCTTTTACAACATCACTTTTCTTCTCACCTTCCTCTACTTTTTCGATTAACTTCTTCTTTTCAGCAATCGTCAAACATTTATACTTTCTAGGGCTCATAACTAACTAACTGAAACATAACTAAAGAAACCAATTCGTGAGAAGGTGTGTCAAATAGTCAAACTAATCATAACAAAAACAAAGGCTCGTGTACGTTGATACAAGTTTGAACTTGTCGCAAAATGTACTTACAATCTTTCCGCCTCTTTCTCTCTGCAACTTTGAATTGTCGAGTGTTGTACCCCGATGAGTTCAAATTAACGCGTTGTTTTGTTATATAGCAATGATTTTTTCGTTCGAATTACCAAGTGCATAAAAATTTATTGATTTAGTTCGAAATATAAAGAGATTTTGTAGGGAACTCATGATAACTTTGAATTATAGAGAGGTTCGAATTATTGCAGGTTTTAATTAACGATAGTCGACTGTACTCGTAATTATGTACCTATGGTAAAACTGTTTGTTTGACTGGATACATAAACAGTAAAACATTTAAACCATTATTATTAACGGGATATTATTATTATTATTCACATTTATTTATTTAGGTTCTTAATTTTAATTTTTTTACAATACAAATATAAACATATAAAAAAGAACATAATTATTGTAAAAAACTTAAAACTAGTGTGCCGCCGGCAGCGGGGCAGGGCTCAAGCTGTCGACCGTAAGACGGACGTTACACGATCATTCTGCCGTCAGTTCAATCCATCATTGATGTCAGAATGACGGGAAACTGACTGTATACGTGCAGACTGATGGAGTGATGTTTCAGAATGATGGTTATTTAAATATTTTAATATTTTATGTCAGTCTGGTCAGTCTGACGCCAGACTGAACGTGTGTTTAAAAGCTATCAGTCTGTAGTCAGGGCTACAAACTGAGGAATCTCCTGACAATCTCCTTATTATTATTACTATTAAATTAACGCGAACCACGATAAATATCCCGTTAATAATAATAGTGTTTTAATGAATGACCGTGATAGTTTAAAAAAGTGTTAAACATTATGTTGTTGGTAGTTTGCAGGACGATTGTATATTTTGATTTAAGATATTTTTGTTATATCCAGATCATAGTTGACAATATTGATTGCATACAACTATTGCACAGGAAAATTATATTACAAAAATATTTTATCTTAATTATGCTAAATGTCAAATTGCAGCACCACCGGCAATAGTCAACACGTATATGGAGACACGTTTCGTTGTCGTGGAAGGAGATGTTGCTTTACGGATTGATTGTAACGCAACTGGTGAACCCGTGCCTACTATATCTTGGAGAAAGGACAACACAAGCCTTGATTTGGGTGAGTTATAAGGGGAAAATATCCTCAAAAATCTTTAATATCTACAGAAAAATATGCTTTAACAGTTCTAATAAATCCTTTTTTGAGTAATTATGCATATGACTGTGTGAGTCAAATGTAGGATCGTTGTAAGCGATGAAGTCCCGGGAAAGATTAGCCATACCTAGTAATATTGTAATTTTTTTATATGTTTGTACAATGTGTTCTTTTAATAAAGTTCTTTTATCTATCTATCTATACATTTTGGTGAGACAAGCTTTCTGTACATTAGTGAGCTAAGAATGTAGATAAAAGTTTGTGAACCAAGTTTTATGCGTTTTATAGCGGTTTTCAATATTCTGTAAAGCCCGGATCATCGATAAGTCGATCTTTTTACTAACAATAACTTGCATGGAATACGATGTTATAAGATAATATGTCACTGTTATTTCGCGTTGGTCGTAAAATCTTCTAAGAACCTCCTAAATTAGGTAGGTACATAGGATATTGACATTTTGGTGCAAAATTGTTGGATCGAAATGAAAACGCTATACTTATATTGTTCTCATTGAATAATGCATTACGTTCATTCAGTAATGTAACGTCGACAATTTTGATATGCGCGAAAGAGATAAATATCTATAATCTATTTCCAGGTTCAACTTACAACGTGATAAAAGGAACGTTATTCATCAATAATGTGCCAGAAGACGCAGCTGGACTCTATACTTGCGTAGCAAGGAACGGGAGAGGTACAGCGCAAGCAACGTACGAAGTCGTGGTTCAAAGTACGTGATAATATTTTATTATAAATTTATTTTATTTTTATTTTAATATTTTTATCATCTATAATATTTTATTAACCGGAAAAAATTCAGAGCACTGTCTTCCATTCGGTTTCGGGACTGTCAGAGACTCATCCTCGGGGTAAACATGCACCTCAGGAGTCGGTTGACGCCGTGTGTACGGCGGCTTCCAACCGGTTGTTGGAATGTTAGCTCAATTATAGAATAAAACGTCCAACATAGGGAATGTGGGCTTTATTGAGCCTTAGAAATATTATTATTAAATATTGGTTTATAGAACTACCGCCTATGGAGACGGGACCGAAGTGGAAGAGAATGACTATTGAATATTGTAAATCGACATATTGACAGATAGGCTGTCAGTATGTCATGTCAAGCACAGATAATATTTAATTTACTTTTTATGTGAGATTCTCACACTGGTGTCAGGACTGTCAGTGCATGTGTACCCTGAGTATGGGACTCTGACACCGGTTGGAAAACATCGCTCTTTTGACCGATTAATATCGTGAGTTTTTTCCGGTTAATCAAATAATATAATTGATTCACTCACGGAAGTTTTAGTACAGATATCTATCATCGTCTAATGGTTCAACTAGCATATGTATTAAAGGGTTAGGTTTTTGATTAACTTTACGATAGAAATGCATAATATTTTATAATTTTGAACCCTAGACATGGAACGGCTGGAAAGTTTTTATAGAAACATAGTCCACAAGTCCTGTTTGTATTCATTCTAGGAAAAAAATGTATTACAAATAAAATGCATCTACTAGTCCGCGACAGATTTTCATGATCAATTTCCTCCCAGACTATAACTCGTATAATGCTTGAGAGTTTGTTCGTTAGAGAGTCGTTGAAGTCTCTTGAACGTCCGCTGCGGCTCCAAGGGTGGATTCAACAGCAGCAGCCTAAGCTCGTAGAAAAAAAAATTGTAATTTCCTCCCGATTGAGTTGTATCCCTTCATAATAACAATATCTCTTAAAATAAAATAAAAACGTCAGCCGACTGTAGTAGGTAAATTATACGTTTCAGGTCTCAGGAATATGTAAAAAATCTCGTTTGCATCTCATGGGGTATATTAATTCTTTTTTGGGCCAGGTTTTTTTTAATAATGTAGGCATGTGAAAACCATTTTCAGTCATAAAAAATCCGAGTGGAGCTCGGTCGTCCAGGTACTATATTTAACATGTTTAGTTTGAATGACAATACATGGGCGAGATTCTAAATCAAATATGTCGGACGATTCAAGATAATGGATTAGTTAGATTATGTGCACACCCATGTCAAAATAAAGGGTTTGCGAATAAGAATACGAATGAAATGTATTAATCCAATAAAGCGGTTTGCGTACCGATTAATCGCAGTGTATGACTCGATTTAATTTATAATGTTATGCCAACACAAATATGTGTGTATTTTCAAATTCTTTAAAATATAGAGTTAAATTGTCTACAGAGTATCCACCTTTTCATCGAACTGCTTCCACCATTTTTATTGAAGAAGGAAAATCTAGAACGATCGAATGTCCTTTGCCTCATGGATTTACTGACCAGCTCCGTTGGTACAAGGTATTACTAACCGAATAATATTTTTGGAAGCTTGATAGAATCTACTCCTCTAAACTCTTATTCATTTATTTGGATTATCTGCTACAAAAGTTATTTATGGTGCTCAAGTAATCAGCGAAATATTTTGAATAGCTTTGTCATCAACGGCCTTACCCAAAAACGTTACTTAATTTTAACTATCGTCTTTAATTCTCTGTCTTCTTTCCGCAAGTGTCATTACGCTTCATTGAGAAGTTGATAAAATATGATAAGCCATGCTTAAGGTTGAGTAATGTTTTTCGGTAAGGCCGCAAATGTCTAGCTGATTGCCTAGCCTTGTCTAGCCTCGCTGCAGCGATAAAAAAAATAATGTGATTTTTGTAATCTTCTTTAAATAATCTAATATGTTAATATTGAATAAATTGGCATTATGTGAATATAAAACATTATTTTGTTTGTACTTATCTTTTATTATCTTGGTATCGATTTTGTTGAATGATTTTATTATTATTATACCTTTATTTAAATTTATACACGGGGTATTTATAACTTTCAAAGGTCCGGGGTTAGAACCCCGGACCTTTGAAAGGCATCAGTGGGGCCGGAACCAAGGCTGAGAGGCCCTTTTACAAATGTATAATAAAAAAAACAGTTTGGGTGTATGGATGGACTTTGAATGGATTATTGTACAATACGGAGTTTGACAGATCTTGGCTATTGTGTTGGAATGTTGCGTTATGCCCTTTAACACTTCCACCCTGGAGCTTAGGTTCTTAGCTCTTGCAGTTTCCACCATCCAGCTGACCAGTTAAGGCAAGCTGGAGATCAGGGGTCTCATTTAGCCCCAGGGAAACATCGGGGTACGCGGTTATTATTATTATGTTTTGGTAGTAAGGTGGTAAGCGGCGGTGTTATCGAGGATGGAACACGTACATCTAGAAGATATACCTTATTTATATTCACCTTTAAAATTCCAAAATTATTGTTTTCAGGAAGCAGGAGAACTGAAGCGAATGTTTTTTTACTAGGTAATCATATTTTGACCCCATGTTTTCAGAATGAAGTACTGATCCTTACGGGAGAACTATCAATAAATGATGCTTCCGTGCGAGACTCAGGTTATTACTCGTGTAGAGTCACCACTCCTGAGAAATCACGTAACAGCGGAGTTGAAATAGTTGTTGGATACGCACCCAAATTTAGAACATACGTAAATGAAGTCATAAATATGGTCGATGGATTATCAGTGTCTTTGGATTGTGAAACATATAGTATATCAAAAGGGCATGTAAGTATTTACAATAACAAGCACGATACCAGCAAGTGCCTTTATTAATTACAACAAAATACTAAGTATAACACGTTATACATATAACTTAAATAGTTATATAACTTATCAAAGTGTTTTGTTGTAGTCTTAATACCTCCGATAGTTTAAGGGCTCACGATAAACCAAACGCTCAATCCCACTATAAATGATATATATTTTGTTACGGACAAACTATAAGAGAATTTTGGAAATCTCGTGGTTTTAATATAACTATCATAGTTTATTATTGACAATAAAAGATATCCAATCATTACGTATCAGATTATATGCATTGTTGTTTGTTCAACATATAGAATATACGTGATTAATCCCAGAATAATGAATCATCTTTATATTGATTGTAGACGACAAACATAAAAATTATACCACGGACAAGGAAAAGGCTTGAGACTTGACATATACTGAATCGTACTTTTTAACCAACTTCCAAAAAGTTCTCTATTCGACTGTATGTTTTTTTGTATGTGTGTTCAGCGATTATTTCGCTAATTATGAATTGTTTTTGATGATTTTGTTTTAATTTGGTAGGCAATATTTCAGAGGTTCCATATATACATTTTATCAAAATCGATTCAGTACTTTGGTTTTTATAACAAAATAACAGAAAAAAAATTCGTCCAAGTAAACGAATTGCGTATTTTGAATTCGATTTTTTAATCTATAAATATTATCTCAAATATTTTTGAAAGTATAAAAACCCCGAATGTGTACCCCGTAAGTTGTATAGACGACAACGGACAATATTATGTAAAAATTTGAAGTGGTTTATTTTTGTTATATTTTTATATGACATTTCAATGTGTTTATTTTTATGTGTACTTTCTCATATTGCATTCTGTCGTGTATGTTATTGAATAAAGAATTTCGAACTAATAGAAATATCAATTGAAAAAGTTATAAATTTTTAGATAACATGGTATCACAACGATGAGAAATTGGATTCTAAAGATGCTATATATTATTTCCCAGAAGGATTAAATAGCCCCGGTGAATATAGATGTGAAGTTGAGAATAGGTTTGGAAAAAACTCTAGAACATTTCATGCTACCCAATTATGTAAGTACTACAAAAATACAAAAAAAAACTTGTTTCTTTATTTAATCAGACACTAGCAGTGGTTCGCAATTAATCCTATCCTAATGATTGACTTAACAAATCACTATTTTTCAATCAATTATTAATTTCCATATCAAGAAGATAATAAATATTATTATTATTTCAGATTGTGTACTTCAGTCGTCTACCCTGATTATGAATACTAAAAATGCACCGTTAATGCTTAGTTCAAACCTTACTTGGCTTACGCCTGAAAAATCATATACAAAAATGATATTAGAAAAAGATACACAGGTTATTTTCTTTTGTCCGAAAGCATTTACTGAATTTCCTAAGAAGTATCTTACTGCTTTTTGTGATGGTGGATCCAATTTTCTGATTAACGGAGTAAAATATGACTATAGAGATATTAAATGTACAGACGAAGTGAGTAGTATTACACAGAAAACCGAAAGAATATGTATTGCAAGTGATGAGAATACAGAAATAGTAAATTTGGGGTACAACGTATTAGGTGACACTATAACAACCGTATATGAAGTTTGTTTTAACTACACAAGCAACACTCCTATTTACGCTAAGCACACCATGCAAAACTCTCTCGCTGATGTTGAATATAATACTGTTTGGTCGGACAGTGATCTTTTTGAAATAAATTTTGAAGAAGCATATGAATGTGAATTTCAACTTGATTATATCTCGCGTCATTTATTGTGGAGATGGTTCCACAATGTCGATAGATGCTGTTTTTCTAAAAGGCAGCTCGTGAGTCCTAAAGATGTTTTTCCTGGCGTGCCTCAAAAATCTACGTTCAGCTATTTCAATGTTGTTCCGCATTGGAGTACATGCAATGTCGAGGTATTTTATTTTATATTTTATAATGAATGTTTTTACAATTAAGTTGTATTAATGTAGGGTGGATGCTGGCTGGTTAAAATAAACCACTTTCTTCGTTTTAATTGTTTAATTTATTCGTTCTTCTTAAAAAAAAAAAAAACGCAAGCGCACCCTACTACGTTTTTATTCCGCTATCTTCATTCTTACACTTCCTCTTTTTCTTTCACTCCTATAGGTCATTCCCTTTTATAATCACTTCTGTCTATGATTCTTTCTGCTTTCTCTTTCACTCGTATAGCTCATTCCCTTTTAAAATCACATCCGTCTATGGTTCCTTTCGCTATCAATCATCTTTCAGTCAAACTGTTAAGTACACCTTCATCCATCCTACATTAATAACAGTATTCTATAATTTTTTCTCAAAGTTTTGAAAGAACTTTACTATTTACCTGCTTGTAAGAAGTTAAAGACAAAGTAGACTTTTATTAAAATGTTAATGTAACAACAGATATCAAAATCAATATAATCATTCAAAGTTGGAATAAATATCATATAATAATTTGTATCTTCAGAGATATAGGTACAGTTTTTATAGAAGATGATAAATGATTTTTGGTTGTTATTTAAATGAGGAAAATTACTCTTATAAATATAAAAAAAACAAGTGACCAAGCTTAGGAATTCCCAATTAAGCGCCTTCGTTAATTAGGAATTTCTGAATAGGTACAAATTACTATTTCGGGATATAATTATCTGGAACCAAGCATACTGTTTTTCAATCATAACGTAATTATTATTAATTTATCCTATATTGTTAATACGTTAGGAATTATGAAACTATAGTTCCTGAAACTTATCGCACGAGGTTACAGAATTCAAATATATGTATTATAATATAAATGTATAATTTATAATTATAAATTAATCAAGCAAGTTGATGATTGATTATGATTTTTTAAGTGAAAACTTCTTTAGCGGCGTTGTGCATTTTTGGGATGGGTAAATTTTTTTTAACTCGCGTCAGATCGTAAGACGGACGAATTATTTTAGTCAGAAACCTATTCTAACGTTCTGAATTTAAAGTTCATTATTGTAAGTACAAGTTTGTCCTTCTAGCATGACGTCATTATTTTAGTCAGAAACATATACTAACGTTCTCCATTTAAAGTTCATTATTGTATTTACATGTTTGTCCTTCTAGCATGACGTCATTTCGTTGCGCCGAATGCTTATTTTCGACACATGCACGACTCGTTAGCTCTATAGGTTACGGCACCGATATAAATTTCAATTCGTCGATCGGTGAGCGGAGGTTCAAATCCTTCACGAGTCAGCCTTTTTGCTATTTTATTTTTTAGTTTTCACTTCTGCCGGCACTCCCGGAGTGCAACCCGTTGTTTTTTTTCTTTTCAATATAGCGCTAGTTTTTTTTTTATGTTTGACAAATCTATGATTGACCACCAACTCGCCTGGGCCCTGATTCCATATGACCATCGTTATATACTTAGTTTTTATTTCATAAAAACAATATATTTAATGTTTTATATTTGGTAATGATTTCAGAACTGGGATGAGATCGAGAAGAGAGTAAGAAATTTTGCAACAAACTTGGACTCTTTATTGGTTTGGACCGGAGTAGCAGGGAAGCTCACTCTTCCAACAAGATCTGGCCCAACCAACATTCTCATATCAGATCTTAGTGATCACCAGCAAGCAGTGCCCTTGTTTTTATGGAAGGTAAGATTTTATTGCATAGTACGAGTATGACAGAAAATTGAATAAAGCATAGAATAGATCTAATATACAATTATGTACCTAATATCAAGATGACCTTCCTGCCACTTGTATAAGATCGTCTGTCCATCTTGTGGCTGGTCTTCCTACGTTGCGCATGTCGGTGCGTGGTGTCCGCTCGAGAACTTTCTCCCCATGGGCCATCAGTTCTACGTGCTATATTATCGACTTTCATACTTCTACGGATCTTTTGTTTCCGTTTGTCTAGGGTTCCGTACCTCAAAAGGAAAAAACGAAACCCTTATAGGATAACTTTGTTGTCCGTCCGTCCGTCCGTCGGGGTGTCAAGACCTGTATCTTGGGAATGCGTGAAGGTATCGTGTTGAAATTAAAACCATATATGCAAATCCATAATACCTTGCTGCAGAAAGAAAAATAAAATTTCTCGGTTTTCGTAAAAAAAGTTACAGCCGAATATGTCGTAAAAATCGCATATTTCGACACTCACAAAGGAATCAAAACCTATGGCAAGGAGCATTGTGTTAAAGTACACATATAGGAAAAAAAACCGAAAACTGGACATTTTTAATTTAATCACAAAAAAATAGGGTCATTATCCAAGGAATGAGGGTCCAAATTTTAAATTGAATTGATCGTATCAAGTGGAGTGTCATATGTAAGAGCTTCATTAGCAGAAGCTAAAACAGGTTTTTAAATGTTTTTCGTTTTATGAAGGAAAATATAAAAAAAAAAAATGATTTCCCCCTTTTATCTACTAGTTTGTACGGAACCCTCGGTGGGCGAGCTTGACTCGCAATTGTCCGGTTTTTTAAATTTATGATTTGACCTCGCAGAGAAACTCCGAGATTAGTCCTCTCCACAACTCAATCCATGACTGAGCTTCCTTATAAAGCCCATGATGAGTGACTACGTTTCAGCACCATATGTTATCATCGCAAGCAGTTTCCGAAAGTACTTTTAAGAAATCTGTTAGGGAAATATCCAGCAGTGTACTTCTTGTTGCTGAGACGTTGATGATGAACGTGGTAATAGTATATGACCACTTTGATATTCACGATCGTCATCCATGATTCGTTCGCTCGTTCATTTTTATCGGCTTTCAAGGAATTATCGAGCTGCATAAGTATATTTTGAGAAGAAATCGCCGACTATACATCGAAATTTGCACTAACGGCAACCGATAATGAGCGTATGCTGCTTCTTTCAAAATTTTAAAGAATATTTCACGTACTTTACTTATTTTGCTAGTGATTTATTAAAGTTTTTTTAATATGAAATATTGCTACTATTCAAGCGATAAAGGCTAATATTGTCAAGATTATTTGTGTATGGTTTTATCATAACTATATCCATATGCTGTCAATATAATTATACCTTCAATAAGTCTAATAAACTTGAAAATTCCGACATTATAACGGCTGTATATACTAAGTGGAACTAAAGTAGAAAATAACCCTCCTTCTTGCGCAGTTGAGTAAAAAGGAGTCGTTAGAATGGAAAATGTGAAAATACGGGGTTTTCAGATTAAGTACTAATGAACCGGACCCAAATTATATTATCATAAATAAACTAGAATTCTTCTCATTTCAGGTAATCCAGAATCCGGTGGCTAGATCTTCGCTTGCCATAATCCAAGTCAACGTTCCAGACTTGGCTCAGTCAGAAGTTTCCAGATATACACTATGCAGAGACCAGTGTGATACCGTTGGATGGATGAGTAATCCTGACTGGCAGGACCTCACGAAAGGGTACACTTATTGTTGTAGGTTAGAAGATTTTGAAAAAGCTTTTGGATTTGAAGGGGTTTTTGAGCCTGATATGTATTTTCTTCCCATTTACACTCCAGATTATGATTCGTATTAATTTATTTTTTTACAAAAAATTAGGTAATCGACAATTTTGATCAAGTTTGACCCTCATTAGAATTGATGAATGTTGTAATAATTTTTTTTTGTACAAAAAGGAAATAATGTTATATTCTTGGTGCAGACTAGGGTGGTGCGGCTGTCTCGCTCGCACGCGGCACCTATTCTTAAATATAAAATTATTGAAATTACTTTTGACAAATATTCTCTTTTCAAGCTCATAAAAACGCCATTACAATGTATTAACATTGGATGTTATTTTTGTATTTGTTATTTTCACTGAAATAAATGTCCAAACGTAGAAATTGTGTCGTATATACGTTTATTTAGATCAAATTAAGAGATATAAAGTATAAAGATATAATGTAGTTAATAGATTGTAATAGTGATCATAAGAAGCAAAAACGATACTTATCAAAATTACTTAGGTATACTTACATTACTTTAAGGACTTAGTTATAAATTAAACCTCCGAAAAAACTGAAAAGCATAAAATAATAAACCTTTTTTATTTAACTTTAATAACTAAGTCCTTAAAGTAATGTAAGAATATCTAAGTAATTACGTTACTTACGTAAGACAAAAAAATAGTTATTCTCGATTTTATAATGTTAGGATAAGTTAGGATTAGGATAAAAGGTGAAAAAAAATATGCAATATATTTCTGAACTGAGCTACAAATGTATGACTAACCACAACAGTAGACCATCTATCAGCCATCTAGCTCCATAGTACAAGCTTTGCTTAGTTTGGGCTAGATGGCGTTGTGTGAAATGTCCACCAATATTTATTTATTTATAATCAAAACTTTCAATAAAAAATATTTTGATCACACTGTGATTTGACTTTCCTGTAGCGATAAATATGTAAAACGCTTAAGTCGTTATGGTACAGAGGTAATTTACCTTATTACAAAATAATCTTAACAAACAATACTCGACATGTGATTTTATTTTTATTTTAGTCACCGTGGAGCTGAAGTTTGAAGCTTTGCTTTCACATGGGCGAAGCAATGTACATGCAAATGTATAATATTTCTCAATCATTATTTATTTTTCATCCCTCCATCTCGGAAAGAGTATTTTTGCTCTTCGATATCTGAGTGCAAAAGCCGTTTTTATCCGCTAGAGGATAAAGTAAATTCAAATTTAGAACTTCGTGTGCACTAAGTTTGTGAATTCAAAACATCTTTAAACTAGTTACTTCTACCTCCATGGTGCCGAATTTATCATACAACCTTTTTTGTAAAAAACTCAGACTCATAACCGTCTTGGTGTCCTTGGGGTTCCGTACCTCAAAAGAAAAAAAACGGAACCCTTATAAGATCACTTTGTTGTCCGTCTGTCTGTCCGTCTGTCCGGGTGTTTTTTGACCTTTATCTCGGGAACTCGTGAAGGTATCGCATTGAAATAAAACCATTTAAATTTCTCAGTTTTCATAAAAAAAATTACAGCCGAATATGTCGTAAAAAATGCACATTTCATCGACACTCACAAGGGAAGCAAAACCTATGGGGTACTTCCCGTTGACCTTGAACTATGAAATTTGGCAAGAAGCATTGTGTTAGAGTACAGGAAAAAAAAATAAAAAAATATCCGAATACCGTCACATAGGAAAAAATCTGAAAACTGTAATTTTTAATTTAATCACAAAAAAATAGTGTCTTTACGCAAGGAATGAGGGTCCATTTTAAAGTTCTTTAACCATATCATGTGGGATATATATGAAAGAGCTTTATTAGCATAAGTTAAAACAGGTTTTCAAATATTTTTCGGTATAAGAAGGAAAATATGACAAAAATACGATGCCCCCCTTTAATCTACTAGTTTGTACGGAACCCTCAGTGGCGAGTCTGACTCGCACTTGTCCGCTTTTTTTTAATTTGCTTTGCGCGCGCTATTTTCTTTTCACAACATATTGTTAAAACCATAAGTCAAAACAAGAAATTTGAAAACAAGTGAAAAACCTAAATGAGTGATTCTAGCGGCGAAGAAGTTTATTTGACGCCAACAGAATTCTCTGAAACTGTTAATGATGCGCAAATGACCTTTCTCCCTCAACAATCACGCGAGAAGTATTTGAAACAGTACGATATGTTTAACACGTGGCGACTAGCTAAAGGAGCCAAAACTTTCTCCGAAACGTTTTGCTGGAATATTTTATTGAATTATCCGAGACCAAGAAATCAAGCAGTCTATGGAGTACGTATTCAATGCTAAAAGCAACAATAAAGATGTAAAAAGACATACATATCGACACCTATCCTAAATTAGTGCCATTTTTAAAAAGAGCCTCATCTGGTCATCAACCATTATACCTAAGTATTATTTGTTATAATTTAAAGATTATTTTGTAATACTTACTTATCATAATGTAGTAGTTAATACCTAAACTGAAATAAAAGTACCTTGTAATTGTAAATGTGTTTTTTTTTCATTTAGTCATTTCCTCGCTGAGGTGGGATGAAAAGATATGTATATGTATATAATATAGGTATATATATATTCACCTCGTGCTCTTTTGATTCCCTCGCTAATGCTCAGGATTTTAATTTTTTTAATCACACGCTGCGCTCGTGATTCAATTTTAGAATCCTTCGCTTACTCGGTCATCAAAATTGAGCACGCGGTTAAAAATCAACTTTGCACTCTTGTATAACAAATAACTATTTTAAAGTAGATTAATATCCACATTTTTATCCTTGGGACCTTTTTGTGAATTTTATTATTTCCATTACCCATGGTATTTTTATTAGGTAGTAGCCAAGCGATGAGGTAAATAATTCTGTAATCTAGACTTGATAAGTTGACCTGAGCAGAAATCGAATAAATTGCGTACAAGGTGTTTGGGTACCAGACCTGATTAATTAAGTTTTTTTTTTTGCTCGTGCTTGGCCGTATTATCTCCTTATTGAGAACAATTATGAGATGAAAATATAGGACGATTGCGTTGACTTAGAACATTACTGCACAAAAAATATAAAATACTGTTAAAAACATACACAGTTACCTATAATACTTATTTCAGTTTGTCAGTAATCAGTCATTTATTTTAATTATTCAGACAAATAGGTTTTTGTTAATATTGTATGCTAACTTTACTTGGAATTATTGTGGAGTTGTATTCTATTTTATTAATAAATTTGTCAATGTATAGATGCAGGTAATAAATAAATAATTACATATTTATGGTAATATTTAATGTACATACTATTTCAAAATTTTGCTATTATTTTATACCCTTGTATAGATCGGCATAATTCAGAAGTCGCATCATTTAAAGTACACTCGATTATAGTTACTGCGACAAGTAATATCACAGCGTATATGGTCACAGGTGAGACTAGATGACAGTTGTCTTTTTTGTTATGAAAATGTTAATAACTACAGCCTATTATTTTTATGCCAAACAATCCTTTTGCACGCAGAAGTTGCTCGCACGTGATAAATCCGTTAAAATTGTTTAATTTCAATTAATTTTGATGAAATTTAGTAATTTTACTTTTTAGTTTCATTGCAATGAATTTTATTAAAACAAATCAGACATTTAATATATTCAAAAATGTTGGTATGCGAGAATATAATACAAGATTTATTACCTGCAGAGTCATATATATCATATGCATCTGTTGTCACCCGAACATCGAGTATGAAATAAAGGTATTTATATAATTTTTAACCTGGATATGTTGCATTCATTCTTACTATGGCAAACAAGTTACAATCTACAGCCGCAATGAGATTAAATAATTATTTGTTTATTTTATTAAGTCTTACAGCAAGTTACGTCGCCGGGCGCGACTTAAGTAGTTTAACGTTTGTAATAGATGACACGGGTTCTATGGGAGATGATATAAAAGAAGTACGAAGGGATACTTTTGCGATGTTCGATGCAGTGCTCGCTCATGATGCGTCTCAGATCGACAACTTTATACTGATCACTTTTAACGACAGAGGGCCCAATAATAATTATCGCTGCAATTCTGAAGCAAGTAAGTGATATTTATACTTATTACTACCATCTACGGCCTTCTCTATCAAACCACTGATTTTAGTAAACCAAAGGTTGTGGATAATAACAATCCCACACCAGTTATAGCCCATAATCAAACCAAATTAGATTCGTGTTCTAGAGAAATGCTTCATATTCTTAATGTTATCTTTTTGTTGTCCGTCTGTCTATCTGTCCGTTTGTCCTTCCGTCCGTCTGTCAAGAACTGTACCATGCTGGGTACGCTCCCAACTGATAGTGGGTTTGAGCATTGTTTGTATTCCGACGTGTTATAGGTTATTATGTATTTTTATCGACTTCAAGAAGAAGGAGGTTAAGAATTCCGCTGTATTTTTTACATTTGTTACTGCATAAGTCCTTCGTTTAAACCGATTTCAATAAATATTATTTTTGTTTAAAAGCATATACTCGTAGCTTTTAGATTGATCCCAAAGACATTTTCATCAAAATCGGCTTAGTAGTTTTTGCGCAAAATTTTAAAATTTTAAAATTGCGCATTTTGAATTAGATTTTACAGTTGTTTATTCTAGTTTAATATGTAATAAAAATACTCATACATTGCATATTCTTGTAACATTTTTTGATAAGTGACTTCACTCCAAATAGTGACTTTACAAAAATTACAATATCAATATCAATTTATATAACTTATGCTTGCGTACATGAATTCAAAAGACATGTAATAAAGAATATTACATTACACCCTCTAAATAAATCAATTCGTAACATGAATCCCTTGTAATGTGAAACCAGGTTTTTTTTTTTTTTATAGAAGATAGATCTACGATTGACCACCAACTCGCCTGATGTTAAGCGACGATGTGGCCGAGGATGGAGCTCGTCGATCTAGAAGATATCTATTCACTCTAGCCTTGAAAATTCCAAGATTGTAGGGAAACAGAGATGGCGGAAACGAATTCTATTCTTGTGCAGTACGCAACAGGAATGTGGATCGATATCGCTTGATCGTTTGATTTGTGGATCATGAAAATTAGATGAATTTAGGTTTCCAAAGCATATACTTATAATTAGTCCATCCCGGGTTTATCTTGCGTAGTTTACGTAACTATAATTATTAAGTAGCCGTATGATCTCATTTCCCATGCCGTTTTTTCTATCGTAGAGCAAGAAGCACGAAAAAGTGGACTTAGTGGGTATGTCCACTTTCATTGTGCTTACCTTCAAAATGTGGAATGCGCTTTCAGAATGGGTCTTCTCGAATACTAGATGTAATCTAGGTGTCTTCAAATCGGGAGTGAATAGGTTTCTTCTAGGCAATCGCACTCCATCGTAGACCGCAAACTTAACACCAGGCGAGTTAACGATCAAGCGCAGGCCTGTTTTCGAAAAAAACGTATTAATGTGATGTATAATAGATACGCCTTTCTTCTTACAGGTGTAAAATTTTGGGTTAATACTACAAATCGTAACGTATTTAGAAACGCTGTATCAAATATACATCCTTCGGGTGGTTCTCCTGGCTGTGCAGAATGTCCAATGTCTGGTATTAAACGCGCTATAGAATTAAGCCTGCCGAAATCACAGATAATTGTCTTTACGGACGCCACGGCTAGAGACAACTATATGTTTGAAGAAGTGAAAAAAATGGCACAAGAGAAAGAATGTCAGGTAATAAAAATATACTTTAAATATGTGAAAATATACCGAGACAATAATATTTTATAATAAAATGCATGCATGTGCACACAGAGATACACAGTACCATATGAATACAACAGCACTGTATAAGATTAATATGCAGTAATTTACAGATTATAGTAATTTTTAAAAATTGCCAAATAATGTAAAGTGGAAAGAGGGGAGGAGGCCTTTGCCCTGCAATGGGAAAATTTATAGGCTCTTAATAATAATAATATTGTAGAGTTATTTAACAGTATACCATAGACGAAATATGCAAAGCGATATAGCAAAGCGAATAGCAAGTTGAAGTAACAGTGGGCAAAGCAAAGCACGCAGAACTGACACAAGATGGACCGAGATGTCCTTGAGAGACTAAACAACAGCGTAGGATAATCAGCCACAAGGCTACTTCGGAGATGTGGCAGGACGCTGGTTCCACGCCACGCCGCTTCCGTCTGGTATTTTTGACCGACTTCCAAAAAAGAGGAGGTTCTCATTCGTCGGAGTGTTTTTTTTTCTTTATGTATATCCCCGATTACTCGAAGATATCCGAACGGTCGGTCCAGTATTCTGGTTTTTATAACAAAATAACTGGAAAAATATGTCGGAATTGTGTGTTTTGAAGTCGATTTTTTTGTATTTTAAACGATTACTTGTGAAAATCCATTTTAGGCCTATGTATAGCCCATGGGCGTAGCTATAGCTTTCTCATTTGGGGGGGTCCGCGGATACAAAAATTTACTACTATTTGCCTCTTTATTTGTGCACACTATACACAGACGAGTACTGGTTTCCAAACGTCAATCTTAGTTATAAACATTAAAATTCACGAAAATTAAGCTACGGACAAACGTATAACTGTAAATAAAGTTTAATAAAGTGTATAAGTAACGTCGGAACATTATTAATTTATATTATATTAGATGTACCCTATGGTTTTACCCGTTTAAGCGAGCGCTCAGCATTTGCATGACTCAAGTAAACAAAACATAGGTAATAAGCATGCGCGAGCGAAGCGAGCGCGAAAATTGTAGTAGTGTTGTTATAATAATATGATTTATTTCTCTTATTAGAGAGCCCACCGTTTTTCCATGGTAAAATAGCAATAAAGCGCGAGCGAAGCGTGCGTGATAATTTAGAATGTTTTTAAAATGAAATCTTGGAAGTGATTTGATTCATTGATCGTGTTAGCGAGCCTAAGTTGTTGTGGCCCAGATGAACTAAACAAGTATTATGTGGTAAAAGAAAAAATGAAATACCCGACTTGATAAAAGTGACTTTTACGCTAGCAAAAATTATATTGACAATCATTTGAATGCATTGATTGCCAATTTATTATTCTTAAATTTAAACATATAGCTTTATAGAAAATTGCAAACATATCCAGGCGCTACTTCCTTGGTAGTCGGAAAACCATTTTTGGTTAGTGATTATTTTTTGGTGAATTATTTTCTATTAGTGCGGCACTTTAAGAGTTTTGTTAGATCTTTTAGAAATTATTAACGCAAAAATATTTTTTATGTAAAATTGGCTTGGATTGAATTGAAATTTTTGTGTTTTTTTTACATAAGATAGATCTACGACTGACCACTAATTCTCCTGATGTTTAGCGATGTTATTTCCTAGTTTTACAAAGGACGATTTTTTGTAAGTTCATTCAGTCATTTCTTATGAAAATTAAAAATATATTTATTTTCATAAACATAATAAACTTAGTTATTATTCACTCTCAGTACATCCTTACATTACGTCTATGAAATAATTTAAATAAAATCTAAAAACTTTGATTCCCGCACTAGGCATAGCCTGTGTCGCGAGAATCATATACGATTCCCAAAATTCAAGAAAGCCTCTAGTTGACATAGTTAATTATATTATATATAATTCAAAAATGTGTGCATGCGCGAGCGAAGCGATGTCCGGACCCCTTGGACCCCCCCCCCCCCCCAACCCCCCTTATATACGCCCATGGTATAGCCAACTGTTACTTCTTTTTATGACGTTGAAGATATTTTTATGAATTAAATAAAATAATTGCAGATTGTGTTTGCATTGACCGGACAATGTGGAGAGTCCGATACTTCGCAAGCATACAAAGTTTACCAAGATTCGGCCGACGCCACGGGTGGACGAGTTTTTAATGTCAATAAAGGGGAAGTTAACAAGGTAAATGTTTTGTACTTAGCAAAGCTCACTCTCATTATTTGATCAAATAATGTAAACATTATTATACAAATACAAATGTGTATTTTTATTTGTACGACTATAATAATGTTGACAGGAATACACGGAATAATATAACTTAAAAGAATCACAGGCACCAATTATCAGCAATACATTGCATTTTCCATGCATCAGAGAAAACTGTTTTCTACACCTAATTATCCAATTTGGATGGTTCTTTTATTTGCATGATTGAAAATATAAATGTGTGTTCTTATAATAAATATGTTTTGTTTATTTATTTATTTTTTAAGATAACGATTACTAGATAATCATTATACTTCGTATTAATAGTTCTAACTAGTGCGTACTTAGTAGTGCAACTAGTTATACAAATAATACAACACTGTATCTCTAGTACAACTAGTGTAAATCATAAAAAAAATATAAAAAACTGAGAGAAACAGTGAGAATAATTGTTTGCAGGTTTTAAGTTATGTGAAGAAGACGGTAACAGGACGACGAACAACTGCTGTTGACAAAAAGCTTTCACCTGGATCACACAGCATTCCTGTAAGTATTTCACCTGGGGTACACAGCATTCCTGCAAGTATTTGCAATTCTGGCATCGCCATTATAAATTGAATTCCAAATCTGAGCGACTAGACCAATTTAAAATATTTTTAACTGACTTCAAAAATGGAGTAAGTTATCAATTTCCTTGTATTTTTAGGGTTCCGTACCTCAAAAAAAAAACGGATCCCTTATAGGATCACTTTTTTGTCCGTCTGTCCATCTGTCCGCCCGTCCGTCCAAGTGTCAAGACGGGGTGTCTCGGGAACACGTGAAGGTATCGAGTTGAAATTAAAACCATATATGCAGATCCATAGTCTCTTGCTGCAAAGAGAAAAAGCAAACTTCTCAGTTCATTAAAAAAAGTTACAGCCGAATATGTCGCAAAAAACGCATATTTCGACACTCGCAAGGGAATCAAAACCTATGGGGTACTCGTTTGTACTCGTTTTCCCGTTGACCTATAACTGTGAAATTAGGCAAAAAGCATTGTCATATAGTAGGTACATTTAAGCAAAAAATCCGAAAAAATGTACAGTACATTTTTAATTTAATCACAAAAATCAGCCGCGCGCTCTCTCGGCAGCCGGACGCGTTAAGTGATATTAAGTGTAGGTGAAAGTTTTTAAAAGACGAAAATGGTTAATTGTGCGAAATGTAAAATGTTTGTGTCAAAATCGAGAAGTGGAGAGGTAGTCCAGTGTAAGGGACGATGCCAATCCCACTATCACAAAAATTGTGTTTAAGATATGAAATCATTTATGAAAAATGAGATCTGTGATCAATGCCAGGTGACGCCTAGCAAGTCAACGTCACAGGCAAAGATTACCTGCGATGAAAACACGAGCATTCAGTCATTGCTAGTGCAGATAAATGAAAAATTTTATGTCGTTTACGCTATGAAGGAGAAGATTGATGAACTTACAGAGCTAGTCGACTACTACTCGGAAAAGTACCAAGAATTGGAGCAGTTTAAAAATGATTACATGGAGAAGTCAAAGAAAACAGAAAATATAATAGTTGACCTGTCTCAGAAGAATCAATATTTGGAGAAGTACAGTAAGGCATTAGAAGAGCGTATTGGTTTTCTTGAGCAGAAGGAGCTTGAAAAAAATATACAAATATCTAATGTACAAGAAAGAGAAAATGAGAATATAATGGAGGTGGTTACAATGATAAGTAAACAATTAAAACTAAATTCTTCAGATATTGAGAAGGCATGGAGGGTAGGCGTGCGGAGAAATAATGTACAAGATGGGAAACCACGGCCAATAATTGTGGTAACACGCAGCCGTGAAGCCCAAAAATCATGGATACAAAGTCGTAAGCAACGCCTGACCAACCAAAAAGTATTTAACAATGATAATGAGTATCCTATTTAAATAAACGAGCACGTAACGAAACAGGTTCGTCAGCTGTTCTGGGAAACCAAATCTAAGCTTAAAGACGTATATAAATATATCTGGATTCAAAACGCTAAAATACTGATCAAGAAAAATGATGCAGATAAAAAAATCATCCATATATGCTCGGAAAGCGATATTAATACCTACATTACAAAGAAAACCGATCAAAGCGAGTAATCGCGATTCTTATAAGGTACCTACATATTATTTGTACTGCATCATTTATATTTCAGTCTATTGTCATACTAATTCTTAGTTGACATTATACCTATAGATAACTACCTACTTTACACATGGAAATTGATGAATATACAATAAACGATACCTATTATGAATTTTTTACTGACATTACTACATGGAGTACTATCATAAAAAACAACAGTAAATCATTACAAATTATACATCTTAATATTCGTTCCCTTCGGAAATATTTTTGCCAGTTACTGGTATTGATAAATAGCTGCATAGATGCAATAGATATACTGATTCTTACGGAACCTAACATCAAAGAAGAATATCTCCCTATGTATAGTATACCTACCTTTATAATACATTCCAATACAAGATTACGGAGAGGAGGTGGTGGCATACTTATCTACACAAAAGAATATCTTAAGTATACGGCACGAAATATTAAATGTTCTGCAACAGAATGCGTACGACTTTGACAATGGAGGATAGCTGCACACAAATTATAGCTTTATATAGACCACCCGATAGACACCTTTAATACGAAATCAGCCACCAAAGGATACCGTGATATTAGCCGGAGACTGTAATATTAATATAGACAACTTAGAATGTTCGAATACTAGCAGGTACCTAGATATAATGAGTAAACACGGCCTGCAGCGATGCATTTATTCTACGACGCGGGCAGAGATAAGGAAAGGACAGTTAGTGACGTCATGCCTAGATCACATATTTGTGAGGGCCGCCGGCGTGCATCTCGAAATCGGTGCCTATACGCTTATCACTCAGCTCGCCGATCATTATCTAACTGGACTTACAATAGGGTTTGATATACAGGAGGATGCTAAAAATCAAACTAAAACTATACTACGTGAACATATGATTAGAAATAAACTGGATAGTACGGATTGGTGTGAATTCTTAAAGATAAACTGCCCATTATTATTATACCAAAAAATATGTCAGTGTTTTTGTAATATTTATGAAATGTCTAAATTAGATATTAACGTCGTACAGGGTCGTAAGACACAGTCATGGGTAAATAAGCGTTTATTAAATTTAATAAAAACTAAGGATTTACTATTTAAAAATGGAAATCACAACCTAATAATATGAACTTACGCTTAGAGTATACAAAAGCTAGAAATAAAACAAATAAAATTATAAATGTGACTAGAACTAACTTCAGGCGCCAAGAAATAAATAATTGTAAAGGTGATATTAGAAAGATTTGGCAAAATATAAATAACTGGTTAGGAAGACAAAAGCCGAGCATAGATAAATTATTAAAGAAATATATGTGTCAGAAACAAGATATAAATACAGTGTGTAATACTTTCTGTGAAACATTTACTAGTGAAATAGAAAATGCTTAAGCATATTAATTGTAATAAAACGTTCTTAAATCACTCAGACTATGTAATGACTAGTGACTGTACATTTTTATATAACAAGGTAAATGCAGAAGATATAGTAAAAATAATAGACAAAATAGATGCCAACAAATCGCCGGGCTCTGATGGTATTAGAATGAAAGATATAAAATATATTAAAGAAAATATTAGTCCTGTACTAGCAAAATTTATAAATTTGAGTATTTTAAGTGGTAAATATCCTAATAAACTAAAACTATCTATCATAAGACCTATATATAAACAGGGAAGTCATTCAGAATACACAAATTATAGACCAATTGCGATTTTAAATAGCAGAAATAAAATAACAGAAAAAGTTATGGTGTCACAAATGACTAATTTTTTAGAAAATAATAATATACTATCGGAAAAACAGTATGGTTTTAGGCAAAACAGGAGTACCAGTACTGCGCTGCAGCAGTTCACTGATGACGTTAATAATTATCTAAACGAAAGAAAATAAGTAGTTGCAGTATTTATTGATTTTAAAAAGGCGTTTGACACTTTGGAGCACGGCGGTTTGTTGCGAGCAATGGATGAATGTGGCATTAGGGGATATGTAAATAGCGGGTTTAAAGAATACCTAAACCGGAGACACATGCAGGTAGTGATAGATATGAAGCACAGTGTACAGGGTGATATTAAATATGGTGTACCAACTGGATCTGTATATGGGCCAGTCGGCTATATAATGCATGTAAATAGTATAACAAACGTAATAAAACACTGTAAAAGCTACATGTATGCCGATGATATGTGTTTACTGTACGGTGACAGAGATATAAAAAAACATACAAACAAAAATTCAGGAAGATTTTGACAACATAGTGAAATGGGCACATGACAATGGTATCATAATAAATATAAATAAAACAAAGCTGATTCGCCTGTACTCACCGTACAATAAACACAGATAATAATAATAATAATTAATAATAATAATTTATTTAATAAAAGTTTTCACAAAAGTATATACGGTTGCTGTTGCCGTACTAGGCTCACGGCCTGTGTTACGGCGTACAGTGCCCTCCCCGAACTATTCACAAATATTCCAGCCCAAATATTTACAAAAATCTATGTGAATACATTGCATGTATTTTATATATATATAACTAACAATATGATAAGTTTATGTATTTGTTATTTAGTAGATATTTAATATATTATACATAAAATGTTTATAATAATAATAATAAATATGTATATGCGAGATTTGATGTGTAAAATGTTCCTCTTGGTGTATAATGATTGTATACTGGTGTTTTATGTATGTATGTAAGTACGGTGTTGTCTCACATTTATGTATCCTTAGTCAGTATACAATATTAACCGTGTGTTTGTATTAATGTTTTTAGGGATGTGTGTATGAGTATGAGAGGGTGTATATTGTGTGATGTAATATGATTTAAGCAGCACTCCTATAGTTTTAAGTTCAATACATATTATTTAACTAGTTATTCAATGATTTTTATTATTCTTTCCGTATCCTGATAGTTAAACGTCTTAAGCCATGTGGTAGTTCTAAATTTTACTTCTTTACGTGATAGTTTATATATATCTAAATGTTTATTAATTTTATTATACAAAAAGGGACCCATGAACACCAAAAATCTTCTAATAAAAACAGTATTAATTCTTGGAGGTAGTTTACAGACGTTGTAATTTCGTCTCTTAGTTTGTGTATGAGGATCATAGTTTATTAGTGAGTGCTGTTTCAGAACGATACTTAGAATATATAGTTGTCTTACAGTAAGAACATTACAAGATTGGTATAAAAGAGTAGTATCATAGAAAATAGATCTGCCAGTACTTATTTTTAAAACAGCTCTTTGTACTATCTCAACTGGACGTAAAATTGTTTTTGGCGCTCCTCCCCATGATGATATACAATATGTGATAACAGATTGGCAGAGTGCAATGTAAATTTGTTTCGTAAGCTCAGGTTTTGCTATTTGTTTAAGTTTTTTAAAGATAAAGAAAATTTTACGAATACGATTGCTTACGTTTCTGATGTGTTGCTTGAAGTTAAGATTGTTATCAATAACAATACCTAAATATTTAATCGAAGACGTGGATTCCAATATTCTACATTTACATGTTCCTAAATTTGATTCGAGGCAGTAATTTTCATGAACAGTTAAGTTTAGATCATTATGTCGAGGAATGTTTGTGATAGAAAAACAATGCGACAATTAGCATTGTTGGTCATTCTTATGATTTCTTCCATGATGAAACTGATAAATGTAACTGTTACCTTTTAGATGAAGTAAAACAAATTAAGTAATTTGGCCTCACCATTGATAACAACTTTTCATGGAAGGTACATATTAATAACGTATGCACCAAGCTTAGAACTGTTTTAGGTAAATTTTATCAACTAGCAAATGTATTGAACCGTGGCACCCTGTACAATGTTTATCACGCGCTGGTCGATGCTCTTATTAGTTACGGACTTAGTTGCTACGGGCTCACTTTTCCAACATATATACAACTAGTACAAAATCAACAACTTAGATTATTAAAGAGATTAGTAAGCAAGAAAACTAAAGAATCGTTAAATAAAGATTACTCAAAATTATTTAAAATATGTAAAATTTTACCAATTGAAAATAAAATTAATTATTTATTATTATTAGACCAATTCCAAAATAATACATTTAAAACAGTGAAAATTTTCCACAAGCAAACCCGTAAGGCAGCTAAGTCACAGTTAGAAATACATCCTAAATGTAAGAATTATTACGGTAAGAGAACGCTAAAATGGCTTATACCTAGATTATGTAATGGATTACCAGAGGGATATGAAAAGCAATTTAGATGCAAGCAGAGGTAAAAGGTAGCATTGAAAAGATTGTTTCTAGATAAAATACCAGAGTAAATTAATACACATGTACATCTTTTCAATGCTACCTTCTACTTAGTTTATCAAATTTGTAATAACAAAACATTGATGAAATGGTGATGATGTCAAAAACAATCACCTACAAACGAAAGAATTGTTATTGTGGATGAGAGTGTATTATCTGCCTACAAACTGTTAAGCAGTTTGGCAGAATTATCTCATAAATTTTCATGATGTAATTGAAGAATAAATAAATAAATAAAAAAAGGGTCTCTAAGCAAGGAAGGAGGATCCAAATTTGAAAGTGCTTTAACCATATCATGTGAGGAATCATAAGAAAGAGCTATATTAGCACAAGCTTTATCAGGTTTTTAAATATTTACGATATTTTTCAGTTTATAAAGGAAAATATAAAAAAATATATTATTCCCCCTTTTTATCTACTAGTTTGTACGGAACTGAGTCTGACTCGCACTTGTCCGTTTTTTTAACCCCCGACCAAAAAGAGGAGTGGTACAAGTTTGACGTGTGTCAAAATTAAATTTTAAAAAGAGGGGTATGTCAGCTGTCTGTCTGTGGCATAGTAGCTTTCAAAGGGATGGACCGATTTTGATCTAGTTTTTTTTATTTGAAAGAGGATTTCATCGAGAGTATTCTTAGTTATGTTTAAGCAAAATCGGTTAAGCCGTTTTTATTTGTCGAGCGGTTTTTTTGAGTGTTTTAAAGTATGAAAAACTATGTTATCTAAGTAAACGCAATTACGTATTTTTAAGTATTTTTATTATTTGCTGTAAAACAATCTAAACTAGGTTTAAATTGAAAGGAAAATATCGGTAGGGCCCGGCTGATAATATGATAAATAATATACATTTTCTTTTTCAGTTCAATGCTGATTCGCTTATGGGACAGTTGATATTATCATTTACTTCCACTTCAGCAAGTGATCCTTCTGTGAGTGTAAAGGGACCAGATGGAACTAACCTTCCTATAGACATTCTTTTCCACTCGGCTAAAGCTAAGGCAAGTATATATTTTACATAAAAGCGCTATAATACAAGTCAAATCCACACTTGTTTGTTTCTGTTTGTTTACGCAATAATATCATTGCAATTTATTGCGTTTTGGATAGTAATTCTTCTTTTTTTGAATCGTGTCTATTTATTTTACTATTAGCTACTTTACTATGAACGAAATGGAGTAACAATTGCTCTCTTTTATTTTTTTAATAATTGTTATTTATTCATAATCCAGGCTTACTCATTCAACGTGAAAAAATCAGGAACCCACACACTTGATGTGACTACCACGGCGCCAACTCGAGCTGAAGTCTCCGCTGAGTCTGGTGTGGATTTTAAACATGGATTTTCTACATACAAGCTCCCATCCATCGTAGACACCAGTACAAGACCTGCACCAGGTAAGCATTCTTCCTTAAATTATTTAACTTTCAGCAATTATTTTACTTTTATTTCAATAGAACTATAAAAGAAAATCTCATCAAGTGAAATAGCATAGCTCCATTTTGATTACGCCATTCATATCTGTGCCTGTCCAACTGAAGTTCTTTAAGCAAACGTTTGCAGAAGTATATATTTTCTAGTAACCGGTCAGTTAAATGATTACAGGTGCCAAATCACATCTGTCAATAAAACTCAACGAAGGTGACATAACGTTGAAATCTGTTCAAATTCTGGACTTGGACGGCAATGTGAAGATGGAATTGCCGCTACAAATATTAGACAATGGAACCAAGTTCTACACGACGGAAGCATTTGACCCGCCAGAAATTACGTTTAAGATAGCGGTCAGTATTTTTATATTTTTATCCGATTGCGTAAGAAGGAGGGTTAAGTTTTTTGAGTGTATGTATCTTTGTTTGTATGTATGCATGTACAGCCTACAGCCTAAATGGCTTGACCGTTTTTAATATGCGAGGTGTCGTTAGATTTGTCTTTACTTTTTGAGTGTCATAGGCTATATTTTTTTGTAATAATAACAATAATACAATTCTTACAAAAATAAAAGCCTACAACAGTCTATTTTGGTACAAACAAGTAATTTTACTAGAATTATTCTAAAGAATGCTCGTTAATAATCTTTTACAGCGATTTTAAGCATACTTTCTAAAAAAACGTACACTCAACAGCGTATAGCGTAGCTGAAAATATTTGTATTTTCAGCAAAGCAGGTATTTTATTTTTCTTTTAATACGCATACTTGTTAATTTTGTAGTTTAGACATAGACAGAAATTTACTGTAAGAAAAAAACATACTACACAAAATATCAATATATATATATAATAATATATATAATAATCATACACAAAATAGACAATAGTAGATTGTTATACAAAATGGCTATGGCTATGGCTAAAACAACCCATTGTAACGAGGTAGATTTTTAATCCCGAGCTTTAGCGAGGGAGTAAATAGAAACCGAGTTACAATGGGTTTTTAGCGTCGTGTGTAACACTCTACTTTTCACTACGAGTGCGAGAAAATAAAATAATCCAATACAATAATTCAAAGTTTATTTTATTAAAAATGAAATGTACAATTTGTACAATTCTGGATATTTAACGAGATGTTTGCAAAGAGAATGTAAATATATTCCAAAGAGATTATTCTACTTTTGAATAGACTGTTTCGTGTATGTAGGCTCTTTGGTAACATAAAAAAAAAAAAAAAAACCTTTTTTCCTAGAGCTTAAAATGCAATTTTTTCCCCACTTTACTACGCTACAATGACGGACTTTTAGAGCAAGAGGAGTGAAAAATGTTTTTGTCGCAATCCAGTCCCAGCTCAGCATAAAGGTACCTACTGATACACATGCTCATTATTAGCACAAAAGCATGCCATTATTGAGCAATTGCTAATTTGTAGCATATGTGTCAAAGCATTGCTAGAAATAAGCAAGCTCATTTCTAGTATGTACTCGTATTTCTTACGCATGCTAGTAACCATACTTTTTAATAGCAAATATATCAGTATCCTAATGCTATTTGTAAACATTGTAAACAACAAGCTAATTGTAAACAACCAGCGCTGGTTTTACGCTGGGACCGGTAGGGTTTATGGTGGTTCACTTTCTATACAAAAGTAATTTACCAATTATAGTTAAAAAGAGTTTTTACAATGAAGTATAATATTAAGTAATGTAATTAAGTAATTTTTGTAAGTTGGTTAATTTAGACTTGTTATTTTTAATATCGGTATTTTCTTTAATTGTCGGTAAATTGCGTTTGTTGAAAAAAAAAATAACATGAGATTAATTACTTTATAAACCACTATTAATTAATTAGAAAACAATACTTTATTCGACCATAAAATATGGTAAAAATACATTTGTTTGGAAATTGAAATACCTTTTTATTTCAATACTTTGAATTTTGAGTGTGAGTGAACTATGTGAAAAATATGTGGGTGAGGGGAGTCGTCACACACATGTAAAGTATACACACAGTATATACAAAATCTTTGATATAAAGAGACTACTGAAAGAATGAAGTAGCGAAATATACATTCTGTGCCAATTTTTAAATAAAAACTACGGGTCACTCACATCTGTTTTGAGCCGAAATATCCGACTATAGTTTAAACAGACGTGAGTGACCCGTAGTTTTTATTTAAAATGTGTGAAAACCACGTTAGTTTCCATAGTAAAATTCTGTGCCAATCACTGACATAAAATGTTTCGTTATGTTAATGTCTTTGGTGCCAATATAGTCAGGGGAAATTATTGCTTGCATTATTAAAAGCAATAATTGTCCTAACAAAATAGTTAAAAAATATGTAAACGTTGATTTACAGATTATTGGTTGCACTGCAGAAAACGAATGTAACATAACCAGAGTGGCACCTACTCCAGTGGAAATTGATAAAATCTTACCAGGTAATAAGGTTCCATTACTTTAAGGGCTTAGTTATTAAAGTTAAATAAAAAGGTTTATTATTTTATGCTTTTCAGTTTTTACGGTTTTTTTTTTGTTGTTAAAAGTTATTATTTTACAATTTTTTGTGGCTTTAGTAATTACTACATGCTTAATCATTTATTACTTTTAAAATAGCTACCTACCTTATAATACACAACTCAGCATTAAAATCTGCGAGTGAACAATAAATCACCCCTATTTTCCCACCCTTAGGGTAAGATTGTTTTCCAAATTTATACGGGACCAACTTCGAGGTATCCAATAAAAAAAGAATTATCAAAATCGGACTGCTCTGTAAAATGTTGTGCGTGGTCATACATTACAATCAGTGAGTGAATAATCAATCATCTCCTCTCAATCTTTTCCTACCCTTAGGGTTGTTTTTTTTTTCCAAATTTATATGGGACCAACTTCGGTGTATACCCTCTCCAATAAAAAATAATTATCAAAATCGGACTACTCTGTAAAAAGCTATGCGTGATTCTCGTACATAAAAAAAAATATACGCGTCGACTTGAGAACCTCCGCCGTTTTTTCGTCGGTTAAAAATAAAAATGGCTGGAACGGATTTGACAAAAACACTTAGCTGAATTATAAATGTGAAAGTTTGTATATTTTTGAGAATTTTGTAGCTAACCAAGAGCTCATCATCTCTTTTGTAATCTTAGTGAAATCACAAAATAATATACGAACTTACCAAAAAAGTTACTAACTTAGAACAATATCTCATGGCCGTTTCAAGTTCTCTGTCTCATTTCCGCAATTATCATTTCATATCAGCGTGAATTTTACGGAACTTTTCAAGCTTTACTCAAATTTGAGTAACGTTTTCAGCAAGACCGTTAGAACACAACAGAGAAATCTTTTTATTTCAGGTTCAATCAGTAATAAAGCTCCATCAATAACTGATATGGAAACTAAAATAAACGTTAACTACAGTGAACCGATGCAACTAACTTGTAAAGTCAGTGGGTACCCCCTACCTAATATTACTTGGCAAAATGTGGAAACAGGAGAAAATTTTGTCAACAAGGTAATTTGAACATTAGACAATATTATATACCATATACCATAGCTTTACTAGCCTCACGCCTCATTTTACTCAGGATAGAGAAAGCACTAAGTACTGCGTACTGCGTCTCCAATTGCCTTTACAGGCATGCAATTTGGAGACAAGTAATTTAGACGGTACGTTGTGTGGTATCTTTTTATATGTAAGTCGGTATATATTTTTATCAATTAATTCGGAAAAAAAATCACTGGACTTATCATAATTATATTTGTATGTTTCTATACCATGTCTTATAGCCTAAACATCTCGACTGATTTTTGATGAACAGTATCATTAGACAAATCTTTAATTTTGTAGTGTCCTTAACTACATTTTATGTGATGTCGTATGTTGTTTTTCTTCGAAAAAATCAGCAATGCCGTACAAATTTTATTGACCTACGATAACATTTACACCTTAGTGAAATTCTGTAAAATTATTTTGAATATGCTTACAGACATTGCCGGGCAAAACATTCCCATACGATCACATTAATATTCTTTACATAGAAAGTGCAACCATAAACGCGACATATGCATGTGAAGCGAAGAATACAGTTGGATCAAATTCTAAGCAAGTATCAGTTGAAGTGGCCCCTAAAAGATATTTAAATATCACAGATCATAAAAGTAAGTTTACATCGTTAGATTTTATAGTGAATCAGTATTTGCTTAAAAGTTTAACAAAAAAACAATCAACCATCACCAAAAACCTATGAGGTATGTAAAGTACACATCTCAGTAGTCTATAGTGGACAATTATTTATAATATGACATAGCTACAAAAGACTACACGTGTATCGTGCATAATTCGCACTCAGTTATCTATTGTACCTTTAAACGAGCAATTCTTGTATATATTCATATAAATTATATAATCTGAATCTCGGAAACAGCTCCAACGATTTTAATGAAATTTGGTTTGTAGGTAGATTAGGAGACGATAAATTGATCTTGCTAGGTTTAATTTTAAGTAAACGCGGGTTTGCTCGTATTTTCAGTCATAAAAAATCCGAGTGGAATTCGGTCGCCCAGATACTTTATTATATAACTGTTATCATACACTATGAATCAAAATTGTTTACCTGTATTCCTGAACATTTTGTTGTAAGTTTAGTGTATTGGCTTCTCTTTTATTACCTTGGGCATATATTATGCGTTAGTTTACCGCTACTTTTCCAATTTAGTTCTGTTTTCCAATCTATTGTGAACTTTAATTCAATTAGTTCTGTATAAAATAATACAGTTTTAATTTTCAGATGTAACAGCAGAATACGAAAAAGAAGGCGTTATTTCTTGCTCTGTTGACGCTTATCCACCCGCTAAGATCACTTGGTACAAAGACGGCAATATAATTGTCTCTAATGATAATATAGATATAAAAGCATCTTATACCGAATCCACCATAACGTTGAAAAACTCCACACTTGTTGATGAGGGAAAATATACATGTGAAGCAAAAAATGAAGATACAGAACAGTCCATAGATATATATTTCAACATAACAGGCTTAGGTAAGCATAATAAATTCAAACTCGTTTCTTGAGATAAAAACGGAAAAAACCAATTACATTTATCTCACAAAATTCAAAAATTATTCTTTAACAATTCATGTCTGAGGGTAACGAAATATTCATTAGATAAAATACAATGTCATTAAAAATGTCAATACAAAAATATCAAATGAGCAATATGCCTGCCATGTCAATATAAAAGAAGTATGTCAAATAAAGTAAAATATACCGTTCGGGTAAGTACTTAGAGTATCAAGTCAATAAACTTACAGATTACCGTCAAAATCCAATGAATCGTCAGGCTTTTACACCTGTCCCATTGATCCATTAAATTTTCACAATAAGTCAAGGAGGTACTCAAAAAATTGTCTTCTAGTTATCACAAAAAAGTCACAATCAGTGTTTGCAGCAAGGAGTGCGTTTAAATGGCGACGGGCACGATTCAGAGGCGACATACAACGTGCTACAGTGCGACCAGGTCGTGTGGGGGACCACGTCTCTTTGCTGGAACCTCGGGCTCGTCCGGTACGAACAGTACGCATAGCAAATAGTGCAGACATATATAATTGACGGACCCCCTAAGCAAGTTACAGCATACAGTTAGCTGGTCTAACATCCTTCTAACATCCAAAGAGTTGTAGCTAAGCTGACCGAGCAGGAATTTAGTTGGGTACAGAAACGGATAGTAATCATACATTTTCTTGTACAACGACCTTAAAAAGGCCTTTTAGACTTTTTCAAGCATTCGCGCGTAGGTGACATGATGGGAGTTCCAGACACAAGCACTCAATTCAAGATTATATTTTATGCAAAAAGGAGTTTGTTAGCTGTGGCGATTTGAGCTATTTCATACTTCAATTTTCTTTTTCAGAACCACCAGAAATAAATAAACTTGTGACCGATGTTACCGTATCAGAAGGTTTGAGTACTATAATTGAATGCAAGTGAGTTAATCCAGCAATACTTGATACACTTTTATTGTCAAGGTATTCAAAGAATGATGCCCAGAGTGTACTCGTGAAATGGGAATTTGCTATTGTTGAAGTATATTTGTGATCTATGCCTAATAAAAAGGTATTATTTTATTGTAACCAAATCATAAAATCGTTTCGATATATTTTGTTTATTACTTATATATAAATATAATCAAAAGTTTAATTAAACTTTTGATTTTTAATGACTCGTATAATAAACAGAATAAACAGTCGTTTCTAAAAGCGTTCAGAATTACCAAAAACAGTGTGATATAATATACATAAACCATACATAAAAACATTTCACGGCCACGGGTAATGCAATATACGTCTGGTGAGCATTGTTCTTTGTAACCTTATTTGGAGTTTATAATCTGCTTGTTTGCAATTTAAGTATACTTAGCAAATAAGCATTTTCATTGGTCAGAAAACAGGGTAGATATAATAATTTAATTTTAATACTTAGATAGTGTTCTTATACTATTATTTGACTATTATGATATTAGATAATATGTTGTATATTTTGTTTCTAGAATATCGAAAGGTAAGCCAAGGCCTTCAATAAAATGGTCTTTAGGAATATCTTCCATAGAAAAATGGCAAGATCAAGAACAAATCGAAATTGTTAGTGCTGATAAAACTGATACTGGAATATATCAATGCCAAGCCGAGAACCATCTTGGTAAAGATCAACACGAGATCCATTTACTTGTTGAATGTAAGTGGAATCAATAATGAGGATGACATTAATCAACATGAAAATTTCAACCGAACTTAAATTTTATTTACTTTATATTTGTGATTTTAGATAGTCCTGCAGTCATCAAAAACAACGAGACAAAAGAGTTGATAAGCGTTAAAACTGGCTCCGAGATATTCATAAGTTGCGATGTAGATGGTGTCCCACCATCTAAAGTGACGTGGCTAAAAGATGATGTGGATATTATGACCAGCACCAAAATTCACATTTACGACAATCATACTGTTAGGTTAGTTGTATATTTACACTGATATTGGTAGCAATGTGTGCGACTGTACTATGCAAATAGGTTTCATTGGTAACAAGGATGCAGGCCTAGCTGGCAGATACGAAATGTAGGTGAAGTACGCGCCACTTTTCAACCGACTTCAAAAAAGGAGGAGGTTCTCAATTCAACTGTATTTTTTTATATTTGTTATATAAGAACTTTCGACTGGGTGAACCGATTTTGATGATTCTTTTTTTTTTCATTTGAAAGCTGGTGCTTTCCATGTGGTCCCATTTCAATTTGGTTCAGTTCTGATAATGGCATCCATGAGAAGTCGGTTGCTTCAGTTTTTTAAACTTTAATTTTATGGGTGTACTGTACACTGTACAAGATGCGTAAGCTCTCGACCCTCAGCACTTAATGTTAACTCCCTTTCTTACACATTACTATTGTTATTATTATCATGGGCAAGACAAGAAAATCATAAAAGTCGGTAAAATATCAGCTACTAGAAATTCTCACTTTTGTTTCTCTTACTTTTTAAAGTTCCGTACTAAGGGTGCGGGAGCCTATTCGTAAGGCTACGATGTTTGTGTCCCACATTGAAATGACTGTATATATGGAAACAAGTCTCAAAATTGGTAAAAATCGTAAAGTTTAATTTGATGTGAATTAACAAAGACTAAAAACTGGTCAAGTGAGAGACAAGCTCGCGTAAAAAGTTTTTGATAAACGACAACATTGTATCAACAAAAAATGACAAGTGAAAGTTTCGTTAACTATTGGTGTCATGTAACTTATACTTAAATAAAATAGAGTAAACGGTAGTGTTAAAATCTCTTTGGATAAAGAAAATAGGTCTGTAACACTTAACTTATTGGAACTTGATATTGTATGTGATGTGAACGCCTAGCATTTCAGGCTATTAGCAGTTACAGATATTCTTAGTTATAAAGCACCACTACTATCAGACAGGTAAACCTTTCTCTCATGAATATTTTAGTTATGTACTGTCTGAAGTTTTTTTTATTAAGATATTTTGTTTCTACAATTTAATAAATATTTTGATTACTTATTGTTTTATTCCAGTTTTTTTGCCGTCCCATCGGACGCCGGAAATTACAAATGTGTTGCTACCAACAAGCTTGGATCAGATGATAAAACTGTTGAAGTCTATGTAACAGGTAAGGTATTATTGAGAATATCTCTATCAGTATGATTGTCTGCTTGTCTCATAAGAGGTTTACCTATTAGTTCTGAATATTGAACCATATTTAATTAGAAGAAAGTTTTCTATTTGATGCAACTTTTTAAGTCACTAAGAAATATTTTTGAACTTTGTTCCAAAGTCATATAAATTTCACCAAGATTTGATGTTGTAATAAATGAGAAAATCATGAAATGCTTACATTTTAAAAGTACGATATAAATCTATATTTACAAAAGCTTTAATCTGTGTGACTGACAAATAATGAATTGCATATGCTACTGATCATACAGGCATAAAGTTTGAAAGGTGTAGGCATCTAGTAAAAAGTAATTTTACAATCGTGGGCAAAATCACATGCTATGACTAGTCTGCCATATTTGTTGATTACATTTTTTACCCGACTGCGCAAGAAGGAGAGTGATGATTTCGAGTGTATATACCTATATGTGGGTATGTATATAAGTACATATGTATATACGTTTCTATATGATCGCCTACAGCTTTAACGGCTTGACTGATTTTGATATGCAAGGTGTCCTTAGGTTCATCTTCACTCCCTGAGTGTCACGCTATTTTATTGTTTTATTTTACGAGAATTATTCTTAAAAAAAAACCGGACAAGTGCGAGTCAGACTCGGCCACCGAGGGTTCCGTACAAACTAGTGGATAAAAGGGGGAAATCATATATATTTTTATATTTTCCTTCATAAACCGAAAAATGTACATCGTAAAAACACTTAAAAAACTGTTTTAGCTTATGCTACTGAAGCTCTTTCATATGATACCCCACATGATACGGTTAATTTACTTTAAAATTTTGACCTTCATTCCTTGCATAAAGACACTATTTTTTTGTGATTTAATTAAAAATGTCCAGTTTTCGGATTTTTCCTATATATGTACTCTAACACAATGCTTCTTGCCAAATTTCATTGTTCTAGATCAACGGGAAGTACCCCATAGTTTTTGATTCCCTTGTGAGTGTGGAAATGTGCGTTTTTTTACGATATATTCGGCTGTAACTTTTTTTTACGAAAATTTTGAAACTTTATTTTTCTTTCTTCACTAAGATACTATGGATTTGCGTACATGGTTTTAATTTCAACTCGATACCTTCACGCGTGTCCGAGATAAAGGTCTTGACATCCGACGGACGGACGGACGGACGGACAACTAAGTAATCCTATCAGGGTTCCGTTTTTTCCTATTGAAGTACGGAACCCTAAAAATGCATTTATAATCTTTTACAGCGATTTTACGCATACTTTATCACAAAATACGTGGATATACTCAATAGCGTACTAAGGGTAACGAAATCGTAAGTTAGACTGCAAAAACTACTTTTCTGCAGTCGGGTATTCTATTTTTCTTTTAATACAGACACTTGTTTTTTATTAAATTTATCGTATTTTATGTTTAATAGATCGCCGGTCAACCGACTCTAAAGTTTATGAAACTTAAATACTTGTTGTAAATCTTCATATTCTTAAGAAGTCTTAAAAGTTGTTACAACTTAAATATCTTTGTTGTTTCAGTTCCAGCTACAATTAAACCGGTCCCTAGGTCACGACTTAATAAGTCTTTAACAGTGGGTACCATATTATCGACATTAAAATGTTCCGCTTATGGAGAACCTAAACCAGAAATTACATGGATTTTCCAAGATTTAAGCGCAAGTGAACCATTGTGAGAAATTTAATACCTAATATTTTTATTTTATGCAAGCACAATTATTGCAGACGAGTTTTGCCATCTATTATGACCTCTTTTATTCAAAGATTGCCTTTATTGTTGACTTACCCAAATTATATAAACCAAAGTGAGCGTACTACAAATGCAATCCTCTCAAATAAATAAAATAACAAAAGAAACATTATGGGTGTAGTTGATGTCGATAAAAACATGCAAATTATAAACAACTTTTTTAATAGACCGACTTCAACAGAACACAAATTCACTACATTAAAAAGGAAAAAATAACAACATACAGATTTAATCTAAAAGACAAAGCTAAAGGAATTGTGATTGGGTAGGGCACGTGGCATGCATGTATCCTGGCCGATGGGCAAAGATTGACACGTAGTGGGTGCCAGATAGACGACGCTGTCCGATCTTGTAACGATCTCGACACATTCCAGAAAGATTGAAAGCAGATGGCGCTAGACCGCGACTTGTGCAGGGAAATAGGGGAGACCTTTGGTAACCCAACAAGATCCACAGAGATTGTTGTTTGATACAGGGTACATACAACACAAAGAGGCCATCTCTACGAGTATAATATATATTCAAGAATTCTAGATTTAATCAAAACTAATGCCTATTCTCCACTATCGTCTAGTGATCTATTTAATTTTCTTCTTCTCTCTAGGTCAAAAGGAAAGTCAGAAAGTTTAATTTTGCAAAATATTAAAACAACAGACGAAGGATATTATACTTGCATTGCTAATAACTCTGCTGGTTCATCTAATATGACTTACAGTGTTCATGTAGTCGGTAAGTTCTAATGTGTTTAGTATAATAAACAGATATATGGGGTATGATAAAATAGAATACCTACACAGCATATAAAGTAAATGCTAGAGTAAAAAACGAGCGTTTTAATTTGGAATTTGATTTATTTTGAAACCTAATTCATTGTTCGTATAGAAATGAAAAAAGTTTTTTCGAAAAAAAAGTTCTGGTATATCACTTTCTCATGCAAGGATTTATCCCACTAAAGATGATAAAAATAATCTAAGTATTCTTCTTTTAGATCATTGCTTGTGTTTCTTTTGCAATAAACCAACGATTACGACTGGTTTTACGATCGGCATAATTGTACTACTTTTTTTCTTTTCACTTATTATTTTTCTTGAATTTATTTTCAGAGGAACCTGTAATTGATAAATCCCAGAAAAGTGAAGTTTTCGTTGAAATAACTAAATCTATTGAACTAAAATGCAAGTAAGTAATTGGACTGGTATATCAGGGTATTATGCCGTTGTTTACGAGATAGTTGATGATTAATTTCGTATTTTCAAATATTTGTTAATGACCCTAATATAAAACCGTGAAAATGTAAGTGTCTTAAAAATATTAACAGGATAATAAAAGGAATACCAAAGCCTACAGTTACTTGGTCCTTTCAATTAAACAAAGGCGACAAAGATTCATCGGAGAAATTTCACGAAATTACGGAATGGAAAAACAGAGAAGTTGTTATGATTGAAAATTCTCAAAAAAGTAACTCTGGGAAATATCGATGCAAAGCCAAAAATCCTATTTCATCTGCCTACTATGATATACAATTAGAAGTTGAATGTAAGTAACAAATTACTAGTAAAACTCTAAGTAATAAAAACAGCAAATTAATATATTAGGCGCGTCTTCTACTTAAGTACAGTTCATACGTAGTTGCCACTAAACACGCGACATTTTTTCTTCAGATAAACCGGAAATTCTTATTGATAATAAAAAGGAAAAGGATTTTATGAAACCATTAAATGGATCTAAAGTTATAATACCTTGTAACGTTGACGGTATTCCTCCACCAAAAGTTATTTGGATGAAAGATGACGTGGAAATTGTTGGTAATGGCAAGCCGTACACATTTGGATTACAGGCTCTAATGTAAGTAATGTTGGAAAAAAAGCAAACTCTTTTGGCCTATAGAAGATAAAACAAATATAATTTCAAAACCGCAACTGAAAATTAAATTAAAATAATGTAATTTTAGATTCGATGCAGAAATTTCACACACAGGAAAGTATACATGCAAAGCCACAAACAAGCTCGGTTCAGATGTTAAGACGGTAAAAGTAGATGTAATAGGTAAGTTTATGAATATGTTTATTTTGATATTATTTCAAGAAAATATCTTGTAAATGCCAAGACCTTTTTGATGCCAAATGAAGTCTCATATAATAATCGTTGTTTTCTGAATTCTTAGTAAATTAATGATAATATAGTTAATCTGTAAGACTAGAATGAATGATTTACATCTCATTGTTTGATCTTGAAACATAAAGCTGTTTTTCATTAATTGATAAATAAATATTGCAATATTTCACACAACACCATCTAGCTCCAAACTAAGCATAGCTTGTACTATGAAAATCAGATGAATATATACATACTTTTTTGTAAATACTTACATATATTACATATACATATCCATGCTTAGCAGAAATGTTTGCCATGGGTGGGAATAGAACCCCCAACCTACAGCTCAAAGGTAGACTTACTACCACTGAGCCATGAGGCCTGTCTGATAACTAATCATTACTTACCATACTATACCATTTATTTTTCAGAACCTCCGACTATTATAGAATTGCTCTCAAACAAAACTATTGCGGTGCCAGTAGGACAAAACATAAATTTAACATGTGTAGCCACAGGTTTCCCTACACCTGATATTAAATGGAGTTACCAAGAATTCGGTGCTTTAGAACCATCCAAAAAGACATTTATGTAAGTGTATTCATCAATTATTTGTAGATCTTCTTCGGGAATAATGCAAGTACATTTCGAAACTGGACAATGGCTTGGTATTTTGCAATTAAATATTTACGGGCCGTTCACAGCTAATTTGTCTCTGGAATTCTCATTTTACCAAAAATCCGCAGTCTTTAAGCAGCACGGTGGGTTTTTAGATATAGAGGAGACTGTTTTTAGGATTCCGTACCTCAAAAGAAAAAGACGGAACCCTTATAGGATCACTTTGTTTTCCGTCTGTCCGTCCGTCCATCCGGGTGTCTCGGGAACCCGTGAAGGTATTGTGTTGAAATTAAAGTCATATACGCAGATCCATAGTCTCTTGCTGCTGAAAGAAAAATCAAATTTCTCAGTTTTCGAAAAAAAGTTACAGTCAAATATATCGTAAAAAACGCACATTTCGACACTCACAAGGGAATTAAAACCTATGGGGTACTTTCCGTTGACCTAGGACCATGAAGTTTGGCAAGAAGCATTGAGTTATAGTACATATATAGGAAAAATTCCGAAAACTGGAAATTTTTATTTAATCACAAAAAATAGGGTGTTTAAACAAGGAAGGATGGTCCAAATTTTAAAGTGCTTTAACCGTATCTTGTGGGGTATCATATAAAAGAGCTTCGTTAGAACAAGCTATAACAGGTTTTTAAATATTTTTACCATGTATATTTTTCAATATATGAAGGAAAATATAAAAAAAATATAATTTCCCCCTTTTATATACTAGTTTGTACGGAACCCTCGGTTGGCGAATCTGACTCGCTCTTGTCCGGTTTTATTTATTAAACGCGTGACTCAGTGACTGAGACCAAGGTTAGATTTCCGTTTTTTTTGGCATGTATTTAACGCGGCGACTAAGTAAAACGAATATGGGTTAAAAAAAATAATTTTGTGGGTACCATATATAAGTATAATGGGTTGGCAGCTAATTAGCAGTATCGTTATAAGTAAAAAGTAGCATATTAATATATCAGTTATAATATCCGTTTTAATTTAAACTAGCATCGAGTTTTTCTTTTGGTAACTGAATTTGTATCTAAGCGAAAACTTGATGATGGATAAAAAATAGGAAATAGGCATTCATAAATAATACAAACCAGATAATATTTAAAATAGTTTGTATGAAAAATAAATATAAACCAGCTAATATTAAACATATATTGTGCGACTTTTAAAAGGCTTTAAATAAACTCTAAAATGACATGCAGAAAAAATATTTGTGGCTTCTTTTTTTCTGACTCTGAATCTGTTTTTTTTCTGAATAAATTAAAAACATGAGAAAGTGTAATTATTTTAATTTATTTAAAAAAAAAACAAAGAAGACAATAGTTTTACCTAAGTATTAAAGTTACAAGCAGTGACACAATTAAAATAAAACAAAAACCTAACCTAACCTAACCATCGCGCCTTCTGCCATTATTAACTATTTAAAATGTTTCAGATTCTCGAAGGATAATTCATTACAATTACATAACATTCAAGTGAAACAAGCAGGATACTATACATGTACTGCACTAAACAGAGGTGGGTCTCAGAATGTGACATACGAGATTCAAGTATTTGGTGAGTATTTTAGACTTCATCTAGAATGGAATTAAAAATGTATTCAATATTTTTGAGTATTTTACACACTGATGTATATATAATTTTATAGACAGTTAAAAATTTACACACATCTGACGGGACCCGTCGGATGTGTGTAATTTTTTAACTGTCTATAAATTTGAAGACTAGATGTATTCTTAATTTCATGATACATATCTACTGATATAAATTTTCGCATTCAAACCTTTTAAAAGTAATGTTAGAATGAAATTAAACTAAAATGACTAACTATCCATGATTCAATGTACAAGTTACGTGACAAATGTTTAATACAAACTTTCAGCGCCACCAGCTATTATAAATAACTCTAAAGAGACACGTTTCGTAGCTGTTCAAGGAGATTTTGCTCTTAAAATTAATTGTAATGCAACTGGAGAGCCCATACCTACTATCACCTGGAGAAAAGATGGCTTAACGCTTGCTATCGGTGAGTATATAAAAAACTGTATTTCACCAAAAATGATATTGAATAAAGATAAATAATCGGCCAAGTGCGAGTCAGACTCGCGCACGAAGGGTTCCGTACTATCATCTATAATACTACAAAGTTTAGTTCTGTTTATAAAATAACGAGAAATCAACGAAATTCCAAGTAGTAAATTGCAAACTTATAGGTAGGTTTTCGATACACATCCGGGCAACATAACGACGCTCGCGCGAATACGCGCGGCTATGGCTCGCTCCGTGATGTTACCTCCCCCGCTACCCGCACGGCCGTTGCTTAGCAACCGCCTCGCGCTCGCGCCACCACCACACCGCGGCGCGGCGCTCGCACCGCGTTTAGATGCACGGATTATTTTCATTTTGTGAGTTTTTATGTATTAGATTAGGTATTTATTTTTATAGTTAATATATTTCTAAATATTTACTTTAAAATATTCAAGTTTCTACCTGTTAATTAAGATGAGTAAAAATTGCTTAAAAATTACGTTTGTTGTATGGGATTTGTTTGTTTGTTTGTTTGTTGTATGCCCCCCTTTAATATTTACTTTATTGTTATTTAATTATTTATTTTGAAAGGTAATATACAAGTAAATATTCTGTGAAAATTTGAAGCGTCTACCTGTTACCGTTTTTAATATTGAGCAAAAAAATACGAAAAAAACACGTTTATTGTATGGGGACCCCCCTTAATATATTTTTTTTTTTTAATTTTTAGTATTTGTTGTTGTAGCGGCAACGGAAATACATCATTTGTGAAAATTTCAGCTTTCTAGCTATCACGGCTTATGAGATACAGCCTGGAGACAGACAGACAGACAGACAGACAGACAGACAGACAGACAGACAGCGAAGTCTTAGTAATAGGGTCCCGTTTTTACCCTTTGGGTACGGAACCCTAAAAATCACGCCATAAATAAATGTATGGATTTTTGTATCATATTACTGAACCAAAAGATACACTTTATTAGAACAGGCTTTCATAAATCTCATTGGATCAAGTTTTGATGCCACTTAAAGACTTAGCGGTCTTTGATTCTCTGCTTTCCCCATAAAGAAAAACAGGCGTGATTTGATGTATGTATGTAGACCAAGTTTTGGATGTATTATAGTGAGTGTGTTTTATAAAACACACTCGAACACACACATATAAACATATACAGGATCATTGTTCGATAAGTATTTATGTCCTTTTTGATGGATCAGCCAAGTATCAGCTGGAAGCTTTAGAATCAGTGAACCGGCGAGCTGTGAGGTTAATCGGTGACGATAAACTAGCTGCCAAGAAGCTTACTTAGTCTCGAGCACCGATGTAAAGTACCATGTCCGTCTATTTTCTACAAGATTCATTTCGGGGAATGTGCGCAAGAGCTTCAGGACCTAATTCCACTCTCCCCATTTCACTACAGGACTAGCAGAAACTCGGCGAATTACCACACATTTCCAATGCCAAACAATGCCAACATTTTCACATGCCAAAAATCCGTACTCAGCGATATCGATCCACATTCCTGTTGCGTACTGCACAAGAATGGAATTCTTTGCCGCCATCTCTGTTTCCTGAGACCTCAATCTTGGAATTTTCAAGGCTAGAGTGAATAGATATCTTCTAGATCGACGAGCTCCATCCTCGGCCACACCATCGCTTAACATCAGGCGAGTTGGTGGGGTCAATCGTAGATCTATAATGTATAAAAAAAAGTAATCTAACAGTCGCTTCCAACATTATTTTTACTCAAGTTGCTGATTGCTTATAGTGGTATTTATTATTAGGTATTGTTTTCCAGGTACGACCTACATCGTGAAAGAAGGTACGTTGTTCATCAAAGACGTTCCAAAAGACGCCAGTGGGTCTTACACGTGTGAAGCACAAAATCAGGGAGGAACTGATATAGCAACCTATGAAGTTGTTGTTGATAGTAAGTTCGTCATTTGCTTAACTATACGAATTATGATACAAATTTTTGTATTTTTAGGGTTTTGTACCTCAATAGGAGAAAACGTAACCCTTATAGGATCACTTTGTTGTCCGTCTATCCGTCTGTCTGTCTGTCCGTCCGTCGGGTGTCAAGATCTTTATCTCGGGAACGCGTGAAGGTATCGAGTTGAAATTAAAACCATATACGCACGCAGATCCATAGTATCTTGCTGCAGAAAGAAAAATAAATTTTCTAAGTTTTCGTAAAAAAAAGTTACAGTCGAATATATCGTAAAAACGCACAATTCGACACTCACAAGGGAATCAAAACCTGTGGGGTACTTTCCGTTGACCTAGAACTATGAAATTTGGCAAGAAGCATTGTGTTAGAGTACACATATAGGAAAAAATCCGAAAACTGGACATTTTTAATTTAATCACAAAAAATAGTGTCTTTATGCAAGGAATGAGGGCCCAAATTTTAAAGTGAATTAACCGTATCATGTGGGGTATCTTAAGAAAGAGCTTCTGTAGCATAAGCTAAAACAGGGTTTTAAATATTTTTACGATGTATAGTTTTCGGTATAAGAAGGAAAATATAAAAAAAATATATGATTTCCTCCTTTTATTTACTAGTTTGTACGGAACCCTCGCTGAGCGAGTCTGACTCGCACTTGTCCGTTTTTTTAATAATAATAATACGACACCCTAGTTTTAACTTTTTTTTAAATATTTGTTTTTTTATATGTATACATGTATTGTAAAAAAAAAGTTATTAAATAAATAAATGGACAATGGAAAATAATAATAAAATCTGTATCTATAAAAGGTTATGTCTGACTGACGAAATGATAATGCAGTACACTGTATATAATAGCCAACAGCTATACTCACTGATAGATAATTGACTCATAGTCAAACCAGAAGTAATAGAGACGTAAATATACTTTTATTTGTTAGTAGAGGAAAGCACTAAGATATTCTTTTTAAACTGGGAAAATTACGCCTAAATTTATATAAAAAGTAATTAAGTTCGTATAGACTGAGTGGCCAGCCCTATTGTCAGAGTTATTAAGCCGCCGAAAGGCCTCTGACTTGGCTTGACGATTGCTGAACAACCGGGACCTACAATTTAACGTGTCATCTGAACCACGGTAGCGCTCAGAAAGAAATGCCACTCACGGTCACCCATCCGAAGACTGACCGGTCCATCCGTTGCTTAACTTTGGTGATCGTTCGGGAACACCTAGTCAAGCTACGCCACGAGCGCTACATGAAATGTAATATGAATACACTATAGATCTAGTATCTACTTAGTCTGGCCATAAATACTGTTACAGTTAAAAATAAGAAAGATATTACATTTGAATTTGGAATCTGTCATTTTTATACGATTGTTCATTGAGTTTTCTAATTTTGGCGCCAATACATTGTACAATATTTTGCGATATTAAAATGGAGTGGGGTGATAAAGAGAACCGAATCGCTGTGATTGCATTACACAAAGTTGGTATGGAGCCAAATGCAATTTTTAAAACTCTCCATACGCTTGGTATTAGTCAAATGTTTGTGTACCGGGCTATTAATAGGTACAATGAGACCTCCTCTGTTTGTGACAGAAAAAGATCTGGCCGTCCACGTAGTGTTCGTACGAAAAAGGGGGTCAAAGCAGTAAGGGAAAGAATTCGAAGAAATCCTGTCCGAAAGCAAAAGATTTTATCTCGGGAGATGAAGATAGCACCCAGAACCATGTCGCGTATTTTAAAAGATGACTTAGGACTTGCAGCCTATAAGAGACGCACTGGTAATTTTCTAACTGATAATTTAAAAAAGAATAGGGTGGTAAAATCGAAACAACTACTGAAGCGGTACGCAAAGGGAGGTCACAGAAAAATTTTGTTTACGGATGAGAAAATCTTTACAATTGAGCAACATTTTAACAAACAAAATGACCGTATTTATGCTCAAAGCTCTAAGGAAGCTTCCCAATTAGTCGACAGAGTGCAAAGTGGGCATTATCCGACTTCAGTGATGGTTTGGTGGGGTGTTAGCTATGAAGGAGTGACTGAGCCATATTTTTGTGAAAAATGTATCAAAACATCAGGTATCAAACAAGTGTATCGAAATACCATTCTTGAGAAGGTAGTTAAGCCCCTTAACAACACCATGTTCAATAACCAAGTATGGTCCTTCCAACAAGACTCGGCGCCAGGTCATAAAGCTCGGTCCACGCAGTCTTGGTTGGAAGTGAACGTTTCGGACTTCATCAGAGCTGAAGACTGGCCGTCGTCTAGTCCTGATCTTAATCCGCTGGATTATGATTTATGGTCAGTTTTAGAGAGTATGGCTTGCTCTAAACGCCATGATAATTTGGAGTCCCTAAAACAATCCATACGATTGGCAGTGAAGAATTTTCCCATGGAAAGAGTGCGTGCTTCTATTGATAACTGGCCTCAACGTTTAAAGGACTGTATTGCAGCCAATGGAGACCACTTCGAATAAGCTTTTATATTTTAAATTGTTTTATATTTATGTATTAAACTAACACACTGTAAAAGTAATAAATATTATTTGCAATAAAAAAATAATTTTTTTCTTCGTGACAATATTTATGGCAAGACTAGGTATAGTGTATTAAATTTATATGAATACACTATAGATATATTGTATTCGTATAAATTTAAGTTGTTATGAGGCATAATAATTATATTGATGCCGGGTATGAAATACCTACTTCCAATTACAACAAAAAACCGTTAAGAAGTATTTATGATGAATTTGACCACAACTCATATGATTTTAAATATGTTCCAATTTATGTTCTAAGGTGTTAAGCATACCTAAAATGGGAATTAGTCTCAACTGACGCTATTGACACCAGATAGTGTACTTTATTTATCAATATGATATAGTTTTGCTACGATGTTTTCCTTCACCAAAACACTTAACTGTTAGAATTCAAAACTCACTTTTCTTGTCACGGAAGTTTATCACATAACCAACTAAGTTATTATCATTTTACGGTCAGTTCATCGTGGTAAATTGCTATTATCTTATTTTTTTAAATCGAAATGTGACGAAGTGTGACTTTTTAAGAATCTCATTATTTATTTACAGAGTATCCATCGTTTACCCGAGCCACTTCTACCATTATCATAAAAGAAGGCGGTAATGAAAAGATCAATTGTCCTTTGCCTCATGAAGTTATTGATCAGCTCCGGTGGTACAAGGTATTTATCAAACATGATATTATTGTTTCTCGTAATATTATTTATCGTTACCGCTATAATATTTATTTTTAAACAATCATATATGATTAATATTATATGAATCATAATTAACAACACAAGTAAACAGCTCTCTATATTTACTTGAATGGCATTCTTCTGATTATTAGTTTGTTTTTCTCATCCAATTAAATAAGCTGATGATATTGCAACTAAATCCACCCAAGCGATCACGGACCTCTAAGATTTTTACTGTAGTGTTATTAAACAAAATAATTTAGAAGATAGATTGAGAGTTGATGAAAGGCAACTTGACGATATCATTAAAGCGTAAACTTATCGACAGACAGACACACAGGCAGTTGGTGCACAGACTTGATCCTTAGCCGATTCACAAAAGTATAAACTGGGTGTTTGTCGACGAGCAATGGAACGCAGTACTGGGTATCAAGAGAACGGATAGAGTTCGTGGCACAGTACTGCGTTCCATGACTGGTATTGTCGATGTCGACCAGAAAACTAGCAAATTGAAATGGGATTGAGCGCGCCACGTGGCAAGAATACATCTTGATCGATAGGCCAGGATCATCAGACAGTGGGTTCCCAATGGATGACGTTGCGCTGGAAGGCCTAGAAAACGCTGGCGTGACGATCTTGATGCATTCCGACAAGATTCGCAGGAGGCAGCGATGGACCGCAATTTATGGAAGGAAGTGGGGGAGTGGTGGTTGCCCAGAAGTGGAACAGTATAGATTAGGTAATAAAAATATAGGTTATTATTATTTCATCATAATTACAATATTTGATCCTTCTTTTTAGGATGAAGTACTGATGTATACTGGAGAACTATGGATTCATAATGCATCTATGAAAGACTCGGGTTCTTACTCGTGCAGAGTTACCACTCTTGAGAAATCACATAACAGTGGAGTTGAAGTGGTTATCGGATACGCACCCAAATTCAAAATGGACGTAATTGAAGTTATAAATATGGTTGAGGGATTAGCGGTGACTCTGAATTGTGAAACAGACAGTATACCAAAAGGAAATGTAAGTACTTACAGGATGTGTAATAGATAACCCTCCTTCTCACGCACTCGGGTAAACAATGGTGAAATATCTGTGTATTGTATTGATTTAATATAGTTCTTATTAAATAAGTAAGTATCGTTGTCAATTAAAGTTATCAAAAACAAGCGCGCAATGATTTGTACAAGGATATATCTGTACTTAAAACATCTCAAATATAAATTTTCCAATCATTTCTACTTCTCTACTATTACTCAACACGCCATTTATAAAGCCACGTATTTTATTTGTTATTTAGTTTGCAATTGATTACCTATATAAAATATATTAAAATATCACCACAGCGTTGGTAATATTTTATGCCAAGATTTGGTTTATCCCTTTATTGTACTAAAAATATATCTCAAACCAATCCCAAGAAACTCTTATGTATATTAAACGTTTTACAGGGTCTCTTAATGTTAAATTGTACTATATTGATGCCAACTAAAACACTGGTTGTGATCAGAGATAGTAACAAAATATCCATTGATATATTATTATTATTATTTCAGTTAAAGTGGTATCATGACGATAAAGAATTGGATTCTACAGATGCAATATATTATTTTCCGAAAGGTTTAAGCAAATCTGGAAAATATCAATGTGAAGTTGAGAATATTTTTGGGAAAATCTCTAGAACATTTAATGCTACCCAATCATGTAAGTGTCTAAATTTAATTACAATAGAAATGCGAAAATTAACTTTCTTCAGATTCTGTCTTAATTTTTAAAATACTTCAAAAAGGTTCTCAATTAGATTGTATTTTTTTAATGTTTGTTTCCACTTAACTCCGTCATTTATAAATTGATTTGGAAAATTATTTATATGCTTGAAAGGATATACTTTCATAATGACCCCACAGACTTTCCACAAAATCAAAAACATACATTTCCCTGTTTAATTGTGTGCATACAACTTAATCTCTGGTTATAATTATTATTAACATGCATTAAAATATTTCAGACTGCGTGCTTCAATCATCTATGTTAACAACGAATAACAAATTGGCACCGTTAATGCTTAATTCAAATCTTACATGGCTTACACCAGAAATATTAGATGAAAAAATGATACTTACGAAAGATACACAGATCATTTTCTTCTGTCTAAAGAAATTTACCAAGTTTCCAAAGAAGTATATCAGAGCTTTTTGTGATAGCGGTACCAATTTTTTAATCAACGGAGTAAAATACGATTACTCAGATATTAAATGCACAGATGAAGTATTAAGTGTTTCCCGTAGAACAGACACAATTTGTATGCCAGGAGATGATGGAGAAGATACAGAGATAGTAAATATAGGATACGAAGTGATCGACGATGCTATAACATCTGTTTATGAAGTTTGTTTTAATAAAATAAGCGAGAGACCGATTTACGCTAAACACATCATGCAGAACTCTCTTGCTAACAATATGTTTGAAACTTTTTGGTCAGACGATGACCAATTTCAAATAAATTTTGAAGAAGCATATGAATGTGATAATCAACTTAATTATATATCAAAACTATTGCATGATTGGTTCCACAATGTTGATGGATGTTGTTTTTCTGAGAGGCAGCTCGTGAGTCCTAAAGATGTTTTTCCTGGCGTACCACAAAAATCAACGTTCAGTTATTATAATGTTGTACCGCATTGGAGCACCTGCAATGTTAAGGTACTTATACTTCAAAATATTCGTTTTTAGCAAAGAACAGTCTTTACTCAAATACAAGACCCCACCAAAAAAAAATTATCGTGAAATATTTTAATTTTTTTTGTATTTAGGTATTTAACAGTTAAGAAGAGATACGAACAGAACGTCACTTTTCCACTTTTTGCCATATTGTTTTTTTTTTTGGGGATTTGTGTTAGCTATAAAAGACATACGACTTTAACCATCGTTTTAAATTATCTGTCTTCTTTTCGCAAGTGTCATTATGTGTCAGTGAAAAGTTGACAAAATATGTTAAACAATTCTTAATGTTAAGTGTCATGCTTTAGAACTAGATAATAATATATATGCTTGATTCCGTGTAATTAAAGAAGAAAGAAATGAAAATTTTGTTACTTAAATTATGATTTGCAACTACGAAACCCTACTTTGTGCGTAGCATGACATGCATTTGGCCGCTTATTCGAAATTTGTTTCCTAATATGTTGTCTGATTCATTGCAAAAAGCTACTTTTAAAATAAAAAAACAGCTCGTAATAAAAATTTACAAAAGCGAAAAATTTACGTTCTATTTGCATATCCCTCCTATTATTGGGTTATTATATCTAATACATTGTGTAATGTGTATGTATATATTTATATTCATAAAATACCAGGCTAATATGGTAACTGATAAACCAAAGAAGGAAAATTAATTAGATTTTAATGTTATTATAATGTCAACAGAAAAACGTATCCAATGGAGTTCAGGTTTCCTAGTTACCAGTAAACAATGTAAAATAATTATATAAAAATAACAGTTCAAGGTAAATCCACAGTGAAACCCAATTATGGCGTTAACAAACACCTAAAGCTATGCTGTGTATTGTACCTATGGGGTTTGATAACTAACACCAGAAATATCTAATTTTAGCGTATGAGTGTATTCACAGATTTTGCATATATTTTAGATTCTAGTGTTGCACTTAGATTGGAATACACCCATATGATATCTACCGTTTCAGAAATATTAATGGAGGAAGTATACAATATACATAATACGTATCATAAATTTCACACGAAAACGCTAGATGATCCGAAATACATTTGTTTGAATCTTACTTGCCTGAATCCGTTTCATAGAACTGCCTCATCTAGATGTTTTAATTGACACGAGTAAATTAGTCCATAAGTTTGTTAGGCATCAGTTTCATTTGCCCGAACAGTTATTAGGTAGGTTTGTTAAGTTGCTGTTTTATTATATCCAGAAACCTTATTATTTACAAAGATTTGGTTACTAGATAAATCAATTATTAGGTTAGGCTCTTTATGTTTTTGTTTATTATACACAAAAACTTTAGTATTATAGAGATTTGGTTATCAAACGGGTTGTCAAATGAGCGTTGAGTTTCTTTTGAAAATATTATATTTCGTTTTCGGGGAAATGATATTTGATATTTCAAAATTCGGATTTTAGATAGGTAATCGTATTAAGCTACAAGTTAACTATTTATAAAGTCTGTACAAGGATACCATTGTTCGTATAAAATCTAAAATTGATTTAATTTTAGAACTGGGACGAGGTGGAGCAGAGAATAAGAAATTTTGCGACAAAATTTGACACTTTACTGGTTTGGACCGGAGTAGCAGGGGAGCTGTCTCTTCCAACGAAAACAGGCCCAATCAAAATTCTCATATCAGATGACAGCGCATATCAGCAAACTGTGCCCATGTTTTTGTGGAAGGTACGTAACAGTTATATTTATAAAATTATAAATTAAGGTTATAATGAGATCTTGTGTCAAAACAAATCAAATGAACCAATAATTGGTTCATTTGATTTGTTTTGACATTACAATTATTGTAATGTCGATAAAGTCATACGTAGGTACGTCATTCTATACGCGCGGGCGCGCCGCGCCGCTCGACTGGCGCGCATTGCACGCTGCACGCCCGCACTGTATTCGAGAACGGTCCTATCTAAATGAATGCATTTGGTAGCGCCACTCCTATCGTGCTGCCCGCGCCGCAGTGTTCGAGAACATTATTTTGTTCTGTGTTTGAGAACGATCCCATTGCATGCATTTGATAGCGCCGCTCCCGCCCCACTGCCTGCGCCGCTTGTTTGTCGAGGAGTTCTTGAGCACGGCCTTAGAATCTTCACGGTCTTTCTTAGCTCAATCCGTACATTGTCACCAAATGATTATACTGTCATTTTATCTTTATAATAGCAAAGTTTGAACTTCATATTATTCTTTATAATACATAATTCAAATTCTAAAATATAATTAGATACACATTGTGTATAGTAATTGTATACGTACAATCTATCAGATCTTTTTATTATGAAATAAATCTATCAGGTAGTTAGTTACAAATGAATTTAATGATATTACTAAAAGAAAAACTTCCGACTTCAAAACGACAAAAGTAGAAACAAATGGAAAAAAACCGGACAAGTGCGAGTCAGACTCGTCCATCGAGGGTTCCGTACAAACTACAAGGGGGAAATCATATATTTTTTTATATTTTCCTTCATAAACCGAAAAATATACATCTTAAAAATATTTAAAAACCTGTTTTAGCTTATGCTAATGAAGCTCTTTCATATAATTCAAATTTGGGCCCTCATTTCTTGCATAAAAACACAATTTTTTTGTGATTAAATTAAAAATATCTTGTTTTCACAATGTTTCTTGCCAAATTTCATAGTTCTAGGTCAATGGAAAGTACTCCATAGCTTTTGACTCCCTCGTGAGCGTCGAAATGTGCGTTTTTTTACTACATATTCGGCTGTAACTTTTTTTACGAAAACTGAGAAATTTTATTTTTCTTTCTGCAGCAAGATACTATGAATCTGCGTATATGGTTTTAATTTCAACTCGATACCTTCACGCGTTAGATAAAGGTCGTAGATAAAGGTCACCCGGACAGACAGACAGACAGACAGACAGACAGACAGACAGACGGACAACAAAGTGATCCTATAAGGGTTCCGTTTTTTCCTTTTGTGGTACGGAACCCTAAAAACGTAAAAATGAATCCCATTTTAATAACTAGCATTAATCCATTCAATAATACCTACTATTACCTCATTTCAGGTATTCCAAAACCCGGCAACAAGATCATCACTTGCCATAATCCAAGTCAACGTCCCAGATTTGACTGAAGCAGAAGTTCCTAGATACACTCTTTGCTTAGACCAATGTGATACCATTGGATGGATGAGAAACCCTGACTGGCACGACGTGACAAAAGGGTACACTTATTGTTGCAAACTGGACGAGTTTGAAAGAGCTTTCACGTTCGAGGGACTTTTTGAGCCGGATATGTATGATCTTCCCAGAGATTCACCAGATTACGATTAAGTACCTATATAGTTAAGAATGAGATTTGCAATAATTTGAGACAGGTAAACAGGGAATATGCATGAATTTTATTTCATAGGAATAATAGTTTTAACTGATAACACACTTAAATGTAAGTAGTAAATATTTCAATCGATTAATAAACATTTAAAGTTTTAGGGGAGGAATGCTGTCCTTCACTCGCGATACAAAAGTTTGCAAGGCACGGCAAATGTGAACCATGACGTCATCGTTCGCTATCGTGTGCTCTCTGTCTAACATGAAATTAAAATGCTTGAATCTTTCTTAGTTTTGAAGGTATTTTAATTTTGTTTTTGTGGAATGGATCTATTTGTGGTTATCTTTTTTATGACCAAATAAAAATAAATAATACATATTCCCTACTGTTGTATGTGGATAGAAAATAAATATTACCTAGATACATAGTAACCTAGTTAGGGATTAGTGCTCAGCTGTGTATACCTACTCGTTTACTAAATGTAACTATAATAGTGTTTGAGGGGTGTTTGTAATATATCTATGATCTGAAATACATATTTTGTTTGAATTTTACTTACCCAAATCCGTTTCATATAAGTTCCTGATTCCAAAATAATACAAAAACAGAAACAGACCTACAGAAACTCAATGTCAAGTTTTTACTTGACTCGAGTTTCTGATTCCTTAGGTATGTTAGTCATAAGTTTTGTTTGCCGAAACCATTAATAGTCTCGTTATGACTGTTTTATTAAATCGAGAAAGGTTATTATTTAAAGAGATTTTGTTATTAGATATTATACCAATTATGTTTGCTAAGTTTCTATTTATAATACACATAAACTTTCGTATAACAAAAAATCTGTTATCTATAGTGTTATATAATAGTGTCTATTAAAAATAATATTTTAGGTTTTTGGAGAAATGATATCCGATATATAAATCGGATTATAGATAGCTAACTATTAGAGATAAATTAAAATTTCTGTTCGATAGAATTACAAAATCGTTTTTAGGGTTCCGTACCTAAAGGAAACAACGGAACCCTTATAGGATCACTTTGTTGTCCGTCTGTCAAGACCTGTATCTTGGAACGCGTGAAGGTATCGAGTTGAAATTAAAACCATACACTCAGATCTATAGTCTTTTTCTACAGAGTGAAAAATCAAACTTCTCAGTTTTCATTAAAAACAGTTACAGCCGTATATATGGCAAAAAACGCATAATTCGACACTCGCGATGAAACCAAAACCTATGGGGTACTTCCCGTTGACCTAAACCTACAAAATTTGTTAAGAAGCATTGTCATATAGTAGGTACACATAAAGAACAAAATCCGAAAACTGTACATTTTTTATTTTGTCACAAAATATAGAGTCTTTACGCAGGGAATGAGGGTAAAAAATTTAAACCGTATCATGTGGGATATCATATGAAAGCCAACCAAAATACCCCAATATAACATTCTCTCTTCTGTGGATATGTATGTTTGTTAGAAATGCACAATTTTTGCATATGTTAGTTTGACATACTAACTGGATTTCAATAAATTGTTCTCTTTAGCCGAACATATAAAAAATATGACACTACCAATATCGTTAGAAACTATCGTATCGTTGGTGTATTTTGGTTGCCTCCTAATAAACTTTCAGTAAATTAAATATTGCTATCTAAAAGAAAAAAAAAAAATGTTTCTCTATACCTATTTCTCCCCTAATTAAAGTCAAAGCAACGTTCATTTCAGGCTAAATAATAAAGCAAACATTGGATTCACTAACCCAAGAGTAGATAATTAAGGACCGGGCTATCCTTACAGAGATTACTTTGTGAGACACGTGACTAATAGAGGTCACAACGAAGCTAATCTTTTTGTGTACCATGGCCAAATTAGAAGAACTAAATATTTCATCGAAATAAGACTTTTTTTTCTGAAGAAACGGTAGTGGCGCCCTCAAGCGTATGTACAAAGGTAAGGCCGCTTTGTAAGCGGAAATACTGACTCTCGGACACTCCCAACTCTCCCGAGGTAGCCGGGACCACGGGGACTTCGGTGAGCTGGCAACACTAATTAGATAATCGCTAAGAAGTCGTTATTTGCGGGAAATGTGCTTGATTATATCTAACTAGATGATTAGCTAACAATTGGTGACACGGTGCGGTGAAATTATTCGATCTATTTTGTTTCAGAGCTGACAGAAACAAATAAGAGATAAATAATTATTTAGATGTGCTAAATGTTAATTCAAATAGTTTATTAATCAGATAATATGAGTCCATGTTGTTAGTAAAAAGAAATCTTAAATAAACTAAATTAAAATACATTTAAATTTAAACTTTTATTTTTTATAACTATATTCGTTTTAATAACCTACGAAAAAAGGAGGAGGTTCTCAAGTCGACGAGTTATTTTTTTTAATGTATGATCACGCATAACTTTTTACAGAGTTGTCCGATTTTGATAATTCTTTTTTATTGGAGAAGATATACACCGAAATTGGTCCCATATAAATTTGGAAAAACAATTCCAACCCTAAGGGTAGGAAAACAGGGGATGATTGATTGTTCACTCACTGATTGTAATCTATGAGCACGCATAACTTTTTACAGAGCAGTCCTATTTTGATAATTCATATTAGATAGGGTATACCTCGAAGTTGGTTCCATATAAATTTGGGGAAAAAATCCTACCCAAAGGGTGGGAAAATAGGGGTGATTTATTGTTCACTCGCAGATTTTAATGCCGAGTTGTGTATTGTAAGGCTGGTAGCTATTTTAAAAGTACATACAAAATTAAGCATGTAATAATTAGTAGACTAAAGCTACAAAAAATATAAAATAAAAACTTTTTACAAAAAAATTAAACCTGCGAAAAAACTGAAAAGCATAAATACAAATACAAATAATGTATTCATAACGCCCAAGTTACAAGTCAAGTTCATAATAAATCATGTGAAAGGGTGGTTGACAAAACTATTTTGATATTAATAAAATAAAGCCTTTAACTTTTTTATTTAACTTTAATAACTAAGCCCTTAAAGTAATGTAAGTATACCTAAGTTGTTTTGAGGCGGCGCGAAAAATTACCTTAAATTTAAAGAAATAACCAAATCAAATTAACAATGAAATCTCCAATAAACATTGACATTCCAAAAAATGCGCTCTCCGCACGACCACTCGCAAGCTTGTTTGGCGCCGGCTCAAAATTACTTAGATATACTTACATTACTTTAAGGACTTAGTTATTAAAGTTAAATAAAAAAGCTAAAGGTTTAATAATTTAAGCTTTTCAGTTTTTTCGGAGGTTTTTTTTTTGAAAAAAGTTTTTATTTCGACTCAAAACAGACGTGAGCGACCCGTAGTTTTTGTTTAAAATAAAACATACACTTAAAACACTAACGCAAACAAATATACACTATTCCCAATTAATAAGTAATAAGTGTAAATTGAAATGAAACACATTTTATAACGGATTTATTGCGTATATTTTACATAATTTTATGAGCTGACGTTTCAATGAGTAAACATCGCCAAAACCTTAATCGTTATAAACATTTAAATAGATGTATAGAAAACTCAAAAATCCCCGGAAAACAAGAAAAACGGCAAAACCGATTGTGATGAAACATAGCTAAAACACTCGATGAAATGCTTTTTCAACCAAAAAAAACTAGTTTAAAATCGGTCCGTCCGATTGAGAGCTACGATACCACAGTCAGACACACAGACATCCCTCTTTTTGGAACGGGGGTTAAAAATAAAGCTTCATTAGGTCAATTTTCGCGACATATTCAGGCGTGTTAAAATATATTATAGATCCTCTAGAGAGCGTCGTATTTACGATTGGTGTAAACTACCCTCTATTCCCGCGGGAACGGCCTGCCGCACGGTGTTAGGTACTGCTTGTGGTTACATACTAATAATATATGATACCACTATACACCTTCTGCTATATACTTATAAACATATAAGGGTGTCATAAGATATGACTTGTAAAATGTTGCCTTTTACCCGATTGCGTAAGAAGGAGGGTTATGTTTTTCGAGTGTATGTGTGTTTGTAAGAAGGAAGGGTGTATGTATGTTGCTATATGATCGCCTACAGACCAAACTGGCTTGACCGATTTTGATGTGCTTGGTGTCGTTAGATTCGTCTTCACTCCTTGTGTGTCATATGCCATATTTTTTTGTAATAATGATCCATCTCCCGCAAAAATAAAAAAACCGGTCAAGTGCGAGTCGGACTAGCACACGAAGGGTTCCGTACCATTATCTATAAAAACAGCAAAAAAAAACACGTTTGTTGTATGGGAGCCCTTAAATATTAATTTTATTTTTATTTAATTATTTATTTTTAAAGTGAATAATATAACTCAATATTCTGTAAATATTTCAAGCGTCTACCTGTTGCCTTTATGAAATACAAGCAAAAACGAGCAAAAAATTACGTGTGTTGTATGGGACCCTCAAATATTGATGTTGTTGATTGCTGTTATAGCGGCAACAGAAATACATCAACTGTGAAAATTTCAACTGTCTAACTATCACGGTTCATGAGATACAGACTGGTGACAGACGGACGGACGTACAGACAGATAGACAGCGGAGTCTTAGTAATAGGGTCCCGTTTTTTTCCTTTAGGTACGGAACCCTAACAAGCGGTATCGTATTACGGTTGTTGTTTAAAAATTATGTCGAATCATATTGTCTATTTCTCCGATAGATAACCTGAAAACATCTGTTTTTAACCCTTGACCAAAAAAGAGAGATGTTATAAATTAGACGTGTGTATCTTTATATTTGTATGTTTGTCTGTGCTGTGTTAACGTAACTTAACTTTCACACGGATGGGTTGATTTTGATCTAGTTTTTTTTCTTTGAAATATAATTTTATTGGGTATATGTACTTAGCTGGTCTTAGCTATGATTCATCAAAAATGGTTCAGCTGTGTCATTGCTCATAATAGTTTCCTATTATTATTTATTACTACTACCCAGAAACTTTTTAAACAATGCTACGTTACTAATATATTATTATATGAAGACAAGTTGTTGACAAGTGCGCGTCGTAATCCAATATTTAATCTGTAAAAAAAAACAACGAAGTTAATCATAATTTTAACTAAGTGTGTATTTATTTGTTTGTCATTATTTTATCTTGAATTCCATCCCATGATTCATTCCAGAAAATTTTCGATACAAACACAGTCAAATATTTTTGAAACGTTAATTAATACTAAATTTTAAAAGTAGTTCTACTAAGTACTCATATATTTCTGCTGTCTGTCCTCAAAAACACCCCGATTAATTTGAGATTCCCTTCTTTACAATAAATTGCGTTTTTATATGTTTGATCCTTTTCGATGCATAATTCCAAAAACGTTAAATTTCCAATATAAAAAAATGGTGTTTTGCATGCGAAGGAAAGATGCGATTGAAGATACAATAAAAGGCTTTTAAAAGATAGCAGCCAACAAATTATGCATTCAATTTAAAACATGTATGTATCTTTAAAAAAAAAACAAGCTTTTATTATGTTCTTGTTAATAATAAAGTACTCGCTAAGACTAATTAAACGAGCCGAAACTCGATAGGGTTGCGTCGTTTCATTACAAAGTTCCTATGACCACCTTTCAGCTCCATCATCAGACCCTGGTTACCATTGAAAGACAAACTACTTGTCAAGATGATTCAAATGAGCCCAAATTCGATGAGGTTGTGTCGTTTCATTAAGAAGTTCCTTTGGCCACCTTCCAGCTTCATCATCAGATCAGCACCATGTCATCATAATATTACATTGTCACGCGATTTACACATGTATGCAAAATTTCAGCTCAATCGGTATGCGAGAAATGGATCAAATTTAATTTGCAAGATTTGATGACAAACATCGGGACAGGTAAAACTAAATAAAACCTTGTAAAAATGTAGCAAAATTTCTTGACGGGAGGTCGGTCAAACAACTTACTTTCTGGTCCTTGAATTAATTTTTAAATTATTTTGGTTTAACTTTCACTTGAACTATTTCACGAGTCTTTCCCACTGCATTTTCAGCGTAACATCCAAAACTTTCGTTTCTTATACGATTTTCTAAATTTAACACCATATTGTTTCTTGGGCCTTCTTTCTGAAAATTTAATTATCTTGTGTAATATAGTATGCACGTTAAATTAATTAGAATTTTTACCCGCGACCAAAATATCTTTTCTCGGTACAACATTTCACAAGGAAGGCAGCTCTTGCATGTCTCTTAGAAGAACAATTATTGAGGCTGCAGAATGTGTCAATCAATTACTAAACTTTTTGAGAAAACCTTTTATGGGTATCAATAAAACGTCATAGGTATACATATATAAAAACAAGTATCTATATTTATCAAAGATCTATATTAAAAGTATAAGTATAGAAAAAGTGACAATTATAAAAAATAAATATGGAGATTTACGTTCCCGCTTTGATCCTTCCGTCTGTTGTTGGAAGAATGGACTTTAGAGACAGCAGCCACCAAAGATAAAACAAGAATGGAATTCGTTGCCGCCATCTCTGTTTCCTAGCTGCCAAGAAGCTATTTAGTTTCGAGCACCACCGTAAAGTAGCATGTCTGTCTATTTTCTACAGGATTCATTTCGGAGAATGTGCGCAAGAGCTTCACGACCTAATTCCACCCTCCCCATTTCACTACAGGACTAGCAGAAAGTCGGCGAATTACCACCTATTTCTCGTTAAAATGCCAAAAATCCGTACTCAGCGATATCGATCCACATTCCTGTTGCGTACTGCACAAGAATGGAGTTCTTTGCCGCCATCTCTCTCTGTTTCCTGAGACCTACAATCTTGGAATTTTCAAGGCTAGAGTGAATAAATATCTTCTAGATCGACGAGCTCCATCCTCGGCCACACCGTCGCTTAACATCAGGCGAGTTGGTGGTCAATCTTCTATCTATCTATCATCTATAAAAAAAAAAAAAAAAAAGTTGAAGTCTAGGTCAAACAGTGTAAATGTAAATTTTTGACAAACTCAGCAAGCGTATATCACACCACTTGACGTTTAAAATTTAAATCATCATCATCATCATCTCAGCCATAAGAAGTCCACTGTTGGACATAGGCCTCCCCCATGGATTTCCAAAAGGACCGATTGGAAGCGGCTTGCATCCAGCGTCTTCCCGCCACTTGTATGAGGTCATCTGTCCATCTCGTGGCTGGAAAATTTAAATCGTTTCTCCACAAAACATAATAAAAACGTGCAAAGCATCGCGCTACGCGACGCTAGACGAACCGCGCAAAGCCCATGTGTCTATGGCACCCATAGACAGATGGGCTTTGGTTGAGCGAGTCCTTAGATTTTAAATAGAAATAAAGAAATCCGAATCGTTAGTTTTCAAAATACGAAAAGAACTTACAGACGCCATTTTGCTTCCGTCGCTTAACCGTTCCCAAAATATCCTGGGCTTTGGAAACGCGTCTACAGAACAATTCAATTGAAGAGCACCGTTGTTCTCCACTAAAGTTTCACCTGTTATGGTCATTATTGGAGGTCTGGGTATCTCTGTTTCTATAACTAAATTTCCGTACCTTCTTATAGAGTTACCTTCACCATCGCTACCTATTACCTGAAAAAGATACATAGTTAATAAGGGCTTCTTTTTCTTTAATGACTTATCTCATTAATTTGGCCACAAGTAATATTTTTTTTCTATCCGTACTTCACCATCTCATACATATCCCATCCTTTATACAAATTATAGACGAAAATCTATCTAATTATGTAACAGCTGTTCTCATTAATTTGTATTATTTAATTAGTCTATATCTATTGAAATTGACTAAAAAAGTTCAAAATTGCAGTTTTAACCCGTAGAATCAATAATTCTCATATTAATCTCTGTGCAAATAAATAGCGAGATGATTGGTACTATTATTGTACTATGTTATTATAACAACATGGACTCATATTGTCTGAATAATAAATTATTTGAATGTATTTGAATAAAGTTTGCTTGTTCGCTACTCAGCTGTATAAAACGTGTCTGCTTCATTTCATTCCTAAGAGTACTTTCCGGTCATCTGGAGGCACGGCCGTGCCCCCGTGTGATCGAGCCGTGTGAGCGAGCGTACAAGTACAAGTACAAGCTTTGCGTAGTTTGGGCTAGATGGTGTTGTGTGAAATGTCCCCAAATATTTATTTAATTATATATTTTTGGCAATAAACAGTGGACATGGTGTGATAAACAATACCAGCATAGCGAAAAAAGTCTCGATTCAAGTCCCGAAATTATTAAGAAAAACTCTGAATTGCTCGACACTTATGAGTTGGCCATAACATAAGATTTTCTTTTTAATATTTTCCCTCTAACATAATTATACAAAAGGATACCTAAAATGACATCAAAAAATGCCACGTATCTGCGAGCCATTGCAGAAATGTGAGATTTAGATACAACAAAAGACGAAATAAGCATAAATTATATAATACTTACGGAAATCCTAAATTTAGCTAACGGTGGATTGAAAAGTTCTGTGACGTATAACTGTTGCTTTTCATCATGCATTTTTAGAGGCAATAATAATACCCTCCTATAATTCGGATCTAACAATTCAACAAAAGTTAATGAAACATTCTTTCCAAATAATTGTATATATATGTAATTTTTGGATCCTGAAATGAAATAAACAAAAGTTAAAAATATTTTTTTTCTGGGAATAGAATCTCGCATGACACACACACACTCACGCTTGCATGTACAATATACATATGTACACGCATGCACAAGTACGCATGTTCGTACGACCGCGCGCACGGAAGTACATACGCACGCATGGACATTATGTGGCGAAAACAAAATACAGCTAGACTGTTGTTTGTGTTTATTATCGTATCAGTCTGGAATTAGTCAGTCCTATGCGAAAACGAAACAAAACACTTTTAAACTAAAATAAGAGAAGTATAAAACAAGCCTTAATTGAATGATTATAGTTTAAAAAACTGAAGCAACCGACTTCTTCATGGATGTCATTGTCAGAAGTGGAACAAATTAAAATGCGACCACACGGGAAGCATTAGCTTTCAAATAAAAAAATAATCATCAAAACCGGTTCACCTAGTCGAAAGCTATGAGGTAACAAACATTAAAACAACCGGACAAGTGCGAGTCAGACTCGCCCACCGAGGGTTCCGTACAAACTAAATAAAAGGGGTAATCATATTTTTATAGTTTCCTTCATAAACATATAATATACATCGTAAAATTATTTAAAAACCTGTTTTAGCTTATGCTAATAAAACTCTTTCATATGATACCCCACATGATACGGTTAATTCACTTTAAAATTTGGACCCTCATTCCTTGCATAGACACAATTTTTTTGTGATTAAATTAAAAATGTCCAGTTTTCGGATTTTTCCCTATACTTAGTCTGGCCATAAATACTGTTACATTTAAAAATAAGAAAGATATTACATTTGAATTTGGAATCTGTCATTTTTATACGATTGTTCATTGAGTTTTCTAATTTTGGCGCCAATACATTGTACAATATTTTGCGATATTAAAATGGAGTGGGGTGATAAAGAGAACCGAATCGCTGTGATTGCATTACACAAAGTTGGTATGGAGCCAAATGCAATTTTTAAAACTCTCCATACGCTTGGTATTAGTCAAATGTTTGTGTACCGGGCTATTAATAGGTACAATGAGACCTCCTCTGTTTGTGACAGAAAAAGATCTGGCCGTCCACGTAGTGTTCGTACGAAAAAGGTGGTCAAAGCAGTAAGGGAAAGAATTCGAAGAAATCCTGTCCGAAAGCAAAAGATTTTATCTCGGGAGATGAAGATAGCACCCAGAACCATGTCGCGTATTTTAAAAGATGACTTAGGACTTGCAGCCTATAAGAAACGCACTTTCACGTGTTCTTGAGATAAAGGTCTTGACACCCGGACAGACGGATAGACAGACGCACAGACGGACAACAAAGTGATCCTTTATGAGTTTCGTTTTTTCCTTTTGAGGTACGGAACTCTAAAAATACAGTCGAATTGAGAACCGCCTCTTTTGAAGTCGGTTGAAAATATACAAGAGCACGGTTGAGAAAATGTAACTTCAGACAGCGCATTGTAATCCCATTATGTATGAAATGCTAATAGCTAACATATTTTGGATTTTGGAATTCCCCAAACAAGATCCGTAGATTAAGCGCTGTATTCGTATAGAAAACGAGCAATGATTTTTTTTGCGAATAATCACCGAGACAACAACATTTAATAACAATAAATAGTAATGACAATGAAAACATTCTTCAGAAAAAAAAAATGTGTTCTAATTTTAGTTCCCGTATTTACCAACCAAACTAAACCGACGCAAAACGAAACAACCGATTTCGATCTAGATTTTTTTGTTTGAAAGAAAATTTAATCGAGAGTATTCTCAGCCATTTTAGAATTTGTTCAGTCGTTGTTTGGGTTTTTTAAGTTGAGAAAATTTATTTAGTACTTTGTGGTGTTAAGTATTTTAGAGACCCGACTACCCATTGTATTTCTGTTTATTTTACTCATTATATGTAATAAAGACAAAAACATTATATATTTACCTTGAATTGGACCAATAACAGTATTAAACAACGTTGAGACTAATTCCGTTGAGAAACCGTGAAGAAATCTTACATTTGACCGAGCTGTGACTATGACATACGTTGACACGTTGCTATAACACTGTACGTAGTATTTTCCAGAAAGTCCCGGTAAAGACAACGAGTCTCTTTTAATCTGTAAACGACATGCATTTAGAATAAATAATAGTAGATATGCATCAAGAGGATAAAGTATTGTTTATATGTAACATAGGAGTTATTCTATTTATATTTACTTCACTTCGTTTTATATTTACGACGATGGTGTTCTTTCAACGTTAAAAAGATAAAATACTTTTTGCAACTTAATCGGCTCTCTCTAGCCTTGACCTTCATTATCATTGAACCCTAAATCGCCACTCTAGGGTTCAATGTCTGTTTTGATTGGTATCATCTCAAAATTGCGATGAAATTCATCATTGGTGATTTCATTTTGTGGTTTGGCAATCAACTTTACTACGAATTAAGTTAGTCGAAAAAGCCGCTGATTTCAATAAATTGATAGTACCTTACTCAGAAGTAATTGTTTTAAAGTAAAATGTATTTCAAAGTTTATTATATATAGATAAGATTGAGCTTGGAATTTTACAGTGCAATCAAATTACAATAGAGCAAATCCGAAGAACACCTAAGTCGATATAAAGAAATAAAAGGGTCTCGTCTAAGTGTTATGTTGAAATTTCGTAGGCGAATATGTAATTAGGTGTAGACATGATGAAATTGACTAAATTTGCGAACACGTATTGGGTAGGCATTAGACACAACGTGGACATGCTTCGATAATCATAATCATAATCATAATTTATTCATAACTATTGTTACATGTCACATTCTTAGGCGTATATAAACTAATACAGTAATCGTACGATAATATACCTGATTGCAATTATATACATGTAATATCGAATATCGAATGTATATTCTACACTATAATAAATAAAAATTCAAATAAACAATTGTATTATTATAAAAATGACAAAATGTAAATCGCAGAATTAAAATGAATTATGTCAGTTATAAAAAATAACTAACAACGAAAAAATAATCAATCAACAATACAATAGTTAAATTTTACATGTAATAAACTCTTCGTAGCTATAGAACGTCTGTTCCACAAGCCAGCGCCTGAGCCGCGTTTTAAAACTTTCCATAGTAGGCGCTAAGGTAATATTTTCCGGCAGCTTGTTATACACAGCCGGACCCATTACATGGGTTGATTTGGCTGACCTCTCCAACACTCGAGGTACCTCCGCGAGCTTGTCCCTGTTGCATTTTCGTTTACTTTGCAGTGTTTTGTAAGAGGCTTGGTTTAATCTGAAATATACCGCGACTTGAAATATGGCCAGTGCTGGCAATATCAAGATCCCAAGCCTCTTGAAGTGTGGCCGCGCTGAGACATCCTGCGGGTTTCTAGCGATGGCGCGAACAGCTCGCTTTTATAATGTAAACACTCGCTTCCAGTCGGCCGCTCTGCCATAAAGTTCTGCACCATATTGTAGGAGGGAGTGTATCGTGGCAAAATAACAGGAACGAACCACCTCCGCAGGCACTACCTTTGCGATGCGGCTCAAGGCAAAGCACGCACTTCCCAATTTTCCACATAGTTTGTCAATATGACCTTCCCATGTGAGGCTCCTATCAATTTCAAAACCAAGAAATGTTGTAGTGTTCACCTGGTAAATTTTTTTCCCTTCTAGTCGGACTGTTACAGACCGTTTCTGATGTCCTGAAAGGCAAAAATGCATAAAATGTGTTTTGGATAAGTTGAGTGCAAGCCCATTCACCCTGAACCATGCTGACAGTTGAGCAGCCGTATCGTTCAGACTCTGCTCCAAAATGTCGAGCTTGGGCGCTGTGACTACCGCGGCAACATCGTCAGCGTACATAAATATTTCCGCTGCAGTCACAGCATCCGGCAGGTCATTCAGGAGCAGGGAGAACAGAATGTTGGATACTGACGATCCCTGAGCCACGCCCATGACTGACTCCAGTGAATCCGACTTCTCTAGTCCCCCGCATGCGACAACTGTCTGCGATCTGTTCCGCATAAGGTCCACCAGTAAGGCGTGCGCCGCACCTCTCACGCCGTAGTGCCGCAGTTTTACTGCAAGTACGGCGTGATCGGCCACGTCGAACGCCTTCGACAGGTCGCAGCAGATTATCGCTACGTGCTTTTTATGTTCGCGAGCCTCTAACACACGGTGGATAACTTCTCGTGTCAGTGACGTTGTTGACCGGCCTTCGCGATACGCGTATTGCCGGTCGGACAATGCGTCAGTCGACTTCAAGAAGTCCATGAGACGGGCACTAAACCCATTCTCGAACACCTTTGCCACGGCTGGTATTATAGACACCGGTCTGTAGCAGTCGATTCTTTCACGTTTTCCCTTGCCTTTGTAGATAGGGGAAACTTTACTAATTTTCATGGAAGTAGGAAAAGTTCCTTCCATCAAACATCTATTATAACATTCAGACAGTATTGGAGCTAGCGATCGTATTGCTGTTCTAATTAGCTTCATGGAGACTCCATATATGTCTTTCGAGGTTTTTGCCGGTATGCGCGTGGTTACTATACGCAGCACCTCGTCAGCGCTGAATCGGAGCATTCGCATGGAGCGTCGACAGGCGGGCGCGTCGCGCGTAGCGCCTCATTCATGAGAGGAATGTTGGCGCTAGGCGCACCACAAAATTTTGCGGCATTTAAAAACTGAGAGTTAATTGCATCCAAGGTGTCTTTCTTTGTGCGGTATTGCATACCGTTTGTATCCTTTACGACGTCCGTGACATCAAGAAAAGGAGCATTATACTTTCCTCTTTCAATGTTCACAACTGTCCACATCGCCTTAGATTCATTGTTACTGTTTCTTAAGGCATGCGTGTAGTGGTCAGCTTTAGTTTGTCTAATTAATTCATTATAATATATAGTCATGTCAGATATTAATGTCATAGTCGAATTATTATTGGGATTCAATTTAGCAATTTCAATGATGTCAAAGAGAAGTAATTTATAATTTTTAACATCGGGAGTTATCCACGATGAGTCAAGTTTTTTGCTATCATGTATTTTTTTTATTGGGAAGCAGATGTCATACTTATTCCTGAGTATGTTAATAGTTGACGTCACGAGTCTATCAGCAGATCTGCTTGCTGTTCGAATCTCGTCCCAGTCGACGCTATCTAACGCCAGCACAAAGTTAGCCTGATTAGCGTTTGAGTAGTTTCTCCCGAAACGAGGAGCGCGCGGCAGATTCTTACTGAGCGCCAATTCGCACCTGACAGCGACATGGTCGCTGAGATTGGTAACAACAGGTGCAGTTCTCACTACGCTAGGTGGTAAGTTCGTGTACACATGGTCCAGGCTAGTGGACGTGGTGTCCGTGGTACGTGTCGGGAAGTCCACCTCATTTCTCATGTTGTGGTCTAGTAGCAATTTACCAAGCCTTTTTGATTCAGCACTATGGACATCTAAAGTATTTATGTTCATATCGCCCACTATAATACAGTCAATACTCAGGTCGCTAATTTTGTCGAACAGACGTTCTATATTGTCAAGGAATACGCTAGCACTGACTAAGTTTGTCCTATATATACATACAACAGTGACTTCGTGTTCAAGCAAGTCTATGGCTGATATTTCACAGTATTTTTCGCTTGACAGAGCAGTTAGAACTTGATTCTCTAAACACTTCGTACTGTCCCTTATATATATACAGGACCCACCGTGTTGAGTTATTTTCCTACAAAAACTCGATGCCAATTTATATCCATCAATTTGTATACATTTTAACCTATCTTCAGTGAGCCAGTGCTCGGACATAGCTAAAACATCACACATTAATATATCATTTCGTAATAAGACTTCTAATCTTCGAGTTTTGTTGTCTGCCGATATGCACCTAATGTTTTGGTAACACATAACAAGTGAATTTTGCGGCGCGCTGTTGACTGAAGTTAGTGTCGAGGCTACTGCGAGACGCCGGTGGCCGTACAGTAAGTAGATACAATGCGATTAAAATTAGAATAGGACCGGCCTAGCGCCATGTTGTGACGTCACTACGGGAACTTGGTATAGTGTGCAAAAAAAGCAATGTTAAAAAATATTGGCTTGTTTTATATTGTAATAGCACGTACTTTTTTATCTGAAAGGTAGAGAAAAAATTAGTCTAAAAACGAATCATAGGTAGGTAAACTAAAGTAAACACAGAAACACATTGAACTGTCTTTATTTAGTGAATGTACGTATTTTAATTTTAATCGCTCAGCTCTTCAATTCCACTCATGTCCTGATGCCCAACTGAATCAGACTCCTCGTAATCGTCGTCATCATCACTGCTGCTGCTACTACTGTCACCTATGTTTATAATGAAACTGAATGGGCCATTGTCATCGTCTTCAAGTAATTCCCTTTCGAAGTAGTCTTTCTCAATCCTTTTTACATGGTTTACTTCTTTCTTCCAGTCATCTTTCGTGATTGATGCGATCGACTCAAGTGTCAGACGTTCGATTGCGCTTTCTAATTGCTCAACATTTTTGTCTGCCACTCTACGTTTTACCAAATGCCAGATGTATTCTATCGGATTTCAATCGCAATTATAGGGTGGCAGTCTTAACACTTCATGGCCATGCGATCTAAATATGTTATCTATTGTGTAATCTTTCGGTGGCCTGTTTTTTTTTATTAATTCATAAAGTTCAGCCTTTGTGAATGTTTGCTCATATTGAATATCGTTTTGTGTAAGCCATTCCTGCATCTGCACTTTTCTAGCACTCATGTTCGGGGCTTTCGTTTCCTCCATACAATGATAAGGAGCGTTATCCATTACCACAAGTGAGGTCTCGGGAAGGTTCGGGATCTTTTAGTTTTGCCGTATGAAGAATATTATTTTCCATGTTTATTTATGAATATTATTTTACATTAGATGATAATTCAAAAATCGGGATACTGAATTGCTAAATCGGGATATCGGGAGACAATGACCAAAATCAGTAGATCTCCCAATAAATCGGAAACTTTTGCAACACTGCGTCTGTGCTGCCAACCTTATAAATATATAAATTTTATAAAATGAACGATTTTTAGTCATTCATTTAAAATTAATCTATTTTTAAGTTTGTTCTGCTGACCGTACTTATATGAGTGAAGTTAGCCGAGAGCCCGTCCTATTCTAATTTTAATCGCATTGTACAGTAAGATACAGTAAGTAGATTGATTACAAGAGACTAGAATCAGCTGAAATTCTTCTCATAATGAGAAGATGGCCCGGGCCCAGCAGTGGGACATTTTGTACAAATAGAGCTGATAAAAAAAAAACACCTGAATGTGTCAGGCACAAGCAAGACTGGTTGAGGCCATTTGGAGACGAAATTTATTGTTTTCTTAACTTTCCAAATGTTGACAGATGCCGACATTTATTTATTTTGGAAAGTCGGCATCTGTCAACCAAGAAAATAAAGTTTATGGTCTAAGATCCCGCTATAGGACGACCTTCACCAAGCTGGTTAATGGATGAAAAGTATTTTATATTCAATTAAATATGACAATAAATATATTGCAAATGGGTTGTCTAACAAATTTCAGTCCAGAATGATTAATTAATAATTAAATATATTTTTTAACATTTCACTGGTTTGGTTAATAGACAAATTCTATACCAATCGAAAGTATGAAGCCCATAAAATATGCAAACGTTATAGGTTGACTATTTTTTTCCGTCACAACTCTTGGGTAGGCACGTATAAACAGGTAACTCGATACTAGTAACTTGCACCGGTCTGGTTAATGAATTAAAGTTAAATTAAAATAAAGATTATTTACACATAAATATATTGAAATTGTCTAATAACCAAACCAGTGAAATGTTATTTTTTTATTTTTTATTAATTAATCATATTCTGGACTGAAATTTTTATTCGAATTACAAAAAAATTACAATTAAACAAACTCACCAATACGTCCCCAAGTTTAACTAGCGGTTCTTCATCCACAGTGTAATTGTCAGGTGTAATTATAGAGACATCGAGATGAGAGTCGCTTCCGTAACCAGTTATTGTCATTGAAACCGTCAGTTGGTCCATTGTGGAATCAAAATCTACCTAAAAGCAATAAGTAAAGGTCGTTAAAGGTTCAAAAAACGTTTACTTAAATTTATATTTATAACATATCCTTACCAATATTATATAACTGACCGAGCGAGCGAAGCGACTCTGCATCAACTGGCCATTTTTTTTTTCGTTTGTCATTTTTTTTGTATGTTCGTACCCGCGTAAAGGGCGTAATTTTGAACCAATTTTGATGAAACTTGGCGTTTAAGTTCCATGGATTATTTAATTACTTTTTTTTGTCGTCGGCGATTTTTAATAGGAGGAGTGGTTCCCATCAAAAGGAGGGAAGTTTATAGCGGCACTAATTACCAACCGATTTTAATGATATTTGTTAGGTAGATTAAGTACACAATTATTACAACTTGACGTAAAAATAAACAGAATTTGTTAAGTGGTTGTCGAGATATGACAACCAGCTTGAGATTGCGTGTAACAGTGAGGGCGCGTGGATGCGCTTGATGCATTTTAGCGCTGAATAATTCTCTTGATTTTACGTTTTCTCCATTTATAAAATTATTTGATGATCGAGCGAGCGAAGCGTCTCTGCATCAATTGGACACATTTTCTTTCGTTTTTAATACGGCTTCCTAAGCCAACTTTATGTAGGTATTATGTAAGGTGAGCTGTAAATAAGCTCTCTCGCGAAGTCTACTGTTCGTAGAACTACTAGTTATTATAGTAAAAAAAACTGAAACAAAAGACTTGAAATGCGTGATTTTGTTTTAAAAATTACTTCAGCTCCCGTATGGGGGGAGGGGGACAGGACCGATTTTGAAGTCTATATCCTTTCAAGCAAAAATTCGAGATTCAAGCAAGAATTTTCCAAATTAATTTATAACCGACACAGTTATGTGGTGACAAATAAAATAAAACCGGTCAAGAGCGAATTAGACTCTCCCACCGAGGGTTCCATACAAACTAGTAGATAAAAGGAGGAAATTATACTTATATATATTTTTTATATTTTCCTTCATAAATCATAAAATATACATTGTAAAAATATTAAAAGAGCTGTTTAAGCTTGTGATAATCGAGCTACTTTTATTATTATTGTGCCCCACATGATACGGTTACAGCACTTTAAAATTTGAACCCTCCTTGCTTGTATAAAGACCCAATTTTTTGTGATTTAATATAAAAAAACAGATTTCGGATTTTTTCCTACATGTGTACTATAACAATGCTTATTGCCAAATTTCATAGTTCTAAATCAACGGGAAGTACCCCACAGATTTTGATTCCCTTGTGAGGGTCGAAATGTGAGTTTCTTACACACTCGGCTGTAACTTTTTAGTAACGAAAACTGAGTAATTAGATTTTTCTATCTGCAACAAGAAACTATGGATCTACGTACATGGTTTTAATTTCAACACGATAACTTCACGCGTTCCCGAGATACAGGTCTTGACACCCGGACGGACGGGCAGACAGACAGACGGATAGGCGGACAACAAAGTGATCCTATAAGGGTTCAGTTTTTTCCTTTTAAGGTACGGAATCCTAAAAAACAACCGAAATGATTGCCTTCTCCATTTTGAAGTCAATAAATAAGCGGTCAAGTGCGTGTCACATTACGCGTAAAGTTGGGTCATATGCCATAACTAAAATATGCATATCCATATCAAATTACAGCTTTCTAGTACTAATAGTCTTTGAGCAAATCTGCGGACAGACAGAGAGATAGACGGACATGGCGGAATTATTAGGGTCTTCTGTGTGTCTCTCTGTCTGTTTGTCACCTATTCACGATCAAATGGCTGAATCAATCGTTATAAAATTTAGTATAGAGATAGAAGTAAAAATAAATACCGTTGTTTACACATTATAAATATCATTTGAAGGCCTAAAATATCAAACATTTTGCAGCATTTGTGACCACAGGTGGGACAGTGGGAATAATTAAAAGAGTTATATTGTAGTGCTATAAAACCGTGTCGTTATTGTTAAAATGAGTTATATACTTACTGAAAATGATTTGTCATCACTCGCAGAGAACTTCTTAGAGAGTAGAGTAATTCGTCGTGAGTCTATTGAATACTTGACAAATTCCAAAATCTGTAATGTAAAAATAAAACTAGATGAGTTTGATGATGACATTAGGTGCATGCATGAACAGTTTCAAAGAAACCACGATAATTATGATATTTTGTTACTTCACTTCAATTAATAAATGAGCGTAAAAATAATGACCGTTAAAAAAAAATAGAAGCCTGTGACTTCCGTACATATCACTCTAAAATCTTTGACCTCAAAATAATGTGGTTAGTTAATAGTTATACGTATGAGTGGAAAATAATCCCGTAAGCTTTTTTTTTTGAGTAATTAAAAAAAAAAACATATTGTGACATTACAGTGCAGTTTTCACAAGCATTCACGATAATGTTGGACGTGCGACTGAATGCAATTGCAAGTGATGATTTTGGGTTCGAAAATAATGAAGTTTATAGGAAGATACAAGAGATTTTTTTTTTTCGGGCAAGTGCCTTTATTAACTACAACACAACAATATACAGACTCAACTAACTAAACTACTACACAAAAAGCATATCGATTACCCCAGACCGATAAAGGTCTAAAGGTAATCCAAACGCTCAAACCCACTACAGTTGGCTGCGTACCCAGCATGAAGTTTATTGCCGGCCAAAATTAGGTGATAAGGCCCTTGGTATGGTGATGGAACTGGAATTTTGGAACAGCCTGTTAAAAAGTATAAATTTTTTCATCATCGAATAAGTTAGAGTTTTGATCATCTCTGATGGCAGCTATCCTATCCTAATATTATGAAAGCGAAAGTTACTTTGTCTCTCACTGTGTTTGTTATCTTTTAACGGCTAAATGCAAAGACTGAACCGATCGTTGTGAAATTGTGTACAGAGATAGGTATAAACCTGGAGACGGACATGGACATATTTCGTCATCGTCATCATCAGTGAAGTTTCTTAACACTACTCTCTAGCAATAAACATTACCTTATCAATATCATCTTCACTTTTAACAGTGAACACTTGCCCGGAAGTGGCTTCAGCTAGTTTTGGATATACAACGTAATCGTCTGAAAGTTCTGTTCGATGTTCACACGTGCCAGTTAGTATAAATACGATCTGGAACAATTTTTTAAATTAGTTATTAGTATTGTATATTGTTATAGCACGTAACTGAGTTCCGTTCAAGAGTACTTGAGTTTCGTTTTTAGGCTTTCGTATCTAAGAATGCGGGAGCTAATTGTGAGGCTACGGGGCTACTGTCTATTCTACACTTAAACGGCTGTATCTCTTGAATACTAATAGATTAAAAAGCCGTTTCCAAGCTTCCGATTATATACATAATATATATATATATAATCGGCTCCATCGATATTAATGTAATTTGGTTTGTAGGTAGATTAGGGGACAAATAAATCGATCTAGCTAGGTTTCATTTTTAGAAAACGTTGTTTTATCTGTGTTTTCAGGCAATGAAAAACTGCTCCAATATCATTAGAATACGAAGGTAAATTTCGCCACCATCTTATAATAAATCACACGGTTATAATAGCTCAGGAAGGACATCTCAGCTCGGGCGGTCCCGTAACCAGAAGACCGCCAGTTCGAGGCCCAGATGTTAACTATTTTTTTCTCTCTATGGTCTCCATTCGAGAACTTTTCGGCCCAATTAACCATCAGTAGTGCGTACTAAGTGCCCTAACCACTGTCACTTTAAGTTACTAACCCACTGTGCTTTGACGGTAATTTTCGTACGTCTTCGGGTTCCGTAATTTTGAACTTCCTTAGAAAGCCCGCAGTGAGTGACCACGTTTCAGTGCCATAAGTCATCACTGTTAACATAAATTAGTCGCAAACTTTCGACTTGCGGCTCTGAGGTATGTATATTGAAAGAAGGGATGGTTTTTCTCTCGAATGCGAATTTATGGGACTATAATAAAATACTCACCTGGCATTGTTTTTCCTGAGCGGAAAGTCTAACTTCATCGTATATCGTGTAATCATCTGCAGATGCGTCAGTAAACACGTATACGTAAGAGCCGGGTAGGCTAGCATTTATCGCTTTTTGGATGCCCGTGAGAGCTTTCTCTGGACATAACCCTCCATCTTCTGGCTCTACTGATTCCAAAGCACTCTCCAACACTTTACGATCATTAGTGACCAGCGGTTCAGTCACATCTGAATAAAAAATAATAAGAAATAACTTTTAAAATTATTATTGAAGACGTAAACGTTTATCGCTTGTGTCGATTTTTAAAAGATATACTTAACATAATAAACTACATTTAAATAGTCGTCGTTATCTGTGCAAAGATCAAGCTACCAGCGATTAATTCTCCGAATAAAGTTTCACCCGGAAGTAACACCTACATATTTAAGATATATAATAATGAATAAAATGTATTTGTAATGTAATGTATCTTTTAATAAATCTGAAAACTCAGAAAAACAGACAAAAGAGTCAAAAAAATACTGTTTTCGTGTTTTTTCACCAAATATCATACAAAATTGTACTTTGATAAATAGTTTTTTTTAAAATAGATATTACAAATAAATATTGGTAGACATTTTACACAATACCATTTAACCCAAACTAAGCAACGCTTGTATTATGGAAACATGACGGCTAATACGATACATACTTATTTATATACTATTTAGGGTTCCGTACCTCAAAAGGAAAAAACGGAACCCTTATAGGATCACTTTGTTGTCCGTCTGTCCGTCTGTCCGGGTGTCAAGACCTTTATCTCGGGAATGCGTGAAGGTATCGAGTTGAAATTAAAACCATATACGCAGATCCGTAGTATCTTGCTGCAGAAAGAAAAATAAAATTTCTCAGTTTTCGTAAAAAAAAGTTACAGCCGAATATGTCGTAAAAAATGCACATTTCGACACTCACAGAGGAATCAAAACCTATGGGATACTTCCCGTTGACCTAGAACTATGAAATTTGGCAAGAATCATTGTGTTAGAGTACACATATAGGAAAAAATCCGAAAACTGGACATTTTTATTTCATCATCATCATCTCAGCCATAAAAAGTCCACTGCTGGACATAAGCCTCCCCTATGGATTTCCAAAAAGACCGATTGGAAGCGGCTTGCATCCAGCGTCTTCCTGCCACTTGTATGAGGTCATCTCAACGTGCGTGGAATTTCCTTTTCCGATATATTATATGCAGATGATGTATGCCTAATGTCTGATAGCATGGTGGATCTCCAGAATTATGTAGATGCATTAAAGCAATCTTGTCAAAAATTTGGCCTGGTCATTAGTGTTTCCAAGACCCAAGTTTTAAAGCAACCGCCGAGAGGTGGTGCTGTTGATAATGCAGTCCTTCGTCTTGACGGCAAACCTCTCGAGGAAGTAGACCACTTTAAATATTTGGGTAGCAACATTAGATCCGACAATACTCTTGCATCAGAGATTCCGTCACGCATTGCTAAAGCTGCTGCTGTTTTCGGTCGTCTAAATAATCGTGTTTGGAAGTCACATGATTTGAAGTTGAAGACTAAGCTTGATGTGTATAAAGCGCTTGTTTTGTCTGTACTTTTGTATGCTGCTGAAACGTGGTGCTTATATAAATCAGATATCAAGAAGCTGGACATATTTCATCTCCGGTGTCTAAGGTCAATATTGAGAATAAAGTGGCAAGACCGAGTGTCTAATACCGAGATTTTACGACGATCCGAAATGTATGGCATTGAAGCCTTGCTGATGAAGCGCCAACTTAGGTGGTGTGGGCATGTGCTGTGAATGGAAGATCATCGCTTACCTAAAGGTATCCTATATTCTGAATTAGCGCGGGGTAAGCGTAAACATGGAGGCCAACACCTTCGATATAAAGATGTCATAAAAAGGCATCTTAACACATGCGGCATAGATCCCAGTAGCTGGGAGGAGCTTGCAAGGCACAGGTCATCATGGCGTAATACAATCCATAAGAAGGTCGAACTGTTCGAGGAAAACCGACGCGAAATCCTAGACCACAAACGTCAAGTTCAAAAAGACAGACCCAAGCCCTCCTATGCATATACGTACAATTCTGCGGGTCAACTGTATTGTAGCACTTGCGATAGAGTCTTTAAGACCAAGTTTGGCCTAGCGAGCCACATCAGGGCTCATGCTAGGAAACCATTGTCCGGGGTCGCTGTCATCGAAATCGATGAGGAGGACTATATATATATGAGGTCATCTACCCATCTCGTGGCTAGTCTTCCTACGCTACGCTTGCCGGTGCGTGGTCTCTACTCGAGAACCTTTCGGCCCCATCGGCCATCAGTTCTACGTGCTATGTGCCCTGCCCACTGCCACTTCAACTTGCTAATCCGCTGTGCTATATCGGTGACTTTCGTACGTCTACGTATCTCTTTATTCCTTATTCGATCTCGTAGAGTGACTCCGAGCATAGCCATTTCTCCATAGCTCGTTGCGTGACCTTGAGCTTCCTTATAAGGCCCATAGGCTAGTAACCGTGTGGTACCGGCTTAGAATAGTACCTCCCCCTCTCTTCCCGTGGGTGTCGTAAGAACCGGCTAAGGGAAATATCACCAGAAGTGGGCAGCAGCACATTCTGCGTAAAACGCCATCTACTGCGGTCGCCAACCCGCATGCCAAGCGTGGCGAGTATTGGCAAAACCCCCCAAATCATTTTTATTTAATCACAAAAAAATAGTTTCGTTATGCAAGGAATGAGGGTCGAAATTGAATTAACCGTATCATGTGGGGTATCATATGAAAGAGCTTAATTAGCATTAATTAAAACAGGTTTTTAAATATTTTTACGATGGATATTTTTCGGTATAAAAAGGAAAATAAAAAAAATATGATTTCCCCCTTTTATTTACTAGTTTGTACGGAACCCTCGGTGGGCGAGTCTGACTCGCACTTGTCCGGTTTTTTTGTAAATACATACTTAAAATAAATAAAAACACCCAGACACAGAACAAACATTAATGCTCATCACACAAATGTTTGTTCTGTGAATCCTGAAGGATTGCTCCTTTAGAAAGTTTTTCGTAATGACCGTTCCAATAAATAGGTAAAATGATCTCTTAAAGTATGTCTCTCATTCACTGTGACAACGTGCATATAAACATAATAAAATAATTAGTCTGTATTAAATCAGTAGAAAGTTTTGCAATTATCATTTAGATTTTTACAATGGGGTTTTTCCGCGAAGACTCAAAATTTTCAGTTAATTGATCTCCGACAAAATGTGTTTTGTCGAATTTTGAATTATGCTCATAGTAATAATAGGTAAAAATAGTTGTTTGTAACAATGCGTGTAATGGGTTACGTTCGATTAGTACATGGCACCCCAATAATTTTAACTTACGTGGGTCTCCAAAAAGCACCAAAACAAAATTTTCGACCGGAGATGTATCAGAGCTTGAAATTGTGTCAAATATATCTTTGACATTTGACCTTACTCTTTCAATAACAGGTTCCATAGATAAAGTTTTATCGATCACAAATGCAATACTGCTCTTCGGTTCCATATCATCACAAGCACCTCTTAAAGCTAACGATATTACAATTACTGCTAGTACATTAAATTGGTACCAAATCATGATGTTAATTTGTAATATTTTTCTTATCTTTATATCTACTATTTTAATACACTTTGATTTAATTTACATCACTATATTTAATATACGACATACGCGCGACAGATTCCAATTAACAATGAATATTTTCCCGGACACCTCTAAACAAAGCCAACAGGAAATATTTCAGTAAAAAATTAACACATAACATTTCACAAAAGTGAAATAGCACTAGTAGAAGTGTTAATACTAACATTTATAAAATATTTCCAGCGGCACATATAGAGGTATTTAATTACTTTATTATTATTCTTATCACTGCGAAATGTCAACAAAAGATCACATCTAATAGAATACGTGAGAAGTACACAGAAAGGAGAGGTCAAAAAATGCATGGAAGCTGGTACTAAAATAATTGAAAAATATACGCAAAATAATTCTGTAACGTGAAGAAACAGCATAATATTCTAAATAAATAGGCATATAGATATAAATACACTGAACATGTTTCCATTTTTTTTATAAATTTTTAATAGAATTACAAACATACCATAATAACTACACTAGGTAGCTTATTTATAACTACCACTGTTCCAAACAACATTGCTTAAATAATTATTGCACACAACCTTTCCTCAATCCTAAAATCCTAAGTACGAATATAAAACGATTTTTGACGTAATTCGGCGCATGATCTTTCATTTTAGGATGACAGTACTGTAGTTACAGGATAACGCTCGGCTGACAATGACAGTGTATACTTTTAATAGCTAAGAGATTTCATTTTTAGAGTTCCGTAGTATAAACAAGGAATCCTTATACTTAGTTTCGCCATGTCCGTCTGTCCGTCCACAGCTTTGCTCAAAAACTATAAGTACTACTAGAAAGCTGTAATTTGGTAGGTACAGATATGCATAATAATAATTTAAGAACGTGTGGGGACAAGTGACTCTAACATTTTGTACATTCCCGCCAAAAACCTAAATCTAACCTAACCTAAATCTAATCTAATCTAACCTAAACCTAAATCATCAATTCTGTCTTGTCACTTTGAACCATTCCGTCTGTTGTTGGAAGAATGGACTTCAGAGAAAGCAGCCACCAAAGATAAATAAACCGGATAAGTGCGAGTCAGACTCGCGAGAGTTCAGTACAAACTAGTAGATAAAAGGGGGAAATTATATTTTTTTTTTATATTTTTATTAAATTAAAATCAAAAAAATATATAAAAATAATTAAAAACTTGTTTTAGCTTGTGCTAATGAAGCTCTTTCATATGATACGGTTAATTTACCTACTTTAAAATTTGGACCCTGATTCCTTGCATAAAGACACTATTTTATTGTGATTAAATTACATATGACCAGTTTTCGGTTTTTTTCCTATAAGTATGTGTACTATAACACAATGTTTCTTGCCAAATTTCATAGTTCTAGGTGAACGAAAGTACCCCATAGGTTTTGATTCCCTTGTGAGTGTCGAAATGTGCGTTTTTTACGACTAAGTAAATAAAAAAATAAAATTACACGCAAATGTCTTGGACCATTTGCTAAGCTTTTGTCTTTGTGCATGTTGATAAATTAGGCGTAAGGTCATTATAATAACCATCACAGTTCATTTGTACCTACTTATATCAAAAATAATTTCAAGCTATTGTTTTTATGCATTATCCGTATAAAATATCATTATCCTTGTTTTAGAGACTCACATTTTTCAAAGTTAAATATTTAGATTTGTCTACTATTTATGAATTACTTATAACAAGTCATATATGGTACTTGTTACATCATAATCTAGGTGAAATAAATAAGTTCATTCCTCAGCACTACCACGTCAGTGATAATGCTGGAAGATTCTACGGAGTTTTGTCGAAACACGAAACGACACGTTTCAACGCTTCATTTCTCTTATCCACCACATTCGTACAATCATAGGCGAATACTAAACGCAAAAAAATCATATTTTTACTCCCTTTCATATTCGAAACTAGCTACACTAGAGATGAAAAACGCTGATGATGATGATAAAATATAGTCCTTCCCCAGATCTAACAGCGGCTCTACACTGTGCCGTGAATTCACGGCGCGAATTCGCGGCAGAGACGCTCTCTCCACATTCACGGGGGTCACTCATTTGGTCCGTGAAACGGACGTCGAGCCTGCTGCTGCGTTTCCTTTGTTTGATGTGGCAACATATAACTATTTATACCTACAAAATAAGAAAATCGTTCGAAAGCGTTGGAGAATAAGGAGATGATGGATGACTGAAATATATAGTAACCGATCGATATTAATTTGAAAAGTAATCCTTCTCCAGGCGTCATAATTTTACTTTTATTATTATGATGTGGATGCTTCGAATCCCACAGTATACAGCGTGGTAATATTTCAAAAAGCGAATTTCTAATTCATTATCTCAACTTATATTAATCCTCATACAAGTGGCGGGAAGACGCTGGATGCAAGCCGCTTCCAATCGGTCTTTTTGGAAATCCATGGGGGAGGCCTATGTCCAGCAGTGGACTTCTTATGGCTGAGATGATGATGATGATGATATTAACCCGATGCGCTGCCATTTAGCTCGCATTACACGTTCGTGCGCATCTATAGTCAGGAGCTGTATATTACAAGGTACTCTTTGGTCAGGAGCAAACTGGCACGGTGCTGTGAATGTGGATGTGCGCGCGTGAACGAGGCGCGAACCCTTTGTCGCGGGACAAAATACCGACTTCGATCGGGTTAAAGGCGTGAACGGCCGCAAACGACGTGAAAACCATCCACACTTATGTTCACGTCTGTTCGCGGACGTTCACGGCACAAGTGTAGAGCCGCGGTAAAAAGTCACTGTGCCATAACGATTGGTTCAGCCACTTAGCTCTGAAGAGGTAACAAACAGACAGAGACAGACAACAGACAGAGTCAATTGCTCTTTTATAATAGTATTTGTTAAGATTAGGAAGGATATTAGGATTAGGTAGGTTACTAGGAGTTAGCACAAGTTTAGGAAAATAACAGAGAGGCTACATTTCCAGTTCACGTCCCCGTCAAAACTCTAGTGAGCTGTTCATTTTATAATATTCTAGTGGAAAGCTCATTACAAATTGCTTGGCGAGTTTATACTTTGGGAGCGAGCAGCCTCGATACTCGTAGTTCTGATAAACCGCGCGAACTACGCGCGAAGTTTTATTGGAACAACTAATAATAAATTAGCTGCGGTTTCGAATCGGAATTTACAAAATATTATGGTAGTAACAATTGTGTGTTGAAGTTTCCGGCAGTCTAGTCGGGAGACCGTCTGACTTGCGATCCGCAGGTTCTGGGTTCGAATCCCGCGGCACGCACCTCTGTCTTTTCGGAGTCATGTGCGTATTGTTGATTGCCGCCAACTTCAAAAACGGTGAAGGAAAACATCGTGAGGAAACCTACATGTCTGAGAGTTCTCAATGATCTTGAAGATGTGTGAAGTCTGCCAACCCGCACTTGGCCAGCGTGGTAGACTTAGGCCTTACCCTTCTCATAATGAGAAGATGGCCCGCGCCCAGCAGTGGGACAGTTTGTACAAACAGGGCTGAAAAAAATTATTGTTGTTAAAAAACAAATACACCGACACTACGGACTTATGCTATATTTTATCATCACTATCACTGTTCATCATCAGCATAGTTTTCATCACTACGCGGGCGAAACTGCAGGGCCCAGCTAATATTATAAATACGAACTTTCTGTCTATGTCTGTTTGTTACCTTTTCACGAACAAACAGCTGAACCGATTGTTATGAAATTTGGTACAGGGATAGCTGAGAACCAGGAGACGGCATAATAGGCTAAATATTATCATCATCATCATCGCCATTAATTTCTCATCACTACGCGGGTGAAAACGCGGGGCTTAAATATGGGGTTTAAGTATGAGTTTGGTAAATTGAATGAAAAAAATACATATAAAATTAAAGCGAACCACGGTAAATATCCCGTTATTAATAATAATAGTGCTTTAATGAATGACCGTGATAGTTTAAAAAAGTGTTTTACAGTTTTTTTTGTAGTGATTTTCGCAAACTTTTGTTTTTAGTAGCTACAGAAATAAATTGTTTTAGTTGTAATTTTTAACCGACTTATAAAATGAAGGAGGTTATCAATTCGATCTGTTTGTTTGTTCACCGCGGCCAATTGATTTTGATGATTATTTTTGTATTTGGTTGTAAAAACAATTGTTTCACGGATGAATCGCATATACGAATATATTTATCTATCGAGGTATTTTCCTATCACTAAGATTACCGTGTCGCAATGTTTATTTACGATTGCATGGGAAGGCAAGGTACGATCAAATTTTTTGCGGGATAGATGCCCTGTTTCTCGGTGAGTCATCTATTCTAAATTTAATTTATATGGGTAACTATCCCTTATATGGGATAGATGTTGCAAAATGTAGAGGTCCACGAAAATCGCTAATACTCTGGAAATATCAAAGATAATGTTATTTTCTATTCATAAATTTGTAGATAAAAAACTAAATTACCTGCCAGGTTCACAAATAAAATATTTTGCTTTTTGTACTGAAAGATATACAATACAATACAATACAAAAACACTTTATTGACACCATAATAAAATAACATTAGGTACATAATTAAGGCGTTAGAAAGGTACAAAAGGCGGCCTTATCGCTAATATCGATCTCTTCCAGACAACCTTAAGATGTTAAAAGAGAAGAAAAAGTAAACGCTGACGGTGGTGAAATCACATATGAAACAAGACTTATGGATATATATAGTAGTAGTAGTAGTATGTGTAGTGTATTTTATGTTTATATATATATATATATAAACATAAAATACACTACACACAAATAGTTCTTACATATATAGGTATATTATATACATACTAATAAAGATAAACTTACATAGACTAAACATAAAATATTGTGATGTGAATGAAAACTGAGTCAATGAGTTAAGGAAAGATAATAGTTTCTGATCTGTGTCCTAAACGAGTCAATGCTCTGGGCACGCCTGATGCTCACCGGAAGAGCATTCCAAAGAACAACAGCCCGTACCGAAAACGAAGATCTATAAAACTGAGTAGAATGGGTTGGGGTAGAGAGAGTTAAATTGACTGATGACCTGAGATTATTATCATGAGTGTCGCAGGTGAAGGTAAAACGTGAACTTAAGTAAGAGGGTGAAGAAGGGTGAAACAGAGTTGTATAGAGAAGAGAAAGTACGTGAGAATCCCGGCGAAGACGAATAGGGAGCCACTTGAGCTTATTTCGAAAAAGAGAGACATGGTCATATTTTCGAAGACCGAAAATAAACCGTATACAAAGATCTGGAGACGCTCAAGCCTGTCAAATTGCTCCTGGGTCAAATCTAAGTAGAATGCGTCAGCGTAGTCCAGAATAGGGAGAAGCAAATATTGTGCTAGAGATACTTTGGTAGCTGTTGGCAAGAAATTTCTCAACCTTCTTAACGATGCTGCTGAAGCATAGAGCTTACGCTTGATAGACTGCAGTTGAGGGTTCCATGATAGGCAGCTGTCAAAATAGATCCCAAAATTTTTGACCTCAGAACTAAAAGAGACAATAACATCAGCAAACACAATTTTAGGCAGGGATATATAATCAATTCTAGCGATTAAACGAGAGCTTCCAATGATGATAGTCTGTGTTTTTGAAGGGTTAACTGTGAGTCCATAAGATTTACACCAGCATTCAATGCGTTGAAGGTCGCTGTTTACGGACATCACTGCCTCCTCCAAGCGATCTACAGGGGCTTGAGAGTAAATTTGGAGATCGTCAGCATATAAAGTGATTTCAAATACTTAGTGGGGCATCTATCCCGATTTTACCCTAAATATTATCAAAATCGTTTTTTATAACTGGTAAAGTATCATCCAAACAACTGTAGAAAAGTGAATAGTAATAGAATAGTGACGTCATATATGCGACTATTCTATTGCATTCATATCGTGCATTCATTTCTATACTTCAATTTTCTTTGTCAGAGCCACCAGAACTAAATAAACTTGTGACCGATGTTACCGTATCAGAAGGTTTGAGTACTACAATTGAATGCAAGTGAGTTAATCCAGCAATAATTGATACACTTTTAATGCCGAGAATATTTCAAAGTATGATGCCCAGAGTGTATTCGTGAAATGTGATTTTGCTATTTAACCGACTTCCATAAAAAGGAGGTTATCAATTCGACCTGTATGTGTGTAATATTGTCAGAACTGCACAATTTTTGTATATGTTAGTCTATACCAATTTCTAAACATGTGTGCCAAATTTCTGTATGTATGTTTGTCCACTCATTACGCAGAAACTAGAAGTCGTACTTTAAAAATTCTAAAAAATAATAATTGAATAAAGTATCTTTCAACTTAGGAGTCGCTGTAAGTTTTATCAAAATCGGTTCAGTGGTTTCAAGATATGGGCTTTTGAACACTCACTTCGTTCATCGCAACTGCAGAGCAGTGTCTACACCTTGTATTTCAATTGTTTGATAGACAGTGATATGAGCTTTGACGACCGTTTTTAACCGACTTCAAAATAATAAATACTATTAAAAATGAATAAATAAAAGTAATTTTAAAAAAATAAACCGACTTCAAACTGGAAAGAAAGAAATAACTCGAATAAAATCAAAACTGGGCGTCTACCTAAGTAGGTACGCACACCAACAATTTACACACTGTACACAAGGTTTTTAAATATTTTTACGATGTATACTTTTCGGTATAAGATGGAAAATACTTTATTACCTAGAAAATAAAATTCATATTAAAATTTTGATTTTTAATTACTCGTTCCGATTGTCACGACTAGGTATAGCTTTTTAAAAAAAAAATAGCTACGTTCAGTTTAATATAACTAGTGTTAATATTTTTGCCATATAGCAGATTTGATTATACATAATACTTTTCGTAGTTTAAGAAACATTAAATTCAATCTTAAATTGTTATTGAATCCTTCAAAAAATGAGGTAATCAATTCAACCTGTATGTATGTAGTATTGTTGATATTTAATTGTGCTTGTATTGCACAAGTACCCATCTCTATTTTTAGCCATCGCTGTAGCAGCCGGGCGAAAAGAGCACTCTATACTTTCCATTCTCTTTGGTCAACTCAAAGTCGCTCTCCAGACATTAATGAAGTTGTAAACTTTTTGCTGTTTTCCTGATATTTAGTTTATGCAGTTAGCAGTAAATTCTGTTTGTGATGTGATCGTGATATGAACTGTACAATCGATTTCACGATTTTTCCTTTTTTTCTTATTTCGTAATTCGTAACGATTTCAAGACAATATATAGGTACGCCATTTCGTTTCATAGGTAACATTAACCTAAAATTTACGAAATCAAAAACTCTTATTTGACTCAAAAAATTTAAATGATAGTTAACAGTCGTTTCTAGAAGCGTTCATTCACAATTACCAAAAACAGTGTGAAATAACTGTATGCCAGACATAAATACTTTTCACGGGTAACGCAATATATGTTTGGTGAGCATTAATGTTCTTTGTAACTTTATTTGGAATTTATAAATCTGCTTGTTTGCAATTTAAGTATACTTAGCAAATAAGCATTTTCATTGATCAGAAAACAAAATTATTTGACTATTATGTTATTAGATATTATATTGTATTTTTTGTTTCTAGAATATCGAAAGGTAAGCCAAGGCCTTCAATAAAATGGTCTTTAGGAACATCTTCCATAGAAAAATGGCAAGACCAAGAACAAACCGAAATTGTTAGTGCTGATAAAACTGATACTGGAATATAAGCCAAGCCGAAAACCATCTTGGTAAAGATCAACACGAGATTCATTTATTTGTTGAATGTAAGTAAAATAAATAATGACGATGGCATTAATCTAATCAACATGAAATTTTCAACCTAAACTTAATTTTTAATTTACTTTATATTTGTGATTTTAGATGGTCCTGCAGCTTGATATGCGTTAACACTGGCTCCGAGATATTCATAAGTTGCGATGTACTTAGATGGAGTCCCACCGCCTAAAGTGACGTGGCTAAAAGATGATGTGGATATAATGACCAGCACCAAAATTCACATATACGACAATCATACTGTTAGGTTAGTTGTATATTTACACTGATATTGGTAACAAGGATGCAGACCTAGCTGGCAGATACGAAATGTAGGTGAAGTACGCGCCACTTTTCAACCGACTTAAAAAAATGAGGAGGTTCTCAATTCGACTGTATTTTTTGACAGAGCGAGCGAAGCGAGCGAAGTGTCTCTGCATCAACTGGCTAAATTTTCTTTCGTCTGTCAATTTGTGAGATTGTGAGTTTGTATTTTCGTACTCGCGAACAGGGCGTAATTTTGCACCAATTTTGATGAAACTTGGCGTAGAGGTTCTATGGATTATTTGTTTTTTTTTTGTCGTCATCGATTTTTTATAGGAGGGTTCCCATAAAAAGGGGGAAAGTTTATTGAGGTGCTAATTAACAACCGATTTTAATTATATTTGGTAGGTAGATAGAATACAGAATTATTACAACTTGTGGTAAAAATGAACAGAATTGGTCAAGTGGTTGTCGACATGTGACAACCAAGTTGAGACTGCGTGTAACAGTGAGGGCGCGTAGGTATGTGCTTGATGCATTTTAGTACTGAATAATTTTCTTGATTTTACGTTTTCTCCATTTCATTATTATTTGTTTTTATAAGAATGTACTCTGTTTTTAGGGTTCCGTACCTTAAAAGGAAAAAAACGGAACCCATATAGGATCACTGTCGTCCGTCTGTCCGGTGTCAAGACCTTTATCTCGGGAATGCGTGAAGGTATCGAGTTGAAATTTAAACTATATATGCAAACCCATAGTATCTTGCTGCAGAAAGAAAAATCAAATTTCTGTTTTCGTAAAAAAAAGTTATAGCCGAATATGTCGTAAAAAAAGCACATTTCGACACTCACAAGGGAATCAAAACCTATGGGGTACTTCCCGTTGACCTAGAACTATGAAATTTGCCAAGAAGCATTGTGTTAGAGTACACATATAGGAAAAAATCCGAAAACTGGACATTTTTAATTTAATCAATAAAAAAATAGTGTCTTTATGCAAGGAATGAGGGCCCAAATTTTAAAGTGAATTAACAGTATCATGTGGGGTATCATATGAAAGAGCCTCATTAGCATAAGCTAAAACAGATTTTTAACACATTCTTCGCTCCCTGCAGACCCTTCACTTCAGCTGGGAACCAAAACTTCTTAAGCGAATTTTGATTAAGTACAGAGTGGCCGCGCAAAGCAACGTTGACTGCCTCAAACGTCGGCGGTTTACCGACGACTACAAAATAAACGGGATGCTCGCTCGGATCCGAGTGGGAGGCGCCGCTACTATTCTATACTCACTCGGATACGAGTGGGGCGGGACAAGGAATGTGTTAAAGATTTTTGCAATGTATATTTTTCGGTTTATGAAGGAAAATATAAAAAAAATTATGATTTCCCCCTTTTATTTAGTTTGTACGGAACCCTCGGTGGGCAAGTCTGACTCGCACTTGTCCGGTTTTATTTTTTAATTGAAGGCATCTAAACGTATACCATTTTTTGTATTAATTATGTATTAAAATTATATTGATCATTCAAGGTGCTTTAAACTTATGGAAAAAATGTTTTTGACCTTGAAATAACGTCTGTAAAATCACGCAAAATTGCGAAATCAGCGAAAATTTTATAAACCTAAGCCAACTTTATGTACAGATGACCCAAGGTGAAAAGCTCTCTCGCGAGGTATACTGTACGTTGAACTACTAGTAATATTTCGAGAAGCATTTTTTTAAGGTTTCGTAGAAAATAAGGAACCCTTACTTATAGTTTCGCCATGTTAGTCTGTGTGTCCGCGGCTTTAAGACTATTTGCACTATTTTGTAATTTGGCATGGATACACATATTAGTTGTATCGAGAAAGTAATAGAAAAAAAATAATGGCGTACGGATTTATTTGCGGTGGAGATTTTGTTTGGAGTCTTAAAAAAAAACATTTTTTTGGGGTATTTCCCGTACACGTAAAGTGGGGAAGAATTATTTTATTCTCTTAGATAGGTAACTTTGAATTTAGAGATCCGTTTGCGAAATTTTAAGCTTTGTGACACTAGAGAACTACAAGGGGGGGATTTTCTTCCCCTTTACCGGCTAAACTCAAAAAGTGTAATTAAAGGAGGAAGGAACGAAAATTTCGTGCAAAATTCATTTAACCGAACATAAGCTAACTCGTATGTGCTTTATCCTTATTTTAACTTTACTTAAATCATGATTTGCAACTACGGAACCCTACTTTGTGCGTGGCAAGACACGCACTTGGCCGCTTATTAGCAATTTGTTTCCTAATATTTTGTCTGATTCATTGCAAAAAGCACTTACTTTTAAAATATAAAAGCAACTCGTACATAAAAAATAAAAAAAGCGAAAAACTAACGTTCTTTTTGCTTACCCCTACTATTATAATGTACCTTTTGGATATATGAACCTAATAATTATTACGTTATTATATCCAATACATTGTGTAATGCGTATTCGTACATATTCATAAAAGCATAAACAAAATAAGGAAAATTAATTAGATTTTAATGTTATATATCGTCAACAGAAAAACATACCTATCCAATGGAGTTTAGGTTTCCCAGTTCCCAGTAAACAATGTAAAATAATTACATAAAATAACAGCTCAAGGTAAATCCACAGTGATAACCGATTGTTGTGTTAACAAACACCTAAAGCTATGCTGTGTATTGTACCTAATGTGGTTCGATAACTAACACCAGAACTAATTATCTTAATATTAAATTATAAATATTAACAAAACAAGTGACCAAGCTTAGGAATTCCCAATTAAGCAGCTTGGTTAATTAGGAATTTCGAAATAGGTAAATATTACTATCGGGATATACCTATCTGGAACTAAGCTTACCGTTTTTAAAACATGGCGTAATTATCGTTAATTTATCCTATAATGTTTAATAATAACAATTACGTTAGGAATTTCACAACTATAGTTTCATTACTATAGTTCCTAAAATTTATCACACGAGGTTACAGAATTCAAAGATATATCTAAACATATAATAAGACTGTAACGGGTCAAATTCTGTACATTAATTCTGTCTGTCTGTATGGTGTGTCCAATGGACGCCGAAACTACTGGACGGATTTGGACGAAATTTGGCAGGATTATTACTTAACTACGTAAAAGGATCTTGCATACTTTTATCCCGAAAAATTTGATAGTTCCCCTGGGATATAGCATTAAATTACAACATTCAACATTACGAGTATTGCGTTGCTCATCACTAAATCTCAAAAACTACAAAAGCTACGAATCTGAAATTTGGCATGTACCTACGTTACTTATAGAGTAAATAGGTCAGCGAAGAACGAAATTAGCGAAAGGGCTGAATTAAGGGGAAAATTGTGGGGTAAACGAAAGTATGAAAGTTCCTGACTTTTAATGTTACGGGCATGAAGTTTGGTATTTTGCGTTACCTAATAGATATAAATAAATACTGTTATTATAAGTATTTCAGCGACAGGGATGAATGAAGGTAAGTACTCAAAAGAAGGTTGAAATTTGTATGAAACTTCCTTAAGTTTTATATTAGAATCTTGAAATTTGGTATTTGGACTATAAAATTAATACATATTACTACTATAATAAAAATATTGCGACAGGGATGAATTAAGGAGGTCAACAGAGGATTGAAATTGTTGTGATTAGAAGTAAAACCAACGAGTGCAGGACAACAACTGATTTATTTAGATCTACCCTACGTGTATAGACATTCTAAATTATCACTACAACATCTCCCTCCAATAAGTAGGTTTATATATATATATACCTACTTAAAACCACTCAAAATATTATTAGTTCTTAAACATTTGTAATATCTTCGTCTTAATTACTTCTTACTTACATAATCTTCCTCAGTAAAATTGTTTTTTTTTTTTTTTGCAAACTTTTATGTGCTTAATGTACATAGACAACTAAAATATTTAAAACGTGGTAATAAGTAGGTTAATTTCTATGCTTAAATTTAATCGTTTACTTTTGCAAATTTTCAACTATTAATAAGGTCTTGGTTGGTTGGTTGGTAATCACGATCGACTTCATAAGCACGATCACCCGGTGGCTCACTTTTATTTCGTAATTTTGAAAAATTACACATTCGCGCAAAATGTCCTCTGTGACCACACATAAAACAATCAGCTGATCGCGCCGGGCACCGATCTTCGGCGCATCGTTCGTAGCCGCAGCCGTCGCACAGGTGCAGGCGACCCGCTGCTATCGGCACCGGCGGCGTCGCGCGCGCCCTGCGCCGCCACGTCGCAGCATCAGCGCCGGGCTTGCCGCTTCCCGGTTGCTGGACGGAGTTGCGTTGGCCATAAGCAGTTATGCCATCGATGTGCATGATATTATAGCTGCTATTAACGCCAACGTTATCTATTTGTCGGCCGCTTTCTTGTGACATCTCTTCGGCTTGACATATTTTAACTGCCTTATCTAGTGTTAGCGCGTCGTTTCTCAACAGACGGTCCCTGACCGCCACTTGAATGACGCCGCAAACAATTCGATCCTTGATCAAATCTTCCTCTAGTGACGCAAACTCACAACTTTTGCTCATGATGCGCAGGGCCGTCACGTACTGCAATATGGATTCGCCGTCTTCCTGGTTGCGTGTGAAAAACCTGTACCTCGCCAGAGTGATGTTCGGCTTTGTACCGAAATAACTATCAAACTTTTTCAATAATGCGTTGACGTCATCACGGTCCTCTTCATTGTCAAAACGAAAAGTTTGATAAGCGTCGAAGCCTTCTGACCCGATCAGGTTGACTAACAGGCTGGCTTGGACGCTGGATGGCTCTGCGTACACTCCCGAAGCTTTCACAAATAGCATGAATTGTTGTCTCCAGTTGTTCCAGGCAGCGGCCCGGCCGGCCGGTCCGCCGGCTGCCGCCGCGTTTAGTTCCTGGGGCGGCCGGGCGTGCTCCATTCTAAATATCGTCTAATCACTCGTAGTATCACGTTTAAAACTGTTGACAAACATCACTCACATCTATTACTAACTGTTTTCGTACAATTTTTTCTTTTCTACAGAATATTAACACGTTATTTTATTAAAACCGCTGTCACCATGTTGTGATTAGAAGTAAAACCAACGAGTGCAGGACAACAACTGATTTATTTAGATCTACCCTACGTGTATAGACATTCTAAATTATCACTACAACAGAAATATTCCATGAAAGTACCACGATTTTAATGCCAGGGGCGTAAAATTTAGTATTTGAGTATTCAAATTAATAATCATGAATATTTATAATATTTTTAAAATCTTAGCTTTTCAAATTTCACATACACATTCTCTTCAAATGTCCTTTTTGTTTGCACTTCTGACACGAAAAATTAATAAATCGGCACTTCGGTGTCTTTTCCATGATTCTTATATCCACATACTTCACATCGTTTCCATACTCGCACGGTACTACTAGCAGCACCGGTATTCTCGTCCGATGCGGTCTTTATTGCAAGCACAGGCTGCGCCGAGCCTGCCCGCTGCATACCGCCGCCGTTGCGCCAGCTCTTGTTTCTTTCCCTCGCTCTACCTGTCTTGTCTGCACACCTGTCTACACCAAACTCCATCTTAATGGCATTGCTAAAAACCACTGTTGTTTTTAACAACGTCATTAAGTCTTGTCGTTTCGGTGCAAAAAGTTTGAGGTCATCCATGTACAACAGGTGAGAAATAACTTCACCCCCCCCCCCCCCCCCCCCCCTACGAAGCCGATAGCCTAGACCTGAATCCTTCAGCAGAATACTGAGAGGGTTCAGTGCCAGGCAAAACCACAATGAACTCAAACTGTCACCCTGGAAAATGACATGGTCAATCCTTATCAAGTCCTGCGGTGTAAAGTCATCCCTACTGCCTGTTTGACGAAGGACTGTGGTCCATTGCCTCATACATGTGGCTAAGAAGGATCTCAAAGTTGCATCAATTTTACACAACTCTAAAATCCTCTCAAGCCATGAGTGAGGCACCGAATCATAGGCCTTCTTATAGTCAATCCAAGCAGCAGAGAGGGCCCCTTTATTCCGCTTGACTTGCTGGCTAATAGCCGTATCAATGAGGAGTAGCTCTTTAGTACCACGGGACCCAACCTTACATCCATTCTGAGTAGAGGCTAAAACGTTGTTCGCAACTAGGTGCGTATAAATTTTATTTCTCAGAATGGATGTAAGGAGCTTATAGATGGTTGGTAAGCATGTTATGGGTTTGTAGTTTTTTGGTTCCGTGGTACTACCGGACTTATGGAGCAGAAAGGTGACCCCGGTGGTCATGAAGGCAGGAAGAGAACCGAGCTCGAGGGCATCTTGGAATTGGGTAGCCAAGCGATCGTGTGAGCATCGAATCCATTTTATCCAAAAGTTGTGCAATCCGTCTGGCCCAGGGCTTTTCCAGTTCTGTATCGTACGGATCGCACAGCTAGCGTCTAAAGGGTTTATTGAAATAGACCCCATGGGTTCAATGTCTTCGCACTCACGCTTGACAATTCTCATCCACTCGTCTTCCGTATGTTCGACGGGCATCGACCAAATACCACGCCAGAAACTAGTCATGGCGTCAGAATCCGGTAGCTGTCCGTCGCTCATACGTTGCTCAGTTCCCTCCCAGCGTCGGTAAACCTTTCTTTGGTCACTTTGGAAGAGGCGATTCTGCCAGTATCTATCCACACGTTCTCTGTAGCGACGAATACGATTCGCCCATGCATAGACTTTCTGCTTCAGATAGTCGATGCGTTCCGTGACATTGGCTAGGTAGTGTTGCGGCCTAATACCGGTTCCGGCAAATGCCTGAGTCACAAAATGCATTACTCGGGGGCGATTATTCCCCCGTCTGAAGCAGATCAGCTTCGCAATGAGAGTCCTGAATGTGTTAATACGCCGCTCGATCCTCACTTGCCACGCGGATACATCTCCGGTGCGTCGCGGTGCACGGCTAATGTCCGGAAATTTTACACGTGCGACTCGACACACCGCAATGGCACCGCAGTATAAGATCGAGTGCGTATCAACTAAATCTCTACTAGTTTGAATATACGGAACTAGCAATGCATTCAAGGCTCCCATCAGTGCTAGATTTTGTCTATGGGTAGGCAAGCGTGGTAATCGTGGCCTAGAGTCGGCCTAGTTATTATTATTATATTAGCCTGTATTGTCCCAAACGTATAATATTTTTCAAACATTATTTATTTTTTATAGTAGATTAGTATCTATATTTTTTTTTCTTGTGACCTGCTATTCCGACTTTGTCGACTAATTTTATTATATTCATTAGCCATAGTATTTTTATTAAGTAGTAGCCAAGCGATAAGGTAAATAATTCTGTAATCTAGACTTGATAAATTGAACTGAGCAGAAATCGAATAAATTGAGTACAAGGTGTTTGGCTACCAGACGGGATTAGACTAATAGATGACTAATGGAATAGACTTCATCCTGACCACCAAGAAACAAATATTCAATGATGTCTCTATGATCAACATGGTTAAAACCGGAAGTGATCACGGAATGGTACGAGGCACTTTGAATATTAATGTTAAACTTGAGAGGTCCCGTATGATGAAGTCTACACTCCGACCCACTCGCGCCGATATCCAAAACCCCGAGAGCTTTTAGCTCAGTCCGTGTTTTTTTTTCAATAAATTTTGATGAAAGTTAGTGATGTTACTTTTTAGTTTCATTGCAATGAATTTTACTGAATCAATTCAGTCATTTTATATCTTCAAAAATGTCAGAGAGGATAATACAAGATTTATTACCTGAAGACTCTTATATCTTATATGCATCTGTTGGCACCCGAACATCGTGTATAGTTATGAAATAAAGGTATTTAAACAAATGTTAACCTGGTTATGTTGCATTCATTATTACTATGGCAAATAAGTTACAATCTATAGCCACAATGAGATTAAATATTTTTTTGGTTATTTTACTAAGTCTTACTGCGAGTTACGTCGCCGGGCGCGACTTAAGTAGTTTAACGTTTGTAATAGATGACACGGGTTCTATGGGAGATGATATAGCAGAAGTACGAAGTGATACTTTTGCGATATTCGATGCAGTGCTCGCTCATAATGCGTCTCAGATCGACAACTTTATACTGATCACTTTTAACGACAGAGGGCCCAATAATTATGTTCGCTGCAATTCTGAACCAAGTAAGTGTCCATCTACAGCATTCTCTATCAAACCACTGACTATAGACATCTCTTTCATGAAGCCGTCTGCTGTCTTGCTATTTTTTACCCTACTGTGGAAGAAGGGTTATGTTTTTAAATGTATGCATGAGTATGTGTTCGTTTTTATATTACTTCCCAGTCTTTCTTTATACAGCCTACCTCTTAAGATACATATTTGTGGTAGATAAGTAATTTTACAAAAAATATTTTAAATAATGATTATCTTGTAAAAATGTACAACAAACCGTGTACTCAACATCATTGCAACAGTTACGTAACAAAATCGCTCTTCTTATTCTTATTCTTATTCGAGGTGGGGGCGATGGGTCCTGCACTGACGTCCCGCTAGGGGTGTATTGCGCATTTCCCCCTACCAGCATCACCCGAGCCAGCCCAGCTCCTTGAAATATCGGAGCACGGCTCTGGGCTGCTGGCACAACTGCTCCAGTGGTGAGGATGTTTGAGCAGATAATGATAACGAAGATGATGGAGTAGCATGCCGTTGTGGTGGTGACAAAAGCGATGATAAGGCTAAGGCTGAGGCCGAGTTCAAAGCTGAAGCCGAAGCTTTCACATGCAATCCTGTGGATCTCCTGGTGGTTTCCGTGGCTTCACAGTGCCAAAGCACATGTTCCACGGTTTCATCCTCTTTTAGACAGCCCCTACACAGAGCACTGTCCGTATCTCCCAATTTGTATAAGTGGCTATTCAAATTGCAATGACCAGTAAATAAGGCCCACAAGTATTCGGAGGTCCTGTCGTTGCAATTTCAATAGGTTATTCGTAACGTTTCTGTCAAGGATTGGAAAAGCTGCCTTAGCGTGTTTGCAGTCATCTCTCTTTTCCCACAGTTTTTGTTGCTCTTTTTCCGTGTGCCGTCGTAGTTGTTCTCGCACTTCTGTCGCAGTTGGTTTGCAGAAACTAACCAAGTTTCTGTTTGTTTGTTTCTTAATGCCTTCTTTTGCAAGGGTGTCTGCTATGTTGTTGCCTATACATGACCCGTGGCTCTTTGTCCACCTCACTATCGTCCTGTGCCTTTTTGCTAGTGATTGTAGCACCGAATGACACTCCGCAATGACTCGTGACCTCGTTGTAGGTCTCTTGAGTGCGTATATAGTGGCCGCGCTGTCCACGGTGAACATGATGATTCCTTTGCTGTCTGAATCTTCAGAATTTATGAGAATGTCACTAAGTGGCTCGACTGCTTTGGCAGCTAATAGTACGCCAACTGCCTCCGCTTGCAAAATCGCTCTTATACGGTATATATTTAAATACATATTCGTTTAAATGAATAGAATTTAGTGCGACGCGTGACCAAAATGCTGGTGCGTATCTGGCCCAACGCATAAGCATTGCCATTCAATGTGGCATTGGGCCAGCATACTGGGTACGCTACCAACTGGTAGTGGGTTTGAGCATTGCTTGTATTTCCACGTGTATAGGCTATTATGCATTTTTATCGACTTCAAAAAGAAGGAGGTTAACAATTCCGCTGTATTTTTTTACGTTTGTTGCTGCATAACTCAGTCATTTAAACCTACTTATTTCAAAAAAAAAAAAAATGTTTGAAAGCATTTAGCTTTTATATTGATCCTAAAGTCATTTTTATCAAAATTGTATCAGTAGTTTTGTTTTTAAAACAAAATTGCGCATTTTGAAGTCGATTTTCCAGTTGTTTATTCTATAATTATGTAATAAAAATACAACTCATGCATTGCAGTTTCTTGTAACATTCTTTGACAAGTGACTTCACTCCAAAAAGTGACTTTACATAAATTACAATATCAATATCAATTCTATATAATTTAAGATTGTGTAGAAAATAATAAAGTCCACTGTACATTTTACTCTTTAATACTTTATCACAGTCACAGTACTTCCTTCATGGACCCGAGAGGGTACTCCATGGCTTTGCATAGATTCTAACTCCACATTCACAAACCATACTTGAGAAAGAACGTGAACAAGAAAACTCAAGGTTATCACATTTTCTGAACAGCTAGCCACAGTAACGACTTAGACTACTAATAGGTGCTCACCGTACCGCTGCTCAGAACAGAATCGAATCCAATCAACTATCCGAGCCATCGCCAAGTCCGCCCGCCATCTTTAGCCAAGTAGAAAGAGAAATCTATTACCAAAACAAGTATGGCGCCTCGGTGGTGGATTTGATTCTACTGTTGCCAATTTAATTTACATTAATTTAATTTACATATTTTTGAGAACACTTAATGGTGAATTTAGACTATAAGATTAAAAATCATGACACTTGCGTACATGAATTCAAAAGACAAGTAAATAATAATTATTTGCTATACAAGAGTGCAAAGTTGCTTTTTAACCGCGTGCTCAATTTTGATGACCGAACAAGCGAAGGATTCTAAAATTGAATCACGAGCGCAGTGAGTGATAAAAAAAATTGTAATCCTGAGCGTTAGCGAGAGAATCAAAAGAGCTCGAGGTGAAAATCTTTGCACTCACATCAGTGCAACACGTAACTTTCAATTCCACCTCAGCGAGGAAATTACTAAATGAAAAAAAAAACATTTATAATCACAAGATACTTTTATTTCAGTTTAGGAATTTATCAACTACTACATTATGATAGGTAAATATTGTTAGAACTATATCAAAATAATATATTTAAAATACTACTAGCGCCATCTCTGATGCACTAGTGTAGTTGTCTACCTACCTGCCGATTTGCTACAAATAAAATGTTAGTCTATGAAAAGCCACTACGCGTGTTTTATTAGGTTATGTGCCCGGTACATATTTCCTACTTATTTTTCGGTATAATTGTATAATTGTGATTGATTTACGTGCGAAAGTGTTAAAATGTCGACGGCGGGTTATTTGGTAAACGTTCCGAGGCTCAAGGGTCGAGAAAACTACGACGATTGGTCGTTCGCGACAAGCAATTTTATGCTACTCGAGGGCATCGATATTGAAAATGTGCCTGAGTCTTTAACGGAAGCAGACAACAAGAAAGCGAAAGCCAAGCTTGTGATGACTATCGACTCCTCGTTATATGCGCATATCAAGAATGAGACTACAGTGACTGGTGTGTGGAATAAATTGAAAAAGTTGTTCGATGACACGGGATATCAACGAAAGATAAGTTTGCTTCGAACATTGATTTCAACACGTCTTGAAAACTGCGATTCCATGACAGCCTACGTATCTCAGATGGTCGAAACTGCGCAGAAACTAAAGGGGACAGGTTTTGAAATCACAGATGAGTGGATCGGATCATTACTTTTGGCTGGGCTGCCAGAGAAATTTTCGCCAATGATAATGGCGATAGAGCATTCTGGAATCGCCATTAGTGCCGACGTCATAAAAACAAAATTACTTGACATGAGTGTAGAAATTGGCACTGAAACGGATACGGCTTTTTGGTCAAAGAGAAGTAGCAACACTAACCGTGGCGCCAAATCTCAATTGTCAATGTCAAATAACACTTCAAGTACTTCAACCAGCCGAAAACAAATAAAATGTTACAATTGTAAGAAAATTGGCCATTTTAAGAATAAATGCCCAGATTTAAGAGCGAAAGACACAATGAACGCTTTTAGTGCTGCATTTTTAAATGGTAGCTACAAAACCGAGGATTGGTATATTGACTCGGGAGCAAGCATGCACATGACACCAAATCATGAAAAATTGTTGCACAGCCGACAAGTGCTCGAGAAACGGGAGATAATCGTAGCAAATAAGATGTCCGTTCCTGTTTTGTGCGCCGGAGATACACAGATAAAAACCAAAGTATATTCTCAGAACTACGAAGTGATCGTAAAAGACATTTTGTATGTACCAGACCTCTCAACGAATCTGCTGTCAGTCAGCAGGCTGATAGAAGCAGGAAATAGAGTTACATTCCGACAAAATGACTGCCTAATACACAGTAAACAAAACGAGCTGATAGGAATAGCTGAGAAAGTGAATGGTGTGTACAAACTTAACACAGTGAAGTCTGAGGTGTTAGTGGCAGGAGCAGCACAGATATCTGTCAGTAGCGCGCAGTGGCATAAACGGCTAGGTCATATAAACAGTAAGGCCTTGCAGAAAATGAATGAAGGTGCTGTAGAAGGAGTTACTTTTAACAAGAAAGCTGACATACAGATCCAGAGTTGTGAAGTATGTTGTGAGGGCAAACAAACACGTTTCCCTTTTCCATCAGCCAACCATAGAAGTGAAAAACTATTGGATGTAGTTCACTCAGATTTATGCGGGCCGATGGAGACCAAGTCGCTTGGTCAGTCAAAATACTTTCTACTATTCGTAGATGATGCCAGCAGAATGACTTTTGTCTACTTCTTGAAAGAAAAGAACCAGGTATTTCAGCTCTTCAGAGAATTTCGAGCTATGGTTGAGAATCAAACAGGAAATAAAATAAAGACATTGAGAACCGACAACGGAGGGGAATATTGTTCACTAAAGATGGAGAACTTCATGAAAGAAGCTGGTATCGTCCATCAGAAGACAAATCCACACACTCCGGAGCAGAATGGTCTCTCAGAGCGTTTCAACAGAACTATAGTTGAAAGGTCTAGATGTTTACTATTTGAAGCAGATCTCAACAAATGTTTTTGGGCTGAAGCAGTACATACTGCGGTATATTTAAAGAATAGAACGCCAGCCGCCAGTTTAGGCATGATGACACCATTCGAGAAGTGGACAGGTAAGAAACCAGACCTGAGCCATGTCAGAATATTTGGCAGTAAGGTAATGGTGCATGTTCCCAAAGTACAAAGAAAAAAGTGGGATAAGAAGGCTGACAGATTGATTCTAGTAGGGTATCCAGATGATGTAAAAGGATACAGAATGTACAACCCAAAAACAAGAAAAATTACTACGAGCAGAGATGTCATCATTATGGAAAAGCAAGACTCAGACATGGCTCAGGGGATAGTAAATGAGAAAGAAAAAATGTCAGAGAAAGAAGAAAACTCAGAAAGACAAGAAGACTCAGAAAGAGAAGAAAACTCAGAAAGAGAAAATAGTTCATTAGAGGAAACAGTGGTAAATAAAGATGACCCTACATATATCTGTGACTCATCGAGCAGTCAAGATAATTCATATCACTCTGTGTCCGAAAAAGAAAATGAGTCTATCATAGAGGAGGTAGTTCCAGTGGAGGTGATTAGTAAGCGTCAGAGAAAACCCATTGAAAGGTATGGTGTATCCAATCTATGTGTTTTGGATGAGCTGGAATCCAGTGGTGGTGAACTCAGCTATGAAGCAGCAATGAACGGACCGGAGAAGGAAGAATGGAGACAGGCCATGATGGATGAACTGAAAGCTTTCGACGACAACCAAGCATGGGAATTCGTAGACAGAAGAGAAGCTGATAGGGTAGTGCAGTGTAAGTGGGTATTTAAGAAAAAATTCGAAAGTGATAATAAAGTGAGATACAGGGCAAGACTGGTTGCGAAAGGGTATACTCAGAAACATGGACAGGACTACAACGAGACATACTCACCAGTACTTCGATACTCAACTTTAAGACTTTTATTTGCGATGAGTGTAAAACTTAACTTTCAAATTACTCATTTAGATGTAACTACAGCATTTCTGAATGGCTATCTGAATGAAAATGTATACATGAAAGTACCACCTAATTTAGAGTGTAAAGATAATTATGTTCTAAAATTAAAACGTGCGATCTATGGCTTGAAACAATCCGCTAGGGCTTGGAATTCAAGAGTAAATGATTGTTTATTGAAAGCCAACTTTGTAAAGTCAAGATTAGAACCATGCCTGTTTATAAAAAAATTTAAAAAGGAACAGATTCTTATAGCAATTTTTGTAGATGATTTTTTCATTTTTTCAAACAGTAATAACATGCTAAATGAGCTAAAAATGATGTTAATGTCAAAATTTAAAATTAAGGATCTGGGACAAATAAAACAATGTTTGGGCATGAGAGTAAAAATGTATGAAAATGGCTGTATTTCCTTAGATCAAGAGAATTATGTAGATCAAATTTTAAGCAAGTTTAATATGACAAATTGCAATGTTGTCGATACACCAATTGAAATTAATTTAAAATTAGAAAAAAGTACAGATGTTTGTGAATCATACCCATATCAACAACTGATAGGTAGCCTGATGTATTTAAGTGTCTTAACACGACCAGATATCTCCTACAGTGTAAGTTATTTGAGCCAATTTAATAATTGTTATTCTTTAATCCATTGGAAACATGCAAAAAGAATTTTAAGATATTTATGTAAAACTAAATCTTATGGGCTAATGTTTACTAAAGATAATTGCAATTTAGAAGGTTTTGTTGATGCAGACTGGGCCTCAAATACTTTGGATAGAAAATCCTACACAGGTTTTTACTTTAAGTTCTCAGGAACCGTTATTTCATATGAATGTAAGAAGCAACCAACTGTAGCTTTATCAAGCACAGAAGCCGAATATATGGCGATAGCGGAGGCATGTAAAGAGGCTATTTATTTAAAAAATCTATTGTCTGAAATTGTACATTTTTGTGATTATGTTATCATTTTGTATAATGACAACCAAGGTGCTCAGAAGTTGACAGAAAATCCCCTGTTTCATAAAAGAACTAAGCACATAGATGTGCGTCACCATTTTGTTAGAGAAACGGTCGCTAACAATCTTGTGAAGATAATTCATCTGCCAACGTCTGAAATGCCTGCAGACCTACTGACTAAAGGGTTAAGTAGTGTTAAGCATAACTATTTTGTAAAGAAGTTAGGTATTCAAAATATTGTTTGATGGCTGTATGCTATTAGTTTATTTTTGATTATTTATCATATTGTAACTACAAAAATTAAATGTTTAGATTATTTTGATAAGTGGAGGTGTTAGAACTATATCAAAATAATATATTTAAAATACTACTAGCGCCATCTCTGATGCACTAGTGTAGTTGTCTACCTACCTGCCGATTTGCTACAAATAAAATGTTAGTCTATGCAAAGCCACTACGCGTGTTTTATTAAATATTACAGAATAATCTTTAAATTATAATAAATAATACTCGTACTTATGGTATAAGTATAAGTATATAAGGTATAAATGGTTGATGACCAGATGAGGCTCTTTTTAAAAATGCCACTAATTTAGGATAGGTGTCGATATGTATGTATGTCTTACTTATGGTATAAGTATAAGTATATAAGGTATAAATGGTTGATGACCAGATGAGGCTCTTTTTATAAATGCCACTAATTTAGGATAGGTGTCGATATGTATGTATGTCTTACTTATGGTATAAGTATAAGTATATAAGGTATAAATGGTTGATGACCAGATGAGGCTCTTTTTAAAAATGCCACTAATTTAGGATAGGTGTCAATATGTATGTCTTTTTTCATCTTTATTGTTGCTTTTAGCATTGAATACGTACTCCATAGATTGCTTGATTTCTTGGTCTCGGATAATTCAATAAAATATGCCAGCAAAACGTTTTCGGATAAAGTTTTGAAAGTTTTGGCTCCTTTAGCTAGTCGCCATGTGTTAAACATATCGTACTGTTTCAAATACTTCTCGCGTGATTGTTGAGGGAGAAAGCTCATTTTCCCATTATAAACTGTTTCAGTCAATTCTGATGGCGTCAAATAAACTTCTTCGTCGCTAGAATCACTCGTTTTAGGGGTTTTACTTGTTTACAATTTTTTTAGTTTTAACAATATGTTGTGAAAAGAAAATGGCGCGCGCAAAGCAAAAAAAAAAGTAAGTACATAAAGAAGGTTCCGAGTCTGAGTTTTTAACAAATTAAAAAAGGTTGTATGATAGATTCCGCACCATGGAGGTAGAAGTAAATAGGTTTAATGATGTTTTGAATTCACAAACTTAGTGCACACGATGTTCTAAATTTGAATTTATACTTTATCCTCTAGCGGATAAAAACGGCTTTTGCACTCAGATATCGAAGAGTAAATAGGTATACTCTTTCTGAGATGGGGGGATGAAAAGAATATTACATCACGTAAGAATATTACATTTAACGATAGCAATTCGTAACATTAATTCCTTGAAAATATGTGAATCCAGGATATGTGGATCATAAGAATATATGAATTTAGGGTTAATATGTCTACCTAGGACAAACGGTCCGATTAGGCAGGTCCAACTTTGCGAGAGAGGTCAATCGTCGTATCCAACTCGGCTGGGCAGCATTCGGGAAACTTAAAAGCGTCTTCTCGTCCAATATACTCCAGTCCCTCAAGTCGAAAGCTTACGACCAGTGTGTGTTACCAGTGATGACTTACGGCACTGAGACGTGGTCCCTAACTATGGGCCTTATAAGGAAGCTCAAGGTCACGCAACGAGCTATGGAGAGGGCTATGCTCGGAGTCACTCTACTAGATCGAATAAGGAATAAAGAGATACGTAGACGTACGAAAGTCACCGATATAGCACAGAGGATTAGCAAGTTGAAGTGGCAGTGGGCAGGCCACATAGCACGTAGAACGTATGGCCGATGGGGCCGAAAGGTTCTCGAGTGGAGACCACGCACCGGCAAGCGCAGCGTAGGAAGACCAGCCACGAGATAGGCAGATGACCTCATACAAGTGGCAGGAAGACGCTGGATGCAAGCCGCTTCTAATCGGTCTTTTTGGAAATCCATAGGGGAGGCCTATGTCCAGCAGTGGATTTTTTATGGCTGAGATGATGATGATGATGATGATAATTATTAAGTAGTCTTATATTTACATATACATTTCGGTGAGTGTGCGTCTAATTTGCATGATCTCATTCCCCCATGCCGATTTTTCTATCGTACAGCAAGAAACACGAAAAAATATTCCAAAAACCAATACGAAACGCTTATCTCCACTTTCATTGTGCGACTTGTGCGTACCTCTAAAATATGGAATACGCTTTATGAATGTGTTTTTTAATACATGATAGATCTACGATTTACCACCAACTCGCCTGATGTTATGCTACGGTATGGCCGAGGATGGAGCTCGTCGATCTAGAAGATATTCACTCTATCTAGCCTTGAAAATTCCAAGATTGTAGATCTCAGGAAACAGAGAGAGATGGCGGCAAAGAACTCCATTCTTGTGCAGTACGCAACAGAAATGTGGATCGATATCGCTGAGTACGGATTTTTGGCATTTTAACGAGAAATAGGTGGTAATTCGCCGACTTTCTGCTAGTCCTGTAGTGAAATGGGGAGGGTGGAATTAGGTCGTGAAGCTCTTGCGCACATTCTCCGAAATGAATCCTGTAGAAAATAGACAGACATGCTACTTTACGGTGGTGCTCGAAACTAAATAGCTTCTTGGCAGCTAGTTTATCGTCACCGATTAACCTCACAACTCGCTGGTCCACTGATTCTAAAGCTTCCAGCTGATACTTGGCTGATCCATCAAAAAGGTGCCAGCTAGTACTCCATACACGATCGGACCTGTGCTTGATACAGATGAAGCAGTTGTCCCGGTTGTGCGGAATAGGTTTTCTCTAGGCAAGCGCAATCCATCGTAGACCGTAATTATCACTTAACACCAGGCGAGTTAACGATCAAGAGCAAAACTGTTTTCGAAAAAAAAAACGTATTAATGTGATGTATAATCGATACGCCTTTATTCTTACAGGTGTAAAACTTTGGGCTAATACTAAAGATCGTAACGAATTTAGAAACGCTGTATCCAATATAGTTCCTTTGGGTGGTGTTCCTTACTGTGCAGAATGTCCAATGTCTGGTATTAAACGCGCTATAGAATTAAGCCTGCCGAAATCACAGATAATTGTCTTTACGGACGCCACGGCTAGAGACTACTATATGTTTGAAGAAGTGAAAAAAATGGCACAAGAGAAAGAATGTCAGGTAATAAAAATATACTTTAAATATTTGAAAATATACCGTTAAAATAATGTATTATAATAAAATGCATGCATGTACACACAGAGCGACACAGTACCATGTGAATACAACAGCACAGAAATAAGATTAATATGCAGTAATTTACAGATTATAGTAATTTTTTAAAATTGCTATTTAATGTAGAGTTATTCAACAGTAGACCATAGACGAAATATGCAATGCGATATAGCAAAGCGAATAGCAAGTTGAAGTAACAGTGGGCAAAGCAAAGCACGCAGGACTGACACAAGATGGACCGAGATGTCCTTGAGAGACTAAACAAAAGCGTAGGATAATCAGTCACAAGGTAGAGACTGCTACATCGGAGATGTGGCAGGACGCTGATTCCACGCCGCGCCGATTCCGTCTGGTCTTTTTGACTGACTTCCAAAAAAGAGGAGGTTCTCAATTCGTCGGAATCTTTTTTTTAATGTATGTCCCCGATTACTCGAAGATACCCATACTGATTTGAAAAATTATTGTTTTTGTTTGAAAGGGTGGTCCCATAGAAATTTTATTAAAATCGGTCCAGTATTCTGGTTTTTATAACAAAATAACTGGAAAAATATGTCTATCATCTAAGTAAACTAAACGAATTGCGTGCTTTGAAGTCGATTTTTTAGTAATTTAAATTATTAAAAAATTACTTGTAAAAATTCATTTTAGGTCTATGTATAGCCAACTGTTACTTCTTTTTATGACGTTGAAGATATTTTTATGAATAAAATAAAATAATTGCAGATTGTGTTTGCATTGACCGGACAATGTGGAGAGTCCGATACTTCGCAAGCATACAAAGTTTACCAAGATTCGGCCGACGCCACGGGTGGACGAGTTTTTAATGTCAATAAAGGTGAAGTTAACAAGGTAAATGTTTTGTACTTAGCTAAGCTCACTCTCATTATTTGATCAAATAATAATGTAAACATTATTATATAAATACAAATGTGTATTTTTATTTGTACGACTTTAATAATGTTTACAGGAATACACGGAATAATATAACTTAAAAGAATCACAGGCACCAATTATCAGCAATACATTGCATTTTCCATACATCAGAGAAAACTGTTTTCTACACCTAATTATCCAATTTGCATGGTTCTTTTATTTGCATGATTGAAAATATAAATGTGTGTTCTTATAATAAATATGTTTTGTACAGTCCGCCGTGCCGTGTGACGACGTCCTGCAGTTAGTTGTAGAGTAGAAGATGGAAACTCTGCTCGATAGTTTAAGACGTATATTTGTAGGAAGTTGTTGCTAGTTGTACGCCTTAATGTCTACTCAATAAACTAATGTACAATTACTTATAAGGAAAACTATCACTTCCGTAGGAGCACGTATCTATCGATAAACGGCAACTGAGGAATGTGCCCTGTACGTTTGAGATCGTACAGTTTTGTTTATTTATTTATTTTTTAAGTTAACGATTACTAGATAATCATTATGTTCTAATGAGTGCGCAGTAGTGCAACTAGTTATACAAACATTACAACACGGTATCTCTAGTACAACTAGTGTAAATCATAAAAAAATATAAAAAAACTGAGAGAAAAAGTGAGAATACAACTGTTTGCAGGTTTTAAGTTATGTGAAGAAGACGGTAACAGGACGACGAACAACTCCTGTTGACAAAAAGCTTTCACCTGGATCACACAGCATTCCTGTAAGTATTTCACCTGGATCACACATCATTCCTGTAAGTATTTCACCTGGATCACACAGCATTCCTGTAAGTATTTCACCTGGAGTACACAGCATTCCTGTAAGCATTCCTGTATTTGCAACTCAGGCATCGCCATTATAAATTGAATTCCAAATCTGAGCGACTAGACCAATTTAAAATATTTTTAACAGACTTCAAAAATGGAGTAGGTAAGTTATCAATTTCCTTGTATTTTTAGGGTACGGAAGTACCTCTAAAAAACGAAACTCTTATAGGATCACTTTTTTGTCCGTCTGTCCGTCCGTCCGTCCAAGTGTCAAGACCGGGTGTCTCGGGAGCGCGTGAAGGTATCAAGTTGAAATTAAAACCTTACATGCAGATCCATAGTCTCTTGCTGCAAAGAGAAAAATCAAACTTTTCAGTTTTCATTAAAAAAAGTTACAGCCGAATATGTCGCAATAAAACGCATATTTCGACACTCGCAAGGGAATCAAAACCTATGGGGTACACGTTAACCTATAACTGTGAAATTTGGCAAGAAGCATTGTCATATAGTACACATAAAGAAAAAAATCCGAAAACTACATTTTTTATTTAATCACAAAAATATGCAAGGAAGGAGGGTCCAAATTTGAAAGTGTTTTAACCATATCATGTGGGGAATCATAAGAAAGAGCTTTATTAGCACAAGCAATAACAGGTTTTTAAATATTTACTATATATATTTTTCGCTTTATGAAGAAAAATATAAAAAAAACCCTTTTTATCTACTAGTTTGTACGGAACCCTTGGTGGGCGAGTCTGACTCGCACTTATCCGGTTTTTTTTAACCCCCGATCAAAAAGAGGGGTGTTACAAGTTTGACGTGTGTCAAAATTAATTTTTAAAAAGAGGGGTATGTCAGCTGGTTGTCTGTGGCATAGTAGCTTTCAAAGGGATGGACCGATTTTGATATAGTTTTTTTTATGTGAAAGAGGATTTCATCAAGAGTGTTCTTAGCTATGTTTAAGCAAAATCGGTTAAGCCGTTTTTATTTGTCGAGGGGTTTTTTGAGTGTTTTAAACGTATGAAAAACTATGTTATCTAAGTAAACGTAATTACGTATTTTCAAGTCGATAATTTCGGTTTTTAAAATTTTCATAATTATTTGCTGTAAAACAATCTAAATTAGGTTTAAATTGAAAGGAAAATATCTGTAGGGCCCAGCTGATTATATGATAAATAATATACATTTTCTTCTTCAGTTCAATGCTGATTCGCTTATGGGACAGTTGATATTATCATTTACTTCCACTTCAGCAAGTGATCCTTCTGTGAGTGTAAAGGGACCAGATGGAACTAACCTTCCTATAGACATTCTTTTCCACTCGGCTAAAGCTAAGGCAAGTATATATTTTACATAAAAGCGCTATAATACAAGTCAAATCCACACTTGTTTGTTTCTGTTTGTTTACGCAATAATATCATTGCAATTTATTGCGTTTTGGATAGTAATTCTTCTTTTTTTGAATCGTGTCTATTTATTTTACTATTAGCTACTTTACTATGAACGAAATGGAGTAACAATTGCTCTCTTTTATTTTTTTAATAATTGTTATTTATTCATAATCCAGGCTTACTCATTCAACGTGAAAAAGTCAGGGACCCACACACTTGAAGTGACTACCACGGCGCCAACTCGAGCTGAAGTCTCCGCTGAGTCTGGTGTGGATTTTAAACATGGATTTTCTACATACAAGCCGTCATCCATTGTAGACACCAGTACGATACCTGCACCAGGTAAGCATTCTTCTTTAAATTATTTTACAATTATTTTACCAATTATTTTACTTATATTTCAATAGAACTATAAAAGAAAATCTCATCAAGTAAAATAGCATAGCTCCATTTTGATTACGCCATTCATATCTGTGCCTGTCTAATTGAAGTTGTTTAAGCAAACGTCTGCAGAAGTATATATTTTGTAGTAACCGATCTGTTAAAATTGAAATGATTACAGGTGCCAAATCACATCTGTCAATAAAACTCAACGAAGGTGACATAACGTTGAAATCTGTTCAAATTCTGGACTTGGACGGCAATGTGAAGATGGAATTGCCGCTACAACTATCAGACAATGGAACCAAGTTCTACACGACCGAAGCATTTGACCCGCCAGAAATTACGTTTAGGATAGCGGTCAGTATTTTTATCCGATTGCGTAAGTTGTGTTAAGTTTTTTGAGTGTATGTATGTATGTACTACCTACTACCTACAGCCTAAACGGCTTGACCATTTTTAATATGCGAGATGTCGCTAGATTCGTCTTCACTTCTTGAGTGTCATAGGCTATATGTTTTTGTAATAATAACATAAATATAATTCTTACAAAAATAAAAGCCTCCAACAGTCTATTTTGTTACAAACAAGTAATTTTACTAGAATTATTCTAAATAATGCTCTTTAATAATCTTTTACAGCAATTTTAAGCGTACTTTCTAAAAAAAACGCACACTCAACAGCGTATTAAGCGTGACGATAATAGTAAGGTAGACTGCTTTGCTGAAAACTGTTTTTCTGCAATCGAGCATTTTGTTTTTCTTTTACTACGCATACTTGTTAATGTTGTAGTTTATACATAGACAGAAATTTATTATAACAAAATAACATACTACACAAAATACACAATAGTAGATTGTTATACAAGGGGCTAAAACGACCCATTGTAACGTAACGAGGTAGATTTTCAATCCCGAGCTTTAGCGAGGGAGTAAATAGAAACCGAGTTACAATGGGTTTTTAGCGCCGTGTGTTACACTCTACTTTTCACTACGATTGCGAGAAAATAAAATAATCCAATACAATGATTCAAATTTTATTTTTATTAAAAATGAAATGTACAATTTGTACAATTCTGGATATTTAACGAGAAGTTTGCCAAGAGAATTTAAATATATTCCAAAGAGATTATTCTACTTTTGAATAAAGACTGTTTAGTGTATGTAGGCTCTTTGGTAACAGATAAAATTTTAAAAAAATATTACTTTTTCCCCTAGAGCTTAAAATGCAATTTTTTTCCCGCTTTACTACGCTACAATGTTGAATGATGATGACTTTAAGAGCAAGAGGAGTGAAAAATGTTTTTGTCGCAATCCGGCCCCAGCTCAGCATAAAGGTACTGATACACATGCTCATTATTAGCACAAAAGCATGTCATTATTGAGCAATTGCTAATTAGTACCTAGCATATGTGTCAATGCATTGCTAGAAATAAGCAAGCTCATTTCTAGTATGTATTTCTTACGCATGCTAATAACCATACTTTTTAATAGCAAATATATCAGTACCCTAATGCTAGTTGTAAACATTGTAAACAACAAGCTAATTGTAAACAACCAGCGCTGGTTTTAAGCTGGGACCGGTAGGGTTTATGGTGGTTCACTTTCCATACAAAAGTAATAATTTACCAATTATAGACAAAAAGAGTTTTTACAATGAAGTATTAAGTAATGTAATTAAGTAGTTTTTGTATGTTGGTTCATTTAGACTTGTTATTTTTAATATCGGTATTTTCTTTAATTTTCGGTAAATCGCGTTTGTTGAAAAAGAAATAACATGAGATTAACACGTTCGCTGACAGTACGTCGATAGGCGGGAAATTTAAAATGTTGGGTTATGACAGTACGTCGAAGGACGGGTTTATTTTTGTGAGTAGTTAGTGACAGACGTGAGTGAACCGTAGTTTTTATTTAAAATGTGTGAAAACCACGTTAGTTTCCATAGTAAAATTCTGTGCCAATCACTGACATCAAATGTTTCGTTACACTAATGTCCTTGGTGCCATCAAAGACAGGGAAATTATTGCTTGCATTGTTAAAAGCAATAATGGCCCTAACAAAATAGTTAAAAAATATGTAAACGTTGATTTACAGATTATTGGTTGCACTGCAGAAAACGAATGTAACATAACCAGAGTGGCACCTACTCCAATGGACGTTGATAAAATCTTACCAGGTAATAACTTAAAAACAGTAGGTATGCTAAATTCACAACGCGCTTAAACGCTTATACACAACGCTATAACACAAATAATAACTTTTTACAAAAAAAAAAAAATACCTCCGAAAAAACTGAAAAGCATAAAATAATAAACCTTTTTTATTTAACTTTAATAACTAAGTCCTTAAAGTAATGTAAGTATACCTAAGTAATTTTGAGTCGGTCCGAGTACAAGACCAGAATTCAGAGGCAATTCCATTGAAGAGAGGCGTGAGGCAGGGAGACGTCTCTCCGAAACTGTTTACCGCCGGTTTGGAAGATGCCTATAAGCTTCTGGAATGGAAAGGGCTCGGCATGAACATCACTCACCTTCGGTTTGCCGACGAAGTAGTAGTCATGGCAAAGTCGATGGAAGAGCTCAGTACGATGCTCGAAGACCTCAATAGAGTTTCCCAAAGGGTGAGCCTCAAAATGAACATGGACAAAACGAAGGTTATGTCGAACGTCCATGTAGTGCCCACCCCAATATCTGTGGGGAACTCCACTCTTGAAGTTGTTGACGAATACGTCTACCTAGGACAAACGGTCCGATTAGGCAGGTCCAACTTTACGAGGGAGGTCAATCGTCGGATCCAACTCGACTGGGCAACGTTCGGGAAACTTAAAAGCGTCTTCTCGTCCAATATTCCCCAGTCCCTCAAGTCGAAAGTTTACAACCAGTGTGTGTTACCAGTGATGACATACGGCACTGAAACGTGGTCTCTAACTATGGGTCTTATAAAGAAGCTCAAGGTCACGCAACGAGCTATGGAGAGAGCTATGCTCGGAGTCTCTCTACGAGATCGAATCAGAAATGAAGAGATACGTAGACGTACAAAAGTCACCGATATAGCACAGCGGATTAGTAAGTTGAAGTGGCAGTGGGCAGGGCACATAGCACGTAGAACTGATGGCCGATGGGGCCGAAAGGTTCTCGAGTGGAGACCACGTACCGGCAAGCGGCAGCAGCCGGCGGCAGCGTAGGAAGACCAGCCACGAGATGGACAGATGACCTCATACAAGTGGCGGGAAGACGCTGGATGCAAGCCGCTTCCAATCGGTGTTTTTGGAAATCCATGGGGGAGGCCTATGTCCAGCAGTAGACTTCTTATGGCTGAGATGATGAGATGATGATGAAAAAAGGTTTATTATTTTATGCTTTTCAGTTTTTTCGGAGGATTTTTTTTTTTTGTAAAAAGTTATTATTTTACAATTTTTTGTGGCTTTAGTCTACTAATTACTACATGCTTAATCTTTTATTACTTTTAAAATAGCTACCTACCTTATAATACACAACTCAGCATTAAAATCTGCGAGTGAACAATAAATCACCCCTATTTTCCCACCCTTAGGGTAGATTTTTTTCCAAATTTATACGGGTCCAACTTCGAGGTCCTATCCAATAAAAATAATTATCAAAATTGGACTGCTCTGTTATTTTCGTTACGGAATTTTTGGATTCGGTCTCCACGCTCAAGGCCCGCGAAGCTATGCAATAGCTTAAAAATATACGCGTCGACTTGAGAACCTCCGCCGTTTTTTCGTCAGTTAAAGTTTCGTAAGTAAAAATAGCTGGAATCGATTTGACAAAAACACTTAGCTGAATTATAAATGTGAAAGTTTGTATATTTTTGAGAATTTTGTAGCTAACCAAGAGCTCCTCATCTCTTTCGTAGTATTAATGAAATCACAAAATAATATACGAACTTACCGAAAAAGTTACTTAGAAAACTTAACGAAAAACTTAGAACAATATCTCATGACCGTTTCAAGTTCTCTATCTCATTTTCGCAATTATCATTTCATATCAGCGTGAATTTTACGGAACTTTTCAAGCTTTACTCAAATTTGAGTAACGTTTTCAGCAAGACCGTTAGAACACAACAGAGAAATCTTTTTATTTCAGGTTCAATCAGTAATAAAGCTCCATCAATAACTGATATGGAAACTAAAATAAACGTTAACTATAGTGAACCGATACAACTAACTTGTGAAGTCAGTGGGTACCCCCCACCTGAAATTACTTGGAAAAATATGGAGACAGGAGAAAATTTTGTCAACAAGGTAATTTGAACATTAGACAATATTATAGGTATATAGCTTTACTAGCCACACGCCTCATTTTACTCAGGATAGAGAAAGCACTACTGCGTACTGCGTCTCCAATTGCAGGCATAGTTTGTAAAGGCATGCAATTTGGAGACATGTAATTCAGACGGTACGTTACTTATGTGGTATCTTTTTATACGTAACTAGTTATATATTATTTTTTGACAAATAATTCGGAAAGTATTTCACTGGACTTATCATAATTATATTTGTATGTTTCTATACCATGTCTTATAGCCTAAACATCTCGATTGATATTTGATGAACAGTATCATTAGACAAATATTTACTTTTGAAGTGTCCATAACTACATTTTATGTGATCGCGTATGTTGTTTTTCTTCTAAAAAAAACAGAAATGCCGTACAAATTTTATTGACCTACGATAACATTTACACCTTAGTGAAATTCTATAAAATTATTTTTAATATGCTTACAGACATTGCCGGGCAAAACATTCCCATACGATCACATTAATATTCTTTACATAGAAAGTGCAACCATAAACGCGACATATGCATGTGAAGCGAAGAATACAGTTGGATCAAATTCTAAACAAGTATCAGTTGAAGTGGCCTCTAAAAGATATTTAAATATCACAGACCATAAAAGTAAGTTTACATCATTAGATTTTATAGTGAATCAGTATTTGCTTAAAAGTTTACAGAATAAAAAAACAATCAACCATCGCCAAAAACCTTTGAGGTAAGTACACATCTCAGTAGTCTATTGTGGACAATTATTTATAATATGACATAGCTACAGAAAACTACACGTGTATAATTCGCACATTATTATCAGTTGACAGGCCTCATGGCTCAGTGGTAGAACGACTGCTTCCTGAGCTGTAGGTCGTGGGTTCGATCCCCACCCAGGGCAAACATTTGTGTGATGAGCATGGATGTTTGTTCTGTGTCTGGGTGTTTCTATGTAATTTAAGTATGTATTCACGAAAAAAAAGTATATATGTATTCTATCAACCATCTAGTTTCCATAGTACGAGCTCTGCTTAGTTTGGGCTAGATGGCGTTGTGTGAAATGTCCTCAAAAAAAAAAGTTATCTGCAATTCTTGTATATATCCATATATATAAAAATCACTTGTTGTTCGTTTGTCTTGCTAAAACTCGAGAACGGCTGGGCTGATTTAGCTGATTTTGGTTTTGAAATGTTTGTCGTAGTCCAGGGAAGGTTTAAACGTTGAGAAAATATCTGGTCCACTCATTGATAGGTGATACGAAGTACGCCGGGTCAGCTACTTAGTATGCATATAAATTATATAATCTGAATCTCGGAAACGGCTCCAACGATTATAATTAAATTTGGTTTGAAGGTAGATTAGGGGACGATAAATTGATCTTGCTAGGTTTCATTTTTAGTGAACCCGGGTTTGCTCGTATTTCAGTCATAAAAAATCCGTGTGAAGCTCGGTCGCCCAGATACTTTAATACATAACCGTCATCATACACTAACTATCAAACATTGTTTTTTTGTATTCCTGAATATTTTGTTGTAAATTTTGTGTTTTGGCTTCTCTTTTATTACCTTAGGTGTATATTATGTGTTAGTTTACCACTATTTTTCCAATTTAGTTCTGTACACAGATCTATTGTAAACTTTAATTCAACGCTATAACATATATTACGTTATAAAATTACATCATATTACGCTATAAAAATTTCTGCAATAACATAATACGTAAAGCTAAAATTATCTATGATAATAATAATCTGACTAAAAATCACAACAACCCTAAAGAATTGTGGAAAACTATTAAAAACATCTGTGAATTTCCCAGCTCTAAAAATAACGCACAAATACTCCTTCAAAAAGATAATAACCCACAAGAATCTGTTAACGCGTGCAACCAACACTTTATCGGCAAAGGCTCTAAACTTGCGTCGGACATTCTCAACAAGACGGCAACAACTGAGGAAGAACTTAGTCATAAGGTGAGATTTGAGCGACACTGTTCAGACTCCCTATTCCTTAGCCCTACAGATATATCCGAAGTAGACGACATCATGAAGAATCTTAAACCTAATAGTGCCCCAGGGAAAGATTCTTTTAATTCTGCACTACTTAAATACATTAAAAACTCTATCCTGGTGCCTTTGGTACATATATGCAACTTAAGCATGACTTCGGGGACATTTCTGGACTATTGGAAAACTGCTGTGGTGTCTCCCATACACAAAGGTGGCCCTAAAGACTGTGTGGAAAATTACCGCCCTATATCTCTGCTATGCATTCTTTCTAAGGTATTAGAGAAAATAGTCAACAAACGCCTAGTTGAATTCCTTGAAAAGAAAGAACCGCTGGCAGACCGCCAATTTGGGTTTAGGCGCGGTAAGTCCACAGAAGACGCAGTGCTACTTTTAACTCGCACGTTATCTCAACATATGGACAAAGGAGACCGGTGCCTGGGGGTATTTCTTGATTTGGCGCGCGCGTTTGACACCGTCTCCATCCCTATACTCCTAAAAAAACTTGAATGTAGGGGTATTCGAGGTATAGCCCTGGATTGGTTTGCCAGTTTCCTGAAAGGTCGTCAGCAGCAAGTTAAAATCGGTGATAGCATTAGTGAGCAGTTAGAAATTACCTTTGGTGTACCTCAAGGGGGGATACTATCGCCGACACTTTTTACTATTTATATGGACGATCTGCTAAACATAAATATCCCAAATGCTTCTCTGATTTGCTACGCTGACGATACGGTAGCTATTTTTCACGGTCGTAACTGGCAAAGTGCTGCAGCCGCCGCTGAATCTGGAATGGCTAAAATAATGGAGTGGCTAAATTCAAACTTACTAACACTTAACTTTAATAAAACAAATTTTATAGGCTTTCACATAACGCGAGCAACAGAACCTAATTTCGAACATATTAAAATCCACTCCAACTCCTGTCGTTCACGAGACCCTCACTCACTTAACAGTAATTCCACCTGCCTGTGTAATGATATCAGCCGTGTGACAGTTAATAAATATCTAGGGGTTCAAGTTGATCAAAGACTCACTTTTGAAAAACATATCTCCTTTGTTTCGAAAAGGGTACGAAAACTCATTCATGTTATGAAAAAACTCAGACCTGCTGCCTGTCTTAAAGTAACATACCTAGTGTATGTCGCCCTGTGCCAATCTCTCATTGAATATTGCATCGGTGTGTGGGGTGGAGCTGCCGTGAGCCACATGATTGCTGTAGAAAGAGCTCAGCGGGCAGTCATAAAAGTTATGCTGGGGAAACCGAGGCTATTCCCAACTGAGCTTCTCTACCAGGAATCAAAATTGCTCACGGTTAGGCAACTCTTCATCATGCGCTCGTTAGCTAGGACTCACAATCCAGACTTGCCTCCGCCTAGAAGAAATACGCGAGTTAACCAAATCCCACTCCCAAGAGTTAGGACTGTATTCGCACGCCGCCTACCTCCATACATCCATATGTTTACATACAATTCTTTGCTCAAACACCATGACCTTAGCGAAACCACCCGCAAGAAAGCCGCTCGCAATACAAAATTATGGCTACTCAATCTTACTTACAAGGATACCGAAAAGCTAGTAAAGGTATATGACGTTGACGACTAACCCATACTCGCCCACACAGAAACACACTCCCCACTCCAACACACACAAACCCACGCATCCGTGCACACATCACACACATTTACACTCACTCTCCTCATGCATATCCACTCACAACACTACATTACCGTCCGTTTTAAAAGGCCAATAATAATACAACAATAATTTATTTATTTAGTCTTATTTTATTTATTCAGTTATTTGAAAATGTATAATGAAAAATGTAATGTTATGTAATTAATTTCTATAATTTATTTTTATGTCAATAATCTTAGTAACAATAATGGTATCATAACTGCTAATTAATTTAATATCATGTAATTTAATCTTATAATCAATATTTTAAATTCTCAGATTTCTCAGTAAAAAGTTAAGTGACTGTAGCGTGCGCATTCTACTTAGTAATTATTCAGCATAGGGCCTCAAGATACAGGCTTTGCCGAGTTTGAGGTCCACCGTTAACTGCAGTAATATGTCAAATTTCGTCTTGTGAGAAAATAAAATTATTTGTATTTGTAAAAAATTATTTGTATTTGTTGTATTTGTAATTAATTCTTAATAAAATAACACAGTTTTAATTTTCAGGTATAATTTGAACCCTCATTCCGTGCATAAAGACACTATTTTTTTGTGATTAAATTAAAATTGTCCTGTTTTCGGATTTTTTCCTATATTTGTACTCTAACATAATGCTTCTAGCCAAATTTCAGAGTTTTAGAGTTCTAGGTCAACGGGACGTACCCCATAGGTTTTGATTCCCTCGCGGGTGTCGATATGGAATTTGGACATGGACATATTCGGCTGTATTTTTTTTTTACGAATACTGAGAAATTAGATTTTTCTTTCTGCAACAAGATACTTGGATCTGCGTATATGCATGAATTTCATTTCTTAAGAATAATAGTTTTAACTGATGGCATACTAAAATATAATAAATATACTAAGGTTTTAATTTCAACTCGATACCTTCACGCGTTCCCGAGATAAAGGTCTTGACACACGGACGGATGGACAGACGGACAACAAAGTGATCCTATAAGGGTTCCGTTTTTTCTTTTGAGGTACGGAACCCTAAAAAGTATGTCATACAAAGTAAAAATATATACTGTTCAAATATGTACTTATAGTACCAAGTCAATAAACATAAAGTTTACCGTCAAATTCAAATTCAAATTCGTTTATTAGATAAAAACGGAAAAAGACCAATTACAATTATCTCACAATATTAAAAAATTATTCTTAAACAATTCATGTCTGAGGATTACCAAATATTCATTACAAAAATCTCAAATGGGCAATACGCCTAGCATGTCAATACAAAAAAAGTGTGTCATACAAAGTAACATATACCGTTTGGGTAAGAACTCAGAGTACCAAGTCAATAAACTCAAAGGATACCGTCAAAATCCAAAGAATCGTCAGGCTTTCTACACCTGTCCCATTGATCCATAAAATTTTCGCAATAAGTCAAGGAGGTACTTAAAATAGTCTTCCAGTAATCACAAAAAATAACACATACTGGGTTGGCAGCAAGGAGTGCGTTTAAGTGGCGACGGACACGATTCGACATTAAAATTATCGCGCTCACTTCGCTCGCGCATTGTTACTGTTTTGACATAGAAGTACTGTGGGTAACACTTGTTAGATTTCGATTTAAAATAACCGCAATTTATTTTCCTATTTCAACAATAATAGTAGGTATCTAATGATAGGTAGGTTATACAGGTTAGGTTTAGTTACATACTAATTAGACGACCACAGAGGTTAGGATGAAGATAATAATTACACTAGTTAAAATATGTACCTGTGTACATTATGTATGTACATTATAGGATTAATTGCATAACTTAGTGAGAGTGGTAATTTTTTAAGTAGTTTTGCGAGTTGCCAGTAGTGGAGCGGGCGAGCGAGGGTGACGCGAGGGAGCGGGGGTAACGGGGATCGCATATGGATCGTATAGGGATCGTGTGTGCGTGTGGTATTAACAAATCTAGCGGCCTGTGGTCAATGAACCACAATTATCGAATTGTTAGGGTTGTCGTCATCATATCATCATAATCATCGCCGTTTTTTCATAACTACGCGAGTGAAACCGCGGAACGCAGCTAGTCTATAAATCGGGGATTATTGTTGATATATAATTTTTAGTTATTTTCCTATCATAATTTCAAAGAATCCCCCCAGTTGCAAATACTGTGATCTGCTCAATACAAACGGATTTATTTTTACTAGACAATAACTGTTAGAATTCAAACTCACGCTTCTTGTGACGGAAGTTCATCACATAACCGAGTTATTATCACTTTACGGTCAGGCCAAAATCGGTCCAGTAGTTTACCAAACCGCGCGTTTTGAAGTCGGTTGTTTCAATTTCTTAAAATAGATATTAATTCAATTGGTTGATTCAATTTCTTAAAATAGATAATATCTTCTAGATCAATGAGCTCCATCCTCAGCCACACCGTTGCTTAACATCAGGCGAGTTGGTGGTCAATCGTAGATCATACATTCATTTTTTTCTATCATGCATTGAAAAAAACGACAAAACTCGACAATTTGAAAAAATATGAATCAGGGAAAATATTGTATAAAAATGCATAAAAACATAAATTTCCCCGTTCAATTGTGTGGAAACAACTTAATCTCTGGCAATAATAATTATTAACATGCAATAAAATATTTCAGATTGTGTGCTTCAGTCATCTATGTTAACAACGAACAAAAAATTGGCACCGTTAATGCTTAATTCAAATCTTACATGGCTTACACCTGATATATTAGATGAAAAAATGATACTTCCGAAAGATACACAGATCATTTTCTTCTGTTCAAAGAAATTTACCAGGTTTCCAAAGAAGTATATCACAGCTTTTTGTGACAGTGGTACCAATTTTTTAATCGACGGAGTAAAATACGATTACTCAGATATTAAATGCAAAGATGAAGTATTAAGTGTTTCCCGTAGAACAGACACAATTTGTATGCCAGGAGATGATGGAAATGATACAGAGATAGTAAATATAGGATACGAAGTGATCGACGATGCTATAACATCTGTTTATGAAGTTTGTTTTAATAAAATAAGCGAGAGACCGATTTACGCCAAACACATCATGCAGAACTCTCTTGCTAACAATATGTTTGAAACTTTTCGGTCAGACGATGACCAATTTCAAATAAATTTTGAAGAAGCATATGAATGTGATAACCAACTTAATTATATATCACGTAAACTGTTGAGATGGTTCCACGGAGTTGATGGATGTTGTTTTTCTGAAAGGCAGCTCGTGAGTCCTAAAGATGTTTTTCCTGGTGTACCACAAAAATCTACGTTCAGCTATTTCAATGTTGTACCGCATTGGAGCACCTGCAATGTTAAGGTACTTATACTTCAAAATATTAGTTTTTAGTAAAGAACAGTATTTACTCAAATACAAGACGCCACCAAAAAATTTTGATCATGAAATGTTTTAATTGATTGTGTATTTATTTAACAGTTAAGAAGAGAAGGCAAACAGAACGTCACTTTTCCTATTTTTGACATATTGTTTTTTTTTTGTTGATTTGTGTTAGCTATAATGAGACTTTATTTACGACTTAACCATCATCGTCTTAAATTCTTTGTCTTCTTTCCGAAAGTGTAATAATAATTATGTGTCAGCGAGATGTTGACAAAATACAATACATAGGTATGTTAAATAAACAATGCTTAATGGTAAGTAACGTTTTTCGGTAAGGCCGATAGTGTCATATTTTAGAACCAGTATATATACCATATCTCATACTTGGTTTTTCCCTATACACGATATAGCCAGCTTCGAAAAATTTCGAATAACCTTTCAAAAAGCCACTTTTCAAGGTTTCGTAGAAAATAAGGAACCCCTATAGTTTAGCGAAAGTGTCTGTCCGCGGCTTTAAGACTAGAAAGTAAGTAGTAAGTACTAAAAAGCTGTATACATATTAATTGTATCGATAAAGGCATAAAATATAAAATAGAGAGCTACGTGGGGGGGGGGGGGGGGAGGGGGGGGGGGGGGGTTCGACGACTAACATCAGAAATATCTAATTTTAGTTAGATGGTATTCACAGATTTGCATATTATATTAAATTCTAGTGGTGCACTTAGATTTGAATACACCCATATTATTTATATGTATTGTTTCAGAAATATTAACGGAGTATAGTATAGTGGATACGAATAATTTATGTATATTGTAAAGTATAAGAATGCATAAATTTCACACAAAATTCTAGATGTATCTTAGGTAACCTATCTTTAATCCGAATTACATTTGTTTGAATCTTACTTGCCTGAATCCGTTTCATAGAACTGCCTGATTCTAGATGTTTTACTTGACACTAGTTTCCATAAGTTTGTAATTAGATAAATCAATTATTAGGTTAGGCTCTTTGTTTTTTTTTAATTATACACAAAAACTTTCGTATTATAGAGATTTGGTTATCAGACGGGTTGTCTAATGACCTTTCGGGATTTCTATAAAGTTTAATTTGAATTATTTTTTTCGGGAAATGTTATTCTATTCTATTCGGATTTTAGATAGGTAATCATATTAAGCTACAAGTTACCTATTTATAAACTCTGTAAAAGGATACTATTGTTTGTATAAAAACTAAAATTGATTTAATTTTAGAACTGGGACGAGGTGGAGCAGAGAGTAAGAAATTTTGCGACAAAATTGGACACTTTACTGGTTTGGACCGGAGTAGCAGGGGAGCTGACTCTTCCAACGAGATCTGGCACAACCAACATTCTCATATCAGATTCCAGCGAACATCAGCAAATTGTGCCCATGTTTTTGTGGAAGGTAAGCAAGGCCGTGTACGCACGTGCGAACAAATTTGTTGCGTTGCATGATACGCAAAAACGATGTTCGCACGTGCGTACCACTAAACACTTTGTTCGTCAAACATGTTAGTGACTACTAGATCCTACTGGTATGTTCTGTATGGACGGTGTTTGAAGAGCTTTCCGCTATTTCACAATCGACCATTTCCAACGGCGCCGCCATGGCTATCAAGATAAAACTTCACGACTGTCGTGCGCCCACTCGATTCGAACTATGTTCGCGTTCGTGTTCGAGTATGCCGTTCATACGTACGAACCAAATGTTTAAAATTTTGGCAGATTTCGCAATTTTAAGTGATTTTACAGACGTTATTTCACGGTTAAAAAAATATTTTTTCCACAAGCTTAAGCACTTTGAAGATCAATTTAACTAAAAAAAACAATGTACTTATATTTATATAAAAACAAATCATAATTTTATAAATGGAGAAAACGTAAAATCAAGTAAATTATTCAGCGCTAAAATGCATCAAGCGCATCCACGCGCCCTCACTGTTACACGCAATCTGAAGTTGGTTATCATATCTCGACAAACACTTGACCAATTCTGTTCATTTTTACCACATTAAGTACAAGTTGTAATAATTGTGTACTTTACCTAACAAATATCATTAAAGTCAGTTGGTAATTAACGCCACAATAAATTTCCCTCCTTTTTATGGGAACCAATATCTTATCAAAAATCGCCGACGTTTTTTTTTTTTATAATCCATAAAACCTATATACCAAGTTTCATAAAAATTGGTTCCAAATTACGCCCTGTACGCGATTACGAACATACAATACAAACTGACAGACGAAAAAAAATTTGGCCAGTTGATGCTCGATCTGATCTGATCTGAGCTGATCGCTCGCTCGTTCAATAATAAAAAATAAAAAAATCGACTTCAAAACTGAAAAATAAAAAATAACAACTGATACATAGTACCGACATTTTCGTGGGTACGTACCTAATTAGATAGACGCCCAGTTTTTAGTATGTCAGATCCTTTTACATACCTAGTATGAGTATAACCTACCAAATTTTTTTAAAATCCGCCCTGCAGTTTGAATTGCGTCGATAAAACGCTTTAATTTTAAAACTTAAAATGTTCATATCTTGAAATGTACTGAACCGATTTTGATAAAACTTGAATTGTTCCCTAATCTGATGCGGATACTTTATTCAATACAAAAAGATTAAACGAAAGACGCGGCGAAACGGGGAGCATGATGACTGTTTTAGAGGAGTTGTAAACGCGTTTCTTTTATTTAGACATCCGCTGCTAGTGCCACTGAGCAAGTAAAGTAAGAGACGGGACCAAAAAGACGCAAGCTTCTATGGAGTTATGGTAACAACGTTATTGAACGGATTCCTATCGGTTTTGGCGGCTGTTGTGTACGGGCATCATACAGGTTACGTACGGACAACATACGGGATGCATATGGGCAACATACGGGTTGCATACGGGCATCATACGGGATGCATATGGGCCAGTTGATCCATTTTGGTGGGCATAGTAGAGCGTATCGTGTTGTTTTCCGTGCCTGATATGTTCATAGCACTGCATGGTATGGTACGCTATAGTGGGCAGACACCTTGAGTGGCCAAGAACAGGGAAACACGCAGTTCCGTAGTTAGTGCTGTAATCTAAAATAAATCTACTTGGAGAGTATTGTTTGTTTAGGCTACTTTGCAAATAGGTCAATGACCTCTGTATTATTACGACTTAAGTGTTTTACATAATTATATTAACATAATTCTAAAATATAATTAGATAAACATGGTGTATAGTAATTGTAAATGTATAATTATAGTTTAAAAAATTGAAGCAACCGACTTCTCATGGATCCCATTGTCAGAACTGGACCAAATTATAATGGGACCACACGGGAAGTACCGGCTTTCAAATAAAAAAAAATCATCAAAATTGGTTCACCCAGTCAAAAGTTATGAGGTAACAAACATAAAAATAGAATAAAAACAGTCGAATTGATAACCTCCTCCTTCTTGGAAGTCGGTTGAAAAATCTATCAGATCCGTTTATTATGAAATAAATCTATCAGATCGTCAGTTACAAATGAATTTAATTTACGATACTAAAGTTCAAAACCACAAAAGTAGAAACAAATGGAAAAAAAAAATTATCTCATTTGAAAGATATAAGCATTAATCCATTCACTAGTACCTAATGTACATTTTATAGATTTTGTGTATGATTTATATTTTTTGTATGATTTTTATTTTGTGTTGTATGTTTTTGTCACAATAAATTTCTGTCTATGTCTTATTCCAATATTACCTCATTTCAGGTATTCCAAAACCCGGCAGCAAGATCATCACTTGCCATAATCCAAGTCAACGTCCCAGATTTGACTGAAGCAGAAGTTCGTAGATACACTCTTTGCTTAGACCAATGTGATACCATTGGATGGATGAGAAACCCTGACTGGCACGACGTGACAAAAGGGTACACTTATTGTTGCAAACTGGACGAGTTTGAAAGAGCTTTCACGTTCGAGGGACTTTTTGAGCCGGATATGTATGATCTTCCCAGAGATTCACCAGATTACGAATAAGTATATAGTTAAGAATGAGATTTGCATTAATTTGAGACAGGTAAACACGGAATATGCATGAATTTTATTTCATAGGAATAATAGTTTTAACTGATAACACACTTAAATGTAATAAATATTTCAATCGATCAATAAACATTTAAAGTTTTAGGGGAGGAATGCTGTCCTTCACTCGCGAAACAAAAGTTTGCAAGGCACGGCAAATGTGAACCATGACGTCATCGTTCGCTATCGTGTCTAACATGAAATTAAAATGCTTGAATCTTTCTTAGTTTTGAAGGTATTTTAATTTTGTTTTTGTGGAATGGATCTATTTGTGGTTATCTTTTTTATGACCAAATAAAAATAAATCATACATATTCCCTATTGTTATAAGTGGATAGAAAGGAACAATTGAGGGGTGTTTGTAATATATCTATGATCTGAAATACATATTTTGTTTGAATTTTACTTACCCAAATCCGTTTCATATAAGTTCCTGATTCCAAAATAATACAAAAACAGAAACAGACCTACAGAAACTCAATGTCAAGTTTTTACTTGACTCGAGTTTCTGATACCTTAGGTATGTTAGTCATAAGTTTGAGAGTCAGTTTTTTTTTTTATATATAGAAGATAGATCTACGATTGACCACCAACTCGCCTGATGTTAAGCGACGGTGTGGCCGAGGATGGAGCTCGTCGATCTAGAAGATATCTATTCACTCTAGCCTTGAAAATTCCAAGATTGTAGGTCACAGGAAACAGAGATGGCGGCAAAGAATTCCATTCTTGTGCGCTATGCAACAAGAATGTGGATCGATATCGCTGAGTACGGATTTTCGGCATTTCAACGAGAAATGGGTGGTAATTCGCCGACTTTCTACTAGTCCTGTAGTGAAATGGGGATCGTGGAATTAGGTCGTGAAGCTCTTGCGCACACTCCCCGAAATGAATCCTGTAGAAAATAGACAGACATGCTACTTTACGGCGGTGCTCGAGACTAAGTAGCTTCTTGGCAGTTAGTTTATCGTCACCGATTAACCTCACAGCTCACCGGTCCACTAATTCAAGCGAATTGCTGATTTTTTTAAATCTTAGCTTGATCAGGACGAAAAACGGTTGGAAGGAGATTAGACCGAGGCGACGAAAATAATTAAAGTTCGAATTCCAGCGTGAGGGTGTGGGTCGGAATGGGAACGAGTTGTGAGCAAGCTTTAAGTGCGGCAAGTAGTATATAGTGGTAGTAGCATAGGTGGAAATGGGACAGGTGCGATCTAGGAGCTGAATTAGTGTGGGGCAGGAATGAAACTGAACGAGGGACGGAGTGAGATGGGAGTCCAACAAAGGATATAAGTGGGTGCGCGGGACGTAAGTGGTATGGGAGCGAGGCGGGAGCGGAATGGGAGTAGAATGGGAGCGAGAAAAAGTGCGGTGGGAGCGAAGTTGAGGAGGGAGAAGAGCAAGGTGTAAGTGCGAGGAGGAAATGAAATAAAAGTCAGGTAGTAGACTGGAAGCGAGGCGGGAATATGGCAGAAGTTGGACAGGGGTGGAGTGGGAGCAGGTGACAGCAAAACGGGAGTGCGACGGGAGCAAGTTGGACGTGAAAAAGATGTGAGACAGGAAAGGAGTAGAAGCGTGGTGGGATCGAGACAGGAGCTGAACTTGAGCTGGGCTGGAGCGAGTCAAAAAAGGGGACGGCAGTTTATTCTTCATTTGAATACATCATACGTTTGACCACATACTCGACACAAATAGATTGAGTCGGCAGTTAGGATGGAGCGCAACGGATGTGTTTTCTTACGCGTACGAAGTCGCGGGTACAGCTATTATTAAATGAAAACACTCAGACACAGAACAGACATTAATGATCATCACACAAATGTTTGTTCTGTGAATCCTTAAGGACTGCTCCCTTAGAAAGTTTTTCGTAATGACCATTCCAATAAATAGGTAAAATGATCTTTTAAAGTATGTCTCTCATTCAATGTGACAACGTGCATATTTATAAACATAATAAAATAATTGGGGTTATCCTGTATTAAATCAGAAAAAGTTTTTGCAATTATCATTTAGATTTTTACAATGGGGTTTTCCGTGAAGACTTAAAATTTTCAGTTAATTCATCTCCGACAAAATGTGTTTTGTCGAATTTTGAATTATGCTCATAGTAAAATTAGGTAAAAATAGTTGTTTGTAACAATGCGTGTAATGGGTTACGTTCGATTTAGTACATGGCACCACCGACACTCGACCGGAGATGTATCAGAGCTTGAAATTGTGTTAAATATTTGTTTGACCTTACGTTTGACCTTACTCTTTCAATAACAGGTTCCATAGATAAAGTTTTATCGATCACAAATGCAATATTGCTCTTCGGTTCTATATCATCACAAGCACCTCTTAAAACTAACGATATTACAATTACTGTTAGTACATTAAATTGGTACCAAATCATGATGTTAATTTGTTATATTTTTCTTATCTTTATATCTACTATTTTAATACACTTTGATTTAATTTACATCACTATATTTAATTTACGACATACGCGCGACAGATTCCAATTGACAATGAATATTTTCCCGGACACCTCTAAACAAAGCCAACAGGAAATATTTCAGTAAAAAATTAACACATAACATTTCACAAAAGTGAAATAACACTAGTAGAAGTGATAATACTAACATTTATAAAATATTTCCAGCTGCACATATAGAGGTATTTAATTACTTTATTATTATTCTTATCACTGCGAAATGTCAACAAAAGATCACATCTAATAGAATACGTGAGAAGTACACAGAAAGGAGAGGTCAAAAAATGTATGGAAGCTGGTACTAAAATAATTGAAAAATATACGCAAAATAATTCTGTAACGTGAAGAAACAGCATAATATTCTAAATAAACAGGCATATAGATATAAATACACTGAACATGTTTCCATTTTTTTTATTAATTTTTAATAGAATTACAAACATACCATAATAACTACACTAGGTAGCTTATTTATAACTACCACTGTTCCAAACAACATTGCTTAAATAATTATTGCACACAACCTTTCCTCAATCCTAAAATCCTAAGTAAGAATATAAAACGATTTTTGACGTAATTCGGCGCATGATCTTTCATTTTAGGATGACAGTACTGTAGGTTACAGGATAACGCTCGGCTGACAATGACAGTGTATACTTTTAATAGCTAAGAGATTACATTTTTAGAGTTCCGTAGTATAAACAAGGAATTATTATACTTAGTTTCGCCATGTCCGTCTGTCCGTCCACAGCTTTCCTCAAAAACTATAAGTAGTAGAAAGCTGTAATTTGGTAGGTATCATCATCATCAGCCTATTTGATGTTCGTCCACTGCTGGACGTAGGCCTCTCCTAAGAAGCGCCACCCGGCACGATCTTCTGCTTTACGCATCCATTTGCCACCAGCCGCTTTACGCAGGTCGTCGCTCCACCTGGCTGCAGGGCGCCCCACTCTACGTTTGCCGATACGCGGTCTCCACTCCAGAACTCGTCTACCCCAACGGTTATCGGTTCTTCTACAGATATGGCCAGCCCATTGCCACTTCAGTTTGCTAATCCTATGGGCTATGCCGGTCACTTTCGTTCTCTGTCGAATAGTCTCATTTTTGATTTTATCTTTCAAAGAAATTCTGAGCATAGCCGGCTCCATAGCCCGCTGAGTGACTTTCAATCGATGGACTAGCTTTACTGTTAGTGTCCACGTTTCTGCTCCGTATATGCTCCGTTAATACGGGTAGGACGCACTGATCGAAGACTTAAGTCTTTAAACACTGTGGTATGGACGACGAGAAGACGAGAAGACGAGACGAAGTTTTCCAAATGCTGCCCAGCCCAGCTGAATCCTTCTGTCGATTTCCTTCTCGAAGTTAGTCCCACCGAGTTGTAAAATTTGACCTAGGTAGGCGTATTCTTTGACAACTTCGAGAAGTGTGTGATTGACATGGACAGGTCTCGGTGTAACATGTGTGTTAAACATTATCTTAGTCTTGTCTAGGTTCATTCTGAGACCTATCTTTCGAGAGGCATCAGCTAAGCTGGTCAGCATTTCCTGTATGTCTTGCAACGACTCCGCCATGAGAAATATATCGTCGGCAAATCGCAAGTGTGAGAGGTATTCGCCGTTGATGTTTATGCCTTTCTCTTTCCAGTCCAGTGTCTTAAACACATCCTCTAGGGAGTTAGTGAACAGTTTCGGAGATTTGAAATCTCCCTGTCTCACTCCCCTATGCAATGGGATATGTTTAGTCTGCTGATCCTGTACTTGAACTGTCATTGTGGCATCGTTGTAAAGACCTCTCAGTACTTCAATATATCGCCAGTCGACTTGGCAACGCTGCAAAGACTCCAGAACAGCCCAAGTCTCTACAGAGTCAAACGCTTTCTCGTAGTCCACGAATGCAAGACACAAAGGCTGATTATATCCTTCTGTCTTCTGTATAATCTGCCTGACTGTGTGGATGTGGTCTACAGTGCCAAACCCTGCTCGGAACCCGGCCTGCTCCGGGGGCTGAAATTCGTCAAGTCTTCTCTGGAGACGATTTGTAATCACTCTGAGGGCGATTTCAATCTCTTCTAGGCTCACTTCTTCTTAGGCAACTCATCTGTGAAGTGGCGCACAAGTGTGGCTCGGGACTCATCTTCACAAGGTTCGGGTTGTGCAGCTTGCGTATCGTATAACCGGCCATAGAATTCCTCGATTTCCTCAAGTATCTCCGGCTTAGAAACAACGGTATTACCACCAATTTGGTAGGTATAGATATAAGAAGTATACAATATACATAAATTATTCGTATCCACCAAGAATGTATAAATTTCACACAAAATGCTAGATGTATCATAAGTAACCTATCTATAATCCGAATTACATAATAATAATTTAAGAACGATACGTGGGGACACGTGACTCTAACATTTTGTACGTTCCCGCCAAAAACCCTAAACCCAAATCATCAATTCTGTCTTGTCACTTTGAACCATTCCGTCTGTTGTTGGAAGAATGGACTTCAGAGACAGCAGCCACCAAAGATAAAAAACCGGATAAGTGCGAGTCAGAGTCTCTACGGCTCTGTGCGAGTACACGCCAATTCGCCTGCTGGAGATCTTGTAGATCCGCCTTCACAGCGTCATAGCAGCGGTATCGTGGACGGCCCACTGGGCGTCGCCCAGTCGGCCGTCCCCGATACGCTTTCTTCACCACCCGATCCTCCTCCATCCGTTCGACGTGCCCTAGCCACCGCAGCCTGTGAGCCTTTATCTATGTTGTTGGCTTCACCGAGCAGCTCCTCCACTTCCGTGTTCTTTCTAACCCGCCAGCTGCCGTCATCTCTCTGAACTGGTCCCAGCACCTTCCACAAGACCTTTCTTTCCGTTACCAAAAGCTTGTTTTCTTCTTTTTGTTTCAGTGTCCACGCTTCGCAGCTGTATATTAGAATCGGTCTGATCACGGTCTTGTATACTGGGATCTTTGTACGTCTGCTCAGTACGTCGTCTGTTTTGTGTGTCTCTTTCACTCACTCAGTCCTTTCGTCCAAAGGGGGAAACTATATATTTTTTTTATATTTTCATTAACAAATCAAAAAATATATGAAAATAATTAAAAACTTCTTTAAGCTTGTGCTAATGAAGCTCTTTCATATGATACGGTTAATTTACCTACTTTAAAATTTGGACCCTGATTCCTTGCATAAAGACACTATTTAATGTGATTAAATTAAAAATGACCAGTTTTCGGATTTTTCCCTATAAGTACGAGTACTATAACACAATGTTTCTTGCCAAATTTCATAGTCCTAGGTCAAAGAAAGTACCCCATAGGTTTTGATTCCCTTGTGAGTGTATATAAAAATAAAATTACACGTCTTGGACCATTTGTTAAGCTTTTGTATTTGTGCATGTTGATAAATTAGGCGTAAGGTCATTATAATAACCATCACAGTTCATTTGTACCTACTTATATCGAAAATAATTTCAAGCTATTGTTTTTATGCATTATCCGTATAAAATATCATTTTCCTTGTTTTAGAGACTCACATTTTTCAAAGTTAGGTAAATATTTAGATTTGTCTACTATTTATGAATTACTTATAACAAGTCATATAAGGTACTTGTTACATCATAATCTAGGTGAAATAAATAAGTTCATTCCTCAGCACTACCACGTCAGTGATAATGCTGGAAGATTCTACGGAGTTTTGTCGAAACACGAAACGACACGTTTCAACGCTTCATTTCTCTTATCCACCACATTCGTGCAATCATAGGCGAATACTAAACGCAAAAAAAAACATATTTTTACTCCCTTTCATATTCGAAACTAGCTACACTAGAGATGAAAAACGCTGATGATGATGATTAAATATAGTCCTTCCTCAGAACTAACCGCGGGTCTACACTGTGCCGTGAATTCACGGCGCGAATTCGCGGCAGAGACGCTCTCTCCACATTCACGGGGGTCACTCATTTGGTCCGTGAAACGGACGTCGAGCCTGCTGCTGCGTTAACTCTGTTTGATGTGGCAACATATAACTATTTATACCTACAAAATAAGAAAATCGTTCGAAAGCGTTGGAGAAAAAGGAGATGATGGATGACTGAAATATATCGTAACCGATCGATATTAATTTGAAAAGTAATCCTTCTCCAGGCGTCATAATTTTACTTTTATAATTATGATGTGGATGCTTCGAGTCCCACAGTATACGTTCAGCGTGGTAATATTTCAAAAAGCGAATTTCTAATTCATTATCTCAACTTATATTAATCCGATGCGCTGCCATTTAGCTCGCATTACACGTTCGTGCGCATCTATAGTCAGGAGCCGTATATTACAAGGTACTCTTTGGTCAGGAGCAAACTGGCACGGTGCCGTGAATGTGGATGTGCGCGCGTGAACGAGGCGCGAACTGCCGCGAACCCTTTGTCGCGGGACAAAATACCGACTTCGATCGGGTTACAGGCGTGAACGGCCGCAAACGACGTGAAAACCATCCACACTTATGTTCACGTCTGTTCGCGGACGTTCACTGCACAAGTGTAGAGCCGCGGTAAAAAGTCACTGTGCCATAACGATTGGTTCAGCCGCTTAGCTCTGAAGAGGTAACAAACAGACAGAGACAGACAACAGACAGAGTCAATTGCTCTTTTATAATAGTATTTGTTAGGATTAGGAAGGATATTAGGATTAGGTAGGTTACTAGGAGTTAGCACAAGTTTAGGAAAATAACAGAGAGGCTACATTTCCAGTTCATGTCCCCGTCAAAACTCTAGTGAGCTGTTCATTTTATAATATTCTAGTGGAAAGCTCATTACAAATTGCTTGGTGAGTTTATACTTTGGGAGCGAGCAGCCTCGATACTCGTAGTTCTGATAAACCGCGCGAACTACGCGCGAAGTTTTATTGGAACAACTAATAACAAATTAGCTGCGGTTTCGAATCGGAATTTACAAAATATTATGGTAGTAACAATTGTGTGTTGAAGTTTCCGGCAGTCTAGTCGGGAGACCGTCAGACTTGCGATCCGCAGGTCCTGGGTTCGAATCCCGCGGCACGCACTTCTGTCTTTTCGGAGTCATGTGCGTATTGTTGATTGCCGCCAACTTCAAAAACGGTGAAGGAAAACATCGTGAGGAAACCTACATGTCTGAGAGTTCTCAATGATCTTGAAGATGTGTGAAGTCTGCCAACCTAAGCTTTTAAGCTTTTTGACACTAGAGAACAGCAAGGGGGGGGGGGGGGGATTTCCTTCCCCTTTACCGGCTAAACACAAAAAGTGTAATTAAAGGAGGAAGAAACGAAAATTTCGTGCAAAATTCATTTAAACATAAGCTAACTCGTATGTGCATAGTATCCTTATTTTAACTTTACTTAAATCATGATTTGCAACTACGGAACCCTACTTTGTGCGTGGCAAGACACGCACTTGGCTTATTAGCAATTTGTTTCCTAATATTTTGTCTGATTCATTGCAAAAAGCACTTACTTAAAATATAAAAGCAGCTCGTACATAAAAATTTAAAAAAACCGAAATACTAACGTTCTTTTTGCTTAACCTTACTATTATAACGTACCTATTGTAATAATAAGCTAGGTAATAATTATTAGGTTATAATATCCAATACATTGTGTAATGCGTATCAGTATGTAGTAATATTCATAAAAGCATAAACAAAAGAAGGAAAACTAATTAGATTTTAATGTTATATATATCGTCAACAGAAAAACGTACCTAACCAATGGAGTTAAGGTATCCCAGTTCCCAGTAAACAATGTAAAATAATTACATAAAAATAACAGCTCATGATAAATCCACAGTGATAACCAATTGTGGTGTTAACATACACCTAAAGCTATGCTGTGTATTGTACCTACCTATGTGGTTATATCTAGTATAACTATTTTATTTATTTATTTATTAAGGCTTCACAATGGTAACTACATCACATAAACACCATAATTAACACTTCTCAATATTAACTAAATGTGTTACCTTTGAAGGAAGCACAGCATGCAACTAATTTTATAAATATCTAATTTTAGCTTATTCACAGAGTTTGCATATATTTTAGATTCTAGTGTTGCACTTAAATTGGAATACACCCATATTATTTATATCTATTGTTTTAGAAATATTAATGGAGGAAGTATACAATATACATAAATTATTCGTATCCACCAAGAATGTATAAATTTCACACAAAATGCTAGATGTATCATAAGTAACCTATCTATAATCCGAATTACATTTGTTTGAATCTTACTTGCCTGAATCCGTTTCATAGAACTTCCTGATCTAGATGATTTATTTGACAAGAGTTTCTGATTCAATAAGTTTGTCGGCCATCAGTTTCATTTGCCCGAACAGTTAATAGGTTGGGTTCGTTAGTTTGCTGTTTTATTATATCCAGAAACCTTATTATTTACAAAGATTTGGTTATTAGATAAATCAATTATTAGGTTAAGCTCGTTATTTTTTTGTTTATTATACACAAAAACTTTCGTATTATAGAGATTTGGTAATCAAACGGGTTGTCTAATTAGCTTTCGGGATTTTGATAAAGTTTCTTTTGAAAATATTATATTTTGTTTTCGAGGAAATGCCAAATATCTCAAAATTGAGTTTTTTGTTATGTAACAATACTAAGCTACTAGTTACCTATTTATAAAGTCTGTACAAGGATACCATTGTTTGTATAAACACTAAAATTGATTAAATTTTAGAACTGGGACGAGGTGTAAGAAATTTTGCGACAAAATTGGACACTTTACTGGTTTGGACCGGAGTAGCAGCTGTCTCTTCCAACGAGATCTGGCACAACCAACATTTTCATATCAGATTTCAGCGTGCCCATGTTTTTGTGGAAGATACGTAACAGTTGTATTTCAGTATTTATATGGTAAATGATTTTGGTTGATATTTAAACAAGGAAAATTACTTAAATTATAAATATTAACAAAACAAGTGACCAAGCTTAGGAATTCCCAATTAAGCAGCTTGGATAAGGAATTTCCTAATAGGTAAAAAATACTATTCGGGATATAGGTACCTAGGTTACCTATCTGGAACCAAGCATACCGTTTTTAAAACATGACGTAATTATTGTTAATTTATCCCATATTGTTTATTAATAACAATTACGTTAGGAATTTCATAAGTATAGTTTCATTACAATAGTTCCTGAAATTTATCACACGAGTTTACAGAATTCAAAGATACTCGTATATATATTATAATATAAGTGTATAATTTATGATTAATGAATCAAGCAACTTAATGACTGACGATGATTTTTTTCAATATCGCGCTAGTTGATTTTTTAAATGTTTGTCCGATCTATGATTGACCACGAACTCGCCTGGGCCCTGATTCCGTATGACCATCGGCCGCGTTACGTGTACTTGACGTGAATGCGTTGACAATGAAAATTACACTCTAAATTTAAAGCCCTAAATTCTAATTTTCATTGACACTCACCCAAGTCAGTTTCACGTAACGCGGCTGATGGTTATACGGAATAAGGGCCCTGATGTTAAGCGACGGTGTGGCTAAGGATATAGTTCGACGATCTAGAAGATATCTAGATATAGATATATTAAAGGCTAGAGCCTTCAAAATTCTAAAATTGTAGTCATCGATCGTAACGTATTTAATTACTATTACTATTAACGTATTTATTTATTCACCTTTGCTATTAGGTATTCATTTATCTCGAATTATATATGTCACCCGAAAATAACAAGAACCGTAAGTTTATAAATTACCTAGGAAATTTATAAACTTTCGTAGGATTCTAAACGAGAGATAAATTGTGTTATTTTACGGTTAGGGTAGGTTAGGTTAGGGTTTTTTTTTAACCTAATCTAATCTAATCTAACCTAATTTAACCATACAAATTAGTCAATAGTTTATTGCATTCATTATAGGTTACATGGAGATGTTACAGTACATGTTTGTTTTTAGTAATACAATTTACCACGAATTGATGAATTTGAACGAAAATGTGGGTGTAAAATAATACAATTTATCTCTCGTTTAGAATCCTACGAAAGTTTATAAATTTCCTAGGAAATTTATAAACTTGCGGATCTTATTATATTCCGGTGACATATACAAGTTTTAGTGTAATAGTTGTATAAAATATAAGGACGTTAAGTTGATTTTTACAAATAAGTTGACGAAATGTAAGCTCGTGATAAGGTCGAGAACTCACTATTGTTACTAAGTAAAAATAAATTCCGCTCGTATCCCATACAACGTTTTTTAATACAGTTTAGTTGTGAGATAGCAGATTTATGTATTTATTCATAAAAATGAATAATATTTTTTTATCAAATTGGCATTAAAAAATGGCGCTGATATTACGAGGCTACGTTTACACTTCGAGCGCAATGGAATGAAACACAAAACCAATGGTCTGAATCGCTCTGAGCTAGAAGAAAATAATGATGTGAACGATTCAGTTTATTTTGTAGCGCCAAATGCAGGATGCATTCGGCTCATTCATTACATAATACAAAATGCACCTGGACAGACGTTTGGAGTTTTTGTGAATTTATAAAAAAAATGAAAACAACAATTAAACAAATTGAAAACAAAAATACTAATAGTGTAAAATAAATTTATGTGACATAATTGTTAAAGGTATGCATGTACATAAATGATAGTAGATAGGTAAATTCTAGGGATGTATATAATAAAGATTTGTAGCAACCTAATTTATTATGTTTAAATTCCCGCCACCACTTTACTGAAGCAGGATTCGATCATGATATGAACTTTATGTATCCTAATCCTTTCTAATATTACAAGTAACGAAGTATTGTACTTTGAAGTCGGTTGTTTCAGTTTTTTAAACTACAAATTATGTGTATTTAATGATACCTATTTAAATGATACATTTTAGGTACGTTCCACGGTTTCGCAGTGATGAATAACTGGTAATGAATCTGTACCAAATTCTATAACAATCAGTCCAGCCTGTTGTTCGTTAAACTGTAACACAGACGGACAAAACATAGTTATTCTCGATTTTATAATGTTAGGATAAGTTAGGATTAGGATAAATGGTGAAAAAAATATGCAATATATTTCTGAACTGAGCTACAAATGTATGAATAACCACAACAGTACACCATAATAAAAAAATTCAATATAAATTATTTTGATCACACTGTGATTTGACTTTCCGGTAGCGATAAATATGCAAAGCAATATGTAAAAAAGTCGTTATGGTACAGAGGTCATTTACCTTATTAAAAAATAGTCTTAACAAACAATACTCGTCATGTGATTTAATTTTGGATTATTTTTATTTTAGTCACCGTGGTTATATTCGAAAATTTGCTTTCACATAGGCGAAGCAATGTAAACATGCAAACGTATAATATTTTTCAAACATTATTTATTTTTTATAGTAGATTAGTATCCATATATTTTTTTCCTTGTGACCTGCTATTCCGACTTTATCGACTAATTTTATTATATTCATTAGCCATAGTATTTTTATTCGGACTACCGAATTTACCTCATCGCTTGGATACTAAGCCAAGCGACGAGGTAAATAATTCTGTAATCTAGACTTGATAAGTTGACCTGAGCAGAAATCGAATAAATTGCGTACAAGGTGTTTGGGTACCAAACCTGATTAATTAAGTTTTTTTTTTGCTCGCGCTTGGCCGTATTCTCTCTTTATTGAGAACAATGATGAGATGAAAATATAGGACGATTGTGTTGACTTAGAACCTGCACAAAAAATATTAAATACTGCTAAAACATACAAAGTTACATAAATACTTATTTCAGTTTGTAGGTAATCAATTATTTATTTTAATTATTCAGACAAATAGGTTTTCGTTAATATTGCATGCTTACTTGAATTGTTGTGGAAGTATGTGTGCTCTATTTTATTAATAAATTTATCAATGATATATGCAGATAATAAATAAATAATTACGTATTTATGGTAATGCTTAATGTACATACTATTTTTAAATTTTTCTATTATTTTATACCTTTGTTATAGGTCGGCATAATTCAGAAGTTGCATCATTTAAATTTGTACACTCGATTATAGTTACTGCGACAAGTAATATCGCAGCGTCTGTCGTCACAGGTTAGAATAGATGACAGTTGTATTTTTTTATTATGAAAATATTAATAACTACAACCAAACGTCCTTTTGCACGCAAAAGTCGCTCGCACGCGATAAATCCGTTTTTTTTTTAATTTCAATTAATTTCGATGAAAGTTAGTGATGTTACTTTTTGGTTTCATTGCAATGAATTTTACTAAATCAATTCATACATTTTATATCTTCAAAAATGTCAGAGAGGATAATAAGATTTATTACCTGCAGACTCGTATATCTCATTTGCATCTGTTGTCACCCGAACACCGTGTATGGATATGAAATAAAGGTATTTAAACAATTTTTTACCTGGATATGTTCCATTCATTTTTACTATGGCAAACAAGTTACAATATACAGCCGCAATGAGATTAAATAATTATTTGTTTATTTTATTAAGTCTTACTGTGAGTTACGTCGCCGGGCGCGACTTAAGTAGTTTAACGTTTGTAATAGATGACACGGTTTCTATGGGGGTTGATATAGCAGAAGTACGAAGTAATACTTTTGCGATATTCGATGCAGTGATCACTCATAATGCTTCTCAGATTGACAACTTTATATTGATCACTTTTAACGACAGAGGGCCCAATAATTATGTTCGCTGCAATTCCGAATCAAGTAAGTGATATTTCTACTTATTATCTAAGTATTACTTATTACCATCTACAGCCTTCTCTATAGACATCTCTTTTTTCAAGCCATCTTCTGTCTTTCTATTTTTTACCCTACTGTGCAAGAAGGGTTATGTTTTTAAATGTATGCATGAGTATGTGTTCGTTTTGTTAGTGTTCCATACCCAAAGGGTAAAAACGGGACCCTATTACTAAGACTTCGCTGTCTGTCTGTCTGTCTGTCTGTCTGTCTCCAGGCTGTATCTCATAAACCGTGATAGCTAGAAAGCTGAAATTTTCACAAATGATGTATTTCCGTTGCCGCTATAACAACAAATACTAAAAATTTAAAAAAAAACAATATTAAGGGGGGTCTCCATACAATAAACGTGTTTTTTTCGTATTTTTTTTGCTCAATATTAAAAACGGTAACAGGTAGACGCTTTAAATTTTCACAGAATATTTACATGTATATTACCTTTCAAAATAAATAATTAAATAACAATAAAGTAAATATTAAAGGGGGGCTCCCATACAAGAAACGTAATTTTTAAGCAATTTTTACTCGATCTTAATTAACAGGTAGAAACTTGAATATTTGTAAGTAAATATTTAGAAATACCTATATTAACTATAAAAATAAATACCTAATCTAATACATAAAAACTCACAAAATGAAAATAATCCGTATATCTAAACGCGGTGCGAGCGCCGCGCCGCGGTGTGGTGGCGGCGCGAGCGCGAGGCGGTTGCTGGGCAACGGCCGCGCGGGTAGCGGGGGAGGTAACATGACGGAGCGAGCCATAGCCGTGCGTATTCGCACGAGGGTCGTCATGCTGCCCGGATGTGTATCGAAAACCTACCTATAAGTTTGCAATTTACTACTTGGAATTTTGTTGATTTCTCGTTATTTTATAAACAGAACTAAACTTTGTAGTATTATAGATGATAGTACGGAACCCTTCGTGCGCGAGTCCGACTCGCATTTGGCCGATTATATTACTTTCGAGTCTTTATACACCGTAGGGTGGAACAATTCCTAGTGATACCCCACATGATACGGTTGAAGTACTTAAAAATTTGGACCCTCTTTCCTTGCTTAAAGACTCTATATTTTGTGATTAAATTAAAAATGTCCAGTTTTAGGATTTCATCCTATATGTGTACTCTAACACAATGCTTCTTGCCAAATTTCAGAGTTCTAGGTCAACGGGAAGTACCCCATAGGTTTTGATTCCTCTGTGAGTGTCGAAATCTGCGTTTTTTACGACATATTCGGCTGTAACTTTTTTTTTACGAAAACTGAGAAATTTTATTTTTCTTTCTGCAGCAAGATACTATGGATCTGCGTATACGGTTTTAATTTCAACACGATACCTTCACGCGTTCCCGAGATAAAGGTCTTGACACCCGGACAGACGGACAGACGGACAGACAGACGGACAACAAAGTGATCCTATAAGGGTTCCGTTTTTTTCCTTTGAGGTACGGAACCCTAAAAATGAAATGTAAACTATCAAATGTAATTTACAAATTAATGAGATTTAGACATCCAACTCATAAAATGTACTTGGAGATCAATCAATATGTTGTTAATATTATCAAACAAATAGCTTTATACCTGCTTTATAGAAGACTTAAGCAAAAGCTCTCATCTAGGTGTTTGCTGGTACTCCTGTACAAGTGTACAGGTCGTATATTAACATTTCAACCGATTTTTATGATTTACAAGATTTCTTAATTTATATTTATCTTCGTCGCAGGGGATTTTTGATAAGTGGGTGTTACCATCAAAAAGGGAGATTTGTATTACTGTATACGACCATTTGTAATACTGTATACGACTTGGAACATCATCTCTGTAAGGTTCTTTTGGAAGTTAAAGTGTTAAAATATTTCTGTAGCAATTGTTTTCAGTTAAGATTTTACGTTATAGCATGACCGCTGAAACTCTTTGCATTCCAATGTTGCGTTCAAAAACCAATAACTCTGGCAACAATTTAAATATCGACAATGCGAAAGAGCAGCTTCTGTGGAAAATTGTGAAAAATATATGTTTAGCAATCGCACAAAGCTACGACACTTGATTGTTGCACAATTTTGAAGTTCAGCTACTTTTCAAACAGACCTCGTACCTATATATTTTAAAGGCTTGAGAAATAAATGTACCTACGATGCATCATAAAAAAGTAAAGGTTCGAAATTAAATTCAAGCGCAAAGCAACAAAATTTATATGAGATTATATGATATTTAAAAGGTTAGGTATTTTTGCATGATGAGACGGAATTGGCAGGTCCCGTTTTCTCATCCTGGTGCTCTCACATAGAAGTACTTCATCTTACCTGCTGTGTGAGAGCACAGCAAAACCTTAACCTAGCCTAAGCCTAGCTTAGTAAACCTAGGCCTATAGCCTAGGTTTAAGTCACTAACATTACATCTGTTAAACTCCATATTGTACAATAATCCATCATAGTCAATCCATATACCCAATCTGTATTTTTATTATGCATTTGTAAAAGGGCCTCTTAGTGTTGGTTCCGGCCCCACTGATGCCTTTCAAAGGTCCGGGCTAGACCCGTGTATAAATTTAAATAAAGTGATAAAACAAAAAATTAAAATTGCAAAATGTAAAAAAAAAGTTATGTCATTTTACAAAAAAAAATAATTAAATAATGATTATCTCTTAAAAATATACAACGTCTCTTCACATACTTTCTTGTGCAAACCGTTTACTTAATATCGTCGCCTCAGTTACGTTACAAAAATCGCTCATATACAGTATATATTTACATAAATATGCATATAAATGTATAGAATTTAATGCGACGCGTGATTAAAATGCTGGTGCGTCTGCATAAGCATTGCCCTTCAATGTGGTAATGCGGGCAGCATGTTGGGTAGTGGGTACGCTACCAACTGGTAGTGGGTTTATGCATTGTCAGTATTCCCACGTGTTATAGGCTATTATGCTTTTTTATCGATTTAAAAAAGAAGGAGAGAGAGTTAACATTTCCGCTGTATTTTTTTACGTTTGTTGCTGCATCATTTAAACAGATTTCAAAAAATATTATTTTTTATTTGAAAGCACATTATAGCTTTTAAATTGATCCCAAAGACATTTACATCAAATTCAGTGCAGTAGTTTTGTTTTTAAAACAAAATTGCGCATTTTGTAGTCGATTTTCCATTTGTTTATCTAATACCTTTAAACGAGCAATTCTTGTATGTATATACAGATATATATATATATATATATATATACTAACTGCGCCCCGCGGTTCCGCCCGCGTGGTGATCGATTATGTCGTTATTGTTTCGTTATTATCCCACAGGAACTGTCAATTTTTTCGGAATAAAAGTATGCCAGAATCCTTATATATGGTATACGTAATAATCCTGCCAAATTTCGTCCCAATCCGTCCAGTAGTTTCGGCGTCCATCGGAAACACCGTACAGGCAGAAAGACAACAATTATAAAAATTGCCGTTTTGGCTTCCGTATCGATAGTAATGCATCCTCCAATCAAATTTTTTCAAAGTCTTATTATATAGACATAATGAAATTTGGTTTGTAGGTAGATTAGGGAACGATAAATCAATCTTGTTAGGTTTCATTTTTAGTGAACCCGGGTTCGCTCGTATTTATGTCATTAAAAATCCGAGTGGAGCTCGGTCGCCCAGGTACCTACTTCTATAATTATGTAATAAAAATACAACTCATGCGTTGCAGTTTCTTGCAACATTCTTTGACAAGTGACTTAACTCCAAAAAGTGACTTTACATAAGTTACAGTATCAATATCAATTCTATTTAGGTTATGCTTGCGTACATGAATTCAAAAGACAAGTAAATAAAGAATTTACATCACACCCTCTAACGAAAGCAATTCGGTGCATGAATTCCTTGAAATGTGAATCCATGATATGTGCATCATGAGAATTAATGAATTTATGTTTTCTTCTCGCATAATTAGTCCATGTCGGGCTTATCTTGCGTAGTTTACGTAAGTATAATTATTAAATAACCGTATATTTACATATACATTTCGATGAGTATGCGTCTGATTTGTATGATCTCATTCCCCTATACCGTTTTTCTATCGTACAGCAAGAAGCACGAAAATGCGACCTCGTTTTATAGTGTATATTCCAAAAACCCGTTCGAAACGCTTATCTCCACTTTAACCGTGCGTACCTCCAAAATGTGGAATGAGCTTTCTGAATGGGTCTTTTCGAATAGATGTAATATAGGTGTCTTAAAATCGCGAGGGAATAGGTTTCTTCTAGTCCAGCGCACTCCACCGTAGACCGTAATTGTCACTTAACACCAGGCGAGTTGACGATAAAACGCAGGCCTGTTTCCGAAAAAAAAAACGAATTAATATGATGTATAATAAATACGCCTTTCTTCTCACAGGTGTAAATGTTTGGGCTAATACTAAAGACCGCAACGTATTTAGAAACGCTGTATCCAATATAGTTCCTTCGGGTGGTGCTCCTTACTGTGCAGAATGTCCAATGTCTGGTATTAAACGCGCTTTAGAATTAAGCCTGCCGAAATCACAGATAATTGTCTTTACTGACGCCACGGCTAGAGACTACGATATGTTTGAAGAAGTGAAAAACATGGCACAAGAGAAAGAATGTCAGGTAATAAGAATATATTTTATATATGTGAAAATATACGATATAATAATATACTTATATAATTAGGTATACTAAAACGCACTCATAAACACACAGAGAGACACAGTACCGGCTGAATACAACCGCACAGAATAAGATTAATATACAGTAATTTACACATTATAGTAATTTTAAAAAAAATGCTAAATAATGTAGAATTATTCAACAATAGATCATAGATGAACAATTATCACCGATATAGCAAAGCGAATAGCAAGTTGAAGTAACAGTGGACTGAGCATAGCACGCGGAACTGACACAGGACGGACCGACAAGTCCTTGAGAGACTAAACAACTACAAGGATAATCAGCTACAAGGTAGAGAGGCTACTTCATAGAAGTGGCAGGACGCTGTTCCATGCCTCGCTGCTTCCGTGTGATCTTTTTGATCGATTTCCAAAAAGGAAGAGATTCTGTATTCGTCGGAACCTTTTTATTCATTTTTTGTTTTTTATTTATGTATGTCCTCGATTACTCGAAGACACCCGGACTGATTTGAAAAAATATTTTTTTTTTTAAAGGGTATATACTTCCCAGGTCTGGATAAATACGTCATCCAAGTATACGAACTGCGTATTTTGAAGTCGTTTTTTTAGTCTTACGATTATTTGTGGAAATCTATTTTAGGTCTATGTACCTATATCCGGCAGTTACTTCTTTTTATGACTTTATAGATATTTTTATGAAATTAATTAATTGCAGATTGTGTTTGCATTGACCGGACAATGTGGAGAGTCCGACACTTCGCCAGGATACAAAGTTTACCAAGATTCAGCCGACGCCACGGGTGGACGAGTTTTTAATGTCAATAAAGGTGAAGTTAACATGGTAAATGTTTTGTACTTTTCTAAGCTCACTCACAATATTTGATAAAACAATAATGTCAACATTATTCTAAAAATACAAATGTGTATTTGTAAAATAATGTTGACAGGAATACATGGAATAATATAACTTAAATTAATAGCAGGCACCCCAATTATAAGCAGCAATACCTTGTATTTCTCCATACATCAGAGAAAACTGTTTTCTACACCTATTTATCCAATTTGGATGGTTCTTTTGTTTGCATGATTGAAATTATAATTATGTTTTGTTTATTTATTTGCCTGGATGACTGGCCTTGTGGCTCAGTTGGCAGTGTGTCTACGTCTACCTGATGAAAGGTCGTGGGTTCGATCCCCACCCAGAGCAAACATTTGTGTGATAAGCATGGATGTTTGTTCTGTGTCTGGGTGTTTCTACGTATCATATGTATAATTGTATATATTTCCAACAACAAAAAAAGTATATATGTTTTCTATCAGCCATAAATTAAGGTCTTGGCACCCGGACAGACGGACAACAAAGTGGGCCTGTCCTATAAGGGTTCCGTTTTTTTTTATTTTGAGGTACGGAACCCTAAAAAAGGAGGTTATCAATTCGACCTGTATGTTTGTCATATTGTCAGAATTGCACATTTTTTTAGGGTTCTGTACCTCAATAGGAAAAAACGGAACCCCTATAGGATCACTTTGTAGTCCGTCTGTCCGTCCGTCCGGGTGTCAAGACCTTTATCTCGGGAACGCGTAAAAGTATCGAGTTGAAATTAAAACCATATACGCAAATCCATAGTATCTTGCTGTAGAAAGAAAAATAAATTTTCTAAGTTTTCGTAAAAAAAAGTTTCAGCCGAATATATCGTAAAAAACGCACATTTCGACACTCACAAGGGAATCAAAACCTATGGGTATTTCCTGTTGACCTAGAACAATTAAATTTGGCAATAAGCATTATGTTAGAGTACATATATAGGAAAAAATCCGAAAACTGGACATTTTTAATTTAATCACAAAAAAATAGTATGCAAGGAATGTAGGTCCAAATTTTAAAGTGAATTTACCATATCATGTGGGGTATCATATGAAAGAGCTTCAGTAGCATAAGCTAAAACAGGTTTTTTAATATTTTTACGATGTATATTTTTCGGTTTATAAAGGAACATAGAAAAAAAAAATGATTTCCCCCTTTTATCTACTAGTTTGTACGGAATCCTCGGTGGGCGAGTCTGACTCGCACTTGTCCGGTTTTATTTAAATTAGCGATTACTAGATATCATTATACTCCGTATTAGTATTTCGCAGTAGTGTAACAAATTATACAAATAATACAACACGGTATCTAAGAGAGAAAAAGAGAGAAATTAAATTTAATACAGAAACGACAACAATACAGTGAATAGAATATTACAAACAGTACAGAAAAAGCCATAAACATAACTATGAGTAATTTTCAATATATTCGTTGAAATATTCTAATCTGCGGTTCCACACTGGGCTCAAAGGCCCGTATTGTGGAGCCAAGGACACCAGAGTACACAATACTATTATACATTCCTATAGATTGGAGGTATATATACGTTATAATAAAAACATACGATACAACAACTCGTGAGCAGAATACATGTGATACGTGAGAGAGTGACAGTGTGTTAGGTAGGAAGCATGTGAGAGAGTGGGTGTGTGTGTGTGTGAGAGTGTGTGTGAGAGTGTGTGTGTGTGTGTGTGTGGGTGAGGTGTCTCAATGGGGAGGTGTCTTCCACAACTGATTATGTGTAAGTATATGGATGCTGTAATGGCATGACATGAGGATCATTGTTCAGTGCGAATCCGAGAAATTAAATGTTCAGTATCCTCATATGATAGTGTTGATAACCAATTCCGAACTGCCGTTTTCACTTTAGACGTTCTCTCGTCTTTTAAGTTAGGTATAGCTTTAAGTGCCTCATTCTATACACGTGGAAGAAGGGAGTTTGGATGACGGTTTGCAAAAGCAGACTTAACACCGTATATTGGCACTCTGAAAACTCGTTTGCGTTTTATCTCTGCAAGCTGGGTTTATTTATTTATTTATTTATTTATTTATTTATTTATTAATCAAATTAGTACCGCATAAGTCTACGAATTACACTAATGATAAATAAACATGAAATGTTGAATGGGTTGAATTAATGGTGACGTTATGAGTCGTCCTTACAGCTTTTAATATAAACAGTTGCCACACTGTCAGAATCTCTAGTACAACTAGTGTAAATCATAATAAAATATATAAAAAACTGAGAGAAACAGTGAGAATACAATTGTTTGCAGGTTTTAAGTTATGTGAAGAAGACTGTAACCGGACGACGAACAACTCCTGTTGACAAAAAGCTTCCACCTGGATCACACAGCATTCCTGTAAGTATTTCACCTAGAGTACACAGCATTCCTGTAAGTATTTCACCTGGAGTACCCAGCATTCCTGTATGTATTTCACCTAGAGTACACAGCATACCTGTAAGTATTTCACCTGGAGCACAGCATTCCTGTATGTATTTCACCTAGAGTACACAGCATTCCTGTAAGTATTTCACCTGGAGTACACAGTATTCCTGTAAGTATTTCACCTAGAGTACACAGCATTCCTCTAAGTATTTCACCTAGATCACACAGCATGAAGAAGACTGTAACCGGACGACGAACAACTCCTGTTGACAAAAAGCTTCCACCTGGATCACACAGCATTCCTGTAAGTATTTCACCTAGAGTACACAGCATTCCTGTAAGTATTTCACCTGGAGTACACAGCATTCCTGTATGTATTTCACCTAGAGTACACAGCATACCTGTAAGTATTTCACCTGGAGCACAGCATTCCTGTATGTATTTCACCTAGAGTACACAGCATTCCTGTAAGTATTTCACCTGGAGTACACAGTATTCCTATAAGTATTTCACCTAGAGTACACAGCATTCCTCTAAGTATTTCACCTAGATCACACAGCATTCCTGTAAGTATTTGCAACTCTATTATAACTTCAAATCTTACCAACTAGACCAATTTAGACTGGCCTTGTGGCCCAGTTGGTAGTATGTCTACCTGCTAAGCTGTCGGTTGTGGGTTCGATCCCCACCCAGGGCAAACATTTGTGTGATGAGCATGGATGTTTTTTCTGTGTCTGGGTGTTCCTATCTATCTTAGGTATATATATTTACAAAAAAGTATATATGTATTCTATCAGGCTATCTAGTTCCATAGTACAAGCTTTGCTTAGTTTGGGCTAGATGGTGTTGTGTGAAATGTGCCCAAATATTTATGAAAAAAATTAACCGACTTCAAAAATCAATCAGTAAGTTATCAATTTCGTTGTATATTTTTTTAATCCGACCAAAAAGAGGGGTGATATAAGTTTGGCGTGTGTATCTGTATATCAGCTGTCTGTCTGTGGCATAGTAGCTCTCAAAGGGATGGACCAATTTTGATCTAGTTTTTTTTTATTTGAAAAAGGATTTCGTTGAGAGTGTTCTTAACTATGTTTAAGCAAAATCGGTTAAGCCGTTTTTATTTGTCGAGGGTTTTTTTGAGTGTTTTAAATTTATACTATATATATTGTTTAAGTTTGTTACCTCATAATTCCGTCTTTTTGAACCGATTTTGATAATTACATATATTTTTAATTGAAAATTGATTAATTTAATTGAGTTCCTATAGAAAAAGTTTCTTATTATCAAAGTTTTTATAAGATAAAAGTGAAAAAATATGTTATCTAAGTAAACGGAATTACGTATTTTGAAGTCGATTATTTTGGTGTTTTAAACTTTCATAATAATCTGATAGGTTTTAATTGAAAGGAAAATTTCTTCGGGTCCAGCTGATAATATGCTAAATAATATACATTTTCTTCTTCAGTTCAATGCTGATTCGCTTATGGGACAGTTGATATTATCATTTACTTCCACTTCAGTAAGTAATCCTTCTGTGAGTGTAAAGGGACCAGATGGAACTAACCTTCCTATAGACTTTCTTTTCCGCTCGGCTAAAGTTAAGGCAAGTATAATTTTACATAAAAGCGTTATTCAAGTCAAAATTCAGACTGGTTTGTTTCTGTTTGTATACCCGATAATATCATTGTAATTAATTGGGTTTTGATTCGTAATTCTTATTCTTTTGAAGCGTGTCTATTTATTTTAATATTATCTAAATTATTATAAACGAAATGGAGTAACTATTGCTCTCCTTTTATTTATTTATATAATTACACTTTATTCATAATCCAGGCTTACTCATTCAACGTGAAAAAATTAGGAACCCACACACTTGAAGTGACTAACGCGGCGCCAACTCGAGCTGAAGTCTCCGCTGAGTCAGGTGTGGATTTTAAACATGGGTTTTCCACATACAAGCCGTCATCCATTGTAGACACCAGTACGAGACCTGCACCAGGTAAGCAGTCTTCCTTAAATTATTTAACTTTCAACAATTACTTTACATCATTTCTATAGGACGAAAATATGATCAAGTACAATAGTAGAGATGGTCATACCTAGCAATGAAAGGAAATGATTAGCAAGTTTCACATGCAGAATTATATAATATTCTTAACTCTTAAGAAGATATCAGTAACTACTCTATCTATAAAATTGTATAGTAGGTAAATACTTTACTCCCATGCTGGACTGGGAGTGAAACAAAAACATAGAATGTGCCAGCTGCTTCTCTTCCCGGGCATACTGTAAAAGCCAGTAGAGGGATAAATTGAGGGTACCTAACAACTAGCAACCTATATTGCACATTTGTAACCCTCTTTAACGGCTACTCCCTGTAACGTGCAAAAGTCTATCTCGGTGGTGAAGGCAACTCGACTGTTGGAAACGATTGACGTTGGCGGATCCGGCGAGATAGCAAGGCATCGTGTGAAGGCCAAGGGCGGCAGTAGGAGTCGTTAAGTTACTGTCGGCTAGAACACAGCATTCAAGTCTGTCTCGGCGGTGAAGACAAATCGACTGCTGATAAGCGACTGATATTGGCGGATCCGGCGGAACAGCAAAGCATCGTGTGAAGGCTAAAGGCGGTAGTAAGGGTTACTAACTTATTACCGGCTAGATCACTGCATCCAGCTCCTCTCCAGTCGTAGCGGTTTTCCGCTCCACTGGGCATAGAAGAGTAGGACGAGAGAGTGCGTTTGTGGTTGCGCGCCCACCTATGCACTTTAATATATCCTGCGCATCTGACCTGCTTCTGTAATCTAGATTATGAGAACTTGAAAGTCCTATGGCGATGGGTAGAGGTAGAGAGGTCTGGCTACGGTGCTTGCTGGGCTTTGTCTGATACCTGCATATAGGCGACTTGGGGAGAGTGGTCGTTTCCGCACTGCACTGGAGTAACAGTGTGATCCGGCAGCACCCCCTGTGACGAAGCAGCTCTATTTAGAGAAGGCACTGCTTCCCCCGCTCAGCCGGGGAGGGGACTAGAAAAGGTGTCCCAAAAATTGCTTACTCCAACATTTAAGGGAGACAGTAACCACAGCTGTCTACGCACCCGCTCTTGTGGTCGAGAAACAAATAAAAAGATATTTAAACCTAGCTATAAGAATTTAACATTCGGTTCCTGGAATGTGCGCACCCTCCTTGATCGAGACACCAACCAATGCCCTGAACGTAAAACTGCCATTGTAGCTCGAGAGCTTGGACGCTACAACGTAGATATCGCTGCACTGAGCGAAACGCATCTAGCGGACGAAGGCGAGCTCGTTGAACAAGGCGGTGGATACACATTTTTCTGGAAAGGTACAGCTGCATCGGAGCCACGGCGCTCAGGTGTAGGCTTTGCAATTAAAAATAAACTCATTCCCAAATTAGAAGAACACCCTATCGGTATTTCTGACCGACTTATGACCTTACGACTACGGCTGAGTGACAAAAACTACATAAACATTATAAGTGTTTATGCGCCCACACTTGACAAAAGTGATGAGGTTAAAGACAAGTTCTACGAGGAAGTCTCTGGAGTTCTTGCTAAAATTCGTTCCAGTGAAAAAATTCTACTGTTAGGCGATTTTAATGCTCGTGTCGGCCGAGACTTTGAAGCTTGGCCTCGGGTGATCGGACGTCATGGAGTTGGTAATATGAACAGCAATGGCCAACTTTTACTCAGCCTCTGTTCACAATTTCACCTGGCTATTACTAACACAATGTTTAGGCTCCCAATGAAATATAAAACCACCTGGATGCACCCGCGGCCAAAGCATTGGCATTTAATAGACTACGCTATTGTTCGACAGACAGACTTATCAAATGTTAAAATCACACGTGTTATGAGAGGGGCTGACTGCTGGACGGACCACAGGCTGTTGATAACGAAGCTTCAGCTTCGTTTACACCCACCTCGTAAACCCTGCAGAAGCAAGCCTACGTGTATTAACCTCAAAAAACTTGAATATACAGAGATACGGGAGAGTTATCAAAACGCAATCAATAGAATTCAGATATCTGAGTCTTCTGAGAGCAGTGATTTGAACCATGACTGGCAGAACCTGACTAATCATATCTTACACGCAGCTACAGAAACTCTAGGTATCAAACCTCGTATACATGAAGACTGGTTTGATGAGAATGATAAAGAAATAACAGACGCCCTAAGCAACCATCGTAAACTACTACGACAACAGGACCCCCAGAACGTACAAGATTTACCCCAAAAGATAAAAGCTAGCTCATCTGAAGTAAGGAAACTAACTCGTGCAGCTAAAGATAATTGGTGGCAAAATAAGATCCGTCACATACAGCTACTGGCAGATACAAATCAACTTGGAGCCTTTTATGATGAAATTAGAAAACTAGTCAGAACTCCGTACCGAGGGAAAGTGCCTCTTAAAGCTACCGATGGCTCAGTCATTACCAATAAGGCGGACGTCCTAAGCAAATGGGCAGAACATTTTAATAACCTGCTAAATTTAGATCGCTCAGCGGACATCTCATTCATTTCTTCACTTTCCGATAATCCTACAGTCGGTTCATTAGACGATCCACTTACATTACAAGAAGTAGTTAGTGCTATAAAAGCCCAACCAAATCAAAAAGCAGTTGGCGTTGACAACATTCCTGGAGAGTTACTTAAATATGGCGGAGAAGAATTGCACATCACACTATGGAAGCATTTTACGCGTACGTGGGAAGAAGAACAAGTCCCTCCAAATTTCAAGTTATCAAAGATATGCTCTTTATACAAGAACAAAGGAGATCGCTCAGATTGTAATTCATATAGAGGTATCTCTTTACTTTCAACTCCAGGAAAAATATTTGCTCGTGTACTCCTAGCTCGCCTAACAAAGCTATCTGAAGCCATATTACCAGAAACTCAATTTGGGTTTCGCCCAAATCGAGGGACATGTGAAGCCATATTCTCGCTGCGTCAGTTACAAGAGAAAAGCAGAGAACAGGACGAGCCTCTTTACCTCTGCTTCGTTGACCTAGAGAAGGCTTTCGATAGTGTCCCTCGCGACGCGTTGTGGATAATTCTGGCCAAACTAGGCTGCACAGAGAAATTCATCAGGATAATTAGGCTCCTACATGATAATATGTCGTGTTGCGTTACCGTTGATGGAGAACAAACAGACTTCTTTTTCGTTACCTGTGGCGTGAAACAAGGTTGCGTTCTAGCACCGACATTGTTTGCGCTTTATTTTGCAGTGGTGGTTAGAGAAGCTCTGTTAAGGAATGAAGAGGGTATCCGAATTCGTTTTCGCACTAATGGCAGTGTTTTCAATCTAGCAAGACTGAGAGCACGTACGAAAGTATCATGTGCCCTTATTACCGAAATCATGTATGCTGACGACCTGTGCTTTCTGGCGAAGACTTCGGATGGCCTAAAAAGTCTCATGGAGCATTTTGACACAGTTTGCCGTAGATTCGGACTAAAAATAAGTGTTACCAAGACGGAAGTAATGGCAATAGGTGCATCAGACCTCGCATCTGTGGATCTACGTTTGGGTGAACATACTCTCAAACAAGTAGACAAGTTTAAGTACCTAGGAAGCACTGTGACTGCCAGAAACGATTTGGATGCTGAAATAAATTGTAGGATTGGCGCTGCATATGCTGCTTTTGGGAAGCTTAGACGTAAAGTCTTCCGATCCCACGACATTAAATTGAGTACCAAAATAAAGGTTTATATGGCGGTCATTTTTCCAAACCTTTTATATGCATCAGAAACCTGGTGCCTGTACCGTAGGCATATACGAATACTTGACAGATACCACCTGAAGTGCCTCCGCGATATAATGAATATTAAATGGTCGGATCGTGTGAGAAACACCGATGTGCTTAGACGAGCCAATGTTAGCGGCATTGAGGCGTATTTGATGCGTCGTCAACTGCGCTGGTGCGGGCACCTGTCAAGGATGTCCAACGAGAGAGTAGCAAAACAAGTTTTCTATTCTGAACTTCAAGATGGCAAGCGGAAACCTGGCGGCCAGTTCTTAAGATTTAAAGATGTTCAGAAGAGACATATGAAAAACTGCGAAATTGAGTCCTCTCGTTGGGAATCCATAGCCGGAAATAGAATTGAGTGGAGACGTCTTGTGCAGAGTCATGTATACGCATTCGAAGATAATAGAAAGCGTCAACTTGACCAGAAACGTGACGAACTCAAGAACAGACCTCCCATAAGAATACCATATAACTATAATTGTGGCGTCCTGACTTGCATTGAATGCTCACGAACATTTTCTGCAAAAATAGGGTACATAAGTCACGTGAGAGCGAAACATCCAAGCTCAATTATTACAGAAGCTTAAGTCACCGTGGCCGAAATCGGCTAGGATGACATCATCATCATCATCAGGTAAATACTTATTGGTTTCCGGCAGCCTAGTCGGGAGACCGTCTGATTTGAGATTCGTAGATCCTGGGTTCGAATCCCACGGCACGCACCTCTGTCTTTTCGAAGTTATGTGCGTATTGTTGATTGCCGCCAACTTCAAACGGTGAAGTAAAACATCGTGAGGAAACCTACATGTCTGAGAGTTCTCAATGATCTTGAAGATGTGTGAAGTCTGCCAACCCGCACTTGGCCAGCGTGGCAGACTATGGCCTAACCCTTTTCACAATGAGAAGATCGCCCGTTCCCAGCAGTGGGACAGTTTGTACAAACAGGACTTAGATATACCAATCTCCCAAGCCTTTTTTAAATGATATTACTTAAAATGTCTTTATTCGGTCTTTCAAAAAAGGCAAGAGAACATAAGTCGCAGATAACTTATGATCCAGTCATCATTATACTAAGTATTATACAACTGCTTGGCATCAATCAAAATAGAGTTCATTTTGATTACGCCATTCATATCTGTGCCTGTCCAACTGAAGTTCTTTAAGTAAACGTGTGCATAAGTATATATTTCTAGTAACCGATTAGTTAAATGATTACAGGCGTCAAATCACATCTGTCAATAAAACTCAACGAAGGTGACATAACGTTGAATTCTGTTCAAATTCTGGACTTAGACGGCAATGTGAAGATGGAATTGCCGCTACAACTATCAGACAATGGAACCAAGTTCTACACGACGGAAGCATTTGACCCGCCTGAAATTACAATTAAGATAGCGGTCAGTGTTTTTATATTTTTACCCGATTGCGTAAGAAGACACCACTACAACTAAAGTTTTTGAGTGTATGTATTTGTATGTATGTATGTATACCTACAGCCCTAACGGCTTGACCATTTTTGATGTGCGAGGTGTCGTTAGATTCGTCTTCACTTCCTGAGTGTCATAGGCTATATTTTTTGTAATAATAATAATACAATTCTTACAAAATAAAAAAATGCGTTTATTCGTAACCTTCAACGGTCTATTTTGTAATAGGTAAACAAGTAATTTTACTAGAATTATTCTAAAGTATGCTCATTCATAATCTTTTAAAACGATTTTAAGCATACTTTCTCACAAAAAAACGTACACTCAACAGCGTATCAAGCGTAACGAAATCGTTAGTTAGATTGCAAAAACTGTTTGTTTTTTGCAGTCGGGTATTTTGTTTTTCTTATAATACGCATACTTGTTAATTTTGTAGTTTAGGGTGGTTCACTTTCCATACAAAAGTAATTTACCAATTTTAGTCAAAAATAGATTTTACAATAAAGTAATTGTTGTTAATTGTTTTAGACTTGTTATTTATGGTATCGGTATTTTTTTAAATTGGCGGTAAATCATGTTTGTTGAAAAAAAAACATGAGATTAATTACTTTATAAACCACAATTAATTAATTGGAAATTATACTCTATTCGACCATAAATGGTAAAAATACTTTTGTTTAGAAATCGTATTACCTTTATGCCAATACTTTGAATTTTGAGTGTGAGTGAACTATGTGAAAAATATGTGGGTGAGGGAAGTCCTCACACACATGTAAGTATACATACAGTATATACAAAATCTTTGATCTATAGAGACTTCTGATTTCGCTAATGTCTTAAGTGCCAATATAGACAGGGAAATGATTGATTACATTGGTCCAAACAATAATTGTCCTAGCAAAATAGTTAAAAAATATGTAAACGTTGATTTACAGATTATTGGTTGCACTGCAGAAAACGAATGTAACATAACCAGAGTGGCACCTACTCCAGTGGAAGTTGATAAAATCTTACCAGGTAATAACTTAAAAACAGTAGGTATGCTAAATTCACAACGCGCTTAAACGCTTATACACAACGCTTTAAATAATAACTTTTTACAAAAAAAAAAAAAACCTCCGAAAAAACTGAAAAGATTAAAATAATAAACCTTTTTTATTTAACTTTAATAACTAAGTCCTTAAAGTAATGTAAGTATACCTAAGTAATATTGAGTCGGTCCGGTCGGTAAGTTATTACCTAGCCGGTCGCTAGGTAATAACTTAAAAACAGTAGGCATGCTAAATTTACAACGCGGTAAAATGAACGTTACCTACAGAAAACCGAAAATTATACACAGTAAAATATTTAAAAACCTGCTTTAGCTTATGCTAATGAAGCTCTTTCATATGATACCCCACATGATATTGTTAAAGAACTTTAAAATTTAGACCCTCATTCCTTACATAAAGACACAATTTTTTTGTGATGAAATTAAAAATGACCAAATGACTTCTTGCTAAATTTCATAGTTCTAGGTCAACGGGAAATACTTTTTTTTACAAAAACAGAGAAATTTGATTTTTTTCCCCCAACAAGAGACAATAGATCTGTGTATATGGTTCTAATTTCAACAAGATACCTTCACGCGTTCCCGAGATACAGGTCTTGACAGCCGGATGGACGGACGGACGGACAGACGGACTTTTGCGGTACGGAACCCTAAAAAGACCCATTACATTATTCTTACAAAATTTTAAAAATATTCTTAAACAATTCATGCCTGAAGATTACGAAATATTCAGTATATGAAATACAATGTCATTTAAAATGTCAATACAAAAATATCAAATGGGCAATATACCTGCTATGTCAATATAAAATAAAAACCGAACAAGTGCGAGTCAGACTCGCCCACCGAGGGTTCCGTACAAACTAGTAGATAAAAGGGGGAAATTATACATAGGTACATATTTACATATACGTTACAATACCTTATAACGTTGACGGTATTGCTCCACCAAAAGTTATTTGGGTGAAAGATGACGTGGAGATTGTTGTGAATGTTATTTTTCCAGACTGCGTAAGAAGGAAAGAGGGTATGCATGTTTGTATGTATGTGGGTATGTATGTATGTGCATATATTATGTTTCTATATGACAGGACAGCCTACAGCCTAAACAGCTTGACCGATTTTGATGTGCGAGTTGTCATTAAATTCGTCTTCGCTTCAAGAGGTAGGTTATATTTTTTTTATTTCTAGTAGCAATAATACATCTCTTGCAAAAATAAAAAAAACGCTTTTTCGTAACCACCAACGATCTATTTCGTAATAATAAAGTGATTTTACTAAATGTATTCTAAAGAATGCTCATTAATAATCTTTTACAACGATTTTACGCATACTTTCTTACAGAAACCGTACACTCAAGAGCGTATCAAGCGTAACGAAATCGTAAGTTAGACTACAAAAACTGCTTTTATGCTGTCGGGAATTTTGTTTTTCATTTAATATACTTATATAATAATACATACTTGTTATTTTTTAAGTATAGTAAATATGCTGTTGACTCATAGCGCTCATGTATGTATTTCTAGTTCCGCCGCAAATATTAGAAGATAAAAAGACCTACATGGCTGTAGAAGGTGATCGAGCATTGCGAATATTTTGCAACGTCACTGGAAATCCGGAGCCAACAGTTACCTGGGCGCGTGACGGATTAACACTGGCAGGAGGTACCTACATTCTTTGACAATTAATCAGTAGAATAAGTATCTGTATATCGTCGTTGTAAATCTAATATCCGTGATAGTATGCCGTGGGGTACCGGCTTAGAATAGTACCTCCCCCTCTCTTCCCGTGGGTGCCGTAAGAACCGGCTAAGGGAAATACTACCAGAGATGGGCAGCAGCATCCTCTGCGGAAAACGCTACCCACTGCGCTCGCCAACCCGCATGCCAAGCGTGGCGAGTAATGGCAAAACCCCCCCTATGACAGACGACAAAAATACCAGGCCCCCAGTCCCCGGCAGCTCCGCTATTCCGGACTACGGTAGCGGTCCCGGTCACGGCGGAGCAAGGGGTGCTAAGAATCTCCGGAAGAGATCCGGCTACCACCCCCTGCATAAACGACGACTGGCCCTGGTAACACACAATATTCGCACGATGAGGACAGACGAGAAGCTAGCTGAGCTGGAAGAAGAAATGAGTAGGTTACATTGGGATATCCTGGGGTTATCGGAAGTCCGACGAGAGGGTGAGGACACGATAACCCTGAAATCCGGTAACCTACTATACTACCGGGAGGGCGACCAACAGTCCCAAGGTGGTGTCGGGTTTCTCGTCCACAAGTCCCTTGTTAACAACATTCTTGCCATCGACAGTGTATCGAGCAGGGTTGCGTACCTGATACTCAGAGTATCCAAGAGATATTCGTTGAAGGTCATCCAGGTATACGCACCGACCTCGGCACACTCGGATGATGAGGTGGAGGTGATGTATGAGGACATTAGTAGGGCCATACACACTTCTGAGACCTATTTTAATGTTGTTATGGGGGACTTCAATGCGAAGCTGGGCAGGAAATGCGAAAGTGAGTTGAGAGTGGGGCAATTTGGATATGGACAACGGAACCCCAGGGGACAGAGGTTGGCCGACTTTCTGGAGAAAGAGGGACTCTTCATGATGAACTCTTTCTTCCAGAAGCCACCTCATAGGAAATGGACCTGGTTGAGTCCCGACGGTTCTACGAGAAATGAGATAGACTTCATCCTGACCACCAAGAAACAAATATTCAATGATGTCTCTGTGATCAACATGGTTAAAACCGGAAGTGATCACCGAATGGTACGAGGCACTTTAAATATTAATGTTAAACTGGAGAGGTCCCGTATGATGAAGTCTACACTCCGACCCACTCGCGCCCATATCCAAAACCCCGAGAGCTTTCAGCTCGAACTATCAAATCGCTTCGAGTGCCTGGAGAGCTGCGCATCGGTGGATGAGATCAATAACAGGTTTGTGGAAACTGTCCGTACGGTGGGCGCGAAGTTTTATAAACCCCACCGTACAAATAGACCGCAAAAGCTCTCGAGCCATACCCTCGACCTCATGGCTGAACGACGCTCATTGCAACTGCAGTCTTCCGGTGACGCCGAGTCATATAGGCGGCTCAATAGACTCATATCAAAGTCTATGCGACACGACATCCGTACCTTTAATACTAATCGTATTAAAGAGACGATAGAGCGGAATAAAGGCTCCAAAGTGTTCGCAAGAGACATGTCTATTGGGCAGAGCCAGTTGACGAAGCTGAAGATGGAAGATGGCAGTATAGCGTCGACCAAAGCAGAAGTCTTGAGGGAAATCGAGAGGTTCTATGGACAGTTATACACATCGGTCGCAAAACCTGTTAGCAGTTTGAGCAAAGATCCAAGAGCCAAACTGACTCGACATTATACCGAAGATATCCCGGACATCAGCCTGTACGAGATTAGGATGGCCTTGAAACAGCTCAAGAACAACAAGGCACCGGGCGACGACGGAATTACATCAGAGCTACTGAAAGCGGGTGGAACACCGGTACTGAAAGTCCTTCAGAGGCTCTTCAATTCCGTCGTGCTTGAAGGTACAACGCCAGAAGCATGGAACAGAAGCGTGGTGGCGCTGTTCTTCAAAAAAGGAGACAACACTTTGCTGAAGAACTACAGACCCATCTCGCTTCTGAGCCATGTCTATAAGCTGTTTTCAAGGGTCATCACGAATCGTCTTGAACGCAGGTTTGATGACTTCCAGCCTCCCGAACAAGCCGGTTTCCGAAAAGGCTATAGTACCATAGACCACATCCATACGCTGCGGCAAGTGATACAGAAGACCGAAGAGTATAACTTGCCCCTTTGCTTAGCGTTTGTATGAGAAAGCCTTTGATTCGATCGAGACCTGGGCGGTGCTTGAGGCTCTCCAGCGATGCCGTATTGACTATCGGTATGTCGAAGTGCTGAAGTGCTTGTACAACAACGCCACCATGTCAGTCCGAGTACAAGACCAGAACTCAGAGGCAATTTCATTGAAAAGAGGCGTGAGGCAGGGAGACGTTGTCTCTCCGAAACTGTTTACCGCCGGTTTGGAAGATGCCTATAAGCTTCTGGAATGGAAAGGGCTCGGCATTAATATTAACGGCGAGTACATCACTCACCTTCGGTTTGCCGACGATATAGTAGTCATGGCAAAGTCGATGGAAGAGCTCAGTACGATGCTCGAAGACCTCAATAGAGTTTCCCAACGGGTGGGCCTCAAAATGAACATGGACAAAACGAAGGTTATGTCGAACGCCCATGTAGTGCCCACCCCAATATCTGTGGGGAACTTCACTCTTGAAGTTGTTGACGAATACGTCTACTTAGGACAGACGGTCCGATTAGGCAGGTCCAACTTTACGAGGGAGGTCAATCGTCGTATCCAACTCGGCTGGGCAGCGTTCGGGAAACTTAAAAGCGTCTTCTCGTCCAATATTCCCCAGTCCCTCAAGTCGAAAGTTTACAACCAGTGTGTGTTACCAGTGATGACATACGGCACTGAAACGTGGTCCCTAACTATGGGCCTTATAAGGAAGCTCAAGGTCACGCAACGAGCTATGGAGAGGGCTATGCTCGGAGTCTCTCTACGAGATCGAATCAGAAATGAAGAGATACGTAGACGTACAAAAGTCACCGATATAGCACAGCGGATTAGCAAGTTGAAGTGGCAGTGGGCAGGGCACATAGCACGCAGAACTGATGGCCGATGGGGCCGAAAGGTTCTCGAGTGGAGACCACGTACCGGCAAGCGCAGCGTAGGAAGACCAGCCACGAGATGGACAGACGACCTCATACAAGTGGCGGGAAGACGCTGGATGCAAGCCGCTTCCAATCGGTCTTTTTGGAAATCCATGGGCGAGGCCTATGTCCAACAGTGGACTTCTTATGGCTGAGATGATGATGATGATGAAATCTAATATCTCTTATGTGATGGTATTTTTTCGGATATTTTTAGAGGTTAATATTTATAGGGTACCGTAGTAAACAAGTAAGATACATAGCGATTTATATAGGTACTTTTTAGCACAGAGTAATAATGATAGTGATAGTGTTTATTGAAAGTTCCGTTCATAATTGAAGCCAAAAATCTATAAAATATGAGCATTGTGCATGGCCATCACGTTTTTATGCAAAATAGATCTACGATTGACCACCAACTCGCCTGATGTTAAGCGACGGTGTGGCCGAAGATGGAGCTCGTCGATCTAGAAGATATCTATTCACTCTATCCTTGAAAATTCTAAGATTGTAGGTCTCAGGAAACAGATGGCAGCAAAGAATTCCATTCCTGTGCAGTACGCATCAAGAATGTCGATCGATATCGCTGAATACGGAATTTTGGCATTTAAACGAGAAACTACTCTCTTTGACATGCATATGAGCGTTCAAATAATGTTTCAAGTGGGTACAAGGCGATATTGTCACAAAGTTATGGAGTAAAATTGTGCCAAATTTACTCACAATACTACCTAAAAGTCATAATTACACAATTAAAAAATCTAACCTAAAAATCAAAATTGTACAATTATGATTTTTTAGCATTTCTCGATGGAACCTTTGTGAACACTGATGTGACAGAAATATTAAAATTACATTGAAAATACTTAAATAAATACGATATAATGAACATTATAAGTAAAAATGTGTTATATAATTTACAGGAGACACAGATAACGGAAAGACACTGACGTTAAGAGATATTAGCCATTCTGATAGAGGACAATACACATGCACTGCAACCAGCAAGCGATTTCCAGACGAGGAAGCTTTTGGGAGAATCACCGTTAATGTAGACAGTAAGTATTTTGCTATAACTTATGGAAACTATATCTACTCTATTTATAAATATACTTATACCTAGTCTTGCCATAAATATTGTCACGAAGAAAAATTTTTTTTTTTATTGCAAATAATATTTATTACTTTTACAGTGTGTTAGTTTAATACATAAATATAAAACAATTTAAAATATAAAAGCTTATTCGAAGTGGTCTCCATTAGCTGCAATACAGTCCTTTAAACGTTGAGGCCAGTTATCAATAGAAGCACGCACTCTTTCCATGGGAAAATTCTTCACTGCCAATCGTATGGATTGTTTTAGGGACTCCAAATTATCATGGCGTTTAGAGCAAGCCATACTCTCTAAAACTGACCATAAATCATAATCCAGCGGATTAAGATCAGGACTAGACGACGGCCAGTCTTCAGCTCTGATGAAGTCCGAAACGTTCACTTCCAACCAAGACTGCGTGGACCGAGCTTTATGACCTGGCGCCGAGTCTTGTTGGAAGGACCATACTTGGTTATTGAACATGGTGTTGTTAAGGGGCTTAACTACCTTCTCAAGAATGGTATTTTGATACACTTGTGCCGGTTTTGATACCTTTTTCACAAAAATATGGCTCAGTCACTCCTTCATAGCTAACACCCCACCAAACCATCACTGAAGTCGGATAATGCCCACGTTGCACTCTGTCGACTAATTGGGAAGCTTCCTTAGAGCTTTGAGCATAAATACGGTCATTTTGTTTGTTAAAATGTTGCTCAATTGTAAAGATTTTCTCATCCGTAAACAAAATTTTTCTGTGACCTCCCTTTGCGTACCGCTTCAGTAGTTGTTTCGATTTTACCACCCTATTCTTTTTTAAATTATCAGTTAAAAAATGACCAGTGCGTCTCTTATAGGCTGCAAGTCCTAAGTCATCTTTTAAAATACGCGACATTGTTCTGGGTGCTATCTTCATCTCCCGAGATAAAATCATTTGCTTTCGGACAGGATTTCTTCGAATTCTTTCCCTTACTGCTTTGACCACCTTTTTCGTACGAACACTACGTGGACGGCCAAATCTTTTTCTGTCAGAAACAGAGGAGGTCTCATTGTACCTATTAATAGCCCGGTAGACAAACATTTGACTAATACCAAGCGTATGGAGAGTTTTAAAAATTGCATTTGGCTCCATACCAACTTTGTGTAATGCAATCACAGCGATTCGGTTCTCTTTATCACTCCACTCCATTTTAATATCGCAAAATATTGTACAATGTATTGGCGCCAAAATTAGAAAACTCAATGAACAATCGTATAAAAATGACAGATTCCAAATTCAAATGTAATATCTTTCTTATTTTTAACTGTAACAGTATTTATGGCCAGACTAAGTATAATTACTACACTAGATGACCTACTAGTACTTCGTATCACCTATCAATGAGTGGACCCGATATTTTCTCAACGTTTAAACCTTCCCTGGACTACGACAAACATTTCAAAACCAAAATCAGCTAAATCGGCCTAGCTGTTCTCGAGTTTTAGCTAGACAAACGAACAGCAATTGATTTTTATATTATTATTATCGAGTTAGGTAAAATGTACATTGACCGAGTTTAGTTTAGTGCCACATTTATATGTAACGCTAAACTCTGTCAATGTACATTTTTTCGAGACAATGGAACCTGGAAAGTGGGATTAAAAGAATTAATAAAACCGGACAAGCGCGAGTCAGACTCACCCACCGAGGGTTCCGTACAAACTAAATAAAAGGGGGAAATCATATATTTTTTTTATATTTACCTTCATAAACCGAAAAATATACATCGTAAAAATATTTAACACATTCCTTGGTCACCACTCAGATCCGAGCGAGCGTCCCGTTCATTTTGTACTAGTCAGTAAACCGTCGGCGTTTGAGGCAGTCAACGTTGCTTTGCGCGGCCACTCTGTACTTAATCAAAATTCACATAAAAAGTTTTGGTTCCCAGCTGAAGTGAAGGGTCTGCAGGGGGCGAAGAATGTGTTAAAAACCTGTTTTAGCTTATGCTAATGAGGCTCTTTCATATGATACCCCACATGATACGGTTAATTCACTTTACAATTTGGGCCCTCATTCCTTGCATAGAGACACTATTTTTTTGTGATTAAATTAAATATGTCCAGTTTTCGGATTTTTCCTATATGTGTTTTCCTGTATGTGTTTATGTGTACACAATGCTTCTTACCAAATTTCAGAGTTCTAGGTCAACGGGAAGTACCCCGTATGTTTTGATTCCTCTGTGAGTGTCGAAATGTGCGTTTCTTACGACATATTCGGCTGTAACTTTTTTTTACGAAAACTGAGAAATTTTATTTTTCTTTCTGCAGCAAGATACTATGGATCTGCGTATGTGGTTTTAATTTCAACTCGATACTTTCACGCGTTCCCGAGATAAAGATCTTGACACCCGGACGGACGGACAGACGGACAGACGGACATACGGACAACAAAGTGATCCTATAAGGGTTCCGTTTTTTCCTATTGTGGTACGGAACCCTAAAAGGAACCTTTAGTCAAATGGATTAGGCATAGCTTGTGACGTCACAGCGCCCGTTTCCCATTACACATCTTTAACAATGAATAAAAATCCGTTCAAGTGCGTGTCGAGCCCCGCGCTCTTTATGGTTCCGTGGATGCACACCACAATTATGGGGACCTAAAACAGAGCTTCTTATTTCTTACTTTGAACATGATTTGGAGAATTTGCACGAAATTTATATTTTTGAGTTTGCTCAATTTGTAAGTTGATCGGCTATTTGGTACTCTTTGGATTAATTCAATTTTACTTCTGGTTCGGGAGTTTTCCCCAAAAAAGGGGAAGCCATTTACAAACCAATTTTGATAATATTTGTTGTAAATAATTGTAATATTTTTTAAAAGTTTAGTACCTATTTAATTTTAAGCAAAAATTAATATACGAGCAAAATCTTTCTTTCTGCCAAGAAAACTTTGAGGATTTAAGGATGTAAAATCTCAGTCTAATAGAGGAAAAGTTTGCTACGAGGCTATTTGTGAGTTGATTTTGATAATATTTGGCAGAAACGTTCGATACTGAATTCTGAATAAGAATTTCAAAAAATATGAGCAAAAGACCTTCCAAGTACAGACTTTTTACAGATAGTCATTTTGCAAAAGCTTGTGCTCGTAAAGTTTACTGCTCAGGCGAACAAATCTTATTGATTTTAGCAATAAGGTAATGGCAACCTCATTTTACAGGCATTTTGAGAAATGTAAGTGAATTTCAAGTTGAAAAGAAAACCTGGCCGTACTTAGTTCAAGTTTATGTCTAAAATAACATAAGTATGTAATGTACAGTTACGCACGTAATACTAAATCTTAAATTAATATTTCAGAATGTCCACGAGTTAGTTCCGCAAAAACCACGATACAACATGTTAAACTCGGAACCACACAAGAGATTCATTGCTATATTAATTACACTTCGGTGGACTCAGTTCATTGGTGGTTTAAGGCAAGAATATTTTTTATTAATTATGATGGTATTTTAAATGTACATGTACAAGTTTTTATTAGAAAACAAAAAAACTTAAGGTTTGTTAAATTTCATTCCGATCTACTTAACCAACATTTGGCTAAATTATGTGACACCACGGTATATACTCATATCACCTCATAATTATGCTAAATGCCAGCCGTATTATTTTAGGGAATATCTCTATCATTAACATCTCGGCCACAAGAAGTCCACTGCTGGATCTATGTCCAGCAATGTCTCAGCCTCCCTCATTGATTTCCAAAAAGGCCGGTTAGAAGCGGCCTGCATCCAGTGTCTTCCTGCCACTTGTATGAGGTCATCTATCCGTCTTGTTACTGATCTTTCTACGCTACCTTACCGGTTCGTGGTCTCCACTCAAGAACTTTACGGCCCCACTGCCCATCAGTTCTACATACTATGTGCCCTGCCCACTGCTACTTCAACTTGCTAATCCGCTGTGCTATGTCGGTGACTTTCGTACGTCTACGGATTTCTTTGTTTCTGATACGATCTCGCAAAGAGACCCCTAGCATAGCCCTCTCTATTGCTCGTTGTGTGACTTCCTTATAAAGCCCATAGTAGGTGACCACGTTTCAGTGCCATATGTCATCACTGGTAACACATACTGGTCGTAACTTTTCGAATTGAGGGACTATATTGAACGAGAAGACGTTTTTGTGTTATCTCTATAATGAAGTTAATAACCTTTTAAATTTTTACCCCATGGCTCGTTATTATTTCGTGTAAAACTACGAGTACTATGATCAGATGGTTACTTTCTCCTAATTATGCATCAACAGTATCCTATCTTAGGGTTATCATAGGTTGCTACTGGTACTTGCTCTCTTATCTATATATTTTCTTTCCTTCCTCTCAAAAAATAATGTATCGGAGAGGCATGATATACCATAATACAGGTTTATTATAATTTGGGTATTATAATGAACTTTTTGGTTATATATTGACAGAATAATAAAGAATACCTGGGCGACCGAGATCTACTCGGATTTTTTATGACTGAAAATATGAGCAAGCCCTGGTTCACTAAAAATAAAAACTAGCAAGATCGATTTATCGTCCTCTAATCTACCTACAAACCAAAGTTCATAAAAATTGTTGGAGCCGTTTCCGAGATTCAGATTATATCTATAAATAAATATACAATAGAATGGCTCGTTTAAAAGTATTAGATTAATTCCATTTCATACTTTTTCCAAAAATATTTGTATAGGTTTTATTTCCGTACAAGAATATTGTCAAGTTAAGTAAAATGCTAAAGTGTTTAATATTTTCTATCCGACCCACAAACCTCCATAAAATCGTCGGGTAAACTCATTATTACTTTCCTGAGGCCATGGATGGCCTCAGGAGGAGGAGGCATGGATGAGGCTATGGCCAAACTCCATTAGCCTGCTCGTAGCGCAAATTTAAACAATCAAATTGACAATGATAGGTGAAGTGATATTGGGGAGTTTTTGCGGGAACGTCTTAGTAGCATGTTGTTGCTTTGTTTTCTCAACCTCGACTCAAATAAATATATACCGTATTCTTTTTGTTTAAGCTCGGTCATATATGCCTATATACGAATTAGATGCGTTGATTAAGTGTTCCCAATAATAGATTTTCTTATAAAAGAAGGAACTTGAAAAAAAGGGGGGGAAAATAACCATCTGGACTCGAACCGGGGACTTCTGGTCGCGATCCCCCGGATTCCCGCCTGAGACACTACAACCATGTAAACGGCGGCGAAATTTACTTTTGTATTCTAATGATATTGTAGCAGTTTCCCATTGCCTGAAAACAAGTATAAAACTAAATTTTATAAAAATGAAATCTAGCTAGATCGATTTATCGGCCCCGAAACTCCCTGCATACAAAATTTCATGAAAATCTCTATAGCCGTTTCCGAGATTCAGATTACATATACATATATTATATTAATACAAGAATTAATCCGAAACTCCCTGCATACAAAATTTCATGAAAATCTCTATAGCCGTTTCCGAGATTCAGATTACATATACATATATTATATTAATACAAGAATTAATCGTTTAAAGGTATTAGATAGATATTATTATATAATTTTACTGTATTCAGATAGTCTATAATAATATGATAACATTTAATATAAATAAAAGTGTAATCTATTTATTGAATCATTTCGATTTCTACTTTCAGAACAAGAAGATAATACCTTCTAATGGTAATAAATTAATATTGACTAATGCGACATTAACAGACTCAGGCTACTACACTTGTCGTGTAAATAAGTTAGAATCTTTGGAATCAGAAAATGCTAACACATATGTTCAAGTCATGCGAGATGTACCAAGGACACAAAAATAATGCCTGGAATGATGTTAACCTCCAGTTGTTAAAAGTTTTTTCAACCTCAGCCGGATCTAAGTAAGTATTTTATTAAAAAAATATTATATATGTTGAAGTTAACGTACCGTAGAAAGAAAATTCAATCATGCAACAAATATTATGAGAACGAACAAATAATAATCCGACCACGAGATTTGGCATAATCATTATACGAGTAACTTCGTTTACAATACAATACTGGCCTTGTGGCTCAGTTGGTAGTATGTCTGCCTGCTAACCTGTAGGTCGTGGGTTTGATCCCCAGGGCAAACATTTGTGTGATGAGCATGGATGTTTGTCCTGTGTCTGGGTGTTTCTATGTACCATATGTATATATTTAGAAAATATATATATATTATGTATTCTATCAGCCATCTAGTTGCATAGTACAATCTTTGCTTAGTTTGGGCTAGATGGTGTTGTGTGAAATGTCCCCAAATATTTATTTATTTAATAATAATTTCAAATTAAAAGTAACTTTTTATTTATTGCTGCGATTCTAATTGGTATAGTAATCGCTTAGAAAAATCTCTTCCAGTCATCATTAGAATTTTATTAAGTTCATGTAATGACGAGGTTCTAATGAGCCTGACATTTAGACATTGCAAATGTAAGATCATTGCATTAAGAGGAAACGAGGCCGACAAGACTTTTGAAAAATAGGTTATTCACGAATCTATCGCTGTCTCACAGGAGCCGAATAGGCGCGTCCACACAGAGCGAGCAGCCTCGCGGAATCTGTCCCCGAACGAGCGCGGCAGCCCCGGTATCATCGCGAGGCTGCCGCGCGCAAGCCCAAGCCATTTTGTAGTTGAGAATTAACACAATATCATGGCACCACACGTACGAGTGGTGCGAGCGTCCAGAGTGCGCGCGGCCGAGGCGCCTTTGAGCAAAAAAAAAGCCGACACTCGATAGCTCGGGCGCTCGGTCGCTCGCCCGCGCACCGCGCGCGCTTGCCTCCGCCAAAGCACGACCCAAAGAGTATTTGGCACGGTCATACTAACCGAACTGGCCTTCGGGTGGCAATTGCCTCGCGAGGCTGCTCGCTCTGTGTGGACGCGCCTATTGACGATGATTTATATGTGTGCGTGAACGGATTGTTTCTGACTTTCTCTGTGCGCGCGCCATCTGGCGCGGCGGCAACAGCGAGTTTTGGCTCTTGGCACCCGCCTACACGTTATTATTATTTTATTTTGTGGAGCCCAAAAGGTTTACTCTATGAAAAAATTAAAAGAGATTTTGGAAAAAGATGGCCCTGAAGTGAGAGGAATTTTATTACAAGTACCAGAATTAAATGACGGTTGATTACCGTATATTTTCTATCTTCTTTATAATCTTGTATGTAAAATATGTACATATATTTTAATTTTAGTTTATCGCATTAAATTATAAGAAATAAGATTATAGCCATTGCATACGAATTTAATAACTAAAAGTAAACGGTACTTGGTAACTACAAATTAAAAGTTTGTGGGCTGTTTATATGATTCAATTATAATTCATCAATTATTATTAATTTTATTTATTAACTACGGCACTCTATCACAATATATGAACGTGTTTCGACATATCCTGGACAAAATTCATATTTTTTTTAATTTGATGTTTACAGGTGACAAAAGGAGAACTAAAATTTTAATAGAACCCGAATTCATTGGTAAATATAACTGGACTCCATTGAATGGATTTAGTTATACAGGTTGTTTAGTTACTTGACCTTCGTTTTCATCTTAAAAACTCACGATTTGGCTCCGGTTTGTTACTGCCCATAAAGAAAAAGAAAGCTCTTCTCTATGTTACTATCATAACATAAATTGGATACGCTGTTGGGTAACTTTGTTTAGCTATTGCATTTGTATATTTTACATTCATTTCAGTAATAAACATGAATTTAAAATTATTGTAGTATGATGTTTTCAGTTTTATGTTATAGTATTTGTATACGCGCTGGTATAGTATTTTGAATTTAGAACCTAATATAATGGCAAAAGATCTAGGGTAAGGAAAACAATGAAAGGATTCACGTTTTTCACTGCTGCTACCACAGGAAGATCCAAGAGATCACTGCTTATAATTATCGCAATTTGAATCACGGACAGTTCTGCATATATATATCACAGAAATAACAATAGTTTTTAATTATTTTAAGGGAGATCACGTGACCGCCATTCGGTCAAGGATGGGGAGCGGTAATTGGTTAGGAGAAAAAGAGAAAGAACTAGTCTTCTGCCATTTATTTCATCGCAATTTAGCGTTAACATCCCCCCCCCCCCCCCCCACCTTGACAGGACTAAGGGCCTTCAATAATACAAGGCACATACAATTAAAGGTCACGTGGCCTAATTAAAAGAGCGTTAAGCTAAAACGAACCCCTAATAGGCATAGGAATAGGCAACCTATTGGAGATAACCAGTACTTATTTACGGATGTTTTATTTAGTTTAAGTCTAACGTTTAACGTTAAGAAACTAACATTTAAAATAACAATTTATAAGACTACTAATACTTATAGCTAAATTAGAGTTGTGGACTGTATAATGTTGTTTTTACTGGGTTGGTAAAGGTAAACCAACCACGGGCCGTCGATATGTTCCAGACTTCGTACGGACATCCACGACCCTCACCACTGAATCATTACCCTCAAACATTCTTCTGAATATAAGGAGTGGACTTGGTCTATTTGTTTCGCACTTAAGCGTGTGGAGGTATTCTAACTTCCAACGCTTCCAGAATGACTGTACTAGATGATCAATAATGCGTTTTCTGCACAGCAGATTGACAATCACATTGGATAAGTCTTCCGAAGGTAATGATTTCAGTAGGGTAAGTACTAAGAAATGTGATGGCGTCAGTGCTTGTGGTTCTGAATGACTGCTTAAAACCGTTAGGGGTCTAGAATTCAAAATGACTTCCATTTGCTTGAGCCATTTCTTCATAGGTCAGAAGTTAAGGTCCAACCACTTTCACCAGAATATTTTTAACAGACCGCACGTTAGACTGCCAAAGTTCTCCGAAATGCTGTGCTGATTCTGGATTTGTCTTGAAATCGATGCGCTTGTCGCGTAATTCATTCTCAAACTTGTCACGATACTCCTCTGATTCAAGTAGATTATACATATTGTCTAGGTAGGACTTGGCCCTTGTAAAGTTAGTACCTTGATCAGAGTCCATTTACTCTGATCAAGGTACTAACTTTATTACTCACGGGTCCTCGTCTAGCGAGGAAGCGTTGGAATGCATTTAGGAAAGACTCTGTGCTCAGAAACGGTGATAATTCAAGATGGACACATTTCGTAATGAGATATACATACAAACATATGTACGAACGTACGACAAGTTTTCCCCCTTCACGATGCAAAACCACCGATAGAGGGCCACAATAATCCACCCCTGTGTGACATTCATCAGGTCATTGTAAACGAGGTTGATAAGCAAACTTCGGTCCGTTAAACCATAGTGGATGTACAACCAACTGAGCCGGAGTCAACCCTCTGCTCAGGCAGTTCGCAGGATTGTCTTGGCCTTCAACTTTACTACTACTATTATCGATACCCACTCGCATTAACTTAGCTAGAACCAGGTTCGCACAAAGTTCCAACCGAGCAACTGTAACGAGCGTTTGGGACGGGGAAACCCGCGATTTGCCACACACTAGATTAACGACCGTACGATCAAGTTTAGGAAAGTGCCCGTGAATATTGATCACTCCACCATAAGCAGATTCAGAAGCATCAGCAAACCCCAGTAGGGATATGACGCAATCGTCAGTAACTCTGATATAACGCGGCAATCTGACATTTTCCGATAATGGTAACTCAAGTTCAAAATTTTGCCACAATTTAACAATATTCTGACTAGGCGTCTCATCCCAATCGACATTTTGATTCCAGAGCGATTTGACTACTAAGTAGTTTGGCAAGTAGCGTGACTCCAATGTATCCGTTTAAGTCCCATAGACGGGCAATACGAGAAAGTATATTACGCTTAGTACATGGACGTGGCTCAAGACTGACCCTGAACATGAATACGTCTTCAGCCGGTAGCCAATACAATCCTAATATTTTCAATTGGTCGGCTGTACTAAATAATACGGCTTCAGACACACGATGGCCGGCCGGAATACTTTCCATAACTTCGGGCGAGTTACTAGAAAACTTGACGAACTCGAATCCTGCATTTGCAAACATTTTAATCAGCTGGTCGGATAATTCGATTCCGCCGAATACAGACAAACAACTCGTTGCCAAATCTTCCATATATATATATTTCGTTGCGCGGCATGACAAGCCGTCGGGTAGCAAGCTTCTTCGTCTATAGCCAATTGATGGACCGACCGCACGGCCAAGAACGGATTACAGGATAAACCGAACGGGACGTGCGTCATCTCAAATACTTGAATAGGTTCAATCGGATCAAACCGATACAGCAGTCTCTGAAAACGCCAGTTGTCTTCACTCATTAATATTCTTAAGTACATCTGACGGCACTGACGGCAATGGGCAGTGGGCAATGGGCAGAAACCACAATAATATTTTGAATAAATCATTTTGAAATTTGCTGCCGTATAAAGATTGGAATTCAATGAAATTCCGTTTAAGGTAGACTACACGTAAACGCGAATTAGCTTTGTCTGTCCACACGACCATGATGAGATATCACGTAATGCGGGACATTAAACTCCGTAGCATTCTCAATAGCACGAATATAACCCTTATTTAGATACTCACGAAAGACATGTCATCGTCGTATTCTTTTTTACTAACGGATCGGCCAGCAGTTTACGTTCTAGTGATAAATACCTACACTCCGCTGTACGTATAATATTGAGTTACCAAAACATGACGCATCCTTTTTGCACGGGAGCGACACCACGAACCGACCATCATCGTCGCGTCGCGTGGTACTAGCATAGAACTCTTCGCATCTCTGTTTGTCAGGAGAATGCGCGTTATCAATGGTAGGTACTTCTTCTAACTCGAAAAACCGACTTACGTTTTTATTAAGCGATTCGTTAATCGTGCAATATGTTTGGACAATATTGCATTTATGGTTCTGCACCGGAGCCCGACCTACGATAAGATAACCCAATAGGATTTCTATACCTACCGGTTCATCTGTATGACGAGACACAGTGTTCGGACGCAGTATACGAGCGAATGAATCCGAACCTAAGATAAGGCCGACGGCCGACGGTGAGCTAAACCGGCTATCAGTTAAAGGTAGATTTTGTAAATAATCTAGTAGCCGGAAGTGTATCCGTAATCCGACTCTACTAGCGGTTGGATAGTAAACTTTACCTCGTCATTATGTCGAGATCCTAAAGTAAGGCAAGTTATACCTTCGATAGGGTTGGTGACGTCACCCACCCCAGATACATATTTACTTGCAGTCGAGTACAACGGCAGGTTCAGACGCCGACAACATTCAGTTGTAATTAAATCGCGTTTCGACGCGCTGTCAATTATAGCGCGGACTTACCGGATGAATATTACCCAAATCGTCAACATAGTGACACTGCGCCGTACCTAATAGGATGGAAGTCGCGGGCTTAATATCATCAGGTTCGCTGACAGCGGTGCATTTAATACCTACAGCACAAAATTTGACGGGATGGTTAAAATTGGACTCACCATCGTGCTCTTCAACGTGTGAAATGCTAGGCGGCTAAAGAACGCTCGTCTGCCGTAGTAGCCGACTGCATTTGATTATTTACGTTAGAGATACTAAGAGCAGTGTAGTAACGGGATGAAGAATAATGAAACAGCTGTGTGCGCAGTAAGATGACAACTGACTTTTATTTAGATTTACCCACATAGTTAAAATAATCAATATGTAGGTACGTAGATCTGCCTACATCTCCCTTTTCTTACTTAATTTCACTAAACTAAAATCTAAATCAATAGGTATGATTACAATACTTAAGAACTATGAAATGAGTTATTCCTTACTAACAGCTGCAAGCCTTACTTTAAACAGCATGGAATTCTAACGCTTCCATCTCTGTATATACTTGAACTTGCGCTATTTGTACGGGGCTAATTGTGAGGTGTTTCCAAAACTGTCCACAAAATCAACGCATAATAGACGCGACAATAAAATATTAACACATAGAGCAAAAACACAATTGTTTAGAAAAAGCATATTTGGAATGGGTCCAATTATATACAATAAAATACCTTTAAGTCTAAGAAATCTTACAACTACCTTATTTAAAAAGAAATTTAAAGCTATGCTGGTAGATAAATGCTACTATGATATTACTGAATATAAAAACGACTGTTCCATATGAAAAAATATTTTAATGTAGGTAGTAATTTTACTATGACATAAAAATGTTATGGTCAAAAATATATATTTAGTAAATAATTGTATGACATATAAATTAAATAATAATATTGTATTAATATATATAAAATTGTAATAGCGCGCCTCTGATTTGTACGCCTCATCAGGCATAACATGAAGGTCTATAAAACAAATAACATCAAGTGCATGCTACTCATGTTTTATGCAAATAAATTTACTTTGACTTTGACTTTGACTTTGATAAGTATAAGGTGCGTACATTAAAAAAGAGATACTCTAAATCTAAATTAACAAGCCAGAATATTATTACTACCAAATATTTCTAATACAACTCTGTTTAATAAAATAAGGTATACATAGGTAGGTAGGTACATACATTAACCTTTATCAACTCACATAAAAAAATTGCTGGAGGTCTTCTCTGCCACTACGAGTTGTTCTAGGACTGGGATTTCTAGTCGTGGCCATGTCTGTGGGTGAGGAATCCCTAACTTCCTCTCTAGGAATAATCAGTTTCAACAGCTGTGGTCTGGTAGGCCTAGATGCAGACTCTGTTACTGGAGGTGGCGAGGAGCTGTGAGACTCCACATTATTATCATTATTGGGAATACAGTCGTAACGACCTGACATGACTTGTTTGTTTACACTAGATTTCGTTTTAGTAAAATAAATACCGCCCGCCGTTGTCTACTTTCAGCCAGTAGGTAAAATTTGGCACGTGATAATCTAATGTAGGGCCCTTAGTTGTGCTATAATAACCGTGGTTACGTGTAAAAACTGTTATAAATTATGAATTATCCTACAGAAAACCTATTTTAAATTATACTCCTACCTATCCTCTAAGTAAGATTTAGTGTTTATGAAAATTTTGTGTAAATATTATAGCTGAAAAAGAAAGATTAACAAATTTAGAGAGGTGGCGTGGGGAATATGCCCTATATTCCTATGCCCATCATCCGGTCAACAGGTCAGAGCTCTACCATAGGGAAGTGAGTATCGACTCACTGAATTACTTCTACAAAAAAAAGTAATAAAAAAAAAAAAAAAAAACTTTATAAATGAAGTTGAAACTTGGAAGAAGCTACTGCAAAGGATATAGAGGTCCGCGGCCCTATCAGGTAGAAAAGGATGAATATGTCAGTAATACTAATACTAGCTATTGTCCTTTTAAAAATCAATAGAATCAGTTTGTCTGTTTAAGCTATTGTACCTATTAGGCCGAAAAGCGAGCTTCTCAATCCCGGGAAGGAGAAAACCCTTGGAGCTATCTACTAATAAAGAAACTATATGTTATCATACTTGAATGATCTTTAGATAACCCTGTTCGGCATTGTAATCCTCAAAATGTAATAATTCGAAAGTGTAATAATTTCTACAGTTTTTCTATAATAGAAAGAGTTTGTCCTTTTATAGTTAGACGCTTCCTCTCGGCACTGCTTTGCTTCGCCAAATACTTATAGAAAACTCAGAAACAAGACAACAATGTGCCTTTATTAATTTGGAAATGATACAAATTCTAGACTTTCTTTCGTCAATATGAAATTATATGTAAACATAAATCTCAATAGTTATTTGAATATTGACTGTAATAAAGTTTTCTTAATTACCGAACAATTTTATCTAAATTTTATGAAAATGAATCTTGTAGTTCATACCAACCTCCAGAAAGAACCTGAAAGAAATAAACCACCCTATCCCTACAGCATATCTCCATGAACAGAAGTATTCTCATTCTTTGAACACTCCCGAACATTTTGATATTCCTAAAACCTATCCTAATTGAATTCTACATCTGAGAAGTCCCTAAGTTCCCTACTCTAAGCTAAAAGTAAGCAAGAGACACGCGGATCTCATTTAAGTATCCCCGTCCATCTACTAAGGATTTATAAAGACGCTAGTTTGTATGAGTGCTGTGAGGTCATTCACTAAACCTTTACATACTATTTTCTCTTTTAAACCTAACCTTACGGAATGTCTCATTGAAAGCCTAAGCCTATCCCACACTAAGGGAGGTGTCCCAAAGGCAAGGTTAAGAACACTTTCCACCTAACCGAAAGACAGTGAACGAGGTGTTTAGTTGCGGCCTGAGTTATGAAACATTTCACAACCTTCCTTGCGAAAAGGAAACTCAGTTGATCTCCGTTCTAGGAGCAAAATCAACCCCTGTATAGTTCCAGTATGGTCCACGCCAAAGCTTTAAACAACTTCACTCACAACCTTTGAACAAAGCATGTATACACATTAAGTTCTCCAGCCACAAGCTGACAACTGTGTGTGATAGTGCTATCGTCTGTTCCTGTTTATCTGCAGCATTCTAACAACACCATCACTCTTACTCAAAAGTCTAGGTTTCGAGAACACCAATCAATATCATGGTAAAAACACTTCCCTAGACTGAGTTTAAACGATTCTTTTAAATGTAATCAATACAATTCTTCACTTATAACCTTTATTATTTTATATTTTAGGTTTTTTGATTGTTTATAATTTCCAAAATTATTCAATTTAGAGAACAGGATAGCCTCAAACACCCTAGCTATTTGAGAATGAATCCCAAATCATGTTTTAACAGCCCTTTTAAAGACTTTCCTCTTCCCCAACTTTGAAGCCATTAGATTTGATTTACATTTTTAATATTGTCTAGAATAATGTTTATTTTCAAAACCAAAAGTTTCCGGCTCGCGTTTTCTCAAGCTGCGTAAAGGCCAAGAACTTTTCAGATTCAAACGCAGGTCTATTCTGAAGAATCAAATCTCAATCAAGACTTTGTTCCATCTCTCTCGTTTTTTCGTTATTAGACAAGATACGAAGAGACAAACCATCTCGATCAAAACAAAACCTCCACAACAGCCCTCCAACTTTATTTTCGATCTCAGAGATGTTACTTTAATTGACAAATTTCTAACCAGCAGTTAGTTTTATTTCTTAAATAGATCCCTTACTTATTTAAAATTAATTTTGGAAAATATAGTTTTATTTTATGCGCTTGTACCTAGTATTATTTCGGCCTGTACCTAGTATTATTTCTATGTTTGCAAAATTTCTTTATTTATTCAAATTTTAGAATTTTTGCTTTATTTTCATACTAAGTTTTTGGCTCAAAGGTTAAGCATTGCCATTCAACGTGGCAATGCTGCCAGCATTTTGGGTACGTTGCCAACTGGTAGCGGTCTCTTAGATTAAGTTTGTAAATATTATTATTATGTGGCATATATGTGTATAGTTTAAAATAATTAGATATTTAGAACAAAATTTGCTTTTAAAACTTAATTCGGACAAGCGTTTTCTTGCCTGTACTTGCTATTCTGAATATGCAAAAGGGAAAGAAAGAAAGTGATCAAGAGAAGATATCTTAGTAAATTTCAAAAAATATTTAATTCATATAGAATACATACACTGTTCAAACACCCCATAAATTTAATTATTCCAATTAATCTAAAATCCAAATTATCATTTCTTTACAAGCATTATAATTAAAAATCAGATCATTATTTGTTGAATGCAAGCGAAATCTAATATTAATTTCTTTATTTTTCAGTTTTTATCTTCATTTTCTTTATATTCGATTGGTAACAGGACAGTTGGTCCGTTACAATTTGTATCTTCAAAGATATAGGTATGTACAGTTATATGTCGTAGATGATAAATTATTGATTGGTTGATATTTGAACAAGGAAAATTACTTAGATTACATTAGAAATATTAACAAAACAAATGACCAAGCTTAGGAATTCCCAATTAAGCAGCTCGGTTAATTAGGAATTTCTAAATAGGTAAAAATTTCTATTCGGGGGATTTCTATTCTTTTTTCTTTCCTACCTATCTGGAACCAAGCATAGGTACCGTTTTTCAAACATGACGTAATTACTATTAATTTATCCTATAATGTTTATTAATAACAATTACGTTAAAAATTATGAAACTATACCTAGTTCCTGAAATTTATTGCACGAGGTTATAGAATTCAAAGATGTACCTATATTATAATATATAATTAATAAATCAAGCAAGTTGCTGATTGATGATGTTTTTTTTTTCAATATCGCGCTAGTTGGTTTATTCTGGGGCCTGGATACCTTATGACCATCGGCCGCGTTACGTGTACTAGACGTGAATGCGTTGACAATGAAATTTACACTCTTAGTTTAAAGCTCTAAATTCTAATTTTCATTGACACACACCCACGTCAATTTCACTTAACGCGGCCGATGGTCATACGGAATAAGGGCCCTGATGCTAAGTGACGCGCGACGGTGTGACTAAGGATAGACTTCGTCGATCTAGAAGATATTTAGATATAGATACGTAATATCTCTAGCCCTCAAAATTCTAACATAGCAGTAATCGATCGTAACGTTATAGTACCGTAATTTGCTACTAGGTAAATAAATAAATAAATAAATATTTGTGGACATTTCACACAACACCATCTAGCCCAAACTAAGCAAAGCTTGTACTATGAAACTAGATGGCTGATAGAATACATATATACTTTTTTTTGTTGTAAATATATACATATGATACATAGAAACACCCAGACACAGAACAAACATCCATGCTCATCACACAAATGTTTGCCCTGGGTGGGGATTGAACCCACGACCTTTCAGTTCAGCAGGTAGACGTAAACACACTACTAAAGTACCAACTGAGCCACAAGGCCAGTCATAGGTATTCATTTATTTCGAATTACTTATACAAGTTTTAGTGTAATAGTTGTATGTGATACAAGGGCGATAAGTTGATTTTTAAAAGACTTAAAAAAAGAGGTTAGCCGAGGTGGATACCAACCCTGGCGTCCTGTATGAAGTTGATGCACAGATGCAAGAAGGTTGGCTCCACTATTAGATGGTTAAGTCGAAATAGCACAAATGTTCATGACACTGCAGTCCTTTTTTAAGTTGATGAGAATAACTATAGCTCAAAATCACATTTCGGGATGCAAATAACGGCGCGTAGATGTATTTAGATAGTGTGCGTGGTAGCGAAGAACAGAAGCATCCACGAAATAATAATATTTTCATGATCATAAGTATAATTTCCTCCTTAGATGTGATATGTGCGAATATAGCTCGGGAAAGGTGAAAAAAAAATATGCCCTGTATTTATGAACTATTAGAGCTAGAAATGCATGACTAACCACAACAGTATAGGTACCATAATATAAACTTTCGATTAAAATTATTTTGATCATACTGTGATTTTACTCTCCGGTATATAGCGATAAATATGTAAAACGCTTAAGTCGTTATGGTACAGAGGTCATTTACCTTATTACGAAATGGTCTTAACAAACAATTCTCGTCATGTGATTTTATTTTGGATTATTTATTATTTTAGTCACAGTGGATAACTTTGAAGCTTTGTTTTCACATGGGCGAAGCAATGTTCACGGCAAATTTTTTCTTCGTTCTTCACTCAAACATTAATCTGGGGGCACGGCCGTGCCCCCGCCATGTGAGCGAGCGGGTGCGTACGGGCGGGACTATCTTTACACGAAGAGATTCGTCGGACTCGAAGCGATTTTTCGGATTTTTAGACCGTCATAGCTTCGGCCCCGATAACACTAGATAGTTCAAATTTTCAGGATCAAGTGTGGTCAGTAGACTGATACAATATTAAAAAAAAATATGTATCTAGTTTTTATAGTTTCTATTTTATTGATACCTAAAATACGCCGATTTGCCGTTGATTAACCAAAAAAATAAGCGACTTGCCGAAGACCAAGAAAGCTGAAATTTGGTATGTAGGCTACAATTTTCACACAAATAATGCTAAAGCTAAAATATTTGTAACTTTCACCCTCCAACCCCTATTTGAGGGTTATCCCGTTATTTTCATCAATAATATATCAATAATTTATGGTACTTCCTGAAGTCTTAGAAAGCTGAAATTTGGTGTGTAAGCCAATATTTACACATGAATAACGAAGAAATTAAAACATATTTATATTTCACCCTCCAACCCCTATTTGTCGGTACACCCTCAGAGTGTAAACAAAAAGATAGGGCACTTCCTGAAGTCTCAGAAAGCTGAAATTTGGTAAGCAAACTACAATTGGTACACAAACAACAGAAAAATTAAGATATTTGTAACTTTCACCCTCTAACCCCTATTTGAGGGCTATCCCGTTATTTTCATCAATAATATATCAATAATTTATAGTACTTCCTGAAGTCTTAGAAAGCTGAAATTTGGTGTGTAAGCTAATATTTACACATGAATAACGAAGAAATTAAAACATTTTTACTTTTCACCCTCCAACCCCTATTTGTCGGTACACCCTCTGAGTGTGAACAAAAAGATAAGGCACTTCCTGAAGTCTCAGAAAGCTGAAATTTGGTATGCAAACTACAATTGGTACATAAACAACAGAAAAATTAAGATATTTGTAACTTTCACCCTCCAACCCTTTTAAAGGGAGAATTTGACTATATTTTTTTAACATAACATAACTTCGTTATGGATAATTCTAGAGAGTGCAAATTTTCAGAATAAAAAGTAGTTAGTACATGCATAAAACATACAAAGTTTCATTTATGTAGCTTTTTTACTATAGATTTAATTCACATGTAAAATACGTCAACTTTTGGCACTCACCACTAATGATAGTTAGTTTCTAACGGCGACGCTAGATGGCGTGTGTGATCGACTTTAGCACACGCTATCGTTTTGTGCGCTTTGCTTATACATACATCCTTTTACTTATGGATGGAAAGTGCGTTTTCGTTCGTTTTATGTTTAGTAAATATGGGTTTGTATTATACATATTCAACTTTCGTTGAAAATTTGATTTGTTTTTGGTAGTACTTAGGGACTTATTTACACAGAAAAATATAATACTCTCAACCGAGAGCTTATTTAGAAGCTTGGATTCGGGACGGGTATCTTGTTAGAGAAGGGGTACTAATTAGGTTAAGAATTTAAGTTATTGAATAATAGTCCGGATACAAGAATAATCTAAAGTTGGTTTAAAGCACGTATTTCTATAAAAAGGAAATAAGACGAACAATATGAGTAACGAAATAATTTCTTTGGGAGACGGGTTAGGACGCTATCGTACAGTTCATAGATGTCTGGAAATGGTTCATGTCTTTTCCATTCATTGAATCAATCTATAGAAGACCGTATTTGGTGTGGCGTTGCAAATTAAGGTGTGCTATTGTTTATTATGTTGTATAACATTGGGACGAACTGCAACTTTATACTTGTGCTGAAGACTGAGAAGTGTTTCTGGATACCGACTCTTATTCACGCGCTATAGTATAGCGCCTTAACAGAATTGAAGGTTACAGCAACTACGAGTATCACCTATTTTAAGTAATAAACCAACAAGAAAAGAGGCTATGACAGAGAGTGTGCTGCAAAAAAATAATAACAGATGCACAGGAAAATACATTCCGTTAAAATAAAACGTTGCAGAAATTACAGGGTATCTTGCAAAAAAGAAATGAAATCCCACCAAAAACATTTCATGTAAAATTGGTTGCCATGTCTCGCATTGTCATGCCACTTTCACTGACAAAAAGAAATCAGATGAGATCTGACTGAATTTGAAAAGCCAAGCTGCTAACTCTACACAGTCTAACGCTACAATACTTATCTCTGTAAGCCTTAAATCTTGGTCAAAAAGCATGGCTTGGTCGTTTCATGGAACTATTACATTACTATTACAATTATACATCATTCAAGAGCAGAGATTTTAGTTTGTCTTTCTTTTTCTTCCTTATAAGTCCATGTACGACATGTTATGCGACATATGTTTGTAACTGACAGCCGGAAAACGACCAAGCCATGCTTTTTGATAAAGATTGAAGGCTTACAGAGGTAAGTATTATAGCGTTAGACTTTGTAGAGTTAGCAGCTTGGCTTTTCAAATTCAGTCAGATCTCATCTGATTTCTTTTTGTCAGTGAAAGTGGCATGACAATGCGAGACATGGCAACCAATTTTACATGAAATGTTTTTGGTGGGATTTTATTTTCTATAGTAGATTAGTATCCACATTTTTTTTCCTTTGACCTTATATTCCGACCTTATCGACTAGTTTTATTATTTTCATTACCTATAGATTTTTATTCAGTAGTAGCCAAGCGATGGGGTAAATAATTCTGTAATCTAGACTTGATAAGTTGACCTGAGCAGAAATCGAATAAATTGTGTACAAGGTGTTTGGGTACCAAACCTGGTTAATTAAGATTTTTTTGCTCGCGCTTGGCCATATTCTGTCCATATTGAGAATGATGACGAGATGAAAATATAGCACGATTGCGTAGACTTAGAACATACCTGCACAAAAAATATAAAATACTGCTAAAAACATACTAAATTACGACTTATTTCAGTTTGTAGGTAATCAATCATTTATTTTAATTATTCAGACAAATAGGTTTTCATTAATATTGCATGCTTACTTTACCTGGAATTATTGTGGAGTTGTGCTCTATTTTATTAATAAATTTATCAATGTAAAGATGCAGGTAATAAATAAATAATTACGTATTTATGGTAATGCTTAATGCTCATACATTTTTTTTAATTTTGCTATTATTTTAAACCTTTGTATAGGTTGGCATAATTCAAAAGTCGCAACAATTAAATTTGTACACTCGATTATAGTTACTGCGACATGTAATATCGCAGCGTCCGTGATCATAGGTGAGACTAGATGACAGTTGTCTATTTTGTTATAAAAGTATTAAAAACTACAGCCTATTATTTTTATGCAAAACGTCCCTTTTGCACGCAGAAGTCGCTTGCACGCGATAAATCTGTTAAATTGTTTAATTTCAATTAATTTTGATAAAAGTTAGTAATGCTTATTTTTAGTTACATTACAATGAATTTTACTAAATCAATTCATATCTTCAAAAATGTTGGTATACAAGAAGATAATACAAGATTTATTAGCTGTGGTAACGAAAATCTCGTCAAATTCAACGCCAACAAGACTCAAGCCTGCCTTTTCTCCGCCAAAAAGAGTGAGTTTCTTTTGTCTCCTACTTTCCGAAACGTACCCATATCATTGGCAGACCGTCTTGAACTGCTGGGAATCACGTTAACCCCAACAATTAACTTTTAAGGGCTACCTTGAATCTAAGGCTAAGCTGGCTAGTAAAAAGCTTGGCATCATTAATAAGGTTAGGCGATACTTCTCACCGGGACAACTGCTGCATCTGTATCAAGCACAGGTCTGATCGTGTATGGAGTACTGCTGCCACCTTTTTGATGGATCAGCCAAGTATCAGCTGGAAGCTTTGGAATCAGTGGACCGGCGAGCTGTGAGGTTAATCGGTGACGATAAACTAGCTGCCAAGAAGCTACTTAGTCTCGAGCACCGCCGTAAAGTAGCATGTCTGTCTATTTTCTATTTTCTTTCAGGATTCATTTCGGGGAGTGTGCGCAAGAGCTTCACGACCTAATTCCACCATCCCCATTTCACTACAGGACTAGTAGAAAGTTGGTGAACCACCACCCATTTCTTGTTGAAATGCCGAAAATCCGTACTCAGCGATATCGATCCACATTCTTGTTGCGTAGTGCACAAGAATGGCATTCTTTGCCGCCATCTCTGTTTCCTGAGAGCTACAATCTTAGAATTTTCAAGGTTACAGTGAATAGATATCTTCTAGATCGACGAGCTCCATCCTCGGCCACACCGTCGCTTAACATCAGGGGAGTTGGTAGTCAATCGTAGATCTATCTTTTATAAAAAAAAAAATAAAAAAAAACCAACAGACTCATAAATCTAATATGCACCTGTTGTCACCCGAACATCATTTATGGATATCAAATAAAGGTATTTAAACAAATTTTAACCTGGATATGTTCCATTCATTATTACTATGTCAAACAAGTTACAATCTACAGCCGCAATGACAATAAATATTTATTTGTTTATTTTATTAAGTCTTACTGCGAGTTGCGTCACCGGGCGCGACTTAAGTAGTTTAACGTTTGTAATAGATGACACGGGTTCTATGTGGGATGATATAGCAGAAGTACAATATGATACTCTTGCGTTGTTCGATGCAGTGTTCACTAATAATGCGTCTCAGATCGACAACTTTATACTGATCACTTTTAACGACGTAGGGCCCGCTACTGATGATCGCTGCAATTCTGAATCAAGTAAGTGATATTTATACTTATTACTACCATCTACGGCCTTCTCTATCAAACCAATGACTATAGACATCTCTTTCATAAAGCCGTCTGATGTCTTGCTATTTTTTACCCTACTGTGCAAGAAGGGTTATTTTTAGGGTTCCGTATCTCAAAAGGAAAAAAACGGAACCCATATACGATCACTTTGTTGTCCGTCTGTTCGTCTGTCCATCTGTCCGTCCGTCCGGGCGTCAATACCTTTATCTCGGGGACGCGTAAAGGTATCGAGTTGAAATTAAAACCATATACGCTGATCCATAGACTCTTGCTGCAGAAAGAAAAATAAAATTTCTCAGTTTTCGAAAAAAAAAAGTTACGGCCGAAAATGTCGTAAAAAACGCACATTTCGACACTCACAAGGGAATCAAAACCTTTGTGGTACTTCCCGTTGACCTAGAACTATAAAATTTGGCAAGAAGCATTGTGTTAAAGTACACCTATAGGGGAAAATCTGAAAACGACATTTTTCATTGAATCACAAAAAAATTGTGTCTTTAGGCAAGGAATGAAGGTCCAAATTTTTAAGTGAATTACCCGTATCATTTGGGGTATCATATGAAAGAACTTCATTAGCATAAAGCTAAAACAGGTTTTTAAATATTTTTACGATGTATATTTTTCGGTATATGAAGGAAAATATTAAAAAAAATGGAACCCTCGGTGAGCGAGTCTCACTCTCACTTGTCCGGTTTTTTTTAATGTATGCATGAGGATATTGTGTTCGTTTTTATATTATTTCAAGTCTTTATACAGCCTCATAGGCCACATATTTTTATAGTAATAATAATGACACATACAATAAAAATTGTAGATTTTACAGAATCTAGATCTACAATATAATCTACAAAAAATATTTTAAATAATGATTACCTTGTAAAAATATACAACGTCTCTTGACATACTTTCTTGTGCAATCCGTGTACTTAACATCATCGCAACAGTTACGTTACAAAAAACGCTAATTGGAGCATGATGGGTACGCTATCAACTAGTAGTGTAGTAGGTAGTACTATTCCACCACGCCGTCACTTAAGCTGACTGATTAGTGTATATTTTTAACCGACTTCGAAAAAGGAGGAGGTTATTATCTAATTATCAATTTAATTCAGTTAATTTGAAATTATTTATTTGAAATTAACGGTTAATTTAATTTTAATTTATTTTAAATGTTGTAATAATTTAATTCAATCTATTAGTTTATTTCTCTTCGATAATTTCATTTAATTTTAATTTTAGTTTTAATTGTAAAGTGATTTATGGATGCAAAACATCCGGAATAAAATTATTTCATTTCATTTCCACGTGTACGGCTATTATGTGTATTATGTATTTCTATCAACTTCAAAAAGAAGGAGTTTAACGATTCCGCAGTATTTTAACCGACTTCAAAAAAAGTAGGTTATCAATTCGACCTGTATGTTTGTAATATTGTCAGAATTGCACAAGTTTTGTATAGTTAGTCTATGCCAGCTTCTAAGCATGTGTGCCAAATTTCATAAGTGTATGTATGTTTGTATTATGCAGAAACTAGAAGTCCTATTTAAATAATCATTTTTTATTGAATAAAGTATATTTCATCTTAGGAGTGACTATAGGTTTTATCAAAATCGGTTCAGTTGTTTTCAAGATATGGGCTTTTGAACACTCACTTCGCTCATCGCAACTGCAGAGCAGTGTCTACACCTTATATTTCAATTGTTTGATAGTGACATGAGCGGTGATGAGCTTTGACGACCTTTTTTAACCGACTTCAAAAAAATGAGGTTATGGATATGGATGGATAATATTGTCAGAACCAATTGTCAAAATACCTATTAATGTGATGTTTAATAGATACGCCTTTCTTCTTACAGGTGTAATAGTTAGGGCTATTACTAAAGACCGTAACGAATTCAGCACCGCTGTTTCTAATATATTTGCTTCGGGTGGTGATTATGGCTGTGCAGAATGTCCAATGTCTGGTATTAAGCGCGCTATAGAATTAAGCCTGCCGAAATCACAGATAATTGTCTTTACGGACGCCACGGCTAGAGACTACTATATGTTTGAAGAAGTGAAAAAAATGGCACAAGAGAAAGAATGTCAGGTAATAAAAATATACTTTAAATATGTGATACGATACAATAATATATTATTATAATAAAACGCACGCATGTACACACAGAGAGACACAGTTCCATGTGAATACAACATCACAGAATAAGATTAATATACAGTAATTTACACATTATAGTACCTAACAATTTTTAAAAATTGCTAAATAATGTAGAATCATTCAACAGTATCAATTATCACCGATATAGCAAAGCGAATAGCAAGTTGAAGTAACAGTGAGCAAAGCATAGCACGCGGAACTGACACAGGACGGACCGACAAGTCCTTGAGAGACAACAACAGCGATAATCAGCCACAAGGTAGAAAAGCTACTTCATAGATGTGGCAGGACGCTGGTTCCACGCCGCGCCGCTTCCGTATGGTATTTTTGACCGACTTCCAAAAGGGAGGAGGTTCTCAATTCGTCGGAATCTTGTTATTTTTTATGTACCTATATAACCCCGATTACACGAACACACCCGAACTGATTTGAAAAATTATTTTTTTTGTTTGAAAAAAAAATTATGGTGGTGACAGGTGGTTTGACTGGTTGTTTTTGGTTATACTTCCCAGGTGACCACCTGGGAAGTATAGCCAAAAATACCATAGAAGTTTTATCAAAATCGGTTCAGTATTATGACAAAATAAACAAAATTATAACAAAATAACTGGGAAAATATGTCATCCAAGTAAACGAACTGCGTTTTTTGAAGTCGATTTTTTTAGTATTTTAAACGATTACTAGTGAAAATCTATTTTAGGTATATGTATATACAGCAGTTACTTCTTTTTATGAAGTTGTAGATATTTTTATGAAATTAATTAATTGCAGATTGTGTTTGCATTGACCGGACAATGTGGAGAGTCCGACACTTCGCCAGGATACAAAGTTTACCAAGATTCAGCCGACGCCACGGGTGGACGAGTTTTTAATGTCAATAAAGGTGAAGTTAACAAGGTAAATATTTTGTACTTAGCTAAGCTCACTCTCATTATTTGATCAAATAATAATGTTGTCAGGAACACAAGGAATAATATAACTTAAAACAAACGCAGGCTCCACAATTATCAGCAATAAATTGCATTTTTCCATACATCAGAGAAAACTGTTTTCTACAAATTATCCAATTTGGGTGGTTGTTTTGTTTGCATGGTTGAAAATATAAATGATGTTTTTAGTAAAAAAAAATTATTTAGTTAACTATTCCTAGATATCTGGGGGCACGGCCGTGCCCCCGCCATGTGAGCGAGCGGGTGCGTACGGCCGAGACTATCTTTACACGAAGAGATTCGTCGGACTCGAAGCGATTTTTCGGATTTTTAAACCGATTACACTAGATAGTTCAAATTTTCAGGATCAAGTGTGGTCAGTAGACTGATACAATATAAAAAAAAGTATGTACCTAGCTTTTATAGTTTCTATTTTATTGATACCTAAAATACGTCGATTTGCCGTTGATTAACCAAAAAAATAAGCGACTTGCTGAAGACCAAGAAAGCTGAAATTTGGTATGTAGGCTAAAATTTTCACACAAATAATGCTAAAGCTAAAACATTTGTAACTTTCACCCTCCAACCCCTATTTGAGGGTTATCCCGTTATTTTCATCAATAATATATCAATAATTTATGGTACTTCCTGAAGTCTTAGAAAGCTGAAATTTGGTGTTTAAGCCAATATTTACACTTGAATAACGAAGAAATTAAAACATTTTTACTTTTCACCCTCCAACCCCTATTTGTGGGTGCACCCTCTGAGTGTAATCAAAAAGATAGGGCACTTCCTGAAGTCTCAGAAAGCTGAAATTTGGTATGCAAACTACAATTGGTACACAAACAACAGAAAAATTAAGATATTTGTAACTTTCACCCTCTAACCCCTATTTGAGGGCTATCCGGTTATTTTCATCAATAATATATCAATAATTTATAGTATTTCCTGAAGTCGTAGAAAGCTGAAATTTGGTGTGTAAGCTAATATTTACACATGAATAACGAAGAAATTAAAACATTTTTACTTTTCACCCTCCAACCCCTATTTGTCGGTACACCCTCTGAGTGTAAACAAAAAGATAGGGCACTTCCTGAAGTCTCAGAAAGCTGAAATTTGGTATGCAAACTACAATTGGTACACAAACAACAGAAAAATTAAGATATTTGTAACTTTCACCCTCTAACCCCTATTTGAGGGCTATCCCGTTATTTTCATCAATAATATATCAATAATTTATAGTACTTCCTGAAGTCTTAGAAAGCTGAAATTTGATGTGTAAGCTAATATTTATACATGAATAACGAAGAAATTAAAACATTTTTACTTTTCACCCTCCTACCCCTATTTGTCGGTACACCCTCTGAGTGTAAACAAAAAGATAGGGCACTTCCTGAAGTCTCAGAAAGCTGAAATTTGGTATGCAAACTACAATTGGTACATAAACAACAGAAAAATTAAGATATTTGTAACTTTCACCCTCCAACCCTTTTAAAGGGAGAATTTGACTATATTTTTTTAATATAACATAACTTCGTTATGGATAATTCTAGAGAGTCCAAATTTTCAGGATAAAAAGTAGTTAGTATATGTATAAAACACACAAAGTTTCATTTATGTAGCTTTTATACTATAGATTTAATTCACATGTAAAATACGTCAACTTTTGGCATTCACACTAATGATAGTTAGTTTCTAACGGCGACACTAGATGGCGTGTGCGACCGACTTTAGCACACGCTATCGTTTTGCGCGCTTTTCTTATACATACATCCTTTTACTTATGGATGGATAGTGCGTTTTCGTTCGTTTTATGTTTAGTAAATATGGGTTTGTATTATACATATTATTATTCAACTTTCGTTGAAAATTTGGTTTGTTTAGGTAGTACTTAGGGACTTATTTACACAGAAAAATATAATACTCTCAACCGAGAGCTTATTTAGAAGCTTGGATTCGGGACGGGTATCTTGTTAGAGAAGGGGTGCTAGGGGTAAGAATTTAAGTTATTGAATAATAGTACGGATACAAGAATAATCTCAAGTTGGCTTAAAGAACGTATTCCTATAAAAATTAAATAAGACGAACAATATGAGTAATGAAATAATTTCTTTGGGAGACGGGTTAGGACGCTATCGTACAGTTCATAGTATGTCTGGAAATGGTTCATGTCTTTTCCATTCATTGAATCAATCTATAGAAGACCGTATTTGGTGTGGCGTTGCAAATTAAGGTGTGCTATTGTTTATTATGTTGTATAACATTGGGACGAACTGCAACTTTATACTTGTGCTGAAGACTGAGAAGTGTTTCTGGATACCGACTCTTATTCACGCGCTATAGTATGGCGCCTTAACAGAATTGAAGGTTACAGCAACTACGAGTATCACCTATTTTAAGTAATAAATCAACAAGAAAAGAGGCTATGACAGAGAGTGTGCTGCAAAAAAATAATAACAGATGCACAGGAAAATACATTCCGTTAAAATAAAACGTTGCAGAAATTACAGGGTATCTTACAAAAAAGAAATGAAATCCCACCAAAAACATTTCATGTAAAATTGGTTGCCATGTCTCGCATTGTCATGCCACTTTCACTGACAAAAAGAAATCAGATGAGATCTGACTGAATTTGAAAAGTCAAGCTGCTAACTCTACAAAGTCTAACGCTACAATACTTATCTCTGTAAGCCTTAAATCTTAGTCAAAAAGCATGGCTTGATCGTTTCATTGAATACATTACTATTACAATTATATATCATTCAAGAGCAGAGATTTTGGTTTGTCTTTCTTTTTCTTCCTTAGAAGTCCATGTACGACATGTTATGCGACATATGTTTGTAACTGACAGCCGGAAAACGACCAAGCCATGCTTTTTGATAAAGATTGAAGGCTTACAGAGGTAAGTATTGTAGCGTTAGACTTTGTAGAGTTAGCAGCTTGGCTTTTCAAATTCAGTCAGATCTCATCTGATTTCTTTTTGTCAGTGAAAGTGGCATGACAATGCGAGACATGGCAACCAATTTTACATGAAATGTTTTTGGTGGGATATCATTATACTCCTTATTAATACTTCTACCGAGAGTGTAGTATACATACATACATATAGTACAACACGGTATCTCTAGTACAACTAGTGCAACTCAAAAAATATAAAAAACTCAAGAAGTGAGAATACAATTGTTTGCAGGTTTTAAGTTATGTGAAGAAGACGGTAACAGGACGACGAACAACTGCTGTTGACAAAAAGCTTCCACCTGGATCATACAGCATTTCTGTAAGTATTTATAACTATCGATTACTTAATAATATAATCGCGCGGGTCAATCGTTTTCACTGCTCACTCAGTTTCATTGCCCAAATGAGATGTCACGCCGTGCATGTCAGTGCAACTCTAGCATCGACAAATAAAAACGGATGAACCGATTTTGCTAAAACATAGCTTAGAACACGCTCGACGAAATCCTCTTTCAAATGAAAAAACCGGACAAGAGCGAGTCAGACTCGCCTACCGAGGGATCCGTACAAGCTTGTAGATGAAAGGGGGAAATTATATATTTTTTATATGACACGGTCACATGATACGGTCAATTTACTTTAAAATTTGGACCCTAATTCCTTGCATAATGACCCTATTTTTTGTGATTTAGTAAAAAAAATCCAGTTTTCGGATTTTTTCCTATATTTTTTTTTACTCTAACAAAATGCTTCTTGCCAAATTTCATAGTTCTAGGTCAACGGGAAGTATCCCAAGTATCTTGCGAGCGTCGAAATGTGCGATTTTTACGACATATTCGGCTGTAACTTTTTTTTACGAAAACCGTGAAATTTCACTTTATTTTCTGCAGCAAGATATTATGGATTTGCGTTTATGGTTTTAATTTCAACACGATAACTTCACGAGTTCCCGAGATACAGGTTTTGACACCCCGACGGACGGACGGACAACAAAGTGATCCTATAAAGGTTCCGTTTTTTCCTTTTGAGTTACGAAACCCTAAAAAGAGCGAGTGAAGAGAGTTCTCTTTAAAAGGTTTACAATCGTGAAGGAATTAGTAAGTTGCGATGGAAGTCGGTTTTTATTTGAAAAATTATATTTTTAACACGCTTTTATTAGGTCGACCTGTATGTAACTATGTAATGAAATCTAAAGTAACTAATTTAACCAACTTCCAAGGATCGTAGCGTCATGAAAATTGGCAGCTGTATGTAGCTGATGACAAAACAATAATATGGTACTGTCGAACTGATCTGACGATGGAGCCGGAAGATATGAACTAGAACTTCATGATGGAACATCGTATCATAGCTGTGTTTGGATTTGTTAGAAAAGGTCTTGTAATGAACTTTGACCACAATAATTTGTAGCGTGTTTTATAGTTTTTTAAACTGTAATTATTTAGTGTTCACTTCTGCCGGCACTCCCGAAGTGCAACCCGTTGTTTTTTTTTATTTGAAAGAGAATATCGTCGAGAGTGTTTTTAGCTATGTTTTAGCAAAATCGGTTCAGCCGTTTTTATTTGTCGGGGGTTTTTGAGTTTTCTAAGCTTATACTTGTTTAAGTTTGTCACCGCATAATTCTGTCATTTCAAACCGATTTGTAAAATTATTTTTTTAATTGAAAATATAAACTTTCAGATTGGTCCTATAGAAAAAGTTACTTTTTATTGATTTAAAAAAAAAAACTGAATAACCTCCTTTTTTAAATGTCGGTTAAAAATACGTTATCTAAGTAAACGCAATTACGTATTTAAAAGTCGATTATTTTGGTTTTGAAGTTTTCATATTTTTTTTTTAAACATTCCAAAATAAGAAATATCTGTCGGGCCCATCTGAAAATATGCTAAATTATATATATTTTCTTCTTCAGTTTAATGCTGATTCGCATATGGGACAGTTGATATTATCATTTACTTCCACTTCAGCAAGTGATCCTTTTGTGAGTGTAAAGGGACCAGATGGAACTGACATTCCTTTATACCTTCTTTTCCACTCGGCTAAAGCTCAGGCAAGTATATATTTTACATAAAAGCGTTATAATACAACTCAAGATTAATACTTTTTTGATTCTCTTTGTGTACCCGATAATATAATTGTAATTTATTGTGTTTTAATTCGTAACTCTTATTTTTTTGAAGCGTGTCTATTTATTTTAATAATACCTAATTAATTAAAAACGAAATGGAGTAACCATTGCTCTCCTTTTATTGACGTGATAATGTCCAAAGAGAATATAATTGTACTTAAGAGTCGGATCTTCCATAGAAAAAATAATGTATGGAAATATTTCAAATTTTGGTTGAGGCGTTTTCAGAAAGAAAAAAATAGTAGGTACATAAATTGAATAATAGATGGCGTTTATCAATTAGAAATAATACTGTCACTTTACATGTTTACATTTTCGCAAAACAAAACAAACATTTTCGGTGTTGCTAAAATAAACTAAAATGGTTTGATTACCCTAACAAAATATGCTCATCGAACATAAAGATGGCAAAATCATAGACTTGAATAACGAATTTGTTACTATAGTAATAAAGTCACTCCAGTGTGCTTTGTAAATTATCACTTAAAGTAAAACAACATTTTATAAGTTAGCCTACCTAATATTTTAATTATCATTGATAATTTTACTATAGTGTGACATTTCCCTGGAAATGGGTATTCTATATAGAGCGATTACACTTTAAATATGACAGATATTTTTCTGCGACCACGATGCCATCTAGTACGATATTTGGAACTTTTTTTTTCTTCTGAAAACGCCTCATTCAATATCACTCCACTTTGATTGTTTTTATTCGCGCTACGGGCAGGCTAATGGAGTTTGGTCATATTGCAATTGTCAAGAATAACTTAATCATGCCTCAGGAAAGTGGTGATCAGCTTACCCGACGATTGTATGGAGGTTTGTGGGACGGATAGAAAATATTATAACTTTACCATTTCATTCAACTGCCAAATTCAAGAATATTGGCAAGTACGGAAATAACACATAATTATGTTAAATTGTAATGACTTTTCACTTGACTCAAAAAAGAGGAGATTCACAGTTGCTCCTTTTTTACGTACTCATAAGTTATTATTATTACATTAAAAAGTGTCCAAAATGACTAAAAACTACCATAATTAAATCATCTGTGGTTATCGAAATCCATCCAAAATTTCGTGCCTATGATAAGTCCAAGCCGCTGTGGAGTTCCCTAGTGAGGAAACAAACCAAGTTAAAGCATCAGTGTATGGTGTTAGTGTATATACCTATATATGTTCTTACACCGTTCTTATGCCAATAAATTTAATTTATTTTGTTTGTAAAATTTCATACTAGATTCATACATCATTATTTGTTGTGTAAAATTTCATCGAAATGTTAAATTTAATTTCTTTGTCGAGCGGAAATTTTGCCATGTAAATGCGTATTGAACCATCTTTTCTCCCAGATTTCAGGCCACATATTGTGCATCTTTTACAAGACATAACCTTTGAAAATAAGGCGATGAGAATTACCATTGTTTGAATTACAATTAAATTAAGTGTATATGATAAACTTTCTCGGAATAAGTGGCAGTTATTAAAAATAAATATTTTTAGCGCGAATGTAAATCTTTTGACGTTCCCGCCAAAAACCCTAAACCCAAATCATCAATTCTGTCATGTCACTTTGATCCTTCCGTCTGTTGCTGGAAGAATGGACTTTAGAGACAGCACCCACCAAAGATATAAAAAATGTTGATGTCAAACAGTGTATATTTAAAAAAAAAAAAAACTAAACTCCATACGTTTTATAATTTTCTATGGAGTTGCGCCAGGCTGATAACGTCTTTTAAATCGATGAACACCAGCTGCACGTACGAAAGTGTCACGTCCCGCCTGAACCGAGCGTGCAAGCGAGAGCGCGGAACAAGCGATAGAGAGGCACGATCGGCCTAAGCGTTCGGCTTGTGACGCATCGTTATCACGTTAAATTATCGTCCGCAAACCGACTTTACAGACTTTTTTTTTAATAATTATACTTTATTATAATTCAGGTTTACACATTCAACGTGAAAAAATCAGGAACCCACACACTTGAAGTGACTACCACGGTGCCAACTCGAGTTGAAATCTCAGCTGAGTCTGGTGTGGATTTTAAACATGGGTTTTCCACATACAAGCCGTCATCCATTGTAGACACCAGTACGAGACCTGCACCAGGTAAGCAGTCTTCTTTAAATTATTTAACTTTCAACAATTACTTTACATAATTTCTATAGAACGAAAATATGATCATGTGCAATAGTAGAGATAGTCATACCTAGCAATGAAAGGATATGATCTTTAATCGGTCTTTCAAAAAAGGCAAGAAAACATAAGTCGCAGATAACTTATGATCCAGTCATCATTATCGCTATTACTGATAATTTTGATTGTCCCATTCTGCTTCATCACATCAGAATATTAGTAAAATGATGTTCATATGTAGAATGGAGATTAATAATAATATGAATTTTAATTTTAATGTGACATGCAGATTTTATTTTATTCAATTTAATTAACATATAATAATAATAATTTAATACAATGTATACTAATGATATGGATCTCTCTGTGTCTGAAATAAAATTATTTTGATTTTGAATTGATTTGATTGATTATACTATTATACAACTGCTTGGCATCAATCAAAATGGAGTTCATTTTGATTACGTCATTCATAACTGTGCCTGTCCAACTGAAGTTATTTATGTAAACGTTTGCATAAGTATATATTTTCTAGTAACCGATCAGTTAAATGATTGCAGGTGCCAAATCACATCTGTCAATAAAACTCAACGAAGGTGACATAACGTTGAAATCTGTTCAAATTCTGGACTTGGACGGCAATGTGAAGATGGAATTTCTGCTACAATTATTAGACAATGGAACCAAGTTCTACACGACGCAAGCATTTGACCCGCCAGAAATTACGTTTAAGATAGCGGTCAGTATTTTTATATTTTTAATAATAATAATAATTGTGTTTTATTGTTTTATGACCTTTTGTTCAAATGCAGAAAAGGGACGTTATTTAAAGGTATACTACGATATCTTACCAACTATCCGATAAATATGAATTGAAATATTAGGGGCTTCTTTCATCATCCCCGAGTAAAGTTCAAAGTTGGCTACTCGCCACTTGAACCGCCAAGTATGTGTAGATTTCAATTTCATAATGTCTGAGTAGCCTTAACCATCTCATAAACTGGCGCGTAGCTTACGTTTGACTTCATCCGCCGAGTATCAGAGATAATCGACGAGTAAGGCCATTGTCAGTCATAAACAGATGTGCCACTCCCACCTCTATTGTAGATGTCCCTGGCTGGTATTTTATTGTTTTATGACCTTTTGTTCAAACGCAGAAAAGGGACGTTATTTCCTGGTATACTACGATATCTTACCTACTATCAGATAAAGATGAATTGAAATATTAGATCTTAATATTATGAATGCACTGAGAGCCAAAACCAAACACATCTCTAAAAAAAATGTTTTTTGTTCTATTCAATGTTTATTTCTAACTAATATACAGAACTAATAAAATATATCATATTTCTATACTATTCTATACTATATATAAATTAATTAATAGGAAAACTATACTATATTCGACCATAAATGGTAAAAATGCTTTTGTTTGGAGATCGAATTACCTTTATGTCAATACTTTGAATTTTGAGTGTGAGTGATCTATGTGATAAATATGTGGGTGAGGGGAGTCGTCACACACATGTAAAGTATACTCAGAGTTACAAAATCTTTGCTAAGAGACTACTGACAGAATGAAGTAGCGAAAATAAGTATACATTCTGTGCCAATCACTGGCATACAATGTTTCGTTCCGCTAATGTCTTTGGCGCCAATATAGACAGGGAAATTTTTGCTTGCATTGTTCAAAGCAATAATATTCCTAGCAAAAAGTAAAAAAATATGTAAACGCTGATTTACAGATTATTGGTTGCACTGCAGAAAACGAATGTAACATATACAGAGTGGCACCTACTCCAGTGGAAGTTGATAAGATCTTACCAGGTAATAACTTAGTAATTATAGTTTAAAAAACTGAAACAACCGACTTTTCATGGATGCCATTGTCAGAACTGGACCAAATTGAAATGGGACCACACAGGGAGTACCAGCTTCTAAGTAAAAAAAATATCATCAAAATCGGTTCATCCAGTTGAAAGTTCTGAGGTAACAAACATAAAAACAGTCGATTTAAGATCCTCTTCCTATTTTTGAAGTCGGTTGAAAACAGTAGGTATATTAAATTCACAACGCGGTTAAACTCTTAATAACATGAAAAATAAAAATAGCTGAACTGATTTGACAAAAACACGTAGCTCAATTATAAATGTAAAAGTTTGTATATTTTTGAGAGTTTTAGCTTACCAAGAGCTAACCCTCATTTCTTTTGTAGTCTTAGTGAAATCACATAATAATATACGAACTTACCGAAAAAGTTACTAAATTAGAACAATATCTCATGACCGTTTCAAGTTCTCTATCTCATTTGCGCAATTGTCATTTCATAGACAGCGTGTATTTGACAGAACTTTTCAAGCTTTACTCAAATTTGAGTAATGTTTTCGGTGAGACCATTAGAGCACAACAGAAAAATCTTCTTTTTATTTCAGGTTCAATCAGTAATAAAGCTCCATCAATAACTGATATGGAAACTAAAATATACGTTAACTACAGTGAACCGATGCAACTAACTTGTAAAGTAAGTGGGTACCCCCCACCTGACATTACTTGGAAAAATACGGAGACAGGAGAAATATTTGTCAACAAGGTAATTATAAAATAATAATAATAAAATAAAATAATAATAGTACAAAGTTATAAAAAAAAGGAATTTGAACATTAGATAAAATTATAGGTATAAAGCTTCATTAGCCACATGCCTCGTTTTACTCAGGATAGAGAAAGCACTCCTGCGTACTTTACACCTATCAAAATTCGTATAGCACGCACATGAAGTGTCCTTAACTACATTTTGTGGTCGCGTATGTTATTCTTCTTCGAAAAAATCAGCAAAGCCATACAAATTTTATTGACCTATGATAAAATTTACACCTTAGTGAAATTTTGTACAGTTATTTTGAATATGCTTACAGACATTGCCGGGCAAAATATTCCCATACGATTACATTAATATTCTTTATATAGAAAGTGCAACCATAAACGCGACATATGCATGTGAAGCGAAGAATACAGATGGATCAAATTCTAAGCAAGTATCAGTTGAAGTGGCCCCTAAAAGATATTTAAATATCACAGACATTAAAAGTAAGTATACATCAATATATTTTATGGTAAATTAGTATTTGCTTAGAAGTTTATAGAATTTAAAAAAAACAATCAACCATCACCAAAAACCTATGAGATAGGTAAAGTACACATCTCATTGATCTATTGTGGACAATTATTTATAATATGACATAGCTACAGAAGCCTACACGACATGTGTATCGTGCATAATTCGCACATTATTGCCATTTTATCCTGTATACTCGTATGTATATAAATAATCTGAATCTCGGAAACGGCTCCAACGATTTTAATGAAATTTGGTTTGTAGGTAGATTAGGGGACGATAAATCGATCTTGCTAGGTTAAATTTTTAGTGAACACGGGTTTGCTCGTATTTTCAGTCAAAAAAAACCGTGTGGAGCTCAGTCGCCCAGGTTAATCCATAACCGTCATCATACACTAACCATCAAACATATTTTTTTTTGTATTCCTGAATATTATGTTGTAAGATTAGTATTTTGACTTCTCTTTTATTATCGCGTATATTATGTGTTAGTTTACCACTACTTTTCCAATTTAGTTCTGTACACAGATCTAATGTGATCTTTAATTCAATTAGTTCTTTGTAAAATAACCGTTTTAATTTTCAGATGTAACAGCAGAATACGAAAAAGAAGGCGTTATTTCTTGCTCGGTTGACGCTTATCCACCCGCTAAGATCACTTGGTACAAAGACGGCAATATAATTGTCCCTAATGATAATATAGATATAAAAGCATCTTATACCAAATCCATCATAACTTTGAAAAACTCCACCATTGCTGATGGGGGAAAATATAAATGTGAAGCAAAAAATGAAGACATAGAACAGTCGATAGATATATATTTAAACATAACAGGCTTAGGTAAGAATGATTCAAATTTATAAGGCCCTATGTGAATGTATTGTTCGATATTGCATTTGTGCGTGGGGTACAGCAGCTAAGACACATCACAGTAGAGCGTGCACAGCGTGCTGTACTCAAAGTGTCATGTACTTGCCCTTTCGGCACCCAACGACAAACGTCTATGAGAGAGCCAGTGTTCTAAGTGTCCAAAAATTATTTATATATGAATCTGTGTGGCGGTATCACAAAATTACTGTACCGAATTTAGCTGGCACCGCAAAGAGAGTAGACCGATGTCCTGTTCCTCGATCTCGGACGATATTTAATCAAAAAATATATGAAGGCACTGTCCCGCGTTTGTACAAATAAAAACATTAAATTGACCTAATTATTATTACTACTAGGATTATTTTTGCTTTATTTTGTATATTTTTTTCCTTCTTTTTTCTTATAAAATGTTCCTATGGTGTGCTATACATAATCCGTCTTACAAAAACGCTGAATAAGCGCATTTTAGTTAAACTGTGTTTTGTTCCTTTTTCACGCGTAACAGTTCCCGTCTGACAGAAAGTGACAACTCCTTATTCAGTGAATAAGATTTTAACATGCGTTTATAAGTAAGATAGATAATCTGTAAGATCTACCGTACTTTTTGCATTATATAAGTCCATATTTTTGGAAAGGCCATTGGTTTCGAAACACAGTTTATACTAGTTCGAAGCCAATGGGTCCACATTTACTGTTTTTTTTTTTTTTTATCAAAAAAACGCATTTGTATTTGTATAATAAATTCAAATTCGTTTATTGAGATAAAAACGGAAAAAGACCAATTACAATAGGAGAAATGCAATTTTTTTATTTTTGTTTTCATTTTAAAGAATTCCATGTAGAATAGATCACAAATATATTAAAAAAACCGGACAAGTGCAAGTCAGACTCGCCCACCGAGGGTTCCGTACAAACTAAATAAAAGGGAAAGGAAATAAAAGGAAATCATATATTTTTTTATATTTTCCTTCATAAACCGAAAAATATACATCGTAAAAATATTTAACACATTCCTTGCTCACCATTCGGATCCGAGTGGGGCGGGGCTATAGTAGCAGTGCCTCCCACTCGGATCCGAGCAAGCATCCCGTTCATTTTGTAGTAGTGAGTAAACCGCCGGCGTTTGAGGCAGTCAACGTTGCTTTGCGCGGCCACTCTGTACTTAATCAAAATTCGTCTAAAAGTTTTGGTTTCCAGCTGAAGTGAAGGGTCTGCAGGGGGCGAAGAATGTGTTAAAAACCTGTTTTAGCTTATGCTAATGAGGCTCTTTCATATGATACCCCACATGATACAGTTAATTCACATTAAAATTTTGACCCTCTTTACTTGCATAGAGACACTATTTTTTTGTGATTAAATTAAAAATGTCCAGTTTTCGGATTTTTTCCTATAGGTATGTGTTCTCTAACACAATGCTTCTTGCCAAATTTCATAGTTCTAGGTCAACGGGAAGTACCCCATAGGTTTTGATTCCCTTGTGAGTGTCGAAATGTGCGTTTTTTACGACATATACGGCTATAACCTTTTTTAACGAAAACTGACAAATTTTCTTTTTCTTTCTGCAGCAAGAGACTATGGATCTGCGTATATGGTTTTAATTTCAACACAATACCTACACGTGTTCCCGAGATCCTTTTGAACCCTAAAAATTAAAACATTGTAATTTATCGGAAAAAAATGCGGTTTTAAATTGACGGTTTAAATTTTCGCGCGAGAACGGATCTAGTTCAGATGACGTCATTCCTGTCTGTCACTGGTCGTACTTGTTCGTCGCTGGCTTTCATACGTGTGGAATTCATATTGAAAGAGTGATTAAAAGACTGCGCGAATTTGCTTCTCTAAAGCCACATGCCAGTGTTAATCATTTTCTAATTCCCCATTTAGAATATAGCATATCTAATCATTTGTTGTGCGCTTGTCAATGTACAATCACCTTTAATTAAAATTGAATAAAACACAGTATTATCAAAGCATATAATTTTATTTTATAAATTTACAATAAGGTTTTAGAAAAAATATATGTTTAAATATTATATATATCTTTTAATTTTGAAAATACAGCATCTATCCAGAATTTCTTAGCAGCATTCATAACAGACATAATGCTGTTATCCTATGGCACATTATAAATATCTACTACTTTTGATTTTTCAAAGTTTAGGTGTATACAGAAAAGTGCCATTTTCCTTTCGCTAAAAAACATTTCAAGCTGCACAATTTTCACATTGGCAGGACTGAGCCAAGCTTTGCGTTTCATTTATAATAGCTGTAGCACGATAACCTTCTTTACGTAAGTACTTTTTGCTCCGGAGTAACTCAACTGTTTACTTTAGATAATTCTCCATCTCTTTTAATTTTGATATATCCGATTGCGTTATCACCGTAAGATTCTCTTGTTGAGCTGAAATAACTGCTATGTGTAGAAGCAGCTGAATAAAATACAAAGTTTAACAACTATGATTTATACATACCGTAGTAATTTAGTAGCTTTCATTTCTACACTTGAAAACCCTGCACTTTCGACAAAAAAAGTTATAACCATGTCAACACTAACTCTTGGTAAATTCCTGGAGTCTGCTTTGATAAACCAAACTTCAATTTTTATTAAAAAAATGCAATTAATATATAATTTTCTTTAGTTTATTTAAGTTGTATATATTTATTATTTAACTTGCTTATGTTATTTTAGTTTAGTTTTATTTAAGTACATAATATGTAATCACCTTTGTTAAAAAAAATATATCTGAGAAAGTGGATTAATATTCCCTTAAAATAATATTCACTTTTACAACCGTAACCTCAAATAAGTTGTATTAACAAGAGTGATGTCACTAAACGCTGATTGGTGTTTTGAAATACGTCTTGTTTAAAGTCATTTTTAATTCGTAATTATTGTTAAAAATCAACATTATGTAAAATAAAAACTTTGCAGTGGGCTTTCTTTTATATTTTTTTAACATTTTAATCATAATTTTTTTATAAATATTCTGATTGCATCTTCCCTATTATTTCACAAAATTCAAAAATTATTCTTTAACAATTCAGGATTGTCTGAGGATAACGAAATAGTTATTCATTCTAAAAAAAAGTCGCTGATCTAACATCCTTCTTACTTCCAAAGAGTTTGTAGCCAAGCTGACCAAGCAGTAGTTTCTTGCTGCAGAAAGAAAAATCCAGTTTCTCAGTTTTCGTAAAAAAAATTACATACGAATATGTCGTAAAAAACGCACATTTCGATGCTCACAAGGGAATCAAAACTTATGGGGTACTTCCCGTTGACCTAGAACTTTGAAATTTGGCAAGAAGCATTGTGTTAGAGTACACAGGAAAATCTGGACATTTTTGATTTAATCAAATAAAATAGTGTCTTTATGCAAGGAGTGAGGGTCTAAATTTTAAAGTTCTTTAACCGTATCATGTTATTCATTAGCATAAGCTAAAACAGGTTTTTAAATATTTTTCGGTTTATGAAGGAAAATAAAAATAAAAAAATATGATTACCCCTTTTATATACTAGTGACTCGCACTTGCCCGGTTTTATTTTTATGTTAGATAGATAGATAGATAAACTCTTTATTGTACACACCATAGACTTCACCATAGTCTTTATTGTACTTTGTTGTTATTGTATTTGTTGTAGATAGATCGCCGGTCAACCGACTTTAAAGTTTATGAAACTTTAATACTGGTTGTAAATCTTCATATTCTGAAGAAGTCTTAAATGTTGTTACTTAATAGTACATTGTTACCCTAGGGGTGAAAGTAACTTATTTAGTCCCGAGACGGGCCCTCACTTCGTTCGTGCGCCAATAGTTCGAGGGACTAAATAAGTCTTTAACCCGAGGTAAACACTGTGCTTTTCATTACGAATACAAGTAAAGTAAAAATGAAAACACGAATTAGCTACAGAAAAAATGAGTAAATTTTATTTTACATAGATCAAAAACTTTGGTAAGCAATCTATTCAGCCTAGCCAATATTTTTCATTTTCATCGTTATTGAAAATGGTAAATATTTTGTTCAAATCTATGTTATTTTAAAGAAATTGTTGAAACTAAATTATAATAGTTATTTAAAAAATATATATTCTTTAATCAATACTTATCTTTATGTTATTTCAATTTTACATCGCGCTGTGATTGAGTGGCTTTAAAGAAAGTTGGACATGGCTCAATAGAAACGTGAAAATAGAACTAGTTTTTTTATTTTTATTTGACAGCTGGCAGTTGAAAGTGATTCTCCCTAGGGCTGAAAAGTATTACTTTCAACCCGCTCCTCGGGCAACTTCAGACCTACTTTCAGAGTATGAGTAATGAAAATATATTTGTTGTTTCAGTTCCAGCTACAATTAGACCTGTACTTACGTTACGATTAAATAAGAATTTAACAGTGGGTACCAGCTTATCGACATTAATATGTTCCGCTGATGGAAAACCTGAACCAGAAATTACATGGATTTTCCAAAATGTAAACGGAAGTGAACCATTGTGAGAAATTTAATACCTAATATTTTTATTTTAAGCAAGCACAATTATCGCAGACGAGTTTCGCCATCCATTGTGACTTCTTTTATTAACCGATTTCCAAAAAGAAGGAGGTCTGAAATTAGATCTGTATGTTTTTATGTATGTTTGTTCACCGATTACTCAATGATTTTGTTGATTCTTTTTGCATTTGTCAGGTCCTGCTTCAGATGTGATCCCATATAAATTTTAACAAAATCGATGTTGTACTTTGATTTTTATAACAAAATAACTGGTAAAGTATCATCCAAGCGCCTGTAGAAAAGTGAACAAGCCGCGTACATTCGTATTGTATTGCGTATTTAAAGTATTTTTTCAGTTTTTTGAACTATAACAGAGCATAAACATATATTTTGTTTTTTGATTCGAAGATTGCCTTTATTGTTGAGTTACCCGAATTATATAAACAAAGTGAGCGTACTACAAATGTAATCCACTCAAATAAATAAAATAACAAAAGAACCATTATGTGTGTAGTTGATGTCGATTAAAACCATCCAATATTATAAATAACTTTTTTTTAATCAACCGAAAAAAATAACACAAATTCACTACATTAAAAAGGAAACAATAACAAAATATATTTAATCCAAAAAACAAAGCTAAACGAATTGTGATTGGGCAGGGCACGTGGCTTGCATGTATTCCGACCGATGGGCAAAGATCAACACGTATAGTAGTGGGTGCCAGATAGACGACGCAGTTCGATTTTGTAACGATCTCGACACATTCCAGAAAGATTGAAAGCAAATGGCGCTGGACCGCGACTTGTGCAGGGAAATAGGGGAGACCTTTGCACAGCAGTGGGACAGTATAGATTAATAAAAAAGAAAAGAACAGGAATTAAAAAAAAAGAACACCGTCTAAAAAAAACAGTAACTCAACAAGATCCACAGAGATTGTTGTCTGATACAGGGTACAATACAAAGAGGCCACCTCTATATCAATCTAGATTTAATTAAAATCGAATGCCTATTCTCCACTATTATCTAGTGATCTATTTAATTTTGCTCTTCTTTCTAGGTCAAAAGGAAAGACAGGCAATTTAATTTTGAAAAATATCAACACAACAGACGAAGGAAATTATACTTGCATTGCTAATAATTTTGCTGGTTCATCTAATATGACTTACAGTGTTCATGTAGTCGGTAAGTTATAATTAATGTACTCCACAGTTATATGAGGAATGATAAAATAGAATACCTACACAGTTAAAAAAATAAATGCTGGAATAATAAACGAGCGTTTTAATTTGGACTTTGATTTATTTTAAAATCTAATTCATTCTAATTCATTGGAAATGAAAAAAGTTTTTTCGAAAAAAAAAGTTCTGGTAATATATCACTTTCTCATGCAAGGAAATATCCCACTAAAGATGATAAAAATAATCTAAGTATTCTTCTCTAAGATCATTGCTTGTGCTTTTTGCAATATCCCATAAGCATATTATATTACGATTGGTTTTACAATCGGCATAATTTTACTACTTTTTTATCTTTTCACTTATTATTCTTCTTGGATTTATTTTCAGAGGGACCTTTAATTGATAAATCGCAGAAAAGTGAAGTTTTTGTTAATATAACTAAATCTATTGAACTAAAATGCAAGTAAGTAATTGAACTCGTAAATCAGGGTATTATGCCGTTGTTTACCAGATGATGATTAATTTCGATTTTTCTAATACATATTTTTTAATGACTCTAATTTAATAAAAATATAAAACTATGAAAATTTGTGTCTTAAAAATATTAACAGGATAATTAAAGGAATACCAAAGCCTACAATTACTTGGTCCTTTCAATTAAACAAAGGCGACAAAGATTCACCGGAGCAATTTCACGAAATTACGGAATGGAAAAACAGAGAAAATGTTACGATTGAAAATTCTCAAAAAGGTAACTCTGGGAAATATCGATGCAAAGCCGAAAATTCTGTTTCACCTGACTACTTTTATATACATTTAGAAGTTGAATGTAAGTAACAAATTACTAGTAAAACTATAAGTAATAAAAACAGCAAATTACTATATTAGGTGCGTCTTCTACTCACAGTTCATACGTAGTTGCCACTAAATACGCGTTTTTTTTTTCTTCAGATAAACCGGAAATTCTGATTGATGTAAAAAAGGAAAAGAACTTTATGAAACCTTTGAATGGGTCTAAAGTTATAATACCTTGTAACGTTGACGGTATTCCTCCACCAAAAGTTATTTGGATGAAAGATGACGTGGAGATTGTTGATGATGGCAAGCCGTACACATTTGGATTGCAGGCTCTAATGTAAGTAACGTTGAAAAAAAAGGTAAACTCTTTTGGCCTATAGTAGGGTTTATAAAACAAATAATATTTTAATACCACAACTGTAAATCAAATTAAAATAAATATTAATGATTTTAGATTCGATGCAGAAATTTCACACACAGGAAATTATACATGCAATGCCACAAACAAGCTCGGTTCAGATGTTAAAACGGTAAAAGTGGATGTAATAGGTAAGTATATGAATAAGTTTATTTTGATAATATTTCAAGAAAATACGTTGTAAACGCCAAGACCTTTCTAATGCCAAATGAAATATCATATATATATATATATATATATATATATATATATATTTATATGATTATATATATGTATGTATGTATATGTTTTCTGAATTCTTAATAAGTTAATGATATTATAGTTAATCTGTTATCTTTAAGACTTGGATGAATGATTTAGAGCTGATTGTTTGATCTTGAAACATAAACCTGTTTTTCATCAAATGATAAATAAATATTGGAGGACATTTTCACACAACACCATCTAGCCTTAAGCTAAGCAAAGCTTGTACTATGAAAACTAGATAGCTGATAGCTAATACATACATACATACATATGATATATGATACATAATACAAACATATGATACATATTTATAAACACCCAGACACAGAACAAACATCCATGCTTAACAGAAATGTTTGCCCTGGATGGGGATTAAACCCACAGCTTACAGTTCAAAAGGTAGAATTACTACCACTGAGCCATGAGGCTTGTATGATAACTTACCTTATTATTAACATTTATTTTTCAGAACTCCCGATTATTATTGAATTGTCCTCAAACAAAACTATTGCGGTGAAAGTAGGAGAAAACATAAATTTAACATGTATAGCTACAGGTTTCCCTACACCTTACATTAAATGGAGTTACCAAGAATTCGGTGCTTTAGAACCATCCAAAAAGACATTTAAGTAAGTGTATTCATCCATTATTCATAAATCTCGGAATAATGCAAGTACATTTCAAAACCGGGCAGTTAAAATACTAGACAATGTCAAATTATTTTAAATTTTCTATAGACTAGCTTGAAATTTTATAATTAAATTTTTATATACGGTCCGTTCATAGCTATTTTGTCTCCGGAATTCTCATTTTACCAAAACTCCTGAGCTTTTAAGGAGCACGGCGGAAACGGAATCCTAGGATCACTTTGTTGTCCGTCTGTCCGTCCGTCCGTCCGTCTGAGTGTCAAAACCTTTATCTTGGGACTTCATGCGTTCCCAAGATAAAGGTTTTGACACTCAGATATCGTGTTAAAATTAAAACCATATACGCAGATCCATAGTCTCTTGCTGCAGAAAGAAAAATCAAATTTCTGTTTTCGTAAAAAAAGTTACAGCCGAATATGTCGTAAAATTTGACATCCTTATCAGTTGAGTTAGGTTTGGAAATATCAGCGATTATTTTAATTGAATTTGACATCACAATAATTTGTTTGTACAGAACGAACTTAGTTAGTACTAAGGATTTTTTAAATTATTTTGAAAGATTGCTCGAAAAAATTACAGATTTAGGGTTAGATTGTGTAATAGTCGGCGATTTTAATATTGATTCTAATACCGCGTCTAAGAGTGACATGAAAACACTGTCGAATTTATTATCGGAACATGGCTTGAGGAACGAAGTGTACAACTAGGGTGACAGCGACGACGTCCTCGTGTTTAGATTACGCTTATACCAACTTGCTGGCGGGTTTGCTCGTCGCGGCGCCCGTCATTACAAACCTGAGTGACCATCACGGTATGTTACCTACATACACATATAGGAAAAAATTCGAAAACTGGACATTTTTAATTTAATCACACAAAAAAGTATCTTTATGCAAGGAATGAGGGTCCAAATTTTAAAGTGAATCACCCATGTGGGGTATCATAATTATAAAAGAGCTTTATTAGCATAAGTTAAAACAGGTTTAAATTTACTTATTTTTACGATGTATTGTATATTTTTCGGTATAAGAAGGAAAATGTAAAAAAATATACTTCCCCCTTTTATCTACTAGTTTGTACGGAACCCTCGGTGGGCGAGTCTGACTCGCACTTGTCTGGTTTTATTTATTGAACGTGTGACTCAGTAACTGAGACCAAGGATATATTTAAGATTCTCAAAAAGAAAAAAAAATAATATTGCAGGCCAAATAACCGCGAATGGACTGAAGAATTAGTTTGAAGTTGATTTCCGAGATTTAATATCATTTAGGGATTGTTCATTACAATGACATATAATCGCTTTAATTAGGACTAAAATGTTTCAGACTCTCGAAGGATAATTCATTACAATTACATAACATTCAAGTGAAACAAGCAGGATACTATACATGTACTGCACTAAACAGAGGCGGGTCTCAGAATGTGACATACGAGATTCAAGTATTTGGTGTGTATTTTAGACTTCATCTAGAATGGAATTGAAAATGTATTCAATATTTTTGAGTAGTTTACACACTGATGTATATACAAATATATAGACAGTTAAAAGTTTACGTTTATTAAATAAATAAATAAATAAATATTGGAGGACATTTTTACACAACGCCATCCAGCCCAAACTAAGCAAAGCTTGTACTATGGAAACTAGATGGTTGATAGAATACATATATACTTTTTTTTCGTAAATACATACATATGATACATAGAAACACCCAGACACAGAACAAACATCCATGCTCATCACACAAATGTTTGTCCTGGGTGGGGATCGAACCCACGACCTTATAGCTCAGGAAGCAGTCGTACTACCACTGAGCCATGAGGCCTGTCAAGTATTATTCCCAGTAGTACGGTTGCCAGCCCGGTTGATTGTACTACTGAGACTTTTAATTCCCAGTAGTTCAATTAATGGCGGCTGATTGTACTGTTGAGACATCTACATTCTACAAGTCTCAGTAGTACAATTATTAACTGTTTAATTTACACACATCTGACGGGACCCGTCGGAAGTGTGTAGTTTTTGAACGGTCTATAAATTTGAAGACAAGATGTATTCCCAATTTCATGATTCATACTGATATAAATTTTCGAATTCAAACTTGTTAAAAGTAATGTAAGAATGAAATTCAACTAAAATTACTAACTATCCAAGATTCAAGGTACAAGTTACGTGACAAAATTTTAATACAAACTTTCAGCGCCACCAGCTATTGTAAATAAGTATATAGAGACACGTTTCGTAGCCGTGGAAGGAGATCTTGCTCTAAGAATCAATTGTAATGCAACTGGAGAACCCATACCTACTATAAACTGGACAAAAGATGGCTTAACGCTTGCTATCGGTGAGTATATAAAAAACTGTATTGTACCTAAAATATTAATATTAGTATTGTACTTAAAATATTAATTTAGATATTGAATTTAAAAAAACATGGAATAAATAAATTTATGGATTTTGATATCATATAACTGAACCAAGAGATATACTTTAATAGAACAGGCTTTCATAAATCATATTAGATCCAGTTTTGATGCCACTAAAAGACTTATTGGTATTTGATTCTCTGCCTGCCCCATAAGGAAAAACAGGTGTGGTTTGATGTATGTATGTAGACCAAGTATTGGATATATTATAGTGAGTGTGCACACTCAAACACACATAAAAACATATACAAACATTTGTCATATATGACAAATGTTTGTATTAGGAACATTTTTGTTCGATAAGTATTTATGTGATCTTACAGTCGCTTTCAATATATTTTTTACGCAAGATAGATGTACGGTAGACCACCAACTCGCCTGATATTAAACGACGGTGACACCGAGGAAGGAGCACGTCGATCTAGCTAGAAGATATCTAAAATATCTATTCACTTTAGCCTTGAAAATTCCAAGATTGTGTTTTCAGGAAACAGAGATGGAAACAGAGAATTCCATCCCAACATGCATTTTTTTCTATATTCAGGACGTAACACAACGAAGCAAGGAAGTTTTCCCGCCGAGCTTCAACAAAGAGGGTTTTAAAAAGGGTAGCACCTTTCCGGGTTAGCAATGCAACAGTAATGTCAGTGATGTTGCAGTTGTCCATAGGCGACGGTTATTGCTTACCATCAGGCGAGCCGTCTGCCTTTTTGCTTCACCTATTTTATATAAAAAAAATAAAAAAAGCAAGCGTAGTAATTGCTGATTGATTATAGTGGTATTTATTATTAGGTATTGGTTTCCAGGTACGACTTACATCGTGGAAGAAGGTACGTTGTTGATCAAAGACGTTCCAATAGACGCCAGTGGGTCTTACACGTGTATAGCGCAAAATGAGGGAGGAACTGATACAGCAATCTATGAAGTTGTTGTTGATAGTAAGTTCGTCATTTGTTTTTTTCTACGAATTATGATACTAATTTTTGTATTTCTTTATCGGCGTTGTGCATTTTTGGGATGGGTAAAAAATGTTAAACTCGCGTCAGATCGTAAGATCGTAAGACGTACAGTCAGAAACCTATTCTAACGTTCAGCATTTAAAGTTCATTATTGTATGTACAAGTTTGTCCTTCTAGCATGACGTCATTTCGTTGCGCCAAATTCTCATTTTTGTCACATACACGTAAGCGGTAAGACTCGTAAGCTCAGTAGGTTAGAGCACCGATATAAATTTCAATTTGTCCATCGGAGGGCGGAGATTCAAATCCTTCACGAGTCAGTCTTTTTGCTATTTTATTTTTTAGATTTCACTTCTGCCGGCACTCCCGGAGTGCAACCCGTTATTTTTTTTATGTATATATGTATTGAAAAAAAAAGATGTTAAATAAATAAATGGATAACATTAATCATAATAAAATCATAGTCATACTGTATAGCCAACAGCTACTCACTGATAGATAATAATGAACTCATAGTCACATCAGAAGTAATACAGACTTAAATATACCTTTATTTGCTAGTACAAGAAAGCACTAACATATTCTTTTTTTAAACTGGGAAAATTGCGCCTATAAAATGATGCAGAGTATAAAATACTTTCAGTTACAACAAAAAGACCGTTAAGAAGTTTTTATGAGTAACAAACTAGGTATTTGACCACAACTCATCTGATTTTAAATATGTTACAAGCTGATAAGCATGCTTTAAATGGGAATTAGTCTCAATTGAGCCTTTCGGCACCAGAAAAGTGTACTTTATCACTATGATATAGTTTTGATACGATGTTTTCCTTCACCAAAACTTCTAACTGTTAGAATCCAAACTCACGCTTCTTGTCACGGAAGTTCATCACATAACCAACTAAGTTATCATCACTTTACGGTCCGTTCGTCGTGATAAATTGCTATTATCTCTTTAAAAAAATCGAAATGTGACGAAGTATGACTCTTTACGAATCTCATTATTTATTTACAGAGTATCCATCGTTTACCCGAGCCACTTCTCTTATTACCATAAAAGAAGGCGGTGCTGAAAAAATTAAGTGTCCTTTGCCTCATGAAGTTATTGATCAGCTCCGGTGGTACAAGGTATTTATCAAACATGATATATTTTCCTCGTAATATTATTTCTCGTTACCGTCATAATATTTATTTTTAGATAATTATATATGACTAATATTTGAATCATAATTAACAACACAACCATACAGCTCTCTATACTTACAGGAATGGCAGTCTTCTGATGATTATTTTGTTTTACATCTTATTTAATTTAATTAAATAAATGATATTGCAACTAAATCCGATCAAGCGATCACGGAATTCTCTAAGATTTTTATTGAAGTGTTGCTAAACAAAATAATTTAGAAGATAGGTTGAGAGTTGATGAAAGGTGTCTTGACGATATCATTAAAGTGTAAACTTATCGACACGTGCATCCTACCAATCCTAACTTACGGTGCACAGACTTGATCCATATCCGATTCACAAAAATATAAACTGGCAAAAACATAAACATAAACGAGCAATGGAACGCAGTATACTGGGTGGGTATCAAGATGATAGATAGAGTTCGTAACACAGTTCTCCGTTACAAGACTGGTATTGTCGATGTCGACCAGAAAACTGCCAAATTGAAATGGGATTGGGCGGGCCACGTGGCAAGAATGCACCTTGATTGATAGGCCAGGATCGTCACATAATGGGTGCTTAATGGAAGACGTTGCGCTGGAAGGCCTAGAAAACGCTGGCGTGATGATCTCGGCACTCCGAGAAGATTGGCAGGAGGCAGCGATGGACTGCGATTTATGGAAGGAAGTAGGGGAGACCTTTGGGGAGTAGGACAGTATAGATTAATAAATAAATATAGGTTATTATTATATCATCATAATTATAATATCTGATCCTTATTTTTAGAATGAAGTACTAATATATACGGGAGAACTAACGATACATAATGCATCTATGAAAGATTCAGGTTCTTACTCGTGCAGAGTTACCACTCTTGAGAAATCGCATAACAGTGGAGTTGAAGTGGTTATCGGATACGCACCTAAATTCAAAATGGACGTAATTGAAGTTATAAATATGGTTGAGGGATTAGCGGTGACTCTGAATTGTGAAACAGACAGTATACCAAAAGGAAATGTAAGTACTTACAGGATGTGTAATAGATAACCCTCCTTCTCACGCACTCGGGTAAACAATGGTGAAATATCTGTGTATTGTATTGATTTAATATAATTCTTATAAACTATGTAAGTATCGTTCTCAATTAAAGTTATCAAAAACAAGCGCGCAATCATTTTTACGAGGATATATCTATACTTTAAGCTATATGAAACAGAATTTTTCAATCATTTCTACTTTTCAACTATTTTCCAACACGCCATTTATAAAGCCACGTATCATCATCATCATCTCAGCCATAAGAAGTCCACTGCTGGACATAGGCCTCCCCCATGGATTTCCAAAAAGACCGATTGGAAGCGGCTTGCATCCAGCGTCTTCCCGCCACTTGTATAAGCCACGTATATTATTTGTTATTTATTTTGCAATTGATTAAGTATATGAAATATATTAAAATATTACCATATCGTTGGTAATATTTTATGCCAAGATTTGGTTTATCCCTTTATTGTACTAAAAATGTAAAACAAACCAATCTCAATAAACTCGTACTATATTACACGTTTTACAGGGTCTCTTAATGTTAAATTTGACTACTGATGCCAACTAAACCACTGGTTCTGATCCGAGAAAGTAACAAAATATCCATTAATTTAAGATTATTATATTTCAGTTAACGTGGTATCATGACGATAAAGAAATAATAAATTCTACAGACGCAATATATTATTTTCCAAAAGGTTTAAGCGAATCTGGAAAATATCAATGTGAAGTTGAGAATACTTTTGGAAAAATCTCTAGAACATATAACGCTACCCAATCGTGTAAGTTTCTAAATTCACTTACAATTGAAATGCGAAAATTAACTTTCTTTAGATTCTGTCATAGTTTTAAACAGGCTTCATAAAAAATACAACCAAATTGAGAACAATTAGGTTGTATTTTTTAATGTTTGTTTCCACTTAACTCCGTCATGTATAAACTGATTTGGATAATTATTTTTGTGCATGAAAAGACTTTCATAATGACCCCACAGAATTTCAACAAAATTGTTTCAGTCGTTTACCAAATCGCGCGTTTTGAAATCGATTGTTCCAATTTCTTAAACTAGATAATAATTTATTGACCAAACTCGACAATTTGAAAAAATATGGTGCAGGGAAATTATTGTATAGAAATTCATAAAAACATATATTTCCCTGTTAAATTGTGTGTAAACAACTTAATCTCTGACATTAGTAATTATTAACATGCAATAAAATATTTCAGATTGTGCGCTTCAGTCATCTATGTTAACAACGAACAACAAATTGGCACCGTTAATGCTTAATTCAAATCTTACATGGCTTACACCTGATATATTAGATGAAAAAATGATACTTCCGAAAGATAAACATATAATTTTCTTCTGTCCAAAGGAATTTACCAAGTTTCCAAAGAAGAATATCACAGCTTTTTGTGATAGCGGTACCAATTTTTTAATCAACGGAGTAAAATACGATTACTCGGACATTAAATGCACAGATGAAGTATTAAGTGTTTCCCGTAGAACAGACACAATTTGTATGCCAGGAGATGATGGAGAAGATACAGAGATAGTAAATATAGGATACGAAGTGATCGACGATGCTATAACATCTGTTTATGAAGTTTGTTTTAATAAAATAAGCAAGAGACCGATTTACGCCAAACACATCATGCAAAACTCTCTTGCTAACAATATGTATGAAACTTTGTGGTCAGACGATGACCAATTTCAAATAAATTTTAAAGAAGCATATGAATGTGATAACCAACTTCATTATATATCACGTAAACTGTTGAAGAGATGGTTCCACAATGTTGATAGATGTTGTTTTTCTGAAAGGCAGCTCGTGAGTCCTAAAGATGTTTTTCCTGGTGTACCGCAAAAATCTACTTTCAGCTATTTCAATGTTGTACCGCATTGGAGCACCTGCAATGTTGAGGTAATTATACTTCAAAATATTAGTTTTTAGGAAAGAACAGTCTTACTCAAATACAAGACGCCACCAAAAAATTTTGATCGTGAAATGTTTTAATTGATTTTGTATTTATTTAACAGTTAAGAAGAGAATGCGAACAGAATGTCACTTTTCCACTCTTTGATATATTGTTTTTTTTTGTTCATTTGTGTTAAGTATAATGATGTATACGACTTTAACCATAGTCTTAAATTCTTTGTCTTCTTTCCGCAAGTGTAATTATGTGTCAGCGAGAAGTTGACAAAATATGTTAAATAAACGATGCTTAAAGTTAAGTAACGTTTTTCGGTATAATCGATAGTGTCATGCTTTAGAACCAGTCAAAATGCTTGGTTTTTCCCTATATACGATACAGCCAGCTTCAAAAAATTAATAATCTTTCAAAAAACCACTTTTCAAGGTTTCAGGTAGGTAGCGCTCGTGGCGTAGCTTGACTAGGTGTTTCCAAACGATCACCAATGCTAAGCAACGGACGGACCGGTCAGTCTTCGGATGGGTGACCGTGAGTGGCATTTCTTTCTGAGCGCTACCGTGGGTCGGATGACACGTAAAATTGTAGGTCCCGGTTGTTCAGCAATCGTCAAGCCAAGTCAGAGGCCTTTCGGCGGCTTAATAACTCCGATAATAGGGCTGGCCACTCAGTCTATACGAACTTACTTACTTTAAGGTTTCGTAGAAAATAAGGAACCCTTCGAGAATCGAGACATGGGCGGTGCTTGAGGCTCTCCAACGATGCCTTATTGGCTATCGGTATGTCGAAGTGCTAAAGTGTTTGTACAACAATGCCACCATGGCAGTCCGAGTACAAGACCAAAATTCAGAGGTAATTCCATTGAAAAGAGGCGTGAGGAAGGGAGAAACTGTTTACCGCCGGTTTGGAAGATGCCTATAAGCTTCTGGAATGGAAAGGGCTCGGCATCAATATTAACGGCGAGTACATCACTCACCTTTGGTTTTTCGACGATATAGTAGTCATGGCAGAGTCGATGGAAGACCTCAGTACGATGCTCGAAGACCTCAATAGAGTTTCCCAACGGGTGGGCCTCAAAATGAACATGTACAAAACGAAGGTTATGTCGAACGCCCATGTAGTGCCCACCCCAATATATGTGGGGAACTCCACTCTTGAAGTTGTTGACGAGTACGTCTACCTAGGACAAACGGTCCGATTAGGCAGGTCCAGCTTTGCGAGGGAGGTAAATCGTCGTATCCAACTCGGCTGGGCAGCGTTCGGGAAACTTAAAGCGTCTTCTCGTCCAATATACCCCAGTCTCTCAAGTGGGAAGTTTACAACCAGAGTGTGTTCCCAGTGATGACATACGGCACTGAAACGTGGTCCCTAACTATGAGCCTTATAAGGAAGCTCAAGGTCGCACAACGAGCTATGGAGAGGGCTATGCTCGGAGTCTCTCTACGAGATCGAATCAGGAATGAAGAGATACGAAGACGTACAAAAGTCACCGATATAGCACAGCGGTTTAGCAAGATGAAGTTGCAGTGGGCAGGGCACATAGCACATAGAAATGATGGCCGATGGGGCCGAAAGGTTCTCGAGTGAAGACCACGTACCGGCAAGCGCAGCGTAGGAAGAGCAGCCACGAGATGGACAGATGACTTCATACAAGTGGCGGGAAGACGCTGGATGCAAGCCGCTTCCAATAGGTCTATTTAGAAATCCATGGGGGAGGCCTATGTCCAGCAGTGGACTTCTTATGGCTGAGATGATGATGAAGGAACCCTTATAAGAAACTGTCTGTCCGCGGCTTTATGACTATTTGTACTAGAAAGCTGTAATTTGGCACGGATATACATATTACTAAGACATAATAGTTGTATCGAGAAAGGCATAGAATAGTATATTATTTTTATTATTAATACGTTACTTAACTTTAACCATCGTCTTAAATTCTCTGTTCTCTTTCCGCAAGTGTCATTACTGCGAGAAATTGACAAAGTATGTTAAGCAGCTTAAAGTTAATTAACGTTTTTCGGTAAGGCCGAAAAAGTTAGAAGAAATGAAAATTTCGTGCAAAATTCATTTAAACTAACCTAAGCTAACTCGTATGTGCATAGTATCCTTATTTTAAGTTTACTTAAATTATGATTTGCATTTACGGAACCCTACTTCGTGCGTGGCAAGACACACACTTGGCCGTTTATTCGCAATTTGTGTCCTAATATTTGGTCTGATTAATTGCAAAAAGCTACTTTTGAAATATAAAAACAGCTCGTACTCGTACATAAAAATTAAAAAGCGAAAAATGACGTTCTATTTGCATACACCTCCTAATATTAGGTTAGTACCTATATCCAATAAATTGTGTAATGCATATGCATATATATATTTATATTCATAAAAGACCAGGTTAAGATGGTAACTGATAAACCAAAGAAGGAAAATTAATTAGATTTTATTGTTTTAAAATGTCAACAGAAAAACGAATCCAATAGAATTCAGGTTTTCCAGTTACCAGTAAACAATGTAAAATAATTATATAAAAATAACAGCTCAAGGTAAATCCACAGTGATATTATGTGGTTTGATAACTAGCATCAGAAATATCTAATTTTAGTTTGATTGTATTCACAGTATTATAGAGATTTGGTCAAACGGGTTGTCTAATGAGCTTTCGGGATTTTGATAAAGTTTATTTTGAAAATATTATATTTTGTTTTCGGGGAAATAATATTTTCGATATCTCAAAAATCGGATTTTAGATAGGTAACCATATTAAGCTACAAGTTACCTATTCATAAACTCTGTAGAAATATATTTTATAAAAATTTTTTATAAAAAAATAAAATTGATTTAATTTTAGAACTGGGACGAGGTGGAGCAGAGAGTAAGAAATTTTGCGACAACATTGGACACTTTACTGGTTTGGACCGGAGTAGCAGGGGAGCTGACTCTTAGAACAAGATCTGGCACAACCAACATTCTCATATCAGATTCCAGCGAACATCAGCAAACTGTGCCCATGTTTTTGTGGAAGGTACATAACAGTTGTATTTATAAAATTATAAATTAAGGCTGTAATAAGATCTCGTGTCTAAACAAATGAAATGAATCAAAAAATAATTTGATCTTTTTGACTTCACCATCAAACCGCTACCAATCTGATGCACGGGACACATTATAAGAAATGAAATAAGCTCAAATTCTACAAATCTGTTAAAGTAGTGCCATTATCTTCTTTTGGTTAAACCAATCGAAAGTTTATAAGTTGCGTTTAGACAATGCTAAAGGTGAGTACTGACCGGCGTTACAGGGCGTAATGTACTTAACGTGTTACACAGCGAGCGTTCATGCAGGCAGTACGGGAAAAGAAGGCGCTCGCAGCGATCAACGAGCGGCTCGTTGCTCGCTGCGAGTGCTCCACTCCGCTGTCGGATTTTTAGGGAATCCTTTGAGTGTTACGCGCTTCAATCAGTACGCCACAGCGTATCTTCACGAGCGCACGTGGCGCAAGCGTTGATTGTAGGTATTTCAGGTTTTTAATTTTGATTACTGTGATCAGTTGCTGTTGAAAAGATGGAGTGGGGTAAACAGAAAACTTTCTTCTTAATTTAGACTAAGCAATAATTAAGTAAAATCAAAGATCCCAACAGCACACAGCGTAACGAGCCGTAATGTAACATGTTACACAGCGAGCGCTCGCGCAGTCAATACGGGGAAACGAGGTGCTCGCAACTAGCATGTTCACGGGATTTAAATCCCGTAACATGCTCGAAGTGAATGGCACATTACACCTCGTAACGTTGGTCAGTAACCACGTTAACATGCTCGAAGCGAATGGCTCATTACACGACGTAACGTCGGTCAGTACCCAGATTAAGATTGTTCGCAAGCGCGCTGCGTCGTGGACTGCAATGATCGCCTAACATCAGGCTTTTTGGAAATCCATGGAGGAGGCCTATGTCCAGCAGTGGACTTCTTATGGCTGAGATGATACATAATACCGACAAATTTAATCAAAACTGGGCGTCTATCTAAGTAGGTACGTACCCCAACTACATTTTTAAGGTCAGTGGAAGGCCCTAAACTATCACCAACTAAGTCCTAGACAGACACTGACCTCAAAAATATAGTTGGGGTATGTACGTACCTACTTAGGTAGACGACCAGTTTTGATTAAATTTGTCGGTATCAGTTGTTATTTCAGTTTTGAAGTCAATTAATTTTTATTTAATTATTTAACTTTTGAAATTTGGCACACGTGTTTAGAAGCCCACATAGACTAACATATGTGAAAATTGTGCAATTCTAACTATATTACATACATGCATATCAAATTGATAATCTCCTTTTTTGAAATCGATTAAAAAAAAGTGACCAAGACCGTGTGGAAACACGCATATGGTAGGGTTCCGTAGTTAGGTATTTATTTATATATTAAAAAAAAGTTACAATTTACAAAAAATATTGCCAAAAAACAAATAAGGTTTAGTTAGTGCTGTAATCTAAAAGAAATCTACTTGGCGAGTATTGTTTGTTTAGGCTACTTTGCATATAGGTCAATGACCTCTGTGGTATTGCGACTTAAATGTTTTACATCTAGGTGTCTTCAAATCGCGAGTGAATAGGTTTCTTCTAGGCAAGCGCGCTCCATCGTAGACCGTAACTGTCACTTAACATCAGGTGAGTTGACGGTCAAGCGCAAGCCTATCTTCGAATAAAAAAAAAAAAAAACATATATTAACTTAGTTCGAATGCTAATATATAATTAGATACACATTGTGTATAGTAATTGTAAATGTATATTCTATGAGATCTTTTTATCTATCTATACATATAATAAGAGTGTAACGGGTCAAAATCTGTACATTAAATATACCTATTTGATTTTTTTTTATTGGAGGATGCATTACTATTGATGCAGAAGCCAAAACAGCAATTTTTATAATTTTTGTCTGTCTGTACGGTATATTTTTTTTATTTTTTTTTATGGACGCCGAAACTACTGGACGGATTTTGACGAAATTTGGCAGGATTATTACTTAAACTATACTACTATGTAGAAGGATCTGGCATACTTTTTTATCCCGATTTACAGTTCCTGCGGGATACATTAAACAATAACCACATAATCGATCATCACACGGGTGGACCCGCAGGACGCAGCTAGTTATGAAATAAATCTATCAGGTCGTCAGTTACAAATGAATTTAATTTACTAAATTAAAAAAAAGCAGTTCAAAACGACAAACAAACAAATGGGGGAAAAAAACGTAAAAATGAATCACATTTGAATGATATAACTAGCATTAATCCATTCACTAATTCCTACTATTACTTCATTTCAGGTTATCCAAAATCCAGGGGCAAGATCATCACTTGCCATAATCCAAGTCAACGTCCCAGATTTGACTGAAGCAGAAGTTCATAGATACACTCTTTGCTTAGACCAATGTGATACCATTGGATGGATGAGAAACCCTGACTGGCACGACGTGACAAAAGGGTACACTTATTGTTGCAAACTGGACGAGTTTGAAAGAGCTTTCACGTTCGAGGGACTTTTTGAGCCGGATATGTATGATCTTCCCAGAGATTCACCAGATTACGATTAAGTATATAGTAAGTATATAGTATATACTTTGGCACCGTCTCATTTTCCTGAGACACGGAGTAGGGCTGGCGCTGCGACTAATTCGGCGGAGCAGCACAAGCGGCGTAAATATGTTAATCTCGGCAGAGGTTACATATTTCGTTTATTCCCAGTAGTACGGTTGCCAGTCCGGTTGACCGTACTACTGAGACTTTTAATTCCCAGTAGTACGTTTAATGTTATTACCAGTTTAACTACCAACAACAAAATTTTATCGTAAAGAACTAGATAACCGAATACATATGTCCATTAAACATATTATTTAGCGCTTCGCCGGCCGCTGCCGCGGCACGCTCGCTACGCTCGCTCGGCTCGCGCGATTTGTTTTTAATGTTCTAACATAACCTAACCTACTAAATAATATAGTGGCCCAAAAAGTAGGATAGGTTATGTTAGAACATTAAAAACACATCGCGCGAGCCGAGCGAGCGTAGCTAATAACCGTACTACTGGGAATTAAAAGTCTCAGTAGTACGGTCCACCGGACTGGCAACCGTACTACTGGGAATAAACGACATATTTGAGCCGTTTGGTGTCGAGACTTTGGGTCCATGGGGACCGGGAGCTCATCTCATTTTCAAAAAGTTATCTGAGCGCCTGATCGATGCGACGCGTGACCAAAATGCTGGCACGTATCTGGCCCAACGCATAAGCATTACCATTCAACGTGGCAATGCGGTCAGTATGCTGGGTACGCTGCTAACTGGTAGTGGGTTTGAGCATCTGGATTGTCTTTAGACCTTTATCGGTCTGGGGTAATCGATATGCTTTTTGTGTAATAGTTTAATTAGTTGAGTCTGTATATTGTTGTTGTAAGTTAATAAAGGCACTTGCCTCAAAAAAAAAGTATATATAGTTAAGAATGAGATTTGCAATAATTTGAGACAGGTAAACAGGGAATATGCATGAATTTAATTTCTTAAGAATAATAGTTTTAACTGATGACATACTAAAATATAATAAATATACTAAAAAATATTTCAATCGATCAATAAACACTCGAAATACAAACATTTAAAGTTTTAGTATCCAATTTGTACGGCAAACGTGAACCATGACGTCATCGTTCGCTATCGTGTGCTCTCTGTCTAATATAAAATTAAAATGCTTGAATCTTTCTGGTATTTTCATTTTGATTTTGTAGAATGAATCTATTTGTGGTTAGCTTTTTATAACCAAATAAAAATAAATCATGCATATTCCCTATTGCTATAATATGTGGATAGAAAGGAACTGTTACCTAGATACTTACATAGTAACCTAGTTAGACATTAGTGCTCAGCTGTGTATAGGTGTGTATACACAGCTGAGCACTAATAAGGTACTCGTTTACTAAATGTAACTATAATAGTGTTTGAGGGGTGTTTGTAATATATCTATGATCTGAAATACATATTTTGTTTGAATTTCACTTACCCAAATAATTTTCATATAACTAACTTCCTGATTCGAAATAAAATAAGTAAAATACTTGATAAGAGTTTCTGATTCCTTAAGTATGTTAGTCATAAGTTTTGTTTGCCGAAACCATTATTAGTTTCGTGACTCTGTTTTATTATATCGAGAAAATTTCTTTAAATAATAAGTATTTAAAGAAATTTTTCTTTTTTTCTTTATTTTCCATAGGGGCCTGAATATAGTGCTACTAATTACTACTGTTAATATTTATGATCTGTACAAACCTATATTCAAGCATATAAATGATTTTGATTTGATTTGATAATATACCAATTATTAGGTTATGTTTGCTAAGTTTCTATTTATATTGCACATAAATTTTCGTATAACAAAAATCTGATAGCAGAAGAGTTTTCAAAAGAGATTTTGAGATTTTGATAGTGTCTATTAATAAACTATTTTAGGTTTTTGGAGAAATGATATCCGATATATGAATACTACATATTTTTACATAGATAGATAAGATTATTAGAGATAAATTAAAATTTCTGTTCGATAGAATTACATAATCGTTTTTAGGGTTCCGTACCTAAAGAAAAAAAAAACGGAACCCTTATAGGATCATTTTTTTGTCCGTCTGACCATCTTTCAAGACCTGTATATTGGGAACGCGTGATGGTATCGAGTTGAAATTAATACCATATACTCAAATCTATAGTCCCTTGCTGCTGAACGAAATATCAAACTTCCCAGTTTTCATAAAAAAATAAGTTACAGCCGTATATGTCGCAAAAATGCATATTTCGACACTCGCAAGGGAATCGAAACCTATGAGATACTTCCCGTTGACCTATAACTGTACAATTTGGTAAGAAGCATTGTTTTATACTTAGTACACATAGAGTACAAAATTCCGAAAACTGTACATTTTGAATTTAGTCACAAAAAATAGGGTCTTTATAAAAGGAATGATAGTTATCATTTTAAACCGTATCACGTGGGATATCATTTGAAAGACCTTCATTAGCACAAGCTAAAACTTATTTGTGATTATTTTTACGATGTCTAATTTCGGATTATAACCAAAAATGTAAAACAATATGTATAGGTATATAATTCTCTCCTTTTATCAATAACTAGCTTCGCCTGGCTTCTAGTTCTGTTATCTAGTTTGTACGGGACTCTCGCTAGGCGAGTCTGTTTTTTTTAAGCATATACTTAGTCTGGCCATAAATACTGTTACAGTTAAAAATAAGAAAGATATTACATTTGAATTTGGAATCTGTCATTTTTATATGATTGTTCATTGAGTTTTCTAATTTTGGCGCCAATACATTGTACAATATTTTGCGATATTAAAATGGAGTGGGGTGATAAAGAGAACCGAATCGCTGTGATTGCATTACACAAAGTTGGTATGGAGCCAAATGCAATTTTTAAAACTCTCCATACGCTTGGTATTAGTCAAATGTTTGTGTACCGGGCTATTAATAGGTACAATGAGACCTCCTCTGTTTGTGACAGAAAAAGATCTGGCCGTCCACGTAGTGTTCGTACGAAAAAGGTGGTCAAAGCAGTAAGGGAAAGAATTCGAAGAAATCCTGTCCGAAAGCAAAAGATTTTATCTCGGGAGATGAAGATAGCACCCAGAACCATGTCGCGTATTTTAAAAGATGACTTAGGACTTGCATTCTATAAGAGACGCACTGGTCATTTTTTAACTGATAATTTAAAAAATAATAGGGTGGTAAAATCGAAACAACTACTGAAGCGGTACGCAAAAGGAGGTCACAGAAAAATTTTGTTTACGGATGAAAAAATCTTTACAATTGAGCAACATTTTAACAAACAAAATGACCGTATTTATGCTCAAAGCTCTAAGGAAGCTTCCCAATTAGTCGACAGAGTGCAACGTGGGCATTATCCGACTTCAGTGATGGTTTGGTGGGGTGTTAGCTATGAAGGAGTGACTGAGCCATATTTTTGTAAAAAAGGTATCAAAACATCGGCACAAGTGTATCAAAATACCATTCTTGAGAAGGTAGTTAAGCCCCTTAACAACACCATGTTCAATAACCAACTATGGTCCTTCCAACAAGACTCGGCGCCAGGTCATAAAGCTCAGTCCACGCAGTCTTGGTTGGAGGTGAACGTTTCGGACTTCATCAGAGCTGAAGACTGGCCGTCGTCTAGTCCTGATCTTAATCCGCTGGATTATGATTGATGGTCAGTTTTAGAGAGTATGGCTTGCTCTAAACTCCATGATAATTTGGAGTCCCTAAAACAATCCATACGATTGGCAGTGAAGAATTTTCCCATGGAAAGAGTGCGTGCTTCTATTGATAACTGGCCTCAACGTTTAAAGGACTGTATTGCAGCCAATGGAGACCACTTCGAATAAGCTTTTATATTTTAAATTGTTTTATATTTATGTATTAAACTAACACACTGTAAAAGTAATAAATAAATAATTTTTGCAATAAAAAAATATTTTTTTTCTTCGTGACAATATTTATGGCAAGACTAGGTACTTACATTGCGTCATTGCAAATTTAAAATATCCTACGCTATAATAATATTAATATAATCACACAGGAGTTTATGGATTCGATAATCAATCAATACCTACTATTAAAGAATTTTAAAAAACCGTTCATTTTAGATTTGGAACGACGCTATGTAATATTTTAATCAAATACAGAAAAATTCGCTGTGATACTTTAATTATGTAGAGTCTTTAGGACGGAGCGCACTGCAAAAAGTTTACCTCAGACACACACAAGGGAATCAAAACCTATGGGGTACTTCCCGTTGACCTAGAACAATGAAATTTGGCAAGAAGCATTGTGTTAGAGAACACATATAGGAAAAAATCCGAAAACTGGACATTTTTAATTTAATCACAAAAAAATAGTGTCTTTATGCAAGGAATGAAGGTCCAAATTTTAAAGTGAATTAACCATATCATGTGGGGTATTATATGAAAGAGCTTCAGTAGCATAAGCTAAAACAGGTATTAAATAATTTTACGATGTATATTTTTTGGTTTATGAAGGAAAATGAAAAAAAATATATGATTTCCCCCTTTTATCTACTAGTTTGTACGGAACCCTCGGTGGGCGAGTCTGACTCGCACTTGTCCGGTTTTTTATAAATCTGGCTACTTTAATTATCTTGTGGTGTAGTTTTCATTTGATCGGTTGTCATTTAAGGGTACGATGTCCACCAGTGGTGGATACGGAAGTGGGGGACAACGGGAATACCGTGTCTATGTATCTCATGTATGTATTCAAAAAAAAAATGTTGTCTGTAAAGTGGGGTTATGGACGACAATTTTACGTGATAACGATGCGTCACAAGCCGAATGCTTAGGCCGATCGTGCCTCTCTATCGCTTGTTCCGCGCTCTCGCTTGCACGCTCGGCTCAGGCGGAACGTGACAATGAGTCATGCTTTTTCGTGCGTGCAGCCGGCCTTCATCGATTTATAAAACGTTATCACGTCAATAAAGTATATATGTATCCTATCAGACATCTAGTATCCATAGTACAAGCTTTGCTTAGTTTTTTTTTTTTTTTTTTTCCTGTCCGGGCGCATAGGCCCGGCCCGCGAGCTAGCCTACTACTACTTCTCCCACTTATGCTAGTCGGAGATTTTGCCTATCTCTATCATTCTTCGCGCTTACATTCTTCATACTATTCTTTCTGTCACTCTTCATCTTTCGCCATAGCCTCTTGCGTTAGAGGTCATTCTATTATTCTAACTTACAGGAAAGGGGATAATAATTTGTTTTATTTATTTCTTTTTGGACAATATCTGGATTCTTAGTATCTAAATTACATTGTCTTAGGTTCTATAATCTATTTGTTTCGTTACATTTATTTAGCTTACATTCATTTATCCTACTTAAGTGGCGCAACCGGTGGCGCAACAATCGGTGTCGCAACCGGTGGCCACGCAACCGGCAGCGCAACATTCGGCGGCGCAACCGGTGGCGTACCCGGTGACAGCGCAACCGGTGGCGCCACAACAATTAAATATACACATAAACAGTAAATCGGCAGTCAGTCAAGAATAAAATAAAACAGCAATAAATTAATACAAAGACAGACATGATAGCCGGTATGTGCCTATTCAATAATGTGGTTTACTTAATTATGTTACAAATGTATGTTACTTATTTATCTACTTATTTCTATTAATAATTCTAGTACATATTTTTATTGCGTATTTTATAAACTTATCTCTGATGTCCTTATCTCTTATGATTTTACACAAATTATCCTCTGTTACATTTATTCCTAGTTCAGCTTCTAAATTAAATTTATCTAATGCATATACTGGGCAGTCCGTCAATGCGTGAATTGAAGTTTCCTCCTTGTCCGGGTCACAAAGGCATGACGGGTTGTCCTTCAACTTGAATCTATGCAAGTATTGGGAGAACCCGCCATGCCCCGTGAAAATTTGCGTGATCGTGCTCTGGGGTTCTATGGTCTTAATAACTGTATACGCTTCTATCGCGTCCGGGAAAAAGTTTTTCGTGACTGCCCCTGTCGTTCCGGTTTTGTATCCGCGATTCCATACGGATTTGTCGCTTGACGAATGAAATCGGCCATTTGTCGTATGTCGGTCTGATTTTTAGGTGAAGGGCCGCATTCTTTGCCAACTCATCTGCTCTCTCATTCCCCTCGAGACCCGCGTGCGCTTTAATCCAGTACAGGTTGACGGTTTTGTTTTGCGCGACAATCTGTTTCAAGTTTTTGCGGGTCTCGGTTGCAAGGGGATGGAGAGAACAGTTGTTTGTAATCGATTCCAGCGCCGATCGAGAGTCACTGTATATTCCGACACTTCGCTCCCTACTCTTCTGTATCGCGTCCGTCGCTCTGCATATCGCCAGCAACTCTGCCTGATAAACGGTACAATGGGACGACAGCTTGAATTTCCGGCTCTTAGTCTCAGCAGCATTGCTCCAGAGAGACAATGCCGCCCCGACTTTGCCTTCAATCTTACTGCCGTCCGTATAGATCATCAGGTCGTGATCAATGTTTTGGTTGAGTTGTTCCGTGTTATCTAGGCACGTGAATTGCCAGGCGATATGCTGCGACGGGTGCGGTGTGTCCTCGAACGCAGTCCTCCTTTCCACCTCCACGTCTCCCAGCTCCGGCCGGGGTACTCCCCTCCTTATCTTATACAGTGCGGCGGCTTCTCGTATTCGTATGTCTAAAGGTAGCATCCCGGTCAGCACCAGGGCTGAATCCAGGGACACAGTGCGATGGGCTCTGCACATTTTTTGTGCAAAGCCCCGTTGTAGTGCATTCAATTTCTTCTGTACGCACCACTTATTAGATGCTTGAGCTCAGGCTCCCGCCGCGTAGCACACGATTGGTTCTATAACCGCTATATAGATTGTCTTGATTATTTCGGGATGAAGCCCCCAGCTAACTCTGGCGGCTCTGGACAGTTGCTTGTAGACGTTCAACGCCTTTGTGCAGATATGTGACACATGGGCGTTGAACGTCAACTTGTCGTCTATCCAGAGCCCCAAGAGCTTTATCTCTTTTGAGAGAGGGATCTGTATTCCACCCATGCTCAGTCGTGGGGCATCAAATTTCAGCTTCTTGGTGATCACTATTGCATTGGTTTTGTTCGGCGCAAACTTTAGCTTATTTTTGATGCCCCACTGGTGAACGTAAGCGAGGACCTCATTCGCTTTTGCCTGAATTTCCGATCCACTATCGCCGATGAACAGCAGGACGACATCATCGGCAAAGGCCTGACAGTGATGTCCGCGTTCATGTAGATCTTTCAGCAAGGGGTCGAGAAGGAGGTTCCAGAGGATGGGCCCTCCTATGGAACCTTGCACGCATCCCTTAGAAGTAGCCCTCTCGACCTCCTGACCTGCGTATCTAATCTTCACCAGGCGCTCCTCTAAGTAACTATCTACCACTCTTCGGACATTTATGGGGCACTTCTCTTCAGCCAGTCTCACCCGTATGGCCGGCCACCAGGCGCTGTCGAAGGCTCCCTCTATGTCCAGTGATATAAGCGTGACGATTTTCTTCTTGCTTATATTTTCGTTGATGTTCTGGATCAGGTCATAGAGGGAGTCCTCGGTACTCCTCTGCGGCATGAAGCCGTATTGACGAGGGCTCAATCTCGGGAAGAGGTGCCATCTAATTCGGCCCATTAGCATCTTCTCTAATATCTTACCCATCACTGGCAACAAGCCTATGGGCCTGTGAGATTTCGGCTCTGTGTAGTTTTCCTTTGCCGGTTTCCTTAGGATTACCACTACTGCCTCTTTCCACGGCTTTGGAAAATGTCCCAGATCGAGACATTTGTTGGCCAGTGATAGGAAGACATCTTGAGAATGACTTACTGCTCTTTTACAAATGTCTGCAGTGAAGCCGTCTGCGCCGGGGGCTTTTTTAGGATTGAAGCTTTTGATGGCATACATTAGCTCCGCCGGGGTAAATGAAGGATCGTGGTTTTCAGCATGCGTTCTCTCATTTACTTGATTAGCTTTCGCTCTTATCATTTTGTGCTCCTCGCTATCGTCAGCCGGGTTGTCTTCGGGGTAGAAGATCTCCGCTAACAGTGTTGCGGATTGACTTGGGTCTAGTGTCTTGCCGTTCTGCTTCAGGGGAATGTCCTCTTGTCGCTTGCTTGTCCGTCCTATTACCCGATATATGCCTTCCCACATTCCTTCGCGATCTTGCTTCTGACAGAACTGTTTCCAACTGGCTGCTTGTGCTTTTTTAATCTCGGTCCCGTACTCTCGCTTTGCCTGCAGGTACTCATCGATTACTTTGGCTCTTCGCACTTGCGCTGCACACCGGATTCTGCGTTTTAGTGTGGCGACTTTCTTTTTCAACTCGGCTAGATCGTCGGACCACCATGGAAAAGAAACTTTGTTTTTTGATTTTAATTTTGGAATGCTCTCATCACATGCTGTTTTAACTACTTTAATGTATTCGTTGATTTTATCTTCTAATTGGTCTTTGTTATCTATTAATTCTATTTCTGTGGATTTTAGGTTTGTGTTTGTTATCAACCGGGCCATTTTCCCATTAAACTGGCTCCAGTCTGCTTTCCTGCTGTTGTATATCCTTGTGGATCTCGCTATATCTTTACCTTTTGCCCTAGTCAATCTAATTTTGAATAAAATGGTGTTGTGGTCAGATGTCGTAACGCCTTCGTCGATTTCCCAGTCTTCTACTAGGTTTAGCATATCCAGTGTGCAGGCCGTGACGTCCACAAAGCTGGTATACCGTATTCCTCCTCTCACAGTGTCATAAGTCGGAATTGTACCTTCGTTCAGCACCTACATGTCGAGCTCCTCGATGGTTCCAGCCATGTCTTCGCCTCTGCTATTCAGTACTGGGCTACCCCACCATGGATTTTTGGCATTTGAGTCACCTCCCAGTATGAGATTTCGACCGAAGTATTTTTTGATGTTGGTCAGTTGTCGCAGGTATGGCTCAATTTGTGCTGGTTTGGGCTCGAAGTAGAACGAGGCAACTACAATCTCCCAGGCTCGTGTCTTTATTTTCACCACAACTATATTGTTGGTGGTAAAGTCTGGGCATTGTATAACGTCTAATTCTTCATCAAATACCACAATTGCTGCCTTGATGGTGCCCTCACCCTGTTTTGCGTTTTGGAATACGCGAATTCCTTTGTAGTTGCCCATCCTACTCCTGCCCCCAACATATGGTTCCTGCAATAGGGCAAAGGCCACCCCTCTCTTGCTTGCTTCCATTATTAAGTCATTCGTGGCTTGTTCTTTGCGTTGAAAGTTTGCCTGTGCTACCAGGTATGGCCTTTGGCTGGCCGGACAAGTGTTTGAGCGTGGAACAACCTCAGCAATACGCTATAGTCGTTCGAGCCAATGCGTCCCACTTCCTTCGCACTGGACACTCAGAGCTGAACGCGTTGTGTTCTGTGTTTTCTAACTTAGCGTGGGTACAGTTACAGCATGACGGGGACTTTCCGGACTGCCATTCCGCACACTGTGCCTTCATATGGGGTCCCCCGCAGTGACTACACTTCTCTGTGCTTCCGGTGCAGAAGCGTCTTCCATGTCCGTAACCGAGGCAGAGCGAACACTGGACCAACGGGGACTGGTCTTCGACCCTCACCCGCTGCAGGTCTATGTGCACCGCCTCGGCTGCTAACATTCTTTGCCATACTTTTGTAGGAACCCGCAATACAACATGACAAGTGTGCGGATTGCGAGTCCGTTTTTTGAAAGCGATTTCCAGTCTAGATTCTTTTTCTCCTAAGTCTTTAAATATGTTCTTATTTTGGTTTTTCAGCGCTTTTAGAATGTCTTCGTCACTGTTCACCGACAACACACTCTTCAGCATTACTAGAGGGTTCTTGTTTTTTATCTCTGCCACGCTCAACTCTGGGTCTCCACTAAGTTTATCCCTGATCTTCTTCCTTTCCTCTTCTGTTCGAAGACCTATAATTATCTTCCTATCTTTGGCCTTCCTAATTCTCTCTATATTTATTCCTCCCTCCTTTGCGTCCACCTCTTTTCTTATGCGACTTAAAACCTCTTCACTTGTCTCGGTCTCATCCTTAGCGGTGACGACTACTGAGTGGAGCGCTTCCCTAGTTGGGTACCGCCTCTGAGGGGTCGTCGCCGCCACGTTCGCGTAAGACTTCTTCGTGTTTTCGAGTGTTTCCTGTAGAATTTTAATGTTTTCACTGTTTTTACGGAGTAGGGCTGAGTGTTCTTCGATTAGTTCTCTGGGGGGGGATGGCACGCCGAGGGCTCCTTCCCTCATTGTGCTCTCAAGCATTTCTAGTTTTCCAGAGATTTCCGCGAGGAACATCTCGGCAACCACACCCCCACCCACTCCCGCTTGTCCACTCATTTGGGCAGTTACCAGCTCCGCTTTCCTTGCCTCCTGTAAGTTTGTCATGGAGAGCTGGATTTCCTTGAGCTGGTTCCGAACTGGCTTTAGCTCTCTGCGCACTGCCCCCGCTGCCTGCTCCATATCAATGCCCCCACTACGGTCCAAGATTTCGCCTCTTAATCCTTTTATTTCGCTCAATATCAATGCCATTGTCTCTGCCTCAATGCGTCCATTGGCAACCCCCTCCGCAACCGCAACCTCGGGGGTTGCGGTTGCGGTTGCGGTTGCCACCGGTAACGGCCTTTCTTGCATCTGGCGTTGTATCGAACGTATTGAGGACTGGACCTCGTGGACGTCCTGTCTTAGAGAGCCGAGCTTCCTGGAGATTTCGTGGATCTCCTTCGCCGTAACGCTGTCATTTGGGTCAGCCGGGGGAGCGCTGCCAGCTTCACTGAGTCGGTCTTGTATTTGTCTGAGCTGGCCCTGGATCTCATTTATGGTTTTCAGGGGATCGGCTAGCTCGTAGTTGAGCCAGCCAAGGACCGACTCCGACACCTTGTGCGTTGCTTCCTGCTTCTCCAGTATTTCTCTGATTTTTACTGTATGGTCCTTCTGCATGTCAGCAATCTGTTTATTGTGGAGCCGTTCCAGCCTCACTACCTCCCTTGCCGACCGCTTTCTCTCCTGCTTCAAGTTGACAATGTGTCTTGACCGGGAGTCCGAGATTGCTAGGATCATTTCGTATAGCTGTTGAAGCGAGTCCGCTGCAACTGCTTTACATTCCCGCTTCATGTTCCCGGCATTCTCGAGGGCCTCTTTCCCGGTCTGTAGGAGCTGATTGGCTCGCCTGCCGGCATGCTCCATAGACAATGTAGGTCCTTTGTTTGAGGAGGGCAGGATGCTTGTTCGGCCGCTGGCTATGCTACCCTCCAGGTCCGACCAGTCCTCGTCGTCTGTTATGCCGGCGATCGATCCGCCTGGCGAACGCGGCACAATTTCCAGCCGCGCACCCGGCCGCAGCTCAGATGTGGCGGCTGCCGCCGAGCTCTGGGTCAGAGCCTTTTTTATAAGGGGCTCTGACCTTGCGCTCCTCGCGGGTTTCTGCATCGCGTTTAGGGCTTCTGACATTTGCGACGAGAGGTGGCCCCGCGCCGAGAAGCCCGTCACGATGTCGGCCCCCGACTGTGGCAGCTCCACATCCGAGCAGTCCGATGCGAAGTCTATAAGCACCGATTTGCCCCCGGATGCAGGGCTTGCGGTGTTCAATTTGGCGGCCTCTGCGCCCGTATAGACTTCGAGCGCAGATTCCGCAGGCGTGACCGTGCATTTTAACGGCTCCACTTTATGCAAGCTGGTTGCACTTCCCCCTGGTGAGCCCTCGCTGGGTCCAAGGGCTGACGCCGCTGCCGCCGCCGATCCCGCCTTCGCCGCCCTTGGCCTACGAACACCCGCTTCAGAGCGGGGCTTCCGATCCATAACTTCTTTTCGATCGGTTTTTGCGCCGGTAGATCTGGCGGACATTTTGGCAACGGACCTCAACGCCGCAACGCCGCAACCGGCAGCGCAACCGGCGGCACCGCAACCGGCAGCGCAACAACGACAGTCCCGTCCCAATATGCTTATTTACAATTATGGCTATATACAAAAACAATACCAATACATCAACCGTCGCTCAATCAGAGCAACGAAATACACGCAGCAAATAAAGTGAAGCAAAGATATAAATATCGGTAAAGCAAACAGACTACACACAGCAGACAATTAGAATAAAAAGCAATAAAAATATAAGTCTGGTTACACACACGTCGCAATTTCAGTATAAAAGAGAGGATAAGTCTAGTCTATACTATATCTCGATGTTTCAGCCGCTGTATCCCGGGAACTATCTTCAGGGAATCTGAGCCTTGCAGCACAACCGCCTCCGGGTAGCGTCGCAGTGGCGCAGTTACCGGAAACGCGGCCGCCGTGGACCGGGCACGGAAAACCAGATGTCCGTCTCCCAGTCAACAGATCCTCTCACGTGTGTCCTCTAAGTGCTGTAGTAATGAGAGATTTCCGACTTACAGTCTGCAGTTTTCTACTCCTGGTTGCGCAGCCCTCCAACCACAGCCGCCGCGGTGGGCTCGGTGGCACGGGTTCCGGAGGCTCTGGTGTCACCAGTTACAGCGGCAGCAGCAGCGCACCCGGTTGCGTTGGTGGCGGCTCCGCAATGTAGGTGTTGTTGTTGCAACCTCTCAGTTTCTGCCGCAAGGGCAGGCACTTCCGGTGGCGGAGGTGGCGTGGGCCGCTGTTACGGAGCGCAACCGGTTGTAGGGGTGGCACCTTGGTCACGCAGTCCCGGTTGCGTGTGTTGCGGCTTCACAGTCGCGTTGCGCAGGTTGCTCCGGCCACGGCGTGTCCGGTTGCGTCAGTCGGCTGCCGCGGCAGGAAGTCGGTCACGCGGTCTCGGTGGTGCAGGTCGCGGTTGTGGTGGCGCAGGTTGCGGCTGCACAGTCGCGTTGCGCAGGTTGCTCAGGTTGCTCCGACCACAGCGTGTCCGGTTGCGTCAGTCGGCTGCCGTGGCAGGAAGTCGGTCACACGGTCTCGGTGGTGCAGGTCGCGGTTGCGGTGGCGCAGGTTGCGTCTGCATAGTCGCGATGTCGCAGGTTGCTCCGGCCACAGCGTGTCCGGTTGCAAGCTTTGCTTAATTTGGGCTAGATGCTCATGAGTGAAATGTCCACCAATATTTTATTTATTATTACTCCCACAAGAAACGCTTTAAGATTTGCACAGGCAACCCTATGTTTAGGAACCCTATCAATCAAGGAATCTCTTGTTAAAGGTCTCATCGTAGTAACTGATAAGGTAAGTTTTTTTGCAGTCCTTTCTCGTACCAATACATTTTATTTGTATTAAAAATAAGAAACAATTTTACTAATATTATGTTCCTGTTTCCTACATGTTTTTACCCGACTACCGAAGTAGACATAGACATAGACATAGACATAATTTTATTGTAACAAAAACACACAGAAAATAAAAAATCATACACACAAAATAGGTCACAAAATTATGTTTTTGTCACAATCCGGCCCCAGCTCAGCATAATGCTAGTTGTAAACAACCAGCGCTGGTCTTCCGCTGGAACCAGTAGGCGACGCCACACACGAGAAAACACTTAAAAATAACACTTATTACGTATTCAACATATCATACTTGTTACGTATAGATAAGCTTAATAAACATACATATACAATCAAACACAAAGGTATTTGTTCATTATTATCTTAAAAAATTTAAAACCAAAAATGTAAGAAAAAACAATAGATGAATGTCAGCCCAGTTGTCATACCGTGCAACTTACAATGACGTCCAATGGCATGATGACACTGACTGACATTCGCAACAAACAGATAAATATTTTACAACACAATTTTGAAGATAAGATCAATATAAAATACAAATGGAGTATAAAAACAGTAATATAATTTGTGAGACTTACATATATTGTGAGCATCATAGTGCAGTAAAAAGAATAAACTGCCCCTGTACTACAAAAAAAAAAAAACATATAATAATAACGGAACTGAAGCTCCAAAAGGTTATTACTACCGATAACCGTTCTAAGACCGTAGGTAAGTTTAACCAATACTCAATAATAAAATTAAATAGCGCTTGTGTCACTTATTGTTACACAATAAGCTTATTGTTTTCTGAGCGTATGCATGTATCAAGGCAGTTTCAGAAATGGTTGATATGAAGTAGTCAGCGACACCATCATTGTGTCTAGTAAGTACTTATTCCCGCAGGCAACGGTAAATTGTTAATCAACAGGAAAACTGAGCTTCTTTAATGATTAAGCAAACTAATTATTATCCATAACTAACTTGATAGATTTGTTAGATTCAACTTCCGCCACTAGATGGTGTGGAACCTCATTACGTTATGGATCGCAACTTTGTTGAACATAAGATGAATTGGCGGTCACACGCAAGCCTATTATGTATAAAAAAAAACATGAATACTATAACATAAAAACTGAAAATATCATAAAACAATAATTTTAAATTCATGTTTATTATGTTCTAAAATGAATGTAAAATATAAACATATAATAGCTAAACAAAGTGTTCCAACAGCGTGCCCAATTTATGTTATGGTTGTAGCATAGACAAGAACTTTCTTTCTCTTTATGGGCAGTAACCGGAGCCAAATCGTGAGCTTTCAAGATGAAAACGAAGGTCAAGTACCTAACTAAACAACCTGTTTATCCAAATCCATTTAATGGAGTCCAGTTATATTTTCCAATTCATTCGGGTTCTATTAAAATTTTAGTTCTCCTTTTGTCACCTGTAAACATCAAATTAAAAAATTAAAATTTTTGTCCAGGCAATGTCGAAACACGTGTTAACATATATTGTGATAAAGTGCCGTATTTAATAAATAAAACTAGTAGTTCTACGAATAGTAGACCTCGCGAGAAACCTACATTTTACCTAATTTTATAAATGTAAAATCAAGAAAATTATTCAGCGCACTTGACTAATTCTGTTTATTTACTTTTTCTTTCTACCAAATATCATTAAAATCGGTTGGTAATTAGCGCCGCAATAAACTCCCCCTTTTTATAGGAACTACCCCTCCTATTAAAAATACACAAAGTTTCATCAAAATTGGTTCTAAATTAGGCCCTGTACGAGAGTACGAACATACAAATCACAAACAAACTGACAGATAAAATAAAATTTGGCCAGTAGATGCAGAGACGCTTCGCTCGCTCGGTCAATTAATAATAAATAATTGAATCATTTAAATAGCCCACAAACTTTTAATTTATAGTTACCAAGTATCGTTAAGTTTTTGATGAATTTAGTTATTAAATTCGTATGCAATCTTATTACTTATAATTTAATGTGATAAACTATAATTAAAATATATATACATTATTTTATTAATGCAATGAACTTACAATTGCAATGTCTAATGTCATTTTTGACATTAGAAGCTCGTCATTACATGTACGTACTTAATACAATTCTAATGATGATAACTGGGAGCGATTTATCTAAGCGATTACAACATTAATTATAATAATAGCAATAAATAAAAAGTTACTTTAAATTGGAAATTATAATAATTATGCCAAATCTCGTGATCGGAATATTAAGTGGTCGTTCTCTATTTGTTGCAAGATTGAATTTTCACTCTACGACGCGTTAACTTCAATATATATTTATTATCTTTATAAAAATCCTTACTTAGATTCGGCTGAGGTTGAAAATCTTTTGATAACTGGAGGTAAGCATATTTCCAGGCATTATTTTGGTGTCCTTGGTATATTTCGCTTGACTTCAACATATGTGATAGCATTTTCTGATTCCAAAGATTCTAACTTATTTACACGACAAGTGTAGTAACCTGAGTTTGATTTTGTCGCATTAGTCAATATTAATTTATTACCTCTAGATGGTATTATTATCTTCTTGTTCTGAAAGTAGAAATCGAATTGATTCAATAAATAGGTAAAACGTTTATTTATATTATATTCATATTTTATCATTATAAACTATCTGAATACAGTGGAATTATATAATAATAACTTTATTATTCTATCAATATATAACTAAAATGTTACATAATGAATTACAATATCCAAACCATAATTGACCAGTATTATGGTATATCATGCCTTTCCTAGATAATTTTTTGAGAGGAAGAAAAGAAAATATGTAAGAGAGCAAGTACCAGTAGCAAGCTATGATAACCCTAAGATAGGATACTGTTGATGCATAATTAAGAGAAAATAGCCATCTCATCATAGTAGTTTTACACGAATGACGAGCCATGGGGTAAAAATTTGAATGGTTATTAACTTCATTATAGATATAACACAAAAGCGGCTTCTCGTCCAATACACCATTACCTTAGTCCCTCAAGTTAAAAAGTTACGACCAGAATGTGTTACCAGTGATGACATATGGCACTGAAACGTGGTCACCTACTATGGGCTTTATAAGGAAGTCACACAACGAGCAATAGAGAGGGCTATGCTAGGGGTCTCTGTGCGAGATCGTATCAGAAACAAAGAGATCCGTGGCGTAGACGTACGAAAGCCACTGACATATCACAGCGGATTAGCAAGTTGAAGTAGCAGTGGGCAGGGCACATAGTACGTAGAACTGATGGGTAGTGGGGCCGTAAAGTTCTTGAGGTGAGACCACGTACCGGTAAGGTAGCGTAGAAACATCAGTAACAAGACGGATAAATGATCTCATACAAGTGGCAGGAAGACACTGGATGCAGGCCGCTTCTAACCAGCCTTTTCAATGAGGGAGGCATAGCCATTGCTGGACATAGGTCCAGCAGTCGACTTCTTGTGGCTGAGATGATAATGATAGAGATAAGACTTAAAATAATACGGCTGGCATTTAGCAAATGAGGTGACATATACCGTAGTGTCATATAATTTAGCCAAATGTTGGTTAAGTAGATCGGAATGAAATTTAACAAACCTTAAGTTCTTTTTTTTCTAATAAAAACTTCTACATGTACATTTAAAATACCATCATAATTAATAAAAATAAATCTTGCCTTTAACCACCAATAAACTGAGTCCACTGAAGTGTAAGGAATATTGCAATGAATCTCTTGTGTGGTTCCGAGTTCAACATGTTGTGTCGTGGTTTTTGCGGAACTAGCTTGTGGAAATCCTGAAATATTAATTTAAGATTTAGTATTACGGGTGTAACTGTACATTGCATACTTAGGTTATCTTAGACATAAACTTAAACTAAGTACGGTCAGGTTTTCTTTCAACTTGAAATTCACTTACATTTCTCAAAATACCTGTAAAATGAGGTTGCTATTACCTTCTTGCTAAAATCATTAAGTTTTGTTCGCCTAAGCAGTAAACTTTCCGAGCACAAGCTTTTGCAAAATGACTATCTGTAAAAAGTCTGTGCTTGCGTGGTCTATTGCTCATATTATTTAAAATTCTTATTCAGAATTCAGTATCGAACATTTATGCCTAATATTATCAAAATCAACCCACAAATGGCCTCGTAGCAAACTTTTCCTCTATTTATCTGAGATTTTACATCCTAAAATCTTCAAAGAGTTTTCTTGGCAGAAAGAAAGATTTTGCTCATATTTAAATTTTTTGTTTAAGATTAAACGTTTCACAACAAATTTTATCAAAATTGGTTTGTTAATGGTGCCAAATCAAACTTCCCCTTTTTTGGGGAAAAACCCCCAAAGCAAAAGAATAATTAAATTAATCCGAAGAGTAATACAGATCTTTCACGAACTTAAAAATTCAGCATATAGAACTCAAAAATGTCAATTTCATGCAAATTCTCCAAATCATATTCAAAGTATCAAATAAGAAGCTCTGTTTTAGGTCCCCATAATTGTGGTGTGCATCCACGGAACCATAAAGAGCGCGGAGCTCGACACGCACTTGACCGGATTTTTAATTCATTGTTAAAGTTTTGTAATGGGAAACGGGCGCTGTGACGTCACAAGCTCTGCCTAGTCCATTTGACTAAAGGTTCCTTTTTAGGTCTTTCTCATTTGTTACGCTTTCCAGATTCCATTGTCTCTAAAAATGTACATTGACAGAATTTAGCGCCACATAGGTACACATATGTATATGTAAATATATATTTATAAATAGAGTAGAGTAGAGTGTAATAGAGTAGTAGAGTAGTAGACGCTGGATGCAAGCCGCTTCCAATCGGTCTTTTTGGAAATCCATAGGGGAGGCCTATGTCCAGCAGTGGACTTCTTATGGCTGAGATGATGATGATGATGAAATAGAGTAGGTATAATTTCATTAAGTTATAACAAAATACTTACTGTCTACATTAACGGTGATTATCCCAAAAGCTTCATCGTCTGGAAATCGCTTGCTGGTTGCAGTGCAACTGTATTTTCCTCTATCAGAATGGCTAATATTTCTTAACGTCAGTGACTTTCCGTTCTCTGTGTATCCTGTAAATTATATAATTACCTATATTACACATTTTTACTTATACTATTCATTATACTATTTATTTCAGTATTTTCAATGTAATTTTAATAATTCTGTCACTTCAGTGATACAAAGGTTTCATCGAGAAATGCAAAAAAAAAACATAATTGTATAATTAAAAAATCTAACCTCAAAACTCTATGGATAATTACAAGGATAATATAATAAAAATTAAGGAATTATTTTGCAAGTATTTTGGGTACCTATTTTGCTAGTGTAGACATTTGGCACAATTTTACTCACTAACTTTGTGACAAAATCGTCTAGTAACTATGTCTGTGTCTAGTACCCACTTGAAACATTATATGAACGCTAATATATGCATGTCAAAGATAGTAGTCACGTGATTGCAGTGTGCATGTCCATGCACACTGCACATATTTTATAGATTTTTGGCTTCAACTATAAACGGAACTTTCAATAAACACTATCACCATCCTTATTACTCTGTGTTAAAAAGTACCTATATAAATCGCTATGTATCTTCCTTCTTTACTACGGTACCCTATAAATAGAAACCTCTAAAAATATCCGAAAAAATGTCACATTGGAGATATTAGATTTGCAACGACGTTATATACTTATTCTACTAATTCATTGTCAAAGAAAGTACCTCCTGCCAGTGCTAATCCGTCACGCGCCCAGGTAACTGTTGGCTCCGGATTTCCAGTGACGTTACAAAATATTCGCAATGCTGGGTCACCTTCTACAGCCTTGAAGGGCTTTTTATTATCTAACATTTGCGGCGGAACTAGAAATACATACATGAGCGCTATGAGTAAACAACAAGTTTAGTAAACTTAAAATTAAAAAATAACAAGAAACAAAATACCTGACTGCAGAAAAGAAAAGTTTTTGTAGTCTAACTTATGATTTCGGTACGCTTGATACGCTGTTGAGTGTACGTTTTTTGTGGGAATGTATGCGTAAACTCGCTGTAAAAGATTATAAATATGCGCATTCTTTAGAATAAATCTAGTAAAATCACTCGTTTATTACGAAATAGTTCGTTGGTGGTTACGAAATGCGCATTTTTAGGGTTCCGTACCTCAATAGGAAAAAACTGAACCCTTATAGGATCACTTTGTTGTCCGTCTGTCCGTCTGTGCGTCTGTCTGTCTGTCTGTCCGTCTGTCCGGGTGTCAAGACCTTTATCTCGGGAACGCGTAAAGGTATCGAGTTGAAATTAAAACCATATACGCAGATCTATAGTATCTTGCTTCAGAAATAAAAATAAAATTTCTCAGTTTTCGTAAAAAAAAGTTACAGCCGAATATGGCGTAAAAAAACGCACATTTCGAAACTCACAGAGGAATCAAAACCTATGGGGTACTTCCCGTTGACCTAGAACTCTGAAATTTGGCAAGAAGCATTGTGTTAGAGTACACATATAGGAAAACATCCGAAAACTGGACATTTTTAATTTAATCACAAAAAAAAGTGTCTCTATGCAAGGAATGAGGGCCCAAATTTTAAAGTGAATTAACCGTATCATGTGGGGTATCATATGAAAGAGCATCATTAGCATAAGCTAAAACAGGTTTTTAACACATTCTTCGGCCCCTGCAGACCCTTCACTTCAGCTGGGAACCAGAATTTTTTAGGCGAATTTTGATTAAGTACAGAGTGGCCGCGCAATGCAACGTTAACTGCCAAAAACGCCGGCGGTTTACAAAATAAACACGATGCTCGCTCGGATCCGAGTGAAAGGCGCCGCTACTATAGCTCCGCTCCACTCGGATCCGAGTGGTAAGCAAGCAATGTGTTAAATATTTTTACGATATATATTTTTCGGTTTATGAAGGAAAATATAAAAAATATATGATTTCCCCCTTTTATTTAGATTCTGCGGAACCTTCGGTGGGCGAGTCTGACTCGCACTTGTCCGGTTTTATTTATTTTTGTATGAGATGTATTATTCTATTTTCCTTTATAAACCGAAAAATATACATCTTAAAAATATTTAAAAACCTGTTTTAGCTTATGCTAATGAAGCTCTTTCACATGATACCCCACATGATACGGTTAATTCACTTTAAAATTTGGGCCCTCATTCGTTGTATAAAGACACTATTTTTTGTGATTAAATTAAAAATGTCCAGTTTTCAAATGTGCGTTTTTTTACGATATATTCGGCTGTAACTTTTTTTTTACAAATACTGAGATATTTTATTTCTTTTTCTGCAGCAATAGATCTGCGTATATGGTTTTAATTTCTACACGATACCGTTACGCGTTTCCGAGATAAATATCTTGATCTTGACACCCGGACAGACGGACAGACAGAGAGACGAACAACAAAGTGATTCTTTTGAGGTACGGAACCCTAAAAATGGTTTAACTTCAATGACATAATATTTTTTTATATGGATGTATCCGTATATATTATTATGAGTATCATAAAATACTTACATAAAACATTAACTTTGAAAGTTATATTTGCCGACCCACCCAAGTTACAAGCAATGCAAATATAGAAACCTCTTTGGTTCTTCGATATTTTTGCTATTTGAAGGTTGCCATGTTGCATGACGTACTCTCCTTTTCTTCTCAATTTCAATTTCCTTTTACATAAAAAAATAAACAAAGACTTTATTGATATAGCGAGATTATGTGTAGGTATCTAAACCATATTTATTCTTTACTTTGAGATTTTAAACTTGAGACAGCGCGTATTTTTTGTGAAGATGTAAAAAATATTTAACTTCCAATTGGCCTAAATGACGACACAAAATAGCCTTTTTCTCTGTACCAAAAATAATTCAATAAGTTGACACAGCCGTGTGGCCGTGTGGCCGAGGATGGAGCTCGTCGATTTAGAAGATATCTATTCGTTCTAGCCTTGAAAATTCCAAGATTGAGGAAACAGAGATGGCGGCGAAGAATTCCACTGGATACTTTTTTGACTATTGCCTCGTGTTATGTAATGCATGTCAACAAAACTAATCACAAACATTTTTGGAATCAGTGGACCAGCAAGCTGTGAGGTTAATCGGTGACAATAAACTAGCTGCCAAGAAGCTCTCGAGCACCGCCGTAAAATAGCATGTCTGTCTATTTTCTACGGGATTCATTTCGGGGAATGTGCGCAAGAGCTTCACGACCTAATTCCACCCTCCCCATTTCACTACAGGACTAGCAGAAAGTCGGCAAATTACCATCCATTTCTCGTTCAGCGATATTGAGCCACATTCCTGTTGCGTACTGCAAAAGAATAGAATTCTTTGCCGCCATCTCTGTTTCCTGAGACCTACAATCTTGGAATTTTCAAGGTTAGAGTGAATAGCTCCATCTTTGGCCACACCGTCGCTTAACATCAGGCGAGTTGGTGGTAAATCGTAAATCTATCTTATTTCTTATTATCTGTATAAAAAAAAATAAAAAAAAAAGTTACTTACAATCGGAAGACGTGGGATGCAGGCCGCTTCCAACCGGTCTTATTGGAAATCCATGGGGGCGGTTTATGTCCAGCAGTGGAATTCTTATGGCTGAGATGATGATGATGAAATTACAATCATATTTTATAGGCTATGTGAGATTGAGCATAAACTTAAATGGACTGAGAGACTCTTTCTTTGAGAGAGAGATTGATTCACTTGATTTGACGAGATAAGTCACGCCACATATTGTTTTTATTTCTCTCCCGTCCATTGCCCTACATGCAATGAGACATTAAGATAACTATCAAAATCTGATCAAACGATAGACTTACGATATTTTCACAGGCCGAATAGCAGCTTCATTAAATCTGATAAATTTCCATTTGAATTTCAGTTTTGGATCACCTGTTATATAATCTCCACATGGTAAATGTACGTTATAGTTTTCTTCTGTTTCAATATCAGTACTATCCAAAGGTGATTTCACTTGCATATCTGTAAATATTTAAATTTATAATTTTACCATTACGGTATAATTATCATCATATTCTTATATTGTCGTAAAGTCATCAAACTTCGAAGAATGTAAACAAAAACTGTTTTTTTTTGTCATAAAATGTAATGTTATCAAAATGCGTACAGTATACTGTTACGTTTACAGATGCACTCGCATGTCCCTTTGAGTTCGCCGCTTTACATTTATATGTTCCACTGTGTTCGAGGGATGCTTTGGCTATTCTGAAAATAAAAAAATAAAATGCGAGTGTCATTTTGAGCCGTCGCTGTCGATCTGTGTAGGGTGTGTTCTGTAAAAGTATACTTTTTAGCGCCTAACAAACACCGTCTTCCTGCCATTTCTACTTGTGGGTTCATTGTACTTGTTTCAAAATTATTAAGCTTAACATTATCTTTGATACATGCAATTGAAAAGTTGGCCGTATCCTTGGAATATAATTAAGAAGTCATATCCATCGGCATTATAATGCTACAAGAAGTCCCCTCATGGACATAGACGGAGCGGAAGCGGCTTGTGAACAGCGTCTTCCTGCCATTTTTATAAGATCTTCTGTTCACCTTGTGAACTTTTTGGCCTCGTTGTTGAATATCAGTTTTGCGTGCTTTGTGCCGTGCCCACTGCAACTTCGACTTGTTATACCGCTGTGCTGTATAGTATATCTACAGAGGTAATAATACTATAATAATTAATGTAATTAACCATTCACTTACACCAAGCCATATTCTGGATAAGATCTGTAGCTCCTAATAGTTATGTTATCCATCTTGAGTTGTTCGTGATTTTTTATCCAAGTTACTTCTGGAGTGGGTGCACCTTCCACAATACATTTTATTACCATTGGTGAATTGAGTTCAACCACAATAGTATTATTAACCATTTTGTTTTTTCCAGTATCTAATTCAACCTTCGGTTTATCTTTAACAATAAGATATTAAATTAAAATTCTAGTTTTATACTAAGTAAAACAATATAAATATACTTATAAAGTGATTCAAATCTATTGTTTTTATATAAGAAGTATATAATAAATAAATAAATAAATAAATATTTGTGGACATTTCACACAACACCATCTAGCCCAAACTAAGCAAAGCTTGTACTATGGAACTAGATGGCTGATAGAATACATATATACTTTTTTTTTTTTGTAAATATATACATATGATACATAGAAACACCCAGACACAGAACAAACATCCATGCTCATCACACAAATGTTTGCCCTGGGTGGGGATTGAACCCACGACCTTTCAGTTCAGCAGGTAGACGTAAACACACTACCAACTGAGCCACAAGGCCAGTCAAATAAAATAGTTATGTAAGAACCCGAACAAGACTCAAAGAGCCAATTTCAGTGAGTATTTCTATATCTGATCGGGGTCATAAATAACGAAGCTTTTATATTATACTTTAGCCAAATTTCATATTATTTTAAATAAAAACGTTTTTGTAGAAAATTTTAAAAATATTTGTGTTCCCGGCCATATAAAAAAATCATTGGATTTAATTTTCATTTTTCATTGGGGTAGTAAACAGATTTCTTCTGTTTTATAGAGAAATACGTAATATATTGGATAAAATTATGATTTCAAAAGTGTATTGTTTAATAATTTCATTTCAAGGTGTAAGAAACTCACGTTTCTGAAAGTACACGTTGAAATTTCGAATGTCCCGTCCTACTTCATTCCGTGCTATACAGGCGTAGGCTCCAGTATTTAATTTACCAGCTTTTGGTATAATAATACTTTGCCAATTCATGTATTCTTTTAGTTCCTTGTACGAAGAACGGGATCCTGACCATCTAAAATACCATTTGATTACAGGCCTTGGTTTTCCTGCAAGTAAACTAAAAAAAAAAAACAATCAGAATTAATATATGAATAATAATAATTATTACAATCTGTCTTGTGATGGCGATGAAATGGAAAGTTATTATCTGTACATATCTAGTATAATATAGTACGATATTCTATTTTTTATCGTTAAAAGAACATTTCTACCAGAACAAAAGTAAAAAAAAAACATATTTTTGCATTAAAAGTCAGTTTATTGACTTTTAACGCAAAAATTGTATTTTTTTATCGATTAAAAATAAGGAGACTCACAATTTGTTGATGCTTTTTCATGTGGCAAAGTATCCAAATGGTTTCAACCCTAAACAAAGTAATCATCAAAATAGAATAATATTTAAGGGTGACAATAGTGTTCTCCTGTAATTCTCTTGTTGAAGTCGGTTGGTTGGTGTTTGTTAGTACATTTTTAGAGTTCCGTACCTCAAAAGGAAAAAACGGAACCCTTATAGGATCACTTTGCTGTCCGTCTGTCTGTCTGTCCGTCTGTCCGGGTGTCAAGAACTTTATCTCGGTAACGCGTGAAGGTATCGAGTTGAAATTAAAACCATATACGCAGATCCATAGTATCTTGCTGCAGAAAGATTATTAAAATTTCTCAGTTTTTGTAAAAAAGAGTTACAGCCGAATATGTCGTAAAAAACGCACATTTCGACACTCACAAGGGAATCAAAACCTATGGGGTACTTCCCGTTGACCTAGAACTATAAAATTTGGCAAGAAGCATTGTGTTAGAGTATACATATAGGTAAAACCCGAAGACAGGACATTTTTAATTTAATCCCAAAAAAACATTCTTTATGCAAGGAATGAGGGCCCAAATTTTAAAGTGAATTAATCGTATCATTTGGGGTATCATATGAAAGAGCTTCATTAGCATTAGCTAAAACTGGTTTTTAAATATTTTTACGATGTATATTTTTCGGTTTATGAAGGAAAATATAAAAAAATATATGATTTCCCCCTTTTATTTAGTTTGTACGGAACCCTCGGTGGGCGAGTCTGACTCGCACACCGAGGGTTCCTGTTTATATCAATATAATAGTTATTTATTGTAATAGGCTGGAAAGTTGTATTTTACCGTCAAGTGTCCGACAGTTGAATCCAGAGCAAGCGAAGGATTCTAGGTTTGAACCACGAGCGGAGCGAGTGGTACTAGCATGGCCGTAGGCAGGGGGGGGGGGGTCCACCCCCCCCCCCCAGAAATCCTGGCCATTATAAAAATTCTTCCAGGCTTCAATGATTTTGTAAAATTCTTCTAAATCTTTCGTGCTCGCTTCGCTCGCGCATGATTGTTTCATATTAATCTATATTTGTATTGATCATTAAAGTGCCGTGAACTTTCTAATACGAGCAAATAATTCACTAAAAATAGCCACTAACCAAAAATTTTTGCGCGTTCTTGTAGGTATGTTTGTAATTTTCTATAAAGTCATATATTTATATTTAGGATTATTAAATTGGCAATCAATGCATTCAAATGGTTGTATTTATAATTTTTGAAAGCGTTAAGTCGCTCTTTACCAGTCGGGTATTTCTTTTTAACATAGTTACTTGTTTGATTCATCTGGTCCACGAAAATCTAGGACTCGCTAACACGATCAATGAATCAAATCACTTCCATGATTTAATATTAAAAACCTTTAAAAAAATCTTTTATTTTGACATGGATGTACTGTGGGTTCATTAATACGAGAAATAAAGCATATTACTATAAAAACACCACTAAAATTTTCGCACTCGCGCACTATTACTATTTTGACATAGAAGTACTGTGAGTTCACAAATACGAAAATTTTGCATATTACACTGAAAAAATTCGCGCTCACTTCGCTCACGCATTCATATTATGTTGACATGGAAGTACTATGAATTCACTAATACGAGAAATAAAGCATATTACTATAAAACACCACTGAAATGTTCGCGCTTCTATTACAATTTTAACAAAGAAGTACCGTGGGTTCACTAGTACGAGAAACAAAGCATATTACTATAAAAGCACTACTAAAATTTTCGCGCTCGCTTCGCTCGCGCATACTTATTACCTATTTTGTTTATATTTAGGTCATGCAAGCGCTGAGTGCTCGTTAAAACGAAAAAAAAAAATTTTTTATTACTACCCAAACATAATAGCACATTTTGCTATGACACACATTATACGTAAGATATGGGACAACATGGCCGCAGACTCTGCCCCCCCTGCCCCCCCCCCCCCTGCTATGAGAAGGCTATAAGCTATGCCCATGTCCATTGCTGAACCCCCCCTCCCCCCGAAAAGAATTCCTGGCTACGGCCCTGGGTACTCGTGTAGAATCCTGAGCGTAGCGATGGATTCAAAAAGATACGAGATAAAATAACTTTACAGCCGAGTACAATACAAACATTTTCATCTTAACGTAGCGAGGAAATTTTTTAGTTCACCTATTTTGAAATCACTTTCCACCCTAGCGAGCAAAATTAACTTTTCCACGCCCATATTAGCCTTGGAAACGTAACTTTACGAGCTAGTAAGATGAAAAATTTATTTTCTTCGTTTTAGGGCATTTAAATAAAAGCTTGTTTTTAATTATGTTTTTATTAATATTTTATTTACTAGACTAAAAAAAGAGTGCTTGTCAAGACTATTCAAACGAGTCCAAACTCGACGGTTTTATCTCGTTTAGTTTAGGAGTTCCGATAGCCACCTTCCGATCCGACGCCATCTTGAGACCAGTTCCATGGTACCATATTATTGCATTGTCACCGAAGTTACGTAAGTAAACCAAATTTCAACCTAATTCAACGACAGGAAGTGGTTCTAATTTAACTCGCAAGATTTGTCCCAAACATACTAACAGTGCAAGTAGAATAAAAGCTTTTAAAAATAAAAACAGTAACATACGTGCATTTCAAATTGACGTCATCACCTTTTTCAAAAAAGTAGTTTACATTTGACATTCCTTCAAACATTGGTGTTCCTGTAAACAAAAATATTTGATTTTTAGTTTTTTATTCAAAATTTTAGTTTATTTAAGTTGCATAGGTTATTTTTATTTCGTAGTATTTGTGTAGTATTCAAGTGATTTAGGTTATTTTAGTTTAGTTTTATTTATGTATATTCCTTTTTAGAAAATAAATATCTTTGTTTGATTATGAATTATTTTTTTATTAATTCTTAAAAAATATACAAATAAAAGGGCAATTTACCTAATAATATTCTTATTAAAATAAGTAAATATTTGTGGACATTTCACACAACACCATCTAGCCCAAACTAAGCAAAGCTTGTACTATGGAACTAGATGGCTGATAGAATACATATTTACTTTTTTTTTGTAAATATATACGTATGATACATAGAAACACCCAGACACAGAACAAATATCCATGCACATCACACAAATGTTTACCCTGGGTGGGGATCGAACCCACGACCTTTCAGTTCAGCAGGTAGACGTAGCTACACTACCAACTGAGCCACAAGGCTACCTATTGTATTTGATGCTTTGTGTATTATACTTGGATAGCTATATATTTATTGGCAAAGCATTTAAGTTCCGAACTAGCAAAACAACAGAAACACCTGTAATTTTGCAGTTGTTAACGAGCAGGAATATCGCTAATCATCAAACTAGCCATTTACTTGTGTGCATTTTTATTAAAAACCCAGCAATAAATTCATTAGCTGACCAATTAAGTTACTACTCCAGCAATAGATTACTAGTAGAATAATTATTTACTAACATAACAATTTTATTGTCTTACTACATCGCCAGTCTCAATTGCGCAAATGCGCATACCAACATTTTTACATACATAGGTACATATGATCAGGATCACGCCTGTTTTCTCTTACAGGGTAGGCAGAGCATCAATGACAATGAGGTCGTGTGATGCCACATTTGACCATGGTTAGACGGGAAGGAGAGGCTATTAGAGGGTTAGGAGGTATTAGAGGGTCAGATGTAATGTTGGCCTGCAGTGATAGGGAGTCAGCCTACCGCCCACATAAACAATAATTTTCCTCGAGTCCCTGAACTGACTTTTACAGTATGAGCGCGAAGAGAAGCAGCTTGCACATTCTATGTTTTTCTTTTTCTCCCAGTCCAGCATGGAAGATACCAACCACAGAAAAGAGACCAACATATTATTATTATTATTCGAGGTAGGGTGGGAGGCCACAAGAGCCCCCCCGTCACTGCGACCCTTGCGGATCTATTGTAACTTCCCTCCTGGGTTTACAGCACCTCACCCAGTCCCAGGTGTGACATGAATCTCACTAGGGACTTTGGGGCGGAGGCCCTCACGTCCTCAGGATAGAAGACAGGTCCTCCCAGGAGCTGACTCCTCTGGTGGTGGAGCGCCACACATTCACAGAGGACATGGATGGGTGTTTCATCCTCTTCAAGACAGAACCTGCACTCAGGGTTCTCACCCAGTCCCATTCTGTGCAGGTGTTTGTTCATTTTACAATGTCCAGTCACGGTACGAACAAGGACCCTAAGTTGGCCCTTGTTTAGAAGAAGCGCTTCTCTAGAGAACTTCTTGTTGAACCCTGTGAGAAGCGCTTTGGAGTGTGTCATTCCCGGGTTTTGACTCCACAGTGCCAAGCACTGCTTCATCCCCCAGGTTCTAATGCTGCTCCTTATTGTGCAGTCAGAGATGCCACAGGCGGGCTCTGGTCCCACCAAGGTACCTCCAGACCCACATCTAGCTAACTCATCCGCGGCTTCATTGCCTCGGATGCCACAGTGCCCAGGTACCCAGCTTAGTGTGACCTTGTTGGTCTCACCCAAACAGTTTAGCACCTGCACACACTCCTGTACCAGCTTGGAGTTAACTTCATCCGCAACTAGGGCTTTTAGAGCTGCCTGGCTGTCGGAGAATATGTAGATGTTTTTCTTTGAGTAGGCTCTCTCTATGCATTTATATGCGCAGCCTAGGATGGCAAAGATCTCAGCCTGGAATACAGTAACATGGCATCCCAAGTGGGCGTATGCTCCCATCTTGGGGGTGCCACCACAGAACCCGGCCCCAGCCTGCCCATCCTTTTTGGATCCATCAGTGAACCAAACAATATCCCCAGGAAGGACTGTATCGGGACCACCATTTTCCCACTCATTCCTTTGAGGTACTGTTATCTGGAACCTCCTAGAGAGGTTGTATGCCTTTAGCATACTGTCGCTTGGCATTGCCACTATAGGTTCACTCATGAAGCTATCGTGCAGGTTCCTCATGAGTGCAGAGCGCCATGTCGCACGTTCGCCCACTCTAGCTCTCTGTATAGCCATTCTGCCCTCCATCTGCACCTGCACATGTAGCGGGGGTATGTTGAGAATAGCTTCCATAGCAAGAGTGGGCGTCGACGAAATGCCACCTGTAATTGAGAGGCACGCCAGCCTCTGAAGACTATTGAGGGCATCTATGCAGGTAGACAGTACAGCTTTTTTCTGCCAAATGGCACACCCATACGTCAATATTGGACGTACTACTGTCTCGTAAAGCCATTTGACAGTCTTGGGTTTAGGGCCCCAGTTCAAGCCCACCAGTCTTCTACAGGCCCCCATGGCTATTTTAGCCTTTCTAATTACATTCCCAATGTGCTTATTCCAAAGGAGCTTACTATCTAAAGTTACTCCTAGGTATTTCACCTCATTGGAAAAGTTCACCGTTTTACCCAGCAAAATCGGAGGCCTCAAAGAGTTTAGCCTCCGCTTCCTAGTGAACGGTACTATTACAGTTTTATCAGCATTAACTGATAGCTGATGCCTAGCGCACCAGCTCTCTATGATTCTCAGAGCCTGTTGCATGAGACTGGAGATAACGTTGGGACATTTCCCCACTACCATTACCACCAGGCCATCCGCATAGCCCTGAGTATCATAGCCTGCGTCGTTGAGTTCTCTGATAAGACTGTCAACGACTAGCGACCACTCAAGAGGAGACAATACCCCGCCCTGCGGGCATCCCCTCCTGAGTAGGACTCGAATCGTTTTCCCCAGTAGGGTCATTGATGCAGTCCTATTACGCAGCATTGCTTCAGTCCACTGTGTAATTGTGTTGCTAATGCCACGTTCAAGCATACTGCTGATGATTACATTGGTGGAGGTATTATCAAACGCTCCCTCAATGTCTAGAAAAGCACAGAGGGCTATTTCCTTGTCCTCTAGTACTTTTTCTAGTTTATCAACTAGAATCATGAGAGCTGATTCTGTTGAGAGACCAACATAACTCTTTGGTCTTTTTCTGTGGTTGGTTCATTTATAAATGAACTTACAAAAAAAAACGATAATTTAAGAACGCACTGAAAAGCAACATCACAAATTTTTGATAAAAAAATTATTTACTCTACATAAAAATATTATTACAAATTATTTTATTTTATTTTTATTTTATTTTATATTTTTAGGAAAACTTACAGCCTAAATACTTAAATAAACTATACATTTATATAAATGACGAGGCTAATTACAAGTTTTCGCCTATAATTTGAAAAAATATGAAATAAAGCTTGACGCTGTACGCGGCTATCTATATACCAATCTTAACAATATTTGCAGGTGAAAAAATACCGAGCGGAAAAAATAAAAAAATATATATAGGCCAATTTCAAGTAATTTGTAAATTAATTAAGTTTGTGAATCAAAGAATTCAGAAGTTAATTGTGAACGTATTAAATTCACACTATTGAAAAATATATCAATGTCATATTTTGATAAGTATTTGTTCATAGACGATGTGGTTCTGTGAAGAAAAGTACCCTTGATATAGTTTCTCTTAGCAAAAGATGATGTAAAAAGTTTCGTGTGTCTGGATCTGAAGGAAGGTGTATGAAATAAAATTTTACTAAGTAACTCTGTATTATCTATCTTTGCGTTGAGTATATTGATAAAATAGGTTAAATCGGCTATAGTTCGTCTTAGTTCAAGAGGAAGCAGATGATGACGCTTACATCGTTGGTCATAGTTGTTATCAAAAACTCGAGAGCGGAATTGCAAGAATCGCAGAAATTTGTGTTGTACTCGTTCGATACGTGATATATTACTAACGTATTTATTTATTTTATAATATATCCTCAAATATGTTTGTATGCGCGAGCGAGATGGACGATACTTGAATAACAATCAGTTGTTGCAAATAAATTTACTTACTAGCAGTCCAATCAACTCTAGATTTAAGTGTGGAAACATTGTGTAGATATTCGATTTGGCATTCGTATTCGCCTAGTGTCTGTCGTGTCATATGTGTTATAGTTAAACTAGAATTATCGGAAGATAGCATAATATTCCCATGTTTCATCGAAACTTTCTGCTTCTCATTTAACTTCCAGGATATTTTAGCCGGTGGGTAAGCATCAACTATACAATGAAGAACACCTTTTGCGTTATAATCCAATATTTGATCTGTAAAAAAAAATCACAACGAAGTTAATCATAATTAAACTAAGTGTGTATTTGTTTGTCATTATTTTATCCTGAATTCCGTCTCATGATTCACTCCAGAAAATTTTCGGTATAAGCACAGTCAAATATTTTTGAAACGTTAATTCCAATATTTAAAAGTAGTTCTACGACTCCTAAACTATCGCTTATATCCTCCCAAATATCTCCGATTAATTTGAGATTCCCTTCTTTACAATAACTTGCGTTTTAATACGTTTAATTCTCTTCGATGCATAATTCCAAAAACGTTAAATTCCAATATAAAGATGTTGGTACATTAAAAGGCTTTTAAAAGATAGCAGCCAACAAATTATGCATCAAATAAAAAAAATGTTGAAAAATTTCTTGTCGTGAGGTCGGTCAAAAAAACTTACCTTCTGGTGCTTGAATTATGTGTTTAAATAATTTTGGTTTAACTTTCACTTGAACTATTTCACGAGTCTTTCCCACTGCATTTTCAGCGTAACATCCAAAACTTTCGTTTCTTATACGATTTTCTAAATTTAACACCATATTGTTTCTTGGGCCTTCGTTCTGAAAATTAAATTAAATTGTGTAATATAGTATGCACGTTAAATTAAAGAAAATATTTTTAGGTCGCGGGTAGCAAAAGCAAAATACCCGTATAGGTTTTTGCAGTCTAATTTACGATTTCATTACGCTTGATACACTGTTCAGTGTGCGTTTTTTGTCAGAAAGTATGCGTAAAATCACTAAGATATTATAAATGCTCCTTCTTTAGAAAAAATCTAGTAAAATCACTTATTTATTACAATATGATGTATTATTATTATTACAAAAAAATATAGCCTAGCTTATGATACCCAGGAAGTGTAGACAAATCTAATGATACCTTGGTCTATGCTGGTCTATGCTGTCTATTCAGTCGAGTAAAAACAGCAAGCGTATATCACGCCACTTGAGGTTTACATTGTTTCTCCATAAATATAATAAAAACGTGCAAAGCATCGCGCTACGCGACGCTAGACGAACCGCGCAAAGCCCATGTACACATAGACACATGGGCTTTGGTTGAGCGAGTCCTTAGATTTTAAATAGAAATAAAGAAATCCGAATCGTTAGTTTTCAAAATACGAAAAGAACTTACAGACGCCATCTTGCTTCCGTCGCTTAAGCGTTCCCAAAATATCCTGGGCTTTGGAAACGCGTCTACAGAACAATTCAATTGAAGAGCACCGTTGTGCTCCACTAAAGTTTCACCTGTTATGTTCATTGTTGGAGGTCTAGGTATCTCTGTTTCTATAACTAAATTTCCGTACCTTCTTATAGAGTTACCTTCACCATCGCTACCTATTACCTGAAATAGGTACATAGTTAATAAGGGCTTCTATTTCTTCTTTTTCTATAATGACTTATCTTATCAATTTGGCCACAAGTAATATTTTTTCCGTTTTCTATCTGTACTGCACCATCTTATACATATCCCATGCTTTATACAGATTATAGACGAAAATGTAACTAATTATGTAATAGCTGTTCTTTTTTAATTAGTAGATATATTAGTCACAGTTAAGACCCATTTTTAGATATAACGCGTTTTCCCTAGTTAGAACTAGTTTTTACTGAATGCCTTTGTTGAAACTAGAATTAACTAATGTTACGTTAGGGCTTTTTTTTTGGGAGGAGGGGAGTAGGGAAACAAAGGGGCTAATGGGTTACTCACACACTGTTTCCCTTGGATAAGGATAGGATGATGGGGAGGAAAAAGGGAAGAGGGTAGGGGGGAGTGGGGGGGGGGGTATGGTTAGGTTAGGTTAGGTTAGTAACAACTAGTTTTAACTGAAAATCAAAAATATTTGTGGTAAATTCTAGTTTTCACTAGTTAATTCTAGTTTCAACAAAGGCATTTAGTGAAAACTAGTTCTAACTAGGGAAAACGCGTTATATCTAAAAACGGGTTTTAACTGTAACATGTATATTGAAATTGACTGAAACTTCAAAATTGCAATAATTCTCATATTAATCTCTGTGGATATAGTGAGATGACTGGTACCATTATTGTAGTATTATATTAACAATATGGACTCATATTGTCTGGATAATAAACTACATATTTGGATTTGAATATACCTTGCTTGTTCGCTACTCAGCTGTATAAAACGTGTCTGCTTCATCCTACTTTCTGGGGGGCAATTCAGTTATTCAAAACTAATCCGTAGCTGAACCTTGTGCGAAGCATTTCCTGTCGGCTGCTATCTTTTCTTGATTTAGTAACGAGGGAAGGACGTGTTACGTTTTATCAAATTTGTCAATTGTATGACATAAAAGTGACTGAATCAAAAAAACTATGGCGGCCGACGGGAAACGCTCCACATATGGTTCGGCTATGGAGCGGTCTTGAATAACTAAATTGGGCCCCTGGTCTTACATATTACGTCAACTTGGCGTTACATTAAGAAAAATTAATTGCTAAAATACGTTATAATTTAGGGCATTCGTTTATGCCACCTACCTAGTGATGTACTTTAGCTTTTTGTATGCAGTTATTGCAAAAGCAACCGTTAAAAGACCGTGAAGAGTGGAAAGAGGATAGGGAGGTCTTTGCCCAGCAGTGGGACATATCAGGCTAATAATGATAACTATTGATTTATTACGAGTAAAACGCACGTACAAATTATGGACATATTTTCATTACCGTTGTCGGCAATATTTATATTTCCATATACCATATTTTTTGGTAATTAACAGTGGACATGGTGTGAAACACAATACCCTCCATCTAATGAGCGTAGCGAAAAATTCTTAAATCTATATATGTTTCTTAATTATATTTCGTTTTTTGCTTTGGCTTAGTTTGTGTCACTTCGATTCATGTCCCGGAATACAGAATTCCTCGAAACTTATGAGTTGTCCATAACATTGGATATTTTTTTAATATTTTTCCTCAATCCTAAGCAAAAAGGAACCTAAAATAACATCAAAAAATGCCACGAACCTCCGTGCTATCGCAGAAATGTGAGATTTCAATACAACAAAAGACGAAATAAGCATAAATTGTATATGTAATACTTACGGAAATCCTAAATTTTGCTAACGGTGGATTGAAAAGTTCTGTGACGTATAACTGTTGCTTTTCATCGTGCATTTTTAGAGGCAATATTAATACCCTCCTATAATTCGGATCTAACAATTCTACAAAAGTTAATAAAACATTCTCTCCAAATAATTGTATATATAAATAATTTTTGGATGCTGAAATGAAATAAACAAAAGATAAAAACAAGTTTTTTCTGGGAATATAATCTCGCATGACACACACAGTCACGCATGTATGTATATGTACTCGCATGCACATGCACGCATGTTCGTACGGCCGCACGCACGGAAGTACACATGCACGCACGCAAATTATATGGCGAAAACAAATTACAGCTATTTAGTTTACTTGTTGGGAGCAAGCAAGTTTTTAAAATCAGTTTCGTAAAACGTCTAAGAGGCCCGTTTTATCTGAACTGTTGTTTGTGTTTATTATCTTTTATCAGACTGGAATTACAGTCCTGTGCGAAAACGGAACAAAACACTTGCTAACTAAAATAAGATAAGTATATAAATTATCCGTAGAATAAGCGCTGTATTCCAATAGAAAACGAACGATGAAATTTATTTGCGAAAAGTCACCAAGATAACGACAATTAATAATAATAAATAATAATGACAATGAAAACTTTGTTCTGAAAAAAAATGTTCTGTTTTTAGTTCCGACCGACCGAACCGTTTGGTTGGTAACAACCAAACCTAACCGACCCAAAACGAATCAAGAGATTCCAATCTAGTTTTTTTTTGAAAGAAGATTTAATTAAGAGTATTCTTAGCCGTTTTAGAATTAGTTCAGTCGTTTTTTTTTTGTTTGGGGTTTTTAACTTGAGAAAATTTATTTTTCACGTCACAAGCTCGGAAAGATTCTGTTTGTCATTAGAAATCTGAGTGGAAAAGTGCATTTTGTCCGCTAGCGTGGAAAGAGTTTTTAAAATTCGAACCTTTCTATTCCATACTTTTCTATACCGCAAGTCCACTGAAAATGCATTAAATACTTATTTCATGTCAGTGCGCAAACCTCATTTCTTTGAATAATCGCACTGACCAGCCACAGGTAGCAGCACTGGACTAGCGTTTTCCTCGCTGTAGTGAGGTGAAAAATTTTGTGTTTCACTCGGCAGCAAAGTTATTTTGCATCTCGTACTTTTGAAACCCTCGCTACGCTCAGGATTCTATACGAGTACTCGCCCCAAAAACCAACTTTGCAGCCTTGCATAACAAATAACTATTGTACTTTGTGATGTTTAAGGCACCCGACTACCCATTGTATTTATGTTTATTTTACTCATTATATATAATAAAGACAAATACATATATTTACCTTCAATTGGACCAATTACAGTATTAAACAACGTTGAGACTAATTCCGTAGAGAAACCGTGAAGAAATCTTACATTTGACCGAGCTGTGACTATGACATACGTTGACACGTTGCTATAACACTGTACGTAGTATTTTCCAGAAAGTCCCGGTAAAGAATATAAGTCTCTTTTAATCTGTAAACGACATGAATTTAGAATAAATAATAGTAGATTAAGTATGCACTAAGAGGATAAAGTAGTGTTTATGTGTAACATAAAAGTTTAACACTTTATATTTACTTCACTTCGGTATATATTTACAACATATTATGGTGTTCTTTCTTGGAAGTTTCCGGCAGCCTAGTGGTGAGACCGTCTGACTTGCGATCCGCAGGTCCTGGGTTCGAATCCCGCGGCACGCACCTCTGTCTTTTCGAAGCTATGTGCGTATTGTTGATTGCCGCCAACTTCAAACGGTGAAGGAAAACATCGTGAGGAAACCTACATGTCTGAGACTTCTCAATGATCTTGAAGATGTGTGAAGTCTACGAACCCGCACTTGGCCAGCGTGGCAGACTATGGCCTAATCCTTCTCACAATGAGAAGATGGCCCGTTCCCAGCAGTGGGACAGTTTGTACAAACAGGGCTGATAAAAAAAATAAAAAATGGTGTTCTTTCAACGCTTAAAAGATAAAATACTATTGGCAACTTAACGGCTCTCTCTAACCATGCCCTTCATTATCATTGAACCCTAAATCGCGACTCTAGGGTTCAATGTCTGTTTTGATTGGTATCATCTCAAAATTGCGATGAAATTCATCATTGGTTATTATGCTTTGTGGCTTGACAATCAACTTTACTACGAATTAAGTTAGTCGAAAAAGCTGCTGATTTGATTAAATTGACTGAACTTTTTTTTTAATACATTATAGATCTACGATTGACCACCAACTCGCCTGATGTTAAGCGACGGTGTGGCCGAGGATGGAGCTCGTCGATCTAGAAGATTCACTCTAGCCTTGAAAATTCCAAGATTGCAGGTCTCAGGAAACAGAGATGGCGGCAACGAATTCCATTCTTGTGCAGTACGCAACAGGAATGTGGATCGATATCGTTGAGTACGGGTTTTGGCATTTCAACGAGAAATGGGTGGTAATTCGCCGACTTTATTCTAGTACTGTAGTGGAATGGGGAGGGTGGAATTAGGTCGTGAAGCTTTTGCGCACATTCCCCGAAATGAATCCTGTAGAAAATAGCCAGACATGCTACTTTACGGCGGTGCTTAAGACTAAGTAGCTTCTTGGCAGCTAGTTTACCTTACTCAGAAGTAATTGTTTTAAAATAAAATGTCATTCCCAGTTTAATATAGAGAAGTTTGAGCTTGGAATTTTACAGTGCAGTCGAATTACAATACAGCAAATCCGTAGAACACCTAAGTGAACACCGTAGAACACCTAAAGAAATGAAAGGGTCTCGACTATGTATGAGCTAGTTGAAATTTCGTTGGCATATGTGTAATTACTTAGTCTGGCCATAAATACTGTTACAGTTAAAAATAAGAAAGATATTACATTTGAATTTGGAATCTGTCATTTTTATACGATTGTTCATTGAGTTTTCTAATTTTGGCGCCAATACATTGTACAATATTTTGCGATATTAAAATGGAGTGGGGTGATAAAGAGAACCGAATCGCTGTGATTGCATTACACAAAGTTGGTATGGAGCCAAATGCAATTTTTAAAACTCTCCATACGCTTGGTATTAGTCAAATGTTTGTGTACCGGGCTATTAATAGGTACAATGAGACCTCCTCTGTTTGTGACAGAAAAAGATCTGGCCGTCCACGTAGTGTTCGTACGAAAAAGGTGGTCAAAGCAGTAAGGGAAAGAATTCGAAGAAATCCTGTCCGAAAGCAAAAGATTTTATCTCGGGAGATGAAGATAGCACCCAGAACCATGTCGCGTATTTTAAAAGATGACTTAGGACTTGCAGCCTATAAGAGACGCACTGGTCATTTTTTAACTGATAATTTAAAAAAGAATAGGGTGGTAAAATCGAAACAACTACTGAAGCGGTACGCAAAGGGAGGTCACAGAAAAATTTTGTTTACGAATGAGAAAATCTTTACAATTGAGCAACATTTTAACAAACAAAATGACCGTATTTATGATCAAAGCTCTAAGGAAGCTTCCCAATTAGTCGACAGAGTGCAACGTGGGCATTATCCGACTTCAGTGATGGTTTGGTGGGGTGTTAGCTATGAAGGAGTGACTGAGCCATATTTTTGTGAAAAAGGTATCAAAACATCGGCACAAGTGTATCAAAATACCATTCTTGAGAAGGTAGTTAAGCCCCTTAACAACACCATGTTCAATAACCAAGTATGGTCCTTCCAACAAGACTCGGCGCCAGGTCATAAAGCTCGGTCCACGCAGTCTTGGTTGGAAGTGAACGTTTCGGACTTCATCAGAGCTGAAGACTGGCCGTCGTCTAGTCCTGATCTTAATCCGCTGGATTATGATTTATGGTCAGTTTTAGAGAGTATGGCTTGCTCTAAACGCCATGATAATTTGGAGTCCCTAAAACAATCCATACGATTGGCAGTGAAGAATTTTCCCATGGAAAGAGTGCGTGCTTCTATTGATAACTGGCCTCAACGTTTAAAGGACTGTATTGCAGCCAATGGAGACCACTTCGAATAAGCTTTTATATATTAAATTGTTTTATATTTAAGTATTAAACTAACACACTGTAAAAGTAATAAATATTATTTGCAATTTTTTAATATTTTTTTCTTCGTGACAATATTTATGGCAAGACTAGGTATATATACGTGGTGAAATTGACTAAAATTGCGAACACGTATTGGTAGACATTAGACACAACGTGGACATACTTCGATACAGTAGATTGATTAGAAGAAATTAAAATCAGCTGAATGTGTCAGTCACAAGCAAGACTCGTTGAAGCCATTTGGAGACGAAATTTATTGTTTTCTTAACTTTCCAAATGTTGACAGATGCCGACATTTGGAAAGTTGACCTCTGTCAACCAAGAAAATAAAGTTAACAAAAAATTTACAATTGCACAAACTCACCAATACATCCCCAAGTTTAACTAGCGGGTCTTCATCCACAGTGAAATTATCAGGTGTAAATATAGAGACATCGAGATGAGAGTCGCTTCCGAAACCAGTTATCGTTATTGAAACCGTCAGTTGGTCCATTGTGGAATCAACTTCTACCTAAAAGCAATAAGTATAACAGATCGTTATAGGTTCAAAAAACTTTTAAATTTGCATTTATCACATATCCTTACCAATATTATATAATTATTATAGTTTAAATAAAACCAGACAAGTGTGAGTCAGACTCGCCCACCAAGGGTTCCGTACAAACTAGTAGATAAAAGGGGGAAATCATATACATTTTTATATTTTCCTCCATAAACCGCAAATTACACATCATAAAAACACTTAAAAACCTGTTTTAGCTTGTGCTAATGAAGCTCTTTCATATAATATCCCACATGATATGGTTAATTCACTTTAAAATTTAGACCCTCTTTACTTGCATAAAGACACAATTTTTTTTGTGATTTAATAAAAAATGTCCAGTTTTCAGAATTTTTCCTATATGTGTACTATAATACAATAGTTTTTGCCAAATTTCATAGTTCTACGTCAACGGGAATTACCCCATAGGTTTTGATTCCCTTGTAAGTGTCGGAATGTGCGTTTTTACGACATATTCGGCTGTAGGTAACTCTTTTTTACGAAAACTGAGAAATTTGATTTTTCTTTCTGCAGCAAGAAACTATGGATCTGCGTATATGGTTTTAATTTCAACTCGATACCTTCACGCGTTCCCGAGATAAAGGTCTTGACACCCGGACAGACGGACAGACAGACAGACGGACAGACGGACAACAAAGTGATCCTATAAGGGTTCCGTTTTTTCCTTTTGAAGTACGGAACCCCAACCAAAAGTTCTCCATTTTGAAGTCATGCATATAAGCGGTCAAGTGCGTGGAGTGTTACGCGTAAAGATGGGTTATATGCCATAACTAATATGTATATCATGTGCTAATATGTATAACTAATATGTAATATGCATATCCATGTCAAATTACAGCTTTCTAGTACTAATAGTCTCTAAGCAAATCTGCGGACAGACAGACAGATAGACAGACATTGCGGAATTATAAGGGTCTTCTGTCTGTCAATCTGTCTGCTTATCACCTTCTCACGATCAAATAGCTGAATCAATCGTTACAAAATTTAGTACTATAGAGATAGAAGTAAAACTAAAGATCGTTGTTTACACATTATAAATATCATTTGAAGGCCTAAAATATTAAACATTTTGCAGCATTTGTGACCACAGGTGGGACAGTGGGAATACTGAAAAGAGTTCTATTGTAGTGCTATAAAACCGTGTCGTTATTGTTAAAATGAGTTATATACTTACTGAAAATGATTTGTCATCACTCGCAGAGAACTTCTTAGAGAGTAGAGTAATTCGTCTTGAGTCTATTGAATTCTTGACGAATTCCAAAATCTGTAATGTAAAATTATAAATAGATGTACTTAATGATAAAAACATTTATGATGACATTAGGTGCATGCTTCAAAGAAATCGCGATAATTATGATTTGTGACTTCACTTCAATTAAGAAATGAGCGTTAAAATAATGCAGTTTAAAAAAAATTTAGGCATGTGACTTGCTTACATAAAAATCTAAAAACTTTGACCTTAAAAGAATGTAGTTAGTTAATAGTCTTACATAAGAGTGGAAAATAATCCCGTAAGTTTTTTTTTGGAGTAATTAAAAAAATATCACATTGTGACATTACACTGTAGTTAGTGTTCACAAGCATTGGCGACAATGGTCGACGTGCGCCTGAATGCGAGTGCGAGTGATGATTTTGGGTTCGACGATAATGAAGTTTATTGCCGGACACAATTAGCCGATAAGGCCCTTGGTCTGGTGATGGAACTGGAATGTTGGATCTACCTGTTAAAAAGTATCAATGTTTTCATCATCGAATAAGTTAGAGTTTTGACCATCTCTGATGACAGCTATCGTAATATTAAGAAAGCGAAAATAACTTTATCTCTCTCTCTCTGTGTCCGATCGTTGTGAAATTGTGTACAGAGATAGATATAAACCTGGAGACGGGCATAGACTTATTTTGTCATCATCATCATCACTGAAGTTTTTTAACACATTACCTTAAGCAATAAACATTACCTTATCAATATCATCTTCACTTGTAACAGTGAACACTTGGCCGGAAGTGGCTTCAGCTAGGTTTGGATATACAACGTAATCATCTGAAAGTTCTGTTCGATGTTCACACGTGCCAGTTAGTATAAATACGATCTGGAACAATTTATTAAAATAGTTTTTAGTATTGTATATTATTATAGCACGTAACTGAGTTCCGTACAAGAGCACTGAGTTTCGTTTTTAGGCTTCCGTAGTAAGAATGCGGGAGCTAATATGTGAGGCTACGGGGCTACTGTCTGTTCTACACTTAAACGGCTGTATTTCATGAATCCTAATAGATAAAAAAATAAATTTTCACAGATTATGTTATTAAAATATAATACCAATGACAAAAAGTTAAAAATTTTAGACCTGATGGCAGCGGCTTGCATGAAGCGTATTCCTACCATTTGTATGAGGTAGTCTGTCGCTATCTTGTGGCTAGCTTCCTACTCTGCAATTGCCGCTGCCGGTGTGTGGTCTCCAGTCAAGAACCTTTCGGCCACATCGACCATCAGTAGTGCGCGCTATATGCCCTACCCACTGCCTCTTTTACTTACTAATCAACTGTGCTTTATCGGTATTTTTCGTACGTCTTCGGGTCCATTCAATTCTGATTCATTTTGCAGAGATACCCCGAGCATAGCTATCTCCATAGCTCGTTCCGTAATTTTGAACTTCCTTATAAGGCAGTTAGTGACCACGTTTTAGTGCAGTTAGTAAGTCATCACTATTAACATATAATGGTCGCAAACTTTCGACTTGAGGCACTGAGGTATATTGAACGAAAAGGCGGTTTTTTGATTCCCGAATGCAAATTTATGGGACTATAATTAAATACGCACCTGGCATTGTTTTTCCTGAGCGGAAAGTCTAACTTCATCGTATATCGTGTAATCATCTGCAGATGCGTCAGTAAACACGTATACGTAAGAGCCGGGTAGGCTAGCATTTATCGCTTTTTGGATGCCCGTGAGAGCCTTCTCTGGACACAACCCTCCATCTTCTGGCTCTACTGATTCCAAAGCACTCTCCAACACTTTACGATCATTAGTGACCAGCGGTTCCGTCACATCTGAATAAAAAAAAGAAACATTTTTTAACATTTTGTATCAATATTTAAAAGATACATAATAAACTACATTTAGATAGTCGTCGGTAGCCGTGCACGGCTCAAGCTACCAGCGATTAATTCTTTGAAAAGATTTTCACTCGGAAGTAACACCTACATATTTAAGATATATAATAATAAAATATACTTTTGATAACATTGGAAACTCAGAAAAACAGACAAGAAACTCATAAAAAATACTGTTTTTGTGTTTTTTCATTAAATATCAAACAAAATTGTATTTTGATAAATAGACATTACAAATAAATATTGGTGGACATTTCACACAATACCATTTAACCCAAACTAAGCAAAGCTTGTAATAAGGAAACAAGACGGCTGATACAATACATAAATATATACTTTTTTTTTTTTTAATACATACATAGAATAAATAAGAACACCCAGACACAGAACAAATATTAATGCTCATCACACAAATGTTTGTTCTGTGCGCGAGATATATACTCGTAGGTATACGTGCGTTGGAATTGCTCCCATTAAAAAATTTTTTGTTATGACCGTCCAATAAATAGGTAAATTGATCTCTTAAAGTTTGTCTGTTATGCACTGTGACAACGTGTATATAAACATAATATAATATGATAGGGGTATCCTGTATTAAATCGGCACAAAGTTTTTGTTATTATCATTTAGATTTTTACAATGGGGTTATTCCAAAATTTTCAGTTCATTGACCTCCGACAAAATGTGTTGATCAACTGTTTTATTGCGCAAATTTTGAGTTCTGCTCATAGTAAAAATAGGTAGTTGTTTGTAACAATGAGTGCAATGAGTTACAATGAGTTGTACGTTCGATTTAGTACATGGTACCCCAATCATTTTAACTTACGTGGATCTCCAAAAAGCACCAACACAAAATTTTCGACCGGAGATTTATCAGAGTTTAAAATTGTGTCAAATATATCTTTAACATTTGACCTTACTCTTTCAATAACAGGTTCCATAGATAAAGTTTTATCGATCACAAATGCCATACTGCTTTTCGGTTCCATATCATCACAAGCACCTCTTAAAACTAACGATATTACAATTACTGCTACTACATTAAATTTGTACCAAACCATAATGTTAACTTGTTATATAAGTCCGCAATTTAAATTTAAAAAAACAAGACACGCATCACGTCTTATGCCAATTTTTTTTCCCGTTTACCGATGTTCACTTTGTATTAACTACTATTTTTATACACTTTTAATCAATTCAACTCAGTCCAATTCTTGTCTACTATTTGATACACTTTAATTTAATATAATACACCTCACTTTATGTCTACTATTTTAATACACTTTGATTTAATTCACTTCACCATTTAATATAAGATACACGCGCGACAGATTCCAATTGACACTGAATATTTTTCCGGACATCTCTAAACAAAGCCAACAGGAAATTTTTCAGTAAAACATTAACACTTATGTGTTAACGGAACAAAATTTAAATAGCACTAGTACGAGTAGAACTGTTAATACTAACATTTATAAAATCTTTACAGCGGCACACAGAGGTATTTATTTACTTTATTATCATTCTTATCACTGCGAAATGTCAACAAAAGATCACATCTAATAAAATATGTGAGAAGTAGATATAAAGGAGAGGTCAACAAATGCATGGAAGCTGGTACTAAAATAATTGAAAAATATACGCAAAATAATTCTGTAACGTGAAGAAACAGCCTAATATTCTAGACGAACAGGCACATGTCTCCATTTAAAAAAAGAAATGTAATATTATTAAAAACATACCATAATAACTAGACTAGGTAGCTTAATTATACCTACCATTGTTCCCAACAACATCAAAGGAAACCTTTACTCAATCCTAAGTATTAAACGATTGTTGACGTAATTCGGCACATGTTCTTTGATTTTAGGATGACAGTAGGTATGCTAACGCTGACAATGACAGTTTATACTTTTAATAGCTAAGATATTTCATTATTTGAGTTCCGTAGTAAACAAGGAATCCTTATAGTTTAGCCATGTCCGTCTGTCCGTCCAATTTAGACATCTATATCTTAATACCTTTAATCGAGCAATTCTTGTATATATGTATATATATATAATCTGAATCTCGGAAACGACTCCAACAATTTTAATGAAATTTGGTATGTAAGTAGATTAGGTGACGAAAAATCGATCTTGCTAGGTTAAATTTTTAGTAAAACCGGACTTGCTCGTATTTTCAGTCATAAAAAATCCGAGTGGAGCTCGGTCGGCCAGGTACTATATATTTAAAGGGAGGCACTAGAAAATATTTTTTTCTATATATTGAAGTACCTACCTTATTATAAATGAGCTTATTATATCATTTTGTGTAGCTTATCTTCTTAGTAACGTACCAATATTTACCTTTCTTTTGTGTACATTTTCAAAGCAAATACAGTTAAACATATAAGGATTTGGAGGCCCACCATTTTTGTTGGACCATTATACAAAAAATGTGTCAATGACCTTTAATCTGGAAGGTTATGAATAAGTATTTTATACATTTATTGCTACTAGTACAAGATCAGTGGTCAAAATTCGATTGTAGTTCATTTAGAGACACCTTACTAATGTGCGTTATTCTAGATCCTAGGTCACATCTTGTTACCCGATGAAGGTAATCATTGGTCCTATTCTTTTATTAATTAATACATTTTTCTACTTCTCCATCTAACCTCTCATTCCAGCGTGCATATAAATTCGCTATCTCGCTCTTGTATTATCACATTCATTGAAGATAATGTAAATTGCCTAATAAGTCATGGCTAAATTGTTTATATGTAAGAAATCTCGAAAATAAATTATTCAGACTCTTTACTTTGATAAACCTAACCTAACCTAACCCGAGGGTTTATCGAAGTAAAGAGTCTGAATAATTTATTTTCCGGTTTTATTAGCTCGGTATTTTGGTCGACATCAGTAACCGAAGAAGCCGAAGCGGAATAGGGAAATTTATATCCTTAGTAGAAGACATAGTAAAATATTCTAGCAGTGAAATTGTTTTTCCAGCGAGTGTTTGTTTGAATTCAGAGCATAGTGAAGGATTATAAAGTCCCGAGTTTAGCGAGGGATTCATTATTAGGATCCTGAGCAAAGCGAGGAATTCAATAAATACGCCCGAGGTATAAACATTTGTGACCGTGTTATACACATTAATTTTCATCACACTTACGAGAAAATAAATAAAATATGCTCTAGAACTTACATAAAAAAACCTTTATTAGAATTACGTGATATTTCTACAGTTTTTAATTGATTTTGAGCATATATTAATGATGAGTATATAATGCAAACGAATGCGCAATTAATGCCTTATTATATGTATAATAGGGAATAAGCATCAATTTGATTTCAAATGAATAATAGTTTCAATTGTAAACATACTAAAATGTTATACAAATATACTAAAAAAATATTTCGATCGATCAATAAACTTCCGACATATAAACATTTAAAGTTTTAGGTGAGGGATGATCTGTCCCTCTCTTGCGAAAAAACGGTTTGTAATGAATTAGTATAGAGAACATGAACAATGACGTCATCGCCGATCGTGTGCTCTCTCTCTAACATGAAATTAAAATGTTTCTAACTTTCTTATTTTTGAAAATATATATTATCAATTTTGTTTTCATGAAATGAATCTATTCATGTTTTCCTTTCATGACTTAATAAAAATAAATCATGCTTATTCCATAATATCCCTTTATATTATATAATTATCTGTTTTGTAACATGATACAATTTCATATCGTGTAGATAAAGAAAAATAAAATATAACTTAATATAAAGTAATGTATGTTTTTATAGAAGCAAATACAAATCATTATATTATCTCTAGATGGTGGTAAAAACCAGAAGGAAAATAATGAATGGAATATTTACTTTATAATGTGGTTAATTTTGCGCTATACAAAAAATAATTTATAGGCTACTCACTAGTCATACGTCAATTATTTTGATAAAGTGTCTGTTTAGCTCATACAAATTAATATATATATTAATATAATATGTTTTTGAGTTTATGTTTTTTGTGAGAAAGTATTCGTAAAATTGCTGTAAAAGATTATAAATGCGTATTCTTTAGAATACGCAATACTTAGTCTGGCCATAAATAATGTTACAGTTAAAAATAAGAAAGATATTACATTTGAATTTGGAATCTGTCATTTTTATACGATTGTTCATTGAGTTTTCTCATTTTGGCGCCAATACATTGTACAATATTTTGCGATATTAAAATGGAGTGGGGTGATAAAGAGAACCGAATCGCTGTGATTGCATTACATAAAGTTGGTATGGAGCCAAATGCAATTTTTAAAACTCTCCATACGCTTGGTATTAGTCAAATGTTTGTGTACCGGGCTATTAATAGGTACAATGAGACCTCCTCTGTTTGTGACAGAAAAAGATCTGGCCGTCCACGTAGTGTTCGTACGAAAAAGGTGGTCAAAGCAGTAAGGGAAAGAATTCGAAGAAATCCTGTCCGAAAGCAAAAGATTTTATCTCGGGAGATGAAGATAGCACCCAGAACCATGTCGCGTATTTTAAAAGATGACTTAGGACTTGCAGCCTATAAGAGACGCATTGGTCATTTGTTAACTGATAATTTGAAAAAGAATAGGGTGGTAAAATCGAAACAACTACTGAAGCGGTACGCAAAGGGAGGTCACAGAAATTTTTTGTTTACGGATGAGAAAATCTTTACAATTGAGCAACATTTTAACAAACAAATTGACCGTATTTATGCTCAAAGCAATTAGTCGACAGAGTGCAACGTGGGCATTATCCGACTTCAGTGATGGTTTGGTGGGGTGTTAGCTATGAAGGAGTGACAGCCATATTTTTGTGAAAAAGGTATCAAAACATCGGCACAAGTGTATCAAAATACCATTCTTGAGAAGGTAGTTAAGCCCCTTAACAACACCATGTTCAATAACCAAGTATGGTCCTTCCAACAAGACTCGGCGCCAGGTCATAAAGCTCGGTCCACGCAGTCTTGGTTGGAAGTGAACGTTTCGGACTTCATCAGAGCTGAAGACTGGCCGTCGTCTAGTCCTGATCTTAATCCGCTGGATTATGATTTATGGCCAGTTTTAGAGAGTATGGCTTGCTCTAAACGCCATGATAATTTGGAGTCCCTAAAACAATCCATACGATTGGCAGTGAAGAATTTTCCCATGGAAAGAGTGCGTGCTTCTATTGATAACTGGCCTCAACGTTTAAAGGACTGTATTGCAGCCAATGGAGACCACTTCGAATAAGCTTTTATATTTTAAATTGTTTTATATTTATGTATTAAACTAACACACTGTAAAAGTAATAAATATTATTTGCAATAAAAAAATATTTTTTTCTTCGTGATAATATTTATGGCAAGACTAGGTATATGTAATGTATGTAGTCTATGTAAAATCACTTGTTTATTACGAAAAAACTATATTATTACTATGGCACTCAGGAAGTAAAGACAAATCTAACAATACCTCGCATATCAAAATCGGACTACCCGTTTAGTCTGTAGGCGGTCATATAAAAACAAACATACACTCGAAAAACATTACGCTTCTTTTTACGCAGTCAGATAAAAATGTACCGGGCATACTGTACCTAAAGTAAAAACTATAAAAGTAAGTAGAGAGATTTAAGGGAAATAAAATGTATGTACTGCGACTGGCCCTCTGTCATTATAAGCGAGTATTTGTGTATCGTATTCTTACCCTTTGCTGCCTTCTAATAATACCTTCTGAGAAGGTGACCATGGTTAGATGGACAGGAGAAGGTCCGGTCCATCTAACCATGGTCAAATGTGGACTCAAACAACCTAAAGGGTTTTGATGCTCTTGAGGGAAAATTAGCGTGATTTTATGCAAGTAGGTAACTTAATGTATATTGGACTAGCCTCGCAGCTCAGTGGATGTCATGTCTGCCTGCTAAGCCGTAGATCGTGGGTTCGATCCGCACTGAGGACCAACATTTGTGTGATGTGCATGGATGTTTGTTTTGTGTCTGGGAGTTTCTATGCATCATAAGCATGTATTTACTATAAAAAAAAACGGACAAGTGCTCTCGGAGACTCGCCCACCGAGGGTTCCGTACAAACTAAGGGGAAAATTATATTTTTTTTTTTGTATTTTCCTACATAAACTGAAAAATATACATCGTAAAAAATATTTAATAACCTTTTTTAGCTTGTGCTAGTGAAGCTCTTTCTTATGATGCGGATAAAGCACTTTAAAATTTGGACCCTCATTCCTTGCATAAAGACCCTATTTTTTGTGATTAAATTAAACATGTACAGTTTTCGGATTCTTTCCTTTATGTGTAGGTACTAAGTATATGATAATGCTTCTTGCCAAATTTCATAGTTCTAGCTCAACGGGAAATACTCCCATAGGTTTTCGCGTGCAGTGCAGTCCCTCAGCAAGCCAGTCGCTGTGTAACTCTGGAGTAGAAAGGTGATCTTTCTTAGCTTCAGACCTCTCAGTGGAATTTTTACATGTTGATATATAAGTAATTCATTGCAGTACGTTACTAGGTAAGTGCTTTATTTTAAGTAAAAGATGTATTTAATTTTTGACGTGTAACTGTGAATTACGAAATAAATGAATATGAATATGAATACATCACTTCAAAACTTAATATTTCGCAAACGGATCTCTAAATTGAAAAATGATTTTCGCATAACCCCAATGTTTTTAATTACCTATTCAGTGATATCCGTCATGACGAGATAGATGAGAAACAAATAATTCGTAAATTGGGTTGAATTGTTTATTATATAAAGATTCTACGACTTTCTCGGTTTGCATATAGCTTTCTAGTATTCATTATAGTAGTAATATACTAATAGCAATAAGTTTACGCCTTTGAGCTAAGCCGCATCAGACGTCATCAAGTAAAAGTTCCCACGCCACGTGACTAAAATAATCAGAAAATTTGCGTAATGATAACATATGACAAAGCCAGGCCTACAATACACACTGTGAAGAAAACCTATCAATACGAGCTTAATACGACGACGTAAAATTGTTTTACACACATGTGTGAAATTAACACACATCCAAATCTGTAAATTATGTTCTCTATAAATTATCTCCACACTTCAGAAGTATCGAATATTTTTTAGATTGTTTAATTATTGTACTAAAATTTCCGTGAGTATTCATTTATATTATTTAACTAACCGGGAAAAAAGCTCACGTTATTTAATTGTACAGTACAAATAAAAAAAATATATAGCATATGTTTTATTATGATATAGATATACGAGTATATTGACAAAAAATATATTTTGATTATGTGCTATACAATGCCGTAAAGTATATTATAATCGTCTTCTGTAACCAGACACGTAAAGTTTCGGATCAGGCACCGCGCGCGACTGCTGATGTGCGCTAGGGTGCGGCTTCTGAAAGGTTAAGAACAAGAATTATTATGTCGAATATGTAGTAATATGCATTATAGTATTACAGTAATATGCATTAAACCTTGCAAGCTTTAGGAAGTTTACGCTCGCGAGGACTACTTTTTGTAAAATTATTAAAGGAAGGGGGTCAACTACGAATGGGAACAACTCATACCTTGGCGAGACCTGACCCATTGGGATCTTTTTGTACATATTCCCTTTTTTTTTTTTTTTTTATTTGAAAAAATTCGAGCACCACAGACTCCAGGGTCCATGCCTTTTACAAACTAATACATTTTTTTTAGCTAACTTTACATATTTTTTTTAAGCTAGAGTACAAGAGGAAGACGTTAATACTTAACTAATAACTGTTAATACTTAAGTAACATGCACATGCATGCGTGTGTACGCCGAGCAGTCCAGCTCCCGCAAGCAGCACCCGTTCACGAGTTGACGCATGTGCCAGCCATCGCTCTCCTCAACCATATTTGAGGGAAGAGGGCGACCCGCCACACGACGCCGCCGCAAGAAGAAGCCTTTAAGCGAGCGTGAGTGCTCTGGGTACACACGCTTTTCTACTACTATTTAAGGGATAACATAAGAACAATTTTTTTTTTTTTTTTTTTACAACGTATACCGAAACTTTGCATTCAGGGCCTCCACTACCGTCGCGGCAGCTTACAGTGACAAGAGTGGTTTTGTGGCTCTAGATGAGGGTGAAACGGAGCGGATAGGAAGACCGAAATATGCGACACCACTGAATGACCCTGTGGTGGTCACAACCCGGCACACCAAAATAATGCTAGAATACAGAATCCTCAAACTGGCGGAATCTCTTGAGGAGAGCTCCGTAGTCAACACATTATGGCAAAACTGGGAGGTGCCTAATATACAGTGGGTCAACGGAGTTCCAGGATGCGGAAAGACAACTTGGGTAGTTGGAAACTTCGATGCGAGCAAGGACGCCATCATCACCACAACAACAGAGGCAGCCAAAGATCTGAGAGAGAAGCTAGCGCACCACATAGGAAACTTGGTAAAGACTAGAGTGCGCACCATGGCTTCTGTTCTCGTAAATGGTTTCAGAAAAAACGAGACCTACTTCCGCCTTATGGTAGATGAAGCACTCATGAACCATTTCGGAGCCATAGTAATGGCTACACGGCTGTCTGGTGCTGGCGAGATTGTTCTCATTGGAGATATCAACCAGTTGCCTTATATTGACAGAGAAAATCTGTTTGAGTTAAGGTACCATCACCCAAATCTGGTAACCAACATCAGCCAGGAGTTGTCATGCACGCATAGGAACCCGATGGACGTCGCATATGCGCTGAGAGAAATATATTCAGGAATATATTCCTCAGCCGCCCACATCCAGTCACTAGAGCAGAGAAGGTTCACAGTTTCCCAAATACCCAAAGCCGCCCCTAAAACTCTTTTCTTGGTCCATACTCAAGAAGAAAAGATAACCCTTAGCAACCAGGGTTACGGGGGAGGTACAAGGTCACGAATCCTCACCATCCATGAAGCTCAAGGTTTGACGTACGAGTCGGTCATCGTCATCAAGACCAAAGGCAAACTACAGCTGCATGACAGCGTCTCGCACGCAGTCGTGGCAGTCTCGAGGCACACCGGGACCTTCACTTACTACGTCGATGATGAAGGAGATGCCATCAGCCGTTTTGTGCGGCGGGCGACGGCAGCCACACCAAAGACCATTTTAGATTACAATCTCAAAATGGCTATCAAAGATCGAAACGCGACATATTCCCTTTAATTTGCCTCACCCCAAAATAAAATATGCTCGATTATTGTCAATAATCGAAGCCATGTACTCCTGAACCAAGCTGATGCTCGGTTCAGGAATACGTGGCTTTTTTAGCGTCTGTAAAAGCCTTTATACCTATGTATGTCTATGGGACAGAATATACTACATGACATATTACTATATACGTCATCTTAAAGACACGGCCTGCACCAGTGTTTTACTGTCACTTCTATGAAGTCGTATGTCTACCTTGTGGCAAACAGAAACTCAGAGTCAAACTGAAACAATGCCACAACAGCATTGCTTCAGTTTTTTCTCCGCAAGTTAATTCTTGGTCGAAATAATATGGGTACTCAATAAGATAAAGAAGATATTTACCAAGAATCGTCACTTGATAATTACTGGAATCAGTTCCATAAATGTTCTTGGCTAAACAATTATAGGTACCAGATGCGTCTTTCGGGACGTTCGTGATAGCTAACGTTCCTTCTTCGTTGACGGAATACGTGGAACCTGAAAAAATTAAATTGGTGTTATACCCCAGAGGAAGACGTGTAATGCCCTTACATAGCAACCTAAAAACTTGGACCTTACTTTACTGTTGGAACAGATACGAGGTAGGAGAGGAGTGAGTGTAGGGGGGAGTAGAGTGAGAGCGAAGTGGGATCGGAACAAGAGTGGAGCGTGATCGGGATGGGATCTGAACGGGAGCAGACAGGCTTGGTGAAAAGGACGGGTATAACTTTTTCATAAAAATATATCTACGTTTCACCACAAACTTGACATAGATATACTATCAGTCGGGATTTAAGTAATTTGAAGCAGGACGGAAGTGCTGCAAGAGTGAACTCGGAGCGAATTAGGAGCGGGTCAGATGCGAAGACGTGAGAATGGGGTGAGTGCAGTGCTGGAGCAGGTCGTTAGCTGGGCCGCAGCGTAGTGGGTGCAAGTGAGAATGTATCAGGAACGGTTTCCTAGTGATCAGTTATGAGGAAAAGCTAGTAAGTATATTAATAATAGCTCAGTGGTTAACGCGTTTGAATTCCAATTTTTAAACATGGATTGAAGTCCTAAAACTGAACTTGAACTGCCGGTAAACGAGAATATTGTTCCTTAATTGACACTAAAATGTAGTTTTAACTTTTTTTTTTAATAGAAGATAGATCTACGATTGACCACCAACTCGCCTGATGTTAAGCGACGGTGTGGCCGAGGATGGAGCTCGTCGATCTAGAAGATATATATTCACTCTAGCCTTGAAAATTCCAAGATTGTAGGATTGTAACTTACCTAGATTTAATTGCAGGCCGCCTTTCAACCAAGTTACTGTGGCTTTGGGGCTGGCAGTAACTTCACAAGGTATGTACAGTGCTGCGTCTCCTGCCACCGCCTTGAATTTATGATCGACGGCCTTATTTATAGATGGAGGCGCTAAAATAATGATAAAAATGGTAATAAGGTTAATTTCATGTCAAAGGATCGTACTATTTGTGCGTTAGTACAAATAATATGTTCTGATATATTTTACTACTTTCAAAATTAAGACAATGAATTAAATTTGGCGTGGTGACATGCGATTTAGTACTCTAGCTAGAGTAATTGAGAACCGCTTTGTCTGGTTAAATATTTTGCATATTTAATATTAGTATTATAAATTTTAATATCTGCTGAGTAAGTTCTACATAATGATGCTATAATTTAGCTATTTAGCAAAGTTTGTTCATTATTCGTGGCTGCTATCTTGAATTCTTCCAAATATCACTCCCACCATTAAGTAATTCACATGCCACCTTCAAATGTCGAAATCCATCCATCCGTTTAGGTTGTAGGACATGTTAAAGAAACCCCATACACACTCACATACACCCTTATTATTCTCGAAAAACAAACCTCCTTCGGCAATCGGGTAAAAGTCACTCACCACGCACGTGTACTTCGTAAGTAATATTCACGGATCCTCCTGAGTTGGTCGCCACGCATGTGTAGAACCCTTCACCAGGTACTTGCAGGTTCTTTATCTGGAAGACTGGCGATGTAGAACTAAACAGACGACATATTTTTGTACTTTATTTTAATACTAGCAACATCACGTGGTTTTATACCCCATCGCGAAATTCTTACTAAATCATGGTTACACTTCTCAATAAAGACAGTTTTCAAATTTCATGTCTCCGGCACGAGCAGCTTAGGTTGTATAGGTACTATAGTGTATTGGCCATAGTTATTTAGATTTTCTTATTCAGGACTTTTACTTAAAAGTGATCATTAAGTCCTAGGAAAATGCAATTTGGTCCTTAGGGAAAAAGAAACTTTTTCATCATCATCATCTCAGCCATACTGCTAAAACCTAAGCCTCAGTTTAAAAATATGCATTTTGAAGTCGGTTGTTTCAGTTCTTTAAATTATAATTTTAAAATGCAATTTCGAATTCGTGGCCATATTTTATTGTATAAACACTTAAACTCTTGACACCTAACCTGTATCAATATGAAATGAAATGAAATTATGTATTCCAGATATAAATCCATATAAAAAAAATCATTGAATTGAGAGTCTGCGGCCCATGTCTTATGATGTGTGAGCGTAACAGTTTGTAATATGCTGTATAACGTGCTCCTAGCACTTTAATGTCCCAGATGAACATCAAGTTTGTCATAACAAAATTTTCTATTAATATATATAATGTATAATATATTAGTTAATAATTTTTTAACGAGGGCTTAGCATTTGCATGATCAAAATAAACAAAAACAAAGGTAATAAGTAAAAAAATTAGTAGTGTTTTTATAGTAATATGCTTTATTTTTCGTATTAGTGAACCCACAGTACTTCTCTGTAAAAATAGTAATAAAGCGCAAGCGAAGCGAGCGCGAAAATTTTAGTGGTATTTTATAGTAGTGATATTTTATAGCTTTATTTCTCGTATTAGTGAATCCATAGTACTTCCATGTCAAAATAAAAGATTTTTTAAAGGTTTTTCATATTAAATCATAGAATTGATTTGATTCATTGATCGTGTTAGCGAGTCCTAGATTTTCGTGGACCAGATGAATCAAATAAGTAACTATGTTAAAAGGAAATACCCGACTGGTAAAGAGCCATTTTAACGCTATCAAAAATTATAAATACAACCATTTGAATGCATTGATTGCCAATTTAATATTCCTTAATATAAACATATGACTTTATAGAAAATTACAAACATACCTACAAGATACACGCAAAAATTTTTGATTAGTGGCTATTTTAAGTGAATTATTTGCTCGTATTAAAAAGTTCACGGCACTTTAATAATCAATACAAATAAAGATCAACATGAATTAATGATGCGCGAGCGAAGCGAGCGCGAAATTTTTTGAAGCATTTTATAAATTATTAAAGCCTGGAAGGATTTTTGATAATGGCCAGGATTTCGGGGGGGGGGGGGGGGGGGGTTGAACCCTCCAAACCCCTCCCTGCCTACGGCCATGATCCAACTACTTTACCTCAAAGTTTTTGATTCAGATGAAGTAAAACTGTGGAAGATCCATTTAATATCCGGCTTAGGTTCACCCTTAGCTCCACATGGTAGTGACAATTTACCAGCAACCCGCGTTGACAAGTTGGTTTCTTTCGGGGGATCTATGCTCGCTGGAACTGAATAAATATTTACACATTCAATGCCACTGACACGCCTAGCGTGTCCTCACGAATCCTTATCGCCATGCTGCGTGCATGCCAGGCAAGAAGGTGGGCGTTTTTTAAACGGCTTTTCAATCGTCAACGAATTAACAGCTTTTCGTTATTACGTAAACCTGTCTGGCCATTCTTGCGCCCCCAGAGTCTACGCCCTGTGCCTGGGCACCGGTGGCACCGCCCTATTTACGGCACTGTTATTATAACATCATTGTACACAGTTTTTTTTACAATAAATAGGTATTTTCTGATTTCTCGCCCAGAGTCTGAGTCGGCAGATTAGGTTGGACCGTGGCGAATATCGGCGACTACCTTGGCCAACCCGGAGTGGGGCCTTTTATGCCAAACATTACCGCCTCCAACGTAGCCCCACAGATGGCAGCACTGGTTGGAAACGGACAATGATTTCTTACAAATATGAATAATATATGTTCACCTTATACGCACCTTATCTTATCACTTATAAACACTTATCCAGAACTTACTCTAAAACTAGTAAGTCCTGACAAGACTTATCTACCTAGTCTATGTGTAGATATAGGTACCTTAACATGCGTACACACGTACCTTTCCTAGCACTTTATATTGTAGCTTCTAGCCTTATACATAAGCATCTACCTCGCTACATGGATGATATAAACATACCTACAATAATGATGTTCTATCTCGATAATCATTATTAATATACCTATCATATTCATTAGCATGGCTCTAGCTTTCTCTCCGAAACCGACCCAGGGTCATATCATAAAAAAGCGGCTGCACGTGGCGTGTCCTAAGACAACGAGCTACAATGCTTTTTTCCACCCTTTGTACGGACAGATATTGTCTTTAAAATTTGTAACTGAAGACTGACAGCGCGGAAGTAATAAATTCACAGAGAAATAGTACATTATGGTACAAGTGTGTAATGTTGGTGATCTGAGGCCCCATTGAGACCTGAGCCGTTAGGTGAGGGTCTTAAGAGAGCCGAGAACGGTAATCATCAATACACACGTGTATCACACGACGTTTTTCAACACACTTGTGAAGAAAATAATACTAAAAAAACATTTTATTTTGTAGATAAAAAGTTTATCAGTTTTCCTATGCGCGCGCATCTTACAATGGCGATCGGCCATAGACTAAAAGAATGAGGTTTCTTTTTTTTGGCTTTACGCGGATAGCGTTTTAGCCACGTACAAAATGGGGAATTTCAAGTTTTCTTTATTACAGAAAAAACAAAATTTATATTTGAGTGAAAGTTTTATTTATTGAACACGTAAGTACAAGTTGAAATTATCTATTTAAATACGAAGTTGCATAAAATGAGCAAGCAATAGGTATCTACCTACATTCATTTATTTGTACTATTGAACACGATCTTTTTTGTATCGAAACTTTTTTAAGAACAAAGCAAATCAAAAATATAAACTCTATAACTCACTTGTGAATAATAGTAATGAAAAAGTCACAGTTCGATTACAGGTGTCATTATGTACCTAATTGCGGTGAAATTAGAGCCAATTTATGAGCAAGTGTGTTGAAAAATATATTACACGAGCTAGACATTTACCAAACTATAAATTTCTTGGTTGTCCTACTGTGATTTTGTTCTACTTGACAAATGACTCTAAAATAACAACCCTGAGACCTGGAGAAAGTCATGCACATGTCGTACTTTAAACAAAAGCATTAAGGCACCAAGACTTGCTCAAATAATGCAACGTAATGACAATAGGCTGTAAACACTGTTCGTTTGCCAACATTTTTCTTGATTAGAAAAGTAGATAGGTAGATTTATCTGAGAAGGTCACTGATGTCACCGGTTACTCACTAAGATCACTAAGGTTTTCTGTGGTCTGGCGATGAACTTTATGACGATTCAAATTGATAGTTAAGAAGTTTTACCTGGCGGAGGTGTATAAACTTCTACTGGAGTAGGTGCATCCCTGGTTATAGTAGTGCTTGATTTTGGATCGTAGCCGATGATCTGTAAAAAGTATATGTATCTAATAACAATAAAAATTGGACTGTCTGGAAAACAACGGTTGATTTTTTATTTTATTTTTTCTTAATGCAGTAATAGATTCGCATTTGACCGCCAACTCGCTCGACGTTAAGTCACGTTGCGATCTACGATGGAGCGCTAAGAAACCAATTTGCTCGTGATTTAAAGAAACCCAGATTATATCTATCCCGGAAGACGCACTCACAAGGCGAATTCCACATTTTAGAAGTACGCATAATGGAACGTGAAATTTTATTAAATAAATGGATTGATATTTATCGCTTTTTAAAACTTCAGGGCCAAATAACTGAAAAATTACTGAAGAAAAGGGGAAATTCATTAACGTTTCACTAGAGGTAGAATCAGCTGGATTTGGTTATTATTAAAATGGAATTTTGTGTACTTGTGCAATATTAATGTCTCGGAATTACCGTTTACATACGTTTGACATATTTTAAAAACCGGACAAGTGCGAGTCAGACTCGCCCACCGAGGGTTCCGTACAAACTAGTAGATAAAAGGGGGAAATCACTTCATAAACCGAAAAATATACATCGTAAATATATTTAAAAACCTGTTTTAGCTTATGCTACTGAAGCTATTTCATATGATAACGCACATGATACGGTTAATTCACAATTTGGACCTTCATTATTTGCATAAAGACACTATTTTTTTGTGATTTAATTAAAAATGACCAGTTTTCGGATTTTTTCCTATATGTGTACACAATGCTTCTTGCCAAATTTCATTGTTCCAGGTCCACGGAAAGTACCCCATAGGTTTTGAATCCCTTGTGAGTGCCGAAATGTGCGTTTTTTACGATATATTCGGCTGTAACTTTTTTTTACGAAAACATAAAAACTTTATTTTTCTTTCTGCAGCAAGATACTATGGATCTGCGATAATTTCAACTCGATACCTTCACGCGTTCCCGAGATAAAGGTCTTAACACCCGACGTACGGACAGACGGACAGACGGACAACAAAGTGATCCTATAAGGGTTCCGTTTTTTCCTTTTACAGACAGACACAGACAGACACGTCAAACATATAACACCCCGTCGTTTTTATGTCGGGGGTTAAAATAGTCTAAAAGTCCTAGTGCGCGCCTATATAGGTACGCATATTTCAAATGTCTCTTGCGTACATGAGCCTTATTGAGAACCTATTTTATTCAAGTCAGTTTAAAACATACTGACCGCTATTTTGAACATGGTCTTTGGCGGATAAAACGCCGGCGTCGAGTAGAACTTTTCATCTTTATTTATTAGTTCCAAGGGCAACTGCATCTTCATATTGTTGTCCATGTCCAGGATTGCCACTGTATGTAGTTTGATATCTCCTTCGTTAAGCCTGATCGAGAGATGTGATTTTCCTGTAAAATTAAAAGAACTAATTATAAAAACAAATTACATATTGGCGTTGCACCTAATTTCCCTCAAAAAATATCAATAAATCATAACTTATATTGTAAAAATGAAAGTAACTGAATCGATCGCGATGAAAATACATATAGTCTGATACGGAGGTAGAACACATACCACAGACAGAGTGAGTTGAAAACCTTGGAGACATGGACATGGGTTACAATAAAAGACGATTTTAAAATCTGAGCTAACATTTGAAAAGACGTCTAATAAGTGAAACTTTATAAACCAGGCTACTAAAACTTTATAAGCTTTCTGAGATAATGAAACGGAAACTTATTGAACCGAACCCAATATTTTTCGGGCTAGAGAAACTTACGATTAATCAACTCATAGAATCAAAAATGTATGTCAAGTAATACATCTGGAACCAAACATTTTCTTCAAATCGATTCGTATAATAAATAAGATCCATATTTTGGATCTTAAATAAATCCACCTTATACTAAATAAATAAATCCACCTTATACTTATACCACGCGGCTGTTTTAACATGTGTTCTACGTGTACAAAGTCGAAAATACCATCTAGTAAGCCCATAAGTTGCTAATAGAAGAGACGATGATACACGTGCAGGAAGACGCTTGATGCAAGCCGCTTCCAAACAGTCTATTTGAGAATCCACGAAGGAGGCCTATATCAATCTGTGGATTTCTTATGACTGAGACGGATTGACCGAGTGAGCATTTCATTCGTTTGTACGTGATTAATATATTTCAACCAATCTTGACGACACTTGGAATATGGGTTTCAATAATAGACTATTTTCGTTGGGAATTGTTGATGAATTGAGTATTTCCCCCAAAAAGGGAGAAAATTTGCTACGAAGCCATTTACTAATCGATTTTAATAATGTTTACTAAAATGTTTAGTATTTAATTTTAAATTTAAGAGCATACTCAGTTAAGAAGTTGTCGAGATAAAAAGTTATAAAATCTCGATTGAAAAGAAAAGAAATTCGCTGCAAGGCCGTTGTTGGCCGATTTTGATATATTCATCATCATCATCTCAGCCATAAGAAGTTCACTGCTGGACATAGGCCGGGAAGCCTATGTCTTACGGGAGGTCTTTTTGGAAATCCATGGGGGACCATGGATTTCCAAAAAGACGGATTGGAAGCGGCTTGCATCCAGCATCTTCCCGCCACTTGTATGAGGTCATCTGTCCACCTCGTGGCTGGTCTTCCTACGCTGCGCTTGCCGGTACGTGGTCTCCACTCGAGAACCTTTCATCCATCGGCCATCAGTTTGATATATTAGATATAAGCAATTATATTCTAACACTTACAGGATTTTGTGCTCATGAGGTATACTGTTCGTAAAAGTACCTATATTTACCTGATGTAGGCATAGCGCTTGTGTCTACCAACGATGGCAGCTCGTAAGCAGAGAACCCGTGTTGGAAATCAATGCCAGATTTAGCTGAGATGACGGCCTGGGTTTCCTCCTTGGTGTTCAGTTCGACTGTGTGGACACCAGGGTTAGTCACATCTATTGAGTAAACCTGTATAAAAAAGGATGTAATTAGTTACACATCATCAACAAGTATGTACATGGGCGTATATAAGGGGGGGGTCCAGGGGGTCCGGACCCCCCCATGGCATTGGCCGAAAAAAAAAAAAAAAGTGCTAAGTATCATAATGCCGGATTATCGCGGATGGCACGAATGTTACAAAATATAGATAAACATCTGATGCGCGGTTGTCATAACGACAGTTTTGCTAGAGATGCAGTATGACCTTAGTCCATCCTTTGCCCGCGCATACTACAAACGCGCATAACAAATCGAAACTATATATTTTTACTAGACTGCATAAGAAGGAGGGTAATGTTTTTCGAGTGTATGTATGTTTGTATGATTCTTTAAGACAGCCTATAGCCTGAACGGCTTGTCCGATATTGATGTGCGAGGTGTCATTAGATTTGTCTTCGCTTCCAGAATGTCACAGGCTATAATTTTTGTAATAATAATAATACATCTCTTGCGAAAATAAAAAACGTTTCTAACGATCTATTTCGTAATAAACAAGTGTTTTTTTTTTAATTATTCTACAGAATGCGCATTTGTAATCTTTTACAGTGATTTTACGCATTTTTATTCTTACAAAAAACATACTTAATTTGCTTCGAAGACGCAAATAATTAATTATTTGTTTAATTAAGTATGTTTTTAAGCATTAATAATTATGCTTCAAAATTTTTCGCGCTCCCTTCGCTCGCGTATTGCCACATTTTAAAGATTTGAAATTACTGAATATACTCATAAAAAAACGTCCATCCTAAATCTAGAATATAACATCGTTAAACATCAGGCGAGTTGGCGATCAGTCGTTGATCTATCTTATGTAAACAAAAACACAAATATTCCACAAATATTTCAATTCGATCCAAGCCAATTTTATATAAAAAATATTTTTCTGCTGTTTTTCTTAACATGCTTTGCTAATACAAGCAAATAATTCACCAAAAAATAATCACTAACCAAAAATTATTTTCCACCCGCAACCGCATAGGTTTGTTTGTAATTTTCTATAAAGTCATATGTTTAAATTTAGGAATAATAAACTGGCAATCAATGCATTCAAATGGTTGTATATATAATTTTTGATTTGTAAAAGTCACTCTTATTCAGTTGGGTATTCCATTTTTTCTTTTAACACATTAATATACTTGGTTGGTTCATCTGGGCCACAAACACCTAGGCTTGCTAACACGATCAATGAATCAAATTTCTTCCAAGATTTCATTTTAAAAACCTTAAAAAATTTCGCGCATTATTACTATTTTGCCATATAAGTACTGTGGGCTCACTAATACGAGAAATAAATCATGTTACTATAAAAACACTACAACAATTTTCGCGCTCGCTTCGCTCGCGCATACTTATTAGCTATGTTTTATTTACTTGAGTCATGCAAATGTTGAGCGCTCGTTAAAACGAATTAAAACGGGTGAAATCATATCTAGTATAATATGAATTAATAATGTTCCGACGTTACATAAACACTTTATTTACAGTTATACGTTTGTCCGTAGCTTAATTTTCGTGTATTTTAATGGTTATAACTAAGATTGACATTTAGAAACTAGTACTCGTCTGCGTATAGTCTGCGCAAATAAAGAGGTAAATTTTTGTACCCGTGGACCCCCCCCATGAGAAAGTTATAGCTACGCCCATGAGTATGTATATATTTAAAGAAATACTCGACAAAACACCCGACTGCATAAAATAATGCTTTGATTGCTAATTTACACTTCCTCAGTCGAGTGAAAAAATCACTCATCAATTTATATCCACCATATATGTATATTCTGCCAACCCGCACTTGGCCAGCGTGGCAGACTATGGTCTAACCCTTCTCATAATGAGAAGATGGCCCGCGCCCAGCAGTGGGACAGTTTGTATAAACAGGGCTGACAAAAAAAATATATATGTATATTAAGCCATTGTTAAATTATGATACAAACAAACCATTTCTTTAACAAAACATGTAGAAAGAATTTGAAAAGAATTATGTATCAAAACCGTATTAATTTTTCTTTACTCTAAAGCGCGTCAAAAGAACTATTTTATGTACTAGTACATGAATATTGTTTTCTTATCAATAATACTAATTGCACACTACATTTATCAGGGCATACAAAAATAATATATACACCCATAAAAAAAAATGCGAGTTATAAAAGCGTTTAGACCTCCTGTGACAAAAATGGTGCTGGCAAAATGAAGTCACCTCAAAAAGTAGGCTAGATTTGATTTGAATTGCTACACAACACAAATGCGGATATTTATCAAAAGTAGGTATATTGAATAATTATTTTATATGTGTATGTAAGAAAAAGGTGATGCATGCAACTCGCTTGCATGCATTATCTCAGCAGAGGAGACCTAACTATAATTTTGATATAACTTTATATAACTTTATATTTATATCTACACAATATTTTAATAGAAGTGTGTTTTGTGTAACGAGGCCATAATTAAAAATATTATAGCAAAATGTTTTTAGGTAAGTACGTTAATTATAACCAGTACGAGATATAATTATTATTTGAGTTCTAAGTCATTCCAGTGCCAGAAATTCTAATGAGAAGCTATGAGTGGGAAAGCGTTAAGTATACATTCACCTTTATTTGGTCCGTTTCGATAAGAATTTTCTTCCAGACATCGCTCCCATCGGGTCCTTTGATAGAGACAGAAGGATTATCCGCCTTGTCGGAGGCAAGGGACAGCGTTACTTCTCCCATAAGTGCATCAACGTTAAACTAGAAGAGATGAAAAACAAACATTATTTAATAAAAATGAGTAGTGCAACATAAAGTTAAAATAGGATATTTCAACAGATCCTTGCGATACCAAGAATTGAAACTTTGAAAATTTCAATAGAATTACAACAATACAACTAAGAAAATTACTAGTAACAATAGAAGGGTATATACCACCTTCTGGTTCAGTTAAGTGTCTCCTTTGAATTCCAAGATTTGTTTTATATTATATTAGCTATTGAGCTATGAAGATAGGAGATCGAAATCAGAAATGAAGAGATCCGTAGATGCGCAGCGTAGGAAGACCCACCACGAGATACACGTGGCGGGAAGATGCTGGATGGCAGCTGCTTCCAATCAGTCTTTTTGGAAGTTCGCGGAGAGGCCTATGTCCAGCAGTGGACTCCTAATAGCTGAGATGATGAAATTAGTTATAGGTAAGTATTACAATTTTGTTTAAAATAAATTAACTGCAATCCCGCAGCTCGTTAAGCGAATTGAAATCTGTAAACCATGACAGTTGAGGGTGTCCAAGTTAAAGTACAGTTATGAGCATGGCAAGTACTTAAATATTAAAGGATGTCTATAAATTCAGATATGAAACGACTTACTGTTATGTCATGTTTTCCTGGAGGCAGCTTCTTGTCAACCAAAGTCGTCCTTCTGCCCGTAACTGTCCTTTTTACATACTCCAAAACCTGTATAAAAGTATCCTTAATTTGAAGTAGGTTGCAAGTATTTAATATACAAGATACATAGTTAGTTGGTGGGAGACGAAGCGTTGATACCGCAATTTTCGCCAGTACATTATGCAATTTTCGTACAACAAAAGAAAGCTGTTTTATTCCCATACATATTAGCTAATTTCGATAATTCCTTTTTGTATGGTTGAAACCATGAGTTGTATGATTTGAAATTTTGTTTCTTTTGCTTCCGTACTAAGCGTGCGGGAGGCTATTCGTGAGGCTACGGGGTCTCTCTGTCTGTCCTACCCTTTACGGCTACATCTTTTGAAGACATTTTCTCACATAAGGTATCATTACGGGGAATTTATCAACAAATAATAATAATAAAAAAGTTAAAATATTAAAGATATTTTGTATTTTTCTTAATTTTTCAATGTAATTTTTCCTATTATATTTAACAAAATTGGTAAATGGACACCACGCACATCAAAATCAGCCATGTCTTTTAGGCTGTACGTGTATGTATGTGCATACAAACATACACTCAAAAAACATTATTTTAGGGTTTCGTACTTCAAAAGGAAAAAACGGAACCCTTATAGGACCACTTAGTTGTCCATCTGTCAAGACCTTGTAACACTCCTAGTTGACCTACCTACAGTTACAGCTAAGTAGGCAGTCTTTTAGGTTGTACGTGTATGTATGTGCATACAAACATACACTCAAAAAACATTATTTTAGGGTTACGTACTTCAAAAGGAAAAAACGGAACCCTTATAGGACCACTTAGTTGTCCATCTGTCAAGACCTTGTAACACTCCTAGTTGACCTACCTACAGTTACAGCTATGTAGGCAGATAAAGAAAACAGCTAAGAGGTTAACAAAATTATATTGGTAGATATAAACTCTAAACAAGACAAGGTAATATAAAATAAAATAGGAAAATTAACAAGTAAGTTGAGTGAATTTAAATGGAAAGAGAGGGTCGTGTTCGCTTAACAAACGTGTACCGAAATGCGTTATACAACCGTGACGACACACTGGCCTTGTATTTGCTGTGCAGCAGGTGGCAGTCTTGCGTCCCCAGGCGGCGTCAACGGATGTTGTCCAGAGTCACGGAGTTAACAGCGGAAGTGTCCACGGAAGAGGTCAGCGTCCGTTTCGTCACTGATATGACCGATGTCCACTTCGTCACACACGTGACCGTTCCACTTCGTCACACAGCTGATCGTTCCACTTCGTCACGGAAGTGGCTGAAAGGTGTCGTTTGCAGAGTAGGTGAAGTGACTAGGTGGTAGCCAATATGATAGTAGGTGGACCCTGGAATTTCATATTTGGGCGTCTTAGAACTTGCCGATTTTCGTTGTTTGACTGCTACACTCTTTTAAGTTGCATGAAGCGAAGAAAAGCAGTGATGTCGAATGCAATGAATAGAATCTGAGATGAGGCAGTCAAACATAAAGTGATACAATAGTGAACATAAAGTTTCGTTCATTTATAACAAAATATTAGAATAGAAGTGCCAAAGATTATGTACTTAATTACTTATACAAATCATACAAAGCAGAAAGGTAAAAATAGTAACACTGATATTATTTAGTTGCACAAAACAAAAGAAAAGATTATTAACTAAAATTATCTTGGTACATCTAAATAAAATTATTGAATGTGGGTAATCGAGCGTAACTTTTTCATAGTGTTTATTATCACAAAATAGTAATTAAAATTGCATGCATTAATCTAGGCATAATAGGCAAGGCAGTAACATGATTTAATATAGGAAAAGAATATATGATGTGATTATAGTGATGGGGAAACAAAATAGCGTATAAGCAATGAATATAATGTAGATATACTCACGTCTCGGTACAAGTCACTCATAAACAGTTGTAACACTCACCCAAGTAGGGGTAATACACTGAATTTAATAATTATTAGTTCAAAAAAATGAAAGTAAAAAGGAATGAGCTGAAGACGTAAAATATTCAAAGTGAACGGTAAACATCCACTCCTCGATACCGCTAGATGTCGCATCTCAGTGCCTGGCACAGGGTAGTGCGGCGCGTCAAGTTAATCACGCACTTCACACCAATGTGTCTTCCGTTATTGGGATTAACGCGCGGCCTTATGTTGCGTTCACGCACAGAAAACTGAGTTCTACATATGCGATCTTAGTATTGTAAAATTTAATTGGTAGAAACTGAATAAGTAGATAATTTTAGTTAAGTGAAGTATTATATTTGATTTAATTAAAAAAGTATAAAGAGACTGTAACAAAACCGTTACAACCTGTATCTCGGGAACGCGTGAAGGTATCGAGTTAAAATTAAAACCATATACGCAGATCCATATTCTCTTGCTACTGAGAGAAATATCAAACTTCTCTGTAAAGGAACCAGATGGCTGATAAAATAAATATATACTTTTTTTTTTTGTAAACACTTATTATACATAGAAACACCCAGACATCCATGCCTATCACACAAATGTTTGATCTGGGTGGGGATCGTACCCACGACCTACAGCTCAGAAGGTAGTCGTACTACCTCTAAGCCATGAGGCCTGTCTAAGGCCTGTGTAATAAGATGGTACGACGTATCGGCAAGCGCACCGTAGGAGGACCACAAGTGGCGACCACCTCATACAAGTGGCGGGAAGACGCTGGATGCAAGCCGCTTCCAATCGGTCTTTTTGGAAATCCATGGGGGAGGCTTATGTCCAGCAGTGGACTTCTTATGGCTGAGATGATGATGAATAAGATGGTGATTATTTTTCGAACAAATGGCCTCTCTTTAATCACAATATTAAAAAAAATAACACTTCATTCACAATAAGAATTTTTCAATTGCAAGTAAATTTTTGTAATTTATTACCTATTGTTGCTTATGTCATACGAGCGCAATTTTTTGAGTTGAGTCGCGTAATTTGCACTGCATTCCTGTTTATGCCACACGGTGACTCAAAATGACTTGTCAATACCAATTTAATTTAGATTAATTTTTCATTTTCAGAATTAAGATTTATTTTTTATTGTTAATTTATTATTCATTTAGATGACGCAACCAAAAAACGCGATTACGCTCGTTTGGCTCCAGCTTGAGGGTGAATTTACCTTGCCTACTTCATTTTTCCTCAAATTAAATACTTGGCCATGGGTGGCCTCTGCCATTGAGTAGTAAACTTGATGTCCCGGTGCAGTAACTTGATTGTCACACACTCCCGTCAACACAAAAACAATCTGCAATGTGAAACAATAATGTATAATAAAATACTTATAACAAGGTGTGAACAAGAGGAGGTCTATACCCAGCAGTGGGACACGAGCAGATTAAATACACAGATAAAACTTATTGTACCCTATAAAGAAGATTAAGTCCATCTCGGACGGCTCGCCACCAATGCTAGGCTTGCGCCTACATTAAAAATTAAAATTATAGTTTAAATAACTGAAAAAACAGTCTTCAAATTACGCAATATGTATAACGGCTGTAGAAAAGTGAATAGCAAGTCGCGTATGTGCATACGCGACTGAATATTATTACTTTGTAATATAGACCTTTTTTTGTATTTGGATATCTTAAGTTTTGAATAAATTATTTATTATTATTATTACTTGCTATTCACTTTTCTACAGGCGTTTGGATTATATTTTACCAGTCATTTTGTTATAAAAACCAAAGTACTGCATCGATTTTGATAAAATGTATATGGGACCACCTCTGAAGTATGATCTAGCAAATACAAAAAGAATCATCAAAATCAATGCCCATTTTGGCTGAGTAATCTGGTGACAAACATACAAAAAAACATACAGACCGAATTGACAAACCTCCTTCTTTTTGGAAGTCGGTTAAAAAGAAAACGCATATTTTCTATATTTACCTGACTCTGTTTCAGCTGTGCTAATTCTTTCACCTCCGCAAACTCATTATAGTCTTTTGCCGCGGCATCCGTGAAAACGTAAATGAATGAGCGCTCTAAGCTCTCTTCCACACCTTTTCTGATACCTGACATAGCATATTCTGGACAGTCACGGCCATCGTGGACGCTAATAGTCGAGAGTGCATTCCTGAAGACTTCGCGGTCATTGGTGTTAGCGCGGACTACTACACCTGGACAGAAAGTAGTTTTTTTGACGTGATAACGTCTTATAAATCGATGAACGCCGGCTGCACGCACGAAAAAACATGACTTCTTGTCACGTTCCGCCTGAGCCGAGCGTGCAAGCGAGAGCGCGGAACAAGCGATAGAGAGGCACGATCGGCCTAAGCATTCGGCTTGTGACGCATCTATCATGACGTTATCGCGTAAAATTATCGTCCGTAAACCGACTTTACAGACAACCAATTTTTTTTTGACAGCAAGATAGATCTACGATTGACCATCAACTCGCCTGATGTTAAGCGATGGTGTGGCCGAGGATGGAGCTCGTCGATCTAGAAGATATCTGGCCTATTCATTCTATTCACTCTACCCTTGAAAATTCCAAGATTGTAGGTCTTAGTAAACATACACGGTGGCACAGAATTCCATTCCTGTGCAGTACGCATCAAAAATTTGGATCGATATCGCTGAGTACTTACGGATTTTTGCCATTTCAACGAGAATGGTACGTGGTAGTTCAATATTTAGATAATTATATTTTAAAAACTGAAGAAACCAATTTCTAAACACGGAATTTCACTTTCCAGTTTTTTCCAGTTAATTTGTTTGAAATACCAAACTACTCAACCGGTTTTGATAAAATTCCTATGGGACGAATCTGAAAGTAGATACTTTGAAATAAGTTTTTTTTTTTTTTCAAATAATAGGTTCATAATGGATCACAGCATTGTGTTGCGGACTCTGTCAGCCCTCTTAATGGCCAGTATGCTGCGTTCCATTGCTCTTTGGCACACCCCAAGTCTGTACTTTTGTGAATCGGTCAGGGACCAGGTCTGCGCACCGTAGGCTAGGACGGGCAAGATACATCTCGATGAGGTTAAGTACGCACTTTACGCTTCAGTGATATGGGATATGTAGCTACAATTTTTAAAGTACAATAATTTTATAGTTTAAAAAACTGAAACAACTGACTTCAAAGTAGGCTACTTCGTTACTTGTTATATTAAAAAGGATTAGGAATACATACAGTTAATATCATGCTCAGTCGGGTAATAATTAAACAAAACGCTCAATCGTCGAAGTAACTCTATTTTCACCTTATACACATTGCCGACACGTTTTTCTTTGCAATAAAAACGTGTCGGTGGAACTCTGCGATTCTAGAATCTGTCGCATTTCACTCAGGAATACAATGAAAATTTTTATTTTTAGATACATATTATTCAAAAAGTAATAAACCAATGTCTATAACATATTTATATATATATATATATATATATATATATATATATATGGGACCTACTTAGGAGATTTCTCTATATGCCAATTTAAGAAACATAAAAATTGATTCACGAATGACGGAGTAATCGGTGAACAAACATACAAAAAACCGGACAAGTGCGAGTCAGACTCGCCCACCGAGGGTTCCGTACAAACTAAATAAAAGGGGGAGATCCTATGTTTTTATATTTTCCTTCATAAACCGAAAAATATACATCGTAAAAATATTTAAAAACCTGTTTTAGCTTATGCTAATAAAGCCCTTTAATAAGATACCCCACATGATACGGTTAATTCACTTTAAAATTTGGACCCTCATTCCTTGCATAAAGACACTATTTTTTGTGATTAAATTAAAAATTTCCAGTTTTCGGATTTTTTATTTCTATGTGTACTCTAACACAATGCTTCTTGCCAAGTTTCATAGTTCTAGGTCAACGGGAAGTACCCCATAGGTTTTGATTCCCTTGTGAATGTCGAAATGTGCGTTTTTTACGACATAATCAGCTGTAACTTTTTTTTACCAAAACTGAGAAATTTTATTTTTCTTTCTGCAGCAAGATACTATGGATTTGCGTATATGGTTTTAATTTCAACTCGATACCTTCACGCGTTCCCGAGATAAAGGTCTTGGCACCCGGACAGACGGACAGACAGACAGACAGACGGACAACAAAGTGATCCTATAAGGATTCCGTTTTTTCCTTTTGAGGTACGGAACCCTAAAAAAAACATTCAGACCGAATTGATAACCTCCTTCTTTTTGGAAGTCGGTAAAAAAAAAGTAAACACTCACCTCTATCGCTGTCGCTAATATCATTAAATGTCACTAGTATAAAATTTTTGATTTGAGTCCCAGTGTTTCTTAAAACTGTGTCGAATATAGCATTAGCACCGAGTTTAACTTCGTCAATATCATCCTTCATAGAATACGTATCATCAATTACAAAAGTTAAACTACTTTTGTAATCATTATTGTCACTTGCAAATACGTTTGTAGATAATAATAAAATAAAAAGTGCTAGAAACGAGGGAAGTGCCATCATGGCAGACGTCTTAACTTTTTGGCGTCTAAAAGCGCTCTAAAACTATTTATTTATATTTCTGGTAGGTATTCTGCTTCAGCATAATATAATATATATATATATATATACGTTTTGTTCCTAAATTTTCCGCATACTTTCTATATTATTGCATAAATATTATAAATAAAGTTTAAAAATAAATCTTTAGATAAAAGCGAAATACCATTCACTGAATCATCGTCTCTTTTCCATCGTACAAGCTTTGCTTATTTTGGAGCGGTTTTTCCTCCAATATTTATTTATTGTAACATGAAATCTCAAAAATTACGAGGCTGAAATTTGGCATGTAAATTTCTCAAAGAGTGAATGGATTTGCTAAAAACAGTTTTTGTTAATTAGTCTAATTAAGGGGTCAAAATGGGTTGTAAAACAATTTATGAAAGTTCCGTGGTTTGATATAAGGGTTAGTAACTAAACTAAATGAAAACTAACTATATTTTTGCTACAAAAATGAATTGAGGTGGTCAAAAGAGGCTTGAAATTTTATATGAATCTTCCATGATTTTGGTGTTAGGAGCATGAAATAATAATATTCACGTTGAAGTCTTTCGAATTTTCATGAAATATTTTATTTCATACATATCTACAATAGGCGTTCGCTTGATCGCCAAGTCGCTTGAAAATCTGGCAATTTTGATGTTAAGGACATGAAGTGTATAATTTAGGTAAAATGTAAAATTAATGGTTGATGTAAAATTAAAATGAAAGAATGCTATTTCTAGATTTTTATTGCTAAAAATAAATTAAGGTACCTACTTCAAGGTTGAAAACTACTTATAAACCGTCTTACTTAAAGACGCATGACTTATCACTTTCTGTCAGACTGACATTGTCACGCGCGAAAACGGAACAAAACACTCTTTAACTAAAATGCGCTAGTTGTGTCACTTGTACCATCAATGGTACTACTGACAATAAGGCGCTTATTCAGCGTTTATAAGTAAGAAGGTTAATGTGTTTAACTGTAATTTACACTAGTAGGTAGTTCTACGAACAGTAGACCTCGCGAGAGAGCTTATTTGCAGCTCACCTTGGATTATCTGTACATAATACCTACCTACATAAATTTGGCTTCGGAGGCCGTATGGCCGTATTGAAAGATCAATTTAATTTGAATACACAATTAATACAAAAATAGGATATGTTTAGATGCCCTTAATAAAAAATACAATGTATATTCTTATAAAAACAAATAATAATTTTATAAATGGAGAAAACGTAAAATCAAGAAAATTATTCAGCGTTAAAATGCATCAAGCACATCCACGCGCCCTCACTGTTACACGCAATCTGAAGTTGGTTGTCATATCTCGACAACCACTTGACCAATTCTGCTAATTTTTTCCACAAGTTTTAATAATTTAGTACTTTACCGACCAACCAAATATCATTATAATCGGTTGGTATATAACGCCGCAATAAACTTCCCTCTTTTTATGGAAACCAGCCCTCTTATCAAAAATCGCCGACGACAAAAAATAATAATAATTTATAGAACCTATACACCAAGTTTCATCAAAATTGGTTCAAAATTACGCCCTGTACGCGAGTACGAACATACAAACAAACTGACAGACGAAGAAAATTTGGCTAGTTGATGAAGAGACGCTTCGCTCGCTCGTTCAACTACAATCACACAGAAGTGAAGTTTGTATGACAGCTAGGACGACTCCCTTGTTACGAAAACAAGTAGAACCAGTCAGTTTAGTTTAAGAATATTCATGCTAATTGCTATTAAGGATTACAAAATTATTGTTCACTCCTTTTGCTCAAAAAGTCCGTCATTGTAGCGTACTAGAGCGAGGAAAAAAATAGCATATTTTGCTCGAGGAGAAAAAGTATATTTTTTATTTTTTTATCTGTTACCAAAGAGCCTACATAAACGAAACAGTCTATTCAAAAGTAGAATAATCATAAATAAAGACTCGCCTTATTACTGTTTTATAAAAAATAAGAACATCATATTTTTGAAAATGGAACTAAAAACGGCGATCTCTTTGGAGTATATTTACATTATCTTTGCAAACATCTAGTTAAATATCCAGAATTGCACAAATTATACATTTTCATTTTTAATAAAATAAACTTTGAATTACATATTGTTTTGGATTATTTTCTCGCAATCGTAGTGAAAAGTTAGAGTGTAACACACGGCGCTAAAACCCATTGTAACTCGGTTTCTATGTACGGGCTCGCTAAAGCTCGGGTGTAAAAATCTACCTCGTTACAATGGGTATTTTAGCCTCTTGTATTACAATCTACTATTATTATTCTAGCTACACAACTGTTTTTTTTAAAGGAATAACCATCAGGATCATAATAATTTTATTAGTTTAAATAACCCTTATAACGAAATCTGGTAAAAACTGTAAAATCAAAATACGTAATTTTGTTTTAAGAATCTAACTACTCAACCGATTTTGATGATTTTTTGGCACCAATCTGAACGTAACAAATCAGAAGTAAGAAAAAACATTTCGCAAAAATATTTGTAATTGTTGTCTAGAAATTCCTAAATGTGCATTCTGGAGCACTTGAATGATTCTATAATTAATTTTATTCTGTAAATATAATGGAGTTCTCCCATATCTGCTTGTAACGAAGTTTCCTTATTATTTAATTCATAATACTCAGAAATAGAAATCATAATTGCATGCATTTGTATAAAATATTTCTAATTGAAAGGTAATCTGCCTATCTACGTAATATCAAGTCGGGTATGTCGGGTAGACAAGTGGCATTCTAGTTTTGTGAACGCAACTCTAGTGGATTTCTTGATTGATTAGTTGTTTTTTTGTGCTTGATGTTGACATCATGCTTGCACATTTGCGATTTCTTGGTCCATGGCTTCAGCGACGCCAATGTCCGTTTCGTGTGGATTTCTTGTACCAAGAGATTACGAATGATTTGTGTTGTTAGGTTGTAAGATGTTAATTGACAAATTCTAGTGATGTACTACTATGTATTCATTTCGATGATTACGTTAACGATTTCTTTTAGAAATTATCGATAATAATCTATACATATATGTACATACGACACTAACGGGTCAAAATCGGTACATTAAATATTTTTCAAAATTATTGATCAGATTCAATATTTACATTTACATTTAGCATTACTATCATTACAGAAGCCAAAATTGTAATTTTCAAAATGTTTGTTTGTCTGTCTGTCTGTACGGTGTATCCAATTATGAAGAAAACTCCTTGTCTGAACTTTATGACGCTTTATTATTACTTATAACACTGCACTGAGCGGTCTGACGCTAAGACCGCCTTTTTACTACCGAGTTACGCCGAGCCTACTTTTTCGAAGGGCCGCTCGCGCTCGTCCGCCCGCGATATATCCCCTCCCCGGAATTACAACATCACGCCATCATCCGGGGTAGCGTTCATTCTGTTCGATCACCGTTCTCCAGAGTATATAAATTAAGAAAATAGCAGTGCTGCCACTCCGCAACACTGTAAACACCGCACACCACATACAACAAATATTCAAATCATGACACAATGGACGCCGAAACTACTGGACGGAGTTGTACGTTTGGCAGTATTATTATTTATACTATGTATGTATATTTTTTATTGAGAAAAATTTTACAGTCCCTGTGGGATATACTAAACAATAATAACATTATCGATTAATCGCGTTTTATGCGGCATGTACTGGTACGATTTAAAGTTCATAGATAAAATATAAATAATTAACATATTATATTACTTACAAATGCGAAAATCAATTAAAATATAAAATAAAAATATGAATGTTCATTTGCATATTTGCATGCTTTTTTGTTCAAAAGAGGTAATGCTTTTTATAGCCTTCTGCGCACTAATTACCCACCGCACAGGTGCCCACCGCTTCCAATACAATAACGCGTTCAGCCCCCGTATTCTGAACCCATTCGGTTTCGGAATCGATTCGATTTGTATATCTCCGTCTCTGTCATTCTCTATGGAAATTATAGAGACGGAGATAATAGAGAATGACAGAGACGGAGATATACAAATCGAATCGATTCCGAAACCGAATGGGTTCAGAATACGGTCAGAATGCGAGGTGTCGTTAGATTTGTCTTTAGGTACTTTCCAATGTCATAAGCAATTTTTTTTGTAATAACATCTCTCGCAAAAAATATGCGTTTTTTCGTAACCTTCAACCAACTATTTCGTAATACACAAATGATTTAACTAGAATTACTCTAAAGAATGCGCATTTATAGTCTTTTTTAGCAATTTTACGCATACCTTCTCACAAAAAAGGTACACTCAACAGCGTATCAAGCGTAACAAAATAGTAATGTGGACTGTAAAAACTGATCTGCAATCTGGTATTTTGTTTTTCTTTTAATTTAAATATTTGTTGAAAACTATAGTCGGAGATTTTGGCTTAAAAATAGATGTTAGTAACCCTTTTGTTTAAATTACATGTGTTATAGTTATATGTACCTATGTTTTGTGTATACCTAGAATACAAAAATGTTCTAAGTTCAGTATGAGGATTATTCTGAACCTGGAATACTCTTAGTAACTCATTACCATTTAATATAACCATGTAGATAGGTTTATTTTATTGTTTTAGGTATATAGAACCCAAAAACATCCTAAGTTCAGAATGAGAATTATTCTGAACATGGAATACTCTTAGTAACTCATTACCATTTAATATAAATATGTAAATAGGTAAATTTTAGGGATGTTTACAAATAAAGATACATCCAAAATATAAAGTAGGAAAACATTCAAAAAGCTTGAAGCATTCAAGTAAATATAAATATGTATTTACCTGTATAACGTATAGTGCATCAAGCTTTCAAAACGTATACCTATTTTTTATTTAAGTTGTATCTTATATTAGTGAAATTAATTAAATAAATTACCTAACTAGATAGGTACATCTATATTAAATGGTAATGAGTTACCAAGAGATAATTATTATGAACCTAGAATTCTTACACCTTATGTCACTGGAATTTATTTTTCATTACTCTGAGTAGTTCTGAAGTTGCCTGAGGAGCGGGCTGAAAGTAATACTTTCAGCCCTAGGGAGAATCGCTTTCAACTGCCAGCTGTCAAATAAAAAAAAACTAGTTCTATTTCACGTTTCTATTGAGCCTTATCCAACTTTCTTTAAAACCACTCAATCACAGCGCGATGTAAAATTGAAATAACATAAAGATAAGTATTGATTAAAGAATATATATTTTATAAACTTTAAATAAAATTCTCTTACCAAAGTGTCTTATCTATGTAAAATAAAATTTACTAATTTTTTCTGTAGCTAATTCGTGTTTTTATTTTAACTTTCCTTGTATTCGTAATGAAAAGCACAGTGTTTACCTCGGGTTAAAGACTTATTTAGTCCCTGGAACTATTGGCGCCCTCACTTCGTTCGTGCGCCAAACCCCGTCTCGGGACTAAATAAGTTACTTTCACCCCTAGGGTAACAATGTACTATTTCACTTTTTAATTATTTTCAAAAACTTATCTACTCGTCGCGTCGATTGATAACGCAAAATACCTGTATTTCATGTTACCAAAATACTGATAATATGAGTATTTTGGTAACGTGAAATACTGGTATTTTTGTTTATATTATATGACATATCTATTCTAGCCCAACGCAATAAGCATTGCCATCCAACGTGGCAATGCTGGGAGCATGCTGGGTACAAGAGCAACTGTTAGTGGGTTTTAGCAATTGGATTACCTTTAAACCTTTATCGGTGTGGTCTATTTGTTTTTTGTATATTATTTTAGTTAAGTATGTGAAAGATGATATTCGTGTGAAAAGTCCGAGTATAGAGATGGCGTCTGATAGAGTGAAGTGGCGAAAAGAAACGTGCTGTGCCGACCCCACCTAGTGGTAAAAGGGCAAGAAAATGATGATTTTAGTTAGTTAAGTATGTGTAGTTTGTGTATTGTTTTGTTGTAGTTAGTAAAAATACTTGCCATTATAAAAAAAGACATAATCTTGTACTAAAAATATTGTTTTATTTTTAATTTATTCATTTGATAACTTTGAGCTCTCCTAATAGAAATTTGAGTTTTTAGTAAGTGACGGTTTGATCCTTAACGTGCAATATCTTTGTTATGTGCCTAGAAAGTAAACTCCGGCTTGCTTCCAACGGAGGCCCGGTATTCAGAACTTATTCTGATTCGGAATCTATATCTCCGTCTCTGCCATTTCCATAGAGAATGACAGAGACGGCGATATAGATTTCGAATCGATTCCAAATCCGAATGATTTCTGAATAACCCTACTGATGGTGTAAGAGAATGACTTGTCTAAATCGCTGACCGATGTGTAGTTGCCGGAGTCACTCGTATGTTTAGCCAGAATTAGCCTTCCTGACTTTGTGAACGTTCCGTCCTGAAAATAAGTTATTCCTTTTTTATTGAATTTATATTTTAAAAATACATAAATACATGTCGCAATTTACGCCAGGTTCCATTGCGCTATTACATCGCAGTAATTAATAATAAAACCGGCCAAGTGCGTGTTAGGCTTCGCGCTAAGTAGGTTTCTGTATTTGGACATCACAATTTATTTTAACTCAAACATACAGCAACAGGATTTTGTATTTGATACTGTGATTTGTGAATATAGGTACGAGTTAATTTTGTTTGTTTATTTGGCAAAAAATTATCACTTTAAATTTAATATTTTGCAAATGGACCCTTAAATTGAAAAATGGTTATAGACATTGACGTAGACATACATTTTATTGTAGTAAAAACATAAAACGGAAAGAAACAAATAATACAAAAACACTTGAACCCTTCCGCCGGTTATCGTACACCTTCATTATTTTTAGATTATTAGGGTTCCGTACCCAAAGGGTAAAAACGGGACCCTATTACTAAGACTTCGCTGTCTGTCTGTCTGTCTGTCTGTCTGTCTGTCTGTCTCCAGGCTGTATCTCATAAACCGTGATAGCTAGAAAGCTGAAATTTTCACAAATGATGTATTTCCGTTGCCGCTATAACAACAAATACTAAAAATTAAAAAAAATTAAATATTAAGGGGGGTCCCCATACAATAAACGTGTTTTTTTCGTATTTTTTTGCTCAATATTAAAAACGGTAACAGGTAGACGCTTCAAATTTTCACAGAATACTTACTTGTATATTACCTTTCAAAATAAATAATTAAATAACTATAAAATAAATATTAAAGGGGGGCTCCCATACAACAAACGTAATTTTTAAGCAATTTTTACTCGATCTTAATTAACAGGTAGAAACTTGAATATTTGTATGTAAATATTTAGAAATATATTAACTATAAAAATAAATACCTAATCTAATACATAAAAACTCACAAAATGAAAATAATCCGTGCATCTAAACGCGGTGCGAGCGCCGCGCCGCGGTGTGGTGGTGGCGCGAACGCGCGGGTAGCGGGGGAGGTAACATCACGGAGCGAGCCATAGCCGCGCGTATTCGCGCGAACGTCGTCATGCTGCCCGGATGTGTATCGAAAACCTACCTATAAGTTTGCAATTTACTACTTGGAATTTCGTTGATTTCTCGTTATTTTATAAACAGAACTAAACTTTGTAGTATTATAGATAATAGTACGGAACCCTTCGTGCGCGAGTCCGACTCGCACTTGGCCGATTATCTATAATATCTATATCCATCGATATTCCACACGATAGACTAGACGAGAAAAAATAATTCATCCCGTATGGGAGGTACATTATTATTATAATTTTTTTCGAAATTTTATTCTACAACTTTATTGGCGTGAATAATATGTAAATTTACCTATGCCAAATTACAGTTTTTTTGTACTAATAGTCTTTGGGAAAAACCCACGAAAAGACAGATAGACGGACATGGCGAAATAATACCTAAGGGTTTCTTGTTTACTACGAAACCCTAAAAACGATTTGACAAACTTAGCAGCCTGGTTGCTTATAATTCTGTATAATCGTTATTATCATCATCACAGCAACTAGAAAACCTGTGTAGAAAATATCCTCCCCCATGGATTTTTGGTAGCAAGCTACAACCAACGTCATTCGCCATACTCGTCTTTCCACCCTTTATATATTGGTCTATGGTAATAAGTATAATATTTCTACCTTATACTGACGTAGTTTGCTGATAGGTTAAGTAGCGTGGCACAATAATTGATCTTCTTTGCCTAGTCGGTTGATCTGCAATCGAATTACATTTTCCATTACATAGGTACATAAAATTACGCCGATTTTCCCTTATAGTGTAGGCAGAGCATTAGAGAACATGACGCTGTTTGTCAACATTTGACCTTAGATGATTAGATCACTACTAGAAAGAGACAGAGAGAGAGAGAGAGAGAGAGAGAGAGAGAGAGAGACACAGAGAGACTATATATAGGTATATATATATATATGTATGCATGAATGTATGTATGTTTCTATATGACAGCCTACAACCTAAACGGTTTGACCGATTTTGATGAGCGAGGTGTCGTTAGATTTGTCTTCACTTCCAGAGTATCATATGCCATATTTTTCGTAATAATAATAATACATTTTTAAATAAAAACTACGGGTCACTCACGTCTGTTTTGAGCCGAAATATCCGACTATAGTAGTCGTAGTTTTTATTTAAAAATGTGTGAAAACCACGTTACTTTCCATAGTAAAATAATAATACATCTCTCGCAAAAAATAAAAAAACGTTTTTTCGTAACCTCCAACGAATTTTTTCGTAATAAACAAGTGATTTTACTAGAATTATTCTAGGAATATTTCTATTTCTATTTTATTATAATAGAAGGAATGCGCATTTATAATCTTTTACAGCGATGTTACGCATACTTTCTCATAAAAAACGTACACTCTACAGCATATTCAAGCGTTGCGAAATCGTTAGTAATATTGCAAAAACTGCTTTTCTGCAGTCAGGTATTTTGTTTTTCTTTTAACATAGATACGCTTGTTACTATTTTATTATCAACACTATAATACTCGCCGTGATTTCGTACACGGTGCAGTACAATTATAGTTTAAAGAAAAAAAACTGAAAAACCTGACTTCAAAATACGCAATATGTGTAACGCCTGTAGAAAAGTGAATAGTAAGTCGCGTATATGCGTACATACGTGACTTGCTATTCACTTTTCTACAGGTGTTTGTATTATACTTTATCAGTTATTTTGTTATAAAAACCAAAGTACTACATCAATTTTGCTGAAATTTATATGGAACTACTTCTGAAGTATATCTACCAAATGCAAAAAGAATCATCAAAATCAATGCAGAATTGACTGAGTAATCGGTGAACAAACATACAAAAAAAAAACATACAGATTGAATTGATAACCTCCTTCTTTTTGGAAGTCGGTTAAAAATCTTACCTGACACTGTCAGGCTAGTTATGAAACTCACCAAAGGCTTGATTGACACTGTAATCAAACCTTTGTGAATAATATGGTTCATCATCATCATCTCAGCCATAAGAAGTCCACTGCTGGACATAGGCCTCCCCCATGGATTTCCGAATAGACGGATTGGAAGCGGCTTGCATCCAGCGTCTTCCCGCTACTTGTATGAGGTCATCTGTCCATGTCGTGGCTGGTCTTCCTACGCTGCGCTTGCCGGTACGTGGTCTCCACTCGAGAAACTTTCGGCCCCATCGGCCATCAGTTCTACGTGCTATGTGCCCTGCCCACTGCCACTTCAACTTGCTAATCCGCTGTGCTATATCGGTGACTTTTTTACGTCTACGTATCTCTTCATTTCTGATTCGATCCCGTAGAGAGACTCCGAGCATAGCCCTCTCCATAGCTCGTTGCGTGACCTTGAGCTTCCTTATGGCCCATAGTTAGGGACCACGTTTCAGTGCCGTAAGTCATCACTGGTAACACACACTGGCTGTAAACTTTTGACTTGAGGGACTGGGGAATATTGGACGAGAAGACGCTTTTAAGTTTCCCGAACGCTGCCCAGCCGAGTTGGATACGACGATTGACCTCCCTCGTAAAGTTGGACCTGCCTAATCGGACCGTTAGTCATAGGTAGGCGTATTCTTCGTAGTAGAATAATATGGTTACCGAGTTGAAATAGAAAATAAATGTGAAATGTAACAGTTGTTCGGTCAAATGTGAGTTAAGGCATCATAAACTCGTGTAAAGTTAAACATCTGGAATCAGACAGTTTAATAACATACATTCGGCCAAATAAGATTCGATCGAAAATATTTTCATTTATATCACAGATATCACAGATTATTGTACCACAATAGTGCTGTGTGTTAACTTACTTGGAGGCGTAGTTGTAATTTCCACTTTTTTAGAGTAAGATCCAAGTGAATTTCTCGCTGTACATCCGTACGACATATTCTCTTGTACTTTTTCTATACTGAGTACGCTTATATACTCGTAGGGTAGTATATACGGAGATACCTAAAATAAACTCGTATTTTGTAGATAAATATATACTAAAATGAAAATTTGATAACTTGAAAGATATACAATCCTATATTCGATTTCAATCGGATTTTAATTTCTCAACCAATAGTACAATGCTAGAAATTAAAGTCCGACTACTCTACTAATACTCTGGGTGCCTTATTTATTATATTTATAAGTTCATTTGAACACGGCACTTGTAATATAATTTATTGATTCATGAAGTTTATATCCTCTATTGGATGTCATGTTAATTTTAATGTGACGGCTCTTCGCTTTTAACCAGCCATTTATCACAGTATTAGGAGTATACATATATATATATATCTTGAATCTATCTTTTCTCACATAACTTCTCTCTACTAATATATACTCTTAATACTAAAAACTAAAATATTATTGGGTAAAAATATATTCAATATATTTGAGTGTTTTACACACTTAAATATCTACTTTATAGACAGTTCAAAAATTACACTCACTTAACGGCACTTGAACCTGCATATTCCGATCTGTACTTGGGAGCCTATAAAATTTTGACCACAGAAGTGTCACGTGGGGTGTTAGAAGCTTTCATAAATTTTGCACGCTTGAAGCGTGTGTTACGGGTAGCGCCACCAACGCTTAATTGATTTAAGAAAAATAAACATTGAAAGTTTCGACCACCCTACCACTTTCGTGGCCAAAATGGTAAAGGTTCATATGTACAGAACGGAATATGCGGGTTCTAGTCCCGTCGGATGTCTGTAATTTTTGAACTGTCTAGAAATTTGCGTAAAAACATGTTGAAACACTTACTTGTCCCGGAACAACAGTGCCTTTTTGTATATTCTTCCAAACGACAGTCGGTTGTGGATATCCTGTCACTTTACAGACTACTTGCAGTGGTTCGTCATATTTTGCTTCTATAAGGTTGGGAATATAAATTGATGGAACTCTTTCATCTATCTTCTGATCTGGAAAAATATTATACATAAGCTGCCTTACCGAAAAACGTTACTTAACTTTAAGCAATGCTTAACATATTTTGTCAACTTTTGGCTGAAACGTAATGACAGTTGCGGAAAGAAGACACAGAACTTAAGACGTTGGTTAAAGTTAAGTAACGTTTTTCGGCAAGGCAGAAGGAATATAAGCCTTCTGCTAAGAAATATATAGTATGCTTCAATTTTTTTATACAAAACGTGTATACAGGCTATTAAAAAAAAAATTGTATAATTGTTAAATTATTACAAAAAAAGCTTTTGATACTTGGAAGATAAAGATAAATCTAACGAATGCTTGCACATCAGAATCATTCAAACTGTTTAGGCTTGAAAAGTAAAACAATTGAACTACTTTTATTACCGTCAATTGCAAATACGTTTGTAGATAATATTAAAATATAAAGTGCTATAAAAGAGTGCAGCGCCATCGTGGGACAAGTCGTAACTGTTTGACGTCTAGAAGCACTTTGATATGATATCTGTAGCTATTCTGGTACAACATAATATTTATATACACTTCGTACATACGTATGCATTCGCCGCATATCATTCAGATTATTGCAGTATTATAAATAAAACTGGGAAACAATAAAAAAAAAATACCGACTGCGTAAGGAGGAGAAGGAGGGTTATGTTTTTCGAGTGTATGTAAGTTTGTATGTATGTATGTATGTGGGTATGTATGTATGTATGTGGGTATGTATGTACGTATGTGGTTATGTATGTATGTATGTGGGTATGTATGTATGTATGTATGTGGGTATGTATTATAAAGAAAACTCCTTGTCTGAACTTTATGACGCTTTATTATTACTTATAACACTGCACTTATTTCACTGCACTGAGCGGTCTGACGCTAAGACCGCCTTTTTGCTACCGAGTTCCGCCGCGACTACTTTTTCGAAGGGCCGCTCGCGCTCGTCCGCCCGCGATATATCCCCTCCCCGGAATTACAACATCACGCCATCATCCGGGGTAGCGTTCATTCTGTTCGATCACCGTTCTCCAGAGTATATAAATTAAGAAAATAGCAGTGCTGCTACTCCGCAACACTGAAAACACCGCACACCACATACAACAAATATTCAAATCATGACACTCGGCCATCCGCTTTTGTGCAACGTCCCGATGCACAACAACTCTCTAAAAGCAAGTCTGATTAATCATATCTAACCCTTTGGACTCCTTAAAGATTTGCTGCAAAATAAAATAGTTAAACAGTAATTATTATGTTAATTTTATAAAACTACTTATGGCACACTAAACTTTGTAGTATACGTTGTCGTAACTAGTTATTATTGTAGATACAAGTAATCATGACACTCGGATTCGTTTTTAAATATGACAATTATTTTATGTTTATTCTAGCTGGTCTGGGAACCGGAGGCTTCCTATTCGTGTGTAAATGTACACTATGCAGATAAATCATTGTTGTACAAATATGTTATACGGATCGAGTATATATTCTGGTATTTCCAGAGGTTTGGTATATAATTAAAAAAAGTACATAAAAACTTATTCAATTCGCATTATTAATTTACTGTCGGTTACTCAATTACTTCCTCCTCTGGCTTAGTGATTGCGAACGGCAGCATCATTATATAAATGTCCCAATGTTGTTGTGGCCACTGAAGTATCATTCAAACCTTGTAGAATTGGACTTGTAGACTTTTTTTTATGAAAAACTCTATAAATACTCCTTTTTGTTCTTCGTCCAAACATTAAAATGACCAACGACAAAGCTTGAATAAAATGAAAGCAAATTTCGTCCAAAAATAATTACACATAAATTCAAATATTTAGATCCAACTCAAACCAGCTCCAGTAATAATTTGGTGACACGAGTACGTTAATTTTGTAAGTGCTCTCATAGGAATCAACATTTTAAACTGTATTTCTGTCACTGTCCTGCCATTACCAAATAGCATTTTAAAAGTGTGTAACGTATACTCCCCAAATCCGAGTAATAGAGAGAATAAGAGAACGGAAATAATTTTCCAAACCCCTTTTTTTTTCTTAGCAAGTCGCTACAACCGCATTAATTTCTGTCAAGCTTGTGGATGATCGGCAAAGCACATGAGCAAAATTTTGTCAGTTTAGAATGTCAGAAGTATTATTATTTTCTAATCACTAAATTTCATTATCATAGGGACAAATTAGTCACGATAAACTACAGGTAGCTGATCCATTGTCAGTCCTTCACCAACCGTTATTTGACTGGCGTATACCTGTTGCTGTTTACCATTAAATTGATGTACTATCAAGTTGAATCACTTCACATCACAGATGCCCTGAGTTGACATCTGTCGGATTTTAATCTGTTGTTTGCCAAATTCTTCTTCTTAATCGTACACTCTAGTCAGAGTGGTCGTGGTTGCAATGGCGGTGGCTCCTCGCCGTGTCACCGTCACTCTCCAGGCCAGCTGCTCTTCTCGCGATGCTTCTCCATTTCTGCCGGTCGGTTGCATTGCGAGTACACTCTACTTCGGTGGACTGCGTAGCTTTTCTAATGAGGTCGGTCCAACGTGTTGGTGATCGTCCAGGACTTCGCTTGCCTTCTACACGGCCATGCATATGCTGCGATAGGCTCTCCGTCGAGTGCTCTTTTCTTGAGATCTGCGCAAAGAACTTCAGTATTTGCAATTGCCCAGTCGACGATAATCTATCTCGTATATGAATCTCTTTGAGGATAGAGTTGTTGGTTGTTTGTCAAATACGTCATCACTATTTTGATGACACGTTAGCTAGAAAAAATACTGTACACATTACATACTAACAGTACTCAAACCGAGAATGTGGACATATTTATTTTCCCATCCAATATTTATAGTACTGATGTAACAGTAGAGCAGAAATTACTTGACTAGGTTTTAATAAACTTAATTGTAGGTAAAGACTGAGAATGTTTATACACAGAAGCATACTTAATTCCTTTTAGTGCACACCTGAACTAATACTAAAGCATCAAAAGAGAAGAAGCAGGTAATCACTTCCATAAATAAAATTAGTCTCAATATTTGTCTTACTAATTTCTGTTGTTTTTGTTTTTTTTTTTTAAAGGTCTATATGATGTCGACTAGTCATATCATAACTGCTCTTGCACTGAGTACAAGCCAGTGGTGATTTTGATAGTTGCCGTTTTATTTCAACTAACAATCATATTTCGGAAACGTTACCAGTCCTATCAAATATTGCTTATTTTTAATGAAGATATTTTTTTATTTATCGATTAATTTTCGTATGCTGGATCCAATACTGTTATATGCTTACCAAAAATTATACTAGATTTATCAAAATGTTCATATGCACGAACGATATTTAACGATATTGATCTAGAACCTAGAAATACTTGAACGCTTTGACAGCAAAAATAGAGGGCCAAATGTTATTACTATCATAAGACCACATGTTTGTATACCTATTTTGCAAGAAATAAATTAACTATGAATATTCGGTTTTTATATTTGACTAATTTTTGAACTCATAAACTGTACTTTTACAATAAAACCGCCACCGGTGCAATCTATTTTTGAGGCTACTTTGTTTGAAATATGAAACTGATCAATCAGTTCTCTCTTTGAATTATCTTTAGTTCGTGATAAGAAACTTCGGTCATCGCTTAAATTCAAAGTCAAATTATTTCTTGGGCTTGTAACAAAAGTGTTATATTAGAAAAGCCCTTTTCAAATTAGTATTTTTTGTTATGTTTGTACTCCAAGCTTTTTCTGTTATAAAATACGATTTAACGTAGTTTTTATTAATTTAGATATAATATATTCTATTTATTTATGTCATTTTTATATCCAATAACATAATAAATAATAAAAGGATGTCGTCAAACTTATGTCAATATTCATAATAATGTTCAAAAGGCCAAAATAGAATAATAAAAAAATATGCTAATCCACTTATGGAAGAAAGTAGAAAATATGATCCGCTGTTCCATTAGAACGAGAATTCAGCAAGATCTATTCTCATCAACTCATTCAAGGCATAAAATGGGTTTCTCTCAAAGAAACGTTTACTACGTACGTTTACTTTCGACTAATAGTTTTGTAATATTATCGAGTGGTTCATTTAACATACAGATTTGTTTATATATATTTTACGATAATTGTCAACGCTCATCACTGCTTACGTCACTGTCCAGCGGACAATTCAACAAAGTGTAGACACTGCTCTGCAGTTGCGAAAAATAACGTGGGTGTTCAAAACATGACATCTAATTACGTTGGCACATACAGATCGCTGACATCTATATATATTTTTATAATAATCCTTAACCGAATAGTATTTTTCGGAAAATGTCTTAGGCTTACTCATTTATCAATTCATGAATCTTATTGATGGAGTAATTTCCATTCTCTCTATAATCTAATAATAATAACCATAATAATTGAGAATCTAATAATTGCAAACAGATTACTCATAAATTTATTCGCTCTAACGCACTATACGCGTTTTATCAAAAGTAAGTGACTTAGTCGATTCTAATTAGTACGTTTCGGAAATTTCAAGCATAATGGCATTTGTCAAAACTCCTCGACACTTCGAGTTGCTATGCTCGTCAAGGTTACTTGCTGCGTGTCCGATCGGTTGATCTCTCATATATGATTTAAATTTTCTCTATGAAACTCGAAACTACATCAAAACTGGAATTATAACGTTATATCATCATTAAAAGTCAGGTGCTCAGGTTCTGGGAAAGTCCGATCAATGATTCTGCTATTCAACGCTTAACATAATCACATTAAAATGATCATTAATCGACTGGATTAATCAAATCCACTAAAATACAAGATCTGTGCACACTCTTGCACACCATATACATATTATACAAAATTTAGTTAATCAAGTTATTTTGGATTAAATACAGTTTGGAGCTTCTACTTTCCTTTGAATAGGCTTGACCTGCTGCAGTTTAAAACGTTCATGGCTGGAAGCTAAGTGTTCCGTGACCGGTTAAAATTATCATCCTGAAACCAAACCTTCATGGTTACAGCTAAAACATCATTGAATAATTGAACTTCAATCTTACAGCTCACTTACATGGTTGCAGCGAGAACATCATCAAATCTTCAAACTTCGACATCGTCAAATCTTCAAACTTCAAACATCATCAAAACTTCAAACTTCAAATATCGTCAAATCTTCACACTTCAAACATCGTCAAATCTTCAAACTTCAACCTTACAACGCGCCTATATGGCTGCGGCGAAATCATCATCAAATCTTCGAACTTTCCTTACGGCACACCTACATGGCCATACTTCTTTAGAATATTACCCTGCAGCTCACCTACACGGTTGCAGCGATAACATCATCAAATCTACGAACTTCAACTTTACGGCACACATACATGGCACTCTTTGGAACATTTTCCCTGCAGTTCACCTACATGACTGCAGCTAACAAACTCGTAAACACTAAAAATCCTTGAATTTCAAACTTGCAGTAACACTAAGTGTAGTTGTTAACACTAAGAAATGCACTTTAATTTTCAGCACTGTCGATACTCTGATATCTTAGCGCGGCTTTAAATTCCGCCTCCATGATTACAAGGCGTCAACGGATAAATATTCGCGACAAGTTACCGGTACACAATGGTACTATTTCTGAGGTTATTACATTACATGCCTTCGAAATTCAATTAAGATTTTAAGTCAATCGAACTATGTTATCTCTGTATAATTCAACTTCATAAACAGACTTCTGTATTAAATATTTACGCAGTGATACTCTGGTAAATCCATCAATATTGTAGCTCTACTCATATAAAATTTCGTTTGACACACTTATGTGGTTCAAGATCTTACAATAGTTACGTCACAAAGTAGTTATAGTGTTGCAGGTGGAGATACAATACCAAAATTTCGCTTCATGGTATAGCATACTTACACGACTAAAGACAGTGCTACTAGTTGTAGTAGACTAGTTGTCGTACTAGAATATTTTACTTGCGGTACTTTATTAACCTTACAGAAAAACGAACACAGTACAACTCGCCCTAAATGGCCGTAACCGTAAATACAGGATTCCACCAGTGTGCGGCTCTGTACCGCACAGAGTGCAGCATAAATGTATTTCTTGGTGAACTCTTACGGGCAGCACCAGCAAACTGTGCGCGCACTCTATTGGACAAACCGTGAACTTTTGTCGCGCACTCCTTGGTCTCGCGGTGTACCCGCGACGACGCACTCGCACACATGTTTACGCACTAAACTGAAAGTAAAGCACATTTCCGAGGTATAAATGTTCGTGTACAAATGTACCGTACAGCACGCATACTAAAGTTACGCACAACTGAGGTGGTGGACACAGGCAATCTACTATTGTGATCAAGTTCGCGCACTGCAAAAGGTCTGCACCAAATTTTTATCAACAAGTGTTCTGAATCTGAACACAATTTTAGTGGAGCCCAACCTTAACAGCTAGATAATAAGCTGTTAAGTTTACCATAATATTTTATTTGCATTACTGTTAGCAATATTCTAGAAAAACTACATTTAGAAGCTCGCTTAAGTCTGCACCAAATTTTTATCAACAAGTGTTCTGAATCTGAACACAATTTTAGTGGAGCCCAACCTTAACAGCTAGATAATAAGCTGTTAAGTTTACCATAATATTTTATTTGCATTACTGTTAGCAATATTCTAGAAAAACTACATTTAGAAGCTCGCTTAATTGGCTGTATTGATGTAGCCCAGTTACCGAATTAAAATATTTTATTCGCAGCACTTTACTAGTCTTCTAGAAAAATAACACACTGCTGATCGCTGACACGGCCACAGACCGATATGCCATAGCCATTGTACTATTAAAAACACTACTCTCACCATCACACCAAAAAAATATTACCTCGCTATGGTTCCTCTGAATGGCTGCAGCATAATCAAATACAAAAAGTAAAAATGGTTCTCAAACAAGAAAAACATATTTTCGTATACTTGTCTCTCGGGATGTTAACGAAATAATTTACTAATGACTTACTTACAACAGACTTCATTTCGTTTAAATTACGATAAAATTATCGGGGAGTAGCCCCAACCACACTATCAAAATTTCATTAGGTTATAATAAAATCGTCGGATTATAATCTTTAATCGCTGTGCTACAATAAAATAATCTGGGAGTAACCCAGATCACATCTCATTGCAGTATCTTAACAGATTCTGTCTACCCGTATTAAGAATATCCCGTTATAATTATTTTAACAACCTGTTTCAACACTTTTAAGAACCATTTTCTCCAATTCGATATGCGTGACAAATTTTTAACATCAATATTCAATAATCGGAGGGTAAAATATAATCTCGTAGGTGACTCACGATTTTACCGGGCTCGGCTCGCAGGTTGATTGCCACTTCTGATATATAAAGAAAACTCCTTGTCTGAACTTTATGACGCTTTATTATTACTTATAACACTGCACTTATTTCACTGCACTGAGCGGTCTGACGCTAAGACCGCCTTTTTGCTACCGAGTTCCGCCGCGACTACTTTTTCGAAGGGCCGCTCGCGCTCGTCCGCCCGCGATATATCCCCTCCCCGGAATTACAACATCACGCCATCATCCGGGGTAGCGTTCATTCTGTTCGATCACCGTTCTCCAGAGTATATAAATTAAGAAAATAGCAGTGCTGCTACTCCGCAACACTGAAAACACCGCACACCACATACAACAAATATTCAAATCATGACAGTATGTACGTATGTGGTTATGTATGTATGTATGTTTCTAATGATCGCCTATAGCCTAAACGGCTTGACCGATTTTGATGTGCGAGGTGTCGTCGTCGTCGAGATTCGTCTTCACTCCCAGAGTGTCATAGGCTATATTTTTTGTAATAATAATAATGCATCTCTCGCAAAAATATAAAATAAACGTTTTTTTTGTAATCTCTAACGAACTTTTTCGTAATAAACTAGTGGTTTTACTAAAATTATACTAAAGAATCCGCATTAATAATCTTTTACAACGATTTTAAGCATACTTTCTCACAAAATACATACACTCAACAGCATATCAAGAGTAACGAAATCGTAAGTTAGACTGCAAAATCTGCTTTTTTGCAGTCGGGTGTTTGGTTTTTCTTTTTACATAGATACTTGTTTTCTGTTATCTTCTATTAATACAGCGCAGTATGGTTATATTTTTTAAGGTTCCGTAGTCAACTACGAATTCTTATAGTTTTAGTCATGTCTACGAGTAGGTATTTCTTGATTGAATGATCCGTTTGAAAAATGCTTTAATTTGTTTTGGAGATATGACTAAACTCATGCTAGCAGTACATACTTATAATGAAATAATGACCACAGCGTCGCTTAACACAAGGCGAGGTGGTGGTCAATCGTAGATCTATCTGGCATAAAAAACCGGACAAGTGCGAGTCAAACTCGCTCACCAAGGGGGTGCAAACTAGGGGGAAATCATATATTTTTTTCTATTTTCCTTCAAAAACCGAAAAATATACATCGTAAAACTATTTAAAACCCTGTTTTAACTTATGCTAATTAAGTTCTTTCATAAGATACAATTAATTCACTTAAAAATTTGGACCCTCATTCCTTGCATAAAGACCCTATTTTTTGTGATTAAATTAAAAATGTACAATTTTCGGATTTTTTCCTATATTATTCATATTCGTGTACTCTAACACAATGCTTCTTGCCAAATTTTATAGTTCTAGGACTCTAGGTCAACGCGAAGTACCCTATAGGTTTTGATTCCCATGTGAGTGCCGAAATGTGCATTTTTTACGACATATTCGGCTGTAACTTTTTTTCCGAAAACTGATAAATGTTATTTTGCTTTCTACAGCAATATACTATGGATTTGCGTATAATTATGGTTTTAATTTCAACACGATACCTTTACGCGTTCCCGAGATAAAAGTCTTGACACCCGGACGGACGGGCAGACAGACGGGCAGACGGACAACAAAGTGATCCTATAAGGGTTTCGTTTTTTCCTTTTGTGGTACGGAACCCTAAAAATGAAATGTAAACTATCAAATTTAATTTACAAATTAATGAGATTTAGACATCCAACTCATAAAATGTACTTGGAGATCAATCAATATGTTGTTAATATTATCAAACAAATAGCTTTATACCTGCTTTATAGAAGACTTAAGCAAAAGCTCTCATCTAGGTGTTTGCTGGTACTCCTGTACAAGTGTACAGGTCGTATATTAACATTTCAACCGATTTTTATGATTTACAAGATTTCTTAATTTATATTTATCTTCGTCGCAGGGGATTTTTGATAAGTGGGTGTTACCATCAAAAAGGGAGATTTTTTCTGCGGTGCTATTTAATTAAGTTAATTATATTTGCCGAAATTGTTTAGTTCCTAATTTTATGCAAGAATATATGAATAAAATCGGTCAATAAAGTAATCGAGATAAAAGTAGAAATCTCGGTTGAAGAGAAGTAAAGTTTGCGACCATGTCATGTCGGTACATGACATTATTTACAATATTTGACAGGAATATTCGAACCTGAATTCTGAACCAGAATTTCGAAAATGAGGGGTAGAACTCACGAGTACAGACTTTTTGCAACAAGTACTAATGGTAGTTTCCAGACCAGTTGATAAGCGAAAGAGCTCAGCACGGATATAGTACAATTTAAATTACCAGCCTAGCTAGATCGAATCATTACAGGCTGACTGTTTGAACACTAGCAATATTCAAGGACATGTTAATTAATAGTCTTAAGAAACGTATAAAGAAATAAAACTGAACAAATTCTTAAAAAAACTAAGAACACCTCCGATACAGTTTTTCCTAAGATTCCAGAATTTATGGACGCTGCGCACTCTCGCGGCACCGAGCGAGCGCAAGTCACATGGCTTATGTACGTTCCGCAGTGATCGTGCGACTTGCATGTACTCTCTGCACGCGTGGTTTGTGTGTCCGTATTTTTTTTTTGTTTGCTTATGATAATTAGGTTATATATTAACCACCTATTTTGTTTCATTATTTGGAATGAGAAACCTGTATCATTATTGCTAGTGTTCAAACAATCATCCTGTATAAAGGAAAGCTCTAATCATGTTCCTTAGGCAAATGAAAAAAATAAACGTAATTTTTATTAAAATCTCGAAAGCTCATTTTACAACTAGTCTGATACTTAACAAAATCTTTGTAGGTATTATGCAGAAACTTAACAAACCTAAACTAATATTTATTTGTTTTGGAATATCCATAATACATTTTTCAGATGTGCTCAGTATCAATTCTATATATACCTATAACTGTTTATAAAGTAAAATAATTGAATTATAAGAGTTACTATTTCCAGACAACAATAGAAAAATATTTTTATTGTTGTCTGGAAATACCTAAATAGATACTTATACATTCTGGACCGTCTGATTGATTTTATAATTAATTTTATTCTGTGAATAAAATGGAATTATTCATAGGTTTACTGTTAATTCGCATTAAGTTCAATGTCATTTAAGCGTTTCTTAATATTTGTATATTTATTTCTATAAATGACCTAAATAACTAAAGATATTATTATAAATATAATATATTAGGATAAATTCAACTATAATAATGTCAACATCATTATACAAATACAAATACAATACAAATACATTTATTTCCAAACACTTATAAAACATTTGTAACTACCCTCATTTTAATTATTGTAATAACAAAGCACAATTAATCCTAATTATAGTATATCTGGCCAGTGGGGTGTTCCGTGAGCAGCCGTGCTTATTAGCCGTAATTACGCAAATTATTAATCTACAGCCATATTTTTTTTCATAACTACAGTTGTCATTACAATATAACCTAGATTTTATTGTTAACCAATACCACAGAAGATTAGAAGTATTACACTAAGTCTTATTAAGCCATTGACTCACTGATCATCATTATCTCAGTCACAAGAATATCACTGCTGGACATAGACTTTCGCATGAATTCCTAAAATGAACTGATGGAAGCGGCTTGTATCCAGGGTCTTCCTGCCTTGAATGAGGTCATCTGTCTATCTTACTGTTGGTCTTTCTACGCTACCTTACCAGTGCGTGGTCTCCGCTCGAGACCTTTACGGCCCCACCGCCCATCAGTTAGTCCTACGTGCTATGTGCTCTGCCGACTGCTACTCCAACTTGCTAATCCGCTGTGCTATTTCAGTGACTTACGTACATCTACTCTTCATTTGATTCGATGATTTTCAAAAATATACAGTTCTTCATGAACTCCTAAAAAACTGAAATTATGTATACAAGCTACAATTTGCTCATAAACAACGAAAAAATTGGTGGGTGGTGGAAGAAGGTGGAAAGCAATAAAACACTCAAAGAGGTTATAAAATTGTAATACTAGATATGTAATAAGAAGAGCACAATACAAACACTTAAGCTGTTAAGCTAGATTCTGGTACGAATTCGTATTCATCTGCTTTTAGCAGAGACGCCATTCCTGGCATAAATATATCTGTCAATCTGAAGGCTGCTTCAAACTCTTCCAGTTTGCAGCAGTAAGTGTACCCTTTCCTCACGTCGTGCCAATCTGGGTTACTCATCCAGTCTAAGCTGGCACACTGATCTTCGCAATGAATGTATCTAGACAATTCTGGAAGGGACAAATCTGGAACATTCACTTGGATTATTGCAAGTGAAGACATCGTTGTGGGGTCTTGAACCACCTGAAATTTTTAAGCAAGTTTCAATATAAGTATATAAAATAACTAATAGAAGTTCGCTTGAACTGAGACCTGGACTGAAATGTACGATTATACATTTTGTTTTTCTACATTTTAATATTTAGTTTCTACAAAATATCAAAATCACATATTAAGGCATAATATGCATAGATTTAGCTGTGGACTCTGTGGCTGAGATGATGACGAGGACATAAGTGTTAGAAATTTTATTAATTGAACTGGCGTAATTTTATATTAAACAAGCGAAAAACGTTAAATTTGTGAAAAAGTGCAGGACATGCCTTTACTTTTGGCACTGTTACTATATTTGTTATAGTAAAAAGGTATATATTAAAAAAAAACGGACAAGTGCGAGTCAGACTCGCCCACTGAGGGTTCCGTACAAACTAGTAGATAAAAGGGGGAAATCATATATTTTTTTATATTTTCCTTCATAAACCAAAAATATACATCGTAAAAATATTTAAAACCCTGTTTTAGCATGCAAATGAATTTATTTCATATGATACCCCACATGATACGGTTAAAGAACTTTAAAATTTGGACCCTCATTCCTTGCAAGAAGACACAATTTTTTTGTGATTAAATTAAAAATGTTCAGTTTTGGATTTTTTAATAATAATCATATTTAACACCGTACCTTCCACAGGAATGTAGAGACTGGTTGCTGGAGACCTCTTTTATCTTTGAATATACGATTTGTCGTGCCTCGAGGACCAGTCAAGGACAACTCGTTCTTTGTTCCGGTCCACACTTGCAGCTCACTTACTGAATCATATGCCAAATTCCTAACCCTCTTTTCTACCTCATCCCAATTCTAAAATATAAAAAAAATATTAACTTACAAGTGTAAGATAGAGTAGGGAATAAAATAATTAGCAGTAGGTAAGCCGAAAAATTTAAATTCGATAAGTTTTGAGTTGTAAGTAAAGACGCGTCTGTGGCCAAAATGGTAAAGGCTCCAAAGTACCAATTGGGATATGCAGGTTGATACAAGTCCCGTTGGGTGCGATTTTTTTTGAAATCTCTACAAATTTGTAAGTAAAATAAGTATCAGTACGTCAAAAGATTGTAATCCAGTAAATTTTGAGTAACAAGTAGAATAAGTAGCAGGAAGTCAAATTATTGCAATCCGGTAAATTTTGAAGTACGAGTAGTAAGTAAAATAAGTTGCAGTAACTCGAAGGATTGTAAACTAGTAACTTTTGAGTAACAAGTTACAGTATATGTAGAACAATCAGTATAGGTAATATAATTATGGGTAAGTTACTGAAATAACTAAACAAATCAAAAACAAAATATGAAACAGTAAGACTTGGTGGCCAAGCGCAAGCCTATATGAATAATTAAATAAATGTCAGTAAATGTAAATAGTAAGCGTACAGAAAATTAAAATAATAAGTACCAGCAAGCTAAGTAAAAAAAGTAAAACAAAACAATTACTCACATCAGTATTACAAGTACTCCAATGTGGTATGACATTGAAGTAGCTGAATGTTGCTTTTTGTGGCGCTCCACTGAATACATCGTTAGGACTCACGAGTTGTCTTTTAGAGAAGCAGCATCTATCATTATCGTGGAACCATCGCCCCAACTCTCCCGATATACCGTTTATTTGATTGTTACAATCGTACGCCTCATCTAAGTTAATTCTGAACTGATCTTTGTCTAACCAGGTCGAATTGGTTACTGGATCAGACGGGGAGGTAGACATAGTTTGTTTGGCGTAAACCGGTGTCTCACTTGTTTTATTCCAACAAATTTCATAGACTTCTGCATTTTCCCCATTTAAATTGTATCCTATGCTTATCGATTCTGTATTATCATCTCCGTCTATACATTGTGAATCTGATCTCTGAACAGTGTGTTTTGTTTCTTCAGTGCATTGAATAACAGAGTAGTCGTATTTTATTCCATTAATTAAAACTGTATTTATTCCGCCGTCGCAAAATGCTCGGAGATCCCTTTGAGGGAACATTTTGAATCTGGTAGGACAAGATAGGATGAACTGTTCTCCTTTATTCAATACAGTATAATCTTCGTATTTACTGACTAAAGGCCAATTTAAGCTCGGTGTTAATATTAAAGGATGCATGTTCGTTATCTTTTTAGTTTCAATCAAGCAATCTGAAAATAAACATAATCATTAGTCATCTCATTAAACAAATATATAAGTTAATACAAAGGATTAATATTAATTACATCAGGTCTGTTTTTTTAACGTTTTATGCAGAAAAGATAGAAATACTGATTTAAACTAACAAGAAAACCGGACAAGTGCGAGTCAGACTCTCCCACCGAGGGTTCCTTACAAACTAGTAGATAAAAGGGGAAAATTAAATATATTATTATTATATATTCCTTTATTAACCGATAAATATACATCTTAAAAATATTTAAAAACCTGTTTTAGCTTGTGGTAATGAAGCTCTTTCATATTATGATATCCCACATGATACGATTAAAACACTCGTTCCAGAGATACAGGTCTTGGCAGACGGACAACAAAATTATCCTCAACAAGGGTTCCGTTTTTTCCTTTTGAGGTACGGAACCCTAAAAATTATCACTTCCAAGTTTAATATTTCGCAAATGGATCCCTAAATTTAAAAATTGTTTTCGCATACCTCCAAACGTTTTTATTACCGATCCAACGGTAGGTACCTCACACGATGGGGTAGATGACAAAAAAATAATTCATCCCCACTTTACATGAAGGGGAGTTAACCCAAAAAAAATGCTTTTCAAAATTTTATTCTACGACTTTCTATGCATATATCTATACCAAATTATAGCTTTCTAGTACTAGTTTTTGAGCAAAGCCGCGGACGGACAGACAGACGGACAAGGTGAACCTATAAAGGTTCCTTGTTAACTACGGAACCCTAAAGAAACCCGGCTAATTGTGTTTTATTAGAAAAAAATCTTCTACTCCTTTGTACTTTAGTTCGACAATAAATTTATATTTCTAATCACTTCTTAGAAACACGTTGAAGTTTTTGGTAATGCTTCCGTAAGCATTCTTGACTATGCATTTGTATTTTCCTGGAGTCTTTTTATTTCTCGGGATTTCGTACTCTGCTCCCGTTGCGTCTATTCTTTCGCCATCACTATACCATTCCACCTGCAAATTACAATAAATTATGTTCCAATAACAAACTAATAGTATCAATGGGAAAGAGGGTGTGTATGTGTATTTGTGTGTGTTCCTTAACTCTGAATTTTTACCTGGTTAAACATTCCGGTGGTGTATACATTCAAGTTACATAATAGACTACGTGCTACGACTACGAAAAAGTAACAGATGGTTAATTAAAAAAAAACGTGTGCGTCTCGGGGACGCCCGACAGAAGTGATACCTAACTTAAACTAATCTAGCCAGACAGACTGGCGCCGTAACGCGTTACGCAACGAAGCGGTTTATCACTTAAAAAAAGCTGAGTATAGCTAAGATAAGCTGTTTTTTAAAGTAAGCATAAGTGATTAAGTGTTTAAATTTTATTTATAAGAAATTACTGGGCATGAAAGTGCATTGTTACAATATGACAAATTCAGTATTAAAAATGATAAATAATTATTATTAGAATATCTCTTATATCTTTAATCACCTTTTTTATACAAACTCAACTAACTAAACTACTACCCAAAAAGCATATTGATTATCCCAGACCAATAAAGGTCTAAAGACAATCCAAATGCTCAAACCCACTACTAGTTGGCAGCGTACCCAGCATATTAGCCGCATTGCCACGTTGAATGGCAATACTTATGCGTTGGGCCAATTTTTAATCACCTTGTCACATATAATTTAATAATGAATTAATCATTTATTGATTTAGAACCTTTAGCAATTACCTGCCTCGACTTAAACCTAGTTAAAGGCCAATACAAAATTTTCCAAAAATATTTTGTTTTTCCGCGTTTTACCCTATGATGTATTTGACCTCTGGGGCGAATTGATGTTTTTTTTTTTAAATAAAACGTGTTAAAACTTACCTCTGGTATCGGTTCCCCGTGGTGCTCACAGTTGAGGCTTACTGGAGAGTCCGGTGCCAGCTCTATATCTTCATTGTCTGATGAGAAGGTAAATTCTGGCTTGCTTCCAACGGAAACCCTAATGGTATCGGATACTGACTTGGCTAAATCGCTGACTCTACATGTATAGTCGCCTGAGTCACTCGTTGTAGGTTTAGCCAGAATTAGCCTACCTGACTTTATAAATGTTCCATCCTGAAAATAGGTTATAAAGTTTTTGAAACGTAATGTGCTGACCCCATCTAGTAGGATAAGAGCAAGACAATCATGATAGTTTTAAAAATACATAATGTAGCGTACGATGCGTTCTGGGCATACTAGACTATCATGTTATTACGTCGTAGGAATTAGCAGTTGATCAAAGAATTCAATATAAATCGTTACGGTAGACACATTTTTGCTAAGCCTGTACGGTCTATTAGTTCTCTAACAGCGTCATTATCATCATCATCATCATCACAGCCACAAGAAGTTTCCTGATGAATATAGGCCTCCCCTATGGATTTCTATAAAAATACCGTTTGGCAGCGATCTACAACCAAAGTCATCCGCCATATGAGGTCCTCTATCTACCTTTATATGGATATTTCTATCTCCTACTTTCTGTAATGACCTATGGTAATAAGTATAATGTTTCTACCTTATACCACCGTAGTTTACTGATAGTTGTAAGTGGTATGGAGCAGTTTAACTCGACGGGCTTGGCTTGTTCAAGCATAACTGACGATGTAGGAGACCTTGGTGTTGGATGATCTGTAATAGAATTACATTTGCATTGTTATTTTAATGTAAATTATGGGACTACGAAGTAAAATACTTATATTGTTTTTGTTTATTTATAAAAGGTTTTTTTTTAAGATAATCTATTGTAATGGGACGAAACTATGTTATATGGAATATCCCTATTACAACGCCCTTAGTGACCAACTCTGTATCGAATTGTGGCCAAACACTCTAACCAAAAGCACTGGGATTTTCATAAGAAGGCAATATTACCCTATGACTTGTTGCCAGGAGAAGCATTACTAAGAGAGTGTTCATTGTCAGTGAAATGTTAGGCATAGAACGATAACTTGAAACAAAATTCGCCCAGCTTATTTTATTAGAACCTATTCTAATAAAATAAGGCTCTTATAGCTACACTGAAAAATAATTTCAACAAACCAGCTAAAAGCGGTGTGCGTTCACTAATCAGTAATAGGAGCATATTAGGTGATTGTTCCTAACGTACGAAGGCATATTTCTATGGCTTATAATATGTCATTTCAAAGTGATTCATCTCTTTGGCTACAAGAACATTACAGTCAAACAGAAAATGACCACGGCAATGTTTCTCTAAATTCGTAAATTTTTGTAAAAAAATAATATCAATCGTTAAGAAAGTAAGTCTCTGTCTGTTTGTTACCTATTCACTAACAAACGTCTGAACCAATCATTATGAAATTTAGTACAGATATAGCTGTGAACCTGGAGATGGACATAGGCTACTTTTTATCATCGCCATTATCACTGTTTTTCATCATTACGCAGGTGAAACGGCGGAGCGCACCAACCCACAGTAGACAAGCGTAGTGGGATAATAGTCTAAACACCTATCCTAACAATGCTAATACTCAAGAATATAAAGATAAAAAATATACTTACCAAGAACAGTCACTCGATAATTTTTCGAATCAGTTCCTAGAGAATTTGCAGCTAAGCAAGTATAGATACCGCTTGCATCTCTCGGGACGTTTATTATAATTAACATTCCTTCATTGATGTAATATGTGGATCCTGAAAAAATAAATGAAATAAAATATGTTGTATCGGTTGTCACTTGATTCGTGCGGCGTGCGTCGGCTGTGTCACCAAAGACCATCAGAGAGTACAATTTACAGATAGCCATTAAAGATCGGAACGCAGCGGTGATGAAGGCCCTGGGCCGAGAATAGGCGACAAATTGGTAAAAAAAAAATATTTGACGATTGAGAGCAGTCGCTGATTAAGTCCGATCAACCGGGGGCAAACAGCTAATCTGGGAAACCCCGTCTAAAACTGGGCTCTACTAGTGACTGCATTCACAGAAATACTAGTAATTCAGTATTTAGAAATAAGGATTGTGTGTACACCTTGAGCAATCATGCTCACCATCGAAGGCTCCTTCTTGCGTTGGCGCCGTGTGGCGAGTCGCCCTCTTCCCTAACATATGGTTGAGGAGGACGATGGCTGGTAAAGCCACGGAGTGCAATTAGTGTGTGTGCTTAAATTTGGATTCAAGTTCTAAAAAATAACTTAAGCTGCCGCTAAATAAGAATATCGAGAGAAAACCGCACCTCGGGTAACTTTTATGCTAAATTCCAAATTTGTTGCCAGGCAACTAAAATATGTTGTCCTTACCTAGAGCCAAATTGAGACCGTCTTTCATCCAAGTCACTGTGGGTTTGGGGTTGCCAGAAACTTCACAAGGTATACGCAGAGCAAAGTCTTCTGCCACCACCTCGAATTGATGATCACCGGCTTCCTTTATAAATGGAGGTGCTGGAAGTTTATGAGAATTTTAAAAACAATCATCATAAAATTAATGGAATCCATTGAATTAAACGTCACTTTGCATAAGTGTATTTTCAAATCGTAATATGGCTTGATTTGATGATAAATATATTTCCGCATCAGTATTCCTAAGTAGCTACACCAGTGGATATATGGTTCTCTTATCAACACGTGTTTTCACCTCTACAAGAGGCATATTCATATTTAGAACGTACCACTCTTCAAAATGACGCAGAATGAGAACATGAAGAATTGGGTATGTAAAGTTTTTTTTTGGTATTTTTTTTATATTTTTATATGATAGAATGGATCATTTAAAAAAACTAATTTCAATATTTTTTTATTCTGTTCAGTACTTATTTTTTAATATTTTTTTAAAGATAAAATCGTCCGTAGGAAAGATGACGTCATCGTACCTACTGAATAAGATGTTGTGATAGCCAACATGAACTAAAAAATACATATATGTCAACTTGACAGTGACATGTACCTATATTCGTTTTTGTCTCTGACTGATACAAGATATCATCGGTTTTTGTTGTGTTTTGAAAAAACAAATACGTTGTGTAAACATAAAGAATGAAAAAAAGAATAATTAATATTGAGCTCGTTGTAATTAATTAATGTTTTCTAAGGTCTTCGCGATTGTGTTTGCGCATTGAAATGAAACAAATTCACAATATTATTCAGAAACTACAACTGTGAAATGTTTCGACTTTCGTGCCAAAAATCCTAATAAACTGTTTTTTTCAAGTAAAGGAAACCTTTAAAAGACTGGTGTGAACAAGTTAACGTAGAATATGTTCCTGGGCGAAGCATTGATGCTGCAGTACAATGAACCAGAAAAAGGAACCAGAATAAAATAAATAATGTATAAATGTAAATAAAATAATCTCATATATAATTAATTACAATGAAATTGGTATATAATTAAACACAATAAAATCATTTAAAAAAAGAAGTTATGTACTGTCAATCACTTTTATTTCATATCCTGGCATTGTTCATAAGTTTTAGCTCTTTAGCTCCTCGGATTCTTGTCGCTAGTTGAGATGAACTCCAGAATGATAAGATTCTCAACCTTAGGTAAGTTAGCAGAGTCGGCACTTACAAAATTATCCATAATTTATCCAATCAGTAGGCAAACAGTTCCTTATAACAAAGCAGTGGTCAACGTAAATGCAGTATCAATCAAAACGGTAGGAAAGCAAGGTCGTCGTAAAGATAATGAACAGAATTAATTTAATACAAATGAATAGAGTAGCAGAGCACCAAACACAAAATAATTCTTTTCTTTGTTTATTTATTTTGGTATGACAGTTGTCATAGAGATATTGTCTCTCTTGTCAATGCCAATGCTGTCAGTTTCATCTTTTTTTACTAACTAAACTACATTTTATTTTACTACATTTTAGAGGTCGACAGAAGGTCAAATATTTTTTATATTTTCGCAAAAATTTGCGCGATCTCATCATTTTATGTGCCCTAAATAAAAAAATATGGTTTATAGACATATAATCTCGAAATGGTTTTGGAATCAGCATATGTTACATTTTTCTTTACATACCCAATTAACACTGTAGGTATCTAGTTTACTGAAAATATTGAAACAAAAAAATATAGTTGGAGATCAATTGTCGTAACTTCGTATACGTCAATTTTTTTTGAAAAATACAATCTTTACGCAAGCACTGTAAGTGCTTGCGTAAAGATTGTATTTATCCAAACTAACCAACATCTAGTCTATTGAAAGCAGTTGATGCAATAATTACAGTCAGAATAAGTTTTTTTACATTTGGTAGATGTACGATTGACCACCAATGCTATAGTGTGGCTGAGAATGGCTTCATCGATCTAGAAAATATCTATCTAGTCTTGAAAGTTCCAAAGCTAGCTTTCAAGAAACAAAGAAGGCGCCAAATAATTCAATTCCTATGCTGTATACGCAATAAGAACGTGGACCGAAATCGTTCGGTATGTTTTTTTTAACTCTATGCTGAATTTAAATGACAATTATGTGGTTATATGTCTACTTTCTGCGAGTCCTGTAGAGGAATGGGGAGAGTGGAATAGGGTCGTGAAGCTCTTGCGCGCACTTGCCGAAATAAACACTACTTTGAACTACTGCTACTTTGTTACTATAAAGACTTTCAAATTAAAATAAAAAACCCTTACCAAGCATGTGTACTTCGTAAGTAATATTCATGGATCCTCCAGTATTAGTTGCGACGCATGTGTAGTAACCTTCATCGGACACTCGTAGGTGGTTTAATCGAAGTGTTTTCGATGTAGACCTGAACATAGAACATTTTTAAGACTGTCTTTGAATACTATCCTTATCTTTCAGTTTTACCCGCCTTGAAATGATTGAAATGCTTTAGTAGGCAATAGCTATTTTGTAATGAAGACATCTCCTTTCATGTCTCCAGCACGAATTGTTTAGGCTGTTATTGTATTTGTATTGTATATCAGAAGGCTTGAATTTGACCACCTATCCAGATGATATTGAACGATGCCACTTTACGGTCTACGATGAAACGTGCTTGCCTTAAAGAAACTTATTTTACTTACAATTTAAAGACATTCAGATACATAGGTATATCGTATGATATTATATACATACCGCAAGCCACGTACCGGCAAGCGCAGTGTAGGAAGACCAGCCACGAGATGGACAGACGACCTCATACAAGTGGCGGGAAGACGCTGGATGCAAGCCGCTTCCAATCGGTCTTTTTGGAAATCCATGGGGGAGGCCAATGTCCGACAGTGGACTTCTTATGGCTGAGATGATGATGATGATTATATACATATGTGATATCGTATGATCCAACTACTATACCTGATAATCTTTGGTGCAGGCGAAGTAAAAGTGTGGTAGATCCATTTAATATTCGGCTTGGGTTCACCCTTAGCTTCACATGGTAGAAGTAGTCTTCCACCAGCCCGTGTTGACAGCTTGGTTTCTCTCGGGGGGTCTATACTCACTGGAACTGAATAAATATTTGTATAAAATGCCTAATACCTAATATTTCTACAATTTTAGTTAAATAGTTATATTTTTCTTATAGTTTTTCGACTTTTTAATGTTTTATTATCAAAATAATTTATGTTTTATATTTTTACACACACGTATACCTTTTAACATAATGTGAGTGTGAGTGTGCTCACGTTCCGATGTTACTGATTATTACCGCAAAGCGGTTGCATTTTATACAAGGCAAAATTAAAACAGAAATGAAATTATATTTTGGATAATTTAAAGTGTTGTTAAATATTAGAATGTTAATACAAGCTGAAACCTTGTACATACCATTAACGTCAACTTTGACCGTCTTATTTACAGAGCCAAGCTCGTTTGTGGCCTTGCATGTATAATTTCCAACACCTGATGAGTCCACGATGAAACTGGAAAAAAATATGACGACATAGTTTAATTTTACCTGACTTTTAAGCGGGTAAAATTGATCTATGTATTAAATATATTTTTACGCGGTTTATGGAGGGTTATGTTTTTGAAGAGTGTGTATGTATGTTTCTATATAACCACCTACAGCATAAATGGCTTAACCGATTTTGATTTGCGAGGTAACGTTAGATTCATCTTCACTCCCTAAGAGTCATAGGCATTTTTTTAACGTGGTTACGTTTTTAAATCGATGATCACCGGCTGCACGCACGAAAAAGCATGACTCATTGTCACGTTCTGCCTGAGCCGAGCGTGCAAGCGGGAGCGCGGAACAAGCGATAGAGAGGCACGATCGGCCTAAGCGTTCGGCTTGTGACGCATCGTTATCACGTAAAATTATCGTCCGTAAACCGACTTTACATACAACCATTTTTTATTCGAAAATAGGTTTGCGCTTGACCGTTAACTCACCTAGTGTTAAGCGACAGTTACGATCTACGATGGAGATTTTTTTGGAATAATAATACAATAAAACATTTGCAAAAATTAAAAAATGTGACCTGCAATGAACTTTTTCGTAATAAATAGGTAATATTTCTAGCATTATACTAAAGAATGCGCATCTATAAACATTGAAAGCGACTGTGCGCTTGCTTTTTCTTACAATAAACGCACTCAGCAGCATATCAAGCGTAAAGAAACCGTAAGTTAGATTGCAAAAATCGCTGTTTTGCAGTCGGGTATTTTATTTCTCTTTTAATATGGATACTTTTATATGACTAGCCTTGTGGCTCAGTTGGTTGTATGTCTACCTGCTAACCTGTAAGTCGTGGGTTCGATCCCCATCCAAGGCAAACATTTGTGTGATGAGCATGGATGTGTGTTCTATGTCTGGGTGTTTCTATGTATCATGTGTATATATTTACAAAAAAAGTATGCATGTATTGTACTTATCAGCCATATAGTTCTATAGTATAAGCTTCGCTTAGTTTGAGCTAGATGTTGTTGTTTAAAATGTCCACAAATATTTATTTATTTATGTATATTTTCGGCTTGGTGGAGAAAACTGTGATTAACGTAAAAAGTATTCACAATAATTACACTAATGCCGAGCCTAAAGTACTTTGCAGTTTAGGTAAAATGCTACTAGTACATGTGACCTGCTAGCTCGACCGGACACTTCAGTACTTTGCCACGAAGAAATAAGAGAAGAGATAAGAGCTACACGATAGGACTAAATGTATTTTGTAAATTTATATCAGAGTAGGCATTTGGCCCCTATGCAAGCTGGCTTGCGCTTTATAGCTTCTTGATAGCGTCCAAGCAATACAGCTATATAGGCCGTCTATTTGAACACTAGCAATATTCAAGTACATGACAATAAACATATAAAGGAATAAAACAGAAACAAATTCTAAAAAAATATAAAGACAAACTTAGTTAAAGTTTTTCCCTAGATTCCAGAATTTATGAACGCTGCGCACGCACTTTCACGCACCGAGTAAGCATAAGTGACATATATATATATATAGATACGTACACAGTATACGTTGCACAGTAATCGCGGGACTTGCATGTACTCACGGCGCGCGTAGTTTGAGTGTCCGTATTTTTTGTGCTTGCTCATGGTCTAATATATCCCGCTATAGGACGACCTTCACCGAGCTGGTTTTTGGATGAAAAGTATTTTATATTCAATTAAATATGTCAATAAATATATTGCAAATGGGTTGTCTAAAAAAATTCAGTCCAGAATGATTAATATATTTTTTTTTTTTAACTTTCACTGGTTTTTGTTAATAGACAAATTCCATACCAATCAACAGTATGAAGCCCATAGAATATGCAAACGTTAGGTTGACTATTTTTTTCCCGTCACAACTCTTGGGTAGGCAGATATAAACAGGTAAATCGATACTAGTAACTTGCACCAGTCTGGTTTATGAATTAAATTTAAATTAAAATAAAGATTATTTACACATAAATATATTGAATTTGTCTATTAACCAAATCAGTGAAATGTTTAAAAAAAATAAAATAAAAAAAAATATTAATCATAATCTGTACTGAAATTTTTAGACAACCCATTTTCAATATATTTATTGACAAATTTAATTGAATATAAAATACTTTTCATCCATTAACCAGCTCGGTGAAGGTCGTCCTATAGCGGGATCTTAGACTATCGGGATAATTCTTTAGGTCAAATATTAACCACCTATTTTTTTTTGATTATTTGGAATGACAATCGAGTACTGAACACGTGTATAAATTTTGAACTCCTGTATAAATTTTGATAGTATTCAAACAGTCGCCCTGTATAATATATTTGCGTAGTGAATTTTCTGCATCTGTTCTATACCTTTAAATGTAGAATGGGAATGGAGACAGTGATACGAGAAAAAGTATTCTCTATACTTAGACATATGTATATGTACTAGTAGTTGTACAAACAGTAGACCTCGCCAGCACAAACTTTTTCATCAATACTCAGTGCAAAATAGTCTATAAATCCATAAAATTGTAACCTGAATACCAAGTTTCTTCAAGATTAGTTGAATAATAACACATGTGGAGAGGCCTTTCTTTTCTTGGTTTTCGGTCTCGAAATAGTTAAAGAACTTTGTCAGATACACATATGGAGTATAAGATTGCGTATCTCCACCAGAGAATTGGGAGATAGCTGAACTCTAATAGATATGTACTGGCGAGCGAGGAAAACATTAACTAAAGATTGGGACTATATAAAAGCTTAACAAGAATACATACCGAAGAGTCTGGTCGCCATAGATGTCAACCTTATCGCTACTAGTGATTTCCACGTCGTCTTTATACCAGGTGACGTGTGGCTTGGGACCACCGTCCGCGTGGCATGGTATGGACACCCTGGAACCTGACGCGGCGGTAATCCACTGCTCGCCTCTTTCTATTGTTGGTGGATCTGTACAAGCAAATATTAAAATGTTATGAAATGGAAATATTTTATTATGGTCGCAAAAAAACGATAAATTATCTACACATAGGTACTTAGGTAACTAACTAAGCTAGTACATAGAAATCAAACAGATTAACCCTAGACCGATGAATGCTCAAGCGAAGGAACGGTTGGCAGCGTTACCAGCATGCTGTCAGCATTGCCACGTTGAATAGCAATGCTTATGCGTTGGATCAGATACGCAAAAATACATACCCACCTGGAAAGAGTTTAAATGAAATGCTTTGTAATATTGGGTAATTTTGACGTAAATAGGTCTTTTATGTTTCTATAGTGGGAAACAATTTAGAAAACTGATAAAAAAGATATAATCCACATATATATCGATCCATATTCCTGTTGCGTACTGCACAAGAATGGAATTCGTTGCCGCCATCTCTGTTTCCTGAGACCTACAATCTTGGAATTTTCAAGGCTAGAGTGAATAGATATCTTCTAGATCGACGAGCTCCATCCTCGGCCATACCGTCGCTTAACATCAGGCGAGTTGGTGGTCAATCGTAGATCTATAATGTATAAAAAAAATATAATAATTAAATGTTTTGGTTTTTAACTGTAAATTTTTGAGAAATTGTAAATAAATAAATAATAATAATAATATTTTCAGTGATGGACCAGCGCATCGCCTAAACAAAACGTAAATTTTCCTCAAGCCCCATTACTGACTTTTACGGTATGCTAGAAAAAAAGAAGCAGCTGGTACACTCAACGTTTTTATTTTTCTCCCAGTCAGGAGTTGGTCGTGAAACGCGGACTTATTCGTATTAAAAAAAAGTCCCACATGGAGAAAAAAAAACGGTAGGAACCAATAATTATATTAACGATGAAGTCATGTTTCAACTCACATTTAAGACGTAAGGTGATCTCGTGGTAATCCGCCCCAACGTCATTCTTGGCCTCGCACAGATAGCTTCCAGCGTCAAACTTGTCATTAACCGTGACAACGACTCTCTCCTTGTTATGCCAATGTTTTATTTCATCCATTAGGTTAATGCTACTTGAATGGTACCAGGTTATAGAGGGCTTGGGTACTCCTTTCAGTATTCTAAAAAAAATCAGGTTAAAAATATTGAGCTGGCTAAAAACTGTTATTTTTTGTTTAGCATTAAAATTAAGCTCCAGAGGCATTCGGATCTATTTCATTCTTATTCGTAACTTTTAACATCCTCGCTACGCTTTTAGTTAACCCTTTCTTTTTACCCGTAAGAAGCAGGGTTATGTTTTTCGAGTGTATGTATGTATGTTTATACATGACATCCTACAATGACATCGGTCAAGCCGTATAGGCATACGGCTTGACCGATTATGATGTGCGAGGTGTCATTAGATTCGTCTTAACTTCCAGAGTGTCATAAGCTATATTTTTTTGTAATAATAGTAATAAATCTCTTGCAAAAATAAAAAAATGCGTTTTATCGTAACCTCTATGAACTATTGAACCTAACCTAATGAACTATTTCGCAATAAACAAGTGATTTTACTAGAATTATTCTAAATAATGTCCATTTATAATTTTTCAGTGATTTTACGCATACTTTATAACAAAAAATGTACACTCAAGAGCGTATCAAGCATAACCAAATTATAAGTTAGACTGCAAATGCTTTGCTGCAGTCGGGTATTTTGTTTTTCTTTTAAATATACATGTTCTTCTTCGTTACACTCGGTATTTTATTTACACTAGCTAATCTCGCAATTCTAATATTATATCGCCCGTGCCATAACACACTGCCTTATCTCTTGTTGTGTGCATAATATACTGTTTTATCAGAATTATTATAAACGTATTTTTGACTGGCCTTGTGGCTCAGTTGGTAGTGTGTCTACGTCTACCTGCTGAAATGAAAGGTCGTGGGTTCGATCCCCACCCAAAGCAAACATTTTGTGTGATGAGCATGGGTTTGTTCTGTGTCTGGGTGTTTCTATGTATCATATGTATATTTTTACAAAAAAGTATATGTATTCTATCAGCTTGCATCTAGTTCCATAGTACAGTAATACAAGCTTTACTTATTTTGGTCTAAATGGTGTTGTGTGAAATGTCCACAAATATTTATATTTATTTATCTATAAAATAAAAATTGGTTGTCTGCAAAGTCGGTTTACGGACGATAGTTTAACGTGACGTCATAACAAAACATTGATGAAATGATGATGATGATTTAACGGGACAATGAGCGTAACGGGACAACGAGTCATACTTTTTCGTGCGTGCAACCGGCGTTTCCTCGGAGCTCGCGCGCGCACGTATGTTGTCACGTTACCCATTGTAACTCAGTTTCTATGTACAAATGTGTTTCGCTAAAGCTCGGGAGTAAAAATCTACCTCGTTATATTGGGTCTTTTTAGCCCCTTAGTATTTATTTAGACAACAATTTCACCTTTTAGGAAGACAACACAAAATAATGAAATACACTTCTGGATTGAAATGAGTTGCGTAATCAAATTATTTTAATTTGGAGAAAACAGCGGTTACATTTGACCTGTCAATTGATCTGATACAAAAATTTGATATAGATAAATATATAAATACCTGCATTCGAGTACAACGGAAGATCCTTTTCTGACCGAAGTGTCGTTTGTATCTTTATATATTTCAGGGATTTCTGAAAATAATAATTTTTCTATTAAAAAACAGACTTCAAACGCAACTTACTAAATCCTTCACGATTGTAAACTTTTCAAAGAGACCTCTCTTCACTCGCTCTTTTTTTCTTTTGTCGATTTGTCATTGAATGTCAAATGCTCGTCTTCGAAGATTAGATAATGTGCAGATGTTTATACGATAATCCTTAACATTTGACACTCTTGCAAAGAAAAACGTGTAGGTGGAACTCTACGATTCTATAATCTGACGCACATTTTTTTGTTTTTCTTTTTTTATTCATTATAGATCTACGATTTACCACCAACTCGCCTGAAGTTAAGCGACGGTGTGGCCGAGGATGGAGCTCACTTACAATGAATATATTTTCATTTTTAGAGATTATTCAAAAAGTTATAAAGCGATGTTTATAAAATAATTATGGGACCAACTTGGGAGCTTTATCTATACACCAATTCAGGAAACACAAAAATTGGTTCTCTAATGCCGGAGTAATTCGTGTACATACATAAAAAAAAAATACGGTACGATTTGATAACCTCCTCCTTTTTTTGAAGTCGGTTAAAAAATAATTCAATCTAGTTTTTATAAACAAAATACTATTTTGATAAAACAAAGCGCTTTGGCGTATTCATGTTGGCGATTTTATTTTTTAGCTTTTGGTTTTAGCTATCAATTACAAATTTCGAGAAATCAGCGTGTCTTGTTACACTACTTTTATGCTAGATAGATAGATAGATAAACTCTTTATTGTACACACCATAAAATTTACAATCAAAATAAATTTATTAAAAACTAGTGTAACAACTGGCGGCCTTATCGCTAATAGCGATCTCTTCCAGATTCTCTTCTTCTTTCTTCTCTTCTCTTCTTCTTTCTATGCTAAAACTTTAAGCTCCAATATATATAAATAATAAAAAAAAAACATTATATAGAATATAGAATGACAGAGATATAGGTTTCGAATCAGAATGAGTTCTGAATACCCCTACAGGAGGAGGTCTATGTGCAGCAATGGATTTTTGTAGCTGAGATGATGATAATAATGACTCACCAGTCCCCGTTAACGCTACAGTGACATATCTATAAATAATCTTCCGTTTGTTCGTATTTCTTGCTGCACACGCGTATCGTCCGTCATCGCTAGGCGTCGCATGTTTTATTGTCACCACAGATTTGTTCTCTGATATTCTAATGTTGTCATTAGGGATCAGCTTAACCCCACCCTTAAACCAAGTAATTTGCGCAGGGGGGTAAGCGTCAACTACGCAGGAAATTTGAGCTTGCTTTTGGTAGTCTACTTGTATTCCTGTGAATGAAAAGAGCTAAATAAGATTTTGCAAATACAGTCACAAATTACAGTGAATAACGGCAAAACTTCAAGCGTCAAGTAAAGTCTCCGTTACTTTAAAGTTCCGTACCTCAAAAGGAAAAACGGAACCCTTATAGGATCACTGTGTTGTTCTATCCGTCCGTCCGTCTGTCAAGACCTGTATCTCGGGAGCGCGTGAAGGTATCGAGTTGAAATTAAAACCATATAGGTAAGCAAATCCACAGTCTCTTTCCTGCAGAGATAAAAATCAAACTTTTCTGTTTTCATAAAAAAATGTTACAGCCGAATATGTCGCAAAAAACGCATATTTCGACAATTGCAAGGAAGGAGGGTCCAAATACTTATTAAAGTGCTTTAACCGTATCATGTGGGGTATCATAATGAAAGTGCTTCATTATTAGCACAAGCTAAAACAGGTTTTTAAATATTTTTGCGATGTATATTTTTCGGTTTATGAAGGAAAATATAAAAAAATATATATAATTTTCCCCTTTTATCTACTAGTTTGTACGGAACACACGGTGGGCGAGTCTGACTCACAAGACGTCAGAAAAAACCTAACCATTTTTTTTATAAGTTTTTTTTGTCAATGCCAGTCAGTCAATACAAACGTCTAATATTTAACAAAATATTACGTTACTTATCCATCCGAATTGTAAAATATCGAACATTATTTCCTCGAAACAATATTTACTAATAAAAATTACCATATAAAAAATTCCAGAGACTCATTTAATTTTAACAACTCGTCTGATAACCGAAACTTTGTGAAACGAGCCTAATGTAGTAACCGGTCAATTTTTTTTTTTTTTTTTAATACATTGTAGATCTACGATTGACCACCAACTCGCCTGATGTTAAGCGACGATGTGGCCGAGGATGGAGCTCGTCGATCTAGAAGATATCTATTCACTCTAGCCTTGAAAATTCCAATCTTGATGACTAATAATACAAAATCACAAATGAGATTCAAATAAAACATCTGGATTAAGACAGTTGTACGTATAAAAGAGATTCGAGCAATTAAAATTCGAACAAAAACTACTTCGTATCATAGGTAGTTTACTTTAATATTGGTTGTATTCATATTTCATACTCACTTTGAGGCGTATCCAAGATGTTGAACCTGTCCAAAACAACCGTAGTGATGACAACTTGCTTAGAGTCAGATCCAAGAGAATTGCTCGCTTCGCATTCGTACGTCATATTCTTTTGTACTTTTTCTATACTGAGCACACTTGTATACACGTAGGGCAGTATTAATGGCGATACCTAAAAGAAAATCGTAATTTATAGATATATTTGTCAGAGTGGTGAGGTTTTTCTAACTTTAGAAGGACATAGCAGTGGATTATTTTTCTTTGAGAAGGGTGAAAATTATCAAAGAATGTTAATTTTTAATTTAATTTACTAAGCCAGATTTCAGTCTAACTAGGTTACCATCTTCCTCCATGCTTTCACTTATATTAGAAGAGATGTTGTCAAATGTCTAGCCTGTTAAGAACGCTTGAGTGAAATATTTGAGCTATCTAATTAATTCTAAAGTACTTATAGAATAAATAAAATACTGTAACCAAAAATACATACATAGTAAATGCCAATCAGAGCTCGTTATTTTAAATCTAAGGTTTCATTTTGGTCGCAATTCTGCAAGTAGTTATGTATATTAAAAGAAAGACAAAATACAGAAAACCAGTTCCCCTACTAACCCGACTCCAGAAAAGCAGTTTTTGCAGTCTAACTTACGATTTTGTTAAATTTGATACGCTGTTGAGTGTACGTTTTTTGTGAGAAAATATGCGTAAATTCGCTGCAGTAGATTATAAATGCGCATTCTTTAGAATAATTCTAGTAAAATCGTAAAATCTTGTTTATTACGAAATAGTTCGTTGGAGATTACGAAAAATCGCACTTTTTTATTTTTGCATGAGATGTATTATTATTATAAAAAAATATAGCACATGATGACACTCAAGAAGTAAAGACGAATCTAACGACACATCGCACATCAAAATCGGTCAAGCCGTTTAGGCTGTAGGCTGTCATATATAAACATACATACGTACATACATACATTCGAAAAACATAACCCTGCTTCTTACGGGTAAAAAGAAAGGATCAACTAAAAGCGTAGCGAGGATGTTAAAAGTTACAAATACGGGTAAGAATGAAATAGATCCTAATGCCTCTGAAGCTTAATTTTAATTCTTAACAAAAATAACAGTTTTCAACCAGCTCAATGTTTTTAACCTGATTTTTTTTAATACTGAAAGAAGTATCAAAGCCCTCCATTACTTGGTACCATTCAAGTAGCATCAACCTAATGAATGAAATAAAACATTGGCAAAACAAGGAGAGAGTCGTAGCCACGGTTCATGACACATACATACACTTCGGCCGCGTACGATACATACACCCTAAAACATAACCCTCCTCCTCACGCGTTCGGGTAAAAATAGAACATATTTAAATACTTACATCTCCCGAAATAACATTGCCTTTATCTTTATTCTTCCATACAACAGTCGGTTGTGGATAACCGTTCACTCTACAAACTACTTGCAGAGGTTCGTCAAATTTTGCTCTCACAAGTTCGAGCATAGAAACCGACGGAAGTACTTCACGTATCCTCTTGCCTGAAAAAAAAAATAGAAAACATACAGAATGAAGGTTTTCCTAGAAGGTTTTATATAATTATATATATCACAGGCTACAACAAGTACTTAAGTATCTATGTTAAAAAAAAAACGGACAAGGCGAGTCAGACTCGCCCACCGAGGGTTCCGTACAAACTAGTAGATAAAAGGGGGAAATTATATTTTTCTTCATAAATCGAAAAATATACATCATAAAAATATTTAAAAACCTGTTTTAGCTTATGCTAATTAAGCTTTTTCATATGATACCCCACATGATACGGTTAAACCCTCTTTCCTTACTTAAAGACCCTATATTTTGTGATGAAATTAAAAATGTCCAGTTTTCGGGTTTTTCCTAAATTTGTACTCTAACGCAATGCTTCTTGCCAAATTTCATAGTTCTAGGTGAACGGGAAGTACCCCATAGGTTTTGATTCCCTTCTGAGTGTCGAAATGTGCGTTTTTTTTTCGACTTATTCGGCTGTAACTTTTTTTTATGAAAACTGAGAAGTTTGATTATTCTCTCTACAGCAAGATACTATGGATTTACATATATGGTTTTAATTTCAACTCGATACCTTTACGCGTTCCCGAGATAAAGGTCTTGACACCCGGACGGACGGACAGACAAACAGACGGACAACAAAGTGATCTTATAAGGGTTCCGTTTTTTTTATTTTGAGGTACGGAACCCTAAAAAACAATAACCCTACGCAGAAAAACAGTTTACGCTTGATACGCTGTTGAGTGTACGTTTTTTGTGAAAAATTATGCGTAAAAGATTATAAATGCGCATTCTTTAGAATAATTCTAGTAAAAGCACTTGTTAATTACGAAAAACTTCATTGAAGTGTACAAAAAAACGCATTTTTATATTTTTGTGAGAGATGTATTTATTTATGTTTATGTTATTACAGAAAATATAACTTATGACCGGTCAAGCCGTTTAGGTTGTAGGCGATCTACATACAATATATATATATACGTACATAGGTATATAGGTACATAAAATACATAGGTACATAAAATATACATACACTCGAAAAACATAACTGCGTAAGGAGGGATATGTTTTTTAGTGTATGTATGTCGGTATGTATGTATACATGTATGCATATATGTATGTGGCCTCCTAAAGGTTAAACGGCTTGACCAATTTTGATGTGGGTACATAATTTCGTTAGATTAGTCTTCTCTCTCTGTGCATCATAAGCTTCATTGCTGTAATAATATTGAACTCTTGCAAAAAAATGCGATTAACGCAATACTACATACACTCGAAAACATAACCCTCCTTCTTGCGCAGGTGGGCAAAAATATATTTTTTCAAATCGGTCCAGAGTCTTTGAGTAATCGGGGAACATACATAAAAAATAAATAAAAAAGATTCCAACGAATTGAGAACCTCCTCCTTTTTGGTAGTTGGTAAAAAATAGTGTACCTGGCGGAGGCCTATAAACTTCCACAGGAGTAGGTGCGTCCCTGGTTATATTAGAGCTGGTCTTCGGATCGTAGCCGATTATCTGTAAAAATAATTTGTTAATTAAAAGTACGACCACAATAACAATCAGACTGGCACTTGCTGTAAAACTGCGTTTCAGCGTCGGGTTTGTAAATTACTTTCTTCTTGGTCCATTTATCGCTTTTTTGTGTTTCAAGCAATGACTTTCCATCACGTGGATGCAAAGTCTAAAACAAAATTCACGAATATAGTTTCCTGGGTTGACCGATTTTCATAATGACGAACTTAAAGATTTTGATGTAAAGACTCTATGTCGCCGTTCTAAAGCCTAATTTAGATTGAGAAGTCCAGAGACGTCTATTTTACCGGTTCGAATTATTTTGAAAATCTTAATTATTTTAATCGTGTAAGGGGTCTAATTGGATCTCATTGAGCTCGAACGTTTTTGAAGACTGACGCTACATCCCGTTGATACTTTATCAAAGGTTTCAAGACTTATTTCCAGTAAGATGCTGGATGCAATCTGCTTACAACCTGTCTTTTTGGTAATCCTATGGCCTATATTCAGCAGTGGACTTCTTCTTGTAACAGATATGATGATGATGATGAGGGCAGTAGGAGTTCTAGCATATCAATAAGTTATTTACGCCAAACAACAAAAGATTTACTGAAGAAGAAGAGAAACACATTTCACTAGAGGCAACATCATTATTAAAACTGAAGTTTGTGTGACACACGTATAATTTTATTGTCAGACTATTTATGTCTTCAATAATATCGTGATGTGTGAGTGAGATAGCAAACTCCATCGGCGTAGCCCCTTAACAACCGATGAAGATATAGCAGAACACACAAAAAATACAGTCGAATAGAAAACCTATTTTATACAAATCAGAAAAAAAACATACTGACCGCTATTTTAAACATGGTTTTTGGCGGATCAAACGCCGGCGTCGAGTAGAACTTTTCATCTTTATTTACTACTTCCATGGGTAACTCCATTTTCACATTGTCGTCCATGTCCAGGATTTGAACCGTATGCAGTTCGATGTCTCCCTCGTTGAGCCGGATCGAAAGATGTGATTTACCTGTAAAATTAAAAAATATATAATGAAACATAGCTTTGCCAATTACTTTTGTTTTATTTCTGATAACACGGTTTTTTTAAATCTGTCAATGGCACTGGTCAGGGCACATGATAACAAGACAAGACAAATGGAGTAAAATTTTGTGAAACAATGGAACCCTACAGACCGAAAAAGGAAAAAAGGTAGGCCATAGAAAAGTGGGAAGGTGACATCAGGCAAGTAGCAGGAGTCACGTGGAACAGAGTAACTCAAGAAAGACATGAATGATAGATGGGAGGAGGCCTATGCCGACTGGCAAACAGATCCTGCAGAAACTAAGCAAGAAAGATATATTAAACTAAGTTTTAAAATTTTAATATGTTTGTAGTGTAATGCTAAGTTGATCTCAATAAAATACTATTAATAATATTTAAAAAAAATACTGTATAATGGCACTGCACATACTTTCCCTCAAAAATAATAATCAATCTATACGTAACCATACCTCTTCTTTTAGAAATCGAAATGAATACTAGAATTAAAGCGAAAATAGAAACGTAAAATTTAGATGCATGAATTGGGAATAAAAACCGGACAAGTGCGAGTCAGACTCGCCCACCGAGGGTTCCGTAGAAACTAGTAGATAAAAGGGGGAAATCATATATTTTTTTATATTTTCCTTCATAAAGCGAAAAATCTACATCGTAAAAATATTTAAAAACCATAGATTTTGATTCCCTTGTGAGTGTCGAAATGTGCGTTTTTACGATATATTCGGCTGTAACTTTTTTTAGGAAAACTTAGAAACTTTATTTTTCTTTCTGCAGCAAGTTACTATTGATTTGCGTATATGGTATTAATTTCGATACCTTCACGCGTTCCCGAGATAAAGGTCTTGACACCCGACGGACGGACAGACGGACTGACGGACAACAAAGTGATTCTATAGGGGTTCCGTTTTTTCATATTAAGGTACGGAACCCTAAAAAAGAAAACATGATTATTTGTAACAGAAAACCTACCCAAAATGGTATATCTATCTGTTAGGTCAAATAAAAAAACCTTATAAAATAGGTATATATGTATTTATAATAAATACAAATCTCTAATTGAAACCAACCGAATAGGGAAAACCCAAATACTAGGAAACAATACGTTAGGTACTCTTTATGATATGTTTATCTCCGTATCCGTATATCCGTTAGGTCATATAGTATCTTATATTAAAAACCCTGATAAATTAGGTATACAGGTATATAGAATAAATTTAAATCATTAATTGGAACCTACACAATACGGAAAAACCAAATATTAGAAAACAATACGTTAGGTACTCGTTATGATATACGATAAAGCGTGAAACATTATAAACAATATTATAGTTAACAATGTGTTTCTTTATTTAATTAAGGAAATATAAAATACTTAGTGCCTACTGCCTACTCACATTGTACCTAAATAAACAAGATTAATAAAATTAATAAATAATATCATATTATGATACGAAACTGTAATTTGAAAGGTATTTAATAAAGAGCTGACTTATAAAGTTATCTATGATCCGAAATGAGAAATATCGTAATTTGCCCTTTTTTTATTCACTTTTAAAATCACATAAATAAGCTCATTTGACAGGTCGTCTGATAATGACAACTAAACTTTTAGGAATAAATAAGCTTTTTCTGAGAATAAAAAACAGAAACTTAACGAACCTAAAAAAAAACTTAACTTATGTAATTTGATTTTTTCTCAAATGTGACTTGTAACAAGTGTTATCAATAAAATTATTATGATTCCTTAACAAACTCTTAGAACCAGATATTTGTGTCAAGTAAAACACCTGGAATACGACATTTCTATGAAACCAATTCGGAAAAGTAAAAATTCGAACAAATAAATAAATATTGGAGTACATTTTACACAACACAATCAAGCCCCAAACTAAGCAAAGCTTGAAAGCTTTAATGGAATCTGATGGCTGATAGAATACAAATACATATATTTTTTGTAAATATATACACATGAACACAAAACAAACACCCATGCTCAGCAGAAATGTTTTCTCCTAGGTGGGGATCGAACCCACGACCTATAAGAAAGACATACTACCACTGAGCCATGAGGACTGAAATGTATTCGGGTCATAAATTGGTTACCCACTTGAAGCTTCCGGGCTGTCGAAACATTTGTTCTACACGTATGTCGCAGACCGTCATTACGATGAGGAAAATATACCTGGTGCTGGTGTAGCGCTGGTGTCTACCAACGAAGACAGCTTGTAAGCAGAGAACCCGTGTTGGAAATCAATCCCAGACTTAGCTGAGATGACGGCCTGGGTTTCCTCCTTGGTGTTCAGTTCGACTGTGTGGGCGCCAGGCATAGTCACATCTACTGAGTAAACCTGTATAAAATAACATTTGTTTCTTTAGAATTCGGCTTTGGAACCCCTAGCCCGATAAGGCTTAGGATATCAAAAATCATCATCAAACATAGCATAGCTTATCTGAATAATATTCTGAGCTTAATCTAAGATTCTGACTTATCTATAGGTATTGTTATTTTTAAATGAGAAATCATATTTAAGTTGAGATTCAAATTTCAAATGTATTGAGTAGGTACATTCGAGAATTCAGTCATTAACAAAAAATAATGTCAGTGACTTTTTTTTATCGAAAATAGGCTTGCGCTTGACCCTCAACTCACCTAGTGTTAAGTGACAGTTACGGTCTACGATCGAGCGCGCTTGCCTAGAAGAAACATGGTACGAAGTATAGATTTCCATTGTATATGTTGTATGGTATCTCTATTAAAAGCTATGAGTGCGAATAGGTGTATTTATTGAACGTTTTAATAGCAGGTCAGTATGTCTGCCTTCCAAGCTGTAGACATCGGGTTCGATAAAAGTATTTGTGTGATGAGCACGGATGTTTGTTGTGTATCTTGGTGTTTCTATGTATCATGATGATGTAGGTTCATTTATTTACTAACATAATTATAGTTTAAAACCCGACTTCAAAATATGTAATATAATACATACGTGACTTGCTGTTCACTTTTCTATAAGCACTTGGATGATATTTTACCAGTTATTTTGTTATAAAAACCAACGTAAGGAACTGATTTTGATAAAATTTATACGGAACCACCTCTGAAGTATGATCTACCAAATACAAAAATAATCATCAAAATAAATGCACAATTGCCGTGGAGTAATCGGTGAACAAACATACAAAAAAAAACATTCAGACGAATTGACACCCTCCTTCTTTTTGGAAGTCGGCTAAAAAGTATACGTGTATTCTATTAGCTATGTGGTTCCGATAGCATAAGCTTTGATAAATTTGGGACTAAAAGGTGCTGTGTGAAAATGTCCACTAACATTTATTTTTATTTTAGGGTTCCGTACCTCAAAAGGAAAAAACGGAACCCTTATAAGATCACTTTGTTGTCCATCTGTCCGTCTGTCCGTCCGTCGGGGTGTCAAGACTTGTATCTCGGGAATGCGTGAAGGTATCGTGTTGAAATTAAAACCGTATACGCAAATCTATTATATCTTGCTGCAAAAAGAAAAATAAAATTTCATGGTTCTCGTAAAAAAAAGTTACAGCCGAATATGTCGTAAAAATCGCACATTTCGACACTAACAAGGGAATCAAAACCTATGGGGTACTTCCCGTTGACCTAGAACTATGAAATTTGGCAAGAAGCATTTTGTTAGAGTACACATATAGAAAAAAATCCGAAAACTGGACATTTTTAATTTAATCACAAAAAAATAGGGTCATTATGCAAGGAATGAGGGTCCCAATTTTAAAGTGAATTAACCGTATCATGTGGGGTGTCATATGAAAGAGCATCATTAGCATAAGCTAAAACAGGTTTTTAAATGTTTTTACGATGTATGTTTTTCGGTTTATGAAGGAAAAAAAAAAAATATGATTTCCCCTTTTTATCTACTAGTTTGTTTGTACGGAACCCTCGGTGGGCGAGTCTGACTCGCACTTGTCCAGTTTTTTTTATAAGCTTGCGCTTGACCGCCAGCTCGTTAAAATCTAGACCTCACACATTATCTAGACATTGACAGTATTTATTTATGTATTAATCTACTTGCCTTTATTTGGTCCGTCTCGAAAAGCATTTTCTTCCAAACATCGCTGCCATCAGGCGCCGTGATAGAGACAGAAGGATCATCCGACTTATCAGAGGCAAGGGACAGCGTTACTTCTCCCATAATTGCATCAACATTGAACTAGAAAAGACAAAAATCGTAATTGTTTAGTAAAAAAAATTATTGTACGTTATTTTTTCATACACCGAGATTTATCTACACTGTCTAGAACAGATATGGCTATCCTACTTCCGCTCTACCTTGCTAACACGCTATTACGAACTATTCTGCTATTTTGAAGGCACCATAATTAAAACGAAATTCCCATACAATTTTGTTCCTTTTGTTCCATTCCATTCCATTGTGTTCTATAATTTTAATTGGTTTAATGGAGCTTTCAGAATTGACCACACTCTAAGTATATGTACGTATATTATATCATAGATCCCTCAGTTTGCTAAGATGTTGCTTTCTAGTGTGTTGGTTCAAGTTTTTTTTTAGTTCATTCAATCATTTTATATCTTCAAAAATTTTGGTAGGCGCGAGCAAGACGGACCATGATCAAACACCTCATTATGAAGAAATCTGTCAAACGGTATAGCACATATTTACTTAATTAATTATAAAAAAATAAATAAAATTATATGCCAAAAAACATCATATTTACTCAAATATATACAATAAATTCTCGAAAAACAACGCTTCTTTTTGCCCAATCGCACAAAATCGTCTTTAAACTCTGTAGGTTGGCATAACATAAGTATATAGATACAGGCATAGTCATGACCAAGGGCGTCACCAAGGGGGGGCAGAGGGGGCAGCTGGGCAGCTGCCCCCTCTGCAGCCCTCCCCCCCCCCCCTACCCCCCTAGAGATTTAAAAAATGTAGCCAACTGCAAAGCAACCAAAGTCCTAAGGCTGTGCAATTGTACCTGTACCTACAATTCATATTTTTCTCATCCTCCATAATATTAACTTGCCCCCCTCTGGACCATGGGCTGGCGACGCCCTTGGTCACGATATAGAAATAAAGTGGTGTTTCGGGACTTTGGGAGTCTTGGCAACGTAGAAACCCGCGTTCCACAAAAATCTTATCCAGAATCTGGTTGAAATAACAGGTTTTGGAAGATAAAATACCCTAACTTAAATAGTTTTTGTCGTTTTTGTGAACAACAAAATAAAAACAATTGAGATGTCATTTATGTAATTTTCCTAATAATAAGGGTTACTTTTTATGACTTTTTGTTTCGTTGCTGAAATTGGCAACACCAAACTCGTGTCCAATTTTTATTACTTAGCCAGGTTTTCTTGAATCATGTGTGGATTGATATGAAATAACTCACTGTCATATTATGTTTGCCAGGAGGTAGTGTCTCCTCAGCCAAAGTCGTCATCCGGCCCGTTATTGTCCTTTTTACATACTCTAAAACCTGTAAAAAAGTTATATGAAATGTTTAATTCATCACTAAAAAACTTTAAAAGGGATGACAGTTGAGGTTCTTTTTATTATTCAATTTCGAATATTTATTTATAACAGTAATAATAACTTGTAATAGTAGATTTTATAGTATAGTAAGGGAGCAAAATAGTTTATTTCCAGTGAGAGTGTTTGATATACTCATATAACCGCGTCCAGGATAACAATTGTCATGAAGTAAAGTTACTTTTGCTCCTTTGGGCGCAAAAAGTACTTTTCTGCTAATGTTCTTTTTAAGTTTCCGGCAGCCTAGTCGGGAGACCGTCTGACTTGCGATCCGCAGGTCCTGGGTTCGAATCCCGCGGCACGCACCTCTGTCTTTTCGAAGTTATGTGCGTATTGTTGATTGCCGCCAACTTCAAACGGTGAAGGACAACATCGTGAGGAAACGTACATGTCTGAGTTCTCAATGATCTTGAAGATGTGTAAAGTCTGCCAACCCGCACTTGGCCAGCGTGGCAGACTATGGCCTAACCCTTCTCACAATGAGAAGATGGCCCGTTCCCAGCAGTGGGACAGTTTGTACAAACAGGGCTGACAAAAAAAAAAAAAAAAACTTTTTAGGCAAAAGTCTTAAAAAGAAAAATGTGTTGTTTGTGAGGGATCCAATCACTGTTTTCTTAGTAAGTGTGATGAAAAAAACGTCTAATAACCAAATAAGTATGATTTTTTTTCCATTTAAATCAGCATTTAAATGTGTTATGTGATATTATTTCTATTTGTAATTTCTTATCTGCGTTGAGAAATATCTACTTCGTGGTGGATATTTCATAAGGAAGGTATTCTTCAAATGTCATGTTCCTAGAGCCAACGGTTTACATTAGGTTTTTTTTTCTCTGTTTCCTACCTACAATCTTGGAATTTTCAAGGCTAGAGTGAATAGATATCTTCTAGATCGACGAGCTCCATCCTCGGCCACACCGTCGCTTAACATCAGGCAAGTTGGTGGTCAATCGTAGATCTATAGTGTATAAAAAAAAACTGTGGGTGTACGTTGTCTGTTAGTCTCAGTTATTTAGGACATTATGACATATGTATTTATACAGCTGTAGAGAGGTTGTTTTGAGATTTTTAGACGGTTAATAGTAGATTTTACGACAAGGATCTTGCTTCATATCGAGAGCGACATATTGAATCCCGAGTTTAACGTATTATTCTAAACAAATAAAATAAAAACAAAATTCAAATCACATTAAGTTGCAGTGTGACATAATAAAATATTTAAAGCCCTAATTTAATTTATTACGTACGGCTTTAATTACGTACTTACTTTACTCTGTACTCGACATACAAAATAGCATAATCAAGTAGGTGGTGTGAAAACTATTTTAATATGTTTTAGTATTGTCCTACTGATTAAAGTGTGATTTATCTAAATCTGTGTGTAGAATGGGGTATGTATAGTAATTATTTAGTTATTTATAACAATATTGTGGTTATTTTTAAGCGCCCCAAACAAATCGCTTTTCCAAGCTTTTCCTCAATTACGTTATAAATTATACTTATTTCTGGGATTTTTTCAATTGCGTATAAAATTTAGTAATTATATACAAATTGTAAGTGTGAGTTAGGGTGACTTTACCTTGCCCACTTCTTTTTTCTCCAAATTAAATACTTGACCATGGGTGGCTTCTGCCATTGAGTAGTAAGCTTGATATTCCGGTGAGCTTTTAGGAGCGTTACAGTCCGAACGTGTCAATATAAATACAACCTGTAAAGTAAAAAAAAAAATACAATGCCATCTTATGTGCTTAAAAAGCAACACCAAGATATATAATATAGAAATTAAACAAAAAATGATAAACCTACTTAAAAATAACTATACATTCGAAATTATTTGGATCCCAAGTCATTAAGGGATAGTTGGGAATTAAAAAGCAGATAATGAAGCGAAGCAGGCTATTAATGAGAATGAAAATATGTATACAAATAAAACCACCCCATCAGAATTATAGAAATATTTTAAAAATAAAATTAAAATATACTGCGATCACCATTGGCAAGCATCAAATACAACAAAGCTATTTAATAGAAGAAAATCGATTTTTTAAAAACCCCCTACCCCTTTCCCATCTAGAAAAGACCAAGCAGTAATCACTAGAATGCGTATTGGCCACACAAACATTACACATATCCACTTAATAAATAAAGCTGATAAAAATAAATGCAAGTGTGGACTAATAAAAATAAATGCATCTATTGGAGGAATGTACAGTATTTAACAACGAAAAGAAACAATGTAAACTTCCAAACAAATTACAAGATTGTTTGAATCAGGACGGATATATGGCAACATTAAAGTTCTTAATAATGTTGAATATTTATAAACTACAGTAGAACTACAGTGAAAAGAACTACATAGTATAAAATGGTATAGGGAGGCCTAGGACCAGCAGTGGATGACAAAATGATACTGTAAAATAAGACTGGCCTTGTGGCTCAGTTGGTAGTGTGTTTACGTCTACCTGCTGAACTGAAAGGTCGTGGGTTCAATCCCCACCCAGGGCAAACATTTGTGTGATGAGCATGGATGTTTGTTCTGTGTCTGGGTGTTTCTATGTATCATATGTATATATTTACAAAAAAAAAAGTATATATGTATTCTATCAGCCATCTAGTTCCATAGTACAAGCTTTGCTTAGTTTGGGCTAGATGGTGTTGTGTGAAATGTCCACAAATATTATTTATTTATTTAAAATAAGGTTAAACTCAGTGTAATAATGTATGTGTATTATTTAACATAAAAATGTCAACCGAGGTCGCTAATGACTTTAGATGTTAAAAAGCGACCTAAAATAAATAAATAAAAAAGACAGAAAATGCGCTTTTGAATCTCCAATGAACATTTTCGTCACAAATAAGTTATTTGACTAGAATTATCATACTAAAGAATACGTATTTATTACTTTTTGCAGTGATTTTAGGCATACTTTCTCACAAAAAACGTACACTAACCAGCGTATTAAGCGTAACAAAATTGTAAGTTAGACTGCATAAACCGCTTTTCTGCAGTCGGTTATTTTATTTATGTTATTTTATTCGCTCCACAGATAAGGAGATCCAAACCAAGATACTAAAAGACCTTAAAGATGTGTCTTATCCTTTAAAGTGCTAAGAACTGAGATTTGCCATGTTTACTTCCTATTCAATTAGTATAAATTCTTTATAGATAAAATCTCATTGGGATATACTGATAAAAGAGTTGGGATTTCAGACTCAGGAATAAGTATCATAGTTTGATGAACAAGTACAGATCAGGTTTTCACATAAATAAGCATCGTCAATTCACTCTGTATACGTCTGTTATCTCTTTATTTTGATGGTCTATATATGTCAGTATAGCCACGATAGAGTACCTAGTGTCCAAAAGAGATGTAAATATCGTTCATTAGTTGCAGACATGGTGCGTCTTGCAATAAGCGACCACAAATATGCAAAGTTTCATCATCATCATCATCTCATACACACAGTCCACCTCTGTCGACATGCATAAACCATGGATATGCAAAAAGACCGGCTGGAAGCGGCCTGCATCCAGCGTCTTTCTACCACTTGCATGAGGTCTATAGTGTCCACCTTTATGGGCCCACAAATTATAGAAAATTTAGCAAAAAACTACATATTTGCGATATTTACCTGACTTTGTTTCAGCTGCGCGAAAGCTTTCACCTCATCAAACTCATCGTAGTCTTTAGCCCCGGCGTCCGTGAAAACATAGATGAACGAGCGGTCAAAACTCTCTTCCAGACCTTTCTTGATGCCCGACAAAGAATATTCTGGACAATCATCGCCATCGTGGACGTTGATAGCGGAGAGAGCATTCCTGAACTCTTCACGGTCTTTGGTGTTAGCGCGGAGTATTACACCTGGACAGAAAATAGCTTGAATATATAATAGGATGAAGGAATGCAACTAATCCAAAAACTCCTAAAATTCTTAGTAAAACAAATACATCAAATTTAATTTACAATAAAAATTTGAACCTACCATTGAAAAACAAATAAAAGTTTAATATACCTAAAAATTATGGCATAATAACTTACACACCTCTTTAAAATTGGTAAAAACATAATCCTCCTTCAAAAGACGGGTAAAAAGTATTTAATTAGGCTGTGTCCCTAACCTACAAATTAAAACCTTCTTCTTGGACTGTAGTCTGATATAAAATCTTATATACCTAAATAATAAAATTTATTGGTGGATATTTTCACACAGCGCCATGTAGTCCGGAACCCATAGTACTTTATTGTACCATACTGTACTATAGTACTATACTGTACTATGGGAACCAGATAGCTGATAGAATACTTACTTATATACTTTTTAGGGTTCCGTACCTCAAAAGGAAAAAACGGAACCCTTATAGGATTACTTTGCTGTCCGTATGTCTGTCTGTCAAGACCTTCTATCTTGGGAACGCATAGAGGTATCGAGTTGAAATTAAAACCATATACGCATATCTATAGTCCCAAGCCGTTAAAAATAAACTTCTCGGTTACCGTAAAAATGTTACAGCCGTAAATGTCGCAAAAAAACCGCAAATTTCAACACTCACAATGGAATCAAAACAGCGTACTTCCCGTTGACGTAGAACTATGTTTGGCAAAAAGCATTGTCTTATAGTACTTACACATAAAGGAAAAAAACCGAAACCTATATATTTTTAATTTAATCACAAAATATAGTCTTCATGCAATGTATGAGGGTCCAAATTTTAAAGTGAGTTAACCGTATCATGTGGATTATCGAAACAGCTTCATTAGCACAAGCTAAAACTGGTCTTTAATTATTTTCACGATGTGCAATTTTCGGATTATGACCAAAAATTTCAAAAAAATATAACTTTCCCCTTTTATCAATGACTAGCTTCGTCCGGTAGTTCTACGGAACCCTCGGTGGGCGAGTCTGACTCGCACTTGTCCGGTTTAAAGTTTAGTACCACAAATTGAGCAGTGAGTCCAGTCAAATAACGACTCTTTATAAACGTTCAATAAAATCAGTCAGTTATGACTCTGGTACTGTTAGCTACACCTACTTAATTAAAGAATGAATAAAGTCAACAAACCTGATAAACAATTTATTATATTAATAGATAACTCTTTTCAATGAACCATAATGACACCGCCAGAAACTTACGTATGACATCTGGATTTCCCCAAGATTATTTATACATACTTGAACCTAATTACATTAACTGTTGGATTCTGTTTCATACAGTTCTCAACTCTAAAATACCTACAGGAATTCTTCTGATGATAAAGAAAGTAATTTAAAAAAATTAAACCGACTTCAAAGTGAATAGAAAGAAATAACTCGAAGAAAATCAAAACTGGGCGTCTACCTAAGTAGGTACGTACCTACACCTACTATTTTTGAGGTCGGTGTCAGGCCCTAAGCTATCATCAATTAAGTCCTATACAGCTATTATCTAGTCTTATCCTATCTAAGTTAAGTTAAGCCCATATCTTGAAAACTATTGAACCGATTTTGATAAAACTTACAGTGACTTACTAAGTTGAAAGATGCTTTATTAAAAAAAAAAATTTGAAATACGACGTCTAGTATCTGCTTAATGCGTGGACAAACATACAAACATACTTACACATATGAAGTTAGGCACACATGCTTAGAAGCTGGTATAGATTAACATATCCAAACATTTTGCAATAAAACAGTATATCTACCCACATCACCATCAACGTTACTGTTTTAGTATTTCTTAAATGTAAACAGAAACATAATATTTATCATGTATTACTTTTATAAGTAAAATTTCGCCACTTCTTAATTTTTTTTCGAACACTCCGCACCTTATACTACATCTACCTTACATTTTTATCCCCGATCCAAAAATAAAGGTGTTACAACGTGTGTATCTGTGTATTCACCTCTTTTGATGACTTCAACCGCTACAAAAACTGATTACAAAAGCTGAGTGAGCAAAAGAGTAGAGTCACGCAACTTCAAATTCTTGTAATTCGAGTCGACATAAGTGAGGGGAATACCCTCATAAAGTAATCATTTTAAACTGACTTCACAAAAAGGAGGTTATCAATTCGACCTGTATGTTAGTAAGTAATATTGTCAGAATTGCACAGTTTTTGTATTATGCTAGTCAATACCTGCTTCTAAACATGTGTGCCAAATTTCATACGTGTATGTATGTTTGTAGGTTTGTGTGTTTGTCCACGCATTACGCAGAAACTAGAAGTCGTATTTCAAAAATCTTATTTCATTTGTTTGATAGACAGTGATTTGAGCGGTGATGAATATTATTAATAAAACCGGACAAGTGCGAATCAGACTCGCCCACCGAGGGTTCCTTACAAACTAGTAGACAAAAAGGTTTTTTTTTTAATAATATCGTAATCATAATCATAAATCGAAAAATATACATCGCAAAAATATTTAATATTCTGTTTTAGCTTGTGCTAATTAAGTTCTTTCATTTGATACCCTACATGATACGGTTAAAACCATTTAAAATGTGGTGTTTAAAATGTGTGTCCTTCCTTACATAAAGACCCAAATTTTTGTGATTAAATTAAAAATGTCCAGTTTTCGGATTTTTTTCTATATGTGTACTCTAACACAATGTTTCTTGCCAAATTTCATAGTTCTAGGTCAACGTAAAGTACCCCATAGGTTTTGATTCTCTTGTGAGTGTCGAAATGTGAGTTTTTTATGACATATTCGGCTGTAACTTTTTTTACGAAACTGAGAAATTTGTTTTTTCTTTCTGCAGCAAGAGACTGTGCACTAGAGATACAGTCTTGACATCCGGACAGATAGACATACAGACAGATGGATAGACGGACAGACGGACAACAAAGTGATCCTAGAAGGGTTATTTTTTTTTCCTTTTGAGGTACGGAACCCTAAAAATGAATATATAAAAGTAATTTTAAAAAATTAAACCGACTTCAAACTGATAAGAGAGAAATAACCCGAAGAAAACAATACTAGGCGTCTACCTAAGTAGGTACGTAAACCAACTATTTTTGAGGTCGGTGTCTGTATAGGACTTACTTGATGACAGTTTAGGTCTTGACACCGACCTCAAAAATAGTCGGTTTACGTACCTACTTATGTAGACGCCTAGTATTGTTTTCTTCGTGTTATTTCTCTCTTTTCAGTTTGAAGTCGGTTTAATTTTTTTAAATTACTTTTACTTATGTATACATTACCAAATTAAAAAAAAATATGTGTGTGCTTAATGTGGTCTTAAGTGAAAACTTGACAGTGACGCGTAGACTACGTCTCTCTCGCGACTCGAGCCGTCCTTTACCCGAACAAGCGTTACATATCGGGGCGTGACGGCTCAGTATCATCCATCAATACCCACAAAATAAATTTCTCAACGCGCCTAAAGAAGTTTTCACTTTAAAAATAAAAAAAAAATATACTTACCCCGATTACCATGGCCATCATCATTAAATGTCACAAGTATAAAATTTTTAATCTGACTCCCATTATTTCTTAAAACTGTATCGAATATAGCGTTAGCACCAAGCTTTACTTCGTCTATATCGTCGGACATAGAATAAGTATCATCTATTACAAACGTTAAGCTACTTTTATAATCGTCAATTGCAAATACGTTTGTAGCTATTGTCAAAATAAAAAGTGCTTTGAAAGAGTGGAGTGCCATCGTGGCACGTCTTAACTGTTTGACGTCTGGAATTACTCTGAAGTGATTTACTTGCTGTAATTCTGGTTCAGCGTATTCTATATATATACATAAAAAACAATACCGCTATATACATACGTATTCGCCACCTATCTTCCAGATTTTTACATAAGTATACATGAATAAAATTGGGATGTCTGTACATTGAACACATATTTTCTTTTTAGGCTTCCGTACTAAGGGCTGCGGGAGCCTATTTGTGAGACTACGGTGTCTGTCTGTCTGTATTTCAAACTGTAATAGATAAGTATCAAAATTGACAAGATTATAGGGTTCGCTTTGATGTAAATCAAATCTTATATTTATGTGTTACTTACAACAATTTATAGCATGTTGGTACCCAATAAATAAATATCAACCACTAGATATTGTAAACTTTTTGTCATTGTAATTAAAAATAAAACTAATTAATTCAGTCGTAAGACATAAACGAGTGACGCTAGATGGCGCTTACGTCGATATAATATTTTTACTTTAGTACCTATGTAATGGCACACGCCGCACAGTCGTCTTGTTTTATCGAAGTTACGTTAGGTGGCGCATTTATCAATATTTTCTTTAGATATGCCTACCATTTCAGAATATTTCTATTGCACAGAAAATATGTAAAATTACAAATATTCGTAGATTTATAGCACATTTTTCCGATTAGTCCTGTTTTCTCTGTTTATATGTTGCATGGGATTGGGAGTAAAACTCGTACTTTGCCGGATTTATTCAGTTTTCAGTAAATCTAAAGATGTCATTCTGAACTACACTGCTGACTGCAAGTGCAGCGACTGCCTAGCAGTTGCAGGACATTGCTCCCGCTAGTTTCTTACCAGTGGTCCACCGACGTGGTTCACCTAGGTGCTCACACGGACGTGGTCCACCCAACAAGTGAACCTTGGATAATTACATTAAAAAAACTGTGGTATCGGTAGAGGTTACTTAATTCAACCTTTTGGTGTTGATACTTTGCCGCAGCGCTCATAATTTTGTTTAGATCATAGAAATACATACAAATACAATTGTGTCGCTGTGTAACCGCAAGGGAGATGGAGCAGTTAAAAGCAGCGTAGCTCGGAATGACACCTTATACTTTGCTTATTTTTTAGGCCAACCAAAGGGTAAAAACGGTATGAAGATATAAAGATTGTATAAAGATGACATTACGTTGGTGTCGCGAAGAAATTTCCTTAGAAGCATTACACGCCACTCACAATTTTTTTCCTTCGCAATTGCTCGCTGCTAAAATTTACACTCTACTTTTTTTATTATTGAGCAAAAGTTGTTTAAGTAACACTGCTTGGTTTTTGTTAGCTTGCTCCTGCGATAGGGCGCTCAATTCTGTGCAACTGTAGGTAAAGAGACGCAACGTCAAGTCACGCAGCTATGGAAAAGGTTTTGATCGGAAATCCAGAGACCCGTAGATGTGGGTACTAAAGTCACCGAACAGCAGATTAGCAAGTTGAAGTGGCAGTGAGCAGGGCACGTAGCATGTAGAAGTGTTAGCCGATGAGGCTGAAAACTCCTCAAGTAGAGATCAAGCGCAACGTAGGAAGACTAGCCACAAGATGGACAGAAGACTTCATACAAGTAGCGGGAAGACACTGGATGCAACCCGCTTCCATCGAGTTTTTTTTGGAAATCCATAAAAAAGGCCTATGTCCAGCAGTGGACTTTTTTATGCCTGAGATTATGATGATGGATGTTTTTTTCAATCATTCAAAATTAAATTTAAATTTGTAATCATCCAAATCAAAGTACTATGACTCGTCGCAATACCCACTTCACTGATCAAAATGTTTATTGCATTTAGTTTTAGAAAAAGAATACGTTATAAAGCAGATGAAGTCACAATTAATTACTAGTTTATACTAAATGTTTATGTTTCTCGAATCAGTTACTTGATACAACGCTGACCCCTGGGTTAAATGAATCAAGTGTAGATTCCAACCGTTGGGGAACATACCGATACCTAAGATATTACAATTATTTGACGTATCTAAGTATTTTTAATTATTTATAAACTATAATCTCTCGGTGGTAAACCAAATATTTTTTGTTACGTACTTAAGTGGATTTTTTTTGTATTTTTAACTGACTTCCAATAAAAAGGAGGTTATCAATTCGACATGTATGTTTATAATATTGTCAGAATTGCACAATTTTTGTATATGTTAGTCTATCTATACCAGCTTCTAAGCATGTGTGCCAAATTTCATAAGTGTATGTATTTTTGTATGTTTGTTTGTTTGTCCACGCATTACGCAAAAACTAGAAGTCGTATTCAACAAAATATTATTTTATTGAATAAAGTATCTTTCAACTACAATCTTGGATTTTCAAGGCTAGAGTGAATAGATATCTTCTAGATCGACGAGCTCCATCCTCGACCACACCGTCGCTTAACATCAGGCGAGTTGGTGGTTAATCGTAGATCTATCTTCTATAAAAAAAAAAAAAAAAACTTAGGTCACTGTAAGTTTTATCAAAATCGGTTCACTTCGTTCATCGCAACTGCAGAGCAGTGTCTACACCTTTTATTTCAATTGTTTGATAGACAGTGACATGAGCTTTATCGACTGTTTTTAACCGACTTCAAAATAATAAATACTATTAAAATTGAATAAATAAAAGTAATTTAAAAAAATTAAACCGACTTCAAACTGAAAAGAAAGAAATAACTCGAAGAAAATCAAAATTGGGCGTTTACCTAAGTAGGTACGTACACCAACTATTTTTTTGAGGTCGCTGTCTATGTAGGAGTTATTTGATGATAGCTTAAGGCCCTCAAAAAAATAGTTGGTATACGTATCTACTTAGGTAGACGTCCAGTTTGATTTTCTTCGAGTTATTTCTTTTTCAGTTTGAAGTCGGTAATTTTTTTTTTTTTTGATTACTTTTATTACAAAATAAGTCATCATGATTTGGATAAGTAACCAAATGGAAATGGGTTTCGTAATTAATAAGCTTCCAACAATGTCAAACACCTGTAAGATATAAAAGTAGAAACTTGGTAATATCATTGTAAGCTTCAAGTAATGAATGACAGTCATGATGAATAAGTGATAGGAATATTCAATGAAACATTGAAAATGATACATAGTGAAGTCAAAATGTGTGCATAACCATCACGTATCTTTGACATGCACATGAGCGTTGTAATGATATTTGTTTTCATAGAATTAGTAAGGATGTATTATTTAATCATTTAATTTTTCGTAATAAATTACTAAATTCATTTATCTTTTGCAATTGACAGTGACATTTATTTAATGAATTAAATTAAGTATTTTTCACATTTTTGTATTGACATAAATTATTGTTCATTATTATTAAGATTGTTTTGACTTGTGACTATGGAGTTATGAATAAAAATTTGTATTTGTATTTGTACCTCTCCAAGTTACCCTAATTATCTGTGTTTACTTAAGTATTTACTTCTTTTTGCTTTGTTATATAGTTAATATGTTGTCATATTCTCTAGTACTAGTATTATAGATTTATGATGTAGATACATTAGGGGCATTCCATAGTGACTGGTGGGACATTTGACTCCAGAATTTGACCTGTTTTGAATTATAACTATGTCATAGAAACATATAAAATAGTGAAATATATATTCTAACTTAGATAAATAACTAATTAACCAAATGCTATTAAAAGGAAAACCAAACCGTTAATAATTACTTTGTAAATATTATTTGAATGAATGTGACTGGTGGGACATTAAAAACCCTCCTTTCTACCTTTACGCACTTGATGACGAATTTTAGCCAAACCGCTTAATTTTCAAATCTGCTTTTTTGTGTTGGAAAATATGTAATATATATTTTCGTTTTCATCAAAAATTTTACTCATAACTTTCATAGGAAAGAATTAAAAAATAAGTATATAAGTGACTGGTCGGACAGTTCTTTGTGACTGGGGGGACAAGTACGAAATATACGAAAATAAGTGTTTATTAAAATCAATTTTATTATCGTTTTCAAACATTATTAATCTAGTTCTTCTAATTTTTTGGGTTCCGTGCCTCAAAAGGAAAAAACGGAAACCTTATAGGATCATTTTATTGTCCGTCTGTTAAGACCTGTATCTCGGAACGCGTGAAGGTACCGAGTTGAAATTAATATCATATACGTAGATCCATAGTCTCTTGCTGCAGAGAGAAAAATCAAACTTCTCAGTTTTCATTAAAAAAAGTTACAGCCGAATTTGTCGCAAAAAACGCTTATACGCTTACGCTTACGCTGCATATTTCGACACTCGCAAATACTTATCTACTGTAAATATACTAATTAGTATATTTACAGTAGATAAGTATTTGTATTATAAATTATTATGTAATATTATCTAATTTAATGTATGTCTACGGTATATATATATATACCTATATAATATAGTTGTATTCGTATATATGTATTGAATTTAGTTGTAAGTATATATTTATTTATGTACTCTCTATTACTGCACGCTTCGTTGTCATATTACTTGTTTTAGTTCCTCTCCATGCTAATGTTGCCTGGAAGAGATCGCTATTAGCGATAACGCCACCAATTGTTACACTAGTTTTATATCGCTCTCTTTTCATTGTATTTTTATGGTGTGTATTATAAAATGTATATAGTTATAAGAGATACTATTATTTGTGTAGAAAAATCTACTTTGTACTTTCTGGAGTATTATAGGTGGTTTTATTTTTACTTGTAGTTTACCTACTACTTAAGTAGGTAATTTCGCCAAATGAAAATAACAGATAAAAGCAATGAGATGTTATCTATAGAGAGGTTATACTCATTGAATATTAATTAAAAGCATGGTAAATTTCAGTTCTCAGCACTTTCGAGTTTTTTTTTTTTTTTATCAGCCCTTTTTGTACAAACTGTCCCACTGCTGGGAACGGGCCATCTACTCATTGTGAGAAGGGTTAGGCCATAGTCTGCCACGCTGGCCAAGTGCGGGTTGGCAGACTTCACACATCTTCAAGATCATTGAGAACTCTCAGACATGTAGGTTTCCTCACGATGTTTTCCTTCACCGTTTGAAGTTGGCGGCAATCCACAATGCGCACATAACTTCGAAAAGACAGAGGTGCGTGCCGCGGAATTCGAACCCAGGACCTGCGGATCGCAAGTCAGACGGTCTCACCACTAGGCTGCCGGAAACTTTCGAGAATACGACCACATTTTTAAAGATTTTTTGTATCTTGGTCTCATATAGTCTTGGTGTTACACTCTCTAAGCACACAGGATGGCATTGTCACTGTTCACAAATCACGACACGTGTCTAAATGCTTTGCCTGACGCGTCGTGACAGAAGACGAGTCGGGCGATTACCTTACTTGAGGCTTGCCACGCAGAGCCGTGGAAAACCTATCTATGTATAATTCTACATTAGATAAAAGTACATATTTCTTTATTGCTTATGTTTAATTTGACGGCTCAATGTTAGTCAATGAAACTGCAAGATTATTATTAAAATAGTAATATTATTTTTTCTGTAATAATGTGTACATTATTCGGTATATTATTTGGCGCTCACAGCTTTGGTATCTTATAACGCACAACGCTGCGATAAGCGGCTCCAACGCGTGACAGAAGTGGGATAAAATAAATAAATTAATACGTATATTTTTTTACACAACGTCTATTCACTCCAGTGGCTTAGGGCAGACTACCTTAAATAACATGAGACCTTAAGAGCTAATCTTTTGTATAGTAACTACTACCTATTCTATGGTGCAGAGCGTTGTAATAAAGACTATAACTAATTCTGTGACGCAGGGCGCTGTCACGCGCAACGCAGAGTCATGCTTCCCTTTCATCGCTGACGGATATTGCGACGGAACAAGATACCATTCTAAACGTTTTTCATACAAATATGTGTCCGACACCGCGTAACACAGCGTTGTGCGTTATGATCATGACACCAAAATCTATATTGTGATGAAGCGAGACACTTGTGCAGTGTTCTTTACGAGCGCCATTGTCAATAAATCTTCTGTCTCGCTCGCGCATGTTTGTTTTCGAAAATATAGAATTACTGAATAAACTTAGAAAAAAATGGGCAAGAATAGAGAACAACAATATAGTTCTAAGATCTCGATAAGATTTCGATTAGTGGTCTAAGATCTCGCTATAGGACGACCTTCACCGAGCTGGTTAATGAATGAAAAGTATTTTATATTCAATTAAATATGTAAAATATATTGCAAATGAGTTGTCTAAAAAGTTTTAGTCCAGAATGGTTAATATATATATATATATATATATTTACTTTTCACTGGTTTTTGTTAATAGACAAATTCCATACCAATCGAAAGTATGAAGCCCATAGACTATGCAAACGATAAGTTGACTATTTTTTTCCCGTCACAACTCTTGGGTAGGCAGCTGGTATAACAAGTAAATCGATAAGTACTAGAAACTTGCACCAGTCTGGTTAATGAATTAAAGTTAAATTAAAATAAAGATTATTCACACATACATATATTGAATTTATCTATTAACCAAACCAGTGAAATGTTAAAAAAAACATATTCTGGACTAATTTTTTTTAGACAACTCATTTGCAATATATTTATTGACATATTTAATTTAATATAAAATACTTTTCATCCATTAACCAGCTCGGTGAAGGTCGTCCTATAGCGGGATCTTAGACTATAGCAAAGATAAATATACACATGCCCATATGAAATCGAAAATAAAAAGTACGTATAGAATCCATTTTCTGATTGAAAACTTGTTTAAAAAATCAAATGATATGACTGTAATCTTAAAAAAATTACGCTGTATGCGAGCGAGAGAGAGAGCGAGTATCTCTCTCAGTCTTCTTCAACACGCGTACTTAAGAAAAAGATTAGCACCGAAAAAAGTTCGCACTACGCTAGCAATTTAATCGAGTAGCGAGTAACCCTTCATTCGCACTATATAAAGATCACCTTATTCCACACGACAATTGCTAACAAAGAGGAAAAATCCCTTTTGACAACAAGCTGCGAAAGTTAGCTGCCTATATAGACGGTTAAAAGCGTGCGAACGCTACTTTACTAAATTACTGACATCACGTAAACCTATGTAATATTAAGTATAACTATGGTTTATATATTATAAAGTATATTTTATTCGCATTATTGTACAACTAAATCGTATTTGATGCTGTCTGTATTAAGCTGGTTCTCTGCGATGCACATATATGACCCCTCGTGGCTTTTCGAAACTGTTTCTATTTTCAGTGAAGACTTGCCTCTGGAAATGATAAAAACACTGTTCTTGAGACTCATATCTAATATCAATATGAAAATTTTAATATCAAAATAATGTACTAAAATAAACAAAATGAGTAACCAAATTGTTTAAGCGCAGTCATTGAAATGTACATGCTAGTCATAATGCATACTTAATAGTTAGTTGCAAAAATGCGATTACTCGTACAATGCCAAAAAGCTCCTGGTAAGAAACTGCACTCGACATTTAATATTACATATTAAACAATAGACTAAAGACGAATAGTTACTAAAAGTTTTTAAGTTAGTATTTACTTTAATTGTATTAGAAGTCAATATGTCATTGATTACTATACAATTAACATTTATGTATTTTATAACGCCCCTCGGACATTTTTTGTTATTTTTAGTAAAGATTGTGACTTCATTGCTATGCAGCTCAATCAATGACTTCAATATATTTTTTATTTCGTTAAAAACTGGCAATAATCGAAATTATATTTTTATCTGATTTTATGAATCCCTCGAGATTACTTTAATACATATTACTTTAATTATTGTCAAAATAATTAAGTATAAATAAATAAATAATTGTGTTCATTGATAAAAAGTTTCAAAAATTTTCGCGCTCGCATCGCTCGCGCCTGATTATTTCCTATTATTTTTACCCGACTGCGACTTTGAAGGAGGGTTATGTTTTCTAGTATATGTATATGTATGTATGTATGTATGTATGTGGATATATTTCTATATGATTGCCTACAAGCCTAAACGGCTTGACCGATTTAGATGTGCGAGGTGTCGTTAGATTTTTTAGAACTCCAATGAGCTTTTTCGTAATAAATAAGTAATTTCACTAGAATTATTCTAAAATTAAATGATGCGCATCTATAGTCTTTTACAGCGTTTTTGCGCATACTTTCTCATAAAAATGTATGTTAGTAATTTTCTATAATTCTATAAAGTCATATGTTTAAATTTAATTAGGAATAATAAATTTGCAATCAATGCATTCAAATGGTTGTATTTATAATTTTTGATAACGTAAAAATCGTTATAGTCGTCGGATATTTAATATTTCTCTTAACACAGATAATTGTTTGGTTTTTCTGGGCCACAAAAACCTAGGACACGCTAACAAGATCAATGAATCAAATCACTTTCAAGATTTAATTTTAAAAACCTTCTAAATAATTTTACTACGCGCATTTTTACTAAATATTTTAACATAGAAATACTGTGGTCTCACTATTACGAGAAATAAAGTAAGTATATTACTATAAAAACACTATAAAAAAATTGATAAAAATTGGAAAAAAAATTTCGCGCTCGCTTCGCTCGCGTCTAATTATTTCCTATTATTTTAACCAGACTGCGTAAGGAGGCAAACCTAAACTTATTTAAAAGCCTATTTAAATTTTCACGCTCCCCCCATAGAAGAAACATCCATGCTCATCACACAAATGTTAGCCCTGGGTGGGGATCGAACACACGACCTACAAGCTCAGCAGGCAGACATACTACCAACAGACCCACAAGGCTAGTATAAATCTTACGTATTCAATCTTGTAGAAGTTGTAGAATGCTTCGGCCTAAACTCCCATCGGATGACAGGCGTGGGGTTGCCACTTAGCACGTTGCAAGGCAAAGTCACGGTACCTCCGATGTTGGCGTAGAAGCGTTCAGGTTGGGACTCTATGTAAGGTGGCACTGAAAAAATAACAAGTTGTTAGTCAAATAATTAGTTTGAAAAACTAAAAAATCTAATTATTAATTCACAATTCTTCTACTTGGATGACATCTTTTCAGTTATTTTGTTATAAAAACCAAAGTACTGCATTGATTTTGATAAAATTTATATGGGACCACCTATAAAGTATGACCTACCAAATACAATAATCATCAAAATCAATGGGCAATTGGCTGAGTAATCGGTGAACAGACATACAAAAAAAAACAAATAGACCGAATTAATACCTCGGACGAAACGAAACGATTTGAATTGAACCTCCTTCTTTTTGGAAGTCGGTTAAAAAGATATAAGTCTTATTACAAATGACGGAATTATGCGGTAACAAATATAACACTGCGCTTGCCGGTTCGTGGTCTCCATTCGAGAATTTTTGGGCCCCATCGATTATCAGTTCTGTGTCCTATGTGCCGTGCCCAATGCCACTCTGGTCCATAGTTGTGATCGCCTTTGCCTTATTTTTTCTCACAATGAAAAAAATCCTACACCCAATAGTGCGATTGTCTACAAAAACAAAGGCCAATCCAAATACCAGTCCGTCACAGTCATCATATATATATATATATTTATATATGTTGACATATATACATACAATCACCCCTGCTTTCCCTTGACTTTCCCTTTAAAGGTTAGATGGAAGGAAGAGGGTATTAGAGGGTTAGAGGGGATACGAGGGTAAGATATAATATTGGCTTGGAGTGACAGGGGGTCAGCCTATCGCCCACAGAAATGCCAATTTCCCTCAAGTCCCTTAACTGACTTTTACAGTATGCGCGGGAAGAGAAGCAGCGGGTACATTTTATGTTTTTCTTTTTCTCCCAGCGCATGGAGGGATCAGCTCAAAATGTATCCTTACCAAGCACATTAAGTACAACAGTTCTTTCTGCCTTCCCTACGACGTTTTCAGCCACACAATGATAGTTGCCGGAGTCATTCGGGGCCGCTCTAAAACTGAAAATAGAAAAATTTCATTACATACCTTGACAATGAGATTTTACATATAGAGAGGTTATACTCATTAAATATGAAATAAAAGCATAGTAATTCTCAGTTCTCAGCACTTTCGAGGGCTTCCTTAAGGCACACATCTTTTAGTAAGGCACACGTCTTTTAGGCCTTTTAGTATCTTGACCTTATATATGCACTGTGTTGCACTTTCTATTTAGAAAGTGCAACACCATATTCTCATATACTGTGTATTTACACAGAATGACTTTGGCACTTTTTTACAAGTCACAACACAGCGTTTAACAGGGTTTCCCGACTTGTCGCGACTGAAGATGAGTCGGCGATTACCATACTTGAGGCTTGCCACGCAGAGCCGGGGCAAACCTATCTTCGTATAAAACATTAATGTACCTTAGTATTGCGTGGTCGATCTATATATTCATCAAGTCCGTCTGCCTGTCTTTATGATAAAACTGTAAGGACACACTAAATTAAACGTGTCATCAATATCTTCTATAGCAGTTTAGCTACTGTTTTCAATTTGATTATAAATGCGAAAATTTGTGTGTACCTATTGTTTGTTACTCTTCCACTCTAAAAGAGCTTAGCTCATTTGAATGAAATATGCTGTAAAGGTAGATTATGTCCTATGTTCATACATAGGTATCAATTTATCCCGAAACTTAAACATTCTTAAACAGCAGGATAGTAGGTAAAACCGCGGGATGCAGCTAGTAAAGTATGTTTATGGTACTAACTGATGCGTATGCTTCTCGTCGGTCCAATGCCTGTGATCAAAAGTGGTGATGACGTCACCCTGTGACATTTCCCACCTCACATTGGCTTGTGGGGTCGCTTCCACCTCACACGGCAGGCTTATATCGAAGCCTTGCCTGACTGACATAGTTTCAAACTCGCTGTTCTTTACCACGGGAGGCGCTGAAAACACAGCAAGCGAAAAATCTATTAGGAATTATAAGAACGTCTATTCACTTCTCTCACTCTCCGACTCTTCTAAGTCTGAACTTCACAGTCAGAAGAGTAAAGAAATATGGATAAGACAAGTGCCTTTACAAGTCAGATATTAGTGGTCTTGGAGTTAGTCCTGTTTCTCCATATTTTCTTTACCTACCTAATCTTGAAATAATCATGCACTGGTTCAATACACCATGCATAATATTAACAAGGACTTTAATAGCGTATATTTTTATAATACCTAATTATATATATTTTCCTTGCAAAAAAACATAACAATTAAGTAAGAAAAAATAATATATCCAATATTTACATAATATTTGTATATTAAAATCTTTTGTATCTTCTCCCATGGCATTCGAAGCTATACATCTGTATACCCCGGCGTGACTTTTGTCGATCTTTTCGAACAAGACTTTATCGGGAACTGAATCCGAAGCACCGTAAGGTAAGAAGTCGAAATCAGAACCACGGAAAGGTTTGTATTTCCATGATATTGTCGGATCTGGTTTTCCTCTTGTTATTCTGAAAACAAAGTAATGCTCATAAAATATACAATATCTGACTGTACCTGATATAAGGGGGTAGTGGGGGTAAGCGATATTAGGGGGAAAAGGAAGGTGTAATCCTCCTCCTCTGTGAAGGAGCGGCGCGCGGCGTTGAAAGCTCCCTCCCCAAAGAGATATGATTTTTTTAGTTTTGCGATATAGCCTACTCAATTCAGCATGCTTGAAGATTCTTTGGATTATTATAAAATAAATGTAATGTTTAAACTAATTAATTAGTTGAAACTTTATCAACGGGTATTTTTGGGGTTTCCGCGTTGTCATAAAAAACCCTAACAACTTAATAATGCATCCACCTCAGGCGCTTGGACAACCCGGAAACCCTCCGGGTTGTTACAAAAAATCCTAACAACTTAACTTATTACCTGACTACGTAAGAATGAGGGTTATGTTTTTCCAGTGTATGTATATTTTTGACACGCCCTGGAGCCTAAGCAGCTTGACCGATTTTGATGTGAGTGGTGTCAATAGATTCGTCTTAGTTGTGAGAGTGACACTGGGTACATCAAAATTTTAAAAAAACGTAAGTTAAGCTGCAAAAACCTCTTTTCTGCAGTCGGGTATTTTGTTTTTCTTTTAACATTGATACTTGCTATTTGATTCACTTTGGGTGCTTAAAGAGGTAAAAACATAATTCAAGTTTAAAAAAAACTGAAGCAACCTACTTCTCATGAACACCATAGTCAGAACTGGACCAAATTGAAATTGGACCACACAGGAAGCACCAGCTTTCAAATAAAAAAAAATCATCAAAATCGGTTCACCCAGTCGAAAGTGAGGTAACATAAAAAAATAAAAATACCTACAGTTGAATTGATAACCTCCTTCTTTTTTGAAGTTGGTTGAAAACAAATAATTAAGACTATGAGAACACAACAAAAATCGAAAACTAAATAAGTTTTTTTACGCAATTGTCAATGCCTTTTTTTGTTCAATAATTGACATTTATCAATGTGTGCATGCGCCGTTAATAAACGGAACGCGAAATGTTGAAAGTTGTCAAAAAAGAGAATATTCGGTATATTTGCGAATATGTACAATGTCGTTTTTTTTTTAGAAATCTATTTTTTTTTTGAAAATATTAAGATTTGACGGAAAAGATTTTACAAGAAACTTACTTAGGAACAAACCTATCAAAATATGTGACAGGATATATATATGGAGTCTCGACTGGATTGGTTTTGAACTAAAGCACATAGTACTATTAAAGCACTAACTAAAGTCAAGACAAAAGTTAAATATATTACCTGCATTGTATTTCTTTCGTCACATCTAATGGCTTAAAATTAATTTCAGTATCTGAATCATCAATTTGAGGCGCCTCTGAAAAAATATGTTATATTTTTAGTACAAGCACACCTATCGATCGCCACAAACATCAATAAATAGTACTCAAATAGAATATAATTAGTCTACTTAAATTGTCGAGTTTTAATTAGGTAATGTTAAAAAAATGTTCATTTTAAAGCTTTATGTTTAGTGTTCCGTAGTCAACAAGGAACCTTTATAGTTTCACTGTTATCCCCATCTGTATATCAGCCCCCGTATTCTGAACCCATTCGGTTTCGGAATCGATTCGATTTGTATATCTCCGTCTCTGTCATTTCCATAAAAAGCTGTAATTTGATACAAATATGGTACATAGGTATTAATTACGCCAATAAAGTAGTAAGTACATTAAAATCTTGAAAAAAGTGGGTTATTGTTGAATAGGTCTTTGAAAATAAGACTAAGGTTTCAATTTTCTTCTCAGATGTATTGCGTGTGAGCTAAAGTCTACCAAAGATGATAAAATTGCGTCTCTCACTGCATTTACAAACTTGTACACCTTAAAAAAATCATGATTAATCATAGTCGATCATATCAAAAGTTTTCTATTAAAATTAGTTTGAACTGAACACTCTGTGATTACAACTTTTCGAAATATACCTAGCGAGAAACATGTAAAATATGTCATTCATTTATTTTCAAAATGGCCAAAAACGAATAATCTCGCAAGTAATATTCTTTTCAATTAGAGCAGTAGCTACGGAACCCTACCATATGCTTGTCTCGACACGGTCTTGGCCACTAATTTACCTTTAGAGATTCGGACCTCTAAAATACTAACCTACACCAGTGATATCAATATTAGCTGCCAAAACTTTCGACTCCACACCATTAGAAGTTTTGCACTCATAAGTACCGACATCTTCAAATCCCATGTCATTTATAACCAAAGCATTAGTTTCAATGGACAGTCTGTTGTTAGTGGCGTCTATCAAAGAACCGTTGAAATGCCAGGTTATAGTGGCTTCTGGGTACGCGTTCATTTGGCATTCTAAACGATGTTCATTCCCGAATTCTACGGAAGCGTCTGGAAGGGAAACATAATTAGTTAATTACCAATGTTGTTTAGAAACGGACGTGGTTAACAAAAACACTGTTTTCTCATAATTATATTTTGAGGCGGAATCTCTGACTATACTAAGTTTCAATTGCATTCAACGGTCAGATATATGAAAAGAGCAAGTACTATCAATTAGCGTAGTCGCGCCTCACACGAAGCAACTGGCTGTACCTTAGTGGCTGAAACCATTGACTTATATGTACTACGTACGCTGAAACTGGTGTTTAATGTTTTGTTTCAATCTAACCCATTAAAGGGTGTGCTGTACCTAAGAAAAATACCACTGAATGCGATTGAAACTATAGTCGGAAATTTTAACTTACATAAACGATCATCGTTATCATGCAAATGATGTTTACTAATTAACCAGTCTGAAATCACTTTACACAGCTGTTCTTTACAAAAGTTCATTGACCTTCAACACAATTACATGGGACTGCTAACTTTATCGTGATTTCCAAGTTGGTACAGTCATTAGTCAATACAATGACTCTTTAAACTTTAAGGGCTACCTTGAATCTAAGGCTAAGCTGGCTAGTAAAAAGCTTGGCATCATTAATAAGGTTAGGCGATACTTCTCACCGGGACAGCTGCTTCATATGTATCTAGCACATGTCCGATCGTGTATGTAGTACTGCTGCCACCTTTTTGATGGATCAGCCAAGTATCAGCTGGAAGCTTTAGAATCAGTGGACCGGCGAGCTGTGAGGTTAATCGGTGACGATAAACTAGCTGCCAAGAAGCTACTTAGTCTCGAGCACCGCCGTAAAATAGCATGTCTGTCTATTTTCTACAGAATTCATTTCGGGGAATGTGCGCAAGAGCTTCACGACCCACCCTCCCGATTTCACTACAGGACTAGCAGAAAGTCGGCGAATTACCACCCATTTCTCGTTGAAATGCCAAAAATCCGTACTCAGCGATATCGATCCACATTCCTGTTGCGTACTGCACGGGAATGGAATTCTTTGCCGCCATCTCTGTTTCCTGAGACCTACAATCTTGGAATTTTCAAGGCTAGAGTAAATAGATATCTTCTAGATTGACGAGCTCCATCCTCGGCCACACCGTCGCTTAACATCAGGCGAGTTGGTGGTCAATCGTAGATCTATAAAAAAAAAGATTGTTGTTTCTATATTAAATTAATTTGTGCAAAAATATCTTACCTTCAGGACTTTTAATGACTTCAAAAGTAAACGTCCTGTTAACAAAAACGTCTATGCTTATTTCAATATCTCCTTTATCATTTCTCGCGTGACAAGATATAGTGGAATTCCTTGATAGATTCGGTATTGTCATATACGATATAAACACTGATGGTATTTCAAGAAGAGTTGTCTGAAATTAATAAACATAGTTATCAATTTGTCACCATAGAATTAATAAGGTTTTCATAATAACTTAAGCCCAGTCCTGGATTTGTCAATAAGCCGTATAAGCCCCGGCTAGGGGCGGCAGCGTCCTAGGGGCGGCAGATTTCAGAGGATACCCGATATAGGTATCATCCTGGTAGTCGATTGTACGATTTGTACTTTTTGCAGTGCGCTCCCGTACTATACGTAATTAATATGATTTTGAACTAGGGTACTTATCGATTTTCAAGATCAGTAGGGGCAGCAAAAAATTAATAGCCTACTGGTGGCAAAAGTGTAAATCCGGCACTGCTTAAGCCGCAGAGTTGAATACTTCCGCCGTCTCACTCGCACAATATACCAAAATATAACAAAACAATATTTCAAAATATACAATATAGCATATAAAATATAGTTTTTTGATTTTGTATATACCTTAAAAAAATATACCATATATTCGATAATTTTGTACTTATACCACAAAAGTCATTCATTGCTTACACTGAAAACTTAGATCAACTGAAAATAAACTTTTTAAATCCCTCAAAGTGGCAAATGTACGAACCGCGCGTGCCCAATATTTTTATAGGGAATAAAGATAAAAAATACTTAATCGCTTACTTCTGATGGCAAAATTTCATCAGTGTCATCTCGCCAGCTTACGTCAGGCTTCGGGAACCCAATCACTCTAGCAGCCAAGACCAGACTTGTACCGTAATCTACCAAGCCAAGCGCCGAATCTAATAGTTCTGCGTCTGGCTCCATCCATATGACGTTATCTTCATTTACTGTAATTAAAAATGCACAAAAATTACTTCCTCTTCTATGCTGGACTGGGAGAAAATCATAGAATGAACCGGCTACTTCTCTTCCCGGCCATACAGTAAAAATCAGTTTAGGGACTTGAGGGAAATTGCCTGACCCCTTATCACTCCAAGCCAATATTACATCTAATCCTCGAATTCCCTCTAACCTTCTATTTTTTTTTATTCGAAAATAGTGTAGCGTATTGATGGAAAATTGTGTAGTGTAGTGAGAGTATTGACGGTCAATATTCTATCCCTTCCCTCTAACCCTTCTAAATAAGTCAAATGTGTCGTTAAACGGCTTCATGGTCTTTGACGCTCTGCCTACCCCGCAAGGGAAAACAGGCGTGATTTTATGTATGTAAAATTAATTTTATGAAAAAAAATTCCTTCATTTAATAATTTTCATAACGCTCACCTGGTACTTGAGGTGCTAAAAGTTTGGAAGTCCCTTTGATTTCACGTTGATTGGTTACATCTTCACCTATAATCTGAAATTTATTGAAGTTTTAGATTAGCTATAATATTATACACAAAACATTTTTATTTATGCCACGTTGTTTTATTTCTTCTGAGATAGGCTTGCGGTTGGTTGCTGCTCATTGCAAATTGACGTCTGTATACAACACATCACACAAACGAACACATATATAAAGTTATGGTCGTCGTCCATTGGGATTCGGGCGTTTGAAACTCACAGCGCTTGTCTCTACAAACTAACTGACAAATGAATGTGCCGTGCAGGCAAACTCCTTCAGACGACGGGGCGAGCATGGGGAGGGGTTGAGGAATTAAGGACATTTATAGGAAGCGGAGAGTGTCAGTCCTGTATGTATTATGTAATATACTGTCAAAATATTCTGTGCTTATCTCGTAGATTCTGTGCTTATTTCTTGTAGAAACTAAAAAAACTTATTATCCTTACCCAAAATCGGAACATCTTCCCTTGCTCGACAAATACACTACACACGTAGGACCCTGAAGGAATCCGTTTCAGCAGCAGCACTTGCTTGACACTGTCTCCAAAGTTTAGCCACTCCACGGAGCGGAGCTTGATGGAGTCGTCCACATTTATCAAAATGTAGTTTGTCCAACCTATAAAAATAAATCAAGAGCATACTTAGAAGTAATACGATTAGAATGCAAATCGCCTCTAGCTGAGTGAAGCAACTTTTAGTTGGCCTCTTAAGGCTAAGTATGTCACTTCACTAGCTACCACCTAGCAAAATTTTGCACAATATATAGTTTCCCATTTTTTGATGAGCAATGTCTATACTTGAAATATTATTCGTATGCTTGTTAAAGATGATTGTGTGCGTGAAAGAGAGAAAAACTACGTGATTTTACAGAAATACATTTTTATCTATTTGAATTTTGAGCGAAGCTATCACTGCAATCTACTATTAGTATCTCCACCAATTTTATTCCCATATAACAGGATAAATTGAAAACCCTTTTCTGGTCTAAGATAATTATCTCAATATATTTTTTTAATTCTGTATCTTGTTTATTTTTTAATTCGAAATTATAACAAATCTTCTTCAATTCGTTTGAAAAAAATAAATACAATAGCGATTCAAGTTGCTTAAAATAATTAAATATTTGTAGACATTTCACACCACGCCATCTAGCCCAAAATAAGCAAAGCTTGTACTATGGAACTAGACGGCTGATCGTAGAATACTTATTAAGTATACTTTTTTTTTGTAAATATATACATATGTTACATAGAAACTCCCAGACACAGAACAAACATCCATGCTCGTCACACAAATGTTTGCCCTGGGTGTGGTTCGAACCCACGACCTACAGCTCAGCAAGCAGACATACTACTAACTGATCCACGAGGTCAGTCAATAATTATTCATCACTTACCAGCAATAGGCTTTGCACTCGTTTCTATAATATTCCTGGGTGATTTTGTTGAGAACCCAACCACAAATGGCACATGTGTTCGTTCGTAAAAGGTGACAGCTATCGGACCTTGCCCTCGAACGTCGAGTGTATATTCCCCTACTTCAGGTATTATACGGAGCACCTTAAATAAATTAATACAATTATAATTTAAAAATTAATCTCTACAAATAATTATAGTAAAATCAAACATTTGGACTAGTAACAACATAGTAAGATTTGGACTTTTAATTTGTTTAATATGTGCTAATCGCGAATACCTTAGAAATCATTTCGACTGTTTGTTTGGACATTCTGCATATTTAACGAGATGTTTGCAAAGAGAATGTAAATATATTCCAAAGAGATTATTCTACTTTTGAATAAAGACTGTTTCATGTATGTAGTAGGCTCTTTGGTAACAGATAAAACTAAAAAAAAATACTTTATAGCCTAGAGCTTAAAATGCTATTTTTTCCCCGCTTTAGTACGCTACAATGACGAACTTTTTGAGCAAGAGGAGTGAAAAATATATTAATTTATGATGCCACTACAAAGAATAAAATAATAAGTATTTTTAGTATGACCCAAAGTCAACAGTAAAACAGAAAACAGACACACTGTACATATGAGAACAAATAAATGTTTTGAATGTGTTCAAGTCTACCTACAAAGGAAACTTCGAAACAGTTAATATGTAATGTTTTCTAAGGTTTTCGCGATTGTTAGGTACTCATTGAAATGAAACAAATATTAACGGATTTTTCGGGTTTATTTTATATAATTTTATGACCTGACGTTTCGTACCCATCTTTGCTGCGTCCGTGGTCAGAGATGAGACCACAAACTACTAGAGGATACCGGTGAAACTAGATGAAAATTGTCTTTTTTGTTAAGAAAATATTAATTAGGTACTACCGCTTATTATTTTTATGCAAAACGTTCCCTATGCACGCAGAAGTAGCTCACAGGATCAACAGGAAAGGGCGTCGCCAAGAGATTAAAAAAATGTAGGCAACTGCAAAGCAATCAAAGTCCTAAGGCCGTGCAATTGTACCTGTACCTACAATTCATATTTTTCTCATCCTCCATAATATTAACTTGCCCCCCCTGGGCCATGGGCTGGCGACGCCCTTGTCAACAGGTATCGTAGACCTTTATTGAGACTGAGATTTTATTAATATACGCAATAAATCCGTTATAATTTGTTTTATTTCAATGAATTAATATGACCGTATTCTATAGTTCTATAGATAACTTTAGAAAGTACATAAGTAGATAAGTTTAGTAGGCGGGTTTTGTAGCCTTACCAACGGTTGTCTTGTTCGCACTACACTTTCAAGTCTGACATTTTGATAATTGGAGCCCGAGACTTGCACAACAGGCGACCATCCAGATACAACTATCATGAGGTCTGTGGTAAAACGATTTACTGAAAACTGAACACAACAAGCAATGATTATTGACTCTTTGACTACATTTTTTTTTTTAATAGATATAAGTCTTCAAATTTATCACCCCATCAGAGCATTATTGTCGCGGAAATTTTCGCCCATACATTCTTTTCTTTTCTTTTTAGGTACTTTCTTTGTTTTCCTTTCTTCTTTCTTCATAAAATGGAATGAAACTGTTTTCTACCCCTAAATATTATTCGATTTGGATAATTATTTTGTTATACATATGATTGGAGCACGATTTGATTTTATGAAAACTGTACCTTTTTTTTTAATTCGGAATTATAACGAAATTGGAAAGATACAAACAGTAAGCAGTGTTTATGATTTCGATCAGATAAAAATCATACCCTCCGTCGGCAGCCGGATAAAAAATTATCTGATGAGGCTTATATTAGTGGTGGAAAAAAGGGTTGTCCTTTTTGTGTGGAAGAGAGCTCGACAACCTTATTTAGCTCATAAGCCATTTTAGGGACTGTTGTAAGTTACTTTTAGAGACCATTTTAACCTTAAACCGATCTAATTGATTTTTTTCTTACTATTTCCACGTTCTATCCGTTATTGCTAACGCTATTAATGTCAACTCAGTTATTCGTAGAATCCGTTCAGTTATAGAACTAATGTCGCTTTGACGGCGCTGCTGTCCTTATTTCATTATCTTGTTCAGTCGAAACCACCGTTTTTAGGGTTCCGTACCCAAAGGGTAAAAACGGGACCCTATTACTAAGACTTCGCTGTCTGTCTGTCTGTCTGTCTGTCTGTCTCCAGGCTGTATCTCATAAACCGTGATAGCTAGAAAGCTGAAATTTTTACAAATGATGTATTTCCGATGCCGCTATAACAACAAATACTAAAAATTAAAAATAATAAAATATTAAGGGGGGTCCCCATACAATAAACGTGTTTTTTTCGTATTTTTTTTGCTCAATATTAAAAACGGTAACAGGTAGACGCTTCAAATTTTCACAGAATATTGACTTGTATATTACCTTTCAAAATAAATAATTAAATAACAATAAAGTAAATATTAAAGGGGGGCTCCCATACAACAAACGTAATTTTTAAGCAATTTTTACTCGATCTTAATTAACAGGTAGAAACTTGAATATTTGTAAGTAAATATTTAGAAATATATTAACTATAAAAATAAATACCTAATCTAATACATAAAAACTCACAAAATGAAAATAATCTGTGCATCTAAACGCGGTGCAAGCGCCGCGCCGCGGTGTGGTAGTGGCGCGAGCGCGAGGCGGTTGCTAAGCAACGGCCGCGCGGGTAGCGGGGGAGGTAAAATCATGGAGCGAGCCATAGCCGCGCGTATTCGCGCGAGCGTCGTCATGCTGCCCGGATGTGTATCGAAAACCTACCTATAAGTTTGCAATTTACTACTTGGAATTTCGTTGATTTCTCGTTATTTTATAAACAGAACTAAACTTTGTAGTATTATAGATGATAGTACGGAACCTTTCGTGCGCGAGTCTGACTCGCACTTGGCCGATTATTTTTATACAAGATAGATCTACGATTGATCACCAACTCGCCTGATGTTAAGCGACGGTGTGGCCGAGGATGGAGCTCGTCAATCTAGAAGATATCTATTCACTCTAGCCTTGAAAATTCCAAGATTGTAGGTCTCAAGAAACAGAGATGGCGGCCAAGAATTCCATTCTTGTGCAGTAGGTACGCAATAGGAATGTGGATCGATATCCATGAGTATGGATTTTTGGCATTTCAACCATACCGAGATACCATTTCAAGATTACCATAGTAGTATATTTTCAAGACGTTAGTTCCTGTTTTTTGCCACGATAGAACTATAAATATGCAGATTCTGAGGTAATATACTAAAAACTATTACTCAAGTGGATTCGCCAGAATAGAAATTATAAATAAACTAATTGTACCTTATTCGTATACTTATTATAATATCTTGCGGTATATTCCTAGCCAGTGTGAATGAATTATTTCGACATCATCATCTCAGCCATAAAAAGTCCGCTGCAAAACATAGTCCACCCCCATAGATTTCCAAAAAGATTTGATGGCGTTTATATCCAGCATCTTCCTGCCACTTGTATAAGGTCGTCTGTCCATCTTGTGGCTGGTCTCCTTACGCTGCGCTTGCCGGTACGTCGTTCCCTACTCAAGAACTTTTCGTCCCCATCGGCCATCAGTTCTACGTGTTACTCTGTGCTCTGCCAATTGCCACTTCAAATAAATTGTAATCCGCTGACTTATGACGTTTATGGTGGCTTTCGAACGATTTTTTTAAACATTTCTGATTCAACCTTGCAGAGAATCCGACATTTTCAACAAGGCAGAATTATTAATTTAATTAATCTAACAGAATCCCTGCTCTAATTGTTCTTTTTATTTGCTCAAAGCTCAAATTGCAGCCAGTATAATAACTATCATAAATATGGATACTTACAGAGACTTGTTTGAACCCCATAACTTTTTCAAAAGTAGTCACATTGGTCCAGTCCGTGTTCACAGTTTTTTTCATGTACTTAAATGCCTGGAATGCATATAATTAATTTTTTTAAGCAGCCAAAGTATGAATTTGTTTTGTGCAAGGCATGATTATCAAAAACGTAGATCTATCCTATGATCGTCATAATATGTCCATCATCAGGCCTCATGGCTCAGTGGTAGTACGACTGCCTCCTGAGCTGCAGGTCGTGGGTTCGATCCCCATCCAGGGCTAACATTTGTGTGATAAGTATGGATGTTTATTCTGTATCTGGGTGTTTCTATGTATTATAAGTATATATTTACAAAATATATATAGATATATATATGTATTATATCAACCATATAGTTTCCATAGTACAAGCTTTGCTTAGTTTGGGCTAGATGGTGTTGTGTGAAATGTCCACCATTATTTATTTATTTACTATCACCATTTTCTGTTACTACGAAGGCGAATCCGCGGAGCACAACTAGTATACGGCATGATGGGGTGTAGTATACGGTAACCTACCTATGATCCAAAATACGTATGTTTGAATCTTACTTGTCCGAATCGGTTTCATAGAACTGTCTGATTCCAAATGTTTTACTTGACGAAGTTTCTGATCCCATTAAGTTCATGCCATTTTTCATTTACCCGAACAATTATTAGGTTAGATTTTGGTGTTGTATACAGATACCTTAATATTTACAAAGATTTAATTATCAAAAATGTCAATATTTAGGTTAAGTTTGTTAGGTTTCTATTTAATATACCTACAGATAATTTTTAACCGACTTCCAAAAAGGTGGAATTTCTCAATTCATCGATTTTTTTTTTAATTTTTTTGTATGTATGTTCCCCGTTTACTTGAAGACATCTAAACCGATACGAAAAATTGTTTTTTTTTTAAGAGTATACTCATGACATATATATAGTCTACTTATGACATATATATATACCCATAAGTATACCCTTTTCCTGACCTAGGAATTCCCAGGTGTCCCAGGTGGTCCCATAGAAATTTTATCAAAATCGAGTCAGTATTTTGGCTTTTATAACAAAATAACTGGAAATATATGTTATCCAAGTAAACAAATGAACCTATTTATTTATTTTTTATTTTTATTTGTTTACATACACAGGAAAACGATCTTAAGTAACATTTGCATAGCAGCCCTCAATAGGATACCCCGTGTCGAGGACTGACAGTCCGCTCCCCACTACAAGCGGAGAATTGGGTATTTTGAAGTCGTTTTTTTTAGTTTTTTAAACGATTTTATTTGTTTGTACTACAAAGATTCGGCTATCATCAGACAAGTTATCAAATGAGCGATCGTAGTTTTGATAAAATTGCTTTTGAAAAAAAAAAATGTTTTCGCTGAAATTACATTAGATATTTCGTAATTCGGATTATATATAGGAAATTGTAGTATACTGTAAATACTGTAAAAATCTCGAAAAAAAATTTGTCGCCACTTTTCGGTATTTTAGTTCCTTCAATTACGATCACTACTCATCATATACCATTTTTCATCATCGCGCACGGGTGAGACCACAAAACACAAGTAACTAATAAAAATGATTGAATGATCTCCATACCTCTCTCAAGTCAACCAAGGAGTCCCATTTAAGCATTGCACCAGAACACGCCCTGGCGATGTCATAGTATACCTCCACATTGCCGACTGGACCATTCCGAGATGGTATGCAGTGACCGCTCAGGAAGATTATCACCTGAAATATTATACGTATCGTAGTTTCAATTCACAAAAAAGTACCTGCCTAGGCCCGGCTAGTAGTGAGTATTCTGTGGATATAGATACCGTATTGTAAGAAATATGTTACATTCTCTAAAAACTACCCATCTTTCATAATAAAATTTGTAACTGTAACAGAGATAAATTTTGTTTAATTATCTAGTTCGTTCATTTTACGGAAAGTTGGATAAAATTGTGGAAATTTCGTAAAAGCAGAGCTTTATCCAATTTTTTTTAGTTCATAAACTCACTTTTTGGACAAACCGTATGGACGGACAGACAGACAGACAAAAATGTAAGAATTTGCTGTTTTGGTTTATGTATCAATCGATAGTAAAACATCTTCCAAACAAAAATTTTCAAAAACATTTAATGTACAGATTTTTACCCGTTACAGTCTTATTTATAGATATCTAATTCAATTTATAATATACTTATATACCTACTTAGTTGTGCTAGTGTTAAAAAGAAACTACATTTAGATAATAGAAAACAAGAGCTTCATTGATTAAGTTAACAGGAAACATGAATTATGTTTCCGTTTCAATATTTGCTCAGAAATTGTGATACAATATTAACATCTATTTAAAGCGGCACATTGCAACTTATATTCTAGGTTACTTTACATAGTTGCAGCATGAACTTTGCTTGGGGTCAAGTATGATTGATCATTTCATTCATATCTAATGATGTATAAAATCTTAATTTTTACTATGGTGTGTCTGTATATTGGTAAAATGGTACCTAAAGTCAATGTTACCCTACCTGTCAATAAAACATATGAGATTTTAGAAGTCCTCATTAATAACACTGAATTTTTAACCGACTTCGAAAAAGGAAGAGTTTCTCATTTTTTTTTGTATTTGCTACCTCAAAACTCTGTCATTTATTGCATGACCGATTCAGAAAATTATTTACTATATAACTAAAAGTATATACTTTCAAACAAAAATATTTTTCTTAAATTTTGTGTACTTTCAGACTAATTCCACATAAATTTCATCAAAAGGCTTAGTAACCGGAAAAAATATTACATCCGAGTAAACTAAATTCGAAATTCCGTATTTTACTTTTTTGCTACTTTTTAGTGTTGTACGATATAATTGAAGTCAATTGTTTCAGTTTTTAGGGTTCCGTACCTCAAATGGAAAAAACGGAACCCGTATAGGATCACTTTGTTGTCCGTCTATCCGTCTGTCTGTCTGTCTGTCTGTCTGTCCGTCCGTCCGGGTGTCAAGACCTGTATCTCGGGAACGCGTGAAGGTGTCGTGTTGAAATTAAAATCATATACGCAGATCCATAGTCTCTTGCAGCAGAAAGAAAAATCAAATTTCTCGCGAAAAAACGCACATTTCGACACTCGCAAGGGAATCAAAACTTATACTTCCTGTTCCGGGGTACTTCCCGTTGACCTAGAACTATGAAATTTGGCAAGAAGAATTGTCTAGTACACATAAAGGAAATAATCTGAAAACTGTACATTTTTGATTCAATTACAAAAAAATATGGTTTTTATGCAAGGAGATAGGGTTCAAATTTTAAAGTGCTTAACCGTATCATGTAGGATAACACATGAAAGAGCTTCATTAGCACAAGTTAAAACAGGTTTTTAAATATTTTTACGATGTATATTTTTCGGTTTATGAAGGAAAATATAAAAAAATATATACATGTAATTTCCCCCTTTTGTTTACTAGTTTGTACGAAAGCCTCGGTGGGCGAGTCTGACTCGCACTTGTCCGGTTTTTTAAACTAATATTACCTATTCTGTTTTGTCCACGTATTACTGTAGGCACTTAATTAACTTGGTAACGTAAATAATTTTAGCTCTTATATATTTTTACTTAACTGCGTAAGAAGAAGGGTTATGTTTTTCGAGTGTATGTATGTATATGTTTCTATATGATCGCCTACAGCCTAAACGGCTTGACAGATTTTGATGTGCGAGGTGTAGTTAGATTCGTCTTCACTTCCAGAGTGCTATAGACTATATTTTTTTGTAATAATAATAATACATCTCTCGCAAAAATAAAGAAATACGTTTTTTCGTAACATCCAATGCACTTTTTCGTAATAAGCAGGTGGTTTTACTAGATTTATGCTACAGAATGCGCATTTATAATCTTTTACAGCGATTTTACGCATACTTTCCCACAAAAAACGTACACTCAACAAGCTTAACGAAATTGTAAGCTAGACTGCAAAAACTGCTTTTCTGAAGTCGGATATTTTGTTTTTCTTTTAACATAGATACTTGTTGTGAGTTTTTCTTTAAAAATTACGAATTAGATATAGGCCTATCTAATTCTGTAGTAACATGGAAAACTCCAACTTTTGCGGTATATTAATATCAAGCATTTTTAATTACCATCATTCACTTATTTTTTTACATAGAAAGGTTACTGACCTGACTATGAGTCTCTCTACACAAAGTTTCAACTGCCCGCAATTTGTGACCATCCTTAGCGTACCCATCAGTGAAAACGAAGATGGTAGACTGCTTCTCACTTGCCCTCAGTGCAGCTTCGATACCAGCTAGAGAGTTTTCAGGGCAGTCCTCGCCTCCAAACGTTGTTATGGAATTCAGGTGCGATAGGTATTCTTGTACTGATGGTGTGGTGAAAATCTGTTCTACAGCTGAAATTTTGATATCATAATTTAAAGTGAGATAAATATTTACATGCTAGTAGAATTATAGTTTAAAAATAAAAAAAACAACTTCAAAATACGCAATTCGTTTACTTGGACGAAGTTTTTTCAGTAATTTTATTATAAAAACCAAAGTACTGAGCCGATTTTGATAAAATTTGTTAGGTCCACCTCTGAGGTAAGAAGAAGGGTAAAGGTAAAGGAACCTACCAAACAAAAAAGAATTATCAAAAACAATGCGTGATTGTCGGAGTAATCGCTGAACAAACATAAAAAAACTTACTGTCAAATTGAGAACCTCTTTTTGGAAGTCAGTTAAAAATTAGACTTCACCTTGTATTGTCTTTGAACATACAGAGAATATTAAATGGGTAAGTACTAAAATCTAAATTAGCAAGTTTTCAAACTTAGAAAATATTTGAATATTTATTGGAATAGTGAAGTATGGTTATTTACACGGTTCTGGAAAATATTCAATAATTTAGTTATTATTTACAAAAGGCAAGTTATGACCGTATAAAAACCGGACAAGTGCGAGTAAGACTCGCATACCGAGAGTTCCGTGCAAACTAAATAAAAGCGACGAAGAGTTTTGTAAATTTATTGCTCTTAACGTTAAATTATTATTACATAAATATGTATTTTACGATACTCGGGAAGCAAAGACGAATTTAATTAAGTAAATAAGAAGAATATTTTCCTCCTTCTTGTAGAGTCGGTTATAATTAATATAGCATAGCCAGCAACTGCCACGTTTGCGTAATTAATTAAAAGACTAGTGAGATTACAAAATTTAAGCACAGATTAGAAATTCATCTAAACTTACCAGAGTCCTTGAATGGCACTAACACAAAGTTACTGTAAGAATTCAAGTTATCGAGTACATATTCGATGTTAGCTCTAACAACTAAAATCTCCGCTTCCATAGATTTGGTTGTATCAAGCACTAGAGTGAAACTACGGTCACATGAAACCTGTGTGATAGTAGACAAGATTAATATTATTCGCAACATTTTGATGCGGTGCCCGAACCAGGAGTGATGTTAGATTGACGTTGAGTGCAATTCATATGCAAGTTGGGAGCTTGACTCATTCCTATTAAGGGGAGGTATAAAAAGCATTGAACAATATTACCTACGTATGGATAAGTAGAAATTTATAACATAAAATCACGGTTTGATACATTTTCAGACCGACTTGTTGTGAATGAGATAAATTACGCCAAAGGTAAAATATACGGCGGGACCGTGGAGCGATGAGGCCAAAAAGCTGATACAAAACCTGGGACAGCGCCTGAAGGAGAAGAGATACGACTCTCGGTCTGGGTGGTTTTTGACGCAACACGTCTCCCTTGCCATCCAACGTGGTAACGCCGCCAGTGTAATGGGCTCGTTTCGCCAGGGAGCATTACGTGGGGGTTATTTGACACTTAAGTAGTTGTAATCATGTATTTATAATAAGTCAGCTCGTATGTTCATAGTATTCCTATTTTAAGTTCACATAAATTATAATGTGCAACTACGGAACCCTACGGTACGTTACGCGTGGCACGACACGCACTTGGACACACTTGATTTAAGGATACTTATTGATTATGATACCTTCCCAAGTGAGTGTCTCGTTCTTGGCAAGTTATTCACGTGTATACGTGTTCACATAATTATAAATTTATAATTACCTATCCAATGACCCCTGTACGAAAACTATACTATGTTTTCTGTTACTTTGGTGCCTACGCGAGTAGATAATTACAGGTTACCTATACAAATAGGTACATTACAATAATAATCTATAAATTTGCACAAGCTTGCCCTTAACATAGCAACATTGTAGGAGAACCAGACCAATGTAATGATAACAAGTGATAACATCTTAACCTTTTAGTCTTTGTTGTCAGTCAAATAAGAATATTTTAGCTAGATTTAGCTAAGGTACAGATTAGAAACGTCAGTTAATATATTTTTCATTTTACTAGCTAGCGTACAATTCTTTCCAGGGCTTATACCTGCCCTGGAAAGCGAACTAGCGTGGAAAAGTTCATTTTCTTTTTCCCCTAGGGCGGAAAAGTAACTTCGAAATTTGAACACAGCGGAGCTACACATTTTCTTTACCTATTTCATTGTATATATTTAGGTTACCTACCTATCTGAATTATGAAGTATGAAAAATCGTTTCCTCGATCACAAAAGCTTATTTGACAACTCGTCTAATACTACCAAGTAGGTTGATACTACCAAGATTCGGTTAACAGACGAGAAGGTTTCTGTGTAGGTATAGGTACTAATGTGTTATTATACATAACCAATCTAACACCCAATAATACTAAAGTTATTAATTTAATATTATAACTAACATGAGATAAAAAAAAAACTAATTAATAAGAAAAAAAAAAAGAGTGATTGGAGATTATTTAAAATATCCATAGGCAACAAAGCTTATGGATATTTCAAACAATCTCCAGTTTCAGGCAGAGTGCCCAAAATGCTGCCGGCATTTCCTCTCCGAATGGCAATGTTTATTTTTTGTCCAAAGTAAAGGCCAGCATTTTGGGCATGTAAAGAATTTTTTAACCTCCCCGACAAATCTTTAAAAAATTCTATAGCACCCGGCCCCCATGGTCCAAGGGTTTCTACCCCAAAAGGCACAAATATGTAACCTTTATCAAGGTTACTATATTTGCGCCGTTTGAGGCATTCTGCTGAAACAGCTGCGCCGCATGCATTTATGAATGTTATAGGAAGATGGGACGGCGCCAGAGTATCAACACATCTAGCGTCCCACACTAGAGGTCGTCCCATCTTCCAAGGAATGAGTGTCATTCCGTCGGGTCTTTTGCCATCTTATCGCATAAGACCGTTAGGTTCTAAAACCGCTGCGACGTTAGCACTTCCGAAGGCCAGACGGATAACCTAATAATATTTAATATATAGGTATGTAGGGGTATTCAGAACTCATTCGAATTCGATTCGGAATCTATATCTCCGTCTCTGTCATTTCCAGTATGACAAAGATGATATAGATGCCGAATCTGAATGAGTTTTAAATACCGGGGCAATACACATATTCACAACTTGTAGGATTCGGAATTGGATCGGAAACTATATTTCCATCACTGTCATTTCCATACAAGAATGACAGAGATTGAGATTTACTTTCCGACCCGATTCCATATCTGAAAAGTTGTAAATACTCCTGATAATCAAACCAACAAATTTGTAAATATATAAGAAAACAATCGGTGCATTAACATTATAAATACGATAAAAACTAAACATGATTATTATTATTTAAAAAAAGCTAAAAACGTTCTAAATTCGACTCAGTCTAATAACTTACCCCTAACTGTTCCTAGTGCAAAGGTACCTTTTTACTTGCGGCGTTGACCGTCTGAATGGCGATTTCTTTTCTTTGCACCAGAAACCTGCCTGGGCAATAGATGGGACAGGTGACTCCCGGAGCGGGCGTCACCTGTCCTATTCATTATTTGGTGGCGCAACTCACCTATGAACTGTTTGGCCTCACTACCCCCAGATCCCATGGTCTCCACTGCAATTGGAATAGAACTATACAAGGGTTCCATCCCCGAATACTTCTCTTCTTGGCAGCGGCATCATTCGCAATTCAATAAGAAATTATTTCTAGATATTTTTTATAAATAAAAGTAAGTTAAAAAAATTAAACCTAAGTACTTCAAAACAATCCAATTAACTGAAAACTGGGCGTCTACCTAAGTAGGTACGTAAAACACAATTTTTGAGGTCGGTGTCAGGCCCTCCTAAACTATCATCAACTAAGTCCTATACAGACACCTACCTCAAAAAATAGTTGGTTTACGTGTCTACTTAGATATAGTACCCAGTTTTGATTGTTTTCGTGTTATTTCTCCCTTTTCAGTTAATTAGATTGTTTTGAAGTCGGTTAATTTTTTTTTAATTACTTTTATATATTCATTTTAATAGTATTTACTCGTTTTTTTTGAAACTAAAAAAATTATTCACAAAACTTCACTGGGTAAGTTCGTTTAATTTTCAAACACATTTCACTACTATTGTAACGCCTATTTTTTGCGTTATATAGTATGCCTGATACTTTTACATAGTATAAGCTAAACCTATCGAATTTCGTTCAAATCCGCCCAGTATAATTTGTATAGCGTTGTTGAAACGCTCATATTTTAAAATTAATTAAAGTCCATATCTTGAACACTACTGAACCAATTTTGAAAAAACTTACAGTGACTCCTAAATTAAGAGATACTTTATTCAATCAAAAAATATTTTTTTGCAGTACGACTTCTATTTTCTGCGTAATGCGCGGATAAACATACAATTATATGAACATATATACAAATATACAAACATACACTTATGAAATTTCACATGCTTAGAAACTGGTTTAGACTAATATAGGTAAACAAAAGCTGTGCGGTTCTGACAATATTACATAGATACACGTCGAATTGATAACCTCCTTTTTTTGGAGTCGGTTATAAAGAATCCTAACGAACCTATGCTCATGATTATTCGGGCAAATGTCATATGTTTCATAAGCTTACTCATAAGTTTTAGACATCTAGCTAAAATCATCTTAAGAAATCGAAATCAGAAATTCGAATCAACTACCTAAATTGAAATGAAAATGTATTTATTTACAACTTACTTTGCTAAAAACAACTACTTAGATCTGCCGGTTGCCTTACTAGGCGCAGCCTGTGTCAATGCAACGTGTACCTACGCCTGATTACATCATTGAATTAAAAAAACCTCGTCATGACAGTTTTCGTTGTGTGCCTACTAAGTAATAGGTATGTGAGAATATAATTATTCAAATTACTAAAACATTTAGAATCAGACAGTTCTGTGAAACGGATATCCAGCGATCTTTTATAAGAAAGGGTTGGCAACACATTTTATATTTATTGGGAATAGCAAGGGCGTTCTCCCATAAACTTATAATTTTGATATCATGTTTTATCATAGTTAACTTCAAGTAGGTATACATACGTCCAATTACTATACTTACTGGATGCTTTATATCTCAAAGTTTATTAATCCGTGGTCAACGTTGCTGGAACTATATTTCTTAACGATTACAGTATTAATTAACCCTAAACTTTGTTGTGTACTGTTTGTTGATCTTAAAAAAAAAAGTTTAGTACTTGCATTTTTTCAGTTCAGAATAAGACCAGAATTATCATACTACCAACACGTGCTTGTAATAATTAGAATTTAAATAAAAAACTGAAAAAAAACAACTTCAAAATACGCAATACAGTACCTACGCGACTTGCTGTTCAGTTTTCTATAGGCACATGGATGATATTTTACCAGTTAGTTTGTTATAAAAACCAAAGTACTATCGATTTTGGTAAAATTTCTATAGGACCACCTCTGAAATATGACGTACTTATGAAGTAGTCGTTTGACATGTATCTGTGTAACTGTCTGTGGCATCGTAGCTTTCAAACGGATGGACCTATCTATTTTTTTCTTATTTGACAATTAGATGTTCTTAGCTAGGTTTCATCGAAATCGGTTCAGCGTTTTTTTTTTTCTGGGATTTTTTGAGTTTTTTAAACTTAAACTTGTTAAGCTTTCTTTCTACTTGAACAACAACAAATTATTTAAATGTTGGAAAATGCAAAAGACATTGATGCCTATAATCTATCCGAGGAAAAAAGTTTATCTCAAAGTTACAAATATGTCACTGCCAGTGCTGTCATAAATGTCAAATATTGTTTTCTTGTTTCTTGCATTGCAAGTTCTTGCTCAAAAATCTCGATTTGCTTTTCTTTCTTGGGCAACGTTTCTTTGTGAATTGTAAAATAATTAGTAATTTCATGTTTTATAAATTAAAAAATGTGTGTTTGAACAATGTCTAACTCAAAACCGCCTCCTTACATTCTTCAAGAACTTCCTAATATCTCGGAATCTATCAACTATCCCATTAAAAATGTTCAACGCATAAAGGTTAGTTTCTCAGATTGTTTGATTATTTTGGCTTATGCTCAAATTCCACTGTATTTCAGTTGTAAAAGTTAATTAGTTTACCTATTTATAAATGATCTTAGGGCAGTTCGCATATCTTGTTTTAACATTTCAATACAAGTCGCCCTACATACAGTCTAAGGAATTTTGGGACAGTCATTTTTCGGTCCTAAATAATTAAATTGGGAGTATTTTTCTTAACATCTCAACATAACAAAACAAATCTGTTTAGACTAAAGTCTAATAAACATATAAAAACTTGGAATAATTTTATTGTGCTAAATATTCTACTTATTTCTGATTTTCAGTACACATGTTTTGATGTCTCAAAGAATTTGATAGCATTTGGTGCTACCAGTGGAGGGATCTACGTTTTTAATCGAAATCCCTGTGAATTTGTGCAACTTATTCCAAACAAGGTAAATAATATTAAGTAATAATTTTGTAAAATAAATATTAGTAAGTATACAAACACTAAATGTATTTATATTTCATTAATGAATATTACTTATTGTTAAATATTAAGTGTCGAACCATGCAAAATATTCATGAACTTCAATAATAAAAATATTTTAAAATACTTAATTAATAATGCAACATACTTGTCACCAACGTACCAACGTACTTGTCTGTCATCTTTCTTATAATATAAAATTGAAAGAAACTCCCTTAGCCAAATTAGCAAAATGTAGTGTGATGTATAAAAACTGGCCAAGTACTATTTTGAGCAATAACTTCTATACTTCACTGACCTCTCTTAAAGTTTAAAAAACATGAAAACGGCTAGCATAGCTCTAGAGTAAAAAAAGACACATGATTTTTGTTGTTGAAAACAATTATGGACAAACAGTTGGGTTATAAAGTTATTATATATTTTTTTTAATAATATCCATACGTTTCTCCCATTTGCAGTATGGTACTATAAAAATATAAAATTTTGCTATTAAGAGAATAGTATATAGGAATTGATAAACTTTTGTAATTGAAATCTTAAAAAAATCATGTTTCAGGATGGTGCCATCACTCGCATTGCTATTTCAGCAAATGAAAAGCACATAGGCTTTGCAAATGGCCGTGGTACAGTCACCGTCACTGCATGTGACCAGTCTCTGAGTGGGGGTCACTCCATAGTCACGTCAAGGGACCACCAGGGTAATGAAGTTACCGCTATGATGTGGAGTGACTCTAATATGATGTTTTCTGGTGATGATGTTGGAAAAATATCTGTATTGCAAATGCAGAATTTTCTTGTAAGTATTATTAGTAATCTTGACAGTTGAACATTTTTTACTAAATTGCAAAAGCAGGGCATCAAAAAACTACTTTGCTGGACAAGGAGAAAAAGAATAACATAGGATGTACCAGCTGCTTCTCTTCCTGGGAATACTGTAACAGCCAGTCCACACGGCGCGTTGCATTGTGTTGCGTCGTCGCAACGCAAATATTTTAATGCATAGACGGCCACATGGGCGCTGTTCCATCGCAGCGTTACTACAACGCAGTTGTGACGTTCCGTCGTCGGAGCGGCGACGCCGGAACGTCACGACTGAAAAAACGAAATGAGCTTGCGTATGTCCTCCCTCCCTATTAACACATAAATAACTGTGCGTTGCGTCGACGCAACTCGTCGTGTGAACACTATGATTATTAGTATGTAAAACGACGCAGCGACAGCGCTACGTCGACGTAACGCGCCGTGTGGACCGGCTCTAAGTCAGTTATGGGGCTTAAGGGATATTGGCATTGCATGTAGGCAATGGGCTGACTAGGGAGTCACTGTCATTGCAAGCCAACAATTTGTACATCTTTTCTCTCTAATACCCTCTACTTTCCATCTAACTCTCTAATCACAATCAAATGTTGCATTAAACAGCCTTATTGGTCTGTGATGCTCTATCTACCTGTAAATGTCTGAATTAATTTTAGTAATAGGCAATTATTTAGATATGTACAGTATTCCTTGACTTACTGTGAAAATTTAATGGATCAATGGGACAGGTGTAAAAAGCCTGACGATTCAATGGATTTTGACGGTAACCTCTGAGTTTATTGACTTGGTACTCTGAGTACTTACCCGAACGGTATATTTTACTTTGTTTGATATATCTTTTTTTTAGTATTGACATGCTAGGCGTATTGCCCATTTGACATTTTTATAATGACGTTTTAAATGATATTGTATTTATATAATGAATATTTCTTAATGTTAAGGCATGAATTGTTTAAGAATAATTTTTGAATATTGTGAGATAATTGTAATTGGTCTTTTTCCGTCTTTATCTCAATAAACGAATATGAATACATGGATAGGTATCATACTGATTCAACATTCCTTCCATATTCATTTAAAGAATGTTCATAGTCTGTCTCAGCTGAGACTCAGTCTTGTTGGTCTTGTCTTGTGCTTCTAGAGCAATATAAAAGTGTAAACAACTCATTAGAATAAACACAAATCTTGTTTGTGTCTCAGAGCCACACCCCAATTAATAAAATCATCTTACAAGTAAGTCTTTTTTATCTTACAAGTAAAGTCTTTTTTATCTTACAAGTAAGTCTCATATTACTTCATCTTCGGCCACAGCATTGATTTCCATCAGGCCTGCTGGTGGTCAAACATAGCTCTATGTTTAGAAAAAAGTATTAAATCGCAACACCCAATACTTATAGCACTGCTTCTGTATAGAGTCATCAAAACATTGTCATAACTTAATAATTCTAATAGTATATTATTCTAATTTGTAATTCTGATGATATAGAATTTTTGAGTTCATAAAATAAACTGGTTTAAATCTTATTCTAATTTCAATTGTTAAATGTGGATCTTGTTTTTCTTTAGTTAACATTTTACAATTTCACTTGCTACACTTCAGTAGTGTAGTAAGGGAAAATGTAAAGTGCAAGTGCATTTAATTTTAACCCGACTGTGTAAGTTGTAGGGTTATGTATTTCAAGTGTATATATGTTTGTATGTGGGTATGTATGTATGTATGTTTCTATTTGTTCGCCTACAGCCTAAAACACTTGACTGATTTTGATGTGTGAGGTGATTAGATTTGCCTTCACTTCCTGAGTGTCATAGTTATTATTATTTCTAAAGAATGCACATTTATAATCTTTTACAGCGATTTTACGCATACTTTCTCACAAAAAACCTACACTCAACGGCATATCAAGTGTAACAAAATCATAAGTTAGACTGCAAAAACTGTTTTTCTGCATTCAGGTATTTTGTTTATTCTTTTAATATATGTACTTGTTGGGTTAAACGGTAGGCTGTTTTAACGACAAACCATACCTTTCCAAACACTCAAATTCATTGAATATAGTTACAGAGTGATAATTTTGCAACATAGAAACACACATTTATAAACATAATGCATTACTTAATAATTTTATATTTCATTTAAATGTTTTACATTCCAGGCTAAAACCTTCCAAAGCTCATCACAAGTCATTATGAGTTTGGACTCAAGAATATGTCAGATCGATCTAAGGTCATGCATGCTGCTTGTCTCCACTCTCACTCGATGCTATGTTTGTGATACCACTCAAGAGCAATACAGACAAATTGGTCAAAAACTCAGAGATGGAGAATTTGGAGCTTGTTTCGTGAATAAAGAGAAAAATCCAGAAATTCCAGTGAAAAAAGTGGAGCAAGATTTCTCTGAAGTTAAGAAATTTAACATGGTGAATGATGAATTAAAATTTGCAGTTGGAAAGGAATTGGAAAATACATTAATTTTCTGTGCAAGACCATCTTCAAGGTTGTGGGAATCAACTGTTGATGGAACAGTCAAAAGAACTCACCAGTTCAAACAAGTATTAGCTAGACATCCTTCCAAATTTGTAACAGCAGCAACTTATGAAGAAGAGAAATTTAGAATAGAAACTCCTGTTAGTGACAGTGATGGAAAATCATTAAATTTCTCGAAGATATTTGCAATGAATGGTGCCATATTTTGTTTCAGAAAAGATGCTCTTTATTTTTTGAACATTGATGATGTGGATGATACGGTCTGGTACCAATATAACGATGTTATTGACTGCAAAGTGTACCATAATTTGTTGTATGTTTGGCTAAGTAATGGCTCTCTAATGCATTTGAGATTCATGAAAATTGACAAATTTTTACTTAAATGTTTTATTGAAGAAAAGTATTCATTGTGTGCTGAAATATGTGCTGCATACAGCGATTATTTGATGTCAAATAAGCTCTCTTCTAAATTGCATATTGTTGCTGGACTGAAGGATAAAATTGATAAGGATATGGTGGAAAAGTTAGAAGATGTTTTAAATAAATTTGAAAGTATGAAATTGAACGCTACATGTACCACCGGCATTCATGTGGTTGATAATACATTTAACGCAAAATCATCTATAGATGATGACGAAGATATATTAGAACAGAATGATGAATATAAATTCTCGTCTATACCACCAGAAGCGATTCAGACTTTAAAAGACCTTAGCTTGAGTGTATCTGACAAATTGCATACTAGTAAGAAGATTCTCAAAGAAAAATGGGATGATTTTGAAGATAAAATGAAACATCTAGGTGAGAAGCCACAAGCGCATGATTTTGTCATTCGAAAGGAAATCTTAAGAACAGATATCCCTAAGATGTCATTAGAACAAACAAATGATGAACCAGTAATAGTGATACATAATGATATAATTTACAAAGAATCTAGTCAAAAAGCCATAGAGGTAGAGAATATTGAAGACAAAGATACCATCAGCAAATCTCTGTACCAATATTTTAGATTAAGTCTAGTCAGTAAAGAGGAAACGAATTTAATTTCTATCATCGAAAGCAACACCTGTGATATTAGAGAGATCTACCAACTTATGATAAAGTTAGAGGAATATTGCGTTAACATTGGAGCACTAGAGGAATCTAAATTCATACCAAATCATATATTTCTTAGCTATCTTAGCATGACAAAGAATGAATACTTGAACAGTATAATAAATGATGAAGATTTGTATAAATATTTTGTGGATTCATGTATATCGGTGAATATGAAAACGCAGAAGCTATCAAATATTGGTTGTGAATGTGGTTTTCCTCTTCCATATGCTAGAACAAATCAAACTCCAGTATTTTCGCAATTAATTGACGAATTTATCGAATTACAATGGTCTAGTCAGACACGAGATCAGTGTTATGATATTTGCAAACAGATGCCGTATTTGTGGAGGAAAATTCTTTATCTAAGACGGAATGAGGATTTGATGAATATTTTAAGAATCTTACTGCAAATGTTGGATGAAAAATTACTGCATTCTTTTCTGCCGCAGTTTACTTTAGACATATGGAATCGGGCTGTACAGTTGTATGCTACGTTATATGCAAATATTTGTCTAAACTGTTCTAAGAAATTTGAGAATATATCTGTAAAAGATATGCTAAGTTGGGACGGTTTAGGTGCTTTGATGATTAAGTCTATCGGTGGTCGGAATGCATTAAAAGTTTTGGAGAAACATGCAAATCTGATTGATCCAGGTGCTATTACAGTGAAGTTTTACCACACTTGTCTCATCGTCACAATGTTTGAGAAGGTTGATACGACTGTGACGAATCAATTAACGGATGCGTTGTATACTTCTTATGATTTTGAGGAGGCGAAGATTGAGGTAACCCATATTTTAATTCATAAGTATTAACTAAGGTAACTAGTAACTTTAACCCAAGTAAAGAAGTAAAGTAAAGATTGTGAATTCTTTAATAATTCAGAGTAACTAAGTTCAGTAAAAATAAGATTTATGGCTATGTAAAGACAGCTATGAAAATTGTTATTTAAATGAAAGTAATGTTATTTTGTTATACATATTTAAAGCGAAGTTTGTTGATGACGAGCCTCGAGATGGACAGATGACCTCATACACGTAGTGGGAAGACACTGGATGCTGGCCGCTTCCGATCGATCTCTTTGGAATTCCATTGGATGATGACGATGATGAAGTTTGTTACGTTATTACGATAAAATGGCTGAAAAGATCATTATGAAATTTAGTACAGAGATAGCTTTGTGGAAATGGACATAGGCTAGTTATCATCATCGTTACTATTTTTCATAACTCCCCGGATGAAACCGCGGTGCGCGGTTAGTTAGCTATTAAATCACAGAACACACATCCATGCAAACATACAAACATTGCAAGTGAAATCATCAATTTGCATCATTAGTTGACGGTCAAGCGCAAGCCTATCTTCGAATAAAAAAAAAAAAAAAAAACATCATTATCGTCTCAGTCACAAGAAGTCCACTGCTGGACATGGGCCTCCCTCATGGATTTCCAAAAAGATCGGTTGGAAGCGGCCTGCATCCAGCCTCTAGTTAAATAAAAACTTGTGAAAACTTTCACATATCGTTCTCACTGATATTATAAATTTTGTGTGTTTGTTTGTTACTCCTTGAAAGCTTGTATGTGGTTATTAGTCCTTTATTCTAAATCAAATTAACAGATTTCTCTACTACTTGTTTGTGAATAGTCCACGTTTTATGCTAGAGTAAATCTGTATCCATTCCAAATAGTATTAAATTTAAAATATTTCCAAACATTTATTTTTGTTTCCAAAATGACTGGTATTTAAAAAAAATTAAGTCATGACTTCATTTGGATATATTAACACACAAAATAGAAGTTGACATAGAGTTGACATGTTGTGACTAACATGTCAACTCTAAGCCACCTCAGCGATTTTACGCATACTTTCTCACAAAAAACGATACGCAACAGCGTATCAAGCGTAACGAAATCGTAAGTTAGACTGCAAAAACCGCCTTTCTACAATCGGATATTTTGTTTTTCTTTTGCAATAGATACTTGTAAGATAATTTACTGAAGTAGTAATTTGTCAACTTTCAGATATGCAAACTACTTCGAAGCAGTGCCAATGGGGATATTAAAAATACTGCGATACCCATAGTAGTCGCAGGAAATACAACCCACTGGGGGTTAATACCCCTAAAAGAATCAGTTACTTGTGAAATAAGTGAACGGAACAAGCAAATTCTTAAAGATAAAGATCAAAAATTCCTCGAACAAAAGAATCAAGAAAATCTAGTAACTCTTAAAGGAAACGCTCAAGTAACATCTGAAGAATTCGACCAAGTAAGATTTACCACGTTACATGAAATTGTAGATAATATTTTTGTCATAAACAAAGGTATGACGGATTGTACTCTCTGCGGGCTGCCATTACAAAACGAGGTGTTGATCAAAGATGGTGGATTGTGGGTTTTTAAGTGTGGCCACACTTTCCATGGGGCATGCTTGGATTTGAATAAGGTTAAGTTATGCCCGTCTTGCTTGCCAGTTAAGTGATATTTTTATCTCGGTAGTTAGGTAGGAAAATGTAATCCAGCTTTGTATGTAATATTTATAGGTAGATACTTATTGTAATGATTTTATTATATAATGTTTAATTATTTAATATATATTATATAATTATCGATAAGCAATTTCTTTTTTTTTGTTTTACAGGGTTATTAAAAATTATGTGCTTAACATTAATGGAATGTATATATGCAAGAATTTAATAGGCAATACGATTATATTATAATTACTTTACGTTCTTCTTTTGCACCTCCAAAGTGTTTACCAATCTATAATCCGGTTTATGAAATATCGAATATAATTTCCCGTAAACTAATTTTTATTTTTCATTAGGCATTTTATCAAAATCCCGAAACCTCATTTAACAACTGTTCTGATAACCGAATCTTTCTGTGTATATAAACACAAATGTAAAGAACCAAAACTTTTGTAAATTTATAACAAGGTTTCTGTATACATATATTCAAACGAAAACCTAATGTCCCCTAAATTAATAATGGATGAAACGGATTTGGGAAATTTGAATCTTAAATCTTATCTTGAATCTTATGGAATTCTTTGCCGCCATCTCTGTTTCCTGAGACCTACAATCTTGGAATTTTCAAGGCTAGAGTGAATAGATATCTTCTAGATCGACGAGCTCCATCCTCGGGCACACCGTCGCTTAACATCAGGCGAGTTGGTGGTCAATCGTAGATCTATATTCTATAAAAAAAAAAAAACAAAAAAAAAAAACGGATCATAGATGGGTTACCATCGTAAGTATTTAAATTGTACAAAACCTTAACTAACATTTCAATGGTACAAACATAACCAAGAAAATGTGGAAAAATAATGAAAATTGAATTAATTAGTTTTCACTACATATATACACTACACTACATTTAATACTACAATGTATATGAAAAATGTAAAACCTGGTAACATATAGTATGTAGCAGGGATGTTGCGAATATTCGCATCCGCATCCGCCTATGCGGAACATCCGCATCGATTTAGACATCCGCATCCGCATAAATCGATGAGCTGAGCGGAGCTGATGCGGATGCGGATATGTAGCAGGCCGTGACAAGAAAGAAAGGGGGGAGGGGGGCGAGTGGCGCGTGTCGACCGCACGTGCTGATGACCAATAGGAAAGCAATAATTTTGTTTTGGACTTCGGTGAATCAGTGACGGTGACGCGCCTCGCTATTGTTTTGTTGTGACAGGATCTGACGCGCACGTTTGTTTTTATTGTGCTTTTTGTTAAGAAGTGTGAAGAAAGGATAAATATTACTGTTTTTTTACCCTACCAAACCAACACGTTTTTTTACAAGTTTTTTGTACAGATCCGCATCCGCGGATGTGAGCATCTTAAAATCGGCATCCGCGGATGTGAAAAAAAATGCATCCGCAACATCCCTAGTATGTAGTACAAAAACGAAAAATTTACCATAAAATGCTTGTATTAGGTGTAACAAGATGTACGTTTGTCTATCTTTATTTTAAGGGCCATTGTCACAATAGATCTGCAAAGGTCGCAGTGACGTGCCGGGGCTGCTATAGCCCGTTTGGCCTCCTAGATTTTAATATAAATGGGCCCACGCCAGAGATTCGGCGGGAAATTCAAATAAAAAAATTGACCTTGATTTGTGGATTACTAGGCTTAGGTATATAAGCCATACAATGGATAAATTATTAAATAGATTGTCGTGATATTTACACAGAATAATCTTAGATTGTCGCACACGTTGTGATATTTTTAAATGAAATCTACGGGTCACTCACGTCTGTATCGAGTCGAAATTACCAATTATAGTTTCAACCGAATTCGGATGTCTTCTTCAAAGGCACAGCGCAAACGTCATTCTCTGTCGTGACGCGCCTTGCACTCTCGCGTCGTTTTTATTTAAAAATGTGGGAAACCCACGTTAGTTTCTATAGTAAAACATTATGATCACTTAAAATAGTTACCTGACTACGGCTACAAGGACAAATAAATCTTAATAAAATTTGAATTTCCCGCCGCATGCGTGACGCACCACCTTAACTGGTGTAATAATATAATTATGTTAACACAATCTATCGAAATATGAAACATCGAATATCATTACCTCGAAAATTAAATAATTATTTTTCAAGACACTTTATTAAAATTCCGAAGGCCTATTTGACAACTCGTCTGATAATCTGACCATATTAAATATTAAAATGTATGTGTTGACAACTATAAGTTTAGAAAACTTAAAAACCCCCGACAAGAAAAACGGCTGAACCGATTTTGATGAAACATAGCTAAGCAAGCACACTCGACAAAAGACTGTTTAAAATAAAAAATAAAATAAAAAAATCGCTCCATCCGTTTGCGAGCTACGATGCCACAGACGGACACACAGATACACAGATAGATACACACGTCAAACTTATAAACTTATACACCCAAAAAGAGGGGTGTTTTTAGGGTCGGGGGTTAAAAAATAAAACGTAACGTAAGTTGTTCATATAAATGAAACTTATGACTCACAAAGTTACCTAATCAGAAGCTCGTGTCAAGTGATGCAAACATTTCTGTGATATCATAGAACATATGACTCAAATGAGTTCGGGCAAATAAAATTCGAACAGTAATATTTCGGATTATAGATAGGGTACAATCCTCCTCCTCCATTAGTTTGCTCACTGCTGAGCGTCGTGATGCTCCCGACCCTGGTGTGTCAGATGATGACAAAGATACTTCCATCTCTGACAGTAATGTATTGCGTCAGAGATTTGTATCCCCAGATTTCGGTCTACCGGTCATAAATAGTATCACCAGGTTGCCATGGGGCTTTCAGGTAATGTGACCGCAATATTGCAAGATCCTCTGGAGACAGATGCTTGAGATAGGGTTACAATGGCTATGCCTATTACAATTCTACGTGTGTAATGATACAAGGCGAACTTTCGACGTCTATCAAATCACATACACGCGAACTTTTTATTTTTTTAATATACTTATTATATTTCTTACTTTAATTTTGTTTAAAGGATTTATACAACGTTTATTGATAATATTTATGTGGCTATTATTTACAACTTTTTTACTACATAAAAAATATAGTCTTCTTGCAAATTGCCTGCAGCTTTTAGTATAGCCACATATTATATTTAATAGTAATAGATACCGAATATTCACTCTTGCGGAGTGAATATTCGGTATCTATTACTCACACATTTAATTATATATCGACTCTAGCTACGACGTAATGGAGCGTAAGGCAGCTTGCACAGACGTTATGTGCCAACTCTTATATTAACTTACAGACACAGAGTACATCTCGTTCTATCGTGTAGCTATCTCTTCTGGCACGCGGCAAAGTACTGAAATGTCCAGTCGAGCCGGCAGGTCGTATTTCCTTTTACCATTATGCCTAAACTACAGAGTGCGTCTGATCTGATATAGTTTAGTTTAAGTATATAAGTGACTGGGATAATTGTGGAGCCATTTAATTATGACATGTATTTTGTAAATATTGGACAGGATGTAAGTGACTGTACGTAGAATAAGAATATACAAAGAGTAGCTGTAAACTTATGGCCATGAAACACTCGCTCGAGCGATACATTGTCTTAGATTCGATAAATTCTCACGAAAAAGCCCGGTGAATGTTTTGTGGCCTAAACATGAATCATGTTATTTTTGTACTAACTCCAATGAAAATTATTTAACTATATTCGTTTACTTTGTTTTGCATTAACGCTCTATCGTGTAACCGGAAGGTCTAGTGCGAGTTTTGACATTGTTTTAGGCCGTGCTCACGAACTCCGCGATCGCGGAGCGGCGGCGACGCGGGTGCGGAGTTACAAAATGTGATTACAAATTACATTCAGATGGGACATGGGGAATATTATAAAGTACATATAGATGGGACCGTTCTCGAACACAGCGGACAGCGGTGCGATGCGCGCCAGTCAGCGGCGTCAGTGCGTCTAGAACTACGTAGTTGTGTATGACTATCACATTTCAAAATGCAAGCTGACGTGATAGGAAGTATTAATACAGCAATTTTCGATTGGGAATTTGCAATAGCCTAGACGTCACAGTAGTTGTAGTAGTGAATGTCCGCTGTGTTTAAAGAACGGGTCTGCGCCGCCGCCGCTCCCGCTCCGCAACCGCTAGAGCTCGTGAACGCATACTTAAATCCACTCAATCGCGTTTCCGTAAACTGTCATATTTATAGGGCGCTGATGTTTTTTCATGCATTGTCTATCGAACGAATTATAAAGTCATATCGTCAGCGTTTTATCGTTCGCAACCTAAGCGTTTTTAGCGTTTATGCATAAGAAAATATAGATAGTCGTATACACTAATATAATTGGTCTCAAGTAAATACATAAAATAATACTGTTTACTAAAGTGTGGGGTAGAGCTTTGGGTCCTGAATCATTATATTAAAAGATTTCACACTGTCATTAGCACTACAATATATATTTTTTTAGCAAATAACAAGAAATGTAAATGTTAGAATGGTTTTACAATTTTGTTCTAATTGTAATAATAGTTTTACAATGTTTGTTGTAAATGTATCAATTATTTTACAGTTTTTGTTGTAAATGCAATAATCGTTTTATAATTTTTGGTTTTAATGTAACAATGGTCTTACAATTTTTGTTGTAAATGTAACACTTATTTTATAGTTTTTGTTGTAAATGTAATAATCGTTTTACAATTGTGTTGTAAATGTAACAATAGTTACACATTTATATTGAAAAATTTTCAGTAGTAATTTTTTTGTAGTAGTTATTAGTCGGTTATTTCTGTCAGAGTGTGCCTCAAGTCTCGACCATGAGTTTAATTAGCTGATAAAAAGAACACTGTGAAAAACCATTTCATAGCGGTTTCTTATTTTTTCCCAATCGTTACTCATTGAGATCATTATATTGATCAACTTTTAACGGATTTATCGCGTATATTTTACAAAATTGTTAAATATTTTTTCGCTCATATATTCACATAAAAGGGGAAAACTCATTTCTAGATTTTTTTATTGTAATTTTGAGGCATAAATGATTGGGCATTTTTTGTAAATTTCTTTATCAAACGTCGAGTGATAGCAAAAACATTCAACCACAAAACAATAGAAATGGGATACTTACGCCCTTACCGAAAAACGTTACTTAACATATTTTGTCAACTTCTCGCTGACATGTAATGACACTTGCGGAAAGAAGACAGTGAATTTATGATGATGGTTAAAGTTAAGTAACGTTTTATCGGTAATCGGTATCGGTAAGGCCAGTAATATTTAAAATTAGAACTCAATTTTATTCTGTTGTAAGGAAAATAGCGTACTGGCGATAAAAGATTCTCTGTATCGCAGCCTAGTAGCCTAGTTTATTACGCACTTTTACATACAAAGGAGAGATATAAAAAAAATTGTTTCTACTACTAAACCATCTGATTTCGATATATTTTTATATGATTGAAATTGAAAGTGATTGCTGTTTTGTTTTTGTTTTTCGTGGTTTTTAGGGTTCTGTACCTCGGAAGGAAAAAACAGAACCCTTATAGCATCACTTTGTTGTCCGTTTGTCCGTCCGTCCGGGTGTCAAGACCTGTATCTCAGGAACTCGTGAAGGTATCGAGTTGAAATTAAAACCATATACGCAGAGCCATTTGTCTCTTGCTCCATAAAGAAAAATCAAACTTCTCAGTTTTCATAAAAAAAACGTTACAGCCGAATATGTCGCAAATAACGCAAAGGTATTTCGACACTCGCAAGGGAATCAAATCTATGGGGTATTTCCCGTTGACCTATAACTGTGAAATTTGGCAAGAAGCATTGTGTTATAATACACATAAAGGAAAAAGTCCGAAAACTGTACATTTTTCGTTTAATCACAAAAATAGGGTCTTTATGCAAGGAAGGAAGGTACATATTTTAAAGTGCTTTAACAGTATCATGTGCGGTATCATATGAAAGAGCTTCATTAGCAAATGCTAAAACAGGATTTTAAATATTTTTACGATGTATATTTTTCGGTTTATGAAGGAAAATATATAATTACCCCCCTTTTATCTACTAGTTTGTACGGAACCCTTGTTGGGCGAGCCTAACTCACACTTGTCCGATTTTATTTATTTCGGTCTTTAAAAACAGGAAAATCCGTATTCAAATGACGCAATTTCGCTTAAGTACTTTGTTTAAACACCGAACTGCTAAACAGAATTTGAAGAAATTCTTATCGGGCCAATATCAAAAAAAAAAAATTATATGCCAATATTCTCTAAATAAAAATAATTTTTCAAATCGGTATATAAATAAAGGAGTTATTAACAAACATAGCAAAAATACAAATGAATTGATAACCTCCTCCCTTTTTGAAGACGATTAATAAAGCATAGAATCATTGAAGTAGGTTAATGTTTAGCGATAGAAGTCGGCTTTCTCCGTTTATATGGACAAGTATGTAATAAAAGTTTCTTGTAACGGTATGTCTTTATGCAACGCTTCAAGTTGCCTATCCATAGTCTGGCCTCAAGGCTGCTATTTGAACTATCACTCGTTCACCACTCGTATACAATTTAGCGACTATTTTGACAAATTGCTAGTCTACAAACTATAATGGACTAGCAATTTTTCAAAGTAGTTCGAAAGTAACGACTATTACTCAAAATGGCGACTTTATTGACATATTGATAGACTAGTGATTTCTCCAAATAGTTGCTAAATCGTATCAGCGAGTGGTGAACGGCTGATTGTTTAAATAGCAGCCTTGAGGTTGCTTTCAGTCTGACGTGATAACCAGTTCTTATCCTACAAGCGTGCTTGCGATCTTTATTCACAATGTAACTTTGGGTGGAGTAGAAACTTTTTAAACGTAGATGGCGTTAGTATAGCTTTTACCAGACTGCCTCTATAACTGAAAAAAATCGTTACTTACGGTATATATCGTTTTTAGTGTGGTAACAAGCTTTGTCCAGAAAAAACAAGTTTTTATCCGACTGCGTTAGAAGGAGCGTTATTTTTCGGGTGTATCTACATACGTACGTTTCTATATATATATTTTTTCAATACAATATAGGTTAACCCTATATTTATGTGTATTAAGTATCTATTAACCGTCTTACTTGTAAACGCTGTATAAGCGCATTTTAGTTAAACGGTGTTTTGTTCCGTTTTCGCGCATGGCAGTTCTCGTTTGACAGAAAGTGACCACCGTGAATAAGATTTTAACATGCGTTTACGTAAGATGGATAGTGAGTACCAGTGGTGTCCTCAATTATTTGACGGATTTTGACGCATGAACTCAATACATTCGTTTTTAATTCCTGAATTGTAAGTTTTCAGCTATGCTGGCGCCTATATCTATATTTTGAGTGTTGCCAATCTCATAAATGTGTATTCTGTAAAAAGTATGAATAGTATTTGTAATAAAATGAAATTGTAATCTCGTCTTATGTAAAATAAAATTATACCAAAAACTTAATTTGCGTAGGTACTTATAGGTGTAAAAAGTAAATATTTTTGTACTTACAATATATTTAACCCATATCATGTATAGTGATGATTTTTATTCTGATTTATTTATGTGTATAAGAATTTATATTATGCATGATCGTAATAAATGTATGAATAATTTAAAATTTTGTAATTTTTATGTGTAGTTTTTCCTTGTGTTTAATTCAATGATAGGCTTGTGATTGACCGCTAACTCACCTGATGTTAAACGACGTTGCGATCAACGATGAAACGCAGTGTTTGATAACAGGGAATATGCATGATTTATTATTATTTGGTCATGAAAAGGCTAACCATAAATAGGTCCAATCCACGAAAACAAAATTGGTATATTTAAAAAAATAAGAAAGTTAGAAGCAATTTAATTTCATGTTAGACAGAGAGCACACGACCGCGAACGATGACGTCATGGTTCATGTTCGCTTTACTAAATCAATACAAACTGTTGTTTCGCGAGAGAGGGACAGATCATCCCTCCCCTAAAATTTTAAATGTTTATATCTCGGAAATTTATTGATCCAAATTTTTTTTTAGTAATAGTTTTTAGTATGGTATATAAAAATTGAAACTTATTCCTATGAAATAAAATTCATGCATATTCCCTATTATATTAGAGGTAAGTACATAATACTACTACTATGTTATGGCTTACTATTCAGAATTTAAACTGACTGACTAAACTGATTTTAACTGAGCTTTCTCTATAGGATTTTCGCTTTGATCAGGATATGCCTTGATCAAAAATACGCGGTTAAGCGTCGGTCATAGGCAGTCCTGGATTTGTCTATAGGCCGTACCTATGTGTCCTATCCAGGACTGCCTAGGCCGCGGCCTAGGGGCGGCAGATTTCAGAGGACGCCCGATATAGGTCTCATCCTGGTAGTCGATGGGGTGTACTTTTTGCACTTTTTGCGCTCCCGTAATTAATAGGATTTTGAAATAGGGTATCGATTTTCAAGATCAGTAGGGGCGGCAAAAATTGAATAGCCTACTGGCGGCAAAAGTGTAAATCCGGCACTGGTCGTAGGTCGAAGTCATACAGAGAATAAATCTTGAGTTATTCCGGATACTTTGTAATTAAATTAAAAATAAATACCTGCTTACGTTGGTTTATATGAAAACACAAAGCTAGTTAAAAGACAGTAGAATGAAACAATATATTTTTTCAAGATTTATTTTAATATATTTTGGGTTTTGGCACAATTTTTAAATAATGTGTCCTGGTTTATACTAGGTGTTTAAACCTAAAATCTATCTACTTATACATTTGAATGTCGAATGCTAAGTAAAGAGTTAAGTATTGAATTTAAACATGATGAAAAAAACTTACAAAAATGTAAGAAACATAACTCAATTTAAGTACGTACTAAAAAAATCACATTTGATTTTTGTAGCCAAAATCTAGGAAAACAGTAATAGGTTTTAAGGACAATTATGAAAGTTGTTATAAAATAATCATGTACTGTACACCTATTTTATGTAAGTAGAAAAAACAATTATGGCATTTTACACGTTTATTATGGCAAGATGGATAAAAAACTTCAAAAAAAATGTTTCAATAAATAAAAAAAAGAGATCTTAACAAACTACAGACATTTAAGTATCAATCATAACGCTTTAACGCTTACAGAATTCGTTTATTTACATTCAACATAAAAATAAATAATTTAGTAACTAAACCCTTAAACATTTACTAATAATACACTAATTCTCATAGCTTAAAACGTGTACTACACTAATTTTACTTAGTCTATGTCCTACCATTACGTTTTACTGGCATAAAGTGATAGAAGACAAAAGAAACGATTTTTTTATAATTAGAAAAATAAATAACAAAATAATAACAATGTAAGACATTTTTTTTCAGAAACATGAAATCTATACATTCATTATAAAGTATTATGCAATGCTCTAGATTCTACAGACTACTTATTAAAATTGCACGATTTGAGAAAGCGATAGTATAATTATGTCTATTACAACAATCTCAAGGACACTACGTACTTATTAAATATTTTTATACAATAATAATCACTGCATTGGAATATACTATTCGATTGGTTAGTAGTAGGTACTTTATATAATTTTGCAGTAATGCAAATATTCTTTAACGCAAGGTTTCCATTATCACGAGGAATTCGTTTTCACCCAAACAAATGGGTATAAACCCGGTGATAAAGTTAACACTGGGTTGTTACATTCATGGGTCGAAACAAAATATTACCCTCTTGAGTCTGGTACATAATGGAAAAATATTACTAGCGACCACTGAAAGGGAGTGTCAGTTTCTATTTTTTTATAATTATAGTGATTTAAATACTTTTTTATATACCAAAAATACACATGACATAGAGAGAAGATTCAAAATACTACGACCATATTAGAGCCTCACGGAGACCCGTTTTTTTTTTGGTCAAAAATGGTCATCTTATAGTTTATGGTATATGAAGAATGTGATTTACGTTTCAATTTATTAGTTACATGCAATTTGTAATTTATCTATTGAAACTTAAGACAAATTTTTGCAAGTACAACATTATTCTCTTACATTTTTTATCCCACTGCCCAAGGAAGAGTAATATTTTTTATAATCTGGGTATATACTTTGCAATTTTGATAAACACCTATCTAGGTTAAATTGTCAGCGGAAACATTTATAGTTCAATTGACAATATTTAAATTGACCATAAATAGTTTTTGTTTTTAATTCCGACGTCATATTTCAGCAGGGTTAGTAATCATTTTGCCTAATTTTTCAAAATGTCCTACGGTGTCAATTATCTATGCATTAGAATTAATATATGATACCATGTTCTTGTGCTATTATAAATGTTAATAACTAATTATATTCATTATGCGTAGGTACTATGTATGTATCTCTACTAAGTCTATGAGTATTAATATAACACTGTCTTACATCACCTAAGGGTCTTCACAGATGGCGCAACTCTGTGAATGGAATTGCATTTATGGTTGATTAGATTTTTACCATTTGTCACAACACAAACCAGAATCAATACAAAATCGGGCAGTATTTTTTTTTTAAATGTAATAAATTAAGTTCACTCTACTTATTTGTATAAAAACTTCGTAGAGTACAACTATGTAGGTAATATATTTCAGTAAGACATCTCAAATATACGTAGGGAGATAAAATTATAAAAATACTTCATACTTAAAGAAATCGTATGCTGAATATCTGATGTTCAAAATACAAGCAGATAGTGAAATAAAATAATGGTTTATAGTTTAAACTAGTATTATTTTACTAAATAAACTTTAAAAGAAACGGTTCTGTCACCTTATACTATATCATTAAACTTATTGAATGTAGAAACGAAAAAGAATGAAAGTAGGTTTCCTGTTCAGAGATAACGTAGTATGAGTTCATAAAATCATGGTTTAGTTCTTAGAATAAAGACGAGATTCAATATTCGAGTCGCAACGCAACCAATTTCGATCACGCACCGTTTGCGAAGACCCTTAGCAACCGTTAAAACAGTTTGTGTTCAGAACACTATAATTTTCAAGCATTTCGCTTCAAATTTTTGGTTTGATACATTTTATTTGCTTACATCACTACAGCATAAACTATTTAAGAAAATATACATGGCCACAAAAAAGTCTACAATATACCCCGACACTAAAACGATTAATACTAAAGAATATCTATCGATCTTATTAAAATTAGCCAAATCAAAGTAAACTTCTATCTACACGAGAAAAATGATCTATTTACAAAGGACTGTTGTCATACTTATTTTGAAAAGAAGTATCTAGGTATTTATACATTTTTGTTTAATTTTCTACTCGTCCGTTACATTATTTACTTAGGTATATGGCGACACAAATACATTTAGGAAAAATCAAATGAGAGTTATATAATACAAACAAGGACAGTAGGTAGGTACGTACAATTTAGAAGTTATATTAATGCACCGATCAGTTATATTCTTCGCTAGTTTTTGCGCCTCGATTTGCGATCTAGCCACAAAACAGCGATACCTATTAGTGAATTTATAGCGCGTACTATAAGTAAAGCTAAAGTTAGCCTTAGAGGATGAACTAAGTATGATTAATGATTGAACGAACTTACTTTAGTGAAGTTTTATCCTTATATCATACATTGTTCATTCGAATATAAGTACTAACTTTAGGTTTTCTCTAGCCGTATCAGTCCGGAAGTATAGTTCGCGTCACGTAAAAAGAACGCTGATTTGTTCGTAAGCGCGACCAAACCAGCGTTCTTTTTACGTGACGGGAACTCTAAATGGATGCAAGAATTTCATCGACGAGTTGTGTTGACTAATACCTACCCAAATGGTAAGGTATACCTATAAATGGTAAGGTACTATGTAAAATATTTTATGATGATTTATACCTTTTGCCTTGGTTGCCTTATTTACGGTTGATCCCGGATTTTTTATATTTAGGTATAAGTTTTATATAATTTGTGCGAAGAGTGCATTTGTCCGTACAACATAAGAAAACTGATTTCATACTTAGGTACCTTTTTTTAATGATTTGAATTCCGGACGACTAGACTTGTGTAAGTAGGTACCTACCTACATGTAGGTAAAGTAGGTCTGTAGATTTCAGAGCTAAAAAGTCATAAGTTTCTACCATTATAGTAAAAAAAAATATATACCTACTTTCTAAGGGTGCCCGCACACGGGCCACTGGCCACAACCACAAAACGTCGCCATCGGCATATTTCCTGTAGTTTTCATACATTTTATATAGACTCGCCGCACACGGTGCGGCGGCGTTTGTGGCTGTGGCCAGTGGCCCGTATGCGGGCACCCTAAAGAGATATGGAATATAGAATCACGTTCTGTAACGAAAAAAGTCGGCCACTGGTTAGGCTTTTTCGTATATCTAAATAAATAAAAGGGAGTAAGAAAATTATACTTGTAGCTAATAACTTGGCTGATTGACGGATTTGTTTACACTGAAAAACAATTAGATAACAAAAAAACGACACGAAGAATATTCATACGACTAGCAAACGAAAGTGCTAGCAAAAGTTTGTGCATAGTACTTGAGCAGGTGTACTTTAGATTATTGAACTACCTAATTACGATTTAAAGTTGGCTCGATTTAGCTTATGTTGCGCTCTCTCTTTCTACTATAAAAAGAGCGAGACAAAAGTGAGCCAACTTTAAAATTAGAGTATATAGTACTTACACCTGCCAAACTGACGATGTCGTAGAGTTAGTATACAGGTAATTATTTACAAAATAAAAAGTAAAACTGTGTCCGCCACGATTACCTTAATCCGCTAATGGAATAATCTCATAAGTTATTCATTAAAACGAGAGAGATCCAATACGAAACACTGGCATACATACATATCTACGTATAAAAGTCCAATGAAATAACCTAAATACATTTACTACGACTTACAAAATAAGGTGTATCATCTATTTGCATTCCACAAAACGGTCTCAAACGTTGACTATTTTTTTTATATTTACAAAATCAGTTTTCATAGATAGATAACGTTCTATCGGAGAAACTCCACAGCAAGAAAATTCTGCAATTTTTCAGTCATAAACAAATACAGTTAGGTTAGCTCTCTTTACAGTATAAAAATTAGCTCGCTTCGCTCTCTATTTGTCTTGCTTTTTTACAGTTGATAGAGCAAGACGAACGCCAAGCGAGCCAACTTTGAATCGTAATTAGAGCCTGGAAGTTGGCTCACTTTGGAATTTGCTTCACTCTTTTTAAGTGTGAGAGAACAAGAAGGAGCGATTCAAAGCCAACCAACTTTAAGTAGGAGCCATACGCGTGCTGATTTCTTTTAACTTTGATGTAACATTCGATGTGATGATTTTTTTTATCGCGTATTCGAATCAGAAGTGCTTCGTCTCTTAGTTCGACATCGTGTCTTAACATATGGGTTATGTTTTCTAATCAAGTAGGTAGGTATGGTATATAGATATTAGGTAATTATAAGCATTGCCCAATTGAAAATGCTGTTTCTCGTCAAAGTGTCTCTGTGTGTAACAACTTATGATATTCAACGTCAATAGTGTTGTCAAGACAAAATTAGTCAGTGGCAAAACTTAATTGTGAACTTGCTTAGCAAAATGCACCTTTGTGAGTTTTACAAATGGGCATTGCCTATCTTATTGCATATAATATCTCAGGCATATGAACGCCTATTGTTAAAAAGTTTTTGTATCTTCTTCGATCTCCAGTATATCCACTAAGCACAGAGTTCCATGACTACTTGGAGTCAAGAGTTTACCAAGGGTGATGCGCCGTCGGGAGGGACATTTGCGCGGCGTGCGGGTATGGCCAGCCGCGCGCCGTATTTCAATCATCCTCTCTAGGAGAGAGTGGGGGAGAAAACGCTCCCATCTGGGAGTATCCGCCCCCGTTAGGAGGAGGAGATGAGTTGCTAGGCCCAGGAGATGAGAGACCAGGCAGGAAGCCCAGCTCGCTACCTCCGTCACGGCACCATAGCTGCCGCATTTCCTGGCGCCGCGAACGCATAAGGTTCTTGTATTCGGATATTCGCATCTTCTTCCCGTCGACTATGCAGGTCCTCTTCGGTCTTGGTCGGTATCTGAAATAGCACAGAACAGAAGTTATATTAGAATAAAGAACGGGATGCCAATCAATGTTCTCTTGGTTCTAGGGTGTCAAACGAAACTGTGAGAAATGATTGCGCTCGTATTAACCCTGAAGAAGACCACCGGTTGGTTGAATCTGTAGTTGTATCTACGGTTCTGAGTACGTAATTTACGTTAGTTTTTAAACGTGATCGTATTGTTATACTAAGTAATTGATTAATGTATCTGTATTTACAATTTGGCCACGAATTCTTTGCAGCATTCTTCTACAAACTTCCATAGGCTCAATTAAATAAGACCTAGAACTACTTATTATATTAGGTATATCTAGCAGTAGTGGACGAGAGAGAGCTGATGATGATGGTTCATAGACTTAGAATATGTCTCATTAACCCCCGTTGCAAAACGATAGGTGTTATAATTCCACTGTGTCAAGCGAAACTGTGAGAAATGATCGCGCTTGTTATCACCCTGAAGAAGGCCACCGCAGGTTGGTTGAATCTGTAGTTGTACCTACGGTTCCGACTCCGTAATTTATATTAGGTATATCTAGCAGTAGTGGACGAGAGAGAGAGCTGATGGTGATGGTTCATAGACTTAGAATACTTACGTCTCATTAACCCCCGATCTAAACGAGAGGTTTTATAACATCGACATGTGTATCTGTGCGTCTGTGGCATCGAATAAACCCATTTTGATCTAGACTTTTTCTTTAAAAGAGTTTTTAGGTTGTATGTTATATTTCAACATAATCTATACATTTTCCTAATTTTTTTTAAAGTTCTATTAACTTTTATTTGTTTTAACCTAAACACCAACCTGTAATCAGGATGTTTCTCCATATGAAGCTTTGAAAGCCTCGACTGCTCCTCGTAGTAAGGCTGCTTCTCCCCATTCGACATGGATTTCCACCTGGCTCCGAGTATCTTCGAGATATTCGAGTTGTGCATATCGGGGCACGCCTTCAGAATCTTCCTACGCTCGTCTTTAGCCCAGACCATAAATGCATTCATCGGTCGCTTGATGTGGGGCTTGCCAGCTTCGTCCCGCTTGGGTTGACGGACCAGCTTGGCCTTCTCTGACTCTTCGGGTGGTGACTGTCCCCATGATGAGGCTGAAATTAAAAAACGGTTTGGTTTAATTTTCGGACATAAACGAACATAACATCAAAACAACGTTTCGGACATAATGTCAAAAGGCTGTAAAAGCATCAATCCAATTTATAGAAATCCATTCAGGCTCTCTCGAACTCTAATCCGTTGTATTGAAAATATCCTCTGGATATCATTGTCAATCTTGGATAATATCAACTATCAACTCAAATTTAAGGTATATCTATCTACCTCGTAACTGAGCGAAATCAAAACAAGAATTTAAGAAAAAATAAAGTTGGGCTACTTAAATATTGAAAGGGGCGAATAGAAACGCTTAGTAGATTTGAGTATAATGGCAGTAGGTTCAGGTAACTTTTGTGTTATGGTAATCTGAAACTACAGGCTAGCAGAACTTCAGTAGGTTAAGTTATTGTTTTTTTATATGTATAGAACAAAGAATTCAATGACATAAATCGTGGATATAGACCGATAAAGATTTCCATAAAATAAACCGATCAAGAAAACTACTGTAGCGCGCTGTCTGAAGGACAATAATGTCTGACGACTCGTAATCACATTTGTTGCCACTTTACCTTCAACTACCAAAATATTATATTAAATCCGTCACATAGAAAATTATGAATGAAAGACCCAGATACGTTTTAGATGTATGCGCCAATATGAATCTCGTATCTCGCACAAAATTAATTTCTCAGAGAATGCTATGCTTTACAAATAACATGCGACATCTATACGCAAATATGTAGGTCAAATTTAAACCTAACACTTAGCATTTCACTGACGGATTTGCGGACAAGTGTTCCCTATAATTAATAAGCTGAGCTAGAAACCGGTATTTATATGTATTTCTCGTATTAATTTGACACGCTGGTTGATAATTTATAACATCCTACGATTTGAGATTTCTGCGATATTGTTAGAAGCGGGAGCATGAAACGTTAGGATTATAGGACTTGATTTTCGTAAGCTGAAATAGATTTTGACTAATGAGGAGTTTGTGTTAAGTGCCATACTCGATATAACCTTAAAGTAGGTACATTACCTATATTTGTTACTTCTCCAAAGTTTTCAAATAGCATTTGGCTGAAAGTTTGGTTGTCTAAATGGGATCGACGCATATGACCAAGAACACAAGAGGCCATTAGCCGCATTTAACCAGATACGTGCCTGACCAGATACACAATTGACCAAAACTTGTGTACGCAATTGACCATAAACTGAAATACGTCATTATAAATATTATCATGCAGAATGTATGATTATGAACCTGCTAAAGCTATTGTAAATAGACTCTTAAAGAAACCTTGCTTGTGTACCTATATTATGTATAACCAATGGAAATGTCATCTGGCAGAATATTTAGTGATGTAAGTATCTTTAATAAAATCATTGCAAATTATGGTATCTTGCAGAGTAACATTTCGTCTCGCTTTGCCTACTATCGCACTTAAGAAACCTATATATTTTAGATATAACCGCGAAAGCTAAGTTAGAAAAGGCATGAGGTACAAACTTTAGGTACCACTGCTAATGTCATCTTGCAGAAAGTTTGGTAATGTTCGTTCATGTATTAGTAGCTATTGTACCTGAATGGTAGGATCTTAAAAAGTACCTTAGAGTAATTGTAAATAATATCTTGCAAAAATTTGGATTTGAATCGCTAGCAAGATTTATATAATCTGAAGTATTTACGATTAATCCTAGGACTTGAACTGAAATCGAAAATTAAATTTACTATTTCCTTTTGTAAAATATAAAACAATGACCACCACCCTTACTGCTACAGAGTAGGTACTATAACTGTTTTGTACTCCCATTCATACGGCCTAATAGCCAAACCAAGTATTTCCCTGATCTAGATTTACGTGAATGCATACACATCGCACCTGTCATTTCTCTTGGCGATGGTAGAGACGGCGGAAGCTTGCGTCGCGACTCTCATCCATTTCGCATTTTGATCCTCTTGTTTTAGAGGAAAGGGAGTGTTTGCTGGATTGGTAGAGAGCCAAGTATTTGGGTTTTGTTTTAGAGCTATACATGCCGATTTGTGATCTAGTCGGGATCATTAGAATTAGATACATGATTTATATTTAGATATATGCGGGCATAGAAATTAGAACTACAATTAGGCTTAGAATTCGAGTTGCCTCTAGCTTAGTGAAGCTATATTTAGTAAGCCTTTTAAGGCTGGGTATATAACTCTGCATGTATCTCTACAAGACAGGTTAGGTAAGCAAAGTTTGGCATGATTTCACTTAATACCTAACTCCGTGACAAAAAAAATATTTTATCCTAAACAGTAATTAATGTAGTAAATCATCATCATCAACATCATATCAGCCATAAGAAGTCCACTACTGGACATAGGCCTCCCCCATGGATTTCCAAAAAGACCGATTGGAAGCGGCTTGCATCCAGCGTCTTCCCGCCACTTGTATGATGTCAACAAAGGTGAGATGTAAATAACTGTATAAAAAGCGATAGGTAATTATTAATATATAAAATGCACGTATCGCAAAGGTCACTAGTTAATTAAATATCTACGTCGTCTTAAAATGCGGCGCCATTATAGAGGCTCACCACGATTATTATCAGCATTGGATAATTAATATTTCCTGTGAACGCAACTTGCGTATGACAATTTAGCGCGACTTACGTAAATCTTGGCTTCTACATTTTATTCGCAAATAGAATTTACTTTGTAGCACTGTGTCTAGAATATATTTATTGCAGTGTATACAATAAGTGTTGCTCTTTTGCGGGGAAGGTGCGGGACACGCGGGCTAACCTAGTAGAGTCCAACCAGAGCACCTGCTTCGGGTGACACTTTCCGTGAGTCTTAAATTATTTATTTTTTTAACTCTTGGTTCACGAAGCACACAATATCCGGCGCAAAATATTGAAACGCATCCTCAGTTCCTTTTTTAATACATCTAAAATTGTTTTTTTTTTTTTTTATATAAAATAGAATATAGTTCTTTGAAGGATTCTTGCATGCACTTATGCGGGTTTACAAAAATATTTACTAACGTTGGGTGCTAGGGGGCACCACTATCAAGTTCCTTTCCCGATACGGAAAAATCGAAGATCCGGGGCTGAGCTCGGGTACACTGGTAAGTATGTGTGACTGCGGGACCGCGGGACTGCGTGTTGAATGTTGGTCTGGCGTTGATCTAAACGTGATTTGCGTTTTATTGATCGACGAGTTTCCCAAGATTCCCTAATTTTATATGATACTGTCGCTGTGATGCCAAAGTCTACGAGTCTTGTTGAAATGCCTACGAGTCTTGTTGGACGCATTGCTCCCCATACGAATCTTCTTAGTTTACACTGAACGATTTCGAATAAGTATGCGATCTCGGTGTTCCAGGCAATACAGAAATCAATGAATGAGAATAGGTCAGAATCAGATACAGATTATAACCAGAAGTGGGTATAAGTAAAAGATGAACAGATAAAACAAAGGACTTTAAAAGAACTAGTCCTATATCTTCTAATCTCCATTTTTTTAAATATAAAATGACTCAATGAATTTACATTAGAGTTATTTCGCTGCAGATTTAAGGCTTTAAGGCCTTAAGATTTAAGGCCATAATTGTAGACTTCGGGTCAATAGTACCTACCAAATTTCCACGTGTCCCAAGAAGACTATTTTCAGACGAGAAAACAAGCCACATCCTCTGAGCGAGAGTAGATTGTGTAAATTATTACGTATTTCTATCATTTAATGTGTGTTTAATACGAGAAAGCAATTTAAACGGCCAACAAAAAATATATGATAACGCTTTAGCAATATTTATTATAATTACGTATCTTTTTAATAGCACTTAGACTTCTGAAGTAGGTGCAATCATTTTACCACAATATCACACAACGTATTATTATTTCGCAATTTAACAAATATCAAGCTTTTTTTATTATTCGAAGATAGGCTTGCGCTTGACCGTCAACTCACCTGATGTTAAGTGACAGTTACGGTCTACGATGGAGCGCGCTTGCCTAGAAGAAACCTATTCACTCGCGATTTGAAGACACCTAGATTATATCCAGTCGGAAAGACCCATTCAGGAAGCGCATTCCACAGTTTGGCAGTACGTACAATGAAACTGGAGCCAAAGCGTTTTAAAAAATTGTACGTGTTTTCGGAATATCAACCATATAACGATGTCGCTTTTTCATGCTTCTTGCAGTCCGATAGAAAAATGGGCATGGGGGAATGAGATCATGCAAAGCAGACGCACACTCACCAAACACTCAGCGTGCTCAGCGTGTTTCTCGACAGTAGTCGGTGGCACCTACTAGTACTTACGACATCTTGTGGTCTTCATCACTTTACATCTTTAAAACATTTTCCTTAGCACCTGGGATCAAATCTATGTGTCGAATGTACTTTATTTGATCATATTTTTAAGTGACTTAGCTTGTTGCAACAAAATGTACAGAATATATCAATAAATCTTGTATACCTATTATATTATATTTATTCTGAAAAATCCGAGAACAAAAGTTATTTTATAAAATGTTCTGAAGCCACTTTGGACGCTCTGTCCATCTTGTAGCTGGTCCTACGCTGCGCTTGCGATGGATGGTCTCCATTCCATAACTGGTAACGGATAATATTAACTTCTCAAATAAATTTGTAATAGTGGCACACTAATGACTATTAATAATAATAATTTGCTTGATATTGCATTTTATATTCGCTTTTATCGACAGCATAAATCTTTGACATAAAACTCTTTATGACTGTGTTTTTTGAAATAGCAAGATTGTTAATTATGATAATTATTAATATTATGTGAGAAGATTGGACAGTTTCTGTTTCCCTGAATAAATAAGCATATTAACGGTTTATTTTATTTGAAGCATTTCTTTGAGTTTCCGGCAGCCTAGTGGTGAGACCGTCCGACTTGCGATCCGCAGGTCCTGGGTTCGAATCCCACGGCGCGCACCTCTGGCTTTTCGAAGTTATGTGCGTATTGTAGATTGCCGCCAACTTCAAACGGTGAAGGAAAACATCGTGAGGAAACCTACATGTCTGAGACTTCTCAATGATCTTGAAGATGTGTGAAGTCTGCTAACCCGCACTTGGCCAGCGTGGCAGACTATGGCCTAACCCTTCTCACAATGAGAAGATGGCCCGTTCCCAGCAGTGGGACAGTTTGTACAAACAGGGCTGATAAAAAAAAAAAAAAAAAAAAATCTTCTACTCAATATGTAGTTCTGAGAACCTAGAGATATATTCATGCATTGCTCTGATAGTGTGGATACTGTAGTATTTATGCGATAGATTTGACGAGTTTTACTAATGGTTTGCGGGTTAGTTGACTTAATTTGCCTTATTAGGTATTTGACGTTGAAATTTTTGCTAATTTTGACATTGATAACTGATATTTCATGATTCTTTTGAGTTCTTTTACTTGTTCGTATTCAAACATTAATTCAAGGGGAGGAGCGAAAATAAGGTATCGTTTGTGTCTTTCAGTGCATGATCTTTTAAGAATTACTAATAAAAATTGCTTTGTTAGCAGCGTTAGTGAAAACATAGAGCCTACTTATTCAGATGTTTATATATTACTATTTAATATAGCAACTTATTTATTTAACGCGAAGATGAAATAAACTTTAAAGTACTAGCTGCGCCCAGCGGTTTCACCCGCATTGTGATGAAAAATGGTGACCATGGTGAAAAGTTGTCTGCAGAGGTTCATAGCTGTCTAGGTATCAAATTTTTATTTTTATTTAAAAAAAAATGAGCTCCGCACTCTCCAGGGTCCGTGCCTTTTATAAACTAAAAACTTAATATTAAAAATAGGTATCAAATTTGATATCGATTCAGCTATTAAATCATGAAAAGGAAAGAAACATACACAGAGATAGAGACTTTCTCTTTATAATAGTATATTAGGATAACCGCATAAAAGTAACATTTAAGGGTAATGTCGGAGCCGATGCAGCTTACGCTCTTACTTAGATATTTTTCGCGTCAGCCGTGTCGGGGAACACTGCCTCGCAATTCGGGTTATTTTAACAGTTAAATGAATATTGCTCCTTTTCTACAGATACCCTTCTGCTCTTACATAGTCTATAGAATATCGTCGCGCCGTCAATGGCACCCATTTGAACATCGTGTTTAACTAATAAATGATCTGATTAGACAGCCGCACTAATATGTATTTTGGTATGTTCTTACGCGCGTTTGACGCGTTTTTGACGTCATCATATTATGTGATTCACGGTGAGTGCTTTTTAGTTTTTGAAACGCTTTGATTGTTCCGGATTGTTTGCATTTTTGCAAATAGATGACAGGACATACGTAATACATTCAAATAGGTCTACCCACTCTTTTTTTTGTAATTAGAATGGTTAATAATAGTATTTTTGTAATTCGTTGATACTTTCTCACGAGACGGACTTAAGAGCACCATTGAGTAAAAAATTCTCGCCTACTGGTCGTCTAATTGCACAAATTTCTATACAACACGGGATAAATTGTTTCATAATGACACCTAAATAATATCCATTTTTTTTTTGTTTTTGTTAAAAATAAAAACAATTGTTAATAAGTACCAAGAATAGGATATTTTCTTTTTTCACTCCCTTTTTAAAGGTCTATCTATAATGTTGCTCATGCGTTTTGAGTTATTTTTTATGTTTAAAGGTTTTCTTAGAAGCGAAATTTTTCTTCTGATTCAAGAGACCGCGCAGATCTACGTTTTCTGTTATTAATTTCAACTTGGTAACTTCACACGTTTATGAGAAAGAGTTTTGACAGATAGACACATGGACGGACAACGAAGTGATTCTATATAGGATCCATTTTCAAATGTATTCCAAAGGAACCCTGAAAATAATGAAAGATAAGGAACTCGAAAAGAACTTACCGTTACAAGCAGCATTGTATTCCTCTTCTTTCTGCATAGAATATTGTGAGTCTTCCATCGGTGGGTAGGGCACGAATCGAGGCAGCATCATGGAGGGCGCTGGCGAGGGGGAACGCTGCTTGCTGAGGTTTAGGGGGGTGTCAGGGTCGGGGGGTGGCGGTGACCGCGCGGTCAGCTGAGCCAGCTGCGCTGACGCGGGCCACGGCGCGTTGGGGCCCACCTGGAATCATAGATAGATAGATAGATAAACTCTTTATTGTACACACCATAAAATTTACAATCAAAATAAATTAATTAAAAACTAGTGTAACAACTGGCGGCCTTATCGCTAATAGCGATCTCTTCCAGGCAACCTTAGGGTGGAGAGGAACGAAAATAAAGTAAAATGGCGGGGCGTGCAGTAATAGAGAGGGGAGGAAAAAAAATATTAAAATAAAGTATTAAGTACAATCTTTTACATACAATAAAGGTAGGTAAGTACCGTATTTGGTATCGATATTTTATTACGATTTTACGACAGCTAATCATCATCATCATAATATTATGCAACGTTTCCTCTGTTCTAATGTCTGAATTTCATGTTCAGGCACAATTACAAGAGGCTATCAACTTTAATATTTTCTTGACTGAAGAAAAACATGAGTATTCAAGCCGATTCATTTCATTTTCATTTTAAGCCGTGACTGTCCCACTGGAGGGCAAAGGCTCTCTTCCCTCTTTCCATTTCTCGCTGTCGAAAATGGGTAAAAGGAAGAGTGACTAAAGTTGATAGGTAGGTACATAAAAATAAGCTGTATTAATTAAGAAGTAATAAACAGCCCTATAAAAATAAAGGTAATTATTATTATTTTCACCATGATATTTAAGACTGTGTGCCTGTGTGTGTGTGTGTGTGTGTGTGTGTGTGTGTGTGTGTGTGTGTGGGGGGGGGCAGGGCACATAGCATGTAGAACTAATGGCCGATGGGGCCTAGAAGTTCTCGAGTGGAGACCACGCACCGGCGAGCGCAGTGTAGGAAGACCAGCCACAAGATGGACAGACGAACAGTCGATAAGAAGATACTAGAACTAGATGCAAGCCGTTACTAACCGATCTTTTTGGAAATCCATGGAGGCATATGCCTAGCAGTAGACTTCATGTAGCTGAAATGATGATGATGATAATTATGTCCGTGCACAATTTTTCACTAGATTATCCGATTTCGGTGATCTTTTTTAACAGACTTCCAAAAAAGGGAGGAAGTTCTAAATTAGCCTGTTTTTTTGTATGTTTGTTCAACGAATTACTTCGCCAATTATAAATTGATATACTTCAGAGGTGATCCCATATCAATTAAATCAAAATCGGTTCAGTACGTTGGTTTAAAAAAAAACTGGAAAAATATGTCTTTTAAGTAAACGAATTGCGTATTTCGAAGACGGTTTTTTTTTTTTTTTTTTTAATTATAATTAATTTTTTTTATTATTTTTTTATTATTATTTGATTTATTATAGTTTGATTAAGGATTTTAGCTATCGTCCTATGTATATCACTAGGTGGTAGGTACTATATAATTGTTAGTTTTAATATCATTTTTAAATTATTTTTTTTCTATGTTTATAACATACTAGAAACACGTAGTAATAAGTCACTTCACAAAATACAATGACCTTCGTTAAAATTCCCAAGAAACATCAAAACTATCAACAATCACAACATAAAGCAAGCTTCTTCGAAAACTAAAGGAAATTGCATCAATTAATAACGACCGAAAACATCAAATAAAATCTTTAGAAAAAATCTGGGTGACGAATGACGAGCGCATAAATTACCGCTCATTATAACTTTGCATAACATCTTGGTGAGTGATTAGGGCAACTTTCGTTTTTGGTGGTCCGGGACAATAAATAAACTTTCAAAGCAGAAGAATTTACGTCAAGCGAAGGTATCGCAATGAAAATGATAATATTTCGTGAATGGAGATCAGATGCACACTTAAAAAGACTACATGATAATTTAAAAAAGTTTTTGTAGCGTTAACTTAGTGGTTGACACGTACGATTGCCATGCCGTATTCATAGGTTCTGAACCCTACACTAAACTTACGCTAATCTTTAATAAAACCGACGTTAACAAATCAAATGATACGTTTTTGAATAATAAAAAAATAAAATAACGATTTAGACTCCTTCAAATTTCAGCAAAATGATAATTAAAAAATCAACGACTTAGACGATTTCAAAGAAAAGTTCAAATGTAATGTTAAAATAATACTTTGAACAAACCAAAAAAAACCTGTCGAACCCAAACTCGACTATCTAAGCACTTTCCATCAGAAAAAAAAACCTGTCGAACCCAAACTCGACTATCTAAGCACTTTCCATCAGAAAGTTCCAGTCCCGACAGTTATCCCGAGTCCCGCGTGGCCGATGTTCTCTTTATCCCTGTTTATGACCAATACTGTTAACCATAAAATATACAGTTAATATAGCTGAAAACATAATTCGACAGCAAGATGCTCTGGAAACTTTCATTGTCATTACGAATGATGAAGCAATCAGATAACACTACCATAAAGTTAATGGCTACGCACGCAATATATCTGCAATACTTCAAAGGTGATTCTCTAGAGTAATTCAGATTTGCAGCCCCGTGATACAAGCTAACAAGTTCACTAAACACCGAATCAAAGACCAATTTTATAGTGAACGCATTGCGCCATGCGTCCGTGTACTGAAGTAAACACAATGTCAATTATGGCATCGACAGGATATTGGTCAATGTTTATATTGACTACTAGCTGTTTGCTGTGACTTTGAACCCGAGGACAAACGACTTTAGTATTTTAGATGTACCTGTCTACAAGTAAAAATATAAAGGCTACATATCTACGTACGATAGTTTGACACTGACTGATAGTGAATAACTGAAAATTAGTCTGTGTATCTTTCAGTTTGAGAGGCTTAAATCAGCAGTGTACCATACTGGTTGTATGGTGATGTTCCTTTATTTTATGAGCAGTATCTACAGTCTTTTTAGATTTGGCGGTGCAATAATTAGGTAAACGTAAGTAAATTATTCAAATATCTTAAATTTGAAAAGGGTTCTGATGTTGATAAGTATCAATTCATAAGATGTTATTCATTGTCTTTATTATCAAACTACAAATACTAATATTTCCCTTGCAAAAAATATACTTACGGAAATATTGGGTACCTAATCATATTTTGGAAAGATGTCAGTCGATTACGAAAACACTTGACAATACAACACTAAGTATTTGTACATCATTTACCAGCTTTGTTTATTCAAGCTTGTAAGCGAATTTGCTTCTATCGTTTTTGATTTTGATTTTCTATCGGTTCCCTGCTTTGATATTCAGTTCTGTTTTTAAGTCATCATCAAATTCAACGAACAGACAAAATCTTGTACATAGGTTCAATATAAACATAGCGAATGTTAATATTGGAACTATTGCGCAGACGTTGGAATAATATATAGATTATGTTGTGATTAGTCCGGATGTCTATAAAGATATCGACTTCATTTTGATCTGTTTTGATAAAAAGATTCCACAATTTATATAATCAGCGTCCGCTAGGATTAGCTTTGACATCACAGTTGTTGTAGATAGTAAAAAAATAACAAAACTGTAATTTTCAACATTCAAGCACGTAAATTGTGAAGATTATTATGATATATTTCACGTAAATGCTAAAAATATTAATCTATATCTATAAAAAGCTTCGTGCTGAGTGTATGATTGACAGACAAAGTAAGTCCTACTTACAGCGTAAACCACTAATCGGCAACTTGTTTGTAGGGTACATTTATGGAGAATACGTACTTATGCTTTGATAAATCGTACTTATATAGGTATATGAAATGCTGATGGCGTAATTGTACAATAAAAAATCTTTTGGAATATTTTTATCTTCAGGTCTATAAAAAAGTGGTAGTTATAATAATCCTCAACTTACATTAGGAGGTGCTTGTGGCTGCGGTCGCATCTGTTCCAGTAGTGGTAGCAGCGCCAGCGGAGGTCCAGGGTATAAGCCATGCTGTCCTCGTCGTACCAACTCTTGCCGTCTTAGCTGCTCCTGCTGCAGTCTTTGAAGCTCCAATTCCGCCTGCACGTTGCCTATACTCTGTAACAAATGCAAAAGAATTCATAAATGAAGGTAAGGTAGGTATGCTTAATATTCGTAACTCGTGTAAAAAGAAACATTAATTGTATATATTTAATGCACCTATTTAATGAACCTGTAACACTGCTATTTATCTAAAACTGAAAGCTTTTACTTAAAATACAATTATATTTAATGATAAGACTTCAAACAAAATTCAACAAAAAGTTAAAAGAAAGAGTTTAAAATATTCGTTTCCTTCAAAACCCGCTCCAATAATAAACCAGTTCTTAAGCTGTTGAAACTTTGGCACTCTTAATGAGGACTCACTCGACGCAAAATTTGTTCCTCCCAATATATTGCACACTTAAGCACCATCTACGACAAAGAATACGTTTAAATGTGTGCACAAATCAACTGGCACGACGGTTACTAAATCTCCGAGACCATAAAGCAAATACAGAAAAAAAGAACCGAAATTAATTGCTAGGGATTCGTGACGAATAACACAATATACATTTTATCGGCTCTTCATTAAGATCGCATTGAATTGTTAATGGGCGTACGAAGTAAGATGTTATAAGGTGACGATGTCGAAACAACTCGTTGATGACGATTTCCGGACGGAATTGAAATTGCAATTTTAAAAAGTTTACCACACAATTCGGACTGAGACGATACATTTACGTGAATCACCGCTGATAAAAAAGGAAAAATGCTAATGGAAGACAAAAGCGAACGCATAAATAAACGTGACATAATCGAGCATAAAAAAGCCGCAAACTCAAACGGCGGCAATAGGTCCCTTTACCGATACGTCCCGAGCGCGGTAATCGACCAAGTTTTTCCATCGGCCTGACAAATTGCCGTCATAACCGAACGGATTAAACTTTTTATTAAAAACAACAAACTGAGCATAATGTATGGGCGTAATCGGCAAGGGACAGATGCTCCCGAATAACGTATGCGATTTATCTAATGTAAAAAGACTTTTATTTAATAGCTTTGCGGAGATGTCCTAGCAATTGGCGCTTATATTTTACAGCGGGCCGTCGTTTTGGCATTTCGGCCGCATTTTGATAGGGTTATTAATGTTAAAGATGATATAAAAATGTGATTTTTGATAGACGACACCAGCTGCGATTAAACAAATTATTGTCTAGGTAATGCAGCGCAGGTGAGTCCACTTGTAAATATCAAGGTATGGTTTGAAGATATAAGAGCTACACGGAAGATGGAGATATATCATTATGCTGATTGAGACAATAGAAGTCGTGCCAATAGAAACATTTGGGCGTGATTTGGCTTCGCATGTGTTTGTCGTCTGTAATAATGGCCGAATATTATTATATAGACTCAGCGTACACCATCTGTGATCCGTCCTTGGCCGTTGCAAAAATAGCACTTTCTATTAATAGTTGATACGGAATTAAACACACTTCGTACTAGTCCAAGAAAAATCCTTCGCTCGCGGATTAATTTGTTCCAAAAAATAGTTGGAAATGGAACAAATCCACACAAAGCGATTGTCGATGCCAACGGTGACGTGAAACAAATACCTGAAGATTGAAATGATCCAACAGATTATGTGACAACGTGTATCAATAACATTAAAGAAGTTAATCTGGACAAAGAGATCAGAGATGTCCACCGGACATACCACGATGTAATTTATAAAGCCGGCGCCGAAGTGAAAATAGTGCGAAGATTTTTTCGAATGAAGGATTTTGATTCTTCTGTTGGGGACCTTAAGATCGATAAAGATTAGATAGAATGGTGATGTGTAATGAAACAGACGTCACATTGACGTAAGAGATGCAAGATCTGGGGTGAAATCATAATATTTACTGTCACTGACGTGTGTTCGCATCTAGACGAATTATTCTGGTCTAGCCGTGGTCTCGATCAGGGACCGGAGTTCGAGATAGGAGATACAGTTTTTCGTGCAAAAAAACTGTTTTATCGCAAGATAATACATCTGAAGGTAAGTAATGACGTCCATAATTTTAGATGGTATTGAGAAGCTTCTTAACTGAAAATTTTAAATTGTTATTGAATGTTTTCTTAGCTGGAAAATTTAATATTATATACCATTGATACTTTCACATTATATACCATTGATTAAAAATACAAATGATTTATTTCTTAATAGTAAAAAATTATACTAATAATGTGTTGATGAAACATTTATACGATATGCGATATTAAATTATATGTCATTTTTTTATTAGAAAATAACGTTTTCAGTTGGAATAACCAATAATATCAAGAAAAATAGACAAGACAACAATTATGTATAAGAAACTTTATTGATTTTCTTTCAAATTTAAATAGCTAAATCAATGAAACTGGAATTGCGTAAGACGGTATTAATCAAAAACCACAGCGAGTACGCGATAAAACACTAGTATGTACTTTATAATTAAGAAGAACACCCAGAAGTCTAATTCTCTTCGCTCTATATCCCCTAAATCTGGTTACCCAAATAAAATACTTTTATCAAACAGATTTATCTAATAATAATGCCACCAACGTTGGCAAGTGTTTGAATATGTGAGTATGTGAGCTTCAATAAAGATTTAGTTAAAGCTACAGAGAAGATAATCTGATAAAGGATAATGTTTGCTAAAAAGAATCAAGTATCATTAGCACTTAGCGATAAAGAAGCGACATGTTATGGTTTTAGGGCAGATGTTTTTTGAATTAATATGGATTTAACCGATACCGGTGCAATATTTACTCATTTTTTTTTTATTAGCCGTTATATTATTTTATTTTAGAATCTAATTGTTAAGACAGCGAAATATTTATCGGAAGAAGAGTTGTACGAGTGCAATTTTCGTTTTGTAAAACCTTGATTATTAAAACTTTTCGAGCAAGAATTACAATTTGCTAAGACAAATGTCTGCCTGCTAATGTTTGCCATAGCTGATACAGACTTAGTTTATGTGCATTATGGAAGAGTTTTTGGTGATTCCGCGGTTGAAGATGAAACACTTTGTCTAGTGAAAATGTGAAATCTAAATTAAGGAAATAATACCTCCAGACCAACTAAGACTAAGAGATCGCTATTAGCGATAAGGCCGCCAGTTGTTACACTAGTCTTTAATTAATTTATTTTGATTGTAAATTTTATGGTGTGTACAATAAAGAGTTTATCTATCTATCTCCAGTAATTCTAAATTTGTTTTGTAACATTTAATGAATAGAGACAAAACAACTTCGATAGATATTGATAGGCACCTGTTTGGTACAAAACCCAACATACAAAAGTGTTGATAAAAGATAATGTGATATAAAAAGGGCTCGAACAAGGGCGTCGCGGAGGGCTGACTCAAAGGGTTTCATGCAAGCGATGACATATCAAAATGAATCGTTAATGCACTGTATGGAATATAAAAGGCGTGGAATTTCGTTGTCTTAATTTTTATTTTATTTATTGCATTATTACTTTAATAAATCTAGATATATTTTCTTACTGAAAGAATGAAATCAAATAAAAAAAAAAAAACACTGACATTATAAATGCCGATGTAAATAACTCTCCAAAACCAAAGGTGATAAATTTTGGCAAAGCGGTAATATATAATATATTTTATATAGTAAGTCCCTGAGCAATTTTATTATTTTTAATTATAACTAAGTCGATGCGCCTGCCAAATCCTTTAGTTGTGTATATTACTTAAATTTCATAAATCTCAATGGATGTAACAGTCATAGATTTTTGCGAAATCATGTATAGCGTTTATTGTAGAGATTACTTTTAGCACAAAAAGCTGATAAAACTGTTAACAGCACGACAAGAGGTACTAGTAAACTCATAAACCCAGCTCCAGAAAATTGTATGAAAAAAAATTATAACAGAAAAATCGTGGTAGAAGCACTGACTACAACTAATTTCTACAGTTTTGCTATTAACTGAGTTAGTTGTAAAACCACAAAAAATCTAATAAAATCAAGCATTTCATAAGTTCAATAAATGATTCTGATTCTGACATGAATAAATATACTAATTACCAAACGTTAATAAAACAAAAATAACGTTAAAACTACTCCATTCATTTCCTGTCTAAATGCATTTTAATACCGACAACAGATTGCAGTATACAACTGTATTGTGCAATAGCGTTGCAAATTAATTATTCCCGAGTTGCAATCATGACTGGCTTCAGATCGGTCCTTCTGATTAGGCGATGACCTAGCCGCTCTTTGTTATTGCAAATCAGTACATCATCCCACCCTTCAGCCGTGTTGGCAACTATGTTTTGAAAGCAGTTGCGAATCATAAGTTTTTTTCGTGTTTGGTAACTAGTTACGATACAATGGTGTCAAAGGGCAAATTGATTATTCCCGAATAGCAATGTGATTGTCTTCATCTGCCCTCCGTTTTAGTTGATTATCTAGCTAATTTTTGTTACCAAAAATCAATTTCATCATTATTATATTTGCTAGATTGACAATTATATATAGACAATTATATGGCAAGAAGACGCTGGATGAAAGTCGCTTCCAATCGGTCTTTTTGGAAATCCATGGGGGAGGCCCATGTCCAGCAGTGGACTTCTTATGGCTGAGATGATGATGATGATATAGATATTATATTATATCCAATAGGTTGAGAAAAAGTATTTTTTTCCCACTGAGTACCAATGTAATTGTATGGGAATATAATCGGATATAATGATGTTGAAAGGGAATATTAATTACTCCCAAGTTACAATCAATACATTAGTCAAAATTCCAACTTATAAGCGCAGCGGTCCTAAGAACACTACCATTCTTTCCGTGACTCGTTTTACCTTTAATTTCACCGAATGTAGAAAAAGTTCAACGAAGCAAATCAAACATTATGACAACCACCAATTAAAGTGTCTGCATCATTCATTCAACGCATTGGAAGACCCCGCGGGGATTCTTGAGCTGCATTTTATTGTGTAGAATTAAAGCTGGGTATACGCGAACGGTTTTTCATTCGCGATTGATACTGTCTTGAAGAGAGGAAAGGTTGCAAATAGGTTGTGACTGTGAACTTTGTTTGTGAATACCATTGAATTATAGAAAGTCCATTGTAGACCGCATCGTCGCGCCAATCAAGTAAGTATGTTGGTGGTCAAGCACAAGCCTATCTTTAATTAAACAAGATAACGGACAATCAAATACTCACTTTAGTATAAAATTAGAAAAGTTTTAGTCTTCTTTTAGTTTTAGTGTGCGTGTAACAGAATTGGCTCTATTCCCTTATTAGGTACTCCAACAACATTAAGTTTGAATAAATATATATAATACATATGATAATGCCAATATAAATACGTTAATTTATGTAAGTAACAAATGAGAGCACCATTATAAATCGAATTTGGACGGTTAAGCTCATCCTTTTTGCTTGCTCTCGAACAAGCAGGATTAAAAACCATAAACTCTACTCTTATTTGTTAATACGCTTGCATTTAACGACCTTTTTAACCTAAAGTGGACCACATGGACCATCCTAGGTATTCAATTCACTTGCGATTTAAAAAAATACACTGAGATCACACCTAACTATATTATAAAGAGTGGTTTGTTAGGAGATACTAATTCGTTCCAGAGCATATTATGCACTCAATCATGCATATATGCAAGAGATAAAGAAGTCTTGTATAGATGCCTAAACTTAAGATTACATGGTCGGTTGTATTTGGAATATTTTCCTTCTGTAAAATTAAGATATGTTAATCTAATAATAGTAGGCGAGTCTACTTTGGTAAACACTTGCTTAGTTACTTAGGACATGCACACGTCTGCACGTAGGTACGCTTTCACGCGAGCCATAATCCCGCGCGAAAGCCCGCTTGCTAAGCTTGACGCTCTATAACCTGCCATGAGTTGTAGATTTTGATTCACTGATCGTATCTAATGCTGATAATGCGTTTTGCAAATGCATCAAATGAATTTTCATATGACGCATGCGGTTTTGTTGTGTTTTTCAAAGAGCATATTGAGCTGGGGTAACTAATGATGTTTATATTAATAAAACTTGATAACACATTTAAACACTATTATTATTAACGGGATATTTACCACGCGCTAAATATCCCGTTAATAATAAGTGTTTAAATGAATGACCGTGATAGTTTAAAAAAGTGTTTTGATAACACATTTTTTACCATTTCATTATGGATTGCTTAGGTAATAATTAGGTACCTTCATATAATTATACCTACTATTGGATATACCTATATATGATTTTTTTTATTATTATTAATTAATCAGACACCGGGGTCCGTGATAATATGTTTTACACATTTATATACTTTGTAATTAAAAAGTAAAAATAAAGAATAATTTGCAAAAAATGACATAATCTTTTTGATATCTAATTACATATCAAAAAGACTAATAAATAAGAAAAAATAAAAAATTCAACCTGCATCTAGTTCAGCTAAACACGGTTTTGTACATGTGTAGCCACTTTCAAGTACTATGCACTCCATCTTCATTTGTCACTAGTCTAAGGCAAAGTAACAAAATCTAAAAACCATTCCAATCTAATATTAGTTTGTTTACCAAAAGCACAATGCATGGAAGTTGAAACCCCAGTACCGACTTTAGAGTTGTAAATCATGAAATTAAGCTTTTACGCTTTTACCGCCACATGAGAGGGGCGGCACCTTCTGAAACTACTTTTTATTATAATGAAACTAATAACAAAGCAGTTTTTAGACATCCGCCTTTCATAAAACGGCCGCTTTCTTTTGATTCACGAGGTGGCTTTTATATTATATTTTTATAACAAGGTTGAGTTAATATTTTCTTTGATATAGTGGAATATTGTTTTGTTTCTATTATTTTATTAAATTGAATGAATTTATGCAACAATTATTGATATTTTAAACAACAATTCTTTTAACAATTCTAAGAATACTGTGAAAACCACCTGAAAAATTGTTTTCTTAAGTTTTTGACTACACTGTACATGTATACCTACCTACATAGGATCATTTGGTGCTCAGAAGAGAGGTTATCTGGAAAGTTTTCCGGGAGTTTTGAAAGTTGGTGCTGGTATACATTTTGATATGCCCTTTCAGAATTTATATTTTGCCACTTCGTGTTTTAGCAATTTGCGTCGCCATCGCTCGATCGCGAGACAATTTTATTATTTTAATAAATATTATGCTCATTGTTCAAACCAAACCTGCAAACCTCAAATTTTTGTTGATTGAAACCTGCGTCCTCCAACACGAAAGTCTATCACAAAACCCAGTGAACTCTATAGCTACAAAACTTACCTACATGACCCAAAAATATGTCAATCCTCCCGGACCCCTCATAACCGAATTAAAGATGCGTTCGCCCCCAAATAAAAACAACCCCAGAATATCTAACTCGAAAAATAACCACTCGAAGTAAGACTATGCAAGCGTAAAATAAAACGAGCTCAAACAAAAGAGATCCTAACCTGGAGACCGGCCGGTCCCACGGGGGAACAGGGAAACAGGGTAACGATCCCCACCAACAGCTGGGGGGAGTGGGCATCCCCCCAAGTTGGCTACCCCTCTTGTCTTATGCCTCTCTACTCCCCGTTGCTCGTCCCACTTCAGTTTTTCTTTTATTCCTTGCTTACTTTTATGTTTATTTTTGTTTTCCGTTACTGGCTGGAAATAATAGAGATGGGATGTTGTGGATATTCCTTTGATGGTCGATTTTTATTGCTTTTTGCTTTATGCCGAGTGGAAATGGCCGTGTTTTGTTAGGTTCTCTGTTGGCTTTGAATATGAGGTGATATTGGACATTTCGCTGTTTGGTTCGAAATGATATTCTTTTAGTATTTTTGTTTTATAGGAATATGTTTTTGTAAAAGCAATGTCAATAGTAATTTTTCGCTGTGTTCGAGTGCTATTTTTTATGCGAAGCTTTAGCTGAATAACAAACATTCGAAATAGAATCATCATCAACATTCACAACCTTCTCTATCCCACTGTTGGGTATAGGCTTCTCTCCTTATAATGTCATCTGTCTCATTCCCGTGTCAATCGAGTCCAGTTTCAACCCACGATAGAGACAATATCTTCAACTCATCTCGGAGCCGTACGACGTACGCTCCGCATCCCTTGATCACCCCTCAATCACAAATTCACCATTACATTTTGGTACACCATTTCATTCGGTAAGGTTACCGAAATAGAATAGGAAAATAAAAATGAGTACCTAGATGTTCAGTTTTATACATTATCTAAGACCGGATATATTGTAGATATATAGTTTTTTTTATTACCCAATCAACACAACAATTAAAACATAATCCAAAATTCAGCGCGAAAGGTAAGTACTTAAATTATACGTCAACAACGCGAAGCTCCAAACGCCAACTTTTTTCAGCAGATTTTTTTAACTTATACAACCAAAAATTTTCATAATAAGTGAGTAGTAATTGTGACTTAGATCTTGCAGTAGCAAAAAAATCAATATAAGGGCGCATCCACACGAAGCTCGCAGTTTTCCAAGATGACCTTTTGTGGGCGATAGAGTCTGTGAAGTGTCGTCATTATTCCGCTCGCATTCAATTCCATATTTAAAACAAGTAGCGGGCCTTAATGAATACCAGGCTTATTCTAGATAATATTGTTACAGAATTTTAATTCCTTACATATTTTTTTATACTTTTAACGTGAAATTTCTTATATAAAGGTTACGATGAGTAGAATTAAGATTTGTTGTAAAAAAGATGTTTGCTCGTAGCTTTAGAATACAAGGTCAATTTTGTTATGAAAATTTACGTAGTTATCTCACTTTGCAAGCGAAAGTACGGACTACGGGTTGCTTATATTTTGAGTCGGAATCTCCGACTATATTTTCAAACCACATGCGGCGCTCTTTTCCACTGTGAATAACGTATGTTTTGAGTCTGAGATACCGAATCATGATAAGTGGAAACTGTACTTGTACTTAAAATAATAAAACAAGACAGTTTTCTTTACTTGTACATTAAACTCAGTACATTAAAATATGGGGTAAAGAAGGCAGCCTGAATATAATTTTTAAGTACCTAAACAAAAAAGAAAAAGTGTTCCGAAAATTTGGAAATTCAGGAAAAACTGTTAAGTCTCACAGGCCGAGCTAGCAAGTCGGCAAATTTACGGGACAGCGTCCAATTTTACTTATCCGTAAGTTCTAGACTGAGTGGCCTAAGGCTGGCCACTCAGTCAGAGTCATTAAGTCATGTCAGAGTTATTAAGCCGCCCAAAGGCCTCTGACCTGGCTTAACGATTGCTGTTTTTTAAGAACAAACAACCGGGACCTACAATTTAACGTGTCATCCGACCCACAGTAGCGCTCAGAAAGAAACGCCACTCACGGTCACCTATACGAAGACTGACCGGTCCGTCCGTTGTTCGACTTTGGTGACCGTTCCAAAACACCTAGTCAAGCTACGCCACGAGCGCTGCAGTAATTATACTTTGCTGTTTATTTCAACAATTCACAATAATACATATATGTATAGTATCATTTCTGCGAACTGTCTCCAAAAGACACTGAAAAAATATATATAACTCTATGTTTATGTTAAGTGTTAGTTTAAACTTTTATTTTTATTCTTGTATTGTATAGTCCGTTCCTAGCTTGTGTAACAATGCTTGTCAACTGACTGATAACGTCTGCACATGAGAAATATATTTTCATTTCATTTCGAGCTTAAATACAGTATTTACAACATAAGCAACCCTACAAAATAAGCACCACCCCGCACTCACATCAAAAATTAATACATAAGAGCTTTGTCCGTCACTAGTGATTCCACAAAAGTGCGAAATCTCGGTGAAAAAGAAAAAGATTAATAAAGCTTACCGCACACTAAACACCTGTCCTTTTGTAGCTAATGGACGGCGGCCTTAATCTCGGGGGAAATAGTGGGCTAAAAATAGAAAATAGTGTTTCATTTAATGTTCAAAGATTACGTTCTTGTTGGAAAATGAAATGGGCGCGCTTTCAATTCTGAAATTGGTTTTTATTTTTTTTTCCTTGGTTTGATTTTTTTTTGTGTGTGCTATTACTTGGTTTGTGATTTTGATATTTGTAGAATTATCCGTAGAAGTAATAAGCTTAGAATGTGGGTTGCCTGTAGCTAAGTGAAGAAACATTTGATACACCATATGTAAGGAAAATTTGTTACAATTTCACTTATTAACTTTGTGGCAAATAAGTCTACTCACTTGAAAGTGAAACATCATTCGAAAGACAGTTAATGCGTGGGAGTCATGCACAGATTTTGATAGGTTACTGGCTTCACCTATGAACGAAATTTAAATTAATATATAACTCTTAATTTTCATTATTCTAAGGAATTAACATATATACATAATCACGTCTATGTTCCTTTATGGGGTAGACAGAGCATCAACGACCATGAGGCTGTATGATGCCACATTTGACCGTGGTTAGAGGGTTAGATGGAAGGGAGAGGGTATTAGAGAATTAGGAGGTATTGGAGGGTAAGATGTAATGTTGGCCTGCGGTGACAGAGAGTCATCCTATCGCCCACATAAACAAAAATTTCCCTCAAGCCCCTTAATTGACTTGTACAGTATACCTGGGAAGAGTCGCAACTGGTACATTCCACGTCTAAGGAAATAAAATATAATCCATCAATAAGGTCATAATGATACTCTACCCATAAAGTCAAATTAAACACTATCTTACACACGAAATTCCGTCGAAATCTTTGAGCTACAGTAATACTACAAATGACAGACATAAATACAGATACACATTTATTAGCATAATTCTGAGCAAATGCCTCACAAATCAAGCACCAAAAATCTTTGAGTACTGTCCAGAATTTGTTGAAGGGTTGAAAACATTAAAAGTTGCATCCGGCTCCAGCCAGTTCCAGCCGGTTCTAGCCGGTTCCTGCCGGATATAATTGGAGGAGACGCGAGCGGACGCAGCCTAACCACCCGGATGGGTGTAACAAGCAAAAGCAACCTGCTTATATATCCCGCTCTGGATAGAATTTTACGTTAGGAATACCATCCACTGTGAGATAGGGAGGTAATCTAAGAAAGCGTCGGAAATTTGTACTGGTAAAAAGTGAGTCTCAAATAAGAGAGTTAGTCTTTTAAATGGAGTGAGATTTAAAAAAAATGATACATCGGGCTCTGGGCCGCCTATCGCAATTCGCATCTTTGTTACCCCTAAATATATAATGCGTACTGCCTACTTGCGCTAACATTTACAAACAACAAACCTCATCAAAATTATCTAAAAATACTTTTCAGACATATTATATTTTAATGCTATAAAAGTGCTTATAGTGTTTTAAAAATATAGGCAAACTCAAATTCGACTATATCAAGAGTCAGTTAGGGAGTTCTTTTCACAATCTTGGCTTCATAATTAATGTGTAATAGAAGGTATTGAAGATAACCAAGAAAACTAGCATAAGCTTGCTTATTATACATATAATATAAAGGATCGCCTAACATGTTAGGTATGTTTTTAGTATATCCGACTTCTATCCGATTCGATTTCCAACCAGACCAAGCATTTCCGTATTTGTTCTGTGTTTGGGTCTAATTCTATTTAGAAGTAGGAGCAACATGACTTGCAGTGACGTCTCTCTTGGGGTGTACTACACATTTTTGTGAGTATTTGATTGTTTCTATGTATAATAAAGTAGATATTATACTATCAGCTGTCTGGTATCTATAGTACAAGGTCCACCAATATTTAAAAAGATACAAATTTGGTTTATCTTAGCTCACCGTGGGTAATTTCTTTACCCGGGTAAAAAGACCCGAGTAACAAGCCTGCGGTAACGAGGTTGCAGCCGGGCGCATGCTCTCAAGATCTGCCTTTGTGCTTCTCAAATTGTTGAGAATCCTTGCGTCGATTATTATTTTCGAGTGTTGTCTTCGTCTCACATCGCGTTAAAGGAAAAATAAAACTAGTGCGAAATACAGTCTATAACATTTTGGAATTGAAAACACGTCTAAAGAAAAGTTGTTGACTTGTAGAATTTACCTAGATATTAAATTAACGTGCTCCTAAAAATCAAAATCCAACATGATGATTTCGTAAAGGCTATTATATGGTCAATTTTGGCCTATATATTAACTTGTTGTTGAATAAGATTTTTCTCAGGAATCATCTAAACTCTATAGTCTAAACTGACCTCCAGAGTGAACTAAAAGCCTACCGTCAACTACATAGACGACGTTATAATAACAATGTCCCACTTTATGAATACGGAGAACTAAACAAAATCTCGCGTGTTATCTTACGCAATGCCCACTTTTCATCTTGGTAATTAATCATAATAATTACAACTCTTGTTTCATGGCTCGCAGCAAAAATAATAAACATTTCAAAGAATTTCAGATGAGATTTTTTACTCACTTATAACAACGTTGACAAGAATATTTGAGGTTACTTTTGATGTGTAATTGATTTAGTCGGAGCGGTTGAACTATTTGAAAGTTTTTTTAAAGATTTAGATTTTTTAAATACCTAATTTAAATACTAAATGTGAAGTACTTTTTATTACAGATTTTGAACTTTGAACAAATTTTGAAATTTATCACAACTAACATAATATTTACCTATTTATCTACTCTTAAATTCAAAATTTACAATATTTTTTAGTAAAAAATATCAATTAAAACATTACAAAACCTAAATCTACAGATTGGGACAGGGTGTAAGCTACATGTACTGGCGTGCCGTGTCTAGGATAACTGCCTGACTCTTGAGATCTTGGTCGAGGCTCTTCGCTATACCTGACCCTGAGACCCTGATACGAGACCATTCACTAATACGACTATCGGGACAATGATCAAGTCAACATCCCACATGGCGGTTATCTCGTGAGCCAATTCAAGATACTTGCTGAGCTTGTCCTTCTCGGCCTTCACGTGGAATGGTGACGTCGACAAGTACTGCCCGGCGCCAAGACCGATCTATATTATTATTATTTATTATATTTCCCAGTTGCATTCAATAATACCAAAATATAGGCAGTACAATTACAAAACAAGTTATGGAAAATTTCCTACAAATAGTAGTAATATTAGTTTAATTATCACATATCATACAGAAAACACTTCTTGAGATATTCTTTTTCGATAAATACGAGTATAATCTGGGTCTTGAATCGCAAGAGAATCGATTTCTTTCTGGCTCTCAATACTGGAACGCAATTTAAAACTGTTTAAGTTAAAAAAAATAAAAAAAATACACATTTACAGATTTTTCATTATCTGTGTAATAAAATAAGACCTTAGAAATTTTTAGAAGTATCTATGTTGCGCTTTGTTTGTCAATGCAATCAAAACTTATACAAAATTTGACACCCATTTTGTATAAGTTTTGATTGCATTGACTTGAAACTTTCAAGATACCTTTTTTTTTTTTTTTACGTGGAGAAATGCCTTCGCATACCGCACTGCCACGGGGAGACAGTGCGGTTATGTGGGACTTGAACCCACTAAAACTCCACGGTGTCCCTCCTTGGCCGCGCTCAGGGCGGGTCATGGGTACCGTTTCCGATTCCATCCATGACCAAACTTTCAAGATACCTACTGATACTTGATAAGTGTCTTCTTTTACAACCATGAATTAGTTGAAACATTTGACAGACAGACGGATAATGAAGTGATTTTGTATGAATTCACTTACTTTAGGACACGGAACCATACAAAACATCGAAAAAAAGTTTTAGTTCTCCGAAATGACCACAACAGTGGCGCCACCACCTGATAAATCCTAACGAAAGTTGTTTAAATCTAAGCTTACATAATAAATAACCGATAAAACGCACTCTCACGCATCTTTTAACACAGACATACTTTATAAAAGTTTTTAATGTATCGTACTGAATCTGCAACTCGAGACCTAAATACAATGATTAGTCAAAACCTGAGTGATTGGCAGGCGTCTGTCTGCGAGCGACTGAGTGTGCGTCACGCCTTATAGGCCGGGAGCTAGTGGCCCAATTATCTTAGCATTTTTTTTCCCATTTAGATTAACATAACAAAAACAGCGGGCGTAAGTAAATAATATTTTTGACGCGCGGGAATGAAATAAATTTTTCAGGTTTAAGGAACAGACAATCACAATAAACACAAGTGGTACAGTAAATTCCATTGCTAATAAACGCCCTTTGGCAATGTAAAAGTAACCAAGCATACTCTAATGTAGACGTATAATACTATTACCTAATGTTTTCTGTGATATAACATTAGGCACAAATTCACAACTAACTTGAAGCCTGTGCGCAGCTATCTCGCTCGCACATCGCATAATTTTTAAACATATAAAATCACTGAGTGAAGGAATGATGATTTTGTTTATTTACATAGGAAATTACTATACTATATATAAAGGAGATACTTTATTATTTATTTTAGTGATGGATATTTTAAAAAATCATGTATCCGGAATCTTGGCTATTGGCCACTTATTATGTGACCTAGGATCTAGTATTCAGCTTAATTCAAATTCACAACCGGGGGGGGCACATCCCTCTAGGGGGCGTAGAGAAAAGGCAAGGGAGGCGCAACACGTTTGTGTTTTAAGAAAGTTAAATAGACAACATCATACCATTTATTAATACTTTTGAAATATTAATTTTACAACATTTTTCTAGACATAACAATGTTTTCAATAAATGCACGAACGTCAGCGTATTTGTGAAGTAAATAAATAGGTAGGTAACGCTAAAATACTATTTTTTTTTTTTTTTTTATAAAATTAGTAAATTAGAAAGTATTATTTATAATCGGCACATCCAAAATAAGATTGGAAAACCCTGATTTATATTATTCAATCTATTTAATTTGATAAATTTTAAAAAGCCAGCTCCAAGTCTATCTATGTTTAAACACCCCAAAACAATGTAATGGACACGGAATGGACTCGCTGATAGCCAATCGAAACTTTTCCGTTTTCACTTTGGAATAACATTGGGTAAAAATAGTTACCAGCTATTAACTGAATTAAAGCAGATGCACTGTGCGTGAATCAGGACTATGGTAGAAGATGTTTTAATTAATTCAAAAAGAAGGAGGTCAAAAGTTCGCCTTTTATTTTTATTTTTTTTGTAAGCGCAAACAAAAATAATAACATGTAAATAATTCTGTTATTTATAAACCGTTTTGAAAAAAAAAAAATTGGCTGATTGGTCCCATAAATTTTTCATCAAAATCAAGTGCGAGTCGAACCCACAAAGCGCACAAAGGGTTCCGTAGCATTATTTTTTGTATTTGTTGTTATAGCGGCAACAGAAATACATCATCTGTGAAAATTTTAACAATCTAACTATCACGGTTTATGAGATACAGCCTGGTGACAGATGGACGGACGGACGGACGGACAGACAGCGAAGTCTTTATAATATGATCCCGTTCTTACCCTTTGGGTACGGAACCCTAAAAATGAAAAGAGGTGCAACAAATGAATAAACCACGAATATTTTCAATAATACCCCTTTTCAATATATAATTATATGTATTCTATCAGCCATCTAGTTCCATAGTACAAGCTTTGCTTAGTTTGGGCTAGATGGTGTTGTGTGAAATGTACACAAATATTTATTTATTTAATTACAAAATAAAAATCTCCTTAACAAAAACATAATTTACTTAAGAAGCACTTGTGTGATTCCTTCACATTAAAACCCTGTTCGTTAAGAAATCAATCTCATATAATGGGTCTATCATTTCTATTGACTTGCACTTAAAACGGTTTCAAAGGAGATTTATTCAAGAGAGTTTAGGAAAATAATTTTAAGATTAAAAGGGGATCTTCTATTCAGTATTCGCTGACCACTTGCATAAAATTATTGTAGGGTAGATCGTACACGAGGTGACTGGGCTTGATAATCGGTGACTTGTATTGTGACAATATTTTGACAATGTGACTTTTTAATATAATTTGGGCGCGGACGTTACGGTGGCTTTTTCAATTGTTATCCAATCTTGCGAGAATGGCAAATTTTGTCTAATAGCAGTCTTAGGATTAAAATAGAATGCTGACATTGATATTCATTAACTCTTCAATTGTAATATCTACCTTGACGCCTCTCAATTTTCAAATCGCACGCAAGTTCAATTTTATCAAATATTTATATTGTACTGAAGTCCATATTTTTTCGCGAAAATCTTGCGTAAATTAATGTTTTTAATTAGTATATTACGAATAACAATTAATATTTATAAAACTAACCATAACCATAATAAATTACAATTAAAATTTAAACCAACATCAATTTTAGCTCATCTACGAATTAGGGTTCTGCTACTATATCGAATGTTTTCAGATCTACAAAAACTTTATTTCCAAATTACTTCCTACTAATGAAACAATGATCGCGACTGATCGAGCGAGACACGTCAAACATTCGAACGCTGAAGTGAGACTTGAAAGTCTCACTCGCTCACACAGTCGCCTAGTATACGAACAGCCAAAGAGAAAGCAATCAAAGAGATTCGATGTTACAAAAGGAGATCGGGATCGGGAAAATTAATTTGTTTTTTTTTTTCCTTTTCTCCGTAGACCCATTATGAATTATAAAGGAGATAGCCTGTATTCGGTATCGACGTTTCTTTGATGTCTGTTTCGAAATAATGACGTTATTTGTCTTTGATATTTTATATTTAAGATGTTTTTTATGGTTTTAGAAACGGAAGCTCTATTATGAAGATGATTAATTAGTTGCTACTGGACGGAAATAATGAAGTGAGAGTTTGAGAAAATTCCTTTATGTAGCGATTGAAATCTTTTTTGTTTAGGCTTCTTTTTGTTGCCTTTTTGCTGTGTTTAGTTTTGTTTCGATTTTCGAAATAATTATCTGAGTATATTGTGGACCGGTTTTATCTGTGGAACCGATAACCGATGGAGTAGATGGGCTCCAACTAAACATAGCACAATTGCGGCCCTATTTGGAGTTCTGCTCCCACCTCTGGAATGGCACACTTGCTTATCAGCTCCAGCCTCTCGACTCTCTTCACCGACGAGCCATTAGAATTGTTGATGTTCCCAAGTTTACCGATAAGCTAGATTCACTTTGTCTGCGCGAGATGTGAAGGATTCCTTTGCATTTTTTCCATTGTTCGGAGAATGCTCGGCGAGCTTTTTGACTCAATATTGTTAATTCAAAATATTCTTTGATTCTGCTCGATAATAAGGGTCAAGCAAAATTGCAATCTAGGATGAAACACGTAACAATTTTTGTTTCTGTTCCAACTTTCAAGCTTATTTTGGGAAAATTTCAATATATTTACGTATTAATATCCAATTTTACTTGATTCAATCAATTTTCTTATTTGTTTTGCCGAACCGGCAAGCGTAGCGTAGGAAGACCAGCCACAATGTGGACAAAAGATATAGTCATACAAGTGGCAGGAAGACGCTGGATGCAGGCCGGTTCCAACCGGTCTTTTTGGAAATCCATGAGCGAGGCCTATGCCCAGCAGTGGACTTCTTGTGGCTGAGATGATGATGATGATGAATCAATTTTCTTGACAATACAGAGTTATTTTACTAAAATTTATTAAAAAACTACACTCAAAATTACATCGGATTTTTTACAAAAAGTATAGATGTCCTACTATAGTAAGTCTGAACTGATTTTCAACCGTAAATATAGCAATCCATCATAGCCATTCATGTTTCAACCCTCAATTGACAATAGCGTAGGTATGCCATGTCCAGTTCAGTGATGTTCAATGCCCTTTGTGCCCGGATGTTGCCTGTATGTAGATTACAGGACGGATAATCCCTATATATCAATGAATAGGATTGTTCAGGACAGATTGACGGATTGTGCTTTTAGTTTAGCTAGTCATTTAATGAGTTGGTCAATAGTAATTTACTTAAGGCGATGGGGTGTCGTTTGGTTTTCTAGATTATATTGTAAGTGAATATATTTTTGTTGTTATGTTAACGTTAATTTTTAGGGTTCCGTACCTCGATAGGAAAAAACGGAACCCTTATAGGATCACTTTGTTGTCCGTCTGTCCGTCCGTCGGGTGTCAAGACCTTTTATCTCGGGAACGCGTGAAGGTATCGAGTTGAAATTAAAACCATATACGTAGATTCATAGTATCTTGCTGCAGAAAGAAAAATAAAGTTTCTAAGTTTTCGTAAAAAAAAGTTACAGCCGAATATATCGTAAAAACGCACATTTCGACACTCACAAGGGAATCAAAACCTATGGGGTACTTCCCGTTGACCTAGAACAATGAAATTTAGCAAGAAGCATTGTGTTAGAGTACACATATAGGAAAAAATCCGAAACTGGTCATTTTTTATTTAATCACAAAAAAATAGTGTCTTCACGCAAGGAATGAGGGTCCAAATTTTAAAGTTCTTTAACGGTATCATGTGGGGTATCATATTGTGAAAGAACTTAATTAGTATAAGTTAAAACAGGTTTTTAAATATTTTTACGATATATACTTTTTGGTATAAATTGGAAAATATAAAAAAAATATATGATTTCCCCCTTTTATCTTCTAGTTTGTACGGAACCCTCGGTGGGCGAGTCTGACTCGCACTTGCCCGGTTTTTATTAACACTAATTTTTATTTTGACATTATGGTATTTATGTATCTAATTGTAATAGTGACGAGATAATAAATACATACAAACAATTATGACATTGTAATTAGTTTGTTTTTTTCTGCAAATAAATATCTATTTGTAAAATAAATCTGGTCTAAACTTTTTTTTATTTATCCATTATTTTTATCAAAATAAAAAGGCTGAACATTTTATAAACATTATTGTTAAAGAGCTGACGTTTTTAATAATTATAATCTAAAAATAAGTTAACACCCACGCAGTTCACAGTTACGTGGCACGCGCCTTAAATGACAACAATTGTCAATGAACCTAAAATCCATATATAAGATTTTTTTTTACAAAAAAAAAAGATAATAACGAATCTTAATTATACTCTAGTGCTCATAACTTAGGTCTCTACAAACACAGCAAAAGATAACAATCATAATTCTGGTTTTGAATATAATTACTAAAGTAAACTCTTAAGAGCCCGTTTAAAATAATAAACATATAAATTTCACGCACGAATTTAGTATTATGTATTTTCATCATTAACATATTTTTGTCTGCCAATTCGAATATTACAATTTACACCCAATGCAAATCAAATATGCGTAAAATAACAAAAAGGCACAAGTGTCAAAAACTTGTTCTAAATTCAACTTTATTTCTATCACTATAGAGTTGTTAGTGCCGTCACGGTTACATCAAAGACTGCGCGCAGGATGCTGTATTGAGATTCCTGATCTGACTAGTAATAAACTTACTTTTTAAAAGAGTTCTCCAAAGTATAAAGAGTGCCGAGATGATATTATAATCTGTGGTGACGGAAGAAAGGGGACGTCTTTGATTCGACACCCACCATTTTGAAACTTTTTTTTTAAATGGCGGACGTATAACAAATTTTATTGCGATTTAAATTAAGATTATTGATGTTTATTGCACTTGGTGAGCGGTAAATTATTTTAGAGTAAAAATGGTATTCAAATTTGTAACGACAGCATATAAATACTTAAGTATTACCTAAGTATTTATGACAAATGTTGCAAACTTTTATTAACTATTTAATTAATTTGTTACATTTAAGTTCAATTTTAGCACGTCATTTTACTTTTATTCTCTTACTTATACTAGACCACCACTGATGGAAAATTGTGGTCAGATCAAAGATGTAACACGCTTGTCTAAGTTTTTTTTAATATAAATAGATCTACGATTGACCACCAACTCGCCTGTTATTAAGCGACACGGTGATACTGTTTCCAGTCAGTAAATTGTTGAGTATTATACCTATAGATAGATACATACACATTATACACTCCTGGCTTTATATTAAGTGACTAACTGGCAGGCAGATAACGTACAGCCTAAACCGCTGGTCCTTGAAAAATAAAATGTAGTCTTCTTCGAGTAGTGTATGTATATACTTAGAAAACATTTTAAGATGAAACCGAATAATACTGTTAGTGAACCTAGGAGAATTAATATTTGCTTTCTATTTATATCATCATATTTAGTCCAATTTCCTCAAGAGTTTCTCAAAAATTTACTCACACACACCAATGAGATTTTTCTAAGATCTGAATGATCTCGATTCTAAATCTCACACTTAAATCGAATGGTAATACACTAATCGCATGATTCACGCCAGATACGCGCCCCAGAATCATTTACAAATAGATCATTGTGTTTTATCGCCTATCAGAATGTTGAATAGACAAAGCCCACTGTTTGAGATCGAAAAAGTATTTACAGATCAGTCTTAACACTGAACAGGTCCCGATGTTTGTTATTTTATTAAGTGAGCGGTGCGAGCCACTCTATACATATATTGTAATCGTACAACAATTGTTTATTCTAATTGTAACTGTTTCTATTCTTGATACTTTTCGGCATTTCTCGGTTTTATAAATATTTGGTTTTCTTGAGCATTGTTGATGGGAAAAGGTTAATATCTTTGTAAATAGTGGCACGTGCGCGCGCAGTGCTGATTGACTAATCGGATTTATTTGTTGGTCTGGTGATGAAAGAAGCCTTTATGAATAATAAAGTAGATAATGACTTTATGATACGATGCCGATGATGAGTTATATATTATATTTAATAATTGTAAAAGCGGAAGGAAATATCTATGTCTCTCTGTCTGTTACTTTTTGACAACTAAACGGCTGAACTGATTAATATGATATTGGTACGGCTATAGCTGAGAACGTGTAGACGGAGATACTTTACATTATATCATCATCATCACAGTTCTTCACCACTACGCGGTTAAAACTACACTTTGACCTTTTTTTAAATTTTAATTTGTGGAAGTATTGTTATCAATTTAGTCAAATTGTTTTTTTATCTTAAAAACATTGCTTAGGCCGAATTTTGTTTACCTACTTTTTTGATCCCAATAAGATAATTCCTGTCAGATAGTAGGCCGTAAAAAATAGGTACATATTAGACCACAAAGTAACAACAAGATAGTAACACTTAGAGTGATAGTTTAATTCAAAATTCCGTTTACAGTCGAAGCCAAAAATCTGTAAAAAATGTTTCTAGTACTTAGATAGACATTTTGTCAAATATTTAAGAAGTAAAACTATTTTAATTCAGCTCACCTGTGGTGTGTAGCGACGGCAAAGAGTAATTTACCCAACCTTAAAAAGCATAAGTGACTTCTACTTGTATGTAATATACCTAAACACTAGAAAGTGGTTGATGGAGCCCGCGAGCGAGTTGACAGTCATGGTCAAATGAACCCGTGGGTCGAGCTAACCACAAAAAAAAAACAGAAAATGGTCAACTAAAACCGAGGACTCAGTTGACCACCGAATGATTAATGAATTTGCTTGAATTATTTAGAATACTCAGCTTTTATGTAATATTTGTATACCTACAACATTATAAAAGGAAATAATTTCGTTACAGCTACAAAAGCAGCGTACAAATTACCTAAATCAACGGCAATTCTTCAAAAGATTAACATTCTGAATTCAAACGTGAATTCGAAATTCAAAGTCGTTTCAAAGCGTTTGTCAAATTACCCTCCCTCCGCCATCTTGACTTCGAATTCCATCTTTAAAATTGTAACTGATTGTCTGTTTGCTTTGCTTGGTGCTTATTTAACTTAGGCTTCAGTGTTCTATTCGCTTACCCTCTCTTTCATCCATGTAAAAAGGGAGGGAGACGGGGGGTAAACAAAGTTGTGACTTTATTAACACTTCATAATCGTTTGGAAGTCAAAGACGTTTGAAGTTTGTATTTGTGTGGAATAAAAATATTAAGATTTTTTTTCTATTTTGATAGGTTTTGCTCAACTTTGTCTGCTGGATACTGAATAAATACCTACTATTGGAAATCTATTTTATTTTAGTACCTTCGATTCGTGTCTTTATCTATGATTGCCATTGGAAAGTAACCTATATTATTATGCCTACTAAAGGTCACTTTTACACATATTTTCACTAAAGCCACATTAATTATTCAGAACACAAGAAGAAATCAGATCTATTTTTACCCGACTGCTCAAGAAGGGTAACACTATTCTATAATACTAAATTAATGTTTTCGGGGTTATAAGAAACAAATCGCTATTTTGAATGTAGGAGACATTTTTAGAATCGTTTTATCTCCATTAATGTCATAGCCATATGAAATTGTTGTCATTAGTATAGCATTGTAGTACATTAAGACAATTAAACATAGGTTATCATAATGTAAATTTTTAGCCCGGAATTTTATTTAGAAGAATCCTTGCCATGTTATGGTTTTCATATTATTTGTGCTGTAGGCTGTATAGGCTCTAATTGTATAAAAAAAACAACCAAAAAAAGTACTTACTGTGACAACTTTCGCGCCAACTATAAGATGTTTCAGATTACGTACTTATAAAGAAAAAAAAGTTTTTTTCTTATGTTAATTTTAGTATAAATAATAGTTTTTTCTTTTCTTATGTAATAATTATGTTTCGTACGTAACTAGTTACGAAACAACAGTTACGTACGCGGCCGAAGCGGATTTCAACAATCCAGCCCCGCGGTTACGTAAATTGAAAAAAAAACTGTGTATTTTTGCCCCCTTGTTTCATACAGACACATCTGTGCTTCACTTTGAAACTCTCGAATGTAATCGGTTTTGTTAATTTCCAACGTTTGTCGGCGTTTTCCGTGTTCCTGTCCCAGAACGGGGAAGATTGTGTTTGCATTTGGGAATGATTATTCAGCATTTGTTTTGTGTCGGCGCATTTATTTTTCAAACATTAACGACATTTTTACTCGTTTGCTCACAAAGGCAATAAATGACAAAAAAATTAAAAGTGAAAAAATATTTATTTACATAAGTAAACATAATAAACTTAGTTACAATTCACATGAGACTGCTGACGAATTAGCAAGAGCTGATGCGGAAAATCCACCGATAGGACCCGAACCCTTCTGTAGCATACCCATCAGCGGCGCTTATAGTGCCTTGACCAGGCACTGAAGCTCTGGAAGAATAACCCTGGCCTGAGACACTCAAAACTGCTTATAGCAGGCTTCACTGCGAAATTTTCCAGGGAAGCTCTACGGCTAAGCAGGACTAGGCTAAGAGTCCTGGTTAGAACCCTTAGCGGACACTGCAAGCTTAATAAACACCATGGGCCTAGGTGGACACATCACTTTCAGGTTCTGTCGCATACAAAGGACGAAACGCCCATACATGTCCTGTGCGAATGTGAGCCTCTGCACCATAGCAGAAGCCGGCACCTTGGAGGTCACATAATCTCACCCGATGAGATAAAAACCTCCTCCCCCAAGGCTATCACTGACTACATGCTTAGCATTGGACTTGGAGATGTGCTGTAGGTAATAGGAGATGTCACAATAGATCTGGAAAGGTCGCAGTGACCAGCCGGGGCTGCCAAAGCCCGTTTGGCCCCCTACTGATCGAATAAAAAAAATACAATTCACCCTCAGTACACCTTTTTTATTACGTCTATGAAAGAATTTAAATAAAATCTATAAACTTTGATTCCCGCATTAGGCATAGCCTGTGTTGCGAGAATCATATACGATTCCCAAAATCCAATAATCCAATAATATTTTTAAACAAAGATCATATGTAGGAATTAGAAAATAGCATAGTGTTGTAATTAGCAATTTTTTTAAATAAAATTAAGTCGTATTTAACCTAAAAAGTGGCGTCACTTTTTATGTAGGATATCAAAAACCAACAACGACCGGTAACTCATGGGTAACACAAAAGAATAATTTTGTGAATTGTATAAATCTAACAAATACTCGTGAAAACGTATTATGTAGAATCGAAATTTTTACTCTCGTTATAACTCTCGTTTTACTCTCGGTCTCTTTGAACGAAGAGTTTTTTTGTGTATTTATTGTTTCAGCCTGATTTGTCAGTGTCATGCAGACTGACATGACAAACCAATACAAACAGTTTTTTTAATGATTTATAAGGTTTTATAGCAACCATAAGTAATTATATTTAGTCCTTAATGCGTAGAAAGAGACGACTATAGAAGCAAAACTACTTTTTAACCTACTTGACAAAGAGCAGGAAAGAAAATTGTCACGAAAAGAAAAAGACAGTTTACAGTTGTAATTTTTCGCCACTTACCGTGTATTTATTTTTTTAAAATGAAGTGGATGTTTGTTTTCCACAATATAAAATTTGATTTGAAAAATTGAAAAAAAAAAACGGTATGTAAGTAAATATTATAATTTCGCGTATTGTTACTCTCACAGAAGAGTGTTAACTTCGTTGTGAGAGAACAAACTATTGGTTCAGTATTGCCAACTTAGAGCACAAAATTGTATCTCCGTCTCTGTCTTCGACTCATTACGTCTGAATATTAAGCCATTATGTATCAAGGGACAGCGTATTTGAATAAGCACAAAATTGTCAAAGAGATTTTATCTCTATAAACAAAGAAGCTCCTTCTGTTAGCTTTTGCCCCTATTTAGGGGTGAGGAGGGGGTGCAGGGGTGCCTATTTAATGGGATCGTCTAATACGTTTGATGATGCCTACGATTTTAACCCCTGGTAATAAACGTGGTTTTGTCTTCGAAGGAGAGGGATAGAGATATGCAAATGTGTGCAGAGTGAGAAGGAGGGTAGTTTTGATTGTGCGGTAGGATAATTCGCTGAGCGGCTTATGTTTCGCGATTATGTTATTATTGAGAGGATTTTGTGCGAGATTGTGTAGTGTGATATCACCTTTATTGAGGACACAACACTTTTGTCGTGGGTATTATATTTAAATACGGCTTAATTGTTATATAAATCGACAAAATATACTTATTCTACTTATCTGTATAAAATATTGTTTATTTTAACTCTAAAAGTATTTTTACCGACTTCAAAACAGGAGGTTTTTAAATTTGTTCTGATATTTTTATGTGCCTATATTCAGTGATGATACTTTACCGTGTTGGGTGTTGGTGTATACGTTTTATTGCGACATAAAATATAGAATGAGCCTGTAAAATCTCTATCACAGTCGAAAATAAATGAAACACAATTTAGTCATCATCAACATCTCAGCCATAAGAAGTCCACTGCTGGGCATAGGCCTCCCCCATGGATTTCCAAAAAGACCGATTGGAAGCACAATTTAGTAAAACTCACTTAAAGAATACGGCACGTCTGGAATATTGCTAAATTTGCTAATAAATAGTTATATTTACATTGCTGTGAGTCCAGTTTAACAAGTACTGCATTATATTAAGCTGGAAAATAATTGCCAAAGTAGTTACTGATGATGATTAATGTAGTGCGTGATCACAAAGTAAGACAATTATTTAATGGTAAAGAAAAAAAAAAACAAACAGTACTTGACCAAAAAGCGTCATAGAAAACCAAAGAGGCCGTGATACAATAGTGGCTACCCCTAACAAGCTTCCCATTCAGCCGCACAGATCCGAAAACAACTCGAAATCGTTCCAAACAATCATCAATACCAATTAAACCGCTATCAAAGGCCCCCAACGTGAGAAAAATCAAACAAAACGGCGTATCGACCAACCAAACAGAGATCTCGGACGAATGAGGCAACTAAAATCTTCTTTGATAACTAGCTTGTTTCGCTTAGAAAATTCGATTGTAGCGCCATTTTTTTCTGCAGGTAGGTTAGTCGCGTTGTAACCACACGATTGGCCACAAACGCTCCCTCATTTTTTTCTTTTCAGTTTTGTCATCGTCACGATAGGTGACTAATATATCTCTAGAAGTGGCTAAATAAATGAGACCAATATTTTATAGATGAATTTTAATTTTCTATTTTTTTTGAGTTTATACAAGAGAATAGAACTCCATAAATTTTTATTACAGGATTTTTTTGTTATATTACACTGCCCACTGCTAGACACTGGCCGAAAAGACAAAATATCTCAAGATAAAAATTGAATAAAAAGAAGAAATAACAACATGGTCTATGTTATTATAGTTTTATAAATAAATATAATGTACAGTCGACGTGAGTAACTTTGACTCTGCGTCAAACATTAGTAGCCTCTTTTTAGAAGATTCTCGATTATTTTCTTCTCAACAGATTAGTAGTTAAATTACTCGATTAATTGATTTACAGTCGTTTTGATTACTAATCTCTTGAGAAAATAATCGAGAACCTTCTAAAAAGGCTACGTACCTTTATTGTTTGGCGCAGAATCAAAGTTACCCACGTTGACAGTAATATCATGAATTATATATTTTTTGCACACAAATTGTATAAACTTGCAATTTTTATATAAATTTGTCACTACTAGAGTATTTATATGTTCAGTAGAACCAGTCAACACAGATAAGTTGGCAACACTGTACCAGATTTTGCGTCATTAGCTGAACCGCAACGTCATCGCTACACGATTTGTCTATGGTTATCTCGCTTTTTACGTCGCCTATCGCACGCACAATATGCGTGAATTTTTCCAGCCAGCTAATGTGTTCGCGGGAAGTTTGAGATAAGCGCTTAAAGCGATTTTTTGTTTATGGAATTTTCTTTGGGGATATGACGGACGTATCGTTTAAAAAATCGGATAGTCACGGTGGCACTGAATTATATACTAAGTCTTTTGGAAATTAAATAGAGATAATATTATCACCATGAACATAAATTACTAAAAATGCACTACAAAAATTAAGGCAAGACAACTGATCTAGTTTAATCAAGTAATTGTGATTTTCAAAATCCTATCTAATCCGGATTAAATTAACCGATCTTTTCAGTAACCATGACATAACATGGACTTATGAAAGTATATGCAGGTATATCGTATAATTAACATCGCATTCCGTGCAATTAGTGAAAAAAAAACAGTTTAATCTAGGTTTGGCAGTATATTAACAACCAACATTTGCCATTCTATTAGTTTAAATTATTTACAAAATCATTATTGATGACGTCTTTGATATAACAAGAGTATCTCACTCTAAAAAAAATCAAAACTAACCCTTGCCAGAAAAAATAAAAAGCTGACTTTCGAAGTTGGAACAACAATTCAAAGTTGGAACTCCACGAGGGGTAAACACGGGCACTAAAAGGCACGAGTGGTCTCGTCAGCGCACGCGTGACGGGCCACAACAAACGAACGCGGCTGCCGTGTGCACCACAATCGGAATAATTTTAATTAGAGAAAAATTGCCGCCGCGAAATGTGCAAGTGGTTGCGGAGCGTTCGAAAAAAAAGATATTGAATTAAAAAAATAGAAAAATAACATAAAAAATGTTCTGAAGTTTTCGATAAAAAATTATGATGTTTGACTGTTACCACCAACTATATTTCTGCAACAAGCCACTACTTTATGTCTGACAAAGGTCGACTCCGGTGTCTGTGGAGCGAAAAATTCAATTTAATAAAAATCTTTGTGTGCTTGTGCTAAAAATGACAGTTAATTAATTAAGTGACAAAAAATATTTTAGAAGTAGACATCACCGCCATTTGTACATACAGCTCACCCTGACATTATTCCACAGAGAGGGCTCTGTTTAATTACAAGATAAGCAGAAAGTCGGCACACTACTTTAGATACCCGTTTCGTATTGACATAGATACTACATTATTAATTGTTCATTAGCAATGGCATTTAATTCATATGAATAATCTCACCTACATGAAAGGATCCAGTTCGTAAGCGTATAACATTTTTGCTTTTTGTTCCACATTTCTAATTATATAATTTGCTAACCATATAAACTCACAAAACAATACTTGAGGAACCCTTTCCGCAAACAATTTGCGCGCGAGTGGCACTCAAAACAACGGCAATACAGCCGCTTCAAGCGCTGAAAGCTTCCGACTGGCTGAAACCAAGCGCTTTGCCTTTGCTACGGCGACGCTGCCGACTTGCGTTGTTTAATAAATTGATGTGACATTATTTTTTAGAAATGTTATTTTAAAATTGGAATTTCTTTTGAATATTCATTATTTTTTCTACCCGAGGGCGCAGAAATGCCCTCTCCATGTAGGTCATTGTAGGTATATTACATTTTTAAATATTCTTATTTATTTATTCTTACGAACAACTGTGAAACTATAAAACCCATTACTTACCATTGTTAGGAAGCAAAATATTATTCGTATGCGAACATTTCAAAAGCGATAAAGAAACAAACAAGTTCTAACATTTGTGCAGTTTGCATCTATGATTTTTCAATTTTCCAAATTCTTCCCAGGAAAAATATATACTTACTCTGGGCTAAAATACAATTTCAGAATGGTCCCTAGACAGTTCTTTAGAGTTTAATTTATAATAAAGTTACTTATTTTCGACGTACTTATAATAGATTTGGGTACGGGCGGGTAAATCAAGTAGCTCATAAAACCGTACTGTAACTTAAACCGTAATAAATATTAAATTAAATTATTCATCTGATTCTTAGTAATAATTATAAAAAAATGTTCCGACAAACCAAGCAGCATTTTAATTGCACTAAACAAATTGAATTAATGTTACCATTAACAAAAAAATACCACAAACATTTCCCAAAATCCAAGAACAAGGTGTAATAACAAAACGCATTTTATTTTAATGTCGAGGTGGCGTAATGCCTAATTAACAATTAAAAAAACAATCTCCGGTCCGTTCCCGCCTTCATGTAACCTGATTCTCGGAAAAAAGAAACTATCTCACTAATGCCACTTGACTAAACACTCGTAATGTAACCTAAGATATTGCTGTCAATGTCCAATTTTCTCTGACCTCTGGTATTTAAGAAAACTTTCCTATTATAGCTCTTTTAAACTGGCCGCTATTGTTTCCACCGAAAATATCAAGACATTCCGTTTTTTAATTTATAATACGATAGCATTATCATGTAGTCGTCATCAGGGCTACTAATTACCCCAGATCTCGCTTTGTCGACTCGTGTAACTTGATACAACTCATAATTAATGTTTCTTTTTCTCAAATGGCAACTGGATTTATGTCCACAGATAAGGCTAAAAGCTGAATCGGAGATACTTTATAGCCATCTTGGATTACAAAGGCGTGAGTTATAATAAGTAGTTGTGTAATTAATTCACACAATGCGAACTTACAATAACAAAGAGTACATTGTAATTATTGAATGAAAGTAACCTGGCTCACCTGGCTGTATGATAAATGAGGCGAAGACCGTATTGTTCTGATGAAAGAGCTTTTGTCTATGGTTTGAGACAAAACCTCGTTGTCTATGCCCCGCTTGCTCATTATTTTGTCGACCGTTCGAACGCATTGTCGTGTCTGGCGTTGGCGGAATCATTAAACGCATTTTAAAAAGAGAACAAGTGAAGCGCTTTCCGTGAATTCGCAGAATTCACACGCTAGTAAAATTGTTTTATAATTTTATTTTATTTATGAATACATTAACCCCGTTGCATAAAATGAGTTATTTTGTATTGTTGAGGATATTTGTAATAGTCGTGTGTTTAATTACATCTTTATGTTAAATTAATTAGTAAACATCCTGTTTTTTAATTGCTAAAATTATAGCTTTGAATGTAACGGTGTTGATTGTGCAATTTGTTTGAACGAAACTAAATAAATTTAATTGCAATTTAGCATTTAACGCCGTTGTTTTTTTTTTTGTTTGACATTTCAATGATTTGATAATATATTTATCGCTTAATTTAATTAAACCTTCTTTCGTTATTTAATAATCTGCCAAAGCGTGCATTAGAAGTTATTTATTTAACTTGTAAGGTCAAATGTTGGAAATGATATTATATCGACTTCTATTGGTCTGGTCTATGTGATTTGTCAGACATGCAACTTCGATGTCAAAGTAATAATAGTTATGGTATCTAGATAACATGGAGCTGGGCCTCAAGGCTTCTATTTGAACTAAGTATCACTGGTCTGACGAATGAGTCATAATGTTGACGATGGAACTTCTTGATGATTGATATAAAAGAGACGTCAAGGTACAGTTCATTTGTTTTCTTATTTTTTTTTTAATATTACCACAGACAATACAATAATAATCATAATGATAATTTAGTATTTCTGTAAATATAAATACAAGGGTCGCAGTGACGGGCAAGCCTATGGCTAGTAATAGGTGTAAGTATAATAGAGAACAATTTAACCCTTGCGTTTTGGGGCTTACTTTTGAAGGAAGATGCCCAGTTCAATATAAACCAAGTTTTAATTATTTCAATAGATGCACAAGAAAACAATTCTTACAGGTATCTGTCGGCCATATTGTAAAGATGGCGGACATGCGCGTACGCTCGACAAAGACGTATTGTGCGCCCATATGGGAAAATATCGCTTGTTTTGTCGTCTCTATTGTGTGACAGACAGACGGATATATGAAAAGACAGCCTTTGAATGCTTATGTAAGTCGCATTCAGGATGGGATTATGTAAAGTGGTCTTAACTAAGTTTGTTTAATGTTTTCATTGTAATGTTTGTAGGTACTTTAGATATAATTATTTATTATGTCCTGGTTGATATTTTTACATGATTCATATCTATATGTATAGTATAGGTATGTCAATTGAGGTAAGTAAGTAGGTATTTCATTCAGTAGTCATTAAAAAAAATCTACATCGTCTATCTCTGTATGACAGGGGGTCAAATAATGTACCTAATCTACACTGGCTACATTTTAAAACAAAAGTAACTGTCTCTGTCTTTTTGTTTCCTTTTCACGACTAAACAGTAGAATGGATCAATAATTCTAGTAAAATTACTTGTGTGCTACTTACGAAAAAGTTCGTTAGAGGTTACGAAAAAACACATTTTTTATTTTTGCTTGAGATGTATTATTATTATTACAAAAAAGTATAATAGCCTATGACACTAAAGCAGTGAAGATGAAACTAACGACACCTCGTACATCAATATCGGTCACGCCATTTAGGCATATATACATACAAACATACATACCCTCAATTAAGTTTTTAATATCTATTTTTACCAATAATTATGGTCGAAAAGATGGTAGTTTCACAATGAAATAATTGTGGTTAGCTTTAATATTGGTTTATGGCGGTAAATCACGTTCATTGAAGAAAACAGGAGATTAATAGCAAATTTTAGAATGATTTATTTTTATGCAAGATTATGGTTAAATGTTTAATTGTCATTTTTGCCATTAATTTCTCCCTATTTCTTCCACAAATGTTATTTGCCGCCAATAAAACGAATATAACGGTTAACCATAATTACCTACCTACTTGGTAAAAATACTTCTGTATGGAGGTCGTACCACCTTACTGCTACATTTACAAGATCGAATCATCTCTCGTTAGCTTCCAATGCTTCAATAAAACGTCACACATTGCACCAATGCGACGATCCACACAACACGACCTCTGATTAGGATCTAATAATGTGTTTCAGTGAAACCAAGTGACGCGTCGGATCAAGTGGGCTGAGAACTCCGTCAGTCAAGCGTGGGACTGGCCACAACTATGGTGTGAACTGCCCATTACCATAATTTATATTTTTATTTGAATATTTTATTGACCACTTCAAAACACAAACGAATAATTATAAACCCTAACATGATTATATAAAGTTGAAATCTCTTTGGAATTATTCACGCGTCTATCGGAATCCAATCTCCACGGACGGTTTTGTCACGCTAGTCTCCCCGTTTATAGGCGAAATAAATTTCCGTTTTCGGTAGGTAAAACATACATGAGTATGATAATGTTACGTTGAAACTAAAGCCGTGAAAATTATGTGGCTTGTTATACGTCGATTGTATTAAAAAGTGGCTGTTTCGATGACGTTATGGTCGTTTAGGTAGATTTTAAACGATTCCACTGTTGGTTATTGGGGAATTATAAAATCGATTACTGGTAATACTTATTGGGTATCGATGTTTGATTTTTTTTGTGGAAGATATTAGGGATTTTTTGAATAAATAATGTAATAACTTTAGTTAGTTTTGTTACGCAAGCTGCGTTTGAATATTGACGATACGGTCGGTAACAGCAATAAACTGATTCGTACAGGCAGTAAGCGCTCCCGCAAGGACGCCGTACGGACGGCATACAGATGCTGCACGGACGGCACACGGACGCTGCATGGACGTTTCATGGGCGCCGCGCGGTCGCCGCATGGGTGAAATGGTATGTGAATTCTATTGGAAAAGCAATCAAACCAAATAAGCCCCTATTTACTGGAAATCCATACTGTCTGTATGAATAGTACTGCTTGCTATCTGTTTATCTATCTCGCATTTTGTATTGATGAATTAGATATTAGCGATTTATTTTGAAATTTCAATAGGTAGGTACTCTTAAAATCCTACATCTAGGTATCAGCAGCAGTCATAATTTATTACCAGTCTTTCTTATCGAGTCTTCCGATTTTTTACAACTTACCTGAAACAAAATAAAAATATGAAAATAATTGAAAAGCACATTTTCACTTAGTTATAAATCGACTTAGTACTAATAATTCTTTTGTTAAGTTATAATTTTTTTATCCTAAACAAAAACGGTGGTTTTATTTTAAACGCCCACTAATGAGTAATATTCATAATATTGTATGCTCAAAAGACTTGTTAGGTCTGTGGTCCATACAGGGTGTACGTAAGGAGGCGCTATTAAATTCTAATACTGTGGTGTAAGTTTAGAGCGGGAAGCGGAGTCAACGGTGCTAGCAATTAACGTTGGATGCTAATTATTATAAAACTCAAATAAAATCATGCCATGTCTTAGAATATTACTATTATTATTACAAGCAACGTAAGTTGGCTAGTTGGAATGTAAGTTTAATCATAAATAATTTTATAAGTAGCAGGCCTCGTACCATCTTGCCAGAATACATTAGAAAGTACTTCGAACTTCGCAAGCCATTAACTAGAGTTAGTGCAAAGTTCGACATCTTGCAACCTATATCATTCTTTACACAAACAAATAGAAAATTCGTTCACTTAGCGCTTTAATCCGTCATGATAAATACACTTCTTGTTTTGTTTTCTCGGTTAAATCTAATTTTATACGTGTCTTTATTGTAAAAAAATAGATAATTTAAAAATAATTTATAAAAAGTTGGCGAATAAAAACGAGACATGTTATCTTTATCATTCACATTTTTTAATTATACATAGTAATCATTATGGTGTAAGTAGTAAATATTTCGTCATTTTTGTGAAATGTTGTTAGCATTTAGTGTCCCACTGTTGGGCAAAGGCCTCCGCCCCACATTTACAGTCTTGACGGTTTTGTGTAGTGATGTGCCAGTTTTTATCAAAGGTGTCAAGTTCGCCTCGCCATCTCTTACGGGGCCTGCCTAGTGGCCGCGCCGAGTTGGGACACCACTTACTAATGATATTGGCCCAGAGTGAAATATATTATTATTTATGATATATATTACTAAGAATTTCATGTATTAATTCCTAAACATTATTAGTTTTAACGATTTAATTTTATTATAATATTTTATTTGTATTTAAAAAAGAACCGCTGTCTCTCAATACGTAGACCTCACCAAAAAGAGCTCGCCTATTGCTTCGCCAAGGCTCACATGTTGCCCTGTGAATGCACAAAGCAGAATAATCATAAGGCGGTTCGCAATTAAAAAAATTAAGGCACTTTGTCGCGCCGGCCTTTACCGACTCCGCAGTAAAATGTAAGTTTTAACGCATTACGCTTTCATAAACTTTTTTCTAGTTGAAGTAATCATACTTTTTTCCAAATCACGCTTTTAATGATGTCATCTTCTAAAAAAGCATACGTTCACCGTTTATTTTAAAGAGAACACAATTTATATATCTATCTCAAGCGGGAGATTAATCTACTTTAATTTATTTAATTTTAGAGGTAAATAAATAAATTTTCGTAATTTACTCTTTTCAATACCGATCTTGATTAATGTCAATTACTCACCGCGGACACCTGAAGACATTTTAACGTTCGCCCTTCGCTCCATTTTCACACTTTATCGCTTGTACGCGTGGTGACAAATAAAATGGCGACGACACACTGTTTATAGGACACCCTGTAGACAGATTTGTGTGCACACCTATTTAAGTGACATGCCTATCTATGTTCGCAGGTCTAACAATAAAATTTTATCACGCATTTTTGTGAGTTATTTTTTTTATGTAGACAGAGGTATGCGAACCTAAAATTACACCACAATAAAAGTAATCATAAATTACACACCTAGACGCATGTTTGATGGCAGCGACTGTTAAAATTGTCAATTAATTAGAATAAATTATTGTATAATAAAGTTATATTTAGTTGAATAACTAAATAAAATGACCGAAACAAATAAAAAGTCATCGTAAATGAGATTCACGAAATTTCTATTCTAAGCGACCCGCACGATGAGACCATTTTTAGGGTTCCGTACCTCAAAATAAAAAACGGAACCCTTATAGGATCACTTTGTTGTCCGTCTGTTTGTCTGTCTGTCTGTCTGTCCGTCTGTCCGGGTGTCAAGACCTTTATCTCGAGAACGCGTAAAGGTATCGTGTTGAAATTAAAACCATATACATACGCAGATCCATAGTCTCTTGCTGCAGAAAGAAAAATAAAGTTTCTCAGGTTTCGTAAAAAAAAGTGACACAAAAAACGCACATTTTGACACTCACAAGGGAATCAAAACCTATGGGTACTTCCCGTTGACCTAGAACTATGAAATTTGGCAAGAAGCATTGTGTTAGAGTTTACATACTTATAGGAAAAAATCCGAAAACTGGATATTTTTAACTAAATCTCATGAAAATAGTGTCTTTATGCAAGGAATGAGGGTCCAAATTTTAAAGTTCTGTAACCGTATCATGTGGGGTATCATATGAAAGAGCTTAATTAGCATAAGCTAAAACAAGGTTTTAAAATATTTTTACGATGTATATTTTTCGGTATATGAAGGAAAATATAAAAAAATATATGATTTCCCCCTTTTATCTACTAGTTTGTACGGAACCCTCGGTAGGCGAGTCTGAATCGCACTTGTCCGGTTTTTTTATGTAAAGTATCAAGATAAGTTGTAATTTCATAAATAATTAAGTAATAGGTATCTATTCACTCTCCAGTACCTTTATGTATAAGTCAAGTAAAAAATATATTTTCAAGTTTCAGTCATGAAACTTGGAAATATTTTCAGTCAAGATCAGAAATATCTTCAGTAAAGTGGCACATAAAAGAACAATAATTTATTATGAAAATTGCCATTTTTACATCACTAAAAGGAAAAGGAAAATAACATTTAATAGTAACAAGTAAAGGAAAATAACATTATTAAGTACATAAAAAAAACTTCTCGTATTTTTCACGGTGAACTCTTTTATTTGATACCAATATGGTGTAGGTGCATAAGAAATAATTGGTTCACCATCTTTGGAAGTCCGCCATATCGAATTATGAATAATGTCACAACTATGCATTGGCATAAAAAAGTGTATGAATATTTTTTTCTCAGTAGATTGGGAATGAGTTGTTCAAAATTCAATTGCAAGATTTGGCTCATACTAACAAGGCAAATGAATGTACAGCTTGCCATAAAACAGCAGCGATATTATTTCCTCAAGCACCAGCCAAAAACTCTACTTTTCGATATTCAAACAGTGTATAAGCCATTAAACTAGTTCAAATAAACACAGATTAATAAACAACAACAGAAGTGTCAGTTCGCGGAATCCGGAGAATAAAGCGATAGTTTCGCAATAGATAGAGTGATACGTGGAAGCACGTTACGATCTCACAGCTAGACGGATGCGTATCCCTCTCTTTATTATTCCAATAACAATCCGTAATGAGTGCTCTGGTCAAACGTAAATAGCAACTTCATACATTTTGAATGATGCCAACGTAAACTCTGATCTATGTACTACTCTGTGGTGGGTAGGGTTGTCGAAATTTGCACCTTTGCTTTTATCTTCCAAGTTATAGGTAGATCTAGATGCAGAGCTTGATGTATTTGTTTGCTTGGATACCTACTTTAAAATTTTTAATATATAACTTTAGGTCAGTAGTTTCAAATTAGTTGCAATAAAACTTTTAATGTAATGTTCAGGTAAATATTTGTGGTTTGCAGGCTAGAAATGGGATCCCTTTTGCTACAGATTTTACTATTTTCAAGGTTGTCGTAAACATTTTATCAAGGGCCGTACCACAAGTATTAAAAAGTTTAACTTTAATATTGATATGGATTTAGTATTTTTCTCTCAACTGTGGATTTAGCGAGACGATGTCAAAGTAATATTGAAATAAGATTTCTTTACACCGATTTAACAAAAAAAAATGTATTAAATTGAAATTCGAGATTTGGTAAAAATTACTATAAATACCTACTTAACAATAGCAAAATAAAATAAAAACAAATCGAAAACTTTTTAAAACATAAAAGAATATGTGTTGGTAGTTAGGCCACACGAGAGAAGTAAAAATTTGACAGTGCTGCGTTGACGTATATCTCTCTAGCTCCATAAGTCGACTCGAGCCGACTTCATTTTGCATTAAAAAAAATGCGAACTCAGATGAGGTGTCAGCCCTACTCACCGGTAAGATCAAAGAAGCACCTCGCACTCGCCAGTTTACATTGTAACCTCTGCTCACAGGCTCTGTTTGCTTGAGCTAGACTACTGACCCCTGGCTGGTGTCAATCGATTGTTTCATTGCTCACCAACATTTTTGTAACTTACTGTGTTGACACTCATTATTTTCTAGAATTTATGACTATGAGTCATTTAAGAGTTGTTTTGTTGGGTTCAGCGACATGGTATTTCCATATTTCATCAGAAAGAGCATGTAAATGTTAAAATATTATTAGTAATATAATCTATAGTAACTAAGTATTATTTTATAATCCAATCTCGTTATTTTGTCCGCAAAACAATAGGTTTCATTAAAAGTATCATTACCAACCTAATTATAAATCACACTATTTTGAGTTATAATATTTTTTGATAGTCACATAAATCTTAAATATTATGCTCGCAATTAGGTATATTATTTTTACAATAAAGAATATTTTGTTTCTCTGTTATATCTAAAACAAAACTCAAAAGAATCTAAGTAGATATATAAAAATTATCAAGAATGTTTTGTTTGATCATTTTTACATCACAGTCATGAAACAACAAAACCCTTTCTATGATTTCATTACTGAAATGTATATTTTAAAATACAGTGGGCGGCGATGTTATGTGACAATAACTACAACAATATTTGAGCTTTGATCTATACTGTCATAAAACGTAAATGACAGGATATTTAAATTTTCAGACGGGACAGGGTATTTGACGTTTTGCACGGTTGTTATTAAAATACTGGAACGTGAGGAATGAGTGTCACGTGTAAGAGATTGATGAGTACACTGTGAGAGGTTAAAGCTAATAAATATAAGATTATTCTGTACTACGCTAGATTTAATACCGAACTGCGGCGATACGGTTATAATTCTCACGTTGACAGTAATGGTCGCTGGAGAATCCACAAGATCCGTCATTATTTCTAAAATGTGTGAAATTCCTGTATAATAGCGTAGTATTGTAATTAAATTAATTTTTTAGTTCGATTTATTAATTCTAGGGATGAACTGAAATAATATGCGCGAAAAAATTTATTAATATTCATAACGTAAATTTATTAATATTGATAACGTAAATTTATTAATATTGATAACGATAATATTGATACGCATTTCGCATCCTTATGAAAAAGCCAAGATTTTGCAGCGCGTCGGCCATGTTCGCTGATGCACGGGTTCCTGATTTCTTTGCAGTTATTCGATCTCGTATTGCGTCCTTTTGGGACAGGATACGAAGATCGAATAATAGCATACTGCAGTGCCTGTCCAGCAATGTGTAGGTACTCTCCGATTTATAGGTCCTGGATTGCTGTCCACCAGAGCCAGAACCGGAAGTGATTTGTATACTAGTACAAGCTATTATACCTAGTCTTGCCATAAATATTGTCACGAAGAAAAAAATATTTTTTTATTGCAAATAATATTTATTACTTTTACAGTGTGTTAGTTTAATACATAAATATAAAACAATTTAAAATATAAAAGCTTATTCGAAGTGGTCTCCATTGGCTGCAATACAGTCCTTTAAACGTTGAGGCCAGTTATCAATAGAAGCACGCACTCTTTCCATGGGAAAATTCTTCACTGCCAATGGTATGGATTGTTTTAGGGACTCCAAATTATCATGGCGTTTAGAGCAAGCCATACTCTCTAAAACTGACCATAAATCATAATCCAGCGGATTAAGATCAGGACTAGACGACGCCCAGTCTTCAGCTCTGATGAAGTCCGAAACGTTCACTTCCAACCAAGACTGCGTGGACCGAGCTTTATGACCTGGCGCCGAGTCTTGTTGGAAGGACCATACTTGGTTATTGAACATGGTGTTGTTAAGGGGCTTAACTACCTTCTCAAGAATGGTATTTTGATACACTTGTGCCGATGTTTTGATACCTTTTTCACAAAAATATGGCTCAGTCACTCCTTCATAGCTAACACCCCACCAAACCATCACTGAAGTCGGATAATGCCCACGTTGCACTCTGTCGACTAATTGGGAAGCTTCCTTAGAGCTTTGAGCATAAATACGGTCATTTTGTTTGTTAAAATGTTGCTCAATTGTAAAGATTTTGTCATCCGTAAACAAAATTTTTCTGTGACCTCCCTTTGCGTACCGCTTCAGTAGTTGTTTCGATTTTACCACCCTATTCTTTTTTAAATTATCAGTTAAAAAATGACCAGTGCGTCTCTTATAGGCTGCAAGTCCTAAGTCATCTTTTAAAATACGCGACATGGGTCTGGGTGCTATCTTCATCTCCCGAGATAAAATCTTTTGCTTTCGGACAGGATTTCTTCGAATTCTTTCCCTTACTGCTTTGACCACCTTTTTCGTACGAACACTACGTGGACGGCCAGATATTTTTCTGTCACAAACAGAGGAGGTCTCATTGTACCTATTAATAGCCCGGTACACAAACATTTGACTAATACCAAGCGTATGGAGAGTTTTAAAAATTGCATTTAGCTCCATACCAACTTTGTGTAATGCAATCACAGCGATTCGGTTCTCTTTATCACCCCACTCCATTTTAATATCGCAAAATACTGTACAATGTATTGGCGCCAAAATTAGAAAACTCAATGAACAATCGTATAAAAATGACAGATTCCAAATTCAAATGTAATATCTTTCTTATTTTTAACTGTAACAGTATTTATGGCCAGACTAAGTATAATAGTTATAATTAGGATTATTTATTTGTTGACTACATTTATTTATTTCATAATATGTTATGTATTATTGATACTATGGGTATGTAATGACCTGAAATAAACGTTTATTTATTATTTATTATTATTATTATAACGAAAACAAAACATTATTAATATTTGACAATTATTTCGAAGGGTGACCTAAAATTGCAACGCAGGCAGTTGGTTGGTGGTCAAAGGCGGACTTATTCGTGTTAAAAAAAATGAATCAAAATAAATAAAATGCTTTTATTCACAAATTGAAGCGTATTATTATACTCTTTATTCAATTTATATCTTAAATCTAAGTTTTTTACAATAGAAATACAAAAATATAAATATTATAAAAAACTTAAACCTAGGGTGCCGCCGGCAGCGGGGCGGGGCTTAAGCTGCCGGTGGTAGGAGCTACAGAGAGAGGAACCTCCTGACAATGCGTGCCGTGTCCAGGATGACTGCCTTCTGTATCAGACCCTTGACCCAACCGTCGAGCGAGAGCCTCTGGAGATGTTGGTCGAGGCTCTTCGAAGCGTATTATTATTATTAGGATTACCATATCATGTTTATTTTTATTTTTTTGTTCTAGATACATACATACAAATCACGGTTTTTTAGGGTTCCGTACCCAAAGGGTAAAAACGGGACCCTATTACTGAGACTCCGCTGTCTGTCCGTCCGTCCGTCTATCACCAGGCTGTATCCCATGAACCGTGATAGTAAGAGTTGAAATTTTCACAGATGATGTATTTCTGTTGCCGCTATAACAACAAATACTAAAAAATAGAATAAAATAAATATTTGAGGGGGCTCCCATATAATAAAAGTAATTTTTAGGGTTCCGTACCCAAAGGGTAAAAACGGGACCCTATTACTAAGACTTCGCTGTCTGTCTGTCTGTCTGTCTGTCTGTCCGTCTGTCTCCAGGCTGTATCTCATAAACCGTGATATCTAGAAAGCTGAAATTTTCACAAATGATGTATTTCCGTTGCCGCTATAACAACAAATACTAAAAATTAAAAAAAAAAAAAATATTAAGGGGGGTCCCCATACAATAAACGTGTTTTTTTCGTATTTTTTTGCTCAATAATAAAAACGGTAACAGGTAGACGCTTCAAATTTTCACAGAATATTTACTTGTATATTACCTTTCAAAATAAATAATTAAATAACAATAAAGTAAATATTAAAGGGGGGGCTCCCATACAACAAACGTAATTTTTAGGCAATTTTTACTCGATCTTAATTAACAGGTAGAAACTTGAATATTTGTAAGTAAATATTTAGAAATATATTAACTATAAAAATAAATACCTAATCTAATACATAAAAACTCACAAAATGAAAATAATCCGTGCATCTAAACGCGGTGCGATCGCCGCGCCGCGGTGTGGTGGTGGTGGTTGCTAAGCCACGGCCGCGCGGGTAGCGGGGGAGGTAACATCACGGAGCGAGCCATAGCCGCGCGTAGCGTAATCGCGCGAGCGTCGTCATGCTGCCCGGATGTGTATCGAAAACCTACCTGTAAGTTTGCAATTTACTACTTGGAATTTCGTTGATTTCTCGTTATTTTATACGATTTTCTATTATAGATGATAGTACGGAACCCTTCGTGCGCGAGTCCGACTCGCACTTGGCCGATTTTTTTTGCTCGTTTTTGCTCAATATTGATAACGGCAACAGGTAGACGCTTGAAATATTCACTGAATCTCATCTTTTTCTCTGTAACTTTCCCTTTTATGTGCGGAATGTTGTAAGTATATCTTAGTCGCGGATTAGAAAATGTTTGATTATATTTAATTATTGCGTGAATTAGTAAATAATTAAAATAAGAACCAGAAGATTTTTCTTTTCATAGCGGATGTTGGTCTTATGAGACATACTATCAACAGATCACGTTTCTTTTAATATTGTAAATTAGATAGTACTTAGTTGACTTTTGGATTAGCTTAACTTTTGACTCAGCTTATAACAGTCTGCGTTATTATTCTTCAAGACTGAACGTCCTCCAAAATATAATAATTTTTATTGTTGATGATTTATCGGGTTCCAAAAAAAAAAAAAAAACTGAGCATCAAAAATCTGTATAATATCTGCTCTGCAAAACATCTTTGCAGAAAAAACATCAAAGTTTTTATTTATAAATGATTTCTTTGCGAAACAGTTAAATCTATTTTAATTTAAATTAAAGATAAGTAAAGTGGTTCAAATAATACTTTTCTATTTTGTATCAAAAATTTAATAATTTTTTTAGACCATTTTCTCTATAAAAATGTGAACTTATGTAACTTTGTGGACACAATCTTCTTGATACTTACATATTGTTAAGTATTTTTAGATACAATTGAATTTTTTGTATATAGAGAACATTTTTAAAGATTTACACCAAACTTAAAAACACAGTTTTTTTCACACAATGTGAAAAATAAAAAATAAACACAATTTTAACATTAATCTATAAGAAATATATATTTAAGAAAGCCAATCTAAAAACCGATCACCTATTTTCTTTTTCTTACCTAAAACTCGATTTTATAAAAAGGATATTTGAGAAAAAAAAATCTATTACGAGTGTAATCAAAGAGAAACAGCCATTACCGTACTGGCCAATAATAACGTTTGTACAAGAAAATGGAAACCGCTCCGACTTGTCTAAGATAACAGTAACTCAAGTAGGTAACTGTATTCTTCACTTTAATCTTCACTCGTGTTTACTCATTAAAATACTACATTTAGATCTAATTATTATTGTTTCCGGCAGCCTAGTGGTGAGACCGTCTGACTTGCGATCCGCAGGCCCTGGGTTCGAATCCCACGGCACCCACCTCTGTCTTTTCGAAGTTACGCGCGTATTGTTGATTGCCGCCAACTTCAAACGGTGAAGGAAAACATCGTGAGGAAACCTACATGTCTGAGAGTTCTCAATGATCTTGAAGATGTGTGAAGTCTGCCAACCCGCACTTGGCCAGGGTGGCAAACTATGGCCTAACCCTTCTCACAATGAGAATATGGCCCGTTCCCAGCAGTGGGACAGTTTGTACAAACAGGGATGATAAATAAATTTAAAAAAAATTGTTTCAAAGGTTTTATTATTATTTTCGAATAAAACTTGCGATGGCATGAGCGTTGGTGAGATGCTACATCCGTTTTTTTTTTTATTTCTTGGGCGATGGCCTTCGTGTAATTGTGATAAAACTTCACTTTAAAGGTAAGTTAGTTTAAATCTAATTATACATAATTTGATTTAGTATTGTAATTTCCATTTGATGCACTGATTTTATGGTTTATTGAATTATGTAAATACATAAAAAAAAAAAAAAAAAAAAAATGTTTTATGTTCTAGAACACGTTTGTACAGTAAAATAGAAATAGACTCGAGTCACTCGAGAGGCATAAGACAACAGTAAGTCAAGTAACTGTATTCTTCAATTAAATATTTACATATATGTTATATGTTAAAGAACTAAAAAAAAACACATAGATAATTCAATTTGATTTCACTGTTATATTATCAAGTATATTTCGACTTTTCGATTCAAAATCTCAGATTATAGTTTCGGCAGTCTTTTCAAAGGCAATATGATAATCATAAATGAAAAATATTTATTGCCGTATGTCGTCGCGTGTTGCATTTAATTTAATACGCCATTAAAACAATATTAATATTAAATAAATAAATTTAATATTTGACTGGCCTTGTGGCTCAGTTGGTAGTGTGTTTACGTCTACCTGCTGAACTGAAAGGTCGTGGGTTCAATCCCCACCCAGGGCAAACATTTGTGTGATGAGCATGGATGTTTGTTCTGTGTCTGGGTTTTTCCATGTATCATATTATGTATATATTTACAAAAAAAAAGTATATATGTATTCTATCAGCCATCTAGTTCCATAGTACAAGCTTTGCTTAGTTTGGGCTAGATGGTGTTGTGTGAAATGTCAACAAATATTTATTTTATTTTAATTATTTTACGTAGACTTGGTTGATCGATCCTTAATTACTTCTGTACCTATTGTTGTAGTCCTATGACTTATTTACTATTTCTTACTACTATAATATTTAGACACAGATGTAATGTCGCAGGTCTGTTTCAAACAAAAATAATTATTATCTTTACGCAACACTCTATTTTCAAAGATAAGAAAGAAATATAATATAATTAGACGACAGATTTCACTATAAATTCTCAACAATTTATTTTATAATAAATTTTATTATTTAACAATTTAAATTGTCGCTGTTCTCGATCAAGTTATAAATTACGCCCGCAAGAGTTATTGCTCTAGAAATATTTCTGTGCAATGATTTTCTTTTGAAAATATTTATATTGCAACGTTTTTCTTTCGTCGAGAATAGAAAAAAAGGAAAGTTGAAATAATAAACAAAGGGGAAGATGAAATAATAAAGTAACAAACACAATAGAGACGTGACTGTAAATCTGTCATGGAGGCCGAATTAACTTCTATACGGCTGTGAAGTTTGGGACAAAATAAACGCTTCGGTGACAGACAAACGTCTTATTATCGTTGCGCAAGGTAAAGTGACTCTGGATCTAGATTTTTGGAGATATTTCTGAAATAATGAAATATTGTGATACTGAGCAAACCTATATTACGACTAGACGGGATGTGCCGCAGCTGCCTCCCTTTTATGCGATACCTTTTTTTAGGTAGTTAAAAAATCATAATTCTTAAACGTATTTTTGATAGAGACTTAAGTGAATGTTTGCAGCATGAACAAACTATTTCGAAATACTTAGATTACTTTTTATTTTGGTCACTAAGAGACATATTTAAAAAAAAGTCTTAAAGTGACATTTTCAGTTTACATTACCTACATTTATTTCGGTGAAAAAATTAGGTATCAAAATGAAAATTACATTTTTTTTTTAAATAAAAACAATTTGAGTAATTTGAACAACTTTAGCCTGTGCTCGTATTAAGATTCTATGATAATACAACTCGCTAGCTTAATTACGCATTGTCATTTTTTTATGATGTAAATACCCTGGAAATTTTTATTTGATTCATATAATATTATCAATAATAAAAATAAATATTAATGAAGAAATAAATATGTGAGAAATCACAATGAAATTTATGTAAAACATTTATTATTGTCGAAATTCTTTACACACAGATTTGTTGTGTGTAATTTTAATGTAATTTACATTCAGGTAATTCATATCTTTCCGCTTCCAATCAGTCTTTTAGGAAATACATACATTTAGGAGGCCTATAAAATTAGACCTCCTAGATGTGGACAGTGGACTTCTTGTAGCTGAGATGATGAAGACATATTTATATCTTTTAAAACCTGGAAATATGTGAGGTACCTGTGAGGTAGTACCTGGTAAACTCAGAGGGTTGATTGATTTGAAAAACCTAACGCATTCGGCGAAAATGAGAAAGGCGAAGGATCCGGCAATCAGATCTTCAGATAAGATAAGGGGCCATTCATTTATTACGTAAGACGATTTAGGGGGGACCCCCCCCCCCGAGTCTTGATAGTTCTTACGTAAGATCACAAAAATGCGCAAAGTTTATATTATACTTTGAAAAAGCGCGAGCCTCTAATGGCTACAGATAAAACAAATAACTCCCGTGAACTGTGTTCAATAAATACGTGGACGCAGAAGCCGCGGTATCTGGATGTTTGCAACAAAATGACGTTTGATATAACTGCCGCTATAGGCCCAGACGACTATTATATAAATCGACGATGCGGTCATTGTGGAAATGTTCATCTTGCCTGCCGATTGACAAATTGCCGGCGCAAGTTATAAGCGCACAGAAATATCGAAAATTACATATTTAGAATAAACGGATTTTAAATTATAAAATATTGCATTCAGTAAAATTTAATTTTTTTTCTGACAAGTAGCTTCGGTTGTTGTTAAAATGTGTTGAAAAGCAGTTTTTTCGAGATTTCAGGATTTGTCTGATAGTATGAGTACTTAATTAATAAATGAGTAAAAAATATTTGTATGAAATTTTATTAAACAATAAAAATAGTCTTTAACGTATACCTGCCTCTACTCAACCATATATAATAAAGCTCTAATAACTTAATCCATTCTAATCTACATGGGTACAAAAGGTTTTGGAAGGTATTGATTTGCGTAATTATAATATCCTTTTGCGAGATAGCGAGATTGGCCATTGCCATTCAGCGTGGTGATGCTGTGAGTATTATGGGCAACTTTTCACCGGCAGCGATGCCGATTTTGTTTGACGAAAATTGAACTGTAATTGAACTGAATTTAGTTAACATATAACTTGTAATTGTGTATAATTATGAAACAAAAGTTTATTATAATATTGATTTGTTCATTTACATCTATGAAACAAAAGCGAACAACATTCACTTTATTTACTCAATTCATCATTGAGTTAGCATTTTACTAAATTTTTACATACACAGAGACAGAGAAATATGTTGCATCAGAAATTAAAAATATATATAAATATAATGCCCTGTATAAAATACAATAAATCGCTTCTCGCCCATGTCTTAAGCCACACGCTCATATACATTTTCTTTTGTGGTCAATCTATTGTGACATGTTTATACTACGTATTAGAGAAAAAAATGAGAACAATTGATCGAGCTGCTAACTTATTTACAGCTTTTATTGTAGAAAAAAGCAATATATTATGAAACGTAGCCAAGAACTGGTAGTTTTTGACCGTTATTGTTATCTCTGGTAGAAATTATTGGTAATTTTACTAGTGCATGTGATTGAGATATCCGTTACTTTTGTTAGTATTGTATTTTAGTAGGTTATAAACTTAGAATCAAGGTTACACGTGTACAATATTTCATATAAATTAGATGTGTGTAATACAAGGTTATTTTATTTTTTATTTTGATGGAAATATGACATTAAGAGATCTGTTTTTCGTATGAGGTATATTGTGTAGTTTAATTTAATTTATGTAGGTACATTTTTTTTGTTATTCATTAATGAATATTCTAAATGTGTAAAGAAAATAATTCAGAACGTACTTGTCCCAAAATGTAAAATACAGCCGGCCAAGTGTGAGTCGGACTCGCGCACGAAGGGTTCCGTACCATTATCTATAAAAACGGCAAAAAATCACGTTTGTTGTATGGGAGCCCCCTTAAATATTTATATTATTCTATTTTTTTGTATTTGTTGTTATAGCGGCAACAGAAATACACCATCTGTGAAAATTTCAACTGTCTATCACGGTTCATGAGATACAGCCTGGTGACAGACGGACGGACGGACGGACAGACAGCGGAGTCTCAGTAATAGGGTCCTTTTTTACCCTTTGGGTACGGAACCCTAAAAATGATTCCTACTACCCTTCTATATGTTACTCGATTCTCTTGTAATTTGAATAAAACGTATTTTTGTCGCTTTTTCTTTTGTTTATTTTTTCAAACAATCTTAATTTTATTGACATACATCATGAACATTGTCACCAAAAACAAAGCCCGTTTTCTCCGACTTTAAAAAGAAAGAGGTTAACAATTTGGCTATTATTTTTTTATGTGAGTTACCGCATAACTCCCATCGTATATAGGTAAACTGATTTAAAAAAATATTATTTGTTTGAAAGGGCTTTTTGATGAAATTTGTATGGGACCACCCATACCCTACAAAGAGTACCTACCTACGTTAAAGAGTAACCTACCTAAGCTATCTATCTACGATCAAATAAGTAGAGATATTGACGAGATAGTCAAATAATAGGTATTATAGCTTGTTGGGTAAATAAAAATACTACAACTTATTTTAACAAAAAAAAAAAAGAACGAAAATATTATTAGCAAGCCTTTTCAACGAGCTACTGTCACAAAAGAATGAAAAAAATATAACCACCACTGTTTCCATTTAAAAAAAGAAAGAGTTTTATTTTCGACCGCAAGAAAGAAAAGTCTGATTCATCCCAACTCGGTCTGCGGAGGTTCTATTCAGAAACAACTTATTAAATAAATTAACCGCAAGTTGGTCGGAGAAGGAAAAACTAAGCGGTACTCTCATTTGAAGGCGGACAAAACGGGTAATTCCTTAAAACCCAGCGGGCGTTTTGTTCGGGTTCTGAATGGGACTGTTCTGTACTCAGTACACAGCCAAGAAAGCCCGCAAAAATAATTGGAAAGTGACGAGAATAACTAAGAGTAGGGATGGGGTACTTATTGAGAAAATGTTATCGATATTTTAATATAGTGCTTACTTAGTTGAAGTAGAGCATGTGTCAATATTAATTGTAAATGTTTGGTGATTAATTAATTAATGTTTTAATAGTTGATACATGTCTTTCATAGGTAAATGTAGGAAAAAATAGTGTCTATACAACATATGAGTTTGAAGTTAACTGTACATATGTGCTAGCACATCCCCAAACTGTAAGAACAGCAAACGCTGTTGTTATAGTTTGGTGGTTAACTTGAGGTTTTCCGGTTTAATCAAAAGACCTTTCTGTTATCCCAAATCCCACATTTTTCTAGAAAGAAAAATAACTATATCTTACAAAAATAACAAAATAAGTTTCAACGTTTTCGATTCCTTGAGTTTGATAGAAAATTGTGTAAGTACCTACTGAAAAGTTACACTTAACTATCGAAAAAGTATACAAATTTAATTAAAAGTTAACACTTATTGATATAATATTATTATATTAGACAATTTAATTACTTCATATTATGTATATATATTTATTATAGTCTCTAGTAAATAACTTTAATTTTAAATAAATAATTTTCGGCTGTGAACATTTAAATGCAATTCCAGGTACTAACTTTTAAAAGTATCAATAGAAGTGTTTGCAAAGTTATCGATATATTGATATACTTAGCTAACTTTGCTTTGAAATCTGTATATTAGTTATGGAAATATCGATATCGATAGCTTTGAAGATTATAAATAAAGAAAACGTTACATCACTGCGCACCGGGAACACGGCCCAGATTCCCAACTTTTCATCACTCCTTCCCTCATTGTGTCCGTGGGAACCTTATTGCCTCCATAGAAAACTGTGAAAGCGCCCAAGAAAAGCATTTGTGTGCTCGCGCTTGAATGCCACTGACAAAGAGGCGAGTTCTAACGTTGATTCTACGTATATACGTTGATTCTACTTATAGGTTGATTCTACGTAAGTATACGTTGATTCTACTTGTACGTTGATTCTATACTGAAAAGGTTGGATTTAGAATCGGAAAAGCTTGGGCATTCGTGTGTATTTCATTTATAAAACGTAATTGAGTCAGCCGATTCCGAAATATATCAAATACGAATTAGAAATTATCTGGTCATAAGTGTACTTCTAGCTTCTAGCAGGTTTAGGAATATTTTGTTTGTGTACTTTATCTTAAAACCGGTAATTTGTATGAAAAATAGGATAGCACTAGAGGTTGTTAGAATCGGAAAATGTTCAAACGAATAAAAGAAGAATTAAATGCACGCATTTATTTGATTTTGTATATATCATACGTTTATTTAATGAACTATTTCATCAAATTTATGGCCTTTCTAGAACGTTTACAAAAATTATATAAAAATATTTTTCAGATTTTCAGATTTTCCCAATTTTCTATTCGATTAGGTCTAGTCTATGGCTCTTAACTTAGATTAAATGAATACTTATTCATTAATTTTATTCCAATAAGAGCTCGTACTTTCGCAAAGTCAGAGCTCTTATTGCTCACCAGTTTTTCGCTGTTCATTTATTTTGTTTCAAGTTAGTAGGGACAGATTAAAGAACAACACCAATGCTGTCAACTATTATATTATTTCATCAATAAATATTTTATTTTATTTTATTTTATTATATTATTTCATATTTTATCAATAAAGTTGATCATGTTCCGTGTTTTCCTGAACCAGTCTTGTTTTCTATCGATAAATGAGTTTCAAAACGAAAGGTTGACTTGGTTTAATTTGTTGGTTCGGTCGAGTTGAATTGGTTCAGTTGGTTCAACTTGTTGGGCGTCTACCTAAGTAGGTATGTACCCCAACAACTTTTTGAGGACGATGTCAAGTCTTAAGCTATCACCAACTTTGAGTCTTAGACAGGCACCGACCTCAGCCTCACCTAGCCCCACCTCTACCAGCTAAGCGGTTGACTTTGAGAATATGAAAATTTTCATGCTAGTAGCATACCTAAGTATAAATGATGAAATTAAAAGGAAAACTATCACGGCTAAGTAGGCTTTACAAGTTAACGAGTAATAGTCGATCAACTTACAAAATGTACTTGGAGAAGTAAGAAATGAAAATTTCACGCAAATTTAATTTAAACTAACATAATTAAGCTAACACGTATGTTAATAGTATCCCTATTTTAAGTTCACATAAATTATGATGTTTGATGCAACTACGGAACCCTACTTTGCGCGAAGCATGACACGCACTTCGCCGCATATTTAAGTATTAGTTACACTGATATTATAAACTTAAATGTTTTTGTGTGTATACGTGCGTGCACATGTGTGGGTTTTCACATACCTATCTAAATTTAAAATTGAAAAAAAAAACATACATAATTGGGTTATAAAGATAGAACGATGATGTTTTTTTTTAGTCTATAGTATGATTAGTTAAACATATATAACGTTGTCTGAAGATAAAGTAATTAGAAAAGGAAAATTATTTGTGAGTTCAGTAACTAACATTACAAGTACTAAATCGAGTATTAAATAAGTACCTACTATTCATTCATTAATGAAACATAAGGAAAACCATAAAATAATGATAATCCTGTAAATCTTTCGATAAATCTTTAGTTTGTTTCGTAACTAAAAGAGGCCTGACATAGATCCAATCGATTTACTGATTTATCGATGCTTTACTGACAGCACTATTAGTATACGTACGACCTTGTGATTGGCGTGTTGGTGTAATCGATACAACTATCGATATTTCTATCATACATCAATAATCAATACTGTAATTGTTAAGATTGTGTATTTTCGTGTTATTAACCGTTTAACATGTCACAGATGCGTGTTTCAAATTCCATGTGAGCATTATGCGATTTTTTTTTTTCATGCTATACCAACACTTTTTAACATCTTCAAAATATATTACGGGTTACGCACGTTTATTTTTTAGTCGAAATCTCTGCCTAGGTATAGTTTCAACCGCATAAGGTGGTCTCTTTCAATATTAACAGCGCAGCCGTCACACCCGAAGGACGTCTCGCCTGGTAGTTTTTTTTTTATTGTATCTAGAGACAATTTTGCTAAATTCTAAATAAAAAAATTGTAATTTGTAGAAGTTTAAGAAGACTTTATGGGACCACCCCTGAAGTAGCTAATTTCTAATAAAATAAATCTATATCGCTTAGAAATAACCAGCGAAGACATCACGGAATATCTACACAAAAAACATACTAGGCGACCCGTTTATTTTGAAGTCGGTTAAATTTGTAAGCGGTGAAATTTTTTAATTCAATTACAAATAACTAATTTATAATAATATATTATCAATAAATTCGAGCCTAAGAAGCCTTAGGCGGCGCGTGCTAAATATAATTTAAATAATAATTTGTGTAAATGAATAATTAATTTTGCAATTTAAAAAAAAAATATGTTAAATTAAAACAAGATGTAAGATGCTTAATTCTTTATTTTAATATACCTACGATACTTAATATAAAACGAAACTTGTACCATGGCAAAGTTTTTAGATAAAAAAAAATATGATTTAGGTATGAGAACTGAGTAAATCGGCCTCGAATTCTGTGAAAAACTTATGAAAAAATGCATATAAATTACCTATTTGACTCAAGGGTGATGCGATCGTCATAGAAGTGGAAGGTCCCGGGTTCAATTCCCGATCGGACAGATGTTTGAATCATGAATTAAAAATCTGCTCGGAGTTTGAGTATTATTGTTTTTGTTTATGTATTTGTCCATGTCATTCCCAACACCGGGCATCCCAGTGGGAAGCTTGTGCACAGCTTTATTAAAAAAAAACAATTGTACCTACATAAACCCAATACAACGTTTTCTCGTAAATAAGTATTTAGTCGCACAAGCAAGACATGCGCACTAAACTTCGTAACAAACCAATAAACCAACGAATGAAGGAAAATCTGACAAAGGCGTTCCCATTTCCACTGAGCATTGTGCCAGAACGAACCAGCCATACATCGCTGTCTCTTTCTATTATCAGCAAAATACCGATGCGCAAAAGAGATAGGCGTCACAATAGACAATTGTTATCCCTACCACGCAGTTCTGTACTGCCCTAGTAAAAGCTTGCTGTTCAATTTTCGTCCATAACTTGGTTGCATAGAGTTGTTTTCCCCGTGGATGGTTTTAGGCATGATACAGCCAATAATTTTATTCGGCCGTTATCATTGGAAAAACAATGGTATAGTGATGTAGATATGAATGTAGTTCATTTCGACCGGAAGTCTATTGGTATCTTGGATGTAGGCGGTTGTCTATGATTCATTCGATAGACATGAAAATATCGTAAAAAGTAACGGTCATTTATTTATTGCCCGCCTGAAAAAATGAACGTAAAGCGGTTAAGTGAGCTTTTTCAGTTGTTTTAAAAAATTTAGTGTGTTTTCTTAGAAATTAATTTTTAAATTTGGCTTTACGTTAGTAAGAGTTAAAGTTTAGCAACTGTTTTTTTTTTATATTAGGAATTCAACATTTCAAAACCTGCACTTTGCTCGTCACTTGGTTAATATTAAGTAAATGTCAAATCTCGTTATGACCAGAAACGCTACATTTATAATTTTTATGTCAAATGCAAATGAAATCATGCTATTATTTTAATCGACTACTAAACTTCGTTTCAAAGATACATCACAACAAATTAAATATAAGAATAATAATCAGGGAATATATTCAAATTTCGAACGCAATTTCAAACTTGGAAACGCGCGCAGTTCTAAATAAATAAACGTAAGTAAGTAACTCTCGCACAGGTTACCGACGACGCCATGTTTTTATCATTTAACTTTTTAAAGTTTTTAATCAAAAGCTGTCAACACACGTGTCCGTCGCGTCCTCTAGTATTTCTTTCACTGACTAATTGGTCTGACACCGTTCAACCAGAGTTCAACCCTGACGCGGTTTTTTTAATTTATTGAAAGTGACTCTTTGACTCCTATTTTAGTTTAGTCGGCATCCCTGTTTTAAAAAATTGTGTGATGTTACGCATGCACCTAAATATGAAAAAAATTGCGTGACTTACCTACATTTTTTTTGTCAAAGTTGGCTTTAGATGTTTTTTTCAGGAGTCACATCATATAATGTACTTATCACATCTAATATGGCCAAACATTATATCAATAGGGTGTTTAAAGGATAGCAGCTGAAATATTTTTGTGTTTGTGAAATAAAACATGATTCGGAAACATAGGTAAGTAAGTAAGGTTTAGATAAAATCAAGTTAAGACTGTTGACGTCCAAGATCGATGGAATTCGCTGGTTTAAAATAAAATAAAAAATAAAAAGCTCTGAAAATATATTCTCTCTAAAAATAGTTATTTATTGTAATAGGCTGGAAAGTTGTATTTTATTATTGAGTTCTGACAATTGAATCCAGAGCAAGCGATCTTAGGTTTTCACCACGAGCACAGCGTGTGGTTCTAGTGTAGGATCTTAAGCGTGGCGATGGATTCAAGAAGACACGAGACAAGCTAATTACAGCCGAGTGCAACACAATTATTTCATCTTAACATAGCGAGGAAATTTTATAGTTCACCTTTTTTCTCTAGTTCAGCAATATGCAACTCTACTGGCCCTAAAATTAGATTATAATTAGGTATGTGAGTTCACTCACATGTGTACATTCCATTTATTTACTTAAGATAAATTTACAACAAAATATACGAACATTCCATTAAATTTTTTTAATTCTTTTTTCTCTTCTACACATTCAAACCTTTTTCGTGTAAACGTTTGTAAAAACACAAAAATCTGCTCCAAGACAATAAATTGAACATTTTTATTTACATTGTACGTAAATTCGCATTGGTTAAAAGTTATTTATATAATACTTAGTGTTTCTTCAAGATAAGATAGCATAGCTCTTTTAATCGAACTCTTTGTTTCTATTTTATGAAGATATTGTACAAAGAGGTTGGAAATATTTTGTACCTACTGAAAGTGTGTAGTTCCGTCATGTTCGAATTTTGAAATTACATTCTTCCCTTACGTATAAAATAAACTTTTCCACGCCATGCCATAGCCATGGAAACCGAACTTCTACGAGTTAGTAAGATGAAAAATACTTATTTTTTCAAACCGGTTTACTAATGACGTAGTTAGGCGGTAACAAACATACAATCGAATTGAGAACCTCGTTCTTTTTGAAAAAAGAAGAACAAAGTTCGTTTTTTGCCTAAATTTATGTCCTACTGGTGAGCAAATGGTTTCTCCGTTTTTCCCTATCACGTAAACAGATTTAAATAAATATAATATTAGGTACCTATATAAGTACTTAAAAGACAGACAACAAGCCTTTTTAATTTTTATAACGATATATTTTATAATTTTACGATGGAACTTGTAAAATAAATTAATATTGCATAAAATTTGGGCTTTGCTGACATAAATATCAGGCGTGACTGACAACGCTAACTTTGTCTTATACTTAAACACTGTTCCTTTTTACCATTTTGGCACGGAACCTAAAATGAAGGATGTCCACCCCACTGATTTATTTGTGTTTAATTTTTAAAAATAGAACCAGGAAGCGGACCAATGGGACGCGTCCCGACTGATTGTCAATTAGCGACATCAAACGGGCTTTTTGCGAATTAAGCGCTCGTTTGTGTTCATTTTTTGTCCGACGTCCGTCGAGGGAGGGTGTTTGATGCGTTTTTCCGTTTCGACGTTTCATTTTCATATTTCCGTTTGTCTGCAGTGGGGGGGTTACAATAAGGGAGAATCCGGGAGTTTGCAGGGGTCGCTGATAGTACCACCATTCAGTGTTGCCAGTGATATTTTAATTCGGATGAGTGCTTTGCCGGATTAATTTTGTTTATGTTTGTTTTGTGACAGATTTTGTTTGACATGTTTCGAAATTATTTAGTAACTGATATATAAAGAGTTAAATCAATTTAATTTAATATTTAATGTGTGATAATTTATAAATAATGATGGTTTGATTTATTAATTGTAGATAATTATGAATTATTTTAAATTTTGTTTACATTATGACAATTAATGGATATCATTGCGTTAATTCCATAAATAATTTGGAACATGAGCATGTATTTTAGGATTCCGTATATCAAAAGGAAAAAAATGAAACGAACGAATCTTGATTGTAAGTTCTAAGGTGTGTTCACTAAAGAGTGTCTACCTATCTATCTATCTATAAACCTTATAAACCTTTATAACATCACTTTGTTTTACGTGAACTCAAAAATATTATTTCTCAAATACCTCGCAAATGCTCGTGAGTGCCTTAAATGCCACATTAGGTCTGGTTCGGAAAGAGAACTAATGTAAAGTAAAGTAAAGATTTATTTCCAGTTAGATTTAAAACAATACAATGGTTTCACAGTGGGCCCCAAACTCGGCAAAGCCGGTATCTTGGCAGCCCGAGACAGATGTACCTACATGTTATGTAACAACTTGACACGCGCTAATAATAAGTAAAATATAATTAAGTTAATTAAGTTTTAAAACATTAGAATAATAATAATTAAAGTAAAATAGAATTAGATAGTTTTATATTACATTCAAAAGATAAAAGATAAAAATTTCTACTGCCATATCTTAGCTGTCCTGTCAATATTAGTTTATACATATATGTCACATGACTGTTATCCTTATTTTATAATTTTGTTCGACTAGCAATACAATACAGCATCAATAGACATCACCTCTCGTTTTTACCACTCTCTTCATACCATATCATATCACTTTTTACTACACTTCTCTTTCCAAACAAACTCTGCAGTGTGCTGTTTAGAATCTAAAATAAAATAAAAATATCAAGATAATAATACTTATTAAGATAATAATTTAAGACCGTTAGGAGATTGTTTTCTCTTCTGACAGCCCGCTGTAATCACATTACATATGAAATTTTACAAAGAAAAATATATGTGAGTTTGGTTTTTAAACTTTCACATCAAATGAAAATAGGTACATGTCAAATTATCTAGTTCCGTGAATATCGTGCTATAATCGTATAAATTACAAACAACTCATTAAGTAGTTCTCAAAACAATGAAATCAAGAAAAACAAAAAATCACTGAAAACGCCATTATTTATCATTCTATTAAATTTAGTTCGCATTCAAGGAGAACATTTTAATTTAAAAATCTATTTTACTTGGTTGTGAACGCATAAAAAAAAATTCCCAACAAAAACTGGCAGCCTGAAAACAGTGTTCGAAAAAACAAAACGCGAAAAGAAAATCGTGCTAGCCTGTATCGAACGCTATTCGGAATGCATCCGGCACGGAGTCAACAAAGGGACGTTCTGTATTTGAAATAAAAAAGCGCGCGAATGCGAACGTGCCCCGCCATTAGCCGTTCCCATTTGCAGCGAATCTATAGACAGGCCTCTTCAATCTATACCGTAAACAATCGTAGGGTTGCCAGCGTCTAATACTTACTACTTTATTTTTATGCAGTTAAGTGAGGACAGAAGCTAACCGCTTATACAATGCTAATCGTAGCATGGCTAAAAATATTCTCAATCAAATCCTATAATAAAAATATCTAAAAGTGTGTTCCAATAACTTCACTTGAGATTGAGAACCAATTACCATTTCATGTTAGGTATGCTTATGACCATTGTTCACACCGTCATTTAATAAAAGATGAGATTTGGTCATTATGCTTAAGACTCTTAAAAAAAAAGATCTATTGTACTGGTAACCCTGCACCCGGCGTGTTGTTTGAGTTTTTATCGTTGATTCATTATTACTGTTACAAGTGTCTCTGTGAACCATTTCTCACCATAAATGAAATCATCTAGGTATATAAAGGACTATTGACTATTTGGTACCTGTTGATAAAAGCCAAAAATGCGCATTTTTTTTTTTTTGCGTGAGTCGTATAATTATTATTAAAAAACATATATAAATTAATACTCAAGGAGTGAAAACAAATCTAACGACACCTCGCACATCAAAATCGGTCACGCCGTTCAGGCTATAGGAGGTAATATAGAGATAAACATATACGCATACAAACATACGTACATTCGAAAAACATAATTCTCCTTACGCAGTCGGGCATAAAGAAATAAGGGAAAAACACCCATTACAATAAGTGGTTCTTTATAATGAAATATACTGTCCATTTGGTACCTATCACTAAGAATATTTTGTTAAAATAAAATAGTGCTGTGACATAAAGTTTCCACTTTCCTAGCAAAAGCTCTTTACAGGGATAAATACTCCTAGTGTGACCAGTAAGTAACTTTCCTTTCCTTTCCTTTAGTTCAAGTCCCATTATCTCGAACAAAAACCAATAAATACATATCGGTACACAATAAACACAGAACCGTATAATAAAATTGTCACCAGACTGACACCAGGGTCTTGTGATGGACACTTTAAAGCCAGTGTTGCCATCTACGTTCAGACAATAAGCGGCGGTAGAAATGGGAAATGCCGAATAGGGAGGCGACCTCCATTCCATCGCCCTTTATACAATGTTGCCAGTACTGGAAGTTACTTTTTGGCAATTAAATTAAAAATAAGCTTATAATGGAAAAATAGCTGTCGTGCTCTTTTCGGGCGTAAACGAAACTGGAGTTTCGAAACCAATTGCAGTGGAGGCTTTTTTTACTTGTACGTAACTGGTTTCGATGAAAAATTGGTTGTCTGTAAAGTCGGTTTACGAACGAGTTTTAGTTTAGCGTGACAACGTCATAACAAAACATTGATGAAATGATGATGATGATGTAATGGGACAATGAGCGTAACGGGCCAATTAGTCATACTTTTTCGTGCGTGCAGCCGGCGTTCTCGATTTATTAGACGTTGTCACGTCAAAAAATCGTAACGTAATTTTAACGTAATTTTTTTTCTGCATGTGTTATTTAACCGATTGTCCTAAGAGATAATGTTTTTCTGAAATCAGAATGTATATTTTTAAATTACAATTATTTAACCAAAACAGCTTAACTGATTTTGACGGGCAAAGGTTCATACATACTTCCTATGTCTCATAAGCTACGTTTAAATGTAATACCTACATGGCTCTCAAAAAGACTCATTCACTCAAAGAATTTATATCAAAATAAGATAGCAAAATAATAAGTGTGATGCCAAATGCACTCAGGAGCAAAATTACTAATAGGTTTTTGGGTATCAAAAAGTTACATATTCGAGAAATACGCATCTTTTGAGCACTGATACTGACTAAGTATCAAGAAGATTCGTTTCGTGACCCAGCATGCAAAGTATCTTTGGAGGAAAGGTGGAAACAAAGTGTCTCTCATCCCTAATTGAGCGTATCAGATTGGAGGAAATAAAAAAAGGTTTGTTGTCAAGATGTCGCAGTCAAGGGGTTTGCCCTTAAAGGGTAGTTTTAAAGTTAACTAGATGCTTTCTGCTCTCTTAAATGTCTGTCACTGAGTAAATATTTTATTTATCTGACGTAGTTTCGAAATAGAAATATAGTAATATCTACAGATCTACCACTTAACTGAGTCTGTTCCTGGGGTATAGGAGCGGTACGGGGGGGGGTGTATATATATATATATATATATATATTACGTCAGTCGGGCGTCAGCATTGAACGAACTGTAGTTTTTAGGTACCTTATAAGCCAATTTATAATGTAAATTTTGTGTTGTTAAATAAATAATTAAATGTGAATCCTCCCGTGCCGCTCCCCTACCCCAGGAACAGATTCAGTTAAGCGGTAGACCTAAAATAGTATTGTACAATTGAGCGAACAAGTGATGTGAAGTTCTTGGCATCAATTGGAAAAATAGGTTTTCATTTATTCAGATATTTGAAGAGGAAAGTTTGCTAAGTTATAATTTGCCGGTTTACCGGCAGATATTCATAATATTTGGCAGATTTATTTGGCTTTTAATAATTATAAAGCAGAATTAGAATAAGAATTTTAAATAGGTAAAAGCAAAATCGGTTTTGCTAAAGATGGTATGTATAGAGGTGGGAATATAATAAGATCGTGTAGTGTCACTATGGGCAGAAAGAATATGAAAATAATTTGATAAGTGATGACTGACTATTCTTCTTGGTCAAGTCACGCAACGAGCTATAGAGAGGGCTATGCACGGGATCTCTCTGCGAGATCGAAATAGGCATAAAGAGTTAAGCAGACCTCATACAACCAGTCAGGTGACAATCACTGCCATAGCACAGTTGATTAGCACGTTTAAGTGTCAGTGGGTAGGGCACCTTAGCACGTAGAACTGACGGCCTATGGGGCCGAAAAGTCATCTACTGGATCCCACACACCGGCAAACGCAGCGTATAGAAGGCCAGCCAAGATGGACAGATGACCTCATACAAGTATTAGGAAGACACTGGATACAAGCCGCTTTCAAGCGACTTTTTGGATATCCATGGGAGAAGACCATGTCCAGCGAGACTTCTTGTGGGTGAAATGACGATGATAATGATAATTTATCTCGGTCATCCATGCTAGAATAAGAGAAAACTAAGTTTTGCACAGACTGAAGTTTTCACAGTTGTTGTAAATAAGTTACATATTGAACTACTATATATGTATATAGACAAGTTATCTCATTCCAGTCAAAACACGTCCACCATCTGACTCCATCATAAGTCGCTTATCTGCTGATGTACTCCCTAGATATAACCAGTGATGAAGACTCACCTTGGCATGTTCCTGCTGTGCCAGCAGCTGTTCCCTCGCCATCTGTAGCTGGAGTATCATCTCTGACAGCTGCCGCTCCTTCTCCAGAACACTTTCCCCCACCAGCGCCTGGATCGCCGCTGCGTCTAGCATGCCTCGTCTGTCACTATGGACAAACGTATAACGTTAATTAGTATAATAGGGTACAAATATTTGACGTGAATTAGCGAATAAAATTTGTTTGCTCCTACGAAAAATTCTTAATCTATAGTTTGCTAAAAAAAACGGCGATTGAAAGTTGCCATTTTTGTTTACTTAAACACAATGTTACATGTAGGTAATTAAAAACAGACATCATACCTAAGTTAAAGTTCTTTATAAACAATTTATAGCAACGTTTCAGCAACGTTTCAAAAGTATGTATATAGTATACACTGTCCCACTGCTGGGCGTGGGCCATCTTATTGTGAGATGGGCCATTACTAACACGATAAAATTTTGTTGTTGATTTAAACTGTTAATTGTACTACTGGGACTTGTAGAATGTAGATGTCTCAACAGTACAATCAGCCGCCATCAATTGAACTACTGGGAATTAAAAGTCTCAGTAGTTCAATCAACCGAACTGCCAATTGTACTGCTGGGAATAAACGAAATAAACATGTATCCTTAAAGGTAGTCCAGCTTTAATAGGTTTATAAAACGTATCCCGGTTCCAGAGTGCTGGATCTAGGTCTCCGCCTCGAGAGAGGAGCAAAGCGCCGACATTAATAATTCAGAACCGGAGATGCATTTGTTTGCGGTACCGGGGCGGGGTACCTACTCTTGGTATTTTACAAACGAGAAGTACAACTTCAAATACTCGTCTTTTGGAAAGTATTTTTGCGCCCAACCCATACTGACATTGGCGCATAAATGTACTTACATCTTCGATCAAATGTTGGTATAAAGGTTAATACGAGTAAGTATCATGATTCATACAACGAAATCAAAAATATATACGTAGCCAATAATCCCTCCTTCTTGGTTAGTAGGGTAAAAATGGACAGAAAACTAATAGATATGTACATTTTTTTAATTCAACGTGTTCTATTCCAGTCTCTATTGAAATTGTAAGTTTCAGATCATTGATATGACATAATCGTCAATTCATCAACATTACTTAATTTTAAACCGACTTCAAAAAAGGAGGAGGTTATCAATCCGTGTCAGTTTTTTTATGTTGTACACGAATTACTCCGTCAATCGTGAACCAATTTTTGTGTTTCTTGGATTGGTGTATAGAGGAAGCTCCCAAGTTGGTCCCATAATTATTTTATAAAATAGAATATATTTATTGATAGATGGAATTACAAATTCATTATGATTAAATAGTAAGTGTCGAGCATCACATAAATCTCGTCATTCGAATGAGTTTAAAATACAATTATACAAAATTAAATAATTAGAAATATAATTTTTTAGCTTAAAGGGGCTATAAAAATGTGACATAATGTATTATAAATATTTTTTTGCAGGCTATAATTAATATTATATTAAGAAATAAGAAAATACTAGTCACAATTGAGGCAAAATCAGAATAAATATCTGTAATTTACTATATTTATATGTATTCACATCAACTAGCGCAGTATCTTGCCACACAGGGCTTTGTTTTATGGAAAATCAAATAAACGTGAACACCAAAGTATTGATTTACTCCTGTTGTATAATTTTAATATGGGTGTTTACAAATCGCGATAAGTTTTTTCTAGACAAGCGCGCTCTATCGTCCCCTTAACATCAGGTGAGTTAGCGGTCAAACGCAAAACTGTCATCAAAAACAAAAAAGTTCCTACTCAGTTAAATAGGAAGAAAAAAAAAATGTAGTAAACATTCAAATATTAAAACACTAATAAGATCATAATTGAATATTTTTTCGTGAATTTTAAAATTATACAAGTTCAAAGTGAGTTTCGTTCTAAGACCGTCAGTATCCCTCCCCTCTACAAAGTTCCTCATACACGATCTTTGTTTGATATGATAGTACGCACACCGCAACATCGCTCCGTTGTCATGAATTATTCACCTACCCTCATCGAGACATCCGTTGTAACTACAACTCTATTTCGCGTACTTTGTTAAACTTTACTATCATGTTCGATACATTGTGACGTTTGCATGTACCAACTGTATGAAAAGGTATTACAGGTAGGTTAATTGTACTCAAAAAAAAAAAAACATTTAAAAAAAAAACTGTAAAATTTTAGGTAGGTTAAATGTACTCAAAAAAAAATTTAACAGTTATTTATATATTAAACATCAGGCGAGTTGGTGATCAATCGTAGATCTATCTTGTTTAAAAATCGGAAAATCATCTTGTCAATGAAACGCACTCCATCTTAAAAAAAATATTGACTGAAATGTGGCGGGCAAAAGAAATTCATTTTATTTTAACCCAACTGTCCAAGAAGGACGGACATATTTTTCGAGTTTATTACAGTTGTGTAGTAATATAAGTTTGAAAGTTATTTATTTATTTATATCTTCTAGCTTCTAGCTAGCGTTGCTTACCATCAGGCGAGCTGGTGGTCAAATGTAGATCTATTTTGTTTAAAAGAAGTAGGTATGCTTGTAGTCTAAACGGCTTGACTGATTAGACGTGTGAAGTGTGTTTGACACCTGTAGCTTGTAGCATGCAAGTTCTATGTACTACCACCTGGTTACGTTATCTGCATAAAGTGACGAAATATAACGCGTGATTAAACGAACTTCCACGAAGGTTCAATCATTATTGTACAAAACTGACCTTTCGTTTGTAAACTTTACCGGTACATGGTACAGCTCACAAATCACTGCTATACTTAAATTGGGCGAACAGGTCGCTTACAGGTACACTGACACGGAAACTCAGTACCTTCGAAGACAACGGATAACGGGCTAACAAAAACCGCACACCCCTACAAACTTATTAAAAACCACATCGAGGGCACCACTAACGCATTCCTCAAACAAAAGATACAAACTTTTAGTTCCCCAATTTCGCCACGGGCAAAGTTTAAATTTGTCGCTACATACGCTTAATTCCGCGTCCCTTGCTCTTAATTGCGAAAGTCTTTCGGCTGTCACTCATTCGTAACATTTATTATTTCGGCACAAAAGAGTTGGACCACTTTCTCGGACATTGTATAACCAGTTCCGTGAAAAAATAACATTAATGAGACCTAATTAAAGGTTTTTTGTTGCGCTATTTCATGAGAATTCTTCCTTGTAGTGGCGCAACTCATGTATCGATGATTCTTCTGAAATCGCAAGTCAGTTACAGTTGATATATCTTTTCTCGCGTGTTCTATACTTACTGGTCGCTAAAACACGTATGTAGGTGCTCGATGACTGATTTTCGACTTAAGGTGCCAGAGCGAGGCTTATTTGGTCAAGGCAAAAAAGAATGTTGGTGGCTGCAGCTCTATAGCTTGCCACTTTTTTAGATGTTAATTATAGAATGTCTTTTTGATAGATGTAGTTTGTTATAATATTAATGTATTATGTGCTTAGAGATGAGTATAAATTAACTTCAGTCTCATGAAAATGGTACTTAAATGTTTTGGATTAATAATGGTTGTATATTACATGTCTGTTATCGCATAGCTCCACCTGTTAAAACCGTTTTTTTTTAAGGACACACTTTCAGATTAGTTTAATAGAAATTTCAGCAAAATCAGTTCAGTAGTTTGGTTTATAAAACAGAAATGCACATTTTAAAGTTAAAGTTATTCAAACTAAAATAACTATCGCCAATCAATCGCAATGTAAGTCAAAGTTTTAAATTGCTAAGTCAATAGATTCATTGTCCGAATAAATAATTATCTTTATTATAAATTCAATTTATCGATTCATGTTGTCAAGATTCTCATTTTGGATCGAATAAGAACATTTTTTTAAATTAATTTATCTCTTTTTTTTGCTTTGGAAAGTCTGCGGAAGGTATTGTTTTTTTTTTTCAATGGTAGGTATAAGAGGATATAAAGGTATCCTTCAATCCACACGTCGAGCCGCGGTGTGGACCTAAGTGGATGGAGGCCGATGCGAGACCAACATGCTTTTAAATATTTTTATATATTATTTTTAAGCTTTTGATCAAATTAAGTTAAAAAAAGGTAGTAAGTTCGTATAGACTGAGTGGCCAGCCCTATTGTCAGAGTTATTAAGCCGTCGAAAGTCCTCTGACTTGGCTTAACGATTGCTGAACAACCGGGACCTACAATTCAACGTGTCATCCGACCCACGGTAGCGCTCAGAAAGAAATGCCACTCACGGTCACCCATCCGAAGACTGACCGGTCCGTCCGTTGCTTAACTTTGGTGATCGTTCGGGAACACCTAGTCAAGCTACGCCGCGAGCACTAAGTTATCATCATCATAATCTCATCCATAAGAAGTCTACTGCTGGACATGGGCCTCCCCCATGGACTTCCAATAAGACGGGTTGGAAGCGGCCTCTAATAAAACGGTTTTAAGCACAAGATAACCATAGTTTCTTAACATAATACTCGTACAAAGGGTTATTTTTTACCTGGGATTCTTGAAATGTATGTATTAGCACCTATTTGCATCTATTTAACATATTTTCAATTAGCTAATCAATATTTTTTTTAACTTAGTAAAAACAATTTTTTTTATATTTTGTTTTCCTGTTATTTTGTGCCTGGTTGTACTGTAAGGTATTACGTATGTAATCAAACTACATAATCTTCTCTGCTCCAATTTACCCACTCACCCAAAAAGAGAACTGTTTTATTCCTCACTGTGGTCCGAATCGACCTATTCCAAAATGGTATTGGTCGATTCGCACCACGGTGCGAAAGGACCTATTCAAAAAGAGCTCAGAGTGATTCGGACCGCGGTTCGAACCGCTTGCGGTGCGAAACGCCGAAGTACCCGTATTAAAGAGTATTTTTTTAGTGTTGTCATATAAATGAACAGCTATATCGATTTCTCATTCTATTCGCAGTTATTCGATTCCTGTCACACGACTCTGGGATGTTCCATTTTCCTGCTCAATGGGACTGCCACTTATGATTTATTGTGTTATAACTGTTACTGAGAAATAACTGTATTGTAGATCGAGGAAGGGTGAGACAAAAGTAATTACTGAACAGATATAGGGAAAAAGAATAAAGAAATAGAGTAAAATAAAAAATAGACACACTGGCTCTGACAAAATATGATGTGAATATCCAAGAAAGATGTGAAGTTGGTAAAAATCCGGCTAACTACGAATTTGTTTCATATACCGAGGCTTCCGTACCACCGCTTACCCTCATGCTTTCTCAGATTCATAAACTATGGAAACATGGCTATAAGAGAAATCAAACTTTTTAATAAATAACTAAATTTTTAATCGCTATAAAAATATATTTCTTATGATGCAGCTCCAAATTAATGATTTTTGGACTTTTTATTTACTCTATGACTTTGTTTTTTGCCATATTATATCAGACCACAAACCGGCAAGCGCAGCGAGGAAAGCCACAAGGTGGACAGAAGATATCATACAAGTAGCTGACGCTGGATGCAGGCCGCTTCCAACCAGTCATTTTGGAAATCCATGGGGAGGCCCATGTACAGTAGTGGACTTCTTGTGGCTGTAATGATGAAAAGTATAATTCCAATTCTAATATGTATAGTAGGCTGAATGTAAAAAATCCCGTAGCTTCAAGATTTTACGAAGATTCTAAAGGCGATGGTAAATTGATATCTATTTTGATATAGCTTTTGAAGCATGGATTTTTAGAAAATTATTGCTGGATTTTGTTTAAAAAAGTGTTTCATTCCAAATAGCACCGCCTGTCCAAGTTTTCCCCACTTAGTTCCCATCCCAATAAAAAGCACTGAAACAATACATTAACTTGTAACGACATTAAAATAGGGGTCCATCCAAACTAGGGTGGAGTAGAGCAATCGAATACCACTCGATGTTTCCAATCGATTCGATTATTCCGACTCAGAGCGCACTACAGCCCTAATTTACTACACTAACGTGTTTGTAGTTTGGAGGACCAATGTTTTTTTTATCTTTGCTATCGATTAAATAAAACATACATACGTAAAAGCAAGCCTATTTTCCCTTACGGCTTAATGACCATAACTATAAGGCCGATTGACACCACACTTGACCATATGGTTAGAGAGTTCATCATCATCATCATCACCTCAGCCATAGGAAGTCCACTGCTGGACATAGGCCTCCCCCATGGATTTCCAAAAAGACCGATTGGAAGCGGCTTGAAACCAGCGTCTTCCCGCTACTTGTAATTTTTTTTTATTATTAACTTATAACTATAAATTGTATATTTATAAAATGTATATCTAATAACTGATAACTGATATATCTAATAGGTAAATGAGATGCATTTCTGTGTTTTTGTTTTAATTTTAACTTCGATAACCTAATAATATTTGAGGACTAGAAAAATAAAATGAAAACAACCACAAAAGCTCCACATTATTTTCAAAGAAAATCTCCGCATTTTCTCAATAAGGCTCATTCATTTCTCCCTCTGATTAATACGACCGACTAATTATGAGACAATTAATCAAATCTTAAAAAAAAATACAGCAGCAGAAGACCTGGAAGCATAATGCTGAAGCAATTACACTCTCTTCCTTTTGATCGGAGATATTTTGAGCGAAATGGAAAATCGAAGAGGGAGGAAATATCAAAGAAAACTTTTTAAAAAGAATGAAGTTATGAAAGACATTATTTTTCGCGATCATGATATCGGCAGGTGGGCGCGCTGTGAATGAGGAGAAAATGTGCAGAAATTCAGTTTCAATATTGCATTTGTTTGAGCACTTTGTACACACTCGTATACGTATACCTACTTTGTGTATTTGATTTCGGCAGCTGTTCGTGTAAATTATTCACGTTTTGGCAACTTTTTTTTAAAAAACTTAATGCAAGAGAGCTTCCATGACACAAACAGATACTTACCCAAATACACACGTCAAACATGTAACACCCCTCTTTTTGGGTCGGCGGTTAATCATTTGAATTATGAATTTCAAATTGGCTGATGAACTGTTGGGTACTTCTACAGAAAATGTATTTATACAGTAGATTGTTATACAAGGGGCTAAAACGACCCATTGTAACGAGGTAGATTTTTACTCCCTAGCTTTAGCGAGGGAGTAAATAGAAACCGAGTTACAATGGGTTTTAGCGCCGTGTGTTACACTCTACTTTTCACTACGAGTGCGAGAAAATAAAAGAATCCAATACGATAATTCAAAGTTTGTTTTATTAAAAATGATATATACAATTTGTACAATTCTGGATATTTAACGAGATGTTTGCAAAGAGAATGTAAATATATTCCAAAGAGATTATTCTACTTTTGAATAAAGACTGTTTCGTGTATTAACAGATAAAATTAAAAAAAAAAAACTTTTTCCCTTAGAACTTAAAATGCTATTTTTTCCCCGCTTTACTTTACTACGCTACAATGACGGACTTTTAGAGCAAGAGTAGTAGTGAAAATGATTTTCTGTAGAAGTACCTAACAGTTTATTATACAAGATAGATCTACGATTGACCACCAAATCGCCTAATGCTAAGCGATATGTATTCGCTTAGCATTTAGCTAAAATATGTATTCTCTCTAGCCTTGCAAATTCCAAGATTGTAAGTCTCAGGAAACAGATGGCGGCAAAGAATACATATAATTTAAGGTCAGTGATATGTTCAAATGTTGTATAGTGTTCTACTTCTGCAGATTGTCTGCTCGTTGCGTGTTGTTACGACTTTTTAATAAGTTGTGCGACACAGGTGGGCTGGTAGCTTTCGATGTAAATTGTGATTGAGTTTCTCTGTAAAACATCGGCGGATGATGTTTATGAAACGTACTTCACTAGTTCCCGGGAATTTTATTCGCAGTGTTTCCATTTTGTCAATTAATAGGTTATAATTATCGTTTGGTAGGTACCTACGTATCTGGGCTATAGTCAGTTCAAAAATGATTAGATTTTTTTTAATTTTACTATACCCAAAATATTGTTCCATGTATGAATATTCAATTCCAGAACTCCTTCCCCTTGCCCTCTCTATCTTGAAACAGCAAATGAGCTTTCAACCTTTAGATAACACCAAAATACCTATAAACCTACCTAAAGATTATATAAATTCTATATCCATACTTATTTCGGAGTAGTCTATTTTCAAAATCAGTCGGTCAAGACTCGCCAAGTTCACTGACCGTCAGCAAAAAAACTCCCAGTAAAAAACCTAACAACTTATAAAAACAAACGGCGACATCTCAAGCACACACATCATTTGAATGACATAAAGTATGCAACGGTAGGGTTGCCACGATACAATTTGCGGGAACAATAAAAAATCCCTTAACGCGAACAACGGAGACTGTAGGGTTATTCGTCTTGTTCGCCCCTAGGCGACAGGTACGGGGAAATAGTGTAGATAAGCATATAATTAACCGATAGGTTTTTTCTTATCTTTAACAGCCGTCAAATGTGGTGTCAAACAACTTTTGATGTTCTGTTTACATTTATTGTCGTAAAGGAAAATAGACTAATTTATGTATGTATGTTCTAAACTACATATTTGTACTTATTAAAAATAAAATAAATTATAAAATTCCAATTATAGTGACTAAATATGAATGTTAAATCAACGCTCATATTATTATTTATTTTCAATTATGTAGGTAACAAATCTAAAATAGTATAAGGATCAACAAAAAGAGTTTTGACTAAAATTTGTATTTACTACTTAGTTAAATAAGTATGAAAAATACCCTTCACCTTAAAAATCGTTTAAAAAAATTAGTTCAAAATGGTAAGTATAAATTGCTTCGAAAAAAATTTTGGAACTAGTTAGAATATACATAATCTTTTGATACATAAATGCTATTATGAAATTGATGACTTCTTTATGGATACATTCTGAAAAACTAAACGATCTCAACTCTAGGAAACCAAAAAAAAAATTTTAAGCAAGATTTCTAGTTTTTGTAGTTTTAAGTCTTGTTTCAACCTATATATTTTATTTACTTGTAAAATGTATGTTTGCAACACCCTATAACAGGGTGTGTACCTAGCTTATTTAAGTTTGCTCTGTACACACTGCAATAATAAATAAAATTTTAATATCCACACTAATCTTACCATCAACAATGCACTCATTATTATTTCACATCTAGTCGCCGACGTAGTCCGTCATGTTGTTGCGTTTTTGTGTCAACCCTACTCAACACATTCGCACAAAAACCAACCTTATTCGAACACATCAAGGTCTCAAATTGTATAAAGATAGAATAGTTTTTACATTTTTATTATGATCTTTATGACCCGGGAATAGAGAGTAGGGGTGTGCGCATTGGACCGTAAATGGGGGACGCAGGACTGATAGCATTTTAAATCAGGTTAAGGTCAACAGGAACCGGTTCTAAGAACGGAAAAGAACTCGATTTTACGCGAAAACTGCAGACATTTACAGAAATTGAATGTAAATTTTATCACACAATAATTTGGGTGTAGATCGTAGTTAAAGTAACGTAAGTAAATTAAAATTGACAAATAGACAAACCGACATGTCGGTCTGTCGCATCAGAAGGACTGAAGATATTCGTTAAACACGTTTCTTTTTGTTTGTAGCACAAACATTTAATGTTTAATATTTATAAATAGAGATTTTTTCACAAAGATAATGCTTTTTCTACTTAGTCTTTTACTAGAAATTAAAAAAATATTGCAGTAGGTCTTTGACATAGACATGAAAGCTGATGAAATTAGCAAGTTAACGAAGTAGGAAAGATTACAAGATCGTATACACTATGTTTACTTTAACATAAAAAAAAAAACGACTACAGATTCATATTGTATTTTGTTTTTAATGGAAATAATGATTAATATGACGCCATTCAATATTTAAAATGTTAACTTATACTTATACCTATTATATAAGCTACTCCCTTTAAAAAGAAGAGACAGACAAGCACACAAGTTACACATTAAAAAAACTCATTTCTACAATAAGGTAATAAAATACTACTAATTAAGTAATTAAATACTAATTATTAACTGTCTTCCTCATAAACAACTGATAAGCTAAAATATTTATTTTGTCAATTTCTAACAGACGGAAACTCCCACGCGCGAAAACGGAACAAAACAGTTTTTAATTAAAATGTTTTGAGGGTTTATGAATAAGACGGCTACTTTTTAAAATGTTAAAAAAGAAGAAGACACAAACAAGAGAATAACAAGCCACGTTCCCGCTATAAAATCGAAATAGTTCCATCATATCAGAGTCCCACATGCAGCCATAGTCGCCAATATTGCCCCGATAAATAAAATGGACTCGCCCAATGTCCAATTCACAGAGTCCAATAAAAATACATCCAAAATGTAAACGCGAACGATGCATGAATTCTTCATTTGAAATTGTATAGCTGTCCATGTTAGGGCATTATCATTTTTAGTGCTCGCCACACTGGTGTATTCAGATGGAATATTTGATGCACTGGCGACACAGGCGTGCTGCGATTGGTCGCTCTGAATATTGTATGAACCAATCACCGATATGCGCTTAACGTTGCATTCCAATTTTAAATCGAAGGCGGGAAACGGCCTGTGACAAAGTTAACCTCTTTGCAATGTAATGGTACAGTAATAGGCATAATTGTAGTTATACAATCAAATTAGTTATCGGGCCTGTGGTTCTCTACACAACTTACTGATTGACGATACAAACGATACATATCGAGTAAATTCTGATAAAATAACGATAGAAACAATACGTACCTATAAGTAGTAAGTAAGAAGTAGCGTACTTTTAGCGACAACATAGGGCCTTACCGAAAAACGTTTGTTGAATTTGATCGATGCTCATAAATAATAATCTATCAACTTCTTGGTGGCACAACATGTACCTACCTAACTTGCAAAACTAGCAACTTTTCATTCATAATGCGATGGCAGCGCGCAGTCTAGTGAGAACATAAACATACACGTTGACATACAAAGATTACAAATGACACGAATAAGCTATATGTACGAAAATCTTACTAAATACGGCGAATAAGTCATGTCTAAATTTTATGTAAAATGTAATGTAAAATTTTATGTTAAGACGTAAGTAACTAGGTTTTAACATACAATTTTACATAGTAGTAGTAGTTTTTTACGTAGGTAGTTACGTAAATACAGCAAATATGAGTAAATACTTGTAATTTAGTAGTTAATACGTGAGACGATTAAACTATTTGTACGTAAATACCATTATTTTCTTATTTAACCGATAATATAATTCTACTGTAAATAACGCTGCATTTATTTTTTTAGATCTTCTGATGCTGCTAAATACTGTATTTTGAGCGCTACGTCTACTGTATTTTCACAATTTTGATCTGGCAACACTGGACATAGTATATCTCACTATCGCGGGATATGACGTCATGCATCATGTGCGCCGTACAAATTAAATAAAAATTGCCGTTTTGTGAGAAACGGACAGAAAAATTGAAATGTTTATATCTCGGAAGTTTACTGACCGATTTAAATTATTTTTAACCGACTTCTAAAAAGAAGGAGGTTATCAATTCGGCCTGTATGTTTCTTCACCGATTACTCAGCCAATTGTGCATTGATTTTGATGATTATTTTTGTATTTGGTAGATCATACTTCAGAGGTGGTCCCATATAAATTTTATCAAAATCAATGGAGTACTTTGGTTAACAAAATAACTGGTAAAATATCATCCAATTGCCTGTAGAAAAGTGAACAGCAAGTCGCGTATGAACGCGGTGTATTTTTTTTATACAAGGTAGATCTACGATTGACCACCAACTCCCCTGATGTTAAGCGACGGTGTGGCTGAGGATGGAGTATTTTTGGCGTATTTTAAAGTCTGTTTTTTCAGTTTCAAAACTATAATTATTTAGTATAGTTATATATGTTTTTCATTTTCGTTATTAAATTATATTTAAAACTATTATTCCCACGAAATACAATTCGTCTTTTTTCCTTATTCTGTCGTCATAATTGGTCAGTTAAAAAAATAAAAATATTTGGGGACATTTACACAACACCATCTAGCCCAAACTAAGCAAAGCTTGTACTATGGAACTAGATGGCTGATAGAATAAATATATACTTAATTTTGTAATACATATGATACATAGAAACATATGATAGATAGAAACACACAGATACAGAACAAACATCCATGCTCATCACACAAATGTTTGCCCTGGGTGGGGATCGAACCCACGACCCACACCTTAGCAGGGAGACATACTACCAATTGAGCCACAAGGCCAGCTGTGTCGAGACTTGCTCCTGGTACGTAGGGACGTTGATAGAAAACTTGCAGGATGTAATCGGTGTGTGAGTTTTATTGTATTGTAAGAGCAACTAGCGACGCACGGAAGGGCCACATTTTATCCTGTTTTGTGCTCATTTCAACCAGTTGAATGACATCTAGTGAAATTATTTATCTCAGTTTATCTGGATTAATATAACTACTTAGTTTCCAGTCACGGTTTCACTTGGAATTTTCCATTTATATTACTTTTCCGGAGAAAAAATAGTGACGCACGTCATATCTTTGCCAAATGTACAACGAACTTAGTCTAAGATCCCGCTATAGGACGACCTTCACCGAGCTGGTTAATGGATGAAAAGTATTTTATAATCAATTAAATATGACAATAAATATATTGAAAATGGATTGTCTAAAAAAACCGTCCAGAATATTATTAATTAATAAATAAAAAAACATTTCACTGGTTTGGTTAATAGACAAATTCAATATATTTATGTGTAAATAATCTTTATTTTAATTTAACTTTAATTCATTAACCAGACTGGTGCAAGTTACTAGTATCGATTTACCTGTTTATACCTGCCTACCCAAGAGTTGTGACGGGAAAAAAATAGTCAACCTAACGTTTGCATATTCTATGGGCTTCATACTGTCGATTGGTATGGAATTTATCTATTAACAAAAACCAGTGAATCATCCTGGACTGAATTTTTTTAAATTTCAAAATCATCATACTAGCAGAATAACTTTTTCAATTAAGTACACTAATATTATTAGTTTGGATCTTTGAATTTACTTATTGCCACATTATCTTTGAGCATCTATCATTGACTATGATAGAGACTAAAAGATAATTCAGTTATTCATAGGCTTTGCTCTATATTTGTACAAAAAATATTATCTATTCAAAATCGCAGTTTATGCAACTAAAGTCAATAAAACTAAAAACTAAAGTAATAAGATTTAGCTCACTGCTTTGAATCCTTATCAATACAAACACGGTTATCACTTGGGAAATTATATGTATATGCGAACGCATGCTGTTTGTCTTTCTTTTCGTTCTTAGGGCTCCGTAATCAACTACGAACCCTTATAGTTTCACCATGTCATGTCATTTTTAACACGCTTTTATTAGGTCGACCTGTATGTAACTAACTATGTAATGAAATCTAAGGTAACTAATTTAACCATCTTCCAAGGATCGTAGCGTCATGAAAATTGGCAGTTGTATGATGACAATACAATAATATGGTACTGTCGAACTGATCTGATGATGGAGCCGGAAGATATGAACTAGAACTTCATGATAGAACATCGTATCATAGCTGTGTTTGGATTTGTTAGAAAAGTCTTGTAATGAACTTTGACCACAATAATTTGTAGCGTGTTTTTTAGTTTTTTAAACAGTTATTTTACTATACCATGTCTGTATGTCCGCTCCGCAGGATAGCTGAAGAACTCATGAACAGGTTTGATTTTTTTTATGTTACCTCCCCTACACGTAAAGTAGGGATGAATTGTTTTTTCCCCTCGTGGGGTATCGTTGAGGGATCAACATTTTTGGATGTATTTATAAATTACTTTTCAATTAAGGGATCCATTTTGACAGGCCTCATACCTTTGTGGTAGTACGACTGCCTCCTGAGCTGTAGGTCGTGGATTCGATCCCCACCCATGAAAAACATTTGTGTGATGAGCATGGATGTTGTTAAGTCAAGTGTTGATCGGTTATTTATATATGTATATTATTGTAAAGACAGATTGATACAAGCGGTACTATTATACCTAAACATGATTGAATGCTTTGTTTTCATTTTGTACCTTTTCTAACAAATGTATAGCGTAAATATTATAAGCTTATTATACTTATATATGTATAGAAGCAGAGATATTATAATGGAAGCAGTCCATCAGGTTTTGCCGTGAGGTTTTCTGACAAAAAAGTTGACATACGAGTAGATGAGTAGTTATTTCAATCATGGCTGAGTCACGTCTTACGCGGCGAAGTAGGGTGCGACATTACGTATATTACTTACGTCGTTACACCTCGTAAGACATTGTAATGTAATATCAATGTTTTTAATAAGTTTCACGGTGTTTGTATAGGTGGGGTCACAGAGTAGCGACACGTTTCATCCAAAATTCCGTTCTATTTTATAGATTTGCCAAAATTTGCGCATGATCATCACATACTCTCTTTAACTTGCACACGAGCGTACGAAAGATGTTTTAAGGGGGTAGACGTTTTTAATCCCCCGACCCAAAAAGAGGGGTGTTATAAGTTTGAAGTGTGTATATGTGTATCTGTTTGTCTGTCTGTGGCATCGTAGCTCTCAAACGGATGGACCGATTTTGATCTATTTTTTTTGTTTGAAAGAGGATTTCTTCGAAAGTGTTATTTCGAAGAAATCCTTTTTGAATAAAGATTTACTTAGATGAAACACAGCTAGTGTTTCATCTAAATCGGCATAGCCGGTTTTTTCTGGGGTTTTTGTTTTCCCTAAACTTATATTTGTTATTAAAAAGTTAGGGAGTAAATTGTGCCAAATTTTGCTCTGTCGTGTGTGACGGGGAGTGTGACGTGTGTGACGACCCAGGACGTCTAAGGACGAGGTATTCATAGTATGAAATTTTAATATACAGCTAACATATGTTTTATTTTTATTTGTATAGAACTGATAACCGGTGGGGTAAACGCGTTTTAGAGTGGAGACCGCGTGTTGGTTCAAACGTAGTGTAGGACGCCTTGAGAGATGATGGAGTAACGATGTATATAAAGTCGAAGTGATAGTTTGAAAAGCAAAGATTAAGTTGTAGCTAAATGACACAAAAATTATCGATGTTTCACCAGAGGACTAAAGTGGGCTGATTATAATCATGATATATTATTTTCGTGTATCTAACCTTCGGCGTTAGATAATTTTATGCAAAATTAAAGCACAAAAGTAAAACAATACAAGATAATTGCGGGTCGCTGGTTTGCTCGTGGTATGCACGCAACATACTTAGTAATACTTAAGTACTTAAATTACTTAAAACAAAATAATTCTCCCGTAACGATAAGTAGTAAACAATAGTTTGTAATTATGACAAAGGTTACGGACCCTGGTGTCTGTGGAGATAAAAATTAAATAAAAAAATAAAAAAGTAAGCAATAAAAGTAATCTTAAAAAATCAAGTTAAGTAAATCAACTCATCATTTGTAGAGTCGGAGAGTCAAGTCTGTTATTGGATGGGTGAAAGCAGTATAATAATATAAGAATACCACGCGATCAGACGTCATTTTAAATACCATTAAGTACAAATAATTAATTGTACGCAATGTTGAAATACCCTCAAATTTTAAATACTTCTCAAAAACCTATTTATTCATGTCACCGATTTAATTGCAAAATAAATACTACGCGATCAAACTTCATTTTAAATACCATTGAGTACAAATAATTAATTGTACGCGATATTGAAATACCCTCAATTTTTAAATACTTCTCATAAACTATTTAATTGTCATAAAATTAAACTCACGTAATAATTATGTTGTCATAAAAAATACTCAAATGTTTCCGTCGATCTATTCTGGTACAGTTTATTGTCTTGCACTAAATATCGAATGATTTGGTTTCGGCCTCGACTCAACAATGAGATAACCTACGACACAACCGAAATTATTGTCTCAACCAATGACTTCCTATCTGTAGACAAGCAAGAGCCCGGTAGATTTTATTTGTCAGTGTATAGGTATAGATAACAGCTACGTTAAAAACAGGTTCTAGATTTTGTAGAAAGCTACAATAGAGTAAGTTTTTAATTTTTCGTGCAATGTTCAATTTTTATTTTTATTCGGTAATGAAAAATAACTAAGTCTGTTCATGTGAACAGAAAGGCGCATTATACTAACGAAAAACATTTTAAAGAAATAAATTGGTATTAATTATAATTGGCTTTTTAAAATTTATACACAGGAATTCGAAAACTTACAATCCTAAATAATACTATACTATACTATGTGTGAAAACCACGTTAATTTCCATAGTAAAATACTATACTAGGTGCTAGGTACTATACCCGGAGATTATGACTTAAAATAGACTTGAGTAACCCGTGATTTTGTGTCTGATAATTACGTCGATTTTCGTAGTAAATTCACAATCAAGCTGCCTTTAAAAAATAGGAAAAAAGGCTTTCGTGTTTGAAAACAACAATGGCGTTTATAAAAAAAAAAAAAAAAAACGTTATATCTCGTTATATATCGTTGGCAAAATATATTTCACTCAAGATCACAACATCAATTTGACGATATACCATTCGTTGAAAAATTATAGGTACATGTGAGTACCTAGTTTTTGTGCTAATATGATAACAACAAATATTGGCTCTCTGAGTGTTGTCTATCAATACAATAGTAAATCATTGGTGTCTTATTGTTTGTTTCCACGAATGTCTCTTGTTAGGTAGAGATAACGATATAGGACGAAAATAACTCGAAACAATAGTCAAAAATATTGTTTTGACCTTTTACAACGCTGATGTTGTGAGCCGAGTTCAGAATACTATGCTCAATTATTTTTGTCCAGTACTTTATTGCTTAGTAAATAATAAATAAATAAATATTTGTGGACAGTTCACACGACACCATCTAGCCCAAACTAAGCAAAGCTTGTACTATAGAACTAGATGGCTGATAGAATATATATATCCTTTTTTTGTAAATACTTATATACATATGATACATAGAACCACCCAGACACAGAACAAACATCCATGCTCATCACACAAATGTTTGCTCTGGATGGGGATCGAACCCACGACCATACAGCTCGACAAGCAGACATACTGCCAACTGAGCCACAAGGCCAGTCAGTCAGTAAGTTTATCCACTGTGTCAATTAATAATATCATCATCATCATGTTATTTTTGTATTTGCAGTTATTTAAAAATAATAGTAGGTAGTTAGAAAATTTAAACTCAATTGCGTGGATGCGAGTTGAGCCCCGTGTCCGCAATGGCGCTCGTACTTCCCAGGGTCCAACTTGTAATGGTATACAATACATAAACATTTTACTGGCATTATATTAATATAACCTATATACGTGATAGGGGGTGGATAAATAATTTTAGTTTAAAAAACTACAACATCCAACTTCAAAGTACGCAATATTTTTTCCAAATACTTATCTTGTTTTATAAGCCAAAGTAATGCACCATGTTTGAACCAATGAAGTATACCTACCAAAAAAAATATTTAAGTTCAATTTATAATTGGCGAAGTATCTAATCGCGCAACAAACATAAAAAAGCATACAGTCGAATTGAGAACCTCTTTCTTTTTTGAAGTCGATTAAAAAGGAGGATATATTATGCATTTTTAAACACCAGTCTTATTTCTACTTCTCCAGTTGGTTAAAATCCCTGTCTAGCCCGTCCTCAGTATTTATTACATCAACATTAAAAAAATCTAATATAGATGCATTGAGCCTTCAACATAGCAACACTAAGTAGTGCACAGCCAATCAAGTTGAGTATCTAGAGTTGCTAATTAAGACTTATTCCATTGTAATCGCTGACACTGACTAATTAATGAAATAAAACATGAAAAAAACATAGGCGCTAATAACGTGTATTTATTACCTCGCCTGACTCGGAAGGCTGTTCGTGCATTAGACCAATAATATCGGCGATTGGCGTAGCGATTAGGGTTTTTTATTCAGTGACAGGCTTGCTCTTGACCGACAACTTGCCTGACGTGGAGCGGCGATACGACCCACGATGGACCGCTCTTAGTTAGAAAAAAACTTTTTAAATAAAAACTACGGGTCACTCACGTCTGTTTTGAGCCGAAATATCCGACTAGTCCGGCAGTGCAAGGCGCGTCACCGACCGAGAGTGACGTGTGTACTGCTCCTTTGAAAACGACCGCCGAATGCGGTTGAAACTATAGTCGGATATTTCGGCTCAAAACAGACGTGAGTGACCCGTAGTTTTTATTTAAAAATGTGTGAAAACCACGTTAATTTCCATAGTAGAAAAAAACTTATTCACTTATTCCTTAAAAACACTCGGGTTGCTATCGGGAATTGAAAAATATCAAACATGCATAACTCTAAAAACGGAGTTTTGGCGGGAACGTCTAAGTAACGTGTTGTTGCTTTGTTTTATTTTCTTAAACTTGTGTTATTTTGAACATTAATGCTATAAAAATGGTGGTGTTTTATTCATTAAGTGTTCGATAAGGTGCGTGAGTGTGGGCAAGTGAAATAAAGCAGTAAAACGTGTGATTTTTCGTTGTCGGTAAAACTCCATAGAAGCTTCTAGTAAAGTCGCCACCACTTTACTGAAGCAGGACTCGACTTATAAAATGACTGTATACGTGATTTAGATTGTGACTAAAACATTTACAACTTGTTTTATTCAAGAAACTTGAAAAAATCCTAATACTTGACACTGGCAAATGCTTTAATGCGGGTCCAATACAAAAAAGAAGAAGAAACTCTAAAAACGCAAAATATTTTTTGATTTTGATGCATAATTCCAAAAATGAAAAATGACAAAATAGAAAGATACGGAATCATATCAAGCTACGATCCGCTTCGCACAACTTTTTGTAGCTCCGTGAACGAATGCCGTCAAACTATCTGAAGTGAGAAAATGTGAGGCAGGATTAATGGAAGAGATGCCGGTTGACGGATCGTAAGGTTACTGGCAACACCGGACAGGCTTGTCCGAATAACTTACATATTATCACTGTAATAAGTATTATTAATAGACGAGCAAACGGACCGGGCGTCTGTTAGACTTATGAAACTGATAAGTGTAAGTATTTGCTATTCATGTTCGTGGATGCAAAATTCACGCGCTATCAACTAGGGAGTGTGAACTATATTGAACTATTAGAACGTGTCATTATCTGTTATCCAAAAATAACTATTTACCTAGCTAACGGGAGACTTACTGGACACTAACAACAAGTAACTTTAGAAAACTTAAAAATATACTACAAAACTCCAAAAAATTACAATACACATTCCTATTAAAAATATATACCTAATATCACTAATAATCTAAAAACATATGTATGCATAAACCCGAAAAACAACACCCTCCTTCTATGGAAGTCGGTGAAATATAACAAATAAGGCTACACATATAAGAATAGATTCAAGGTAACAGCAACAGCACACCTAACTGAAACCTACAATGGCACATGTCAGGCGGACAATCGACAAGGCCCCGAAACAATGCAGCTTTGTACACTACAATAACTCTTTATGGACGATGACAAAGTGACATTCTGCAAAGATTTGCCCCACACATGGCACTGTGACAGTCAACTGACCACAGAAAATAATTTTATTAAGAAAGACGATAACATAACTGTCCAATATGTTTGAGTTAGTATATTCTGTATAAAATATGTTTTAAATATTAAACTATTTGAAATATTATAATCAGCTAAGCATAACTTTGTGGAAGAAATATTACTTACAACTTATTGAAATGATGGAAAGCCTAAATTGTTTTTCAACTGTTTGTTCACTTGCCAGAATAAAAAAAAAATGGCAACCGACATGACATGCGGATACCTATATTATTTTTACGCTCAGATACTTTTTTTAAAGTCTGCTTAACAGAAAAGAAGAAGAGAGCTGAAAAGGAGATGATTTTATAAAGAATGGAAATAACAATTTCTAATCATATTATTAGTTTATTTTGCAGTAAGCATTTAATTCACTGAAGAAAACACTTTATCAATTAGAGTTCGAAGGGTTGATGGAAAGGCGTGTTTATTATTATAATCTTAGGCCGCTAGCACACGGCGTATTTTAAACGAGCAGACGACGTGCTGCTAACGCACGTAAACGTATACGCGCTTTAAACGAGATTTGAACGCAACCTTGTAACCTAAGCACACGGGGTGATCGTGAAACGTGCGTCTACTGCACGTATACGCGCAGATACAGCGATACAGACGCGCTGTAACTGCGGCGCGGGCGGTGCCGTGACGTGAGCGCGCGCCCTTCCTCTACCCCTCCTCCGCCCCTTTGTACGCGCATCAAACGAGTTTCGAACTCGCTTCGCGCGTTTGTATCGCGTTTTACGCGCGTTAGAATCTATAAAAACGCAAAAATTGGCATATACGGCGCTGAAACGCGCAAACGACGCGCGATCCTAAAACACGCGTTTAAAATACGCCGTGTGCTAGCGGCCTAAAATACAGTAAAGTTAATATTGATGATGAATATTGCAATAATTAGATGAACAAAGTTGTAAGTAACAGTCAAACAAGTACCAAGACTGTGAAATTAAAAATATTGTAATTGGAGTTACAGATTTGTCTTAATAGAAATAAGAAGAAGAAAAAATAAAGACAGATGAGGGTGAGATAAACAATGTTTTTTTTTTTGTTGATAACAGCAAATAAACAGTGATTTATCTTACGGTATTTACCAAAACGATGTAACTCAAAGTACCTCTAGCAGTCTAGACACTGAATTTGAAAATAACTGATACGGAGGTACTGGAATCAATAAAGGCAATGTTATTTTCACATTTAGCATTGAATAAGAGATTGTCCCCAATCAGATTGAAGTTATTTATCTGTCCTACTGCTGTCACTATGTACAGAGCTTATACAGTATACAATGGATTGTCTATTCAAGTTTATGCTTATTGAATATGAAGAGTTGAATTGTATTGCAAAGGTAGAATTGTTTTAATTGTGAGGTTGACCTTTGCTAAGTGAGTTATGTGAACGGTTACTTGAAATGAGGGGAAATCTGATAAAATTGGAATGGAATAAGAATAGGTATAAAATAGGAATGGAATAAGATATATTTATTTATGTATTTCGCAAACCTAAAAACATTTTTCAATTTAGGGATCCGTTTGCGAAATATTAAATTGACTTTGGAAATATAAAAAAATCATGCTAGTAGAATAAATGATGAAATTAAAAACTATCGTTCCCTAATCATGTACCTAATGTTATTTTTATTATAGCGTCGATAAAGTGTTTTTGTATTGTATTGTATCATGGCTAAGAAGGTTTTACAAGTTATCGAGTTATAGTCGATCAACCTAAAATAATTAGACAAGTCAAAAATGGCTCATCTATTTGTAGTATCAAACAACAGAACCTGTTTTAAGGTCACATAAATTATGATATATAACTACGGAACCCTACATTGCCCGTCACACGACACGCACTTGGCCATTTATTAAGTTTTAAAACTTACTAGTAACTTTAAACTTCTAGTTAACTTACTAGCATTACAGCCTAGATACTCTTATTAGTTTCAACATAAGTTTGTTTTTTTCAAATACAAAACGTCACTTTTTCTTCTCCGACACTCTTTGATGTGGCCGAGCCATTGTTTAGAAACTAACAAAAACTCCACCTCGCAGGTTGCTCACAACAATCATAAGTAAGACGTATGAATCCACATTAACTAATGTAACAAAGTCTTTTGTAATCTGTAACACTTATAGAGCTTTCAAAATATATATCACTGTACAAATTACGCTTAAGATCATTGTTAACGTTTTGTCTGGGGCTACGGTACAAGTTTTAACGTTTGGGCGATTAAATATTGTGTGTTAGATGATGTTCATTTGTTGTGTATCTAAAATTACTAACAATGCACGAATATTATGTGGCAAAACAAAGTTCTTACGAGAAAAAAGACTGAAACACAAACTTATTTTTCTTTTTCGTTAATTGAATGACAGTCCACTACTATATAGATAGATAAACTCTATATTGTTTACACCTTAACTAAAACACAAATTACATAGCGAAAAAGGCTTAAATGCTAGTGAAATAACAGACGGCCTAAACATACACAAATAGTACCAACAACATTCAATCATTTATGAGTACCGTTTTCTCAAACTAGTTTTCTAAAAGCAAAACTAGCTACGAGTATGTGTCTCTATTTTTATTTTTTATTCGAAAATAAGCCTGCGATTGCCCGGCAACTCGCCTGTCAACGCAATATATATATAACGTATATCGCCTGTCGCGGTCTACGCTATTTGCTTGTAACATTCGTCGATTATTATTGGGGTTTATTTTAGAAAATTCATCTAAGTTGTTTTTCTAAAAGTACTTACTCCAGATCTGTATGAAGCGAACATGGGACAAGCGTTCAAAATTATTCAAAGCGTCCTTTTAAGTTTCCTATATAATTCACTAAACATGGCTGGGATTTTTATGGCTGCCACAACTCCATAATGCGACTTCAGTCCTTGTTTCTGATGCGTATTGCACAGGAATGAGACTCCCTGCTGCATACCTTGTTTTCTGAGGACTACTTAGAATTTTGAACACTAGAGTGAATCTCGATTTAGTATCTTTCAGATTGAGGTAACTCCGCCACTTATTATCAAGTGAATTGAGGGTTAATCGTAGATAAGCTGAGACTTCACAATGAACAATTTTAAATGTTAATTTAGTATAGACTTTGCCATTTGCGTCGATCCCGATCAGATTGTGTCAACTCCAAAAACTTTTTTTTTTTTTTTTTTTAATGCAAGATACCTAGATTGACGATTTGGCACCTACGATTGAACACCAACTCGCCTGATGTTAAGTGACGGTATGGCCAAAGATGGAGCTCGTCTATCTAGAAGATATCTATTCACTCTAGCCTTGAAAACTTTTTTCAACTAATGACAGTTATCTCGGAGCTTCAACGATCCATTATGAATATTCGATTGATAATTATTACAATGTGATCTGTTGTTATAGCCTCCGTCCACTAGTCCCTTGCACCACACATCAGAGACGGATTCCCATCGTCCATAAAGGAGATGGATTGTACTACATTAGGTGTTCACGTCTTAATCTCGGCGGGCGATTACTGCGCGTTTAATTACCGCCACGCCCGGGGGACAATGGATGATGTTCGTCTTAATATCACTCTCAAGTATTTACACTAAACACATTTATTTTTATAACTTTATTGTCTAAACATACTAACAGACATAAAATAAATAAGTTTATGGTAAATTAATTGCAATAACAACTTTATAGTTTCATAAAATACTGAAACACCCGACTTCAAAATTCGCAATTTTGTTTTAATAACCAAGCTATTGAACCAATTATGATGACATTTCTATGAGACTAATCTAAAAGTAGGTATATAAATGGTGGGCTTATGAGGAAACAAAAATTTAAAGTAAAAACAACCAAATTTTGATCCTCTTCTTTTTTGGGTTCCGTACCTCAAAAGAAAAAAACTTATAGGATAACTTTGTTGTCCGTCTGTCCGTCCGTCCGGGTGTCAAGACCTTTATCTCGGGAACGCGTGAAGGTATTGTGTTGAAATTAAAACCATATACGCAGATCCATAGTCTCTTGCTTCAGAAAGAAAAATAAAATTTCTCAGTTTTCGTAAAAAAAGTTATAGCCGAATATGTCGTAAAAAACGCACATTTCGACATTCACAAGGGAATCAAAACCTGTGGGGTACTTCCCGTTGACCTAGAACTATGAAATTTGGCAAGAAGCATTGTGTTAGAGTACACATATAGGAAAAAATCAGATAACTGGACATTTTTAATTTAATCACAAAAAAATTGTGTCTCTATGCAAGGAATGAGGGCCTAAATTTTAAAGTGAATTAACCGTATCATGTGGGGTATCATATGAAAGAGCCTCATTAGCATAAGCTAAAACAAGTTTTTAACACATTCTTCGCCTCCTGCAGATCCTTCACTTCAGCTGGGAACCAAAACTTTTTAGGCGAATTTTGATTAAGTACTTACCGCGTGGCCCGAGTGGCCGCGCAAAGCAACGTTGACTGCCTCAAACGCCGGCAATTTACTGACTACTACAAAATGAACGGGATACTTCGGATCCGAGTGAGAGGCGCTGCTACTATAGCCCCGCCCCACTCGGATCCGAGTGGTGAGCAAGGAATGTGTTAAATATTTTTACGATGTATATTTTTCGGTTTATGAAGGAAAATATAAAAAAAATATATGATTTCCCCCTTTATTTAGTTTGTACGTAGCCCTCGGTGGGCGAGTCTGACTCGCACTTGTCCGGTTTTTTTATTTTAAATTGATAGAAAGATGAATAAGATAGGTACTCGTCCGTAATATACAGGTCCTTTCTAAGCAAAAGCACTCCATCTTAGGCCGCAACTGTCACTTAACACCAGGCCAGTTGACGGTCAAGCCATTTTACGGATAAAAAAAAAAAAATTAACCGTACTCAACAGGTGAGAACAAAATAGGTATCAGTAATCAATACCAGTCTAACCGTTTAGACTGCAAGAGTCAAAAATATAAATAGAATCTTCAATACATTCAATCGCTCAGTATAAAACTGTTGGTCATACGAGATATTACAGAAAATTACAGAATTATTTATAAATCAGACAATTCTACATACCTTAAACCCAATTCTGCTAATTCACATGACCTCATACAAGTGGCAGGAAGACGCTGGATGCAAGCCGCTTCCAATCCGTCTTTTTGGAAATCCATGGGGCAGGCCTATGTCCAGCAGTGGACTTCTTATGGCTGAGATGATGATGATGAATTCTGCTAATTGGTCTCGATAAAGACATTGTATCACATAGCAACACCGTATACCTACATACATCCGCGAAAACAATCGTCACTATCAACAATGCTATTAATTCACTGTTATCTACTTTAGATATAACCAGTAAATATTGACATAGATCTCAATTGACACCGCCTTAACCTTTCCGATAATTATCACCTATTATTAAACTATCTATGTATTATCAAGTGGTATTGTGAATTCCACCAGTAATGATAGATCCCTTAATTTTAGTTTTAGCTAAATGGTGCAGGTTCAAATTTGGTCGGTTTCAAAAGTTTATTGTGTCTCGAGATTGTGATTAATTCATGGACTTTGGAGTAAATACTTTAGATAAATAAACAAGATTAGGTAACAGTTTCAATCTTGATGAACGAATAATTAATTAAAACAAAACTGTAAGAACATAAAGCAAGCGAGAAATCAAAAGCAATATATAATTTTAAAGAAAGTCAATATGTTATAGAAACATTGAGAAAGATTTGGATGACGTATAAAGTTTAAAGTTAAATGAAGTCCTTGCTGTAGAAAACTATTATAACTTTTAAGATCAAAGCTACATAAAACAGTTACCTAACTAACCTAATCTGCCACTATCAGTGTCATACTCTGCTGTCACTATAAAATCTATTTATTTATTTAGAAACACCAACAGTATACATATTACATATGACTTAGTAGGTGTAGGTAATATCTTATATTATTATAGATTCTATGTCTACATCATTCTTTGTTGATAAAACTAAAACTGTATTAATTTAAAACTAAAACCTATAAGATGATATTCATATTCATATTCATATTCATTTACACACACTTGTTATTATTGCGTCACTACTTCAATTATTTTGGTCATCATTATTATTTTGGTCACAAGAAGTCGACTGCTGGACATTATGTAGGCCTCCTCCTTGAATTTCCAAAAACTCCTAATGGAAGCGGCTTGCATCCAACGTCTTCCTGCCACTTGTATGAGGTCATCTGTCTATCTTGTGGCTGGTCTTCATAAGCTGCGCTTGCCGGTGCGTGGTCTCCACTTGAACTTGTCAACTCATCAGTTATACGTGCTATATGCCCGGCCAGCCCACTGCTACTTCAACTTGCAAATCTGCTGTGCTATGTCGGTGACTTTCGTACGTCTACGGATCTCTTCATTTCTGGTTGGAGGTGACGCAGAGAAGTATCTCTGCTATGCTATGCTATGAGCTATGGAGAAGGCCTGTAGTCACAGGCCTTCTCCATAGCTCGTTGCGTAATTTTGATCTTTCAGGCCCGTAATAAGTGACCAAATGCTTTAGTACCAGCGTATATATATTTATTGACCTGTCATTTGTACACTAAATTTGAGCTACTATAAACGTATAAAAACAAGTGAAAGCTAGCTGTAAAAGCACACCAACCTAATCTCGATCCCAATAATCGCGACCAAATAGAACCCATAAACCATCATAAACACTAATTACACACTAACAATTACGAAGAAAGGCCAATAAAAAAACCCGTTTCTTCTGTTCGTTATCTCAATCAATACCATTTTGATAATAAAATCATATTTTAGATTCTAACAACACAAAATTGCTCAAGTTGCCGGGTCAACGACATTAAACTACTAATTATGGCTATTGTAAAAAAGTATTCTACATATTTTACGTTTGATTGGTCCTGGAAACTGAGCCAATCAAAATAAATGATTGAGAATGACTCAAACTATGCTAATAACTCTTGGAGAAATCAAAAACGTCTGAATTTGAAATGCAAAGCGTTAGACAATATCAAGTATTGATGGATGAACTTGCATTATAAACAGAACATTTTAAATGGAGCTTGACAAACATTGCACATAATTATTGTGGTTTTTTACGGTTTTAATTTGTTGTTGAGTAGGTACGTAAGTAAATACGAGTATAATGAGCTGCAGGTATTACAAAAACTATAACTTAGGCTAAGGCCGCACTACGGTTAGACCGCAGCGGTTTTTAGCCGCGTGAGTTTATGAAACAGGAAAACGAATACAAGCGGCCGCACTTGCGGTTTTTCCCCGCGACTGATTTAGTACTGTCTCGAGCGGTTTCGCGGTTTATAGCGGTAACCGCTCGCGGGAAAAAACCGTAGTGCGGCCTTAGCCTAAAACCTGTCTTCGTTCTTTTTTTATGCAATTGCTTACCAACTCGCCTGATGTTAAGGGACTCACTCACACTCTAGCCTTGAAAATTCCAAGAATGCGTTCTATTTATTTGCTGCATCTATTGTTGTAAAATATTATTTTGTAATGATTGTATTCATATTTTTTATCAATTATCGATATAATTTTGAACCTAAGAAAACTATAATACACCTACTTACTTTGAATATGATTTTTGGTGCACAAACGCAGCGTATTTAAAAAAATGGATCAGGAAAGTAATTAGGTCACCGATCTGTTATTCTAGATTTAATGTGATATTTTATTATATACTATATGCGCCCCGCGGTTTCACCCGCGTGGTGATCGATTATGTTGTTATTGTTTAGTGTATCCCACAGGAACTGTCAAATTTTTTGGGATAAAAAATATGCCAGATTCAACGTAGTATTAGTAGTAATCCTGCTAAATTTCGTACAAATCCATCCAGTGGTTTCGGCGTCCATTGGACACACCTTACAGACAGACAGACAGACTTGACTTGAATTGAAAGTTTTGGCTTCTGTATCGATAATAATAATAAAAAACGATCAAAATTTTTCAAAAATATTTATTGTACAGATTTAGACCCCTTACAGTCTTATTATATGTATAGATAGATAGTTTTTTTTATAATATTTATGCCAAAAAGGTAAGTACAAATGAACTTAATAAAATATAACTTAATCTACGTGTTAGACATTTGTACGGCATCATAGGTTTAAGATGAAGTAAAGACGGATCGATTGACATCTTATTTGTCAAAATTAGGTCTTTCGAATATCAGAGAGAACACCATGTAAGTACATAATGAATATAGAAATAACCTCTTTAATATTATATAACTTTTTAATATACCTATTCTCCACAACGCGAAATGAAGTGAAAAATAAAATTACAAATCCGTGATGTGACTAAGTAGGCAAACATTTAGAAATTTAAGAGTATATAGCATCACACATTACTCAGAAGTAGTTCTAACAAATTTTACTGTTATAATTAGAAGTTGTTTTAATTATACGGCAGCATGTTAACAAAGACACCGGCTTTGTGTTAACACTAGTTAGAAGTGAATCACTGTAATTATGAACTAGAATAGCAGTTCTTGTGAGCCACCAGAGACTATGCTGTAATAATTTTAAGAGAATTACGGTTTAATTTATTACAAAAAACATTTTATTACGAAACTGAACAAAGGTGTAGATATACAATACTTTAGTAATAATAGTTTTAAAAAACACGCTTCAAATTATTGTATTGTCATCGGTCCTCGATAAGTCTTTAAAGTTTGAATGAAATCTGACCGTTTGAAGTGGGGCAAAATCAAGTCCAAAGGAGTCGGTTACAAACAAACATACAAACAGGTGAAGCTAATAAAAGCTTGTTAAAAATGAGAGTAGATTATGCGACTACAATCGCAACTTGTGTGGAAATCTACTTTGAACCACTAAAATAACAGTTTAGAGTAGAAAAAGCTGTAGTTTAAAATTATTCATGAATTTATGATTAATATTAAGAGAAAAAAAATTAACTGAATTACAATTATTAATATAATATCTTATAAGTTTAAATTAGTAAATTGCGTTTCTATATTTTTGTGGCCAAAATTTCGGTAAAAATCGACCAAAGAAGAAATTGTTGTATACGCAGATATTTACCTAATATCATTTAGAAGTTCAGAAAGGGTTTGGTATTATTTTTATGTACATTATTTCGTACTATATTTTAAACAGAGTTATCCCCGTCGTCTTCACTTGTTTTTGTTATTCCGAGATAGGTAATTTGAAGATAAAGTACCAATTAATAATTACTCTGTCCTAACTTTATTTAGTCCTTCATTATTTTTTTGCACAAATTTATCTTTTAAATGTAGGTGCCACTGCCACTGGGACTGGCCTTGTGGCTCAGTTGGTAGTGTGTTTGCGTCTACCTGCTGAACTGAAAGGTCGTGGGTTCAATCCCCACCCAGGGCAAACATTTGTGTGATGAGCATGGATGTTTGTTCTGTGTCTGGGTGTTTCTATGTATCATATGTATATATTTACAAAAAATAAAAGTTTATATGTATTCTATCAGCCGTCTAGTTCCATAGTACAAGCTTTGCTTAGTTTGGGCTAGATGGCGTTGTGTGAAATGTCCACAAATATTTATTTATTTATTATTATTATTTACTTTTTTCAATGTTGTCTTGTATAATGTGATATTTTCGAATGTGATTTTGTTTCTAAATACGTGACATGATATTCGCGTTAGGAGCACCCAATGTTTATTTAAGCTTATAATAGTTAACGCATTAATATTATTGGCAATAAATACCAGCGCAGGCGCTTTTAAACGCGCGTTAACGTAATGGCCAACGTAAACGCTAATGTGGTTAGTTGTGGTTTAATATATCGCTATGGTTATGACCTTTTTATGATGTCCTAAGCTTGAAAAAATAGAAGGATCGTTAAGATCTCATGTCTTTTAAAATTGTTAATAAAGCCGACATTACTTAATAGAAATATGAAATTAACGTCTATTTTTAACCGAATTCGAAAAAGGAGGAGGTTATCAATTCGTACCGTATATTTTTTTATGTATGCACACGAATTACTCCGGTATTCGAGAACCAATTTTTGTGTTTCCTGAATTGGTGTATAGAGAAAGCTCCCAAATTGGTCCCATAATTATTTTATAAACATCGCTTTATTACTTTTTGAATAATCTCTAAAAATTAAAATATTTTCATTGTATTCCTGAGTAAGTACGTCAGATTATAGAATCGCAGATTTCCACCTACACGATTTTCTTTCAAAGAGTGTCAAATAATTAAGGATTATCGTGTAAGCATCTGCACATTTTCTAATCTTCGAAAACGAGTATTTGACATTCAATGACAAATCGCATTCTTGACAAAAGAAAAAAAGAGCGAGTGAAGAGAGGTCACTTTAAAAAGTTTACAATCGTGAAAGATTCAGTATGTTGCGTTTGAAGTCGTTTTTTTAATAGAAAAATTATTACATTTGAATTTATATACTCACTTAATAGTATTACAGTCTTAGATTAATTTATTTAACTTTGTTTATTTTATATTAACAAAATTGATTGATGTTTAAATTTGTTTAGATTGCAATGGGTGTTTTGATCTTTTTATTTCTGATGTCAAATTCATTAACTGAATAATTATGTCTAGCATTTTGCTATAAACAGTTCCAGCGTCTTTATCAATAAAATCATACTTGCATGTATATAATGTTTTACGATTTCCTCCTATGCCAAACACTAAAAGGGTAATCTATAAAAGCCTAGAAAAGTCCTTAAACCGATGTTTAGCGTTTATTGCGAACCACGGTGGTCTCTTTAACATTGTTTTTAATGGTCCATTATATGACCAATTAAATTCTGGTCGAATGACGATGCAGGAATAGTTCAGTGGTGAGTAGCTACTACACAGCTCTACTATAGACTGTGTTTATTTGTAAAGCTTTTTATTTACCTAGTAAATTTTTATTGAAATAATTTATACATATTTTGACTGGCCTTGTGGTTCAGTTGGTAGTATACGCATACTACCAACTGACAACCCACGCCCTACGGCACAGCAGCCACACGGCTGCTGTGCCGTAAGTCGTGGGTTCGATACCCACCCAGGGCAAACATTTGTGTGATGAGCATGAATGTTTATTCTTTGTCTGGGTGTTTCTATGTATCATATGTCTATATTTACAAGAAAAAAGTATACCTAGTCTTGCCATAAATATTGTAACGAAGAAAAATTTTTTTTTTTATTGCAAATAATATTTATTAATTTTACAGTGTGTTAGTCTAATACATAAATATAAAACAATTTAAAATATAAAAGCTTATTCGAAGTGGTCTCCATTGGCTGCAATACAGTCCTTTAAACGTTGAGGCCAGTTATCAATAGAAGCACGCACTCTTTCCATGGGAAAATTCTTCACTGCCAATCGTATGGATTGTTTTAGGGACTCCAAATTATCATGGCGTTTAGAGCAAGCCATACTCTCTAAAACTGACCATAAATAATAATCCAGCGGATTAAGATCAGGACTAGACGACGGCCAGTCTTCAGCTCTGATGAAGTCCGAAACGTTCACTTCCAACCAAGACTGCGTGGACCGAGCTTTATGACCTGGCGCCGAGTCTTGTTGGAAGGACCATACTTGGTTATTGAACATGGTGTTGTTAAGGGGCTTAACTACCTTCTCAAGAATGGTATTTTGATACACTTGTGCCGATGTTTTGATACCTTTTTCACAAAAATATGGCTCAGTCACTCCTTCATAGCTAACACCCCACCAAACCATCACTGAAGTCGGATAATGCCCACGTTGCACTCTGTCGACTAATTGGGAAGCTTCCTTAGAGCTTTGAGCATAAATACGGTCATTTTGTTTGTTAAAATGTTGCTCAATTGTAAAGATTTTCTCATCCGTAAACAAAATTTTTCTGTGACCTCCCTTTGCGTACCGCTTCAGTAGTTGTTTCGATTTTACCACCCTATTCTTTTTTAAATTATCAGTTAAAAAATGACCAGTGCGTCTCTTATAGGCTGCAAGTCCTAAGTCATCTTTTAAAATACGCGACATGGTTCTGGGTGCTATCTTCATCTCCCGAGATAAAATCTTTTGCTTTCGGACAGGATTTCTTCGAATTCTTTCCCTTACTGCTTTGACCACCTTTTTCGTACGAACACTACGTGGACGGCCAGATCTTTTTCTGTCACAAACAGAGGAGGTCTCATTGTACCTATTAATAGCCCGGTACACAAACATTTGACTAATACCAAGCGTATGGAGAGTTTTAAAAATTGCATTTGGCTCCATACCAACTTTGTGTAATGCAATCACAGCGATTCGGTTCTCTTTATCACCCCACTCCATTTTAATATCGCAAAATATTGTACAATGTATTGGCGCCAAAATTAGAAAACTCAATGTATAAAAATGACAGATTCCAAATTCAAATGTAATATCTTTCTTATTTTTAACTGTAACAGTATTTATGGCCAGACTAAGTATATGTATTATATCAGCCGTGCTTTGCTTAGTTTGGGCTAGATGGTTTTGTGTGAAATGTCCATAAATATTTATTTTATTATTATGCGTAATATTTCCTTATATATAAAACTAAACCCTATATACCCACACATTGTTATCTTTCTACAATAACATAATAGAGATATAACATATTATTAGAATGTGGTATAATGATTTCCTGTAGTGATGTAAACAGACTAAAACAAAACAATGATAAAGAGACATCGGAAACTGCCAAGAATGAAAAGGTGACTCTTAATTAACCGGTCACTATCTTAGAGATAAGTGTATTATTGTAGACATAGAAACACGTGGTCATACAATGTTGTTTTTGGTAAACAAGTTCTTTTTATCCAACTGAATTTCTCCATTCAGTTGCATAAAATGAACTTGTCGCTCTATTGATGTCTAAATTTGAAAAGCCGCTTATTTTGTAATGGATAATGTTTTAAGAACAGACATACATCCAAATATTTTACTATTATTGGAAGTCATGTATGAATTGGTAGTTAAATATTGGTATCATAGGTCAATGTACGAAGTTCTCCCTGCTCGGCGTCCGTACTTTAGCGACTTAAGCCCCAAAATAAATACAGATAAAAAAGATGTTTGATAATAATTAAAATCACGTATGACATATTTTGTAATAGATGTTACACTTACCCACAGGTTGCACCAGATAAAATGGAAACGGATACAGGCAACATTTTATCCTCACCGTTTTCATTACTACGCAATTAGATCCGCAGGATAAAAGACTAAGAGCTTGTAATTTCTCAAATAAAATCAATCATTCGTTACTAATCAGCTAATCTCGCTTACATTAGAAACTATGGGGAGAAACCAAGATTTAAGTTTTGTTTTAGTCTGGTGTTGGTTCACATTTTGTTAATATTTTTGAGTACTCACTAAAAACTCATCTATGCTAGGACACACTTAATGTAACTTTACTTTATTACTTACTTGTTTTGCTTCACAGGCGTCGTTGACGGCGTCGGCCTCTTTTCCTCTTTAATCGTGCTATTATTCATTTTCGAAGTCAGCCTTTTTAACACGTCGTCCATAGACCGCTTGTGCGGCGGGGCCAACGACAACGCACTGTTGTGGTTCAACAACGAATTGTTGTTGTTACACAGTCCCAACACCTTTGCCTCAGGTCCTGGACTGCTGCATTCCGAAGAGCCTCGGCGCCGCGACTGCAAGTCATTCACTTGATGAAGACTCAGGAACGATGATGGGACTAGAAGGTTATTTGTCATGTCTAATGTTTGATCGAATCTTTGTTTCTTCGTCGGTTGCTCTTCGTCAAACGTATCTTCTTCACTAATAGACGTTCTAGTCGAAGAAGAAGGTGAGAACTTGTAGTAGTTCTGTTGGTCGGTCTCGTCTGACTCCTGATGGTCGAAATCTTGGGTGGCCGGACCAGGTTCTGATTTCACGGATTCGGCAGCACCTTCTTGCAATTTCGACGGTGGCGACTTTCTTTTAGATGACATGTTTCTGTGGGCAAAGAAAAAAAGAATGTTACAGTAATGTACAAGCCATATTATCCTAAATATGCTACAGAAAAAGAAATATAATGTGATATCAATAAGAAAACATGCATTTCTACGAAGAAAGTGAAGCTTGCTATGCAATATTTGCTATAATCACATTAATACTGAAAAGAAAAAGGAGTAACAAACACTCAAAAACAAACAAGTTTTGCAAGTTTATTATTGAGTATTTGTTACTTTTTCACTTTAAAAAAACCGGATGATTATTAATAAGCTTTAAAGCATATCTATACCTGGAAACATTTACGATACCTTTTTTCTATATAAAAAAATGATGGTATGATTGAAAATCCACGAGAGTTACCGTGAAACGCAGAGCTAGTATTATAGAAATTCATCAAAATCATCTTGAATCCAAATAAAGGGCATGACATTAGCAGTAATATTTATTATAAAGTAACCAATAAACTTTGAGACCCTCCCGACGCAATCAACGCTAAAACCGGTATATCTCGATCATTACAAGATTAGATTCGTCTCTCCAAACAGATCAATAGGAAGACTGGCAACACAAACATCAACAATCTAAGCACAGATACAGATCTCGGGTCAGATGTCAAACGTATTTGTCACCCAAACACTCCGAGTAGTTACAACCCGCTTCGTTAAAGCACCTAATTGGGCTCTAATTGTGTTAATTGCAGCACTGCCTCCCTTGGACTTGAAGAACTGTATACATAGTATGGCAGAGATAAGTAAATATGCGATTTAAATTAAATGGATTTATGGACTTTACACATTAAACTACTCAAAGGTGAACGAACAATGATAAAATTATCACAAAATATTAATTTATATAAGAAGATATATATAGTAAAGGCAAGGAAATCAGAAAACATGATTTATTAATCCAAACAAAAATATAACATAAAAATGATGTACCCAAAAACTTAGAATAAAAATTAGAAAGTACATAGGGGAGAGGGAGGTAAGACGGGGTAGCGGGTAAGACGGGGTACCCAGCGAAATTCACAGTTCAAATTGACCAATCACGCTCGTTCATTCATCGTTCGACGCGCCGCCATGATACTTGTCAGTCGCCCGGTGGTTAGTGGTTCACAAGTGCAGACTGTCGAAAAAAAATCATAGAAAGTGTTTTACTGCAAATTGTTTATCATATTTTCTTCTGGTTTGACACGTGACTGTGGTTTGTTAAATAACGTTAGCTGCTGCTGTGTTGCTGTGATTGACGCTTAAACTAACCTATAATAAGGTAGGCATTGTGTTTCCTTAAGATTGTTGGCTATGTTTTTTTTGTATTTTTTTCAATATAAAATGGCTCTGCAGGCGAGATGGGGTAGCGGGGTACCCCATCTTGCCCCCAATGAGAATAATTTTGTACATGTTTGTTTTCCGTAAAAATGAGTTTGTTTTTTGTGAGCTTATTTTATTTTGCATTTTTAGAATGGTTCGTGACTACAAACGCACGACTGACAGAGGGTCGTGGTCCGAAGAATCCATGCGGGAAGCAGTTGAAGCGGTTTTGGATGGAAAAATGGGTTATTATAAAGCAGCTAAACAATTTGATGTGCCACAGACGACATTAGAGAGAAAAGTTAAGGCTGCTCGCTCAATATTGAATGAAACATCTGATGAAAACTTACCCATACCAATTAAAGTACCATTGGGTCCACCCAGAAAAAAAAATATGCTGAACAGAAAAAACTAGAGAAAATAGAAGCAAAAAAGAGAAAAGATGAATTAAAAAAACTGAAGAAAACTACTACAAAAGCTCAAAATAAAAAATCAAAGAAGAATAGCCGATCGGCGGAAACAGCAAAACAACGAAGAGTCTCATCATCTGGAGATGAAAGTGAAGAAGAGGAGGACACACCATGTATGTATTGTGAGGAAGTATATTCCGTTTCCATTGAAGGGTGGATATCATGCTCATTATGTGGAAGATGGGCTCATAATAGCTGCGCAGGAATAGACGATGATGATGACGAAGCAACCCATGTCTGCGAGTTCTGCCAGCTCAAATAATCATCTTTCTCTGTGATCATTCTCATCACCCCATCTTACCTCAGGGGGGTACCCCATCTTACCAGCACCATGGGGCAAGACGGGGCAAAACACCTTTTTTTTTATTTTAATTTTTTTTCTTAAATGTGTTACCAAAAGCTCCTAATGACACCAAATATTAGAATAATAATAATTAGTTGTTAATTAAAAAATAAATATGATTGTTTCACTATGTTTTTTTATATATTATTGACCTTTAAAGCTTAAGTACCCCATCTTGCCACCCTATCCCCTAAATTAATTAGATTTATAGAGATTGAAAAAAATATTTGTTCGAAATTGAATTTCAAAATTATTTCTGCGCGGTATGAACACCAAACAAGTATCTAAATAAGAAAAACTTAGGTATGTCTTACTCGTAAAGATCAGATTGATAATTTGCGAACATGGAATACCGTAAAAAGCCGATAAGGATATACGCGTTTTATGATGTGTCGCCCACCATGCATAACATGTGCATATTCATGTTACTCGTAGCATAACTATGACATTTTTTTCAAACTTCGAGAAATCTCAGCCAAAATCGAGTTTTATTTACAAAGCCACTGCTTACTAAGAAATGCAGATTTTTCATAACATTTTATTTCTTTGTTCATTGCATAATCATTTTAGGATTGCTACAATTCACACTAGTACAAATTAAAGCTCCTGTCTTAAGTTACACAATCCTTAATCAATGACGCAAAGAACCGGTGTTAGAAATGTGGGTATATTTCTAATACTTCCTGTGTAATGCCCTGTTTTGGTCAGAAGCCTAGCAGCTAGGCATGCTTTGCAATAGACAGTAAATTCTTTACTCGTGTGTAGACACCGTGGCTTAGATTGGTCAATAATTTTATTACGTTTAGTTTTCTAGAATAAATGAAATATTATACGTATGTTGAGCTTCAGATATCAAATGATTAGCAAGGATACTTAAAGTAGCACATTCTGCCATTATAAAATTTTCCATTTTTTTTGTTATTCTAAAGTGATAGTGCCAATTTTCATTAATTCTCGTGATATATCATTTTTATCGTTATTTATATACTTAGGTTGCTAATTACCCCTAAGTTTGTCTCAGTCCGAAGTATCAGTTTACCGAAAAAAGTTTTAACCTTTTACTTCTCTTTGGTATCAAAAAACAGAAACAAGAATGATTCCGTTTTGCAGACAATATTTGCTTAATTTCTATTTGTATTTAACTATCAGATTCTCGTAATTACTTCATCTTACTAGATCTTAATTACAGAAATTATAAACAGTTCAATGATAATATACATATAGCTATACATTAAAGAGCTACAAACGACTGTGTAGTCGTAGATACTAAACAATCATATGCGAGTATATTCCGACATTAATTCAAATATGCGAGATTGGGCCGCCTTCATTGGTTGTGCCAACAAACGAATCTCAGCGTCTTAGGGTCTGCTTTGAAGTGTGTTTGTCTTCAGATGTTCGGCTTGGCTTTACTATATACACTGATTTGCAGTACTGTAGGTCTATACACCAATAATAAATTTACTTCTACACATAAATTTGATTTAGTGTCTGTGGATTGAATAGCTTTTGGATTAAGATTAAACTCTAAATCTTTTTCTGAGTTGTCAACACTAGCTTTTTCAGAGTAGAGAGAGAGAGAGAGAGAGAGAGAGAGAGAGAGAGAGCAATCGCATTTTTTGTTAATTCATCATAAAACTATTTGTTTGATCATAATTCAGCTGATGAAAAGCATTGGTGCTATATGATTTGTCTGATAGAACACTTAAATTAATCATGAGGTTCAATAACAGATATAGGATTTTGTTTTCTTAAGAATGAACTCAGCGCGCGCATCTGTCTCTTTCGCTCATCACAACATTTTTAAACTTAAAAAACCATTGGTTAGGGATAATAGAAAAGTGAGAAATGAATTGGTTTATTTTGATAGGAGAAATATTTAAAAAAGTTTTTATTTGATATCTTTTAAATAGACTGAGGTATAAGAAAATATATGTTTTTAGGGTTCCGTACCCAAAGGGTAAAAACGGGACCCTATTACTAAGACTCCGCTGTCTGTCCGTCCGTCTGACACCAGGCTGTATCTCATGAACCGTAGTAGATAGACAATTGAAATTTTCACAGATGATGTATTTCTGTTGCCGCTATAACAACAAATACAGAATAAAATAAATATTAAAGGGGGCTCCCATACAACAAATGTGTTTTTTTTTGCTCGATATTGATAACGGCAACATGTAGACGCTTGAAATATTCACAGAATATTGAGTTATATTATTCACTTTAAAAATAAATTATTAAATTAAAATAAAATTAATATTTGAGGGCTCCCGTACACTATGTACATAGTATTGACGCTCGTCAATACTATGGCGGGGCAACAAAAATAGTAGCAACATATAGAGAAGAATTGAAAGAGTTGGGGAAGACCTTTTCCCAGCAGTGGGACAATATAGATAAAAAATATAATATACAAGGTCCAATTAGCATACTTATTCTTTTATAAACAGCAAGTAGGCGTGTTTATTCAATTTGAATATCTCACTGATTGAACGTTTTAAAATATCTCCTTTGTATATTTACACAATATTTGAGTTGGGAATAAGTTCGCGTCTGTAAAGTTTGATAGTCGCGGGAGTAAATAAAACTTTATACAGTCGGTACGGCTATTAATAGTTTTTACCCGGCTACGTAAGAATGAGGGTATTATTTTTCGGGTGTGTGTCAATTTGTATATTTGTTTCTATATTAGATACCTCTTAAAATCCTAACGGCTTGACCGATTTTGGGTGTTTTGTTACATTAGTCTTTACTTCTCGAGTGTCACAGGCAAAATTTTTCAATATTAATGTTCTCCGAACAGTAGACCTCGCGTGTACAAACTTTTTTGCAAAAAAAAAAAAAAAAAAAAACTAATTTCTTATTTAGAACTGAGTATCGATTGATTCTACCAAATATTATCTAAGTCAGCCGAGAAATCTGGGGACACGACAGTGGCTCTGGCCAAGTCGAGCTAGCCTGGTCTTGACCAATTTCAATCATATTAATTATTTTTTCTATCATAATTATGTAGTTTTTTAACGAATCAACAAATATTATTAAAATTAGTCAAAAAAAGTACCACAGCAAATTTGTACAGTTGTTTTAAAATTGTAAACTTACTCAACTGCTGAATATTGATTTTTCAAACGTAAATATTGGGTTAATAGGTCTACCAGTACAAATACTGTACAAGCTAAAACAGGCGCTCCGTTGACACAGGATGTTCATGAATCGAGTTAGGCACCCTCGTCTAGACAAAGGGATGCAATTTTCTCAACGAGTGACAAAATGCAAAAGAATTTTAAGCTTCAAATTATTATTGGACATGTATCTACTTATCATGGTCAATTTTATGTAAATACCTTCTTGAATATAAGTATAATCGATAACTTAAACAGATTATAGTAATCGAATGAAAAGTACTGACGGTGATTATTAAATGAACACAACCTTGCCAGGTTAACCTTTCGCCATTTGAAAGTTCCAAAAACCATTTTTCGGCGCCTTACTTATAGATTAAAAGTAGTAAGTACCTATTTGCTACTAATATAATTTCCAAGAAATAAACTTGCATTCGAATCAAATACTGGAAACTCATATAAAATTGATTGAGGTCAAATTAATAGGCTAGGCTTCCGATTAACTTATTAAGATGTACCTAGCGAGTTCGATCCTCGTCGGATGTTGAAAATTCTTGAACTCAGACATTTATGCACATTGTGTGCACTTAGAACTTCAAAAAATAATGCACTTAATAAAAGCTTATTCGATAACAATTTGATAACAAGTCCATTTTGACGTTGAATAAATTTTGATATCGATTTTCCTACTATTCACATCTCTATCCTTCAATAGTTTATCACTTGCCAATTTTCCTTAACTCAGCGTTACACGAATTTCAACCTTATATCAAAACATATAAAGTTTATATGCGTTCAATGAAGAATTTGGCAACTGTAACTATTAATTTCCTTTTCATTACGAACACAATGACGTCACGCGGTGGCGGGAACAATATGGCGAATTGGCGGGAAAATTGACATGTCAATGTGGATGTTTATTGTCCGTTATAATGAAATAAAAGTGTTGAGTCTCACAAAAGCTGTCTTACCCTGACTGAGCTGTAAAGAAATAAAATAATAAAACCAAGTACTATATTAAGAACATTGCAATAAAAACAATTCGCGATTGTTATTTCAACATTTACTGGCCAAGTATGAAAAAGAAATCTAAAAATAATAAAAACCTTTTAAACCACATAATTTCACACTAAACTGTTTTACGTGCCAAAACATCAGTTTATAGTGTTAAATGGGGCACAGCTGATTTCAATTTACAAATGTAGGGGAAGGGACACAATGCCATAACTGTGTCGGAGGCAAATTGCTAGCGCTAAACTCGCACCTCCCCTAATAACTTGTCAAATTGTTTTAGCAATTTAAATAACATTGAATGAAGAATAAAAATATGAGCGTAAAATTTAGCTTATCTTATAATGTGAAACTTCGGGCATGAAAACAAAAATAAACGACATCTTCTATATTTAAATCAGTCACATGCTATATCTAAAGCTATAAGAGGCAATACAAAGACAAACGTATTTAATTCGTATAATCATTTTTACAACAATAACTACAGTAAAAAGCTAAAACAATGTCGTATGAAACCGTACCCGATATATCGAAAAAATATATTAAGTATATTTTATTAAAAGAGAACGCCAAACGCTAAAGGAAAAACTGGGACCAATACCAAAATTAATAGACATAGACATACATTTATTGCAACAAAAGACATACAACAGAAAAAAAACATACACATAATATTATCAATGATGTGCTCTTGAAAAAGCCTGATAGAGAAATGATGATAATGGTACATCAATAAAGTAGTCCAGTTAAAAAACTTAAATAGTAGACTAAGTATACATCAAAACTAGAAACATCATGTTGATAATATCCAAGACATAATTGCTACTGATCTAAATCACTACTCGAGTAAATTCCTAACTAAGATGTAAACTAGCTTCTAATTTATACGACATATTAACAAGTACATCCGTCTATAAATTAATCGACGGACGGTCCAAGTAATTCTAACGAATGCCTAGCTCGAATCTATCAAGAGAAGGAAATTGCTGACGCCCCGTCTTAGATAAACGGCTAAGGTTTCTAAGCTGATCTTCAACATGTAGACTATATACCGTTCCTACGTATGGAATATCTGATAACATAGACTATGTAGTTAGTCGTCGTGACTCAATTGATATACTAGATGTGGGAAGGATTAAGGTGTTTGTGATGTTGGAAAATTATGAGGATATTGCTGCTAGTTATTCATTTAAATCAGAAGAATCTGTAGAGGCATGAAATGTTTTATGAGATTATTTATTAATGGACAATGACATGAATAAACATAATGAAGGGAAGACAACATAGACGCAGTATTTCTTAGAATACTAGTTTTTTTGAGAACTGCCAATCTATAAGAAAAAAAATCTTAGAGACTAGAAACTAGTCTGCTACGACGTTACGGGGCGATCTGCACTGCAAGTATTACTGCAGGTATTGTATTTTTTATCGATTCATCATATTTGACTTTAAATTGTAAAGTAGTATCGGTAGTGTTCCTTTTACATATAAGTTATTTTTATAGGCCAAAAAACGAAAGACTGTCGTCTTTTGTTATCGTATCTCGAAGCTTAAGTATTATTAGATCTCATAACTCGAGTTAATTACTGAGTGACTAATGAGTAGCAAGAATACGCTGGATGTAGGCCGCTTCCAACCAGCCTTTTTGGAAATCCACGGGAGGGGTCTATGTCCAGCAGTTGACTTCTTTTGGTTGAGATGATAATGATGATGATGAATATTATTTCAAATTAACACCTAACCAATAGATAATAAAGGACAATTAGGGAAATTGTATTGGTATTCCAGGATTTCTAGATAGAATAAAAGAGAAAAATTTAAATGTAAAAAAAAGAAACAGACTGAGAAAAAGATATATCTACAGTAAATATATTAATTATAGGTATTCGTTAAGAGAGTTACGTATCTAAAAGTGAATAAAATATATTACAGGTAATAATGACAGCACACGAAATTACTTAAAAAACTATGTTTACTCATTTTCTTATCAAAAATAAATAATAATACCTACAAATACCAAGAAAGTAATAGGATTAATGATTTGAAAAAGAAAACTGAAAGGTTCACTGTCAGACACTGTAGAACTTTTAAAATTGAGAAACTTGTTAATATAAATCTAATAACCAATGTTGAAATAAACAAAGTCCCTGAACAGACTTTCAATGAGAACAAAATTGCCCGTCTCTATCGAAAGGAAAACATTTCAATAAAGCAGAAAGGACCTGCAAATCAAATAACCGTAACAAGTCTCAGCGCCGTTCACAATGAAAAATAAAAATTAAATACAAAATATTGTGAAGCGACAGTAATTGAATGAGAGAAAACATTTTTCCTCTCCATTGGCAAATTCCAACGGATTTCTCCTGGACCAATAAGTGGATTATTCGTATTCTATAATAAGTTTATTCACAATAAGACGAAGATTCTGTAGCGCTTTAAGACATTTTTATAGGTTGCCCTTAAGGAAGTTGGGTTAGAAGGTAATAATAATAACTAGACTAGACTAATACTAGACTATACTAGACTATACTAGACTATACTAGACTATACTAGACTATACTAGACTATACTATACTATACTATACTAGACTATACTATACTATTCTATACTATACTATACTAGACTAGACTAATGGTTTGAAAAAATGGGATTTAGGTTTCCGCGATTGGTCTAATGTCTATAGTTGCAATTGATGCATGATTGTGTAGAGCATTTATGTAGTGTTGTTTTACAATTTCGACAGCTCGTTTCATCTATTGAAATAAAAGTTGTCCCCGCCACGTATACGAATTTTTGAATCGATATCCATAGATAATATTCTAATCGAACGTCAAAATAGGTTAAGTGGGATTTATACCTAGTTAGGGTGCCAATAAGCCGATATTAACAGGTAAGTACTGTATGTATCAAATTATCGTGTCCATCAATCTGTCTCTATGTCGGAAAAGCTTGTCTAGTCCTAACAATAAAAGTTTCGTAGTCATTGGTTTCGAATCGTTTTGCCGAAAATCTTATTTTTTTTCGCAGTTTTCTATTTTTTTCCTTTATGGAACGACATGTCAAAACAGCATTGCAGTCGCACAATTGGTTCCATTGACTGAAACGAAGGGGGGTGAAATTATCGAAGTCGAATTATCAGAAAACACCCCCTACTTACAAAAATATAGCAACAAAAATGTCAAATCCACCGAAGAGCTTAAAATACTGGAAGTGACAAATAAAACGATAAGGTAGGAGTTGGAATGGTTCCTCCGGGAATTGTTAAGGTAAAGGAGAATTAAAAATAGGTACTTAATTTAAAATAAAAAAAACAGCATGCTCGACTCGCAATTGGTCGTTTCATAATAATTATGAGTGTTGTGAATATGTAATATTATATTTAAAGTTGTAATCGTACCAATTTCGTATTTTGTTTCTATTGCCGTTTAAAAACGGTAGTAAACTAAAGACCCCAAGTAAATGAATGTTCAAAAAATACCTGCGTTTTTGTGTGTAGCTCTAACTGAGCTGTTTCATTTTGTTGTTGTTATTATTATTATATATTGATAAAATAATTAATTAATTTATATTCTGTGAAAATTTTAACATTCTACGAGTATCTATTATGCCGTTAAAATGTAAGACGATCGAACAGACAGACAGACTTTTTTGAATGAGTACGGAAGCTTAAAAGGTATAAAAATTGAAAGTAGTAAAAAGTAGTAAAAATTGAAAGTAGTGAAAATAGTAAAAATTGAAGTACTTTGAAATACGATAAATGTAATAGTAAAATTCTAAAACTACCCACCAAAACCCCCACCAAAGATTTTCGCAGTTTTAGATATAAATAGAATTCAACTAAGAACCACGAATTAGTTTTTTTGTGAAATTTATAGCATAAACATTTTGGTAGACGTCAAAACATTCGGTCAGATTAGAAATGTATAGCGGTTCAATTTGTCACCAGTAATCTATGGGATGGTTTCTATATAATAAACCGCTTTTCGATCTTTTTGATCTCCAGTTCACACTTGATATTACGTAACCAGTTCTAGCAATCTCTTTCCATATTAATCTAGCTTTATTAGTTTTATTTTCGAACAAGATATTAAGAAAATTATTATTTATAAATTATCACTTGTATCAGATTTGATTTTTGTTTGTAGGTTTTGTTATTATATTCTTTATTTCTTTTTTTTACTCTTGATCATGTAAATACTGATGCAAGTGAAATAAAGGTTACAAATTATACTTGCTTTAATAACAGACAAAAGTAGTACAGTACCACAAAAAGCTTTGACCTATTTTGTCACAAAAAATATGAAAAATCTTAGTGTACCGTAGAAGTTTTCCAAAATTTTTCTTTCTTCTTAAATTTTTGGAAAACTTCTACGGTACACTAAGATTTTTCATATTTTTTGTGACAAAATAGGTCAAAGCTTTTTGTTGTACTGTACTGCACTCATCACTCAGAGGCACGTGATAAATAAATAAATATTGGAAAACATTTTTACACAACATCATCTAGCCCCAAACTAAACAAAGCAATGGGAACCAAATGGCTGATAATATGTTATATATGTACATATTTGTAAATACATACATACGATACATATAAACACACCCAAACACAGAACAATAATCCATGCTCAGCAAAAATGTTCACCGTGGGTTGAGATCGAACCAACGACCTTCAGTTTAAAAGGCAGACGTAGGTTCTACCACTGGACCGCGAGAGGCCTGTCAAAAAATAATACTAATAATATGATTTTAAATATCATTATGCTCAGAAACTTTGCTGAAAACATTTTAATTCGGAAAACAGTAATGCTTGCACACAAGACTTTGGCGGTTGAATAATTGGTAGTAGTACCAATTATCCAACCGCCAAAGTCTCGTGGTATTTTCCCAAACGGACTTATATTAATTTTTAAAAGACGTGATAAAAGGATCGAATAGTTTTAGGATTAGTCTTAATAATAGTTAAAACTTATTTTTATTTCATCCAATTCGCATTAAATTTAAAAGATTTAAAATCAATTACAACATATGACCTCCATCTACATCTTACTCTGTTTTGGTGTAATTTTTTTGCAGTCGCAACAATAAGATTGTATATGAATGTATATTTTTTGTTTAAATCTAAAGACAGGTTCAAATTCACAAAGAAACAACGGCTCAATTAGTTTTTTATTGTATTGAATCTAATAACCTGTCAATGAAATAAAAGCAAATAATCGGCCAAGTGCGAGTCGGACTCGCGCACGAAGGGTTCCGTACTATCATCTATAATACTACAAAGTTTAGTTCTGTTTATAAAATAACGAGAAATCAACGAAATTCCAAGTAGTAAATTGCAAACTTTTATGTAGGTTTTCGATACACATCCGGGCAGCATAACGACGTTCGCGCGAATACGCGCGGCTATGGCTCGCTCCGTGATGTTACCTCCCCCGCTACCCGCGCGTTCGCGCCACCACCACACCGCGGCGCGGCGCTCGCACCGCGTTTAGATGCACGGATTATTTTCATTTTGTGAGTTTTTATGTATTAGATTAGGTATTTATTTTTATAGTTAATATATTTCTAAATATTTACTTACAAATATTCAAGTTTCTACCTGTTAATTAAGATCGAGTAAAAATTGCTTAAAAATTACGTTTGTTGTATGGGAGCCCCCCTTTAATATTTACTTTATAGTTATTTAATTATTTATTTTGAAAGGTAATATACAAGTAAGTATTCTGTGAAAATTTGAAGCGTCTACCTGTTACCGTTTTTAATATTGAGCAAAAAAATACGAAAAAAACACGTTTATTGTATGGGGACCCCCCTTAATATTTTATTTTTTTTAACTTTTAGTATTTGTTGTTATAGCGGCAACGGAAATACATCATTTGTGAAAATTTCAGCTTTCTAGCTATCACGGTTTATGAGATACAGCCTGGAGACAGACAGACAGACAGACAGACAGACAGACAGACAGACAGACAGACAGACAGACAGCGAAGTCTTAGTAATAGGGTCCCGTTTTTACCCTTTGGGTACGGAACCCTAAAAAGGTAATAGGTACTTCATCAATATTTTTGAAACGCATTCAATAACAAGTAGGAAAAAATATCCGAATGCATTTAATTGAGATTCGGGGTGTAACTTTTACGCTTGATATGGTGTTGAATGTATATTTTCGAGAAACTATGCTCAGATTCACTGCAAAAATTATTGTAATGTTGAAAAGTCTATTTTAGAATAATTCTTGTGAAGTAACTTATCGAAAGGAATTATGAAAATATGCATAGGTATTTTTGTTATTATTTTATTATAAAAATATAACCTATTCTATAATACTCAGGATAAAGACAGGTGTAACGACATCACACACATCAGAAACAGCCAAGCCGTTTTGGCAACAGGATCTAATATATATACATAATAAATATATACGTACATACATAATACACATGCATATGTATTATGTACACACGAATAAATAAATATTGGTGGACATTTCACACAACATTGTCTAACTCAAACTAAGCAAAGCTACTAAGGAATATGGAAAGTCGTTGATGAATACATATAAACTTTATTTTTACTGTAAGTACATTCTATATGACACGAGTACATAGGAACAGCCAGACGCAGATCAAACATCCATGCTCATCACACAAATGTTTGTCCTGAGTGGGTATCGAACCGAAAAACATTACCATCCTTCTTGGTAAAAATAAAGTATATCTAGTAAAATTTTACTCAATGTAGAACATTTTCTTGTGACTGACAATAGGGAAAATTACCCATTGGGTGTGCGACTACTCGAGCCCAGTGGGCGTGCGGTACGAAAGTATGGAGATGGATTTCACATACTCGTAGGTACAACAATTTTATTTTTTGTCGAGGGTTTTTGAGTTACCCAAACTTATATTTGCTATCAAAGCTTCGTTTACCAACAGATGTATTTACGCGAACTTCATGCAAAAAATGACAGATTATAAAAAATATTGTGTGCTGAAAACTACATCAAGGCAACCTTAATAATACGAAATGTCAATATATGCAGTATAGCAGTAACACGTTGACTATATCTTACTCGCTCTAGCCGACCTTATACGAAGGAGAGTTACATAGCCGAGCGTGACTACTCAGTCTCATTCAACACCCACAAAATAAAGTACTCAGACTTCAAGAAGTCTCATTTAATGACTTCCAGCAATTAACAAACAAAATTTACATACTAACCGATAAACCAGCAACTTTTCGACAGTATTTAACTATTCCATTTTTTTAAGCCACCATCGAAACCTGAACAAGGAAGAAAACACTAATAAACCAAAAGCCTTTTCCACATAACTTTTCGTGAAGCCGGCGACCCCTTGTAACGAGACGACATTATGATTACACTGCAAACAATACTTTAATACGGCGTGAACAATGCGCCAATCAGCCGGCGGAGCGCTTTGTTCCACCTAGATTAGGGTTTTGGAGGTACCTACTCGGGAAATCTTTAGCTGTCAAATACAGCTTCAATATAAGGTCACACAAAATATAATTTCATGGCGGGTACTCCGAAAACCCGCATGTAACGCTTTAATTTTGTCGTGTTTCCTGTTATAACGTAGAATACGTATTTTCTGATATATACAGTAGAATCCGTTTTAACGACTTCGCTTACCTATAGCAACCGTTCTCTTTTACCGCCGCGACGTAGTAGGCTTAAGTTTTCATACGATTACTAAGAAAGTAATTTTTGTTTTTTCTATTACTCGTGCAACGTTTTGCTAACCAAACTGCGTAAGAAGGAAGATAACGTCATTCATCTTCATTATGATTACTTAGGTATTAGGAACAGGAAGTATCCTTTAATTTTTTATGTGCGCAGCAAAGTGGTGTTAATAACGTTTGCACCATATTATGAGTGTCGTAGACTTTTTTGCACCAATTTTTGCACTAAATATATCTCTCTTTCTTTTAATGTAGTTTATAATATGAAGTAATACTAGTAAAATGTACATTTCCATAGAAACTAGCTACAATTCATTCATTCATTCAGTGACCTAAGGACGTGTACACAATGGCCGCTCTCATCAGCCCCTCTTGTTTAGGGAAAATAGTCGACGAGAGATCGTCTGTATGCGTCCTAATTGTTGCATCTTCTATCAAAAAATATTGCAGGAAACGTCGAAAATTGTTTTTGACGAAAAAAAGTATAAATAATTACTGACTTTTATTATATAAAAATTTACTGTTATTTTGTTCAAAGGGGCAGAGAAAGAATGAAAAGAAAGTATCTTCTATCGACCAAAACCATAGAAGAGAAGTACATCAGGTGAGTTGGTGGTCAATCGTAAATCAATCTTGCGTAAAAAAAGATATAGCTGAATAATCAAAGACCAAACATGTTCAATCTGTAAATGCACAAATTGTAATCTCTCGTTAGCTTAGAATTTTTTTAATACAACGATTATAGTACACATTCTTGGTAGGTACGTACTGTGCAGGAGTGGTACCCACTGCCACCTTCTTTCTTCCTTTAGAACTACAACCCTAAAAATTTCAAGGCTAGAATGCATAAATTTCGTCAAGATCCACGAGGTATTAACACCAAGAAAGTTATTCAAATCTAGATCACAATTTTTTATTAAAAACCTACTCTATACTGGAAAATGTAAATGGAAGTGCGACGCCATAACTCTCCAATGAGGAAAAAAAGTAATTCTAATTTCGAGTTCAAATAGTTCGAATCCCCCGCTCTACCATTTTACTCCACTATAACGTTCTTCTCGTAATCGAGTTTAGGTTATTTAGTACTCAAGTGGCGAAAGCTCCCCTTCATTATTGTGAATTTATTTCGTAGTTTATCCACTTTATTTATATTTTACATCTGATATGGTATATGTTTCAAAAGTAAAGTAAATATTTATTTTCAGAGCAGAATTCATAGTACAATGCTTTCTCAGTGGGCCCCAAACTCGGCTAGGCTAGGCCCACAGATCATAAATTGTTTTATGATCTGTGGCTAGGCCGGTATCTTGGAAGCCCAGAGCAGATGTTCCTATTTTACATTTCTTTAAAAAAGCTAGTAAGCTTTTATATAGGTGCATACAATCTTGGAAGTATGGATCTCACTTAGATTTGGTATACACTTTTAAATATCATACATGTAAAGTTGGTTTAATGAACGAGAAAACCAGAAATTTGGCACTGGAACTTCTTGTTGGAATAAAGAATATAGCAGGTGCTAGCGTCAGCGTAACTAATAACTAGAAAACCCTTAATCCATCAGCGATCCAATATGAGCTAATGATGACAATGATGATAACTTTTTTGACCAAACAGTAACATTTGCATTAATTACAAGTACAATCCGAATCGTATGAACAGTACCAACTAATTTATGTTTCGCAATGTTTATTTTATTCCCCTTTTATCTCTCTACAAACAAGTGCACATCCTTTGACATCGCAACACAAACAATTGTCCAAATCATAAACAATGGTTTACATCGCAAACATTATCTGCCGTTCAAAGTTACCCCGTATAATGAACCATTCATACTGCCAAACAGTTCCAACCAACCATACGCAATAATTCCATACGGACGACACCCGATTCGGAAACGCAACAACCCCATATCAAGTTACAAACGAAACTCTATCGAAAATAGATGGTAGTAAAACTGAGAATTAAACGACCATAGTAATAGATGTAAATCCTTGGGCGCCTGACAAAGAACAGAAGCGATTTCACGACATCAAAGTGGAACACGACATATTACGCTTCAAAATAAACACCAGAATAAATACATCGAAATGTTTGCTCCGAAATATTCGACGATGGGGTGATCATATTCTAAATTATCTGTTAACATGGGGGTAGTTTCGGGAACCCCTTTTGGGGCGGGATTAATTTGCTGGTTGTTCGGTATGCCTGTGTCGGGATTTGCAATTATTCGCCATATACAAGTCAACTGATGACACTTAATTATGTAATACCAACTATAAGTCATATATAGATGAATAACTTTTACGAGAACTGGTCAAGATATGTCTCTGTATTTTGATTGATACGTAAGACCCCATAAAATATATCATTTTAAAGACGACAGTAGCAGCCAGCTCACGGATGTCGCGTCGATATTTACATACACTAAAGTTGTAGTCTCCTACGTACGACATACACATACCTACTTACGTCAACCGCGTCGCTCTGTTAAAATGCAACTTTTACGCTCATCACCGCTCTGATAGAATCAATTAGTCAGCTCTATCAAACATTTCATCGATACATTTTGTCTCAAATCGATACATCTAATCGTTAGTTTGGCTTTATCTCTTGGATCATGATGTGGTGGAAGAGTTATTGGCAAATTATGAAGTAAAGGTCATGATGAAACTGGATAAATTATTGTCAAAACTCGTTAAAAAGCCTGTAAGTTGCTGGAACTTCGCCTTTATGTAGCTTAAAATATCATATAGAAGATTTCAGATAAACCATCTTATTTCCTGCTCTTTATAGCATAAGCGATGACGGGCCCAATTCTACATCAGCGTACGTCATAAAAAATAGCAATGTTTAATATATAACTTCTATTCAGCTTAGTACATCTGTTTCATGTAAATCTGTAAGGTCATATAAAACAAACAACAAATCCAGTTTCGCGTCTAGAATGAAATATTAAACACAATTCGCATTAAACATTTCTAACGAACTCAAATTGTTCTCGTGTTCGGTCCAACCGGAACGCGCTCAAAAATGGCACTCTATAATTTACACATAAAACACATCCTAATGGTCCCGTACGTGATCACTTTCGACAGACTCAAAGCCGTCTTCATCTGAAAGCAGACTCTGATTTAAATACATTATTCTTGTAATAACACCGGACGAAGGGGCCCTATTGGAGTCGTAGAATATATTATTTTAATTCGTACAACCTCTTTGTGACCCGTCGCGGAATTAATGGATTCAAAGGTTCCGTTCGGTTGTACAAAGAATAATTTGCTAAGTAAATGAACGGACAGACAATCCTGTTACGAGTCGGGTTTTGTTTCCATAGATTAAAGAGTGGCGAAATCGTTGAAAGGGGCACCTTTCAACGGCTCCTTTGTGAGTTATCTCTGTTAATTTTGGAAGGTCAATGAATAAAGTACACAGTACGATTTTGTTATTCATCTTTGTGCTTTGATTTTGTAATGTTGATTAGATTGATTATTTTTTATGTAAATTTTTGGAACATCGTGCTTTTGAGTTGATTTTAGGTTTAAAAATAGGAGGCTAATACTTGTTTCATCATGCAATTTTAATCTGTGTATCAGTTGATTGAAGTTGGGCTTCCAGACTTTTTGGCGTCTCTATACCCTAACACTTCAGTCAGTTTATTTCCATATTTATAAGCAAACATCATCAAGATGGTACGTACGTACCTACTTACTTCTTTTTTTTCTAGGAACTACAAACTAGGAATCGATAGACTGATTCTTGATTAACGTGATCCATCCTCGGTCACAATATTGCTCGCTAAAGTGTATTTATCTGTATAAAATGTTACATAATAATAATTATATATGATAGATTGAGAGGAAATTAAATTCCTATGTAAATGGAATACGTCAGCTGGTTTTGTTCCCAGTCATAAGCCTCATAGGTACTGTAAAAGTTATGTAAGAGGTTTTTGTACCAACTAACATAGTAGGATAGGGAGGCATTTGCCCAGCAGTGGAACGGAACAGGCTCTAAATAAATAATAATAAATACTAACAGAATAACTTTCCAACAACTGTTAAAGTGGCGTCGAACTATATTCGATGCTCACACCAAAATGGCAAAAAACGCGCGATTTTATGTATATAATAATTATCTATTATAATCATAGACTAACAACCCTTGAGAGCAAAACTTCCCACATTTCCATGGAGACCGTTAACGGCATTGTATAATAACCGCAAACAAGAGTTCCTCGACTAGATTACCATCATAAAGTAACCGCAGCGCTAAACGCCGACAATATTAAACCGAAAATCTTTAAACCGACAGTTAACGTGATGTTCTGTTAACGCTGCCGCTTGACAAACAACCGCAAATTGTGATTGTGACTCCTTGAAAGGGTTAATAATGGCGTGGGATTGCGTTGAGAAAGGGGCGTGCTGTCACTGACAGCGGACATCGAAGTTTTTTTTATAATCTGAATTTAAAAAAATTAGATTACATTATTATCGTATTTATGAAAAATATTTTAGTAATATATAGGGGCTGGGTCTCTATTTCACCAAATTGAAACGCCAAGGTCACCGAGAACGCCACCAAGGCTTGATTGGTTTAAGCAAAAAAGACTGTTAAATGATAAAATGATAAATTCGTTTATTGAGATAAAAACGGAAAAAGACCAATTACAATTACTCACAATATTCAAAAATTATTCTTAAACAAATGTCTGAGGATTACAAAATATTCATTATATAAATACAATATCATTTAAAATGTCAATACAAAAATGTCAAATGGGCAATACGCCTAGCATGTCAATACAAAAAAATAATTATGTCATATAAAGTAAAATATACCGTTCGGGTAAGTACTCAGAGTACCAAGTCAATAAACTCAAAGGTTATCGTCAAAGTCCAATGAATCATCAGGCTTTTTACACCTAAACTTTACTACCTTTACTGTTCGAACGTTTCGACCATCTCACGTGACACCTCCGTTGCCACAGATCGAAATAATGCGGGTTCAAGTTCCGTCAGACGTAGACGATGTGTAATTTTTGAACTGCCTATAAATTTGTAGATAATTCGGTGAGTAATACACTCAAAAATATTGAATAGATAAGATTTGTTATGGTTCGGTGCAATGATGTGGGATTGTACTATCTCTTTCTTGACGAGGCTAAAGCCTCGATGACACTGGGCTAGTTTACAAGCTACAAGCCAGCGAGTTCGCGAGCATCTTGTAAACTCGCTCCGTGTCATTGAGCTTTTTTACAATCTGCTTTTGATTGTGTCATCGACACTCGCTACTCGCTCACTCGCTAGCTTTTAAACTCGCCGACTAGCAGCTCGTAAACTAGCCCAGTGTCATAGAGGCTTTACAGTTTTACATCGGATCCCGTAATCTCAATGCGTATCACACGCATTGAGATTCCGGGACCGGGTTCACAATAAAATAAAATAAAAAAAACGTTAACAATCTTGGTTGTGATAACAAAACAACGTCCTTTTTAATCACAACAAAGCAACCCGATTATGTTTTTAATCTTTGTATTTAGTACTTGTTTCTATATGTGTAATTTTGCCAGAAAATTTATAACACTTATGAATATTTTACGAATTAAATAAATCCGCCTACACTCGCACCACAACCTTACATCAGATATAATTCACTTAGAAAGCTCACCTCTTGTGTAGATTGAGCCATTGTTATTCCGGCTGTATTCCGCCGAGCCGAATGTATTCCGCTACATTCTCTCAATCTTGTGTATTTTGCCGAATTTAGAATTGATTTGACGTCATTTAGCCAGCCATGACAATTAATGTCTCGATTGTTTGCTAGCATTGAAACGTCTTGATTGATTTAAATCTCATGTGTGGAAATCTGGTTTTAGATGGGGAATGTGTGAATGCAATGATTTACTTGCGAATGGTGTTTAGTTTTGGTTAGCGCTTTGACAAATTGGAGCGATTCTGTAAGTATTGTTTTTGCTCTATTATTCAGGTGCAAGACGCATGCGGCGGGAAATTCAAATTTCAGTTTTTTTTGTCTTTGTAGTCATATCAGGCAACTATCGTAAGTAAACATCGTGTTTGCGACAAGTCACAGTTGTAGACAGGTAATTGACCTTTTTGCAAAGTGGTCAGTACTCGCTAAGTGATTTTCATTTGGCATACATAGCATTAGCTACGGAATCCTACGTTATACATGTTTCGACACGGTCTTAGTCACTTATTTAATTTTTCCACTTATAGTTTGTTTTTCTTTAAAATCCTTTAGTATTTTTGTTACTTGACAGATGAAGCAAAAATATTCTCATAAATTTAGATCCCAACGTCGTTTAACCTCAAGGATTGGTCCCCTTTATGATATTTTATAGGACAAACATCGTCGACCGCGGCCCTTGCAAAAATAATACGTGTCTGAGGATTAAATTATTCACAAAAGTGTAGTGGCTCTCCTGCCTTTTGAATTATAAATAAATCCGATTCAATATGTTGTATATTTTGACGTTTTTTTTGGGGTTTTCTTTTGATATTTACCACAATCTTCCATTGTCAAATAAAACTTGGAAATATACAAACAACAACCTATAATATTATATTGCCAAAAAACGAAGATACACAATAAAGAGTTATTTTTTTATATTATTATTCATAAATATAGGCTCGCTCTTGACTACTTACTCGCTTAATATGGGATTACAGTCTAAGCACGTTTGCTTACCTATGCAATTTAAGGATATCCATAAAATACAAGAACACAGGGCAATACATCCGAAAATCATTACTTTTTTTTTTTTTTTTGACAGAAAATAATAGTAGACATAATACTCTTAAAATCTACTAATTCACAGAAAAAATCATATCAATAAAACAAAAATAAATTACCCGACCGCAAAATGACAATCACAATGTGATTGGGAACGTAACGACACCTTGCATCTCATTATTAGTCAAGCCGTTTAGGCTACACGACGTAACATATAAACATAAGTACGTAAGTCTTGAGCAGTCATCTAATAACAACAGATTGAAAATATGAAATTCGTCCTTGATGATATATTTAAGGTTCCGTACCCAAAGAGTAAAAACGGAACCCTATTACTGAGACCCCGCTGTCTGTCCGTCCGGCCGTCCGTCTGTCACCAGACTGTATCTCAGGAGCCGTTATAGTTAGACAGTTGAAATTTTCACAGATGACGTATTTATGTTACCGCTATAACAACAAATACAAAAAAATAGAATAAAATAAATATTTAAGGGTGCTCCCATACAACAAACGTGATTTTTTGCTCGTTTTTGCTCGATATTGATAACGGCATCAGGTAGACGATTGAAATATTCACAGAATATAGAGTTATATTATTCACTTTAATTATAAGGTAATAGATATAAATTAAGAACCTCCTCCTTTTTGAAGATGGTTAAAAAGCAGATAAATCCCTCATTCTTTACGCATCTATGAAACTTAACCAAAAACTCCATTCCCCCAATATTCCCCACAATTTCGCGGACACATCCCCTAATAGAGTTAAGTAAAGGTCAGCAGACTGCTGATGTAACAATAAGTGACCACCCCCAGGGGACCGCCGCCGTCTTAGCTTCCCCTGCCTCTGGGCTGCTGAAGTATCGCAATTTACTCTGTGGAATAGAAGAACAGTTTTGGAGCTTTCCTAGCTCAGAGTTGGCGGTATAAAAATGATAATATTATCCAACAAGGAAATAATGATTTTACTGTAATCAGCAGTTACGTCAGATCTTTTTAATCCATCTTTCGAGTATTCATTAAACTATTTCAACATGAAGAATGTTTTTTAGGGTTCCGTACACAAAGGGTAAAAACGGGACCCTATTGCTGAGACTCCGCTGTCTGTCCGTCCGTCCGTCCGTCTGTCACCAGGCTGTATCTCATGAACCGTGATAGTTAGAGAGTTGAAATTTTCACAGATGATGTATTTCTGTTGCCGCTATAACAATAAATACTAAAAAACAGAATAAAAATAATATTTATGGGGGCTCTCATACGTGACAAACAAACACGTTTGACAACAAACGTGATTTTTTCGCTCGTTTTTGCTCGATATTGATAACGGCAACAGGTAGACGCTTGAAATATTCACTAAATATTGAGTTATGTTATTCAATTTAAAAATAAATACTTAATTAAATTAAAATAAAATTAATTATTAATTACGATAATTATGATGTTGGGGGCACCCATACAACAAACGTAATTTTTTTGCAGTTTTTATACATAATGGTACGGAACCCTTCGTGCGCGAGTCCGACTCGTACTTGGCCGGTTTTTTTTTGTATTGGACCCGCGCGATTACCCAGTGTCAATTAAGATTTTATATATATTTTTTTTTAATAATACAGTTAGTTTATAGGTAATAATCTTCTAATCACAATACAAATCACGTAAGATTCTATAGTTTTGCCGATATCGTACGTAAAATGACACGCTCAGGCACTAGATCAAACACATAATAAATAAATACCACCATTCTATAGCACAAGTTTTGAAAAATAAAACAGAGCAACAACATCGTATGACGTTCCCGCCAATACTCGAAGCATGCTTTCTAGTCTATTATTGATTTCCTCGAAAAAACTTCTAATTACAAAGTCACATAGAGCAAGCCAAAACATATTTGATGTTTAATAATTTCATTTCCAACTGAGCTCACTAACATAGGTGTAGAATATCTGACTAATGATTACGTATTTCGAGACAAGCCAGCATCTCTATCAATACCGTATTACCCCTTACGACCCCGGTTCACCCCTGAGACTTGACAATAATTCTCCATAGCTCCTCCATTCTCAATGAATACTGAATTGGAGCATTCGGAACTCGAGATGGGTCGAATCACACGATTCGAATAACATTTATTGATTTTTTATCGATTTAAAGTAATTTTAGGCAGTTGTTATCGACGCCAATGGTAAAATGTAACAATTTTTTAAAATATATTAGTCTTAGAAAATATATTTCTTAATAAGTATTTCAAGAAGTATAACTATGCTTTAAAAATAGATTACGAAGTATGAGAAACTGTTAGATCTACGAGATCTACGATCTACGAGTATATCTGGTACATTGATTAAAAAATGATCCAAGACAGTAATTAGTTAATATTGCTATAGTGGTAAGTCTTTTGTTTTTTACCCGACTACTGCTAAGCAAAAGGGTTATTACAGTCTGCCTTAAGAAGTACTAAATAGTTTTAGTAACTGTATTGTATTCAATTGCAAAGTAGCAGCGTACCATCATTACTGTGTACCATAATAAATGCATTGCTTGCAAAATGAATCTCGCATTTCGAGATACATAAAAATAAATATAAAAAATAACAATAGAACAATATAATTTGAAAATACAATATAATTTGAAAAACATTTGAAAATATTCGAAAATTATTAATTGATTCGAATGAACATAATATTTTATTCTATTATTATTTTTCGGAACAATCTCTGGTCACTGACAAACATTCCCCACGTCTTAGCCAGAACCTATTTCAATTTAGATTAGTGCTCAGTTTGCTGATATGCAATATCTTAATAGCGCTGGACATAGTGGACATGGACTGATTTAGGTATTCTGGAGCAACACTGTGCAATAGACAGCAATCTTAGTCTGGAGCTTGTGTTTGCATTTTGATGTACTTACCTAATGTTTTGGTTTCATAAACTTATAATAGAATTCAAAAAAAGAGGAAATAAATAAATATTTAAGGACATTTCACACAACACCATCTAGCCCAAACTAAGCAAAGCTTGTACTATGGAACTACATGGCTGATAGAATACATATAATTATACTATTTTTTTGTAAATATATACATATGATATATAGAAACACCCAGACACAGAACAAACATCCATGCTCATCACACAAATGTTTGCCCTGGATGGGGATCGAACCCACGACCTGCAGCTTAGCAGGTAGACATACAACCAACTGACCCACAAGGCCAGCCAGGAAGTTATGAACTAGACTAGGTTATATTTTTAACCGACTCCCAAAAAGAAGGAGGTTCTCAATTGGTCGGAATCTTTGTTTTATGTATGTTCTCCGATTACTCGAAGACATGGAGACTCGAAGACTTGGACCGATTTGAGATTTTTTTTTTTAAAGGTCGGATCATTATTTTAGTTTTTATAACAAATTAACTGGAAAAATATGTCATCCAAGCAAATGAATTACGTATTTGAAGTCGTTTTTTTTTAGCTTTTTTTTACAAGATTATTGTATATATATATATAATTACCTTATAAGTCCGTGTCTTATAAAACCGATTAGTTTTTTTATTTATTTTTTATTATAAACGTTTTACTTTCAAATTGGTCCCACAGAAATGTCAACAAAACAAAATAACTTTTTTTTTTATTCGTAAATAGGCTTGCGCTTGACCGTCAACTCACCTGGTGTTAAGCGACAGTTACGATCTACGATGGAACGCGCTTGCTTAGAAGAAACCTATTCACTCGCGACAAAATACAATTTAAGTAAACGAAATTGCAAATTTTGAAGTCTGTTGTTTGAGTTATAAGTACAATGCGTCGAAACGATAATTATGATGTTGAACCATTTAATGGGTAGTAACAAATGTAACCGATTTGAATTTAAAAAAAAAACTGACGGAGGACTTCGGAACCTAATATTTACTTAATTACACCTGACTAAGAAAACTACTGAATTAAAGTTAATATTTTACAGAGCCATAATCCACAAATCACCGACATAATACAGAGGATTAGCAATATGAAGTGGCAATGGGCTGAGTACATAGGACGCAGATCTGTTGGCCAACGGAGCTGAAAGTTCTTGAGTGGAGACCACGCACCGGCAAACGTAATGTAGGAAGACCAGCCACAAGATGGGCAGACAACTTCATACAAGTGGCAGGAAGACGCTGAATGCAAGCCGCTTACATCAGATTTTTTAGAAATCCATGGAGGATGCCTATGTCTGGCAGTGGACTCTTAGTAGCTGAGATGATGATGATGAGGATCACAACCAGTGAAGATATCATTGAAATTAAAGACTGAATTTAATTGATTAATCGAGAACATACTATGAGACCTGAACACCGTAAAAGACGATAAAAAACCAGAACCTGTGTTGCCAGTAAACATGCCAGTTTACTGTTAACCCTGATTGATTGGCCAATATGTTCCAAAAACGCCGAAAACAAGCGACACAAACATACCTAATTAGCTGCCACAAATAGACAAGATACAAATCTATAGAGGCTTTCTCCAGACTTGTTTGATGGCAATAACTGTGAGATGAGGTGGAATAATCGATCCGACAAACAAGAGGGCTCCGCTGCCTCTCGATACAATTCGATAGTGGCATTCGAATTACAATCGATTTCCGTGATGTGTTCAACGTTGGCGGTTGATAATGTTATTGAAATACAAGAAGTAAGTTGTAGTTGTTTAAGTTGTATATCTGTATTTTTAAGTTGTTTAGGTTATTTTAGTTTAGTTTTATTTAAGTACCTACATATGTAATTATAATTTACGAGAAATAAAAAAAAAATTACAAAAAAAAAAACAAGAAGGAAACTAATTTTATAAAACTAAAGATGACCTACCGTTAATCAACTACGAAACCATAAAGTTTCGCTATGAGTAGGTACCAATAAATTGGCACTCAACGGTCTCTTCCAGTTAAATGGTTGGTGTTATACATACGAAAAAATCATGGCAAATAATCAAATAAAATAAAATCAAATAATAATTAAAAAAGTAAAGAAAAAACAGTAAAAGTATATAGTAAGTAGTAAGTAAGTAGGGTTTGCAACCTTACGAATAATGGTCGATCAACTAAAAAAAATATACTTGGAGTTTATAATATCCGTCAAAAGTGTGACACTTCTCTGAGCACAGAAAAAGATTTTTTCCTGCGTAGCTTATAAGCGTCCAGATAAATGTAGCTTATATGGAAATGAAATTACAGTTATAGATGAACACCGTATCGTATTATACTGAAGATCGTTTGCAATTACTGTTATTTTTATCTCCAGAGAATAAAAACAAATAAATTAATTTTCTTACTATTTCCGGATTTAAAATTGTATGTCAATGGTCCGCAATTTTCAATATTTCTATACCTTGTCATAAAATATTAATAAATCTACAAAACGTATGTTACGTTGACAACTACAAAGTATACTCTCCCATTCACATTTCCTCACTAAATTCATAACTCACAATAACAGCTAGTTGCCAACAAATATATAGATAACATAATGTTAACGCATTCAATTTGAACATCAAAAGGTTCTATGTTTTTATCTATGGTCATTGATTAAGGTCCCTTGTCACATCAAAGACCCGAGCTCTATTGTACGCTCTCAATAATATTTCCAACATTTTCTTCTTGTTAGTTTGTACAGTGTGTTCGGTTAGATGACGGATATATTTTGGAAACTTAACTTATATTGGTTGATTTTAAACAATCTACTTTAGCAATATTCCTTGCTTTAGCCCTATTAAAAACATAACTTAGAGAGTTATATGTCGAAAACTACTTAAAATGGCATTCTGTTCATAGAGGAAACGTCGAGACAGAATTTTGACCGAATCGACGTGAGGCAAGGGAAAAGTCACGTTTAACCCCTGTTTTCATGAGGCAATCCACTAGCGTCTATTAACACTAGCTAAATGAGCGTTTAGTGATTTTAAGATTTTGCAATACTAAGCAGGATTAGAGACATTCAAATAAAACAGTATGAGTACATATCAGAATAGATAACAAGATAGTAAACTTTATTGATTTTGTAATCTAACTGACTGACTTTCACTTCCTTTTGTTGGTCTCATTAAGCCAATCACTCAATTTCAATAAAAAAAAAAAAAAAAACGACAATCACAATCTTCGATTTTCAGTTAATATTTTTAATACTAGTTGTCATTTTTGTTTCCATCAATTCGTGAACATTACCTTTAAATTATACTTATTGAGCCTATCCGAACACTCATTATAGAGAAAGAATTAGAATTCTTGTATATTCCATAGTAATATTATAATGACTATAAGTTATTTGTTCGCATGAAATGGGAATTTAATTGTTATTAACGTAATGTATTTGATTGACAATGATGTGTTTGATGAATTGATGACTGATGCGTTATAAAACGCGTCTTATGAAGATTTTATTGTCAGTTCTGTCGTCACCTTTTGAATTATTGCTTTATGTGTTGTGATAATGCAGAGTTTATTAAACTTAAAATTACTTCTTTTTAGAATTAAATTTAAAATTAGTTTTTTTTAATATGTTGCTTTTCTTTTTGTTATATATATCGTTTCTAATAAACTCCGTATTTTAAACGTAACTTTTTTCCCAACTCTGTCGAAATTTCTGATTGTTGAGTAAACCGTTTTTTTTTTGAAAAATGTACACCCTAAAGTCTTAATAAATGTGGTAAAAGTTTTAACAAACCTTTCTACTTAAGTTCCTTTCTCTACTGTTCCCATCTTTGGGACGGTTGGGCTAAGTACCAGTTTGAGGCATTGGAATCAGTTGAGAGAAACATGCTAGGAAACTCATAGACAACGATTCTCTTGTTCGTGCAAAACTCCAAAGATTGTAGCACCGCCGCAAAGTTGCTAGCTTAGCAGTTTTTTTATCGGATTCATTTCGGTGAGTGTGCATCTGGCCTGCATCATCTAATACCCCCTTGCCCATTCTACTACCGGACAGTCAGAAACACGAAAAAGCGTCAACCGTTTCGTGGCGGATATTCCAAAAACCCGAAGAAACGCTTTAATTTCACTTCATCGTGCGTCAAACTACTAGATTGTGGAATACGCTTCCTGAATGGGTATTTTCCGATAGATATAATCTGGGTCTCTTTAAATCACAAGTGAATTGGTTTCTTCTAGGTAAGCGCGCTCCGTCGTAGACTGCAACGTCGTATATCATCAGGCGAGTTGGCGGTCAAGCGCAAACCTATTTCTACATAAAAAGTTGATCTACTATACTGTATTACTTATAACCCTATTCACTATTTATAATAGTACAGGTCGATCCTGAAAAACTTGCAGTCTATATTAAACCTAGACACATTATGATGGGCCTAATTCTACGATCAGCTGACTTATACCAACCTAGGTATTTACAAAATAGATCTGCATACATGATTATGCAAAGCTGAGAGGGTAAAAAGCCAAAAAGGCAGTTTTTGAATTTAATTTTGTGAAAGAAATGGCATTGTATTCGCACCTTTCGTCCAAAAACAATAACCATCAAAATTTACTGTCACAACACTTACAACAATTTTCTTTATTGTTATTCCTCCCACATGATTTCGAAGAAAGCGTGATCGCGGCGTTAGCAGTTTTTTACAAATTTTATGTTTGGAACATCAAAGCTGGTGAAATGCGAGTGCAATAATTGGTCAATGTTAGGACGCAACGACGCATGACACGCACGCTCAGTGCCAAATCGAAATTTAAAAAATAAGACATTGTTTTTGAGATGCCTTATTAACGAAAGATTTATCGTTGACGGACCTTTTTAAGTCTGCGTTGTTATTTTTGTGAGTTTGTAAAATTAGTATTAACAATGTCGTGATTTCAGTCGGCAAAGTGAAAGCATATTTAGGGTTATACCGATAAAGTTCGCTCCGTCTCTGACGGATAGCTACATTTTTGAAAATATAAATTGCCTAAATATACTAACGACAAATCTGTACCTATGCAAGAATATTAAAAATACCTAATATTGCACAAGTATCACGCAAAATTGTATTTTGATTCAAATAAGATATTAGATAGATTTTTTTTCGCTAAAATTATTTTTGATCTGAATCAAAAGAGAATTTTGTGTGATACATTTGCATTAATATAGCAGATGTATCCTCTCAATAGCGTGAATTGAAAAGTGAATCTAAACTAGATGTAATCAAAATGTTTCAAATTTGAATATTTCTTGTCAATTTGGTTCCAACAGTTAAAGAACCTACTTTTCACCTCCATCATCAGTAGTTCCTATATCTTCAACGTCCGCCCGTTATATACCACGTCGATATATAAGAATAAAAGGTTGTAAAAAGTCAAAAGAGTACTCAAAAAATAACGCAAAGTTCAAAGTAGAACAGTTAAAGTCTTGAATGTAGAGTTAAGACCGTTAAGTTTTCAGAAAAAACATGACGTTACAGAAAAGGATAGTAATTGAAAAGATTAAAAAATATAGCGGTTTCTACCAACAACAACGGTGGTCGAGTAAAAAAAACCGTCTCGTTTTATATTTCGGAAACACTTCATCAAAATCAATAGATGAAAATAAGCGTTACATAAAAGCACTTCTCCTTTCACTATGCGAATAAATCACTAAGAATATTTCAATGCAAATAGAATGAGATGTTGGCACGGTCTACAGAACAAAGGCAGGAATAAAATTATCGAAAACACGCCACCAAGTGACATTTGCACAAACATTGTTGTAGTATTGGAAACATCTGAGGGAAATGCCAATATTGTCGCAGTTTATTAGCCGTTTATTGTTAGCAAGAATAGATGGGAATTTGAATAGGTATGACATTTAAAAGGAACGCATAGATCTTCCTTATCTCATACGTATCTAGCTTTTTAAATAAATTTACTAAATTTTATATAAACTTTATTTCACAACAAAACCCTAAGCATTGCTTTATATGTTGTAAGTTTAGTCAATTATATTTCTATTCTTATTTTGTCTTCCTTTAATGAAATAAATTGAAATATAATTATATCATTGTTTATATTAGTTTAAGCATGTTATTTACCAAAATAATATTATATTTTTATTTTATTTTTCATTTTACTATATTTTTTCATGTTCCTTTCAAATATATCAAATTTCTATTCACCCTGTTCCTATTGACAAACAAATGTTTTATCATTTGTTTGTCAATAGAAACAAAACGTTAAATCGATTTTCTCAAAAAGAAATATAAATAAAATGTGCTGGTTGTTGAATATTATGTGAAACGGAAACGATAGGAAGTAAATCTACACCGATCCTGCAGATACCTATTCAAAGAACGAGATTTGTTATTGAGAACAACAAAAGTCATGACTTTAGGAAACGGATGTTATTCCATTTTCCTTTGAAACCGTTTCTTAGTTTCATTTTTATCGACATTCCCAAGCCTGAATTCACGTATAGAGTAATTATTATTGTCTGCATAATAATATACATAATAATATAATATAATATATATATATATATATATATATATTATGTATATTACATCAAAACTTTTGACGACATGGTCAAAATATAAATTATTAAAGAGCTTAGCGAATAAGTAATATCTACGTGTGGTGCTAAAATTTTATCTTGAAGAAATTAATACAAAAAAACTGTATGTAGGTACAGTGGTTAGTGCTGTTTTGTTACAATTATATAAATACGTATTAATCTAAAAATAACGTCAACAATGAAGCTTGAAATATCGCAACAATATTGTTATTGTGATAATTTTACAATAGAATGGTTCATAGGAAGCAGGAAAACAAAGATAATGAATGATGTATTGTACAAGTTTTAAATAAACTAAATGTATCTACTTCGCAGTGGTACATACAACACGCCTTTTCGTGGATCGCAGCAAGTCAAAACATGTAGTTTATGCTAACATAAACTACTTACATGTTTTGACTTGCTGCGATATCTATACACGTTTTTCCCTTAAACTTTCATTGGGTAGTAAATGTTTTTTTTTTTTTATGTAGAAATAGGTTTGCGCTTGACCGCCAACTCGCCTGATGTTAAGCAACGTTGCGGTCTACGATGTCTAACTTGTTACTAGTTCTTATTACTGTGTGATATTTAAATAACTATTGCAGATCATATAAACGTATATTTACGAGTCGTATTTTTTTGTTCTTTATTTTATTTTAGATAAATCTACGATCGACCACCGACTCGCTTGATGTGTGCCCGAAGATGGAGTTCGTCGATCTAGAAGGTAATATATGTACCTATCTAATCAATCTAGACGTGTTGTTCTTAGGAAACAGAGATGGCAGCTAAGAATCCCAATCTTGTGCAGATTTTTGAAGGATTTTTTCTTAATATAGGTACTTGCAACCGCATTCGGCGTAGATACTCCGTAGTTTAACAGTTTGTCTTTATAAGACGGTGGCAGAAGCATGGGAATGCGTAAATATTTTATTATTTGACATCAATTTCTGGTCTCAATCTGCTCTTTTTTAACAAACAAACAAAACGGCACAGACAAAATATTTTTCAATTCATCTCGTTGATGTCAGGTAAAATGCCGTTGAAGTATTGAATTTATGCCACACATTATCGAACATAACCTAAATTTTCGGATAATTTAATTGATAACCCAGACAAAATTGGAAACAATAATTTATTTCAACCACAAAAACTGGGGAATTATCTACGGGTCACCGATTGGGCGAATGTCTGACCCATATAATAATAGTTTTATTTAAGCACAACAAGTATTTATCAGTCCATTAGTAGATTATCACGTGCATGTATTGGGGATCTTGTTTATAATATGTAGTCAAGGCTCTTTTGAGCAAAATATACATTTAGCTCCCAAATCCATGCAACTCCGTTTATAAATTGATCTGTTAGGGATCCATGGAAGAAGTCTCTAATTATAATTCTAATTTGAAGTGGGGGTGATAAGACCTGCAGTAACGTCCCGCATGGGGTGTATTGTGCATTTCCCCCCGCCAGTCTACCTTAAAATAATGGAACACAGCTTTGGATCGCTGGCATAATTGTTCCACTTCTGTTGCGTCAGGTGTTACATTGCAGAGTTGAATTTGACTTTGAGATTTTTCCAGTAGTCCCGATTTTTATCTAGATTGTTCTGTAGCCCTACAGTGCAGTAACACATACTCTACAGTCTAAGAAGTCTATGTCCAGCTGTGAGCTTATGAAGATTCTTGTAATTGTGTTAAAATTAAATAATTTACACGCATTGGTTTATTTTGGTTATATTCGAAGCCGGTACCACACGGCGTACCGGAAATATAATTATAACCGGTAATGTAATTATATTACCGTTCAAAAGATAAAGACGTTTTAAGTGACGGACAGACAGACAGACATAACACCGTAGTCTCACGAATAGGCACCCTTAGTTCAGAAGTCTCAACATGAAAAACAAATCAAGTAAATTACAGCTTTAAATATGTAATTGGTACAAAGATACTCACATTGCTTGTAGCGATTCTACGCTGATTATTGATGGACATAATTTTCTCTAGGGACCAAAAAAGGGATCACTACCTTTATTGTTAAACCAGCGCAGGCTTATCAATTCAAATTTTCAAATTCAAATCATTATTGTAAATTAATCTAAAATCAGTAATAATACTCGTAAACATCGAATTTGTTGTGTAATAAATTGCATAGTCAAAACTAACATCAGAACGAGCACATAAATTAAAACTAGTCTTTCTTATTTCGTCATCTCACAAATTTATTAAGGTCTCTTAAGGTAAAACTCACAAAATACACTTACTTACCTATGATTATAAATCTTTACGAGAGTGTAAATGGACTTAATTAAATTAATCTTCCATTTTATTGACCACTAAATATACAATAAAAAGTAAACTACTCATTTGGAACTAGACAGAACACAATATTCGGAAGTTTAATACAATCTTGGCCGTTTTATGTTATCTTACAACTGATCCATAAAAAATAAACGACAGTTAGCAACAGTAAGATAATAAAAAGCTTGAACAGTTTACCTTCCATCGGTTTCGATTCTTATAAGAGTACTGTCTACCAACAAAAGCATTGTGAAGAAGATGTAGCATTAGTCTTTGTCCACACCCCAGCACGTGTGACTATAGCTGAAGAATCCGACTTTTGTACACCATTATTTGCATACCAACTGGTTCCTATACGATATTAATCAATGGTTTTATTAGTGAACATCAAAGAGTACACACAATGCTAAGATCTCTTATAAGGTCCCTCAATACTATTGTTACTTTTGTCGGAGGTTGATTTATGAGCGGCCACTGTTGTTGGACCACTGGCATTGTGTTGTCAGTTTTTGTTTGGGCCTCGCCGACATTGTGCTACCCCTTCGGTCCATCTCGGAGCCTTTATGCTGGGGTCTCACTTTGATGCTTAGAACGTACAATGCCCTGTGAGGTCCTGACTCACTACAGATTTGTAGGTATTAGCATGAATCATTTGTAGGGATAAGGTTTATCAAGGTCACACGTTTAAAAAATAAATAAATTGATACAAGTTTCAGATCTCAACTAATGAGTAGGTAACTGACAAAAGTTTTGTCTATATATTGAATATCATATTATTTTACACAACATTTTCCTTTATATAGGTATTCACTAAAGATATTTTGTATATTCAATGTAATTTTTTTTCTGATAACATTTATCCAAGTTCCTAATAAGACTTTATTTCAACCAGTATGAATAATTAAACACTTACAAAATATAGGAAAAAGAAATAGATATAGAAGAAATAACAATCAACATTTTACGATTTTAATGTAAAATTAGTTTTATTTTACTTATACAAGACCAGCACAAAAATCTTTCGAGCACTTGCGACAACAGGTTATTAGAACGTCTTCTTAAATGCCATTTCCTCTAACCTTCATGTCAAAACATATTGCCGTTCTCGCCGTCTCAACCCTTTGTCCTCCAGCAAGTCCTTGACCGCCCATTGTAGAATACAAAAGTGCGGCTGCGATTGAGCCCCGCTTGTAATTTCCACTTCGCTCCACACATTCACGCATACATCCACTCGTTTCCAAATCATTACGTGCCTTACCTTTGTGTTTGCCCTCATCTTTATAACTAACCAATACTTCATTGTGCGCATCTTATTCATAAACATTCTCAGCTCCCGTACCATCTCCATTGGCTTTAACTTCGAGTTTTTCGTCAGTTGTAATACTTGTAATGTTTACGTCATCAATACTAATGATTGCAACCGGTAGCACAATAGTTATTGTTGCTCTTAGAGATTCCACATCGTCATTATATTTAGTTGGAGTTTTATTACTATAGTTCATAACAATAAAATGTTATTGGAAGTTGATTCTATATTGAGGAGAGATGTTTTAGTGACCAATAAATACGTCGATAAGATAAACACGTTGCGCCGATTATTTGCTAATTAGACATTTATAAGATTCGTGAATATGTTAAATTTGGGAAATAAATCAGGCGTCTTTCGAAGAAATTGAGTTATACTATACATACCAATTAGAATAGTTTGAAGCTACGGGTTTTTTCAATGTTTCGAATAATATTGTTGCGAGAATTGGATTGTTTTGATAGAGATCTTCGAACATAAAGTTCGTAACCAAAATTGAAACCATAAAAGTTTCATTATAATCTCAAAGATAGCAGTACAGTCGTATGATTGAGCACTGCGGCTGTAGAGTGCGTACCACTATCTTAAATTGTAAAGATGATTTTACATTCACGAACAGACGCTGACTCAAACCAAAAACCGGACAAGTACAAGTCGACTCACTCATCGTGGGATTCGTACAAATTTGTATGTCGATTACTTGACTTGTCAATTCCATAAATAATAGGATATAATAATTTTTGTTAGAGTCAAGTGTCTCCAAGTCTCTCTCGAAAATGGTCGACGTTAAATTATTCCGAATGTGTTTAATACATAAGAGAAAACTTAAAATTACCAAATAAAGCCATTTTCAGTTAATAATATGCGCAAGTGTGAACTTAATTAGTACTTGGTAGCCATAATTATAACATAAATTATCTCAAGGTAAACTTTAAATTTGAAAATATATATTGTTTTTTTTATAAACTATAAATTACCATTCTTAATTTTATCTGTCAAACTCTCATAAATATAGGCACTTAAGAAATATTTTAAATTCTTAATTTGTACAACAGCATTTTGAAATAATATTTTAATGTAAAATTTAATGTTGAAGACACTTAATTTATAGTCACAGCATTTTTTTCCATATTTCTGGTTGTTTCTAAAATAAAATAAAAAAAACATGATTTCGTATCAAAATGAATATTTATGACGTAACCATTTTCAAGCTTCAACATAGTAGTGTGCACGAAATCTAAATGAAAACTAAAATAATTTACTTTTTTGTCCTGATTAATACGTTTATTTTAATAGCAATTCTTATAATTATTTAGCCCTCATATTATTATTTTACTTTCTGTTACAGAAAAGAAAAACTGTGTAAATTTTTATATCAAATGTAAATTTAAGATTTAACTGTTGCACACAAAAAGAAGATGACAATATTCATTGATGTTGTCGATATTGGTCTGGGCAAGATATTGTACAAAAACAGCGTTGTATTTTTAAATCTATTTTATTACTGCACCAATAATTCATTTTAAATTCAATTTTTTTTTAGGATTCCGTAGTCAGCTACGAATCATTATAGTTTCGCTATGTCTATCCGTTTGTCCGAGGCTTAGCACAGATACTATAAAAGTATTTGAAAGTTTTTAGTATGGGTATACATATTGAGGTACATCCTCTACACGTAATGTGGGGAAAAATTATTTTTTGTTTATCATTATTTATTTATATTTTTTGTTAGTTAGGTAAATAAAAAAAAAGAAAACTATTTTTAAATTTAGGAATCCATTTGCGAAATATTAAGCTTTGAATTAATATTTTTTATTAGTCAAATGTCCCCGCCCCCCTAGAGGCTAAGCGGTTGACTTTGAAGATATAAAAAAAAAATAGCGAGTAACAAATATGATAAAATTAAAAGGAATACTACTTATCACAAATCTTTACAAGCTATCGGGTTATAGACAATCAACTCATAAAATGTAGTTACAACGGCAACTTTCGTACAAATACCAAATAAATCGCAAAATCAATCAATATGTTCATAGCATCAAACAAGTAGCTTTGTTTTAAGTGTGCATACAGTGAAGTGCAACTACGGAATCCTACCTTGCGCGTGGCCCGACACGCACTTGGCCAATTATCTTTTATTCAAGTAATACAATTTATACAGTAAGTATGTAATTACAATTTACTAATATAATTTATATCCTAGTACCTGAATCGCTGTAATCCAGGTAATTGTAAGTATGTAAGTGTAAGCATGCAAACTATTATAGAATTATTATGACTATAAATGAAAAATAGCACAGAATTATTCAATAACTTTATGAATTGTCTCTAAAATTATATACTTATATAATTAGGTACAGTTGTATATTTGAAGCCGCAATTCTCACGAGGTTGTAATATAAAAGATAAAATATAAATTCCTTGACTTACTGTGAAAATTTAATGGATCAATGGGACAGGTGTAAAAAGCCTGACGATTCAATGGATTTTGACGGTAACCTCTGAGTTTATTGACTTGGTACTCTGAGTACTTACCCGAACGGTATATTTTACTTTGTTTGATATTTTTTTTTTTTGTATTGACATGCTAGGCGTATTGCCCATTTGACATTTTTATAATGACATTTTAAATGATATTGTATTTATATAATGAATATTACTTAATGTTAAGACATGAATTGTTTAGGAATAATTTTTGAATATTATGAGATAATTGTAATTGGTCTTTTTCCGTTTTTATCTCAATAAACGAATATGAATATAAAAGACTTGATATCCTGGACATAGATGTTAGTGTGACTAGATGATAGAAAAGCGACGTTTACCATGCCAATGAGCAGTCTCCTCAACAATCTAAATCTGTAACAATCCAGCCATAAAATATGGCTCCAACAATAAAACAGAAGTGCTCCGGTCTACTTCAACAGTGGAGTTACTCTATATTCTTAGATGGACTGTGTTTTATAGCTGTACACTGTTTAATTTCTTTTAAAACTGCGGATTATCTTTATTGTTTTATATTTGTATGTATGAAGTTTATATCCCATGCCAGTTAGCAGTTAGCTATACATCAAACAATTTAATGAAACTAATAAATCATTTTGTGAATGTTTTCACACAATTCATTCGGATTTTACGCAAAATTCTGACTGCGTATTTCAGAGATTTTTAATAATAGTGCGTATTCCATAAACACGAATTCAAAAATTATTTTATTTTATATATTAATTTCATAGGCCTGTACATCATCATCATCATCATCATTACACTATTTAAGATATAAATAGCAAAAATAAATATTTGTGGACATTTCACACAACACCATCTAGCCCAAACTAAGCAAAGCTTGTACAATGGAACTAGATGGCTGATAGAATACATACTCGTATATACTTTTTTGTGGTAAATATATACATATGATACAAAGAAACACCCAGACACAGAACAAACATCCATGCTCATCACACAAATGTTTGCCCTGGGCGGGGATCGAACCCACGACCTTTCAGTTCAGCAGGTAGACGTAGACGCACTACCAACTGAGCCACAAGGCAAGTGAATATTTGTGAATTATTACGCATAACATTTCATACATTTTATTCAACTAGAATAGAACCCACAATAGTAGGTACGAGTATGTGTATTACAATTATTATTATATGTATATGAAAAGGTACTCATATCACAGGTGCTACTCAAGCAGTTAGTCTTGCGTGCTAGATTAATGTATTGTGTATTTTTTTATTGGTTAAGTAATAAAAGTTGTAAAAATATTTAGTTTACCACCTCGAACACAGAAGCGACCTCATATGACATTGATACAAAAATGCAGTCAATTAAAATTATTTACGACCACACAAACATTACAAACCAGACAATGCCTGCAAATCTACAGAACACGAGGAATTTTAACGACGAAACTGAGACAATTGAGCCACTAATCATAATTTTAAAGGTGATCAAGAATTCCAAGATACAAATGAAAATACTACAAAGCTATAGTGAAGAAGCAAAGAACAAAACATCGTATGTAGCGAGTTCGAAACGTATAAATCAGAAGAACAATGTCGTTTAGACGAAAATTACCCCTTTATTATTGTTTTTTATGAATTATCGCCTACATCTGATCTCTTTTTCCTTTGAGACGGCACCGGTAGCATCCATCATGGTGTTATTGTTTGAGCATTTGGTATGCGAGAAAGAGAAGGAGAACACATTAGTCACGGCTGTTCGTTTTGTTTCATGAGAATGGCTCGTTTGTGCGGATTAAGACCTTCAGATGTTGAAAGACGAACGTGATGATGGATTTCAAATAAAAAACGTTAGTTGTAAGCATTCCTTAAATTTCAGTCTGACTTCAAGAATCTGTAAGTATATTACTTTGGTGATTTATAAATATACTAACGCAATAAAATTGCAATAAAATCTTTATCAAATAAACCTATTTATTGTATCAGACAGATAGTTTATAATTGTATGATTTTCAATAAAAAGATACATATCTGAATAAACTAAGTTTGGAAGGTCAAAAAATTTTTATATAGCGTAATATATTCAGTCTATTGAACTGCAGATGCAATGACCGTGCAGTTTCTTATTAGAATCGCTAAAAATATTTACAAGATCTGATGTTTACAGTTTTCAATTGCTATTATGAAGAATTCTAAATATTAATTCAATTATTGTGTCTAAATCATCACGAACGTGTGAATATACATGTATGTATAAAACTATGTCAGACGCACTAAACACAAATTCAATTAGCAAGATTATAATTTCGTACGTTCGCTCCGACATAAAGATAGTAAATTATGATGTAACAACAATTACCTACTTAGCCAATCAAACTATAATTTCAACAGTGTGTTCAGACACCAAACATGTTAGACGTATTACAAAACAGTTTCGTAAGCAATAAAATAATGTTAATAGCCGTAAAAGTGGTAGTTAACGCGAAACTAATTAAAGGCAACCCTACATTATCATCCATTAACAATAATGGTCGTGAAACAGTAATAAACTATGAAAATCTGAACACACCACATGAATGAAAATGTGGTGTGTTATTCGTATAATATTCGCGTCCACATCTAAAATAAACCAAAAGCCGAACGGAAACGGCCGCTATATTATTAGACACGACAATTCTATTATTTTTATTCATAACACATCTCAGAGGTTTGCCCATAAATCTGTGATGGCAGTTCCACCTTCAGTATAGATATGATTCCTGGAAGCTGTGCTTTCACACCCACTTGAAGAACAGCGTAATGATACTCGTAATTACGATTTAAATGCTAATGCGGCTACTGAATCACTATCTCCGATTGTTACTTTTACGTCCATTGTTAATACTGTTGTAAAATTTTATCGCTTTTAAAAACACATTTCTTTGACATTAAAAATCAATTTATCTCGCGCTATAATTTATCAATAGCAGACCACATGTTCGGATTTATATTTCAGTGGTCAGCCGCCATCATGACTGGACGCATCTTTCATCGGAGCACATTCCCATTATTTATAAGAAACACCATTCTGTTCATTGTTTCATAATATAACATTAATTTTGTCAACGGCCTCCACGGTCGAGCGCGTCGCGACAATATTAGAACTTCCGTTCTCTTTATTACAACAGAAATCTTCGAGATCTCATAAATCTAATTCGCCAGTCGCAACGGTGTTTTAAAATCAGACAGGAAATCAAGACGACGCAAGCGTCAACGAATCTTAGGCACACATGCAAATCTTGTCCGTATAAAAACAAAAGGCCCTTCAGAGCCGAGAGTTTCGAACAAAAAACAAAACTACACGTGCAACTAAAATGGAAGCAAAAAAGGTCAACAATATGCCTAATCTACAATCCATGTCACAGGCTAAAGGTTATGGAAGGTTGTACAAAAAATCATCACAAACGCGCTATGTCCCAGAGAAATCGACCGTAATTCCCTTTTGATTCGATGAAGAATGCATTTTACAAACCCCATTTTAAAGCTCAAATTAATATCGTCGAATGAGAACGGATCTGAATGCGGCATTGTTCGTACCTTAGGGAGTAGTGACAACGGATTTTTGTCTTTTTTCTTCATTTCACATGTGGCATCGCAATCCTGGACGATATGTGACACATGTGTCGGTTTTGGGTTACTCCACAATAACGACTGCCTCTTCAAAGTTTCTCATATATTCAGCCATTACATTCGTGGTTTATTCAGATTTTTGTCCGGTGTCATTGCTCCTTTGATCTTCACCTTCGAGAGCTTTTTAGAGAAACGTGATATCTTTTCCGTCAACAGGTGATGTTCGTGAGTTTTCCGCATTAATAAAGACAGGTATCCCGAAATATCTTAATGCGTCACTGGATATAGCATTATCACCCTATACTCCCTATAGTTTTACGACGAACGAAACAAAACCTATAAATCTCCCTGGCAATGCATCTGAATAAGTAACTTTAAACCGTTGCGCTACTGAAACGTATCTGGCCAATAAATTGAGTTCAGCCATAAATAGAACTATAAAAATTATTTTACGATATATGAGTGAGATGTATGCTACATTAAGACAATGTTAGTGGCTACGTTTTACAATGGGTACATTATGGACTAATTGATTCGGCCACAATGGGCTTTATGCGGCCGCTCGATGCCACAAAGATATTATTGTCTATGGACGGCAGACGTCTGGTAACACTTGACCAGAGACAAAATGGCTTTGTAATGTTTGGATGTGAGGCGCCACGAGTAATCCAATATGGATTCTAATTAATATCGTCTGATTGTAGTAACGATATCATGCGAGTTTTACGGGGAACTGTTGAAGAACTTGTTTAGGAACGAAACTGGTTTGTTCGAATTAGGTGATTAAAAAAAAACTTACGAGTATTGCTTGTAGATATGGCGTTTATTTTGGAGAACACATTATGATTCTGGTACTTTACCTGAAACAAAACAAAATGTTTAATTATTATATAATAGGTACCTTACCTATTATTAAGAGCATCAAGTCAATACTAAGATAAGATAGGTACATAATATGAAAGATATATAATATGAATTTTTACTAATTCAGATATTTAGTACTATATTTATATTATAGTATATTTATATTTACTCTGATATTTAAGTCAATGATAATAATATTTGCGATAGATTGACGAGTGCCAACAATTAAGTTGTATTAATATTTTGTGAATTTTGAAATCATCCAGTTTTTAGTAACAATATTATATTTTATACTCTTTTGTACATTAGTTTATGTGGCATAAATTAATTTCATTTAAAAAATTTAACTGACCAGCTTTGAAACAAGATGTCGTCACTAATCTGATGGTACATAGTTCATAGCTATCCGGAATTAGTTTGAACTTTAACATTCTATCAATTATTGTGTGATCTTGTCATAGGTGTTCATATTACTTCAATGGATTTTTCCTGTCTATTCAAAATTTGTTTTTACTAAATCGTTTTTTTTTTTAATAACAAAGAAAAATTATGAAAAATGTCAAATAAAAATTGTTTAATTTACAAACATATTTTATTTCATAGGACCAAATTTTAAAGATGATTGCATAATACATAAATCAATAGACAAATCACCCTCATAGAGACTGCAAAAAGTTGCAAAAACACACAGGAAATCTGATATTTTCCCTCCAAGACCAGATGTGTTAATGCACTGCATGTGTTCAGTGTTCACTTCGGTTATCTTCAACAATGTAGAGTGCAGGTTACCATTATGGGATGATCTTTGTATTTATAGACGATTCCCTTTTGTTGGTAATTGCTTTTGATTTCGTGTAGTTTTTCAATCTTGACATCAATTTATCAAAGCTTGGCATGACAAATTTAGAATCAATTTACATTTAGAATTAAAAATACGTAATTTATCTATAACATTTTTTTTTCATTATTAGGTTCATGTAGAATTTGAATGGGCAAATGTAAGCGGTCAATAGACCATTTACTGATATTAAACTACAACTAGACCAAACAAAAGTTTAGCTAAAAGTTTAGCTTAAAGTTAAGCTTAGAAAATATGTATAACTTTATTGGCAACGTAATGTCTGAATGTATTTAGAATAATGGAGCTAGTTGATGATAAAGCTAAAGTTGGTAATACAACTTCCTGATAGACTTAATTATATCCCTTTGTTATTAAAATATATACGACATGTTTATAAAATTAGACGTAAGGAGAAGACGTTAAATTATAAAACTCACTATTTAGAAAATAAATAAATAAAGTAATAGTACTTAATTACCTATCCTATATTAAGTAACTATTATTATATAGGTTTTATTATTGTATACACTAACTAAACCAAGCGCCCTCGCAAGTTGCAATGAAGGCGACTAAGTTTTAAGTTCTGTATGACATGCATGTAATTCCATCTTCAGTGATGTACTCGTAGTGGCAATAAAGAGTATGAATATAAAAATGTGTATGAAAAATAACATCACAACTACATAATTCTAAACAGACAGACACCACAACATGAAGAGTGTTTTAATGATTGTTTAAAGCATACACAAAAAGAACCTTACCGAAAAACGTTACTTAACTTTAACCAACGTTTTAAGTTCTGTGTGTTCTTTCCGCAAGTGTCATTACGTGTCAGCGAGAAGTTGACAAAATATGTTAAGCATTGCTTAAAATTAAGTAACGTTTATCGGTAAGGCAGAAAGTCTTGGTCACAGAAACATTACCCTCATGTCAATAATCACAACAATTAAATAGCGAACGAAACAGAACCAAACAATAGTTTAAGTGACTGTAAAATGAAACTAAGGGGCAATAAGGAGTCTGGAAGAGCCATTAAATTAAATCTGTCAGTGAAGCTTTAAAGTCGGAGACAAAGCAAGGTATCAGGAAGTGATTGGTAATTTATAGCTTTTTCTTAAGGCTGTCCCAGATGTGGGACATTTTCATTTAAATAGTAGATACACTGGTTGGGGGACCATTTTTGCGAGTTTGATGAAGCTAATGTAGGTAGCAGGTACGAGTAAGTTTCTGGAAGTGTAGATTTATTTTCAAGTTTCTCTTCCAATTTTATTATACCATCGAGAAGTAACGCATTACTCATTTTGTAATCCATTACTTACTATGTTTCAAATTGAATGAATATAACTTCATCTTTTTTAGGGTTCCGTACCTCAAACGAAAAAAAAAACGGAACCCTTATAGGATCACTTTATTGTTCGTCTGTCAAGATTTTCTATATCGGGAACACGTGGAGGTATCGAGTTGAAATTAAAACCATATGACACATTATACACAGATCCTTGCAGTTGTGAAAAAAACAAACTTCTCAGTTATCGTAAAAAAAAGTTACAGCAATTTATGTGGCAAAAACCGTATATTTCGACACTCACACGGGAATTAAAACCTATAAGATATAACCTATAGGGTATACTTCACGTTGACCTAGAACTATGAAATTTGGCGAGAAGCATTATCTTATAGTACCTACACCTACACATAAAAAAAAAAATAACACAAAAATAGGATTTTTATGTAAGGAATGAGGGTCCAAATTTTAAAGTGACTTCATCGTTTCATGTGAGGTATCATATGAAAGAACTTTTTAAATACTTTTATGATGTGTAATTTTCGGTTTATGGTGAAAAATTTAAAAAAATATAATTTCCCCCTTTTATCGATGACTAGCTTCGCCCTAAATTCGCCTTATGAAATTTGGCACACATGTTTAGAAGCTGGTATAGACTAACATATAAAAAAATTGTGCAATTCTGACAATATTACAAACATACAAGTCGAATTGATAACCTCCTTTTTTGAAGTCGGTTAAAAAGACGGAAGGCCTAAAAACAATAAGACGCAGAAGTTCAAATTAATAATAAGTCAATATCTTATATTAGCTACAACTCAAGACAGTTCCCTAACAGTTATACAATCACAAGAAATAAATAATCAAAGGAAATCAAACAGATATCAAATGAAAGATCAGCACGACTTCCGAAATATTATCCAACAACACAGAAAGGAAGCCACAAGACACGATTCACGTTTGCCCGTCATCGGACGGAAGTTCCAAAAACGTGATTATTATTATACCATTCCATAAATTTTTATTTATAACATCTTTTTTACATTTTGGACTATCGCTTTTATATTCATAATAAAGTATTTTATGAGTTTACGTATCGAACATTGCAGGATGCGTACGCGCCTCGAGCGTTTAAACTGAAACAATGTGTTTGTTTTCGTATAAGCTTTGTCGTAAATTTTTATTCTTATAATCCATTCATGGTGTTCATCCATTGACTAGCTTTTAGATTTACACCTTGTTTATAGCTTTATTGATGTTTATACAACATTTGATCTAAAACAATATTACATAATTATAGTTTAGAAAAAAGAAACAACTTCAAAATAAATACAAACTTCAAAATATTTGTTTACTTGGACGTTATTTTTCAGTAATTTTGTTATATAAACCAAAGTACTAAACCGATTTAGACAAAAAAAATACGGGACCATCTCTGAACTATTATCTACCAAACAAAACAAGAATCATCATAAACAATACATAAACGGATTAATCGCTAAACAAACATATTACAAAAAAAAACATAGAGACGAACTGAGAACCTCCTTCTTTTTGGAAGTCTGTTAAAAAAAAGTAAGTTCATGATAATTATATTGCGTATGCGTACGAGGCACCCGGCAGCCTAGTCGGGAGACCGTCTGACTTGCGATCCGCAGGTCCTGGGTTCGAATCCCGCGGCACGCACCTCTTTCTTTTCGAAGTTATGTGCGTATTGATGATTGCCGCCAACTTCAAACGGTGAAGGAAAACATCGTGAGGAAACCTACATGTCTGAGTTCTCAATGATCTTGAAGATGTGTAAAGTCTGCCAACCCGCACTTGGCCAGCGTGGCAGACTATGGCTTAACACTTCTCACAATGAGAAGATGGCCCGTTCCCAGCAGTGGGACAGTTTGTACAAACATGGATGACAAAAAAAATAAAAAAATGCGTACGAGGAGTAGGTACTTACTCTACTTTATTTGCCAGTTTTCAGGGTAACCATTTTGAAGTCACTAATATTGAAATAGATTGTAGAAGACAATATTAACTGACCAATCCAAGAATTAGTAAGATGACGTATAAGACCAATAAGTAATTTTTTTTGTAGGTGATTAATTGATGTATGAGCTTTTAGTGCCATCTAGTGAGCATACAATGAACTATCTGAACGTGACATATATTATGTATTTTGTTTTTATAAGTAAGTCACAATCACTTTTGATAAAATACTACTTCTATCAAAATCCTATCTTGCGCAACACTACAAAAATTTCTTCTCTGATATATTTTATTTTTGTTTTGTATCTCTTAACCAAAGTACTGCATCGATTTTGATAAAATTTATATGGAACCACCTCTGAAGTATGACTAACGTGACCATACGTCCCGCTTTGGGCGGGACTGTACCGCTTTCGGACTGTCTGTCCCGCTGTCCCCAGTAAGAGCAAAAATGTCCCGCTTTAGTTTTAGGCACGCATCTATCGATAAATGTAACAACAGTGCGGGTGTCAACGACGTGACAACGCGCGGCGCGGAACCCACGAGCGGGCGATGTGGAGAGAGCGAATGGAGTGATTGATTCCGAATGCGCGAGAGCGGGATAGATGATGGCCGTCTTGTTTATTTACCTACACTCAGCGAACAATCACAACAACGTAAGGTTTTGTTTTAGTTCACGCGCGGAAGTGTTCGGAGTCGGAGCACAATAACACATTTTAGTGATTGTTACATTACAAAAATGCCGAAACGCAAATGTACCTTCAATATTACTTTGCAAAATAAGTATCCATTTATAAAACAAAGGGGTAGTGCAGCAGATGTTACGTGTGAAAAGTGTCGCACTGATTTTAGTGTTGGGCATGGTGGCGCCAGCGATATTGAGAAACATTTGAAATCGGAAAAACACAGGCTTTCCGATCAAGCTGCTGCTTCAAGCTCGTCACTGCGTGATTTCTTTAAAAGAACCGATTTGCCGACTTCCAAAGATTTGGATATAGCTGCAGCGGAGGGTGCGTGGGCGTATCACACGGTGCAAGAAAATCACAGCTTTCGCTCAAATGACTGTGCTTCTAATTTAATACAAACATGTTTTGAGCAGAAATTTAGATGTGCTCGTACAAAATCTCAGGCTATTGTTGTAAATGTACTGGCACCTATGGCGACGGATGAATTGAAAGAGCACCTTCGCGAAGCACACTGCATAACATTGTTAACCGATGCTTCAAATCATGGCGCAATAAAATTATTCCCTGTTTTGATCCGCTATTTTTTACCATACGAAGGCGTGAACGTCAAGATTTTAGAGTTTCGAAACCAGCCAGGCGAAACATCCAATATAATTGTTGATTATTTAAAGGACATTTTATCATTCAATGATTTGAATAAGAAAATTGTAGCATTTTGTGGAGACAATACGAACTGCAATTTTGGAGGAAAGAACAGAAAAGGGACAAATAATGTTTACGCAAAATTGAACCTGTCTCTCGGAAGACAACTCATTGGAATTGGATGTGGGGCCCACATAGTTCACAACGCGATCAAAACAGCCGCCGACTGCCTTCCTGTTGACTTCGAATGCATCATTGTAAAAATTTATTCATTTTTCTACATCTACAGCGTTCGAGTGGAATCTCTGAAAGAGATATGTGACTCCACTGACACAGAGTATCAGAAACTCTTGGGCTACAGTAAAACAAGGTGGCTCGCGTTAATGCCGGCGCTTGAGAGAGTTTTGAAAATGTTTGAACCCTTAAAAAGCTACTTTTTGGGCATTGAAAAATGTCCAAACATTTTAAGAACATTCTTCGAAAATCCCAGCTCTGAATTGTGGTTATATTTTTTGCATGCACAAGCAGCGACTTTTCATCAAGTCGTGTTGAAAATCGAGGGTCAAAAGGTATCTGCGATAGAAACTTCGAAGGAAATTAATCGTCTACGAGATAACTTGGCACTTAAAGAGAGTTCACTTTTCCTTCCTCACGCTGTCCGTAGCCTACTGGTAAAATTACAGGAAACTGATCAGGAGAATGTGAAAACTTCGGCGGCTGAGTTTTATAAGACAAGCAAGGAATACTTGGAGCAGTGGTGTCAGTTTAATGCAGAGCTAGAAGTATTTGAATGGACAAATTTGGCAAAAGTACCTACCTGGGAAGAAGTACAGAATGTGACGGATTTGCTGATCACGCAAGGATTTCTTAACAGCAGCCAAGATACGGAAGTGTTCGACGAGTTTTCGCTCATTTGCAATTATGTCACAGATGCAAAAATATCAAGCTGGAACAGTGAGAATGTTGCTGCTGAAGACCGTTGGGTGGAATTGTTCACCCACTTCCGTGCTAATAATCTCAGATGCACGAGCTTTCGCATAATTTCTGAGTACGTTTTATGTCTGCCTGGAAGTAACGCACCTGTCGAAAGAGTTTTTTCTCTAATGAATAAAATATGGACAAGTGAAAAAACACAGTTAAGTGTTCCAGTTTTGAAAGCTATATTGATTACCAAGACAAACATCAACAAATCATGTAATCAGCTTCATTCTTACTTGAAAACGAGACCCGATATTTTAAAACAGATTTGCTCCGCCGACAAATATAAAACAAGTGCCTAGAGACGTTACATTAATTAAATTTATTCATTGATCTCCTTATTATTAGTAAATAAAAACCAATTAAAAAAACAATTAGTTCTTATTTTGTTCAAAATTCCTCAGGTTTCCCGCTCTGACGCAAAATATAAATGGTCACGTTAAGTATGACCTATCAAATACAAAAATATCATCAAAATCAATGCACAATTGGCTGAATAATCGGTGATCAAACATACAAAAAAATAATACAGCTTTTTTGAAGTCGGTAAAAAATTATGCGTATATATAAAAACTGCAAGCAACTAATTCTATTATACAACAATTCACACGTTGTTAATTCGTGCTTAACATAAAATAAATTACATTTTGCCTGTTTTCAGAAACTGTAAGTCAGACAAATATTTTCCAAGAAAGTTGAATTCCGTCTATTTTAGAGTTAACAAAGACAAATGTGATTTTCCTATAGTTTACGCGCACAATACTAATGACGTTGAAAATAAACATGCTGGTTTGGACGTCTGTTTGTTTTCAAAAACGTCTGGATGACCAAACGGATTGACATATTGGTACGGTGCTGCTATTAGATTGATCTGGGATAGGAAGCGGAGATTGTGAAAACAAGTGAGGATTTAGAAGAAATAGAATAGTGTCAACAGTTCAAGGAGGGCAAAAGCCGTTCTTTTTCGATTTTTAAAATGACATTTTAATTCGCATTCGATTTATAAAATGAAATTTAAGTTATTAAATTCGCATACACTGTAACAAAGATATCTGCCCCAGATATATCTGGCGGTGGCACCACAATTGCCTTTGCGATCGAACATATCGTCTCTCGCATGCCTAACTGTCCTATCTATTTTTTTAAATAACAGGTAACAGGTATTTGAAATGCAAATACATTAAAAGTAACAATGTGAAATTAAAAATTTATGAGATAATTCTGCCAAACTGCTTAACAGTTTGTAGGCAGATAATAAATACACTCTCATCCACAATAACAATTATTTCGTTTGTAGGTGATTGTTTTTGATAGTATTATCATTTCATCAATGTTTTGTTATGACGTTGTCACGTTAAACCATCGTCCGTAAACCGACTTTACAGACAACCAATTTTTTTTTTTACAAATTTGATAAATTTGATATTTTATTATTTATTTGTTAGTTGGAATGTTTTGAGTCCATTGATAAAACTGATTCTTCCCACTTTGAAAAATGTAAAAGTTAAGCACCAACTTGCTGGTTAGATTTTTTGGCAGTTTGTTGGCAGCAATTCGTATTGTTCCAATTTTAGTCTACATCTATCTGACTATCTGAGTATGGTAATATTACCTACAATTGAGGATTTCTTTCAGTGGATGCTTCTTCTATAGAATACTCCAGCCAAAGTTCCATCATCCACCATCATTTAGCCCGTGCTTGATATTTATAAGTCTATCAAACAGTAGGCACTATTAATTATATGGATTTAGATGAATTTGAATGCTTATATAATAGTATATTTGTCTCCTTTAATTTTAGCTAAATACCTTCTAAACAAATTAAATGTGCGACATTCTGTCTTTTCGCCTAAAATGATGGTTCGACTCTATTTTGACTGTTTTTTTTGTTTTTTTATTTAAATTGAAAGTATTTTTTTATAACAATGACCTGGCAACCCTAACTACAGCACAGGTACCCTACGTGCCATCTCCTCACTCACTCGGATCTCAATAAAGAGTTTCCTGTACATTTGTGCCAAAGGAAATGCCTATTGTCGGTGCACAATAAACACACGTGCTCCGGTTACGTGGTGCCGCCTGTGAGAAAGGATTTCGATGGTGATGTATGGTGTGATTTGGATATGTGTACTTATTCTTTTATTTAACCTATTGGGTAGGTATTGGCCTCGCGCGGTTGTTACATTTGCTATTGTCAAATCATAGTTGTTATATTTTTTATAGTCAATAAGTCTATTAAAATAAGTCATGTTCATGTTGATGTCAACATGTTGAGTCATATATATTTTGTCACATTACATAAGAAACCAGTGTCTTTCTTATGTAATGTGACAAAATATATATGACTTAGATATAGTTATTATACAAACATTGTCTAACATGATTAGACAGTCCTAATTCTATCTGATGGTAAGTACTTTGATTTAGTTAAAGACCTATTTTATAAACATAATTTTAGAATTAGTACTTATTCGTCGGAAAAACCAATGTGACGTAATTTAACTTAGAATTATAACACTAAAATTAAAGATAAACCTTAAATATTCTAAATAATTAAAATTCCCAGCAAAACAATTACTTATCAAAAGATTTATTTTCTATTTCCAGCGAAATCATCATCACTCAAACATCTGGACCGAAGCCGACAAATTTCAATCTCGACCATCAATAAATCTGCATTAGAAATGCATGACCTCAAAAGTAATTAGAAGATCAAGAATGCATAAATTATATAATTATGCATCTATATACACAAGCGCAGTCCGGTTAAGAGCAAGAAAACGAGTTTCTAACTCTCACATTTCAAAAAAAAAATCTGAACATACAAATCCATGGTGGTGGACGCCATGGCATGGCATGGCATAAGCATTATTTATTGAAACTTTATCATATTTCAATTTACCAAAACAATCAACAAATAAAAATATATCTATATAGCAAAAAACAAAAACAACCGAAGTGTCTTTGAAATTTTAAATTCAAATTTCACATAAAAATATATACTTACAGCCTTACCGGAAAACGTTACTTAACTTTAAGCATTGCATAACGTATTTTGTCAACTTCTCGCTGATACGTAATGACACTTGCGGAAAGAAGACAGAGAATTTAAGGCGATGGTTAAAGTTAAGTAACGTTTTTCGGTAAGGCCGAGAATGTTTAAAAGATAAGGCTGAAAGCTGTCGCCATGAACCTATTTAGGTAAGTGTGTATACAATTTGTAAAATACATATTAATTTTTGTGTCAGGCAGGTCTCACTTTAAATAATTCCGTATTTGTATTTACCTTATGCCATTATTACAGGTAAACTGACATCTGTCACAGAAACTAAGCTATATTTTGTAAATTGTAAGATTATATTGCAGAGCTCGCTTGAGGAAGTAAGTTATTTAAATGGCTAACAGTAGTGCAAGTATTCCCGTACTTAGTAAAAATATGGTTGTCTGTAAAGTCGGTTTACGGACGATAATTTTACGTGTTAACGTCATGATAGTTGCGTCACAATCCGAAAGCTTAGCCCATTCGTGCCTCTCTATCGCTTGTCCGCGCTCTCGCTTGAACGCTCGGCTCAGGCGGAACGTGACAATGAGTCATGCTTTCTCATGCGTGCAGTCAGCGTTCATCGATTTATAAGACGTTTTCACGTAAAAAAATCAGGTACCGAACACAATAAGATTTAACATCTAATATCTCGAGTGATGCAGTGCCTCTCTATATAGTTTCTGTTTAGTCTGTTTAAAAATACACAGTTCCGGCCTGACATTAGATAGTTACCTATAGGCAAGCAAAGGTGTCGTTACACATGCTCATTATTAGCACAAAAGCATGCCATTATTGAGCAATTGCTACTTAGTAGCATATGTGTCAAAGCATTGCTAGAAAATAAGCAAGCTCATTTCAAATGTGCTCGTCTTATGCATGCTAATAAGCATACTCTTTTAATAGCAAATGTAACAGTACCTAAAGTTAATAACATCGACGACTTATTCCTTACCTACTCATCATTTCACTGAATTACACGAATGAAATTAGTGTTTTTTTAAAGTACACCAACAAGTACAAGTGAGGAAAGCTGTAGTGTAACTTGTCAAACTAAGTAATTTCCACATTACGAGATTAATGTCTGAAAATTTTAAGTGATTTAACTAGTTGAGGGCAAATGTCACTCTTGATACCGAGCGACTAATTTCTGTCTGATGCTGACGATACTTTTTTTAACACGAATAAGTCCGCGTTTGACCACTGTTCCCTGTTGTCGCCTGTTGGAAAGCGACGATGTGTGATGCTATTATTTGCTCAAAATGCAAATAGCATAAAAAAGACGATAATCGTTATCATCCTCTTACTTCAAGCTGATTCCGGTTATGAGCGGTTCGCCACGCGGATTCCCACGGTGCTTGTTAGACTCTCTAACTGGTGGATTTTTATTATACTGGCCGGTAGCTACAAGTAGCAGCTATTCTGTGGAAGCTGTGGAAAAAGCTGTACGGGAAAGTGAAACTTGCGATGAGTGTTTTCTTATACGATATATACAAGTTATACAAGTTATACATTGTATTACAAGTTATAATTTATAGAAGTTACTAAGAGCACGGTTAGACGTTGCAGTGGTCTCTGACAGTGCTAAAGCTAAATTGCTAAATGACAGATGTCAAACTGACAGATCTAATGAAAAAGTAGATTATAATGCCATGACGATTGTGATGATCGGTAAGATACTATCGAAATTAATCGACCTGAAGACACATCAAATGATATGTCATCATATTATACCTATACATACATAATGGTATATTCTGAGGCTTTACTCACGATTAAGAAATTATGTCTTAATCGATATTTTATGCTAGGCAAGGAAAACATCTAAACTAGGAATATTACCTATGCTATGATTTTTAGTGAATCAGACCCTTTTAAGTTAATAAAAGCCACTTGCCAAATTGACCGCTTTGATTTTTATGTCAATTGGTCAATTCAATTTCTCATTATGACAACATTTATAAAGATTAATTCTTGTAATGACTAGTTTCGAGAACAAATATCTATAAAAATCCACACACTCGTAAACTTTTTTATAATATATGTTTTTATGCGTTTTGATTACATATTTCGCGTTTTCTGTCACAATATAAATTACTATAAAAACTATTTCTCATATATTCTACATTTATAGTTAATATATTCTGCTAAAAGTGTTACAATAGGAGAAGTTATGTGTTAGGAACCTTTATTTAAATATAATCATCTAAATTTCATGACAAAGTACTTCCTTAACATTCAGATCAACGCTTTCAACGATTGCTCAATAATTGCACAATAAAACACGTGCTGGGAAAACAGAAGGGGTCTCCCAACAATGGGACTACAAAAGGTAGGGCTTCTTTTGTGGCCGCTGCGTAAGGATCGTTGGAAATAGCGATTTGTTAAAAAAAATCGGAGGCAACGTTGGTTGACACACTTTAGGATAAACTACATATACATATTGTAATGGCAATAGTAAAAACTGTATCTATTTCTCTTTTATCGGCGGTTTATATGCTATTGTTAAAGTTGACACAATTTAGGACAACTAGGTATATTGCAAATCAGTTGTTGATATGCTATGATATTACTAAAGTTGATAGATTTTAAGATAATTATTGTAAATCAGTTGTTTACATGCTATGATATTGTTAAGGCGAGGCTTTCCCAGAACTTTAGGTATTTTACGCTACCTGGTGTTTTTTGGTGTTTTTATGTACGTGGCACATAAATACGTACGGCGCTACCGCGCCGCGCACCGCGGGACGGCTGAGCAGCAAGCAAAATTATTGTAAAATAAATTACTATAAAATAGTGCACTAAACGTATCAAAAATGTAATAGCTACTTAATAAGGTGTTGGTGACTTTAAACAACTTTGAGATCAATTTAAAAAATAAATAATAAGTATGTCATATTTTTCATAAAAAAGCTATCGAGACTTTTTTCAGCAATCGTGTTTTTAATTTTTGTACCAGGAGAACTCTAGCTTACTGAACAATATTTTACATACAAAAAAATGGAGCTTGAATTATTAGTACAAGTATTTTTGGTAAATTTTCAAGCTGTTTTTGATGCTTTCGCGGACAAGCGAGGCCTTAAAATGTATACACTTCATGATAACTACATTCGAAATCAGTACACATGTAGGTAATCAGGTAGGTAAGGTACTCTTGTTATTTATTACGTATAAGTTCTAATTTTTCATTGTCATTCATATCTTGCGCCAGATCTTGAAAACTCTTTATCCTTTTTAAGGCTACTCGATGAAAGGAACGGAAGCGTTGTCTACAGGAATCGACAAATTAAGGGGTTCGCATCCAGAGGGCACCGTCTATTGTCCGCACAATGAGGTTTATTTAGCATAAAAATCTTTTACTAAAGGGGTGCTAATTTGTATTGAATTTTGTTATTTCGCTAGAAGAGAAAATGGATTGAATTGTTTTTTCAAGTTGTGTCACGCAATAACAGGTCTTTTTGTATTTATGGTATCTTCTAATTTTGGAATATAAATTAAAATATTACTTTTTTTTATACATTACCTGTGCTTTTCCTGTTTTACCGGTTTTTTTTTACATTATCTGTGCTTTTGTAATTAGAATAAACTATGATGGATTACGATGGAACATATTGAGAAGTTAGTTCTCTCCTGTCTATACTTATACTTATTTTATGTCTGACAAACACCTCATAATTCATATATTTTGTTTTCCATATGCATAACATATGGAAAACAAAATAGTTGGAAAGCATTGAATCTGTCATATCTACTGCTTTTCAACCTACCTTAAGACATGCAAAAGTAAAAATTAAAATTGTACATTCAGATTAGAATTCACTGAAAGAAAGTAAAATAGGATAATTAAATGCCTATACCTATATTAATTTTTGTTTTGTATTAAAAAAGAAAGATATCAATAAAAGTGAAACAAAATTTGAGAGAAGAGCTAAGATTCGCTGTAAATTCAAGATTTCGGGAAAAAACGGAAGATAATAATAGTAACTTAGATTTCGACTTAAAAATATCGATGACCCGTAAGATATTTTAAAGATGTATAAAAACCACGTGCATATCCATATATCTAGGTACATACGAGTATATCCATATAATAATACTAGTGAAACTACGTATTTCAGAACAGGCAGTTAGATAGACTAACAAGAAATGAGACAGACCAATAAAAAGTTGCAATTTTATATTTCTATGAATGAAATCAATAACCTACAATTTAAAGTTTTCAAAAAGCTTGTAGGTAGGTACAGGTCTAAACAAATCCTCGCACCGCACAGTGGTTCGATTCGGGCTGAATCCTGGACAAAAAGCCATACAATGAACGACGTTCGTATTTCTATTACACAAGGTATTCACAATGGGACGAACAAAAGCAGACTCGGAGACGTGTCGGGAATTATTAAAAAAAATCGAGGGCAAATGTGGGGTGATAATCCCGTCGAGTTACATGAATTGGATGTCACAATTGTAACTGGCTACGTGACATACCTACTTGATTTTGTCGCCTTACACGATTTGTCTTCGAAATCCGATGGGCGGCGCGGGAAAAAGTATAATAAAAGCAATAAATGTACGCATTTCCTTTCGCTACTCCCTGTTGCTGAAATATTTTAAGTAACAGTTAAATGATTGAGCCGGGAATAAGGAAAAATTGTTTCTTTCATTCTTCTAAAGTTGTGATACTTCTAATGTTAACATGTAGGTATTTACTTATGTACAAATAACATCTGTTATTCTGTCTGAAAACAAGGTAACTCAAAAGCCAAATAAATACAGTTTTATATCATTCCTCATTTTCACATATGACAATTGTAATTAAATTAATAATATACTTTACGTCACTATTAAAAATATAATGTAATGATACCCCATAAGTACCTACCGGTGAAACGCTATATTTCATGATACATTCGAAAAACATTAGCCTCTTTTGGCAGTTGGATAAAACAAACATAGCGGTATATTCATGCACGAGTGTAGGCAAGTGAAATAAAGTGATAAAATGTGTCGTCGTACGTTGTCGGCAAAACTCTATTGATGTTTCCAAGACCTGACTAATACTCGACCGTGACTTATTTTATTAACCAACTATCAAAAAGAAGGAGGTTATCAATTCGATCTGCATGTTTTTTATTTACAATTAGGGTTAGGAGTAGGAAATCATGATTTCAATATTAATATAGGAAAAACAGAATATAAGCATTCAAAATTTAAATATTATAAACATATGTACTTTTTAAGGAGCAACTTTAACTACAACAAACAAACTACACATAACTGACTAAACTACTACACAAAAAGCAAATCGATTACCCCAGACCAATAAAGGTCTAAAGACAATCCAAATGTTCAAACCCAAGGGCGTCGCGAAGGGGGGGCAGAGGGGGCAGCTGCCCCCCCCCCCCCCCCCTAAAAATGTAGCCAACTGCAAAGCAACCAAAGTCCTAAAGCCGTGCAATTGTACCTATACCTACAATTCATATATTTCTCATCCTCCATAATATTAACTCCCCCCACCTGGGCCATGGGCTGGCGAAGCCCTTGTTCAAACCCACTACCAGTAGGCAGCATACCTATATTAAGTATGTGATTTCATATATTTAAACTTTAAATACCTAGTGAAAGAAAAATAGAGAATCTCAATTGATTTACTGCAATTATTTTATTTTTATATTAAAACGCTTATACATATAGTTGATTAATAACTAATTAAGTTTTATGTTCTGCTACCTATTCTTTGGATCTATCTATAAACATTAAAAATGAACGCACAAGATAACAATCTACCTATTTACATACATAATAACCACATCATCAGAAACACGCATAAATCAACATAAGATGGCCGAACCGAGCTCAACTACTACTTTTACTACCGTTAGTGTAAATTGCGAAATTACTAAGTCATCGTAAACCCACTTGAGGCAATGGCATCGCAATTTCTAACTAGTCGAGCAAGGTCGACTCTTTCACGGTATGAACGGCTCTTCTGCACGGTGGGCGGCTAAGAATAAAACTGGACTGGTATGAATTTGACTCGACTTAAGAATTGACTCCCTGTTGTCACTATTTCGGTAAAAAAATAATTATGTTCATTCAAAATCCATTATATTCATTCGTAAATTATTATATTCATTCATAATTCATTATATTCATTCAAAATGTTATCCTGTTAGTGATAATTCCAAACATTACATTAAATCCATCTTAGCCCTACCATTTTACTAATCGTTGCTTGCAAAAACAATATTCTAATCCACTAAAATCTATCTAACTATCGAAGCAACTTTAAAACTTCTGAAAATAAAAAACAGCTAAAGCGATTTTGTTGAAAATTAGCTAAAACACTCTCGATGAAATCCTCTTTCAAATTAAAAAAAAAGTAGATCGAAATCAGTCCATTCGTTTGAGAGCTACGATGCCACAGACAAACACACATCAAAATAACACTCTTCTTTTTGGGTCGGGGGTTAAAAAATTGAACAAATAGGTCGGTTCAAAGTAATGAAATAATGACAGCAGGCATGTTTTAAACAATATAATAAAATATAAAGATAACAGTGCCTTCAATGCCACATTAGTTTCTACATTCTACAACAAATTCTACAAACCCCTATTCGTAGACTGAACTAAGAAGTCCTTTGAATAAAGTCTGAGTCAAGTTTACAATTTGTTACACGAATGGAAATTTGTCGAGGTCAAATAGAGAGAACGCTTACGTTCAAAACTATGGGAGTAACTGTTTGCTACCAGAGACTAGCAAAAAGAAGAGTTACCAGATCACCATCACGAAGCATAACTGGCATTACTTCATTCCAATCGTAAACTCTTCAAATTACCAGTTCTCAACACCACAATGTTTGAATTAACACCAAGATCTTACAAACCACATCCTATTGATTTTTAAAAAGCAATAAATTTGTTATTAATTTGAACCGCAACTTCAGTAACTTTGACGGTGCGTATTTAGTATATCTGTTTGGTTAAATAGTAACATTTTTAATATTCATCGCATCCGGCCTTAGCTAAGGTTTATATTCGATTGGATTTACGACTGTTTTCATTGCGGGCACTGTTTTATATAAATACAACTCGAGTTTCCTGTTGGTTAGTAACAGAAATAATATTAATAAAAACAATTGGTATACGCATCTTAGATTCGGGGAAATATTTTATTGTAACATCTTGTTAGGCAAAAGTCAAAATTATTATAAATATAATTAAATTATATAATTACACGACATGACTTTTCAGTACGGCATACAAAATCTTTCTATATTTATATTTCTTATAAAGAAATCTAGGAACGACCTTTTAATAACTATAAAAAAAATATAAATTTTGCACATTCAAAAGTGATCACGATGATTAATAAAAAATAACCTCTCTCAAATGGCAAATCCATTCTGAGTACCAAGTGTTCGACTGTAAATGAGAATTAGAACCTCTTCTTTTCATTTATCTACCCAATGATAAACATCTAACATATTAACTTTATCTGAACGAATTCACTATGAAATACAATTGTTTTGTTTATAAGATTAGACTAATAGAAGATATACTATTCTAGAAGATATACTATTCTAGAAGATATACTATTATAATTTCCAAGATTTTGATGCTTAAAGTTTGCCTTTGCCTCCGTACTAACTCAAATCCAATAAAAGTCTTGAAAATATTACTTTCTAAAATTCCTTTAAATTTTGATGAAAGCAATAAATAATATGGTAAGAATATATGAAAATATGCGTACTAGAGTTTTTGTAATTAATAAGTAGTGCTTATTCAATGTCATGTGTTAACATAGTTGTAGTTGATTTAAGCAATAACGTCATTGGACTTACGTCAAAAATTATAAAATATGAACTACAACAAAACTATACTACTACAATACATACACACAAGTAAAATACATCATACAGTATGTAGCAGTACCTATGGCACAGCGGATTAGCAAGTTGAAGTGGCAGTGGGCAAGGCACATAGCACGCAGAACTGATAGCCGATGAGGCCGAAAAGTTCTCGAGTGAAGACCACGCACTTGCAAGCACAGCGTAAGAGAACCAGCCACAAATAGAACATATGAGCTTATACAAATTACAAGAAGACGCTGGATGCGAGCTATTTCCATTAGGTCTTTTTGAAATTCCATGATCGATTCCACGGTCTATGTCCAGCAGTGGTCTTTTTGTGATTAAGATAATGTTGATGGTGATACCTACAGCATGCTGTAGCATTGCGGCATTGAACGAAAATGCTTATAGAATACCTACTAAGTCACCAGAACCACACAAAGCGAAATTTATTTAAAACAAGATGAGCTCCATGCAGCAAAATTGTTACTCCAAACAGACCAAAAATGTATAAACTGATTACCTAAATAAAGCTAGTACATATGTAAGTTTCTTCATCATCAATATTGCGTAGATTGAATATATAATATATATAGAAAGGGATCTATTTAATGAGCACGCCTGCAAATATCATCCGGTGATACGGCTTGAGTTTGACAACTGACAAACTACCGATTTCCCATACAGAATACTCTACTGAAATAGCTCTGAACCGCATTCCACTCAAATATGACAAGACGACGTCTTCTTCTTTTACACAACTACTTATATCTCACAAATACACTGTAGTTTCATATAAAACATTTCGCAAAGTTGTATTTTTACATAATGGGTTCAAGAAATCACCCTCCTAATATTATAAGTATTTTCTAAAACACAATTCATCTTTATTATCTATCAAATTTTGTAATTTGCAAATGAAAATACCAAACGTTGTTTACTTAACTGCCCCATAAAAAGAGTACCTATCATATATACCTAAGCTAAATTTGATATCTTAAGTGTCACTAAATTTGTCTTTTTGGATATCATAAGCTACATTTACAGTTTGGTATTTTTCTTTTAATAATATTGCTTCATGTGTATCTTGAAATACTTACTCAGTAAGTATGTGTTTATTCTTTAATATTAATGTGTAAACTGTTGTATATAATTATAGTTTTTTAACAAATCTCAAAACGAAAAGCTTCATAAATTAGTTTCTTTATTATTTCTCTATTCTCCAATTACTCAACTTCTAAGCGTTTTCTTTTTTATAACTTTATTATCTTTAGTATTATTCCCAATTAGCTTCTCCAACCATATAGATACAGTTTTATTTCTCTCAAGCAGGGAACAATCGTAATTCTTAACCTCAGAGTATCGTTCACAAATTGACACTTTTTTATTACTTAAAAAAACAATGTCCAGATCATTAAACCGAATTTAAGAACGAAATAACTGTGTCTGTACGAACGATTTGGACGGGCAACGCGTAAATTTACCGGGTACTTAATTTAAAATTTTAATCGTGCTAATGTGAACGTAAATTTACATCGACAATACGACGACGTGTTTTAAAATACAACGATTCATTGAGTATTGAAATGAGAGTAATTAGCGAATGTCACATGTTTAAAAATAGTTTTGTCTCATTGTTAAAATATCTATTTATTTATTTAAGTATACAAAACAGAATATAGCCTAACATAACATGTGACAATCGATCAGAACCAGACTATACTCCAAAGCATGTATACATCATTTGAGCAAACACATTTTAGGTATTATATTGAAACAAAGGGGAAAACAGAGAAATAGAGGCTATGCATATTTTGTAACTTTACATAGGTGAATATGTGTAAGCAAATCTAAATTTTATTCATAAAAGAATGCGAAATGGAACTGTATGCAAAATTTTACAGTTTTTTTTTTTTTTATTAAACCGTTTAAAATAAATAGCTTACACGAGTTGATGATGATGAATAAATTAAATATATACACGAGTATATATTTAAGTTACTTTTAAGATTTGATCTTTTAAACATTTTGCAGTGTTCTTGGTCACATGCGAGACTAGATGAGTCTTGAAAAACTTGTCACTATGTTATTATCAATTCAAGCTATTATATGCATCTGGCATATAAAAAGTTTCAAAACCAATTGATAATTTCACTGTATTCAAACTTGAAACCTGCATCAATGTTATGCCAATATGCAACCATTTGATGTAAATCTCATTGTTTACGATAATTTAATGCAAAACATCATTGTTAAACTTAATACCTTTTTTAAAGATATATTTTAAAGTATTATCAGAAAAATAAATGTCGAATTAAGTTTTATTTCATTCGCCGAGACAGCACTAAGTAAATATGTAAGTATTTGAATTAATTTCTAATCGCTTAAGTATGTATACCTATTTAGGATATAAGTTATTGGTGCTCACATAGGTATTATGTAGGTACTTTAGTAACAATAATATGTGTTTTATAATGTATTTATTCCGAGTTATTAGTTATTTATATTATATTAATAGTTTTAAAATTAATAAAGCGAAATACTATTCATATTAGCTACATATATTTAATAATTTGGTCTCTGGATAATAATAAGAAGGAATAATAATCCGGATACGGCGACAATTGGCTGATGTAATATAATCCTTCATCCAGAAATATAGATAGATAAACTCTTTATTGTACAATATAAAACAAAAAACAATTTTACAGAGATCTTACAAAGCTAGTGTGACAACCGGCGGCCTTATCGCTAAATATAGATAGATAGATGAACTCTTTATTGTACACACCTTAAAAGTAATAACAAAGAACTTAAATAGACTAGTGCAACAAAAGGCGGCCTTATCGCTAAAAGCGATCTCTTCCAGGCAACCATGGGATGGATAAAAATATAAATCAGACGGGGCGTGCAACGAGATATTTAACAAGCAACATTATAAACTATAAATGTCATTATTTATATACATAGACATACATACTAATAGTAATTACATACTAATACTTATATAGAGAGGAATAATATACTAATAAATATTATAATTTAAAATAATAATAAATACAACATACGTTATACATTACAAAAAAACAAAAAAAAAACATACTTAGAATAAGTAAATAAGCATCATTTTGACAACCCGTAAATTATTTATCGACTAGACCTTAGACATATAAAAGAACTTGACCCGTTCTTTAAATATGTGGGTGAATGTATATATATAGGTATATAAAGGTGTGTGAGTATCTACAGGTAGTGATTCCATAGTTAGCTGTTTAGTGTCGCGACTTTGGGTCCGTGTGTCGGGAGCTCATCTCATTTTCAAAAATTATCTGTGCATCTGATCGGTGCTATGCGCGACCAAAAATCTGGTGGGTATCTGAACCAACGCATAAGCATTTCTATTCAATGTGGCAATGCTACTATTTCCTTACCAAAGGGTAAAACGGGACCCTATTGCTAAGACTCCGCTGTCTGTCTGTCCGTCTGTCACCAGGCTGTATCTCATGAACCGTGATAGTTAGATAGTTGAAATTTTCACAGATGATGTTATTTCTGTTGCCGCTATAACGAAAAATACTAAAAAACAGAATAAAATGAATATTTAAAGGGGTTCCCATATAACAACCGTGATTTTTATGCTGGTTTTTGCTCGATATTGATAACGGCAACAGGTCGACGATTGAAATATTTACAGAATATTGAGTTATATTATTCACTTTAAAAATAAATAATAAAATATAACTAATATTTAAGGGGGGGGGGCTCCTATAAAACATACATGATTTTTTGTCGTTTTTATAGTACGGAACCCTTCGTGCGCGAGTCCGACTCGCACTTGACCGGTTTTTAATTTAATTATATTTAGATCTTAATCGGTCTATTTCTTTTTGTGTAGTAGCTTAGGTACATATGTGTAGTTTATAAATATTCCTTGTTGTAGTTAATAAAAGTAGGTACTTTCCTACTAAAAAAGTACTTACATAAAAGTGTTACAATTATATCAGCTGTCTAATTAGAGATAAAAGAATTGAGGTCTTGGGTTCAAACCCCGCGGTAAGAACTTCTGTCTTTTCCACCGACTTTATTCTTTTCGAAATTATGTGCGTACTTATTGTTAATTGCCGCCAACTTCAAACGGCAGAACAAAACATCGTGATGAAATCTACAGGTGAGATTTGAAGTTCTTGAATATTTGAGAAGTGTACCAACTCGCACTTGGCCAGCGTGGAAGACTACGGCATCACCCTTCTTACGATGAGAAGATGATCCATGCCCAGAATTGGAGCAGTCACGGGGTGGATAATATCAGATTTGTCTGCAGCATAAGTAGGTACCTACTTAGTTAAATTAGTAACTTCTGAAAAGATGGTATTTATTGATTTAGTTTATATTAAAGTGACTTGATTGAGACTGTTCTTACCTATAGTTAAAAAAACTTTGTCAGAGACAATAATTAAAACATTAAAAATGAGTTCTTACCTATACTTAGTTTAAAAAAAAAAACTTTGTCAGAGATAATTAAAACATTAAAAATATGGCATAAGTATATTTTGTTTGAAGTTACTTTCAGAAAAAGATTAAGCGGCACTGATGCAAAACAAAGAACTCAGACCTAATAGGTACTTATAAAAGAAATATGTAGATTAGGTAAGTACCTATCTCTGATTCGAATCATGTAATATCCAGTACTTAGTAAATACCCGAAAACGAAATTAATTTACTTCAAAAGATACTTCATCAAATCCATAAAGCTCATCTGACAATACGTTTGACACTTACTTAACCGAATCTTTGTGATAAGATTTCTGTGTTTAAACATAAACATAACGAACATAACATAATAATCAATAAAATAATAAATATTTGTGGACATTTCACACAACACCATCTATCCCAAACCAAGCAAAGCTTGTACTTACTATGAAAACTAGATGGTTGATATACCTAATACTTTTTTTTTGTAAATACATAGATACTTATGATACATAGAAACACCCAGACACAACAAACATCCATGCTCATCACACAAATGTTTGCCCTGGGTGGGGATCGAACCCATGACCTACAGCTCTGGAGGCAGTCGTACCACCACTGAGCCACGAGGCCTGTCTAATAATAATATATTATAATAAACAAAAACCTAACGTAATAATTGTTCAGCTAACTTACTTACTTAAGTAATCAGAAACGAGTAACGTAAAAAAGTAAGATTCAAACAAATGTATTTCGGGTCATCAATAGGTCGGATACCATTTTAAAATACCTACCTTTTTAAAATTTATGTTTTTTTTTTTTAAATATCAATATCGATGAACATAGATAGATGCTTAGTTATAATCGAGATGTTTATAAATCGTGAGTGAATAAGTGTCTATTCTAAGTAAGCGCGCTTCATCTTAGACGACAACAGTCGTTTAACATCAGACAAATTAGCGGCCAAGCAAATTTTTTTTATTCGAAAAAGGCTTGCGCTTGACCGTCAACTCACCTGGTGTTAAGCGACAGTTACGGTCTACGATGGAGCGCGCTTTCCTAGAAGAAACCTATTCACTCAAAACAAATACAAAATATACCTACCTACACAAAAAAGCAGTCAGTTTAAATCTTCTTTTTTTTAGTCGGTTATTATGTAGGTATTAATCAGATTACAATCAAATCAGTTTTGATACAAAATGTCTAAACGTACTTAATTTTTTTTTTCTCAAATAGGTATACTTATTTCATTCATGTCATTGTCAAAAATGTTGAATAAGTTTGAAACGAGTTAGGGTCAATGTGCCAGTTCGCCGTCCACAGCCAGATCTCGTCCATCGGACGGATCGTTCTTACAAATCGTTTAAAAATAGCAATACTGACAATCTTAAAACAAAAAAAAAATATTTCTTTGCAAGACTGAAGACTGAACCACATATACACACAAGCACACAAAGCCTAATGTGTATGTGTAACTCGTAAAAAAAACAACAGTTGGCGGTTGGTATCGACCCAGTGTGGATACGTGAATATTACAAAACAAATAGTGGCACACCGCGACTTTCACAGTAAGTATTTTATTGATTTTTTAATATTTTGGGTTTTTTTACTGTTTGTAGACCTTGTTTATGATCTATAGAATATGGGAAACATCGTTTTTATTTTGAATGTCACTATTAAAGAAACAAAATTAAGTGGTCAAGAACTGAAATACCATTTTCTTAGAACATTTAGTTTTCGACCGCGTGGTCGGAGACTAGCTTGGCTCCGTCCAATAAGGTTGTTTTCGCTATTTAATAATGTGTGAAAATCAAGTAAATGAAATTTAGAAATTTGAACCTTACGTGCGGATACTATTTAATTATCAGTTTTCGTCCACTTTTTTTTTATTACGCAATAAAATACGCATTAGAAAATCATGCGGTCGGAAACTAAAAATGCTTAGGGGAACATGTCAGTTTACGACCGGTGTTTGGTTTATAGCAGAAATTTCATGAAAATTTGAAATATACTAATATGAAATTGTTTTTGCTTTTCAGAAGGTAATAAATACAAGACAGAGTCAATGTTACAGAAGAATCAGTGTTACCCAGTGATACTATAAAAGTATTAATCTATGAATATAGTGTATATTAAGGATATTAAGGAAAATAAGATTATATTTTTTTTAATATAACTATAATATAAAATAACTAATTACTGTAATAGATACACTCATAATTAAAGTAAAAATATAGTGTACATTAAGTAAAATACGATCTCATTTTCCTAAATTTTATAGTTTCAGTAAAAAAAAATATGTTAAAGATTGAAGGTATTAGAGATGTTTCAATAATTATAGATGTTTAAAATGTAAGATAATAAATGATAATCACTGACTTTCTTTAAATGAACCTAAGTATATATTTTCTTATTGAATTCCAAAGTTTCCAAGTAAGTGGTCGAAAACTAGCTAATAGGTGGACAAGAACTGAATTTAGTGGACGAAAACTAGCAAAACAGCAATTTTGAGCATTTTATGAATTATAAAAAAAAAACAGTAAACTTACAACCACAAAAAATACATTTTATCAAAATAGAGTATATGACGAGTATATTGCAATAATTTCTTATACAAATTGCACAGTCTAAATATTTTATATTGTTTTCCGAACTTGACAACTCCACTAACTGGACGAGAACTAGCACATTGACCCTATGTCCATAATTTCGACAGTTAAATCACTACATGATAAGTCTTGCAATTTATTTCAAGATCCGAAATATCCTACCTACCTACTTATATACCTACCTACCTATATACCTACCTACCTATTTACTTACTCCTCCGTGCGCGCAATATCGAAATTTTCAGTTTACGTATTAATTTATGATTCTTTATTATATTATACTTTAATTGTTGTTAGTTTACACAAATATTTTTCTTTTAAATAACAAAGTAACTATGAATTGTCGTTTAATTTTAACATATAATTCTTAAACGGGAGAAAAACGCGGCTTCTGTTTTTATTCTGTAGATGCTAAATTAAGTACGTATAGGTACACTAAGTCCAATTACTTAGCTACTCACTTCACAAGCTACATTCATCTGAAAGCTGAGCTACAGTTTAGTAAACTGATAGTTTTTCTAATAATTTCTCATAATTTAGGTAATTAACTACAATTTGCTTACATTATTGTAGTAGGTACCTGCGTTATAAAGTGCACCTATTGTATTATTAGCTTTTAATGTATATTATTAATACATAGTTAAATTATTTTATTCTGAAGCAAGTACTTATACCTACCTATAAGTGGGTATGATCCTGTAAACAGAATAATCACATGAACCAAATCAGTTAACCGCGTAGGTACCTACCTACCAAGTTAGCAGTTATCAATATTTGGATATTCCGAAAAACGTACCTTCAAATGAGTTATCATCGTTCCTCTCGCCTTGTGAGACATCAGCATAAAAAATCGGACCAACCAAAAACGATCAAACAAAATAATAAACAGAAAATTAACACGAAACTATATCGTCCGATCACACCGAATCTTTGGCATTATTTATTACGATCATCTCCAGTTTACAACAGTCACAAATAATAAAACACACAAAAAACAACAAAACAAACACAAAACTGAAACAATCCAACACAAAAACCGATAAACAAAATACCGTCCGCAAAAACAACAGTTCGCAAATCCGCGATCGAACGCAATTCGAAAATTCGAAATTGGAACGCGCCACACGTCTTCCAAGCGCGCAATGCCGATACACAATGCTGGCAGATCGAAGCGAGCCGACAATACGCGCGCGCTACAATACACCGCCCCCCGCCCCGCGCCACGTGCGACAAGGACGCACCGACCTAATGTCACTGCCCTGTGAACAATGCCATCCTTCGAAGCCCTTTCCTTCCACAAAATGAATCAAACCTAACAAAACAACCTCACATTATTAATCTACGGACAATTCCCTACCAGAATTTACTAAAAACTGACCATGTTGCATTGAAGAGTTCATTAACAATCAATTGTCTATGCGGAATAACAGCTTTCATCCCACGGAATCTATACAAAGCTGTTCAGCCCATCCTTTTCTAGCGGGCGATGTGTGCGTGCTTTTTGCGCTCGCTCGCGCGGGCGGCCGTCGAACGACTAGGCGCGGTGCGTCTCGCTCTAGGCCCCGCCCAGACGTTCTTTCTACATTCGACTGCCGTGCGTACAGAATAGTCGAGCATTGTGAAATTCGCACACCACAAAACGCAGGTGGGTGTGCGCCCGATCTATGAAGGCGTTTAAAAAGTCAATACAATCTCTTACATTTGTATTTGTGTAGAAAATTTTCTTTCTTCAGCCGTTGTTCGGCTGGGCGTGTATGGCATTGTGTGGCAAGGCGTGGCCTGGGAAAACGGTCTATTGTGCGCCGGTCAGACCGCGATTGGCGTGCTATAAAGCACTATTGTTCTCTTCTACGTGTTGGTCCCGTGCCGACGACATCTGACACCGACATGAATATTTATTACGAGTAGATGTTGGAAATTTACATAATCATCAATCTAGTGATACGTATCGGAAAATATATCAGATATAAACAGAGCCGAAAACTAGAATAAAATAAACATTGATATTTCAATGTCAGTGTACGACTAAGAATAGAAACTACTTAATACATATAAGTTCCATACAGATACTTAGGTAGGTACTCGATACCTACTTATTATACCTATGTATACTACTTACGAGTACCTGCCAGGTACTCGTAAGTAATATACTTGTATTATTTTATTTTTTAGACGTTAACTGTTTACAAGTAGGTATTATTACGTACTACGTATATTGGTACGTACCTACGTATAAACAGATCTCTAGCAGGTCGATTCTGGTGCAAGTGACTGCATAAGGGAAGTGAGATGGCTACTTTCTAGAATATCACCTGCTACAGATATACCTATATCAAAATATCGATCTGCAAAGGTAGGTATACAAATACAGCCCAATCCTAATCATAACTGCATAATATTATTGCAACAAATACCTACTGTCAGTCTGTATGTTTGTTACCTTTTCACGATCGAAACGGCTGAACTGATCGTTATGATATTTGGTGCAGAGATAGATTAGAACTTAGTGACGAACTTGGGCCCGATCTCGAAGATTCTCCTCGCCGTCGTTCATTGAAGCCGTTGGACACGGATAGTACTTATAATTTATAATTTTGACATTCATCTGCAATGAAAAGCAATTAGGTAATCTTGTATGCGTCTCCGATATCAGGGGGCTTACGCTCATCTCTTATAGCGGTGCAAAATTGGATCGCACCTCGGACATTTTTATCTTGTTTTTTCTGCAATTAAGAGTGAAACAATAGTTGAAATGAGCCAACTTAGAATTGTCACATTTTTAATAATCTCTTCAACTTTTGTCTCACTCTCTTAATTACAGAAAAAGCCAGATAAAAATATTTTAAAAAACCCGACTTCAAAATACGCAATTCGTTTACTTGGACGACATATTTTTCCAGTTATTTTGTTATAAAAACCAAAATACTGAACCGATTTTGATAAAATTTCTATTGGACCATCTGGGAAGTACCTACCTATACGAATTTTTCAAATTGGTCCATGTATCTCCGAGTAAACGGGAAACGTACATACCTATAGAAAAAAACCGGAGGAGCTGGTCCTCATTCGTTTTGGAAATCGGTTAAAGACTGGAGCGAGCGAACTTTGCACCGCTACTTATCATTGATGAGACTGCATCAGTATGTAGGTACCTACCAAATAAATAAATAAATAAATAAATATTTGTGGACATTTCACACAACACCATCTAGCCCAAACTAAGCAAAGCTTGTACTATGGGACTAGATGGCTGATAGAATACATATATACTTTTTTTTTGTAAATATAAACATAAGTATGATACATAGAAACACCCAGACACAGAACAAACATCCATGCTCATCACACAAATGTTTTCCCTGGGTGGGGATTGAACCCACGACCTTTCAGTTCAGGAGGTAGACGTAAACACACTACCGACTGAGCCACAGGGCCAGTCAAATAGATTTGGATTTAGAAAAAAAAAACGATTTCAAAATACGCAATCCGTTTACTTGTACGAGTACCTATGACATATTTTTTCAGTTATTTAGGTATAAAAACCAAAGTAGGTAGGTACTAAACTGATTTTGATAAAATTTATATGGGAGTATTACCTACTACCTAAACAAAAAAGAATTATCAAAATCAATTCATAATTAGCGAAGTAATTGCTGAACATATAAAAAACACAGTCGAATTTAGAACCTCCCCCGTTTTGGAAGTCGGTTCAAATAATTTTGTAGTACCTACCTAAGTACCTACTTATCACCGACAAAAAGTATTTATCTACTATTTCTAAAGTATTAAAGCCTTCCTCGTACGTTAGTTAGGACAATTTGACCCACATTGGGGCGCAGGCGTGGAAGAATGTGTGTCTGGGGGTAGATCCCCCTCCACCTTGTGTGGGGGTGATGTGGGCCTCTTGTGGGTGACAAGGTGCTGTTGCTTTGCTTTCGGGAGATTATTTTTTATTGTGTTATTTACTTTTGCTATTTAGGTAGTTGAATGAATGTACCTATTTTTCAACCGACTTCAAAAAAGGAGATTTTCAATTCCGTAGATAGATAGATGATAGATGAACTCTCTGTACACACCTTAAAAGTAATAACAAAGAACTTAAATAGACTAGTGCAACAAAAGGCGGCCTTATCGCTAAAAGCGATCTCTTCCAGGCAACCATGTATCCGTATGTTTTTTTTATGTTTGTTACCTCACAACTCCGTTATTTATGATAATATATTTATCTAATATATTTAAACGAGCCATTCTTGTATATATTTATAATATACTTACCTAATCTGAATCTCGGAAACGGCTACAACGATTTTAATGAAATTTGGTTTGTAGGTAGATTAGGGGACGATAAAACGATCTTGCTAGGTTTTTTAGTGAACCCGGGTTTGCTCGTATTTTCAGTCATAAAAAATCCGAGTGGAGCTCGGTCGCCCAGGTAAGTAGGTAGGTACCTACTTAATATTTATAACAGACGAAGATATTACCTACTTTAATGTAGGTAGGTAGATATGTATAAAACAACTAAAACCATGAAGATGTAAGCTACTCATCTACTTACTTACTTATCACCTATGAAAAAATAATTGGCCGAATGAACGAAGCGAACAAAGGTCTCCGCATCAACTGGCAAATTTTTCTTTCATCTGTCCGGATGTTTGATGGTAGTCGCGTGAAGGTCGCATTTTTCAACCAATCTTGGCAAAACTTGATTTCGGTACAGGTTTTACAATTTTATGGATTTTTTTCTGTTAATGTTTTCTAAGGTTTTTTACAATAAGTACTACGGTTAAGTAGGTACCTACTAATTATTTGAAATTGAACAAATTTTAACGGATTATACAATAATGGAAAAATATACGCCATAATCCGTTTTTTTTTTGTGCTATTGCGGATTTTTGATTAAGGGGGGTAGGTATTTTCCTAAGCAGGGGGAAGTCAGCTGCCGCAGCATTTATTGAACGAGTTGGATAATGTTTGCTAGAATCGTGTAATACTCAATTCTACACAAAATAAAGTCGGTCAAGAGATTGTCGAAACAAAAAATTACAAATTTCCACATGTTCAGGGAAAATTCATAACCTGGCAACATCAAGCCTCCACAACCCATACTAACTATCACACAATCTGCGTAGAAACTCGTACTTTTGTCCCGGTAATGAAGATTATCGACCCCGCAATTACTTGATTGGTTTTTGGTGTTTTGTTTGTACATCTCGAAGTTTCCATTTCTAAGATGGTGAATTTTGATATGATTTTCTCGGGGAATGGGGGAACGGGAGCAGCCTTTGTAGATTTAGGGGAAAGGTTTGAATAGGTAATTAGTAGTAAGTGACTTTAGATAAATTAATGGGGGGTTGAATTCGAAGAAATCGAATTTCTTCTGATAAAAGCGAAAATTTGTCTGTGTGTTAACACAAAATGAGTTTCATACACGAAAAAGATCCTATCATACTTACCATGATATTTAGATTATTTTAACCGACTTCCAAAAGAGGAGGAAGTTCTCAATTCGACTGTATGTTTTTTTTGTATGTTAATAGTTACGCAATTATACTTTGCCAATTATTAATTGATTTTGATGATTCTTTTTTTTTTGTTTGGGTTTCTTCAAAGGTGGTCCCATATACATTTTATCAAAATCGGTTCAGTACTTTGGTTTTTATAACAAAATAACTGAAAAAAAATCATCCAAGTAAACGAATTGCGTATTTTGAAGTCGGTTTTTTCAGTTATTTAAACTAAGTATATTTGTACATACTTACACACGTACCTACATACGAGTACAATCACACCTACTTACGGGGTAGGCAAAGCAACCACGAGTCTGAGTGTTGCCACATTTCACCGTGGTTAGAGGGTTTAGATTAGAGGGAGAGGGTATTAGGAGGTTAGGAGGTATTTTTAAATGGGTTATTTCGTTTTTTTTAAATTTAATTATATTTTTAAACTCTTTTGACGAGTATAGGTAAATCCATTAAGATATGACGAAGTATCCTAACTCTGTCTGTCAGTCTGTTTGTTACCTTTTCACGGTCAAACGACTGAACCAATTGCTATGAAATTTGACACAATTTTTTTTTAGAACCTGGGGAAGGACATAAGCTATATTTTATCATCATCATCCTAAATTTTTTTCCTCTCTACGCGGGAACTAGCACGGGGTGCAGCTAGATTGTAAGCTTTCCTTAGTTTGGGGCTAGATAGTACTGTGGGAAAATGTCCACCTTTATTACTGTTCATTTGACATTTACATCATATTTTGATAAATTATAAAATACAGTTATAATAACTTAATTATATCTAGCTACATTGACCCTATCTAACGTGATGTCTTACAGGGACCCTCTAAAACACTCATTAGACTAAATCTAATACTACTCTACCCTACAATAGGACGAATACTGGACAGGACAAGTCAGTTTTCTCAAGAATAATGAAATATGACAGTAACCGAGAATTGAACTTGGTAACGGATGATTTTTTGGTTTCCGTAGTTCAAGTAATTGTACTATTTGTAGTACATATTTACATATATGGATATTTAATATTTTGACTCTTCAAGTTTACATTTTCACTTAATAGCATAAACAAACCCGAAGAAATTTTCTATTGATATAGGTACTTAGTAATAATAACATTCCTAGACATGTAAGGACATGATGGATGTAAAAGTGATTATGGAATTATTTTTACTGTTTTAAAATAATATCATAATGATAAAGCAATTTTTTCGATTTGTTGCCGTCAATATGTTGAAAAACTAGCTGTTATTTAATTTTATTACAGGATGACGCTTTTTAACTGACAAATAAATGAATTCAAATGTGACATAAGAATGAGTAATCGGTGTACCTAAATTACCTACGTAAATACTAGTAGTTTTACGAATAGTAGACCTCGCGATGACACAGACCTTTGCAAAATTGTTGTAAAAAAGTTTTTGCTCGCGCTGTACTTATACCTACTGCTGACTTTCACAATCCTTGTTCATAATTCTGCGAAGCATTATCTAAATCGGCTAAAAAATAAGTAATTAAAATTATATGGAACAAGTTCGAGGGTTTTTCTTACTCCCAATAAATAATTAATGGACAAACTCTCGATGTCAGAACCATAAGGTCAGATGTGTGAGTTTTAGATGATTGGACACCCGACCTTATGGTTCTGGTTCCATAAGATCGGATATCCCATTTTTGTTGAGCGAATCATAAGGTCAGATATGTCAGTTTTAGATGATTGGACACCCGACCTTATGGTTCTGGTTCCATAAGATCGGATATCCCATTTTTGTTGAGCGAGACATCCGAACCTTACGGTGCTGATATCGAGAACTGTAAGTCACACACTTAGATGTGCGAATTGTGACTGACTTTCAGAGTGTCATGTCCTACATATAATTCGTCCACCACCAAACAGTATCAGTTCATAACTGGCGTACCGTAAACTCCCCTTATTTCCCGTAACGGGGTGATTCCCCCCTCTCCTTTATTATGTCTTCTCGGAGACAAACTTGGAAACTCGCCTCTTTACCGCGTCTTCAGGTTTGATGGAGATAATGAGATACGTTGCTACTTCTTAGTTACAATGTATTTATAACTAAGTACGTGTATATTTACTGATGCTATCGTGTGGCCGGTTTTTACCTGACTGCGGAAAGAGAGTAATGGTTATTAGTAACTGGATATTTACCGTGGTTCGCGAAATCACTAATAGTGATTTAATGAATGACCATGATAGTTTAATAAAGAGAGTACCTAATGGTTTCCGAGTTTATTAATGTATTTCTAATTCTTTGAACGAAATGGACAGATGACTTCATACATGATCTGTGACCTCATAGCTACAAGTGGGAAGACGCTGGATGCAAGCCGCTTCCAATCGGTCTTTTTGGAAATCCATGGAGGAGGCCTATGTCCAGCAGTGGACTTCTTATGGCTGAGATGATGATGATGATGAATTCTTTGAAATGATATACCGACCTAAACCGTTTGACGGATTTCAACATAATGGGTATACTTTAAATTTGTTCTAGTCGTAGAAGTGAGATAGAATTACTTATTACTCTTTCTTTATATCTAGAAAGTAGGTATTTATCCGATATAATTCGTTGATTTCGTGCTTACTACTTATTTTACTGAGTCCCAAATTGTTTCCAGAAAAAATATCTAGCACAATGAGATTTAATTATACTTAAAATGACGCACGCAGTGCATTGCTCCACAGATTTCTGTAGGTACTTTCAATCTAATGTTTCATACACTGAGCTATTACGAGCATAAAGGCGAGCGACTTGGTAGGCCCAATAATTAAATAAATAGCTAGAGCACACCAAATATAAATATTTCAATGAAATTAACTCAATTAACGAATTTATCGTCAATAAATTCACATTTCCGAAATAAGGAAGCGTTAAGGAAGCGTTCCACCGCGAGCGCATTCAGCGCCAATTAAATACCGGAAAAAAGCCATCGCTGAGAGGAGCGCGGAAATGCACGACCGACGACGGATTAGATACGGTCCTTAAATAGATACACAGCTGGCGCGAGTAGATAGACTATATATAGATTAAAATATAGATACGTTTAGAGGTAGCAGAGAAAGATTATAAAGGTAGGAAAGATTGTAAAGGTAGGAAAGATTGTAAAGGTAGGTACCTACTAAATTTCAATTTTAATTTTCTAAGGCTTTTCTGACCCGATTACATAAGGTAATATTTTGACGTATTCTGACGTCTTGACGTGACAACGTCTAATAAATCGATGAACGCCGGCTGCACGCACGAAAAAGTATGACTCATTGTCCCGTTACATCGTCATCATCATCATTTCATCAATGATCCATGATGATGATTTCCATCTATCCTATCCGTGCAAGGTTGCCTGGAAGAGATCGCTCTAAGCGATAAGGCCGCCAATTAAAACACCTAGCTCTAATATTATTCTCTCTGTATTTGTGTTTCTTTAGTGTGGTGTTTTAATAAAGTGTCATCTATCTATCTAGCTCATTGTTCCGGTACATTATCATCATCATCATTTCATCAATGTTTTGTTATGATGTTGTCACGTTAAACTATCGTCCGTAAACCGACTTAACAGACAACCAATATTTTTTGCTTGTATATTTTAAATACTCAGCTGGTGCAAGTAGATGACTAATATAGAATAAAATATAAATATGTTTAGTAGGTAGTAGGGAAAGTTCATATAGGTACTAAATGTCCATTCTAATTTTATAAGGCTTTTAAGGTAAGGTAAGTTTATATTTTTTGCGTAAGGTAATATTTTTTGCTTGTATATTTTAAATACGATTCTTAAATAGATACACAGCTGGTGCAAGTAGATAGACAAATATATATACAATAAAATATAAATATGTTTAGTAGGAAGTAGGGAAAGTTCATATAGGTACTATATGGCCATTCTACTTTTTTTTATAAAATAGCTCTACGTTTGACCACCAGCACGCCTGATGGAAAGCGATACTGTGGCCGAAGATGAAGCACGTAGACCTAGAAGATACTTTTCTAAGACTTAATTTCTTACCCGATTGCGCAAAGTAATATTGTTTTGGTTGTATATTTTAGATACGATCCTTAAATAGATACACAGTTGGCACAAGTAGGTACCTATTTTTTTTTTATCAGCCCTGTTTGTACAAACTGTCCCACTGCTGGGAACGGGCCATCTTCTCATTGTGAGAAGGGTTAGGCCATAGTCTGCCACGCTGGCCAAGTGCGGGTTGGCAGACTTCACACATCTTCAAGATCATTGAGAACTCTCTGACATGTAGGCTTCCTCACGATGTTTTCCTTCACCGTTTGAAGTTGGCGGCAATCAACAATACGCGCATAACTTCGAAAAGACAGAGGTGCGCGCCGTGGGATTCGAACCCAGGACCTGCGGATCGCAAGTCAGACGGTCTCACCACTAGGCTGCCGGAAACTCAAGTACCTATAGATGGATTATTTATTTATCGAATAACCACACTTCGTATAGATAGGTAGTAGGGAACGATCATCTATTTTATTGCATGTCGTTTATATCTTTATAAGACATCCTTTTTATCTAACTGCACATGCAAGAGGATGTTTTAGCGTGTGAGAATGTATTTTAGATAGATAGGGGAAGGTTGCTATGAATGGACCACTTAACTTTACGACCTTATATCCTAAAAAATATCATTAAAATAACAAAAATATCACTTTATACATGTCCATTAAACCTAGATCGATCCGAACGATCATCAATGTTAAGCAACGGACGGACCGGTCAATCTTCGGATGGGTGACCGTGATTTCTACCTTTTTAGGACTTCCTTTTTACTCGACTGCGAAAGGATGTTTTCAACAAAGGTAGGTATTATTGCCAATCAACGATATCGTAGTAATGCATTGTTTCCTATCATAATTTGAAATCTCCGAAGCGATTCATTTTTGCCATCCACAGTTAGTCCTAAGTATCTATAGCATTTTGCCATCCACAGTTAGTCCTATCTATAGACGGAGCTGTAAGTGACGCCAATTAGCTGCCGGCGCGGCGCGCCTTGTCTTGACACCCGGTTAGGGGTCTAACTACACTGGCCTTCCTCTGTGCCATTCTTTTAGAAGCCACTAGCTGTGTGCAATTTTACTCATTCGGTAGTGGAAATAGAGACGCTAATTGCAAATCATAATATTATTTTATTATAAAATTAAATTTTGACCGATTTTGATCTAGTCTTTGGATCGAGGAGCTCCATCTTCGGCCACACCGTCGCTTAACATCAGGCAAGTTGGTGGTCAATCGTAGATCATGCATAAAAATTTTTTTTTTGTTTGAAAGAGGATATCATCGAGAGTGTTCGTAGCTATGTATCATCAAAATCGGTTCATGCATTTTTATCGGATGTTGTTTTCTTAACTTATAGGTAGGTAAGTAGGTAGGTACTTGTTGGATATTTTAATTTATTATATTGCTTGCATTTTTTTCTCAATTTCACATTACTTACAAAGTTTAATCAAAAAGATATATATTTCAACATCTTTTTTTATCTATTCAATCCGTTTTCTTGCGCTCCTGCATGAGCACAAAACTCAGACAAAGATAACTTTTCCATTATCTAATCAATTCATTATCAGCATTAAATTGCCGTTCAGGTGGAGATGACCCTTACGGATTTAACGACCGTTAGATAGATAAAAAGTACACTCAGCCTCGTAATTAAATACCCATCTAATCATGGGTTATTAACGTGCCTACTTGCCTAGAAAGTACCGTACCTACCACACTATAAGAAATATTTTATATCTTTAAACTGTGCTAGTACTAAGCCGATTATTATATAATTTTATTTATTTGTCTGTTGTGTTTGTGTCCATTGTTTTTTCTCCATTTGCATACGAAATATCATTAGGTCATACCTTAACATAATTACATTCTAGCCCTGAGGCTAATAAGTAATTCAATTTTCACTTAAACTTGTAGGTAAAAAAAATGGACTACACATTTTTGACTAGCCTTGTGGATCAGTTGGTAGTATGTCTGCTTGCTGAGCTGTAGCACTGTAGGTCGTGGGTTCAATACCTAATGTATTGTGACTTACCTAGTTTAATAAATCTAGCTTAGGGCAAACATTTGTGTGATGAGCATGGATGTTTGTTCTGTGTCTGGGAGTTCTATATATCATATGTAGGTATATATTTACAAAAAAGGTACTTATATATGTATTGTATCAGCCATCTAGTTCCTTAGTACAAGCTTTGCTTAGCTTGGGATAGATGGTGTGGTGTGAAATGTCTACAAAATATTTAAAATATTTATTATTATTTTTGGATCTTCAATTGATAAGCTTCATATTTGTGTTGCTGAGTGTACCTGAATAATCAATGTAAGCGTTTTCTCACGACCTCTGTCTCGTGAGATAAGAAGACCGTAAATTGTATAATTAATTTCAAATTCTTTAGATACTTATTTCGATATTTCGAGTGCAACAGGAATCGAGTTTAATGCATTTTCTTACTTCAAGTATGAAATCGTAATAGAAATGGACAGTTGGTCAACTCTATTCGTTACCACGAAAAATATACCATTTTTTTTGAAAATAAATAAATATTGGTGGACATGAAAAATATACCATTTTTTTTGAAAATAAATAAATATTGGTGGACATTTCACACAACACCATCTAGCCCAAACTAAGCAAAGCTTGTACCTACTATGGAACTAGATGGTTGGAAAATATATATACCTATACTTTTTTTTAAACTTATTGTTATACAGACGGCTGATAGGGCTTAAAAGTTCTCGAGTGAAGACCACACAAGCAAACAGGTTTTTTATTATTTTTACTTTGTGTAATATTTGGTTTATAACGAAAAATGTGAAAAAAAATAATGTTTTCTCTTGTATCAATGACTAGCATTGCCTTAAGGCTTTAATAACTTCATTCCCTGTTTCATGGGATTTCCGATATAAAAAAGCTGTATTAATTCAAAAGAAAAACACTTCATCACTCGATTCGCGAACTATTAATTACTTACTAGTTTGTACGGAACCGTCGGTGGGCGAATATAACTCGCATTTGTCCGGTTTTTAAAAATGTTACAATTGCTGCGTAAAATATTTCAAAATATTCAAACAGATAAACAAACTTGCAACAAAACATATCGCTCCCTGTTGCGCAGTCAGATGAAAACATTATATTCCTAAATAAAAGTGAAATAAATTCAAAAGTTAACTTCAACACATTTCTACATAAAAATCTGTTAAAAACGTCCAAATAGTCCATTAAGTGAACTAATGCCCATTTGTGCCCTCCCCCCACAATATTACCCCTAAATATACTTATTTAGAGACAGATGATGACCGTTTCATGTTTTTACTTAAATTTTAACGTACCTACTTTAATGGTAAAACTTCCAAAACACGAGTTATCGAATATTCGTCGAGGGTTCAGTACGCATATTATTTTTGTATTTATTTTGTTCGTATGAAAAAATAATATTCAAGACTATCGTTTTTAGGATTGCTAGTTGATTGATAGTGTAAACAACATGTATGATTATGTATGACATGTATGATAATCTAAGTAAATAAATATGCCAATTGCCAACAATAGGCAGTCTCGTTCATTCCGTTATATTTTTCAGATCTAGCAAATGAACGAATTCAAATCTGTAGGTAATCATGGCTGGATATTAAATTACATACATTGTTTGATTTTATTAATAACCATTAACTGTGAAAAAAAATTTAACACTTTTTAGAAATAATCACAAATTATTATTTACCAAAATACTAATTTAAACATATTTATTAAAGTAACAATTTTAATTTAATAATGTAGCTATTTAGAACTGATGGATGGGCCTGAAAGTTCTCGAGTGGAGACCACGCACTGGCAAGCCCACAAGATTGACTGGCCTTGTGGCTCAGTTGGTAGTGTGTCGTCTACCTGCTGAACTGAAAGGTCGTGGGTTCGATCCCCACCCAGGGCAAACATTTGTGTGATGAGCATGGATGTTTGTTCTGTGTCTGGGTGTTTCTATGTCTCATGTTTATGTATATTAACAAAAAAAAGTACCTAGGTATATATGTATTCTATTCTACCAGCCATCTAGTTCCATAGTACAAGCTTTGCTTAATTTGGGCTAGATGGTGTTGTGTGAAATGTCCACCAATATTTATTATTTATTATTATTATTGACAGACGGCAATCTCAACTTAGGTAAGTACCTAAATACCCTACTTAGTACCTATATATAGCTTCAGAAAGCTTGCCACCTTAATGATAGTTTCCTTTACTATTTTGTTACGGTACCCAGAAAAAGGAAAAATATCGTAGCTTTAACGGAAAAAAGACATAAGCACTTAAGTAGCCATTACCATTCGGGCAGTTAAGTGGAAGCGATTTTTTTTCAGTAAAAGAAATTTATTGCCAGTCTCGCGCTCTGTCTAATGTATTTTCGGTTGCTTTTAAAATATCGGCTTCCATTACTGATTGGATTTTGTTCATTAGACTTAGCATTCTGTGATTTTGACTTTGAGTAAAATGAAATCGTACAAAAATATATTTCACAATATTCTTTTAACAGGTACCTTTTTTTATTCGATAGGACTTGAAAAATATTTAAATAGTTTATGCTTGACTGCTAACTCACCTGATGTTAAGCGACACTGCGGTCGACGATGGAGTATGCTTACCATGAAGTCAGCTTAACTATTGGTAAGCTGGCTTCATGGTAAACATACTCCTACATAGAATATTGGGGATAAAATGTTCTAAAATAGGTAGTGATTAGAAGTGCCTCTTATTAAGTATAGGTACTTACCTAAAGATCTATTGGAAAAAAAGAACACTATTTTTGGATAAACTCAAAAAAAAGTTGGGCTTTCTGAAAAACTGAAAAACAAGAATTTTTTTCGGAAAAACCTGGATACCTACTTATGATGGAAAAAAGAAAACATGCATTTCGTAAATAAATATAGAACCTATACATAAATTTCGTAAATTTAGATCTCTAATACCTATACCTACTAGAAAATTATAAAATATATTTTTTTTTACAAATAATAATAATTATTATTTTTCTCGTCAAAAGGCATTCTGCCTGAAATGCTGAAAAGTTTACACAAACAAAGAATTGACAGCTGTCTAACATAATAACTAAGAATGCAATTTTCAACCTAACTTTACTCCTGTCTAGTGTCTACGAGTACCAACATAGCGAGATATTTATCTATTATTTTCCTTTCCATTTTCCGCTATAAATCCTGGGCGGCGCTTCAGTCCAGGTGGCCACGACAATAGGGCATTGTGATGTGGGCGTGATCCATTGTGATGCAGCGACCAATCACAGCGCGCCGTCACACAATAGCGCACCGAATTGGAATGCGAGCCGGGTCTATTGTCGGATTGGCGAGCGTGATCGTTCTATATTTGAAATTTTGAAAGTTCACACAGTTTGTGCATCGCCTTAAATTATATTCTAAATTCAAATCATTAAATGAGTTTTTTTTTTGTTGAACTGGACTGCAATATTTCGTGTTGTTAGGTATATAGTTTTTAAACAATTTAATTTCACTATTTTATTTATAAATATCAAATCAAGACTAATTAACCTACTTGCTTACAAATCACAAGATACATACATTGCCAATATAGCAGAAAAAACTTTATGAAGTACCTAAATAGTACAGTAAATCTAATATCAAGTTAAGTTCAAGTTCTAATATCAACTTAGGTACCTACTTAGGTAGCTCCCCGAACAGCATAAGATGACGGTCGTTTTTGTTTACCTATATTTAGACTAACTTGACCTTAGCAGACGCTGAAATAGGAATTCTATTTACCTATACATTGGACGCCCACATCCTGAAAATGAAATGAAGTATTATGTGCCAGAGAATTGTTTTTTATTCGCAACCGTTAAAAAAAGATACCTCATATAATTTGAAACAATTAAACAGTTTCGGAAAAATCTTTGCTTCGGACCATTCCATTGAAAATGTTTAGATAGGTACATTCCTACCTATCGTATATACCTACCTATCGTGGTTGTCACTGTCAACGACGACAAGGTTGTCATTGTCACCGATTGTATCATTTGTTGTCATAATTGTCGTTGTCATTGTCAACCACGACAAGGTTGGCATTGTTACCGATTGTTTCATTTGTTGTCATAATTGTTGTTGTCTTAGTGATTTTTCGGGAATCAATGTACTTACGAGTACATACTTACCTATTGTTTTTTAGGGTTTTTAAATTAACGTTGACGCCGACGGACGCTGCAGTGTTCGAAACGTCAGGTCATAAATTAATGTAAAATATACGATGAATCCGTTTTTTTTTTAATTTCAATACTTATCTATTGTTAGTTATTTGATTATTATTTGAATATGCTCAGAAAACATTATCATCATCCGGCGAGTAGGTTAAACGTAGATCTATAAATCTATAAAAAAACTTATTGTTCTGAAATCAGATAAATATACTTAAAATAGTATTTAGTAATAGTATTAGTGTACGGTTTGAAGTTCATTAGTGTCGATCCGCAGACCGGATGCGACGGCAGGTGTCCGCCGCGCCGGTGACTGACCGCCGCTACCACCGCTCAGGAAAGCGATACTGTCGCCATCTTTCCACCGTGATAGAGAAAAGTAAACTTGGTACGCTGTTGTTTTAGTTCGTTGTATTACTTATGGGGTAACACGTCGATGTACAAATACAAATGCTGTAAAGATCATTTTATTAATTCATTACACGACTACCGTAGGTAGGTAACGTTTTTACGAAAGTATGTAACTATGTATGTATGTACTTACTTATGTAAGTAATGTATATACTTACTTATGTAAATATGTATGTATAGTAAGTCTAATTTGGCATAGATGTGCATATTAATTATGTCGAAAATACTTACGTAGAATAAAATAATAAAAAAAGTAGTAAGTACTGCCTGTACATGTAAAGTGGGGATGGATTAATTTTTTCTCAACTATCCCATCGTGTATTTGGATACTTCTACCGGCTAAACGGTTGACTTTAGAGATATAAAAAAATCATGGTAGTAACCTAGCTAAGTACCTAGCTAGCCATGATAGTTTTCTTTTTAATTTCATCGTGCATACTTATACGATGAAATTACTTAAAAGGAAAACTATCACAGCTAAGTAGGCTTTACAAGTTAACGAGTAATAGACGATCAACTTAAAAAATTCCATAGGATACATTTGTAAAATCACACAATTGTTACGAAAAAATTGGTTGGAAGTTCTGAAAAAGTGTAGGTAGGTATTAATTAATTTTTTTTATGAGGGTTGAATTTATTGTGATTAAAAAAAAATTACCTATGATATTTTGGAAATAAAGACAAATGTCAATACTAGGAAATGGCAACTTTGGCAACAGCATTTTTTTTTTTTTAATAGAAGATAGTTCTACGATTGACCACCAACTCGCCTGATGTTAAGCGACGGTGTGACCGAGGATGGAGCTCGGCGATCTAGAAGATATCTATTCACTCTGGCCTTGAAAATTCCAAGATTGTAGGTCTCAGGAAACAGAGATGGCGGCAATGAATTCCATTCTTGTGCAGTACGCAACAAGAATGTGGATCGATATCGCTGAACACGGATTTTCGGCATTTCAACGAGAAATGGGTTGTAATTCGCCGACTTTCACCGACATTTGGCAACTGGTTGCGAAAAAAGAATAATCTATTGTCTTTGGCATTTTTCCCGTTGCGGGAATTGGTTGAGAATCTCAGTTGCTAATAGGTACAGCCGCGGGAATATTTTTGGATGACTTCCTTTGGTTACAAGTCTTATCATTGTAGACATCCAACGAAATACAGGCTTACTTAATCTCCTACATAAATATTGGCACACATTCCCGTGCCTTTTGCGGCTACAGTTTTACCCCATTTCAACTAAACGAGTGTTCTCCACACAAAACGTTATCAACCAATCCAACCTGACCTCCCACGCCCTTCTCATCCGAACCAAAACCAATACAACCAGGAGCAACGGAATGCATTTCAAAAGATCTTTCTTAACTGGAGATTGTGTTACAATTTTGCCACTACCCACATTTATTTACACTCATTAACTTTGTTATTTTTGTCGTAGTAAGGTTTAAATTCGCCTGTATTTAAGTTGGGGGGAATCAGTGACGTATGTTTAAGGGTAGTTACCCCCCTTCTCATGCCACTGTTACCCCCTTGAGGCAGCGTCTTGGAAATGTTTAGTCTTGCTTCTATATACACGTTTTGTTCCCTTTTCTTGTGCGTCTTTATGTGAGACAGATAGGTCCCTTTGTACGAACGTCTTGATATTTTGTTGTGAAAGGCCTTTTCATAGGTATAATGAGGGTATAGAGTTCTTGTTATAATGGTTAATAGGTATTTAATTAGAGTGTTCGTATGTGTATTTTATAATATGAAAGGAATGCTCCAATAAGACCAAAATATGTATTTGCTCATGTAGGCAATCTTAATTAGGTTATGTCGCAGAATACTTAATAATAACACCTTTAGTCATATATTTACTTACCTAGTAGGTACTGTATCTGTTATGGTTAAGCGTTGAATTTTAATTTGAAATGTTACCATTTTGTAAAACTTCGTTCTGAAAAGTTGTTCAGAAATAAATAAAGGCAAATACATACCTACATCACACCTATTTCCCCTTACAATGTAGGTAGGGGTACTTCGGCGTTTCGCAACGCAAGCGGTTCGAACCGCGGTCCGAATCACCCAAGAGCTCTTTTTGAATAGGTTCTTTCGCACCGTGGTGCGAATCGACCAATAGCATTTTGGAATAGGTCGATTCGGACCGCAGTGAGGAATAAAACAGTTCTCATTTTGGGTGAGTGGGTAAAAGGTAGAGCATGATGCCATTTGACGCCTCATTTGACCGTGGTTTGAGAGTTAGATGGAACGGAGAGGGTAATAGAGGGTTAGTTAGTAAGATGTACAAAATGTTTGCATGCAGCGACAGGGGGTCAGCCTATAGCCTGCCTGAAAGTAAATTTCCCTCAAGCCCCTTAACTGACTTTTCCACTATGCACGGGAAAATAATAATAAGTACCTATTTTTTCTGTTTTTTTTCTGTTCTTTATTACATATTATAATAAACTCGGGATGCCGGTCGGAATCTAGGAATGTCATATGAACTAATAATGGTTCATGTGACGTTCCTGGATCCTGATTGGCGTCTCGCCTTGTTTGTCTCTTTTTGGTTTGACAAGGAAATGTGTTTATATAGGTATAGATTCGCTGTGGGAAAACAAATTAATAGTGTTTAGTTATTATTAAGTTGTGAACTAGTTTATAGAATACTGTATGTTTTCCAAATAAAATTAAATAAAAGAAAATAATCTTTGTGAGGATTAAAAAAATTGCCTGCGACAAGTTTTCTTGATTGATTTTTTCTTCATTTCGGAGTTATGCCCAAAAAATTAATGTGCCTCTTTCTAGCTCAGTATGAGCACGTACGTACACATATAAACTCTGAAGGCATGTATTCCCAAAGCAAAATTCAAATACACACGCGTACCTAAAACGTAAAATAAAACAAACAAATGGAAAAGACAAAAATAGCGTCGCGTCGTTGGACAGAGGGTGGAGGGGGGAGGGGGGAGGGCACCAAAAAGTAAAAACTGGAAAGAAGAAGCGAGGAAAGAGCAGCGGGCCTTTGTGTGCCACCCTCCTAAGTAGCGTTAGCAGCATAATTATAGTTATTAGATACACTAATGTAAGTAATAATAATCGGCCGGCTGTAATGTTCGGTCGATAGGGCCGAAAAGTTCTCAAATGGAGACCACGAACCGGCAAACGCAGCGTAGGAAGACCAGCCACAAGGTATACAGAGGATATCTTACAAGTGGCAGGGAGACCTATGACAAGCAGTGTACTTCGAATCTTATGGCTGAGATGATTATGATGATGAATGTAAACCTACCAATCATATCTTTACTTAAATACACGGTATTGTTTTATTAAAACTTGTGGTTTGCCAACTGCTGTTTTTAGTACTAAGTAAGTATAAATCAATTGGAGTATTCTCTGGCTATTTCGATTTTCAAAAATGTAAGCCTTATACTTATGTGATGTCTCTTTTTTTCTCATGAAAAAAAACATAGCATGCAGCTTCATCTCCTAGACGAAGAAATTGGTAATTTCAAGAGTCTTATGGAGTAGGTATATTCAAAGATACGGAAACATTCCTGTTGCGTACTGCACAAGAATGGAATTCGTTGCCGCCATTTCTGTTACCTGAGACCTACAATCTTGGAATTCTCAAGGCTAGAATGAATAGATATCTTCTAGATCGACGAGCTCCATCCTCGGCCACACCGTCGCTTAACATCAGGTGAGTTGGTTGTCAATCGTAGATCTATAATGTATAAAAAAAACGTTTTGGTTGCCTGTAAAATCGCGGATGTGTAGTAATACGAGTAGAAAATGCATACTTTGTAACTGAAGACGCTTTTAAGCTCAATCCCATTTTTGATTAATATTATATTCTTTAAATTTCACAGAATTCAACAACTACTTAACACTTTAAATACACCTACAACATATGAAAAGAAGTCTATTTTGACTGTGGGTATGTATGTAGGTATGAAAAATGTTGGTCTTTATAGTACTTCTCTTCCTAACCCTTCTCACAATGAGAAGATGGCCCGTTCTCAGCAGTGGGACAGTTTGTACAAACAGGGCTGATTAAAAAAAATATAGTACTTACATCTCCGCTCTATGGATTCGAATTTTTTTGTCAACTATAACAGAAAAAAAAACACTCTTGGCTAGCAGTTACGAAGCCACTGAAAATTTCTTAAATATATATCCATAAAATTTTGCCATTTTTTGCTGACGGTACACAGTAGATGAAACTTTGTAAAGCCGTTCTGCGGGAAGCGAAATTAAGAGACACTTTGTGTAGATTCATAAAGGAATGTCTCTGTAATATACACATATTTTATACCTATTTACATATAATGCTGAAGAACAACGTTAACATACATATAGAATACATATAATCATATGATTATGTATCTTTTTAACCGACTTCCAAAAAGAAGGTGGTTCTCTATTCGACTGTATGTTTATTACGCGATCACTTTGACACTTATGAATTGTTTTTTTTTTGGTAGGTAGTTCTTCACATGTGTTTCCGCATTTATTTTTTCTAAATCGTTTCCGTACCTACTTTGGTTATTAAACAAAATAACTGGAAAATTTACGTCATTCAAGTAAAATAAATTGCATATTTTATTTTGTAGTCGGTTGTTTCAGTTTTTAAGCTATAAATAGATACCTATAGGTACATTTTCATGCTCACTGATTCTAATAGGTACCCCTACAAAGTAACTGCTATTGTGCGTTCTCCAATCAAGAGCTAAGATGTAAATAGAAGCAAGTGACAAATGCTGCATCCTAGATATATGCGTAGATAGCTAGTATATCATGCTAACATTGGCAGCTGTTCTCAATGTGGACGCAATCCATTGTTATTAATAATGTACAATGATGTAGTACACGCAAAAATTAAATAAATCATTACCTTCACGCGTTCCTGAGATATAGGTCTTCACAGACGGACAACAAAGTGATCCTATAAGGGTTCCGTGTTTTCCTTTTAAGATGCGGAACCCTAAAAATCAATCTAGCTTGTATTAACAAACAAAATCTATGAAATTATAGAATCTGTATACTTAGTTTCGTCAAAATTGGTTGAAATACGACCTGCAAGTAACAACATACATACACACAAACATCCGGACAGAGGTTTTTTTTTCCAGCTGAGACCTTTGTTGGCTTCGCTCTTTGGGTCAAATATTCTTCCCATATTCGTAAAACTTTTATTTATTACTTTATAAAATAAATATTCCTAATTGTTTAGAAATCATAAATTATACATTTATTTATACATATGTACCTAAGTATGTCTGTTTCACCTAAAATAGCTATATTAAGTTACTAAGTTATTTTAAAACACTATTAAATATGTATTTAAGCTAATAAGCTAATAATAAGGATCTAATTGATTCAAACAACATAATTAAGAGATTTTAGAGTTTTGAACCGACTTCAAAATAGGATAAGGTTTTATGTTCTACTGTATTATTTATTTATGTTAACTTCTTACTTCGTCATCCCTGAACAAATTTTTGTGTTTCTAGAATAATTATAAACAAGAAGCTCCCAAGGTGCTGGAAAATAATAAACAATGTAATTATTATTCCAGCGCTGTAACGCTGTTTTGTTTACTTTACCAAAAAATGTGACAATAATTTTGCTTCAGATAGCTCCTCTAGTACGTTAATACATACGGCTCAATGCAACAGATTTACGAGAAGCTCTTCATTTTTTTATATGCAATATAGATCTACGATTGACCACCAACCCGCCTGATGTTAAGCGACGGTATGGCCGAGGATGGAGCTCGATCTAGAATATATCTATTCACTTTATTATTATTTCGAATGTTTCTGTAATCGTTGCATATACTGCACAAATATAGGACAAAACACGTTATGAATGGGACAAAATTGTTCCGTGCAATCGCACACGTCTTGCAGTAAGCTCTCAGAATACACTGCGCTCGTAAATCGTACGGCGTTATGCCTTGGTCAGTTGCACCTGCATCCAGCTTAATACACAGGGAATAATGGACTAAGCATATTATACGGAACAAGTATGACTGGCTACAAATATAATAACCTTGATAAAGGCTACATATTTGTGCCTTTTGGGGTAGAAACTCTTGGACCGTGGGCGCCGGGAGCGGAGGCTGAAGTATTCTTTGCGTGCGTCTTTGCTTTGGACAACAGTAAGTATTGCCATTCAGCGAGGAATTGCGGCCAGCATTTTGGGCACTTTGCCTGAAATTGGAGATTGTTTGAACTATCTATAAGCTTTGATGCTTATGGATATTTTAAATAATCTCCAATTGCTCAGCATTACAAATATTTATTATTTATTTATTAGTTTTAGTATAATTTATGTAGATAGTATGACTGAGCGAGCGAAGCGTGTCGACTGACAAAAAATTGCCCTCACTTGTTCGGATGTTGGTACTCGAGGTCTCTACTTTTACAACTAATCTTGACAAAACTTGGTATATAAATAAATAAATAAAAAATAAATATTGGTGGACATTTCACATATCACAATTAAGCTCAAACTAAGCAAAGCTTGAAGGAAACCAGATGGCTGATAGAATACATATATACTTTCCTTTTGTAAATATATATCTACTTATGATACATAGAAACATAGAACAAACGTTAGCCTCATCACACAAATGTTAGCCCTGGGTGGGGATCGAACCCACGATCTATAGCTTAGCAGGCAGACATACCTACTACCAACTGAGCTGCGAGACCAGTCGATATAGGTATAGGTTCTAAATTTATATTAGTTTGTGTTTGGAGGAGGGGAGGTATTTTTCTCAAAAACGACAGCAGTGTGCTACGACCCATCTTGCAGCTGGACGTCCTACGCTCCGCTTTACGCTACGCTACGTTTTACCTTTCCTCGGCCATCAAAACCGATCCGTCAAAACCTTTCCATCAGTCAACACTTCGCCTAGCAACATGTCCTATCCAATTTAATTTCATTATCGAAATTAGAGTTTCGAATTTTTATTATTGCGAACTCCATCTTAGACTTTTATGTCAAGCATAGATCTCTAAGGCACTCTGTGCCACCCTGATAATAATAACTTAACTTTTATTAATATACCTAACTAATATCTAAATAATAGATAAAAAATTACAAACTATGGCCGAACCCTTCTCACAATGAGAAGATGGCCCGTTCCCAGCAGTGGGACAGTTTGTACAAACAGGGCTGATAAAAAGAAAAAAAAAAGATACAAAATAATAGTTTGAATTTTAAAAAATCACCGAATTAAAAATAAACAGGCATTTAAAACAAAAATAAAATTAAATCAAGGTAACACATCAACAATATTTTTTGTCGCACCTCCAACAAATCATTTTAATACCACCCAACGACCAATAAAGCAGTTATTTAAATCCTTAAAAAAACAATGTTATTAACAAAAATATGCATCATAACAATAAATAATAAAAAACAATATTAATAAATAAACAGTAGCTAAAATACATGCGCCCGTCGGTTTAGTGGCCCAACCCGCTCTAATTGGTTGTAAATTATCATAATTTGCTTAACTGCCCACCCCGCTCGTTTAAGTGCCCGTAGATATGATTATTAGCGGATGGAGGAAAAATCTAGATGATTTATATTTGGATATTTAATGTTACCTCATATCAATAGTTCTAAATGTAGCTTTTTTACATTTGCTCGAATCTTACTTGCCCGAATACGTTTCATAGAAATGTCTGATTCCATTTTTTTTTTCCGATAAATTTCATTTACCCGAATAGTTAGTACTAGGTTAGGTTTCTGTTTTAATAAACCCAGGAATATTCTTATTTAAAAAAATCGAGTTGAAGTATCATTGATTAATATAAAATTTGTTAGTCACATTTATGTAATACAATTTGTACATACTATTTGTCTTTATTTTATAGATTTTATTTTTCTTTATTTTATTATTTTATACATTTTTATTTATTTATTATATTATGTTAATATATTTAGTATGTGTAGGTATTTTATATATTGTTTCCATATTGTTTTTGTACTCTCTTATATGTCTATATATGATAATATGCTTATGAGTTGATTAATATAAAATAGATACATAATAAGTAGATACTTAAAAAAACTCGGACATTTTACTGTTGTTTTTACTTAGAGATTGTGAGTTGTAAGTACACATTGTAAGTTCAACGGTGTCAAATGACACAATAACTTGTGTCTTATGGTGTCACTATATTTGTAGGATGCCTTTACAAACGACAAGTCCTAGAAACAACAAACGTGGAGTTTAGACATAAACATCCAATTCCCTCTGTCCGGCGATGAAAGAAGCTCTCAGAGCAGAGGAGCCAATAAAACGTCTTCATCTCTCGACATGTCAAACAAGACTGCATTGTTGCTTTTGTGTACTGCGTTCTCAGAATGGAGAATCAGGGGTGCCTAACTTTGGCTAGCACGTAAGTAGTAAACAAAGTAAGCCTGTTTACAGATTTAGATTTGCTTTAATTATATTTAATTTGGCTAAAAAAAATTGGCCAATTATATATTCCATTTTTTTCAATTTTTATTTGTTTGCAACATCATTCAAATATTGTTGTGCATGTCAAAGAGTGTTAATTACGAAATGGCCATGCACATATTTTATTGTTTTTTTTTTGGCTTCAACTATAAACTAAATTTTGAATGAAACTATCACTATCACTATCTACACGGAACTCTGGGGTATAACTCATTGGAAGTTAGGAGGGCCTATGACCAGCTAAGGACGATGTGTAGAATTCTGCAGAGTAAAGTGGACGCACCAGATCTAAGAGAACAGGGGGGCAATTCAGTTATTCAAAACCGATCCGTAACTGATCCTTGTGCGAAGCATTTCCTGTCGGCTGCTAACATTTTTTGATTTAGTATCGAGCGAAGGACGTGTTACGTTTCATCTAATATGTAATCTTCTAATATGTCAATTGTATGACATAAAAGTGACTGAATCAAAAAAACTATGGCGGCCGATGGGAAACGCTCCACATAATTATGGTTCGGCTATGGAGCGGTCTTGAATAACTGAATTGGGCCCCAGCTCTGTCGCCTTCATGTCCCGAACAACTACCGAAAGTGCAGGAAACACAAACTGTTTGCTGTCCCGGCGTGTAAAACTGTCGCTTACAGAACCTCACCGATAACCCGATCTCTTGCTTTACTAAAGGCTTTTCTTGATGCCAAGCCCGACTGTGATTTATTCGCGGGTGAGTGGAGAGACATTATGACTGACTGTATAAGTTATTGTGAAATAATTACACAAAAACAATCAAGCGTCTATAAATAAATTAAATCTCGATTGACATTAATTATCATTTTTATATATTTATCATTATTTATTTTTTATATTGACATTATTTTTTGTTTTTGTTTTTTGACCATGACTATATTTATTGTATTGAATAATATTTTTTCTTTGACATTTGATATCTTTTGTGCAATTATTAATGAGTATTAATTTTACTTTATTGACATTTACATTTCAAATAATTTTTAATTCATTGTAATTAATTATGGTTTTGACGTAAGTATTGATATAATGCATGTACCTAATGTAGTGTATAATAAAGTATCATTAGTGTAATTCGCATCAGCAGCGGTGCTATTTGAATAAAATAAATAAATCACTCGATGTTCTTCCATTGCTCTGTGCTGATCAATAAACGTTTTGAAAAAGTATGTAGGTATAGTGCTGGTTCTTTATTCTTGTTAAAGAGATTAAATACAATACATGACAAAGCTAATGCACTAATAGACCTCCAAGAAAGCTCCAAAATCGTTGATAGGACTTGAATGCAATTTGACTGATTCAAACAGCAATGGAATGGAGACTGAAGGATGGAAGGAAATAGGTGACTTGATCAGCAGTGGATTCTAGCTAACTCGATCATAACTAGTCTGATTGCCAGATACAGTTAAGTTATGCTAAAATTCTATTTAATTTTAAGTGAAAACAAATTAAACTAATGGCAACCCTATCGATCGAAGATGACACACCAGCAGTAAACACAAGTGGCGACTCTAATGTTTCCCAGTGTCCTCACAATGTACGCACTTATACAACATGGGATATGATATTACGAGACAAATTATTACTGAAAATACTAGATTAGACTTAGTAGATCATATAAAGTACTTAGTTAAATAAAAATTATTTTGAATTGAACAAATACCATTTTTTTTATATATTTTTTTAATAATAATATTTTTTTTATTCTAGAATAGAGGAAATAACAAAAGATCTTACATTTATATGACTTATTCTAGGTATATAAATATTATACATTTGTAAAAATTCTGTAGGTCCACAAACATGATACATTAACTACAGGTATTAATCTCAGACCCGAGAAAAAAGGCAGAAGATGAGACTCATTCAACAAAATGAAGCAAGCTCTAGCAAAGGATATAAAATTTAATTTAACATAGAGTATTTATTCACTGTGGACCAAAGTATGAAATTTCTAAAATTGATTTAAAAATGTTTTAAAGAAACGAAAATGTTTTAATGTTTTTTCTGAAAAGACTATCAAAATACCAGCGACCCAATGAAAATATTTACATTTCTAGAGATTATTCAAAATTTTGTAATTGATTTCTATCTGGCACCAGGGGCCCAATTCAGTTATTCAAGACCGCTCCATAGCCGAACCATATGTGAAGCGTTTCCCATCGGCCGCCATAGTTTTTTTGATTCAGTCACTTTTATGTCATACAATTGACATATTAGAAGATTACATAATAGATGAAACGTAACACGTCCTTCGCTCGATACTAAATCAAAAAATGTTAGCAGCCGACAGGAAATGCTTCGTACAAGGTTCAGTTACGGATCGGTTTTGAATAACTGAATTGCCCCCCAGAACTTGTTAAAACTGTATTGAAAACTGTATAACAATACATAGCGATAGATGTGTAAAATACTAAAGTTAATATAGTACAGAGGTCATTCACCTTTATACAAAGTAGTCTAAACAAATATTATTAGCCAAGTAGTTTTGTTTTAGATTGCAACATTAGCTACGGAACTCTATATGCGTGTCTCGACACGGTCTTGCTTATCCACTAATTTGTAATTGAAATAGTACAACTAACGCCCTGATTAGTTATATTAAGACAAGCATAGCGGGAAATTACATTATAGCATACAGCAATTTTTATTTCTGACCAGGTAAATTAACTACGAGAGTAGTTAAGGGTTAACAGAGGAAGGTCTTACACGCTTGGCTATCGGTTGCTGTTATATTCTGGTCAGTAGAAGTAAGTGATCCTACCTTACTTTTTCTGTTCAAACAGTCGAAATCATTAATATTTTCTAAGGTTTTATTAATATGAAACAAATTTTAACGTAAAAATTTATGTAAAATATACGCAATAAAATCCGTTAAAATTTGTTTCATTTCAATGAATCAAAATCATTTTGTACAGAACGGTTTTTAAATATAGGAAAATGGTACCATCATTATCATCATCATTTCAGCCATAAGAAGTCCACTGCTGGACAAAGGCCTCCACCATGGATTTCCAAAAAGACCGATTGGAAGCGGCTTGCGCCCAGCGTCTTCCGGCCACTTGTATGAGGTCATCTGTCCACCTCGTGTCTGGTCTTCCTACGCTGCGCTTGCCGGACAATGCAAATTGGTAATGCTACAATCAAAAAGCAATCACAGATAATCTCATAGCATAAATATAGTAAGCAAATGAGGAAACGCTTGATGTAATAACCTTTAACCTTTTGAATAATAGTTCCCATTTAGCTCCTATCATTTATTTTCTGGTTAAGTTATTTTACTATTTCAGGTTTGAACCCGCAGTAAAAGACATCATAGTAAACAGTTTTAATAATCACTTAACACTAAACGCATATCCATCTTTTGAAATTTTCCGACGTTGAAGTGGCAGTGGGCAGGGCACATATCACGTAAAATTGACGGCCGATGGGGCCTAAAAGTTCTCGAATGGAGACCACGAACCGGCAAGCGCAGCGTAGGAAGACCAGCCACAAGGTGGACAGAAGATATCATACTTGTAGCAGGAAGACGCTGGATGCAGGCCGCTTCCAACAGATCTTTTTGGTAATCCATGGGGGAGGCCTATATCCAGCAGTGGACTTCTTGTGGCTGAGATGATGATAATGATATCCATCTTTAAATGTTACACCTTTCAATAACTCTGCTTTCTTTGCATGTCGATGTCTCGTCTTACATTAGAGTGGCAGGTCCCGAACAGTATTAGTCCAAGCAACATTAATGGTGGTTCTGAACAAGCGGTTCGCGGTATCAGCGGTTGTAACTTGTATCTGTTTCAACTGTTCATTGTTGTAGTTTCCGTTGTCTTCAGGTGGTCGTTTCTGCTAACTTCAAACGTTAGGAATTAGACAAACTACAAGTTAAAATACTAGAACCAAATTACTTGTGTCAATTTTCTACATCTGTTTCGGAGTATGTGTATCGGATTATTACCATCTCCATCAACTACTACAAAACAAGTAGAAAGTCGGCATAGTACTTTTACTAAGACCAAAACCCAAAATTCACAAAAAAATAGCTGCTCCGCAGAAAAAGTTCATTGATCTCTGAGAAAATGTATTTACCAACTCATTATTTTCAACCGACTTCAAAAAAGGAGGAGGTTCTCAATTCGACTGTATTTTTTTAATGTTTGTTACCTCATAACTTTCGACTGGGTGAACCGATTTTGATGATTTTTTTTTTGTAAGCTGGTGCTTTCCGTGTGGTTCCATTTCTGACAATAACATTCATGAGAAGTCAGTTGCTTCAGTTTTTTTAATTATTATTATTTGTAAATTTTATGTAGTACCTACTCGTACTTAATATTGTTCATACAATGACCTCCATTCAGCTGAATACAGGGTACCTTAATAAACTAGTTTACAATTACTATATTTATATACGTATTGTGTAGCTAAATCAGAAAATCCAAATCCAACCGTATCTCTTCAGTACCTAATTAAAGAGAAGGACAAGCGCACTCTCGAGCGACATGTTGTCAACTTAAAACAACAATGCGCGTCGCACTTCATTTAATAATGCGCACTCTGCCTTGAACCGCATCGAGGACTAAGCTCCTTTATTTTATAAAGCTTGGTACCTACTGAAACCTACCTAAAAGATGCTATACCGAGCTAGCTGTTAAAGCTGCAGGTTGTAAATCCAGCGACTGTCTTACTGTCGTGACACAATGGTGCCGCTGCAGCAAGTGCGGTGACTGTAAGCCAGCCGCTACATTTACAGCTTGTAGTTATAGTCTGCAGCCTTATTCTTGGACACTCGCAAGCAAATCAAAACCAACAGAACAGGGTATTTTCCATTAATCTAGAATTAGAAAATTTGCCAACAAGCAAGGTCTTAGAGTACATGTACATAAATGAAAAAGAGTTAAAGTTGTTAATTTGTTCGCAAGAAAAATAATTTCGATCATTAAATTACACCATTTTGGGATGTGGGAGCTAATGTTGTTTATATAGTTAAACCTGTTTTTTGCGTTAAAAGAAAACTATTTATGATGTTTTCGTAGTAGAAGTCTATGTTTCGTAGCTTATGAACTTAAGTTAGCCCTTGGTGTATAACACAAATACGTATCTTGTAATAAGTATGTTACCAAAATCGATATAGGTACCGAATTGTCAATGACGTCAATTAAATTTTATCATCTAAACTTTAATAAGTAATTGGCACATTATTCATAAAAATCTAATAATTGTAAAGTGTAAGCGTTACAGTAGAACCAAATACAATCATACATAGATAGCTAAAATAATCCTTCTTTTTGTCTTTACACCAGTTGGTTAAAACTACCTAAAGCGTTTAAAAAACGACACTTACAGCTATAAGAGTGAAAATTTACCTTCCGCGCAAATCTATCGCTTTGCTTCCACTGCAACAAAATCTTTAAAAAATATTCGCCTTCGAGCTTTATTTTAGTTAGATTTAGCTGACAATTGAGCCGTCCATAAGTCAGACACAAAACGGATGCCCCTGTCAAAGAGATCAGATTGTCAGCCCTGGGTATTAATGACTTAGAATGACCGGTATAACTTGAGACACTAGGTGGGAGCCACTGCCGCATTATCTTGGGATAAGTGGTTCAATATTCTAATTCTATTTTTGACACATTAGAAGCGAAGAAGGTGGTTTTCTGGTTTAATGAGGATTGTTACGGCAAGTGTTTGGAATTATATTTGTAAGGTTGCGTGATTTTTTTACTAATGTTCCGTTGAATAAATAAGGGCTATATCAATGAAAAATGTTATGTCGCTATTAGTATTTAAAATTTTATTTAAATATTATAAAAAAATAATTCCTGGTCTGTCCGTTTGTTCACTTTCAGGATTAAAAGGTATGATATTGTTGGATATAATATGACCATTGCCAAATATTTTCTTTAAAAAAATGTTTTTAGGGTTCCCTAGTAAACAAAGAACCCTTAAAGCTTCGTCATGTCCGTCTGTCAGTCTGTCTGGCTGTCCGCGGCTTTGCTCAAAGACTAGATTTAGTACTTGAAAGCTGTAATTTAGCATGAGCAGACATATTAATCACGCCGAGAAAGTCTTCGAATAATATCTTAACAAAAAAAAAATTTGGTAAATAAATTTAAAGTGGGTATGAATAATTGTTTTCTCATCTGCCCTATCGTGGGTTAGATTGGTAAGTAAAAACATTGGAAGTTTAGTTTAGGAAAACTGAGGGGGACCTTTGAAATTATAGTTTTTGTTAGACTCAAGTATCCCCTCTCTACCTTGGTTGACTTTGGAGATAATATACCTACAAAAATCATGCTAGTAGCATACCTATATGACGAAATTAAATGGAAAACAATTACAGCTAAGTAGGCTTTAAAACTTAACGAATAACAGTGTATCAAGTTAAAAAATGTACTTAAAGAAGTAAGAAATGAGAAATTTCATTAAAAATAACATAAGTTAACTCGTATATTAACACCTCTCCTCTATCTATCAAACGAAATGCTATCTTTCAAGTTCACATAAATTATTATGTGCAACAACTGAACCCTAATTTGTGTGAAGAACGACACGCAATTGGCCATCTTATTTTGCATAAAGATACTTAGCTGAATCCTTAACTAAAAGACTAGGTAGGTACTACATTAAACATTATTTTTTATTAAGATGAATTTGTGCGGCAACCTTAATAAAGCCACATTAGTCAGCATTTTAAATAAGTATGGATGATTTGAGTGGTGTTATAATTTGCTAGGTATTATTATCTTTGTGATAAAAAAATACCTACATAAATAAATAAAATAGATAAGTCTGTTTATTTTGCGGATATCTACAGGCAAAAATATTCTCATTCTGCTGTTATCAATATCGATTTTCTGGTATCAATGATGATTACCTCGTTAGAAATTTATCACTTTTTATTTTTTGCATAGCCGTATGTTCTATATTCGAAAATATTTCAACATCTTCGGTAGTATAGTGGTCAGTATCCCCGCCTGTCACGCGGGAGACCGGGGTTCGATTCCCCGCCGGAGAGAGTCTTTTTGCAAGATTTCAACAATTTCACGTCGGGCATTTTCAGTTGAAACGTGTGCCATCCTGCGTGCTTAGAGAGTGCAACACCAAGATAAGGCCAAGACACTAAAAGGCCTTAAGCTTAGATTAATAAGCCTTAAGGTCTTATCCTTGAAAGTGCTGAGAAATGAGATTTGGCATGGTTTTACATCATATTTATTCAATTATTTATGCTCTCTATAGATAAAATCATTGCATCAAAATAAAAATAAAATGCGTATTTTGAAGTCGGTTGTTTCAGTTTTTTATACATATTTTTGTAATTAAAATAAATAGGTAGGATTTATTTAATACAGTTAAAGTTTGACGTTGTGTAAACCAGGTTTAAATAAGTACTTACCTCACACTTGCCGAGGCTCGTCTGCCACCGCCTCGCCTGCCCACCGCTCATTTATCACTTACTAGTATTATTTATTCATTTCGCTAAACTCCAAACTCAATACAAAGCGTCCCGCTACAATATTATCTGCGCGCACGCATAACGTTTATGAATTATTGTAGTCTATTCTGAGACGCGCCCGGGTAAGAATGGACACGCTACACTGTTAGTTTAGTGCTTAAGAGGTATTTGAAGTGCGCATTTGTTCATTCGACTGCAGAAACTGATTACTCCGAAATATTATGAGAATCCGTTATTTTTACGATTTCTCAATTGCGCAATGAAAAAGGAAATACTTTTCTGGTGTATGTATGTAAGTATGTAATCCATATTGCCTCCTACAGCCTTAAAAAGCTTGACAGATTTCGACGTGCGAGGTGTCGTTAGATTCGTCTTTACATTCCAAGTGTTATATGCAATTTTTTTTTTGTAATATTAATAACGACTCTGGCATAAATAAAAATGGGCACTTTTATAAGCACTTTAAAATGTGCACTTTTTTTTGATATGGCGTACCTCCCAAATTAATGTTTAAAGATATTTTAATGTACTTCGTTTTGTTTTCTTTAGGCGCGAAGCACTTCATTTTGAGCCGTCGCGCTCGGCTATGTAACGCTCGTTCGGGTAAAGTCGGCTCGAGCCGACTAAAGAAGTGAGCGAGTCAGCGTGGCACTGCTACTAACGTCGAACTCACTCGTACTAACGTCGGTTTAATCAAGTGAAAAACTTCTGTTGTGTGGTCTTAAGCACACACATTCTTATGTATGTATTGTTATAGTATCTTTATTAATATGTTTTTTAATATTGATTTTGTTAATATATTTACTATCTATATTTGTATGTGCACTACCTTCCATAACCTTTTCTTCCATTTCCTTTCTATCAAAAGGTTGCCTGGAAGAAATCGCTCAAGGCGATAAGGCCGCCTTTGTACCACCGAAATTTTTGTTTACTGTTTAGTATTCCTCTTTTTATTTATGTTATAAGTTAAAACTTGTTAAAACGTGTGTCCTTCAATTGTAATGTTTGGTGTACAATAAAGATATATTTATTATTTATTATTATTATTCTTTTTTTAATTCAAAACTTTTATATCGAGTGTTCTCAGCTAAATTAACTACAAAAGAATAGGTATTTCGAACCGTTTTGTTATGTTTGAGAGATTTAAAAACTTGTAATTGTTCAAATCAGTGTATACCTACTAATAAGGTATTCTGTGGCGACAATTGTATCAAGTGCGAAAGATTCTAATATATTGCGAAAGACGACAGCAATCCCTCTCCGATATTTTACGTGATGGAAATAATATGTCTTCTCCTGTAACGGCGCGTGTTTTGGCGCGAAATGTCGCTGTTTCCGGTGCTCACTCGCGCGCACAATCGGCACATCCGGTCTGCGCGTGTGCATTCATAAGGCTAAGGGCACACGAAAATCTTACAAAACTTTATTTACAAGATAACAAGATTCAATTTTACAATTTACAATATGTAATTTTACGTTTAATTGGTTTAGGCTTAATTTTTCAGTTTTGTTATTACAAACATACCTACTAAACATTCAACAAACCCTCTAATACCCTCACCCTACCGTCTAACCAGGGTCAAATATGGCGTCTAACGGCCTCATCGTCTTGGATGCACTCTGAGTACTCCGCAAAGACAACAGGCATGATTTTATGTATAGTTGCTATGTATGTAAAACAGTTTCACTCAAGTTTAGCTATTAATTTTTGAATTCATACATCTATCTTTCTCATTCTCTTGTAGAGCACCTTCTCTGTTTTAACGATCCTGTCTCTTCTGGCATTGGCGCGTCGCCAAGGTCACTGCATTTGATGTTTTATATCAAAATATCTAGTGTGAGTACTGCTTTATAATAATACTCGTCATTTTCTTGCACAGAGCACTCGATCTCCTTTTGTTTCTCGTCAGTCCATCCTGTTGTCTTTTGTCAGGTCACATTAATTGGCTTTTTTTATATTTTGCTGTAACAATGATTGAATATAAAAAATTTTGAAGTGTTAAAATGTTTTATTTAGTTAATGATAGATTAATAACCTTTACATATTTTGTACAATTCGTGGATTTCTGCACGGTTCGTCTGTATGAAAAAAAAATTAAACGAGGTTGTATTTATAGCATAATATAATGTTACCTGTATCTGTTTTTCTTAGTTAATTTGATGCGACTGTTTTTATCTTTCGATTTTAACATTTTTATTTTTTTTAGAAAGATAGTACCTTACGTTTGGCCCGTAAGATAGTTAGTTGACTGGCCTTGTGGCTCAGTTGGTAGTATGTCTACCTGCTAAGCTGTAGGTTCGTGGGTTCAATCCTTACCCAGGGCAAACATTTGAGTGATGAGCATGGATGTTTGTTCTGTGTCTGGGTGTTTCTATGTATCATATGTATATATTTACAAAAAAGGTATACCTATTTCTATCCCATCTAGTTCCATAGCTTTGCTTAGTTTGGGCTAGATGGTGTTGTGTGAAATGTCCCCATTTTTTTTTAAATAATGTGCGTTTTTGTTCCTGCTGATAAAAGTTAGTTCTCATTTTTTAAGCTATATATTTTATTAGTTGTAATTCCTACTATAGTTCTTTTCATAGCACAAATAATTTATTTGACATGAAATTCGCGCAATCACTTGTTGAACATGTTCCGATGGGGCGGCTATCGCTCGTAAGACAAATGTTTACGTTTCACCCCTATTATTTGGGGTTGCATTGTTGGTTAGGGTTGTCAAGTTCTGTGATGAATATTTTATGTTAAAAATGATTTATATTATATTTGAATAAAAATTAACTTGCTAAAAATTTACTTAAATGAATATCGACTAATATTATAGGAATCTGTGTTTAAAACAATATCTTTCGAATGGTAATCACTTTTTTAGGGTTCCGTACCTCAAAAGGAAAAAAACGGAACCCTTATAGGATCACTTTGTTGTCCGTCTGTCCGTCTGTCCGGGTGTCAAGACCTTTATCTCGGGAATGGGTGAAGGTATCGAGTTTGTACGGAACCCTCGGTGGGCGAGTCTGACTCGCACTTGTCCAGTTTTATTTATAACTGTTGTGCATGCGGCGTTGCCGCTAACTTTATTGTTGTTGAATTAAAGAACTTATGAAACACTAGGTAATTTTTAACATTACGTTTTCTTACACATTTAGGTATACACTATGACGATACGTCACTATCCACTTGCCATTAGCCAATAGCCACTTGCTTGTCTCATATTCAAAAAAATATAGCTAGAAAATAAGCAGTAAATAAAGCAATTTTTGGGGTCTAATTCACAATTTTGTCACGCTTGATACGCTATCGAGTGTACGTTTTACGTGAGAAACTATACATAAAATCGCTGTAAAAGATTACAAATGAGCATTCTTTAAAATAATTCTTGTAAAATCACTTATATATATAAGATAATAATATATATTAAGAAAAAGTTCATTAGAGGTTACGAAAAGATATTTTACTAAGTATTATTTTTGCGAGAGATTTACAAAAAAATATAGCTTATGACACTCTAGGAGTGAAGACGAATCTCGTTAGATTGACTTACGACACCTCGCACATCAAAATCGGTTAAGCCGTTAAGGCCGTAAACAGAATCCTCTTTCTTGCGCAGTCGGTTAAAAATGAACATGTTTTATTAAGTTGGTTATATTGTTGTTGTTCTAAATAAAAAAAGTTTTCCAGTGTGTGGCAACCCTATATTGACAAACGGTAGTATCTATCGCCGCTATAAGTCCACTTGTTGCTCCCCTAACAATGCCGCTAGATCAATTTAAATGTAACTTTAACGGGACACATGCACGTGACGTGGTGCTTCTCACTGGACAGTACCTGAAACAAAAGAATGCATTTTTTATTATAAAATCTAGATCTAGATCTCCTAGATCGATGCTCCATCCTCAGTCATACAGCCACTTACCATCAGGCCAATTAGTGGTCAATTGTAGATCTATTTTGAGTAAACAAGTAAATAAACACGTACCTAATGATAATTTAACCATCAAAGAATCTAAATTCCAGCATTGTTGCAAAACTACCTCTAACATCTAATATTACGTTGTCGCATATAAAATGCATAGAAACATAGTATAGAATCAACTTTACGACTACAAGTGTGGAGAACAAGGGAGTACAAGCGATTGAGATGTCCCACCTGCCCACGCGTGGTATTATTGTACGTTGGGAAACGCTGGGAATTCACCGAACATCTGTTTGGTGTACTATTTATGTGGAGTCTGAAATTATTGACGTTTTGCAATAATGTTTTGAACAAATTTATTTCTGGGATGTTTGACGTGACAAAACCATCTTAGGGTTATCGCACACGGGACACGCGCCACAACCACAAATAACCGCCACCATAACATCAGTTTTTCATCATTTTTAACCGACTTCAAAAAAGGAGGTTCTCAATTGGGTTGTACTTTTTATGTTTTTTACCTCAAAACTCGGTTATTTATATACATATTTGGATATTTTTTTTATTTGAAAGGATATATTTTCAGATAGAAATTTATTACTGTAAAAAATGTCAAAATTGGTTCAGCAGTGCGGCTATTGATACAAAATAAATAAATATTTTAAAAGAATACAGGAAGAAATGTCATCCAAGTAAACGGAATTACGTATTTTGGAGTCGGTTGTTTCAGTTTTTATACAATAATAATTATCTAAAAATTTACCACACACGTTGAAGCTGCTGTATGCAGCTTGGTCGTGGTACTATGTGGTTGTGGCGTGTGCCCCGTGTGTGGGAACCCTTATAATACAGCATTTTACTTGCCTAACCAAGAAGGTGAAGGTGACCGTGTTTCGTCAGACTTCGTATAGGGCGCCTTAATACACAATGGAGTGACGATATACATAAGCTGTTATGAAACTAAAAGAAGCGAAAAACGCCCAACGGGAAAGAAGTACGATTTTAAGTGTTAAGTAATTTTGTTGTTCTAAATTTACAGGTTTTTTAATACCTTCTGTATAAATTTATAATTCTCACAAATTATTGTCACAGTGCTGGTTTAGTAAGATTTAACAGTTGTTTATACACGAGGACAGTCGTGTCGATTCCTTCTCGAGACTCGATGCAAGCACTTTATGGGAATCGTTGTTAAATTCACTCGTACCCTGTATGGTACCAGTACAAGGTGTTTCATAACTTGTTCTAAAATAATTCTAAAACCTACTTAGTTACTACTTAGTTGTGGGTAAAGACTGTTCAAATAGAGAACTAATGTGGCGGTCTTTATTTCATTATTATGTTCAAGAACAAGGGTTCTGTTGTCCTTATTGCATTATTTTGTTCCATCGAAAGGTTATTCTTATTTCCCATTCCTTGCCATGATATTTTCAACCGACTTCAAAAAAAGGAGGAGGTTCTCAATTCGTCTGTATTTTTTTATGTTTGTTACCTCATACCTATCTTTCGACAGGGTGAACTGATTTTGATGGTTTTTTTTTTGTTTGATAGCTAGTGCTTCCCGTGTGGACGCATTTCAATTTGGTCCAGTTCAGACAATGGCATCCATGAGATATCGGTTGCTTCAGTTTTTTAAACCAATTATTAGTAAACTTTTAACTATAATTATTAGTAAAAATGATTTTTTTAGACCAGAAGTTATCACAGATAGAAGAAACCTGAAATGCTGAACAGAATTATGACGTACCCAATAATTCCATTTAAATAAAAGCTCATATTTATTTAAATCACCTACATCTGCCAGTAAACTTTCTAGTTAAGTTTAATATTACACAAAACCGTATATAAACTATGAAAGTTTCATACCAAACTCGGTTTAAACAAACATCGCAGCCATAAAGAGTCGTGGGAAATAACAACGGTTTCTGTAAAACCATTCCACTATGCTTTGCGGTGTAAATTTCAAGTTACGACTGTAATAGGTTGGGAGATGTGGAGAAAAATTACGCAAGAACTTATTTTAATGATGACAAGTAACTACACTCACTTGATGTTAATTGACAGTGTAGTGTATGATCTTTTGCACTATTAATTTGATATAAAAAGTGTCTTAGAGGTATAGGTATAAGCGAGCTTAGAGGTACATTTTCAAAATTAAGGTATTAGATGCCAATTGAGTAAATACAATAAAAAAGTACCTACATACGATACAATACCTACTTAGTTTTTACGGGTTTTTATTCGTTAACAGCCAAAGTGTATATTAAATGGTGATTTTACATTCAACGAGATATGAAATTTGAACACATTAACATATTACATTTACAAATATTATCGAAATTGAACGTTGCTAAGCACTGATGTGTGCATATTACTATACTACAATATTTTATGTTAGGGACTGTAACATTGGGTAAAAATAATTCATAATATAAAGGTAATCAATCAGTAGATAATCATTTGATAACTATAAGTATTTAATATAATAAAAAAAAACTCATATAAGAGAGTTTACATCAGTCAATCAGTCATAATTAGTAACACTCGTAATTAGTTAAAACAGTATCTTTCAGACTATACAAACGTTTAATGGGTTAATAAAGTAAAACATGCGTTAAGCCATGTACGGAGTGTCTTGTCTACAGGATAAGTAATCATGTCGAATTGTTTATATGTACGTTTGTTGACCAGAAACCCTTGAATGGAATGGAAAGCAGAGCTTTGTTGTTTTCAGACAAGATAAGGCTTTTGGTAACTACTGAATTACAAAACTTAATACTAAAGCTTAGTATCCAGTGGATGGACCCTGAAATAGATGGGCCGTACGTTTGGATAGGAAAGGCGCGGCGTAATAATTTTTGTAACATAATGATACTATACATGAAAACTTTACCTAAGGTTCTGTAGTTAACTAGGAAGTCTTATAGTTTATTTATGTCCGTCTGTCTGTCCGTCCGCGGCTTGGCTCAGAAACGCTTAGTACTAAAAATCTGTAATGTTTCGAGTGTTATAATAAAATTTTGAAAATTTTAATATTTTTTTTAGGGTACCCCCTTATAAGTGTCTAAGATAAAATAGTTTTTTTTCTCATTTACCCTTTAGTATGAAGTTTAATATTATACGGGAGACATACACTTTCGAGACCTTCGGGTACCGAAGCCTATTATATATCGTCGCTCGCATGACTAACTGTCCTATTTCATTTCACTCATTTGTTCAGGACAAACGTTTTTCGGTTCCGAGATTAGATTGTATTAGTCAAAAATATTAAAAATTTGATGTATTGCATACCTTATAATAAACTTTCATAGAGGTTACTTACTGTTTAATTTCATCTTGATACTTTTAAGGTATTTGTATTCTAAATACCTGTTTTTATTATTTTAAAAATGATATAGCACAGTTAGTTATACGAGCGACGATATGAAGTGTTGTAAAACTAAAACTAAAGATATTAAAGATATTAAAAACTTATACTATTCTTAGCACAAATATATAAAACTAATGAAGTAAAATCACAAGCCGCTCGCAATACATGAATCAGAAATGGAAACACATTCCCCGGTTAATTTAGATTCACATATAAATAAATAATTATTGTGCGCCTGTGTATTGTTGATACAAGAACATTAAGACGGTAGGAAATGCCCTGGGATAATCATCCAGCTTCATCTCCGGCTATAGAGCTACGAAGGATTAGAATGGGTGAAATATACCTACTCATCAGCGATAACCGCAAATAATCTTTTTATACGAAATAGATCTGCGATTGACCACCAACTCACCTGGTAGTAAGTAATTGTGTAGTTGAGGAGAAGCACGTTGATCCATAAGATACCTTTCCAACCTACCTTTTCAATTCCAAGATTGTAGTTCTTATGAAACAGAGTAAGCGGTATGTAGGATTTGATTTTCTTGCGATTTGTAGATCTCGATTCAAATTCTGGGTCATTTTGGGGTCAAAACCCCAGAGTTTCGACCCCGTGGGTATCAGGAGCATAAAAAAACTTTTAAGGAACTAGCTCCACGTTTGGACGACGCTGCTCGTGATCAAAATGCTGCCCACTACTTTGCCCAAAATATAAGAGTTGTTATCCAACGTAGCAATTCGAACAGCATTTTGGGCACAATGCCTACTACTGACAGTAATTTGTTAGATTAGTCCTTAGTGTTAAGTTTAATATACTTATTTATAGTTATTTGTGTATTAGTATATTATGAAAATATTGTACGTCCGCTGAAGGTAAAACTATTGAAACTTGCAAAATATTTTAAGGACATTTATTTCGGACACAGTTTGACAATAAATCATTTTGATTTGATTTGATAACCTGGAAAATACATATACTAAATTTCTTATAATTCTGGGTTTAACAAAATGCTGCATGCTTTGAGTATTTTTCTGTCTTTATGGACGTAGTACTCGCTGCGATCATTCGCGTAACTACCTCGCGTTTGCCTTATGCAACACTATATACTATATGCATAATTAGTGCAACTATTTGTACCCGGAATATGTATGGAAAATATTACTGCCGTATAAAAGCCGAGAAGCGACGCATCCGGTATGAAGACGAGCGTGGTGTGACTTGAGATGAGTAATGCAGATATACTACACTACGTCTTTGCTCTGACCTAAACCATTTCCCATATCGACTGTAAGGCCAAACCATAAAGCAGTGAGTGCACGACTATCACTGTGAGCGTTCATCGCGTACGCATCAAACATAGCGCAAGGCAAGCGCAAGGCATCTATGGCGAGGTTTGCGACACATGCCTCGCGTTGTCTGAATTCACTTCGAAACCGTTGTAAGTCTACAGTCAGTAGCCGGGATCTAAGTCCGCGTATTTCTGGCTCGCCATCAATGAGAGTGCGTTTCATTCAGATGTACACTGCGGTTAAACAATCACTGTCTATAATACGCTCCAATAACAATACCAGCCAGTGTTATTTTAATATAGTTGAGTCGGTTTGTACATTTCACAATGAACTTTGTTTTTATTATTAATAAGATTCATTTGGGCTTGTTGCGAAATGTGATAAAAATTGCTCGAGACGGATTAATTTGTATGGATTTATTATAATCACAATTTTGCTTTCACAGAAATATGAATGAGGTCCATTACTAAATCTCGCAAAAAAGGGGAAAGTACTGTTTTGCTACCCGATTTAGACAAATAAGTAGAATTTATGTTTAAATTTAAATGAGCTACCTTTTAGACTAAAGCCTTTATTAATGAAATAACCTTCCTTCCTTTGTGACGTCGGTTAATTAAAAATTAGTAGTCTGTTTAGCTAGAGAACTAATGTGGCATTGAGGGCGCTACTATCATTATTTCATTATTTTATCCCAAGGAAGTTTTATTACTATGGAAGGAGCCATAAACTTTGCCTTTTCGCTACTCAGCTGTAAAAAACGTGTCCGCTTCGTTCCGACTTTCCGATCATATATTGCATCAAATTGACTTCATGTAAATTAATTTTATATAATAAGAAAAAGTTCGTTGGAGTTTACGAAAAAAACGCATTTTTTATCTTTGCGAGCGATATATTATTATTACAAATAAAAGCCGGCCAAGTGCGAGCCTGACTCGCACACGTACCATTATCTATAAAAACGGCAAAAAAAAAACACGTTGTTGTATGGAAGCCCCCCTTAAATACTAATTTTGTTTTAATTTAATTATTTATTTTTAAAGTGACTCAATATTCTGTGAATATTTTAAGCGTCTACTTGTTGCCGTTATCAATACCGAGCAAAAACATCACGTTTGTTGTATGTGAGGGCTCCCAAATTTTTATTATTTTTATTAAAAATTTATATATAAATATTTATTTTCAACTCTCTAACTATCACGGTTCATGAGATACAGCTTGGTGACAGACGGACGAACGGACGGACAGACAGCGGAGTCTTAGTAATAGGGTCCCGTTTTTTACCCTTTGGGTACGGAACCCTAAAAACTATAGCGACACCCAGGAAGTGAAGACAAATCTAACAACACCTTGTACATCAAAATTGGTCGAGCGTTAAGGCTGTAGGCGATCATATAGAGACATACATACATACCCACATACATACATACACAATCGGGTAAAAAAAGAATAAAAGAAGAAAAATCGACGCATGTACTGTTAGAAAACTCTAATGTCAAGTAAAATATTCCATTGTAATAAAATCAGCAATTAAGAAGGGTTTCTAATTAAACGACCTAATATTATGACACTTTGTCACCTTTCTTGATATGACGGGTGATAGTATAAAAAAAATGTTAATTACTCTAGAACTGATACAAACAACTTCCTCCAATGAAGCTCATTATCACATACTCGCATATGACAAAATTATTTCCACTCACTCGCTAACCCCCGATCCGGAGGTATTGCAAAACGATGAAAAGATCCTTTCATTCAGAGAAGTGGCTGCCAAAACGGGACATGCAGATGCAGCTGTTAAAAGTAAAATAAAGACAGCAAATATCCTCGGTTCGATTCTTGGCAATTGTCCACCGGAAAGCGGCTTTCAACAAAAAGATAAGTTGGAATATGAAACTGAAATACTGAGCTGGTTCATTCAGATCTGAACGTAATTGGTCGAGGCGATTCATTGCTGTAGATTCAGAAACTATCTATTCGTGATTGCCGTATAGAATGTTTAATTTATTTGATGGTGGAAAGGCTTGATGGGTGGCTCTATTTGATGGTGGAAAGGCTTGATAGGTGGCTCTATTTGTCTCACGGAGACAACAGTAAAATAAATCGTGACCGCTGATTTTACTATTCATTAGAAACAGGATTTAGCCGTAACTTTGATTTAATTTCGATCCGTAATTGGATTTTCTTGAGACTACACTTGTTCTTTTCTCTGTTATCCTGAACTTTTTATTTTTTCTCTGTTCTTCTTCGTATCGTGTCAACGGTTCTTTTATTTATTTTTATTTGTCTGTTATGGTATTGGAATAGTGCAGTTAACGTATTTTATACTATCAAAAATAAATTTTAGTTATGTTTTTTGTATGGAACTGTCTCGATTATTATTGTAAAGTAGCACAGCTATATTTATATCCTATCAGATTAATTTTATCTAAGGTGCACAGGAGTATTCAAACCTTCTATCATCCTCCTTATTTCAATACAGGGAAAAGCAAATATCAGTATACTGTCTCCTATTTCTAATTGAAATAGCAAACATTCGTAGACAATGATTTTGATCTACGCTTTTAATGCGTACTGCATACAAGTGGAAAAGTCTGCCGCCTTTTCTGATTCCCGAAAACTATAATCTTAGAATGTGCAATAAATATAGTATAGTATATTATATATAGTCAAGATGAACGTGTTAAATATCTCGATGATAAGTCCTAGGTATTCATGTCGCAGTCAGTCTAACATTGAATGAATTCATAAGATGAGACGCATCTTTTTATTTTTTTACAAAAGTCTATACTTAAGTCTATATTTTTCCAAAAATAAAATAGATGCATTTCATCTTTTTATTTATTCTAAAACGAAATTATTTAATTACTTAACCTAATCTGAGCTTTAAAATATTATTTACAAATAAAACCATAACAAAAGTATATTTATATAACTTCTTATAAAACAAATACACCCTCCAATTTCATCTTTTTAATTTACTTGCTTATAACTTGTATGTGTAAGATGGATGAGATTAATTTTGGTTCAATGATATCAAAATAAAAATTGTTTTGATTATTTTCAAGTTGTTTTCCTTACTAAAAACTGTTGAAAAGCACACTTAATAATTTTAAAACAAACAAAAAGTGAGGCGATTGAGGCGTAGATCCTTCGGACTGCGGAATATACACCAATTTTTTTTTTTCTCATTAATAGTCCTCGAATATGAACTTCAAAAAATCAATCACTAATTTACTTTAACAAATGTAAGAACTAAACCATTCAACGTTTCCATCAAAACTCTTCAAATTGTAAAAGCTAGGAAACGTAAAGTGCATTCCAAAACAGTACAATTTTAGAAACATGTCATCTCGATACTATAAACACTCGCCCGCTACAAAGTCGCTGTAAGCCCGTTGTCACAAACAACTTTTAGACCACAATCAATCAAGCTTAATCTGACTTCTCTATGGAATTTAAAATTGGATTCCTGTTAACAATACGGGGATTAGTGCGCTTGTACTTTTGTCGACCATTGTACTTCTGTACTTTTAACATTACGAAGCGACGCTACACCATCCTACTCTTCCTCATCTACTGCTGGTTTTCTATTGTAAGCATTGTCAGAAGCATTACCAGAACAATCCATGTATGCTGTACTGTGAAATTTATCGCAAATGTTTGAGTTGTATAGTAAGAGTTGTTGTATTTTACACTGATGATAGGTAGCTTCAATAGCGTTAGGATTATGTGTTATTTATGGGGATTCTCGAGATACGGAACGTTTTGTAGTTCAAAACCTGTTAGAGATGGAACTGTGAACAATTTTGATGACAGATTAATGATCTAAATTGAAACGTAATCCTTTGAATGTAGCGCTATCGCCACTATCAAAGTTCTTATCTTTGTTACATATAATATTATAATAAAGATTAAGTCACTTCTAGTTTTGTAGTTTAAAATTAATAATTTTGTTTTCCATTTGATTTCAATTTTTTTTTTTTTTTTACCAAGCTGTTGTAATTATTTTTAATATTTTGTAGTGTTATTTTTAATATTGAAAGAGGTAATGTAATCTAACCTGTAATCTAAATTTGTAGTATAATTCATAAATTTGCAACGCGCTAACTAAAAAACTACAACTATATTATTAAAACTAAACTAATGGTGTGGTGTCGACTTTTTCTTACTACCGCGGTTAAAAAAAGTCAGGTGTTTTAGTCTTGTCCATTCAGTCCAAGTCTTAGTGAGCTTTAGCCTTTTTGGAAAATTATCAACATAAAGACAGTTTTTCCAATTCATAGCTGGACGTGGACATAGACTGGTTCTCCCATGGGACGCCACTCAGCCCTATATTTTTATTATCTTATAACTTTTTTATATAATTGAATCAATCGCTTTTGTTATTATAATCTACTTTATAAAGGATCGGAAATAGACCCTCACAATCCACAAACATAAAATAGAGATATGATAAAATTACAAGAGCCAATAAGAAAAAAACGTATCGAACAAGACCGGTTGCTCTAAAAGCTAAAGGTATATAGTAGTAAAATATTACGATGCGCATAAAGAGTCCACAATAAGTTACAAGCACTTGGCTCGATTATCTACCGTATTTGTCTGTGTTTTATAGCGGTACTCGTGGAGGTTTTATGGCTTTTCGATATTATTTCGCGTATTTTTTTTTTCGATGTGCTACCGGCGGTCGATGTTTATAGATAGGAATAGTGGGGATGTGTCATCTATCACACTATCTGATACTACTGTAAGAAATAGGCGCGACCAAGACAAACGGCGCGTACATGAAGGAAAGACAGCACTGATGCAAAATAGCATCGTATGTATGGGTACTAAAATCTACAATAAGATTCCTAAGTCAATAAGAGACCAGAATAGTAATTTATTTAGGAAAAAGTTGAAGGCATTGTTATTGCAGAAGTGTTATTATTCTATCAATGATTTTTTAAATGACAAATTTTAATTTTATTTGACATTATGTGTATCTTTTATTACTTCTGCTTTGTCATATTTTATATATTTTTGGTTTGTGTATTAATCTAATAACAAATAATAATAATTATTATTTTTTAATTTTTCGCATGTGCATGATGCTGTCTACCTGACATTTGTACGCCTAATCGGCACAACATGATTTTAAGCGACTAAATTTAGTGTAACATCTTTTATGCATTTGTTGTATAAAATTCTCGTGTTGTATGCAAATAAATTATCTATGACTTTATCTTTATCTTTATCAATTTTAGTTAATTTTAGGATTCTGTATAAGTTTTCCTATAAGATCACTGAACTGATCGTCTATCTATCCGTCTGTGTGTCTGCCAAATTTTTTTTTCTGCGAAGCGAGGACTTATCAAAAATGTAAGTCTATGGTCCCTTGAGCTGTAAAAAAATATCAAAATTATTAAAAATAAACACTAATAAATTCCAATTTTCGTTTTATACTCCCAAATAAATCAATACTGAATGGGTACTTTCTATTGACCTAGAATTATGAAATTTGGTATAAAGCAAGACCTAAAAGTACAAATATAAGAAATCTAAGAGTACACATACCTATAAGAAAACGCTCTTAAAATTAGTCTATTGTTACTTTGTAATAAACCGTACTTGGGATCTAAGCACGGACAAACTGTGGTTTCAAAAACCAAGTTGCTTGTTTATTGCTAAAGATACCTATATATTATATTATTATCATACTTTGACTTAGACTTGAGTAGCAACGATGACAAAAAGGGTCAAATCAGGTAATTCGGTGGGCATCAGTGGGACTAATATCAGCACTGATGGACTATTTCCAACACACATACATACATACAGGTTCTCAACAATCTCTGTATCAAATTTCATGACCATCGGTTTAATCGTGAAAATATAACAAATAGACAGAAAAATAGAAACTGAATTTACATTCATCTTCATAATATTAGAAAGGATTTTTATCCACAAGTTTCTCGCAGACATACACTGTCCTCTTCACAATACGCGAGCCTATCGGGCATTTGAAATAAAAAAAATGTAAAATCACCCCTCGTCTATAGAGGGCTATAAACTAACCTCCCCGCCAATTAAATATGAATGCGCCGGACCACTCTCATCACTGTGCGAAATTTTACCGGGAAAAGGTACGGTATTTGTTTTACTTTGGGAGTTAGGTCACATATATAAATTATTTAGTTCGATGTTTTTATATATTGTTATGCGTATTGTTGATTGCCGCTAACTTCAAAACGGTGAAGGAAAACATCGTGAGGAAACCTACATGTCTGAGAGTTCTCAGTGATCTTGAAGATGTGTGAATTCTGCCAACCCGCACTTGGCCAGCGTGGTAGACTATGGCCTTACCCTTCTCATAATGAGAAGATGGCCCGCGCCCAGCAGTGGGACAGTTTGTACAAAGAGGGCTGATAAAAAAATAAATAAAATAAAATGTTATAGTCCTTTTAAAATTATTGGGACTAAAACTCAGTCAATTTGCGAATCTCTTTTTTTAATCTTATACAAAGCGATGTGGATTAAATTTGGGCCACTATTGCAATCGAAAGTTTAGTCCTATTTGGAAATAGTATCTATATTAAAATAGTGTAAAAATTTACAACAAAAACACCTGAAATCGCAAGAGCGATATTCGAGCGAATAATGCGTTACGCATGAAAGTGTGAGTAAAGCCGTTGTATTATTATTATGACAAATATATACAAATAATACATTACTATACAACTAAGAGAAGTAAAGACGAATTTAACCACACCTCACGCATCAAAATACGTCAAGCAGATTAAGCTGTAAGAAGTTTTTTTTATGTAGAATTAGGTTTGCGCTTGACCGCCAACTCGCCTGATGCTAAGCGACAATATAGAAACATACATACATACACAACAGGAATATATTACCCTCTTTCTTGGACAGACGAGTAATAACAAATGTGAACCCTATTTGACTAAGTATCCATTTCTACAATCAAACCGTGGTGCGACCCATCTTGATTTTTACGCACTTTAAACCAACACAACTCTACACTCAAAACACACAAAACAAAACACAATTTCTATAACACCTCATACATTTCACATTTTACCAATAGCAAAAATAACTTTGCAGAGTTATATAAGGGGTGTCATAATTACGAAGTGAGACAAAGTCGCTTCAAAGGTATTGTGGGTTGTATAGTCTTTACGCGTACTTAACTGCTCGAGTCGTGGCAACCGTCCTCGTAATTATACGGCAAATCTGAATAGGACACCCTGTACAATGAAAGAAAAAAGATTAATGAGGTTGCTTTTCTTTGGCGACAGTTGTTTTCAATTCGTACCTTTATAAGGAAAATATGACAAGTCGGTTTACAATATTTATATAATTAATTACTATGCTAGCAACTAGTAATTGCATTGTCATAATAACAGGTATGGTGTTTTTTAATTCTTTTTTTTTTTAATTGTTTTCTGTAATTTTCTGTAATAATTGTCAACTTAAATTATCTTATTAACTTTCCATACAAAAGAGAAATACTACTTTTATTAGGTGGCTGCCTGAATGACTAATCGTGACATTTAAAAATTAATACATTATTATTATTAACGGCATATTTACCGTGGTTCGCGTTAATTTTGAGATCCCGATATTTCGACACGGTTACATTCGTCCCGATATTTAGGTACATCCATGGCCTTACCCTTCTTATAATGAGAAGATGGCCCGCGCCCAACAGTGGGACAGTTTGTACAAACAGGGCTGATAAAAAAAAGGTAGGTACATGCACCATGTTCACGGCCAACTGAAAGACGTAACTTGACGCACTCGAGCTACGACGCAACATTCGACAGTTACATTTTTAAAAGTGCAGAGGTCAATCTGAACAAGGATTTTATGACATTATGACAATAAGTAATTTAGTAGGTCAAAAAGGGCTTAAAAGTTTCTGTTGAAAATCTTGTGAATATAATGTTAAAGAGTTTGATATTTGGGTTAAGGGGTTATGCGAACAGAGTTCACTACCCAGCTCATACATTATTACATTTTTAAAGATATCAGTTGTCTGAATGCTATATACTTGCTACAAATTTGTGCGTAAGGTTTTTGATCAAAATATTATCAAATTCTACAAAAATGTATTTAATGTTATCAAGTAGATTGTTTTTTTAAAGAAAATTTGTTAATTTTTCACTATACTACTTCTTGGTTTTGTTGTTCAGTTCTTCTGCTACGTAATCCCATTTATCTAATCTTACTATGGCATCAAACTAAATACCCCCTCTCACTTCTCCTCACCCCTCGACAAAACCAAAGTCTGACTTGTATAAAAGTGAATGATTAATGTGTTCTCACATTAGGAACCACCCTGTAGATGGGGTGATGTGGGAGGGTGTCGCTATAAAACAAGCGGAAGCAGACAGGTAGAAGCGGAAAAACTATAAATGATTTGTTAATTTTCATACACAGTTGTGCCGGCTCGTTGCAAAAATCTACCCTCCAAATTTCAATTGTTTAAGATCGGAGATTTAGGCTGTTGATTATTCATCATTCTAGAAAGTAACTAGAAAACCCCTTCGTGGAGGTTTGTTGGATTGTCTCACGAGAAGTATATAAGCAGTATTCAAACAAATCATATACGAAAACAAGATTTCTAATTTTATTTAGTATATAAGTCGATTGAAGGAAACGTTATGTTTTACAAATATGGAAGGCACAAGCCAATGGAAAAAAGTTTTTTTTTTAATTAGAAAAAAAACGCAATTTCGCTTCTACCTAATGGCCATATTCTTAGCAAAATGAAGATACACGCGCAACGACACACTGTCAAGGATTTTGTGTCAATTAGACTGGTGATAAAGTGACAGACATCGAATTGACAATTTGTTAAACTGACAGTTGGGTGATTTCTATTTTCTTTCTATGTATGTACAAATACGTGTTATTGTTTGACCACCAACTCAAATAACACTCATGGATGGAAGATTCTTCTTAGGTGAAACTTTTTTCTTTTATTCGACGATAGGCTTGCGCTACACTAGCTTGTTAGCTTGCTTTGCTTATTGGTTTACTATATAAAAATATTTAGATTCTACTACCGATGATCTCTGTAGACGCTTTTACGCTAGATGATACCGGTAGCGATAGTTAAGACCCGATATAGATAGATAGATAGAATAAACTCTTTATTGTTTACATCTTAACTATATAAAACACAGATTACATGTTGAAAACTGTGAAAAGGGCGATATTATGTTTATAAAGCGGAAATTGTGATAGCCGCAGGTTTAATGGACGTACAAGTCACGTCAATCGATTGTAGAGGTCCTCACAACCATGCGTTCGTTGATGTAGGTATCGACATTATTTATTATTATATATACCTATTATTTCATATTCATTTATTTGAATTATTCTTTAGGAATTCTGCAATTTTTCTATCATTAGCAAAAAGTACTTTTTTGCTTGATGTTGGCATCATGCTTGCATATTTGCTATTTGTCGATTTAAAAAATAGGACATACAAAAACACTATTGTGTTTTGAATCAATTTTCAAAATTGGTATCTTTAATGAAAAGAAACCTACTTTGAAAATTTCACGTTTTCATCACCTCTGGTTATTTTAGTAAGCATGCGATGATTTAAAAGTCTAGTTAATTCCACTTGTATATTTGAATATTGTATATTTAATCATAAATACATATATGAGTTTCACAGGTGTTTTTCAAAATAAAATAACAACGTGAAACGAAAAAAAAATATACTAAATATTAGCAAAAATTGCAATCAAAATTAACTTACCAAAATTAGTCTGTAAAACAAGTATACTCTAAGTTTAGAAAACATAAAATCCACCAACAAAAAAAACGGCTGAACTGATTTTGATAAAACATAGCTAAGAACACTCGCTGAAATCCTCTCTCAAACAAAATAAAATTACATTAAAATTGATCTATCCCTTTGAGAGCTACGTTGCCACAGACAGACACTGACATACAGAAATACCTACACATCAAACTTCTAATTCTGATTCTAAAAGACCTCTTATTTTAACAGATTCTATTTTTGTTCTAATATATACCAACCTACTTTATCGTAGATTCTATTTATATTTAATTACAGATTATTTAAATTTGTGTTTTTTTTTCTCAGTCATTAATGAAAAAAATTACGTAACTTTACTGTTTGACAGTATATTGAAGTAGATATTAATTAACTAAACTAGCTCAAAGTAAAGCTAGATTCAATTAATGGTTGTATTAATAATAAAAATCTTTTATTTTTAACCGACTTCCGGCAAAAAAGAGGAGGTTCTCAATTCAACTGTACTTATGTTTTTTATGTTTCATAAGCGTATACTTCGCCAAATAGGAAGTAATTTTCATGATTCTTCTTCGTTTGGTAGGTAGGTGGTCCCATATAAATTTAATTAATTTTTAATAAATAAAATTAATAATTAATAAATAAAATTAATAAATAAAATTAATAATTATTAAATAAAATTAATAATTAATAAATAAAATTAATAATTATTAAATAAAATTAATAATTAATAAATAAATTTTATTTAATTCGGTACCTACAGTACCTACTTTAGTTCTTAAAACAAAATAACTGGGAAAACGTCATTCAAATAAACTAAAATGCGTAATTTGAAGTCAGTTGTTTCAGTTTTTAGGCATCCGTGCTATTTAAACTATAATTATGACTAAATAATTCAAATTTTAAGACTGATTCCGTATCTGCATAAAATATAATTTATGATTATCTACCAATTCAGATCAGCCGACATCCAACACCTAAAGATAATGAGGGCCTCTGGGCCGTCATAAATTTGCATAAATTCATTCAGCGTCGAGTACGAAGTGTTGGATTACAGGATAAAATTGGAGGAAATAAAAACGACACGGTACTATTTGACACATACTAGCGGCAAAAGTAGCGGCAAATACGAGTATATGTTTTTTTTTATTCTTACAAGTATACACACACAAGAAGTCCACTGCTGGACCTAGGTTTCCCATGGATTTTCATAAAGGCTGGTCAGAAGCAGCCTGTATCCAGCGTCTTCTTCCACATTTGTGGCTGGTCTTGCAATGTTGCATTTGCCGGTGCGTGGTCTTCACTCATACGAAAGTCACCGACATAATCACAACGGATTAGCAAATTGAAGAGGCTCTGTTGTCCAATCGGCAGCCTGTCTAGCATACTGGCAAAGTAATCCACGCAGTTGTTTTAGCATCCAAGGTCCAAGAAGAAAGAAAGAAAGACATAATTTTTACTCACTGAATTAGATAAAAAAATATAAACCCGAAAAACATTACCCCATTAAATGCGCAGTCGGTGAAAAATTTATCACATTTTGTTATGAAAAATTTGTTGACACTGTGAGCAACTTCTGCTTGCAAAAGGAATGTTTCATATAAAAATAATAGACGGTAATAAATATTTTCCCAGCAAAAAAGACTATCTAGTCTGAACAGTGACGTATTATGTAAAATATACGCGATGAATCCGTTAAAATTTGTGTAATTTCAATGCGTAACATCGAATAAAACTATGTAGACTTCGAAAATCCATTAGCGCTGCGAAATGAAACCACTAAAAGCTCCCTATTTTTCCAGATCTGCCATAACGAAACTCCGTCTCACTCTCACAATGCTACAAATATTGAAGTGGGCGTAAGCCAGAGTTATCAATATAAATCATCTCAAAATAATACAAATAAAATGGCTTATCTCCAAATAGAACACTTAGCAGACGCGGGATAAAAACAAAATTAATAATGAACACAAAGCTTGGGCACTTTGTCATAAAGAATGTCATAGAGAGATTCGAATGCAATGCGTTTTTTTGAATTATAGTTTTAATACGTGACTTTTGTCAAATATTTCTTCTTTAATTTATTTTTTTACTATTATATTTTTAAGTGAGCTATTAAGATTTTGGTCTTAACATGTTTAGATACAGTCAGTTATTTTTTTTTTACTTTTTGAAGATTTAGTACAGTTTTTTATCATTAAAATGGCGGATTTCAGAAATTATGTTTGTCATTGAATTGAGAACCTCCTTCTTTTTGGAAGTTGGTTAAATATAATATTACCATATGCCACACCAATAACTGAGAGAAATTCAATGATACGTCATATGTTAACCTCCTACAAACGGTTTAGACCGCAAAGCGTGCCAAACAATTAATACATACATAGATACATACATACACTCTAAAACATAACTCTTCTTCGACAATCAGGTAAAACAAACGCACAAACACGCAGCAGCCGCGCTGCGTCAACCCTAAAATGCTAACAAGCCAACCCATCATATAAATCAAGGGCGAACTGCCAAATAACTTGAAGAAACTTTATCACCACAATAAAGTATATTGTGGACGTTTTTAACTCGCAAATCTGTCGCGTTCGGGCGAAATCTCTCCGTACGCCGTTTTACTTTGATGATATGCGTGTTACTTGATTGTAACCTTATTATGACCAGTTTTGTTTATTTAATGAATTAAATGTGAATTAAAAAGCAAGTGCCTTTTTAAGGTTCCGTAGTGAACACGAGGAACCGTTTGGTACTCAATTATGAACAAACCTTTCAAATATAAACAAAATTAGCCAAGACGTGGTCGAGACAAAAAGTTTTGAAATCTCGGTTATAACGAAGAAGAGGAGAAGTTTGCTAACGGGTTATAGGTTGGTCGATTTGGATAATATTTGATAGGAAAAATTTATACTCAATTATAAGCATGAAATTTGAATTATGTGCATTGTGCAATAGACCTCGCAAACGTAGCCTTTAGTTTTTTTTTGTTTTTACAAAAAGTTTGTGCTCTCGAGGTCTACTGTTCATACAACTACTAGTTTTACTACTAGTCTCCTAAAGCATTAGTCCAATAATTCCTTATGACAAGTATCTATACCTATTTAAAAAATACGCGACTGCACAACAAACCCAAGAAAGGTATTTGGAGTTTAAGTTACGATTTCATTACGCTTGATGCGATGCTGAGTGTAATTTTTTTGTGAGAAAGTATGCGTTAAATCGCTGTAAAAGATTATATATGCGCATTCTTTAGAATAACTCTAGTAAAATCACTTGTTTATTAAGGAAAAGTTCGTTGGAGGTTACGAAAAAACGCATTTATTTATTTTTGCGAGAGAAATATTATTATTATAACAAAAAAATATAACTTATGACACTCAAGGAGTGAAAACTAATCTGATGATACCTAGCACATCCAAATCCGTCAAGCCGTTTAGGCTGTAGGCACTCATATATAAAAATACATACAAACATATATACACTCGAAAAAAATAGCCATCCTTCTTAAACCGTCGATTAAAAAGAGTATTTATTTTTATGGAATGTATACCTAATATAAGAAGAATAGTAGAATAGTTTGTTTATTATTAAGAGTATTATTATAGTATTATTATTATTTTCAAACGATAAAACATAGATTTTTTTATTATTACATAATAGTATACAAACAAGTCATAATAATAAATAAGTCAGTAATAAATTCAACTCAATTAAAATTAAAATTTGGTCAATTGAAACCCATCCTGCATCGACCCTGGTGGAAAGGTGCCCATAATGCAAGCAGCATTTCCACGCTGTATGGCAATAGCCAACCTTTGCACCAGGAACGAAGCGGTTTGCTTATTGTTTATATTGCGGTTCAAAACGAATGCTTTGTTTTTGCTAAGAAAACTGACAGCTAGCACAGTAAGCACTAAGTATAGTATTATTTAAATATTTATACATTAATTTCCATTCAAAGCCTAAATATTATATCGAAACATAAATTGAGATTTCTTAAAAAAATAGTATTTTATTATATTCACATTTACATATTACAGAATACACAGTTAACAATCTATAACAACATTCACAAAATTATAAAATCTATGCAAAACTCTATAAAAACATGTAGGCAACTGAAATCTGAAAAATAAATGATTATAAAAACGAAGATATCTGTAGACGTGTAAAAGTCAGACCAGACACGAAATGGACAGATAACCTCATAGTACAAGCCGTTTCCATCAGGTCTTTTTGAAAATCTATGGGGGATGTCCTTAACCAGCAGTGAATTTCTTGTGGCTGAGATGATGATGATGAACTGAAATCTACATGATACTATTTTGCGCACAAGATAAAATCTCCAAAATATTTCCAATAGAGTTGTTAGATTCAGCTGATATATAGTTTGCAGACTTCTCTATAGAAATAAAGATATTAAATAAAGATCTTTTAAATAGTTTGCGATACGTGTTTTCATATTGAATCATTTTTATGTCGGCTGGTATACTATAATGATTCGCGTTTCTTTGTCGTCACATAATAATGTTCTGGGAAATTTAGTGATGGATTTTAATAATGGCTTCTGACCGCATTATTATATTGTTTTGGATATTCATTTTATGGGACTATTAATTTTATTATTCCGCCTACGACGATTCTCTACTATTCGATACGTTAGTTTGTCTGTTTGTTACTATGTAAAGATTGTTACAAAAATGTGGACTTTACCACAAAAAACCGCAAAATCTTTATGAGCTATCAAAATTGAAATTTAGGTTATTCATTTATTATATGTAAAATATGTTCCATTATCACGTATACGAAGATCGCTATATAGAAAAGAGTTTTCTCCTGTTGTATGAAAAAGCGTGTAATCTAGGCGCATATAAAAATCTTCCCAAATACGACAAATTGATTAGAGTAGTTAAAATTAAAAATTATTTAAATTATTATTATTTAAATTGGTTATTAGTAGTTTAAATTTTAGTTTTAACGATGTAACTAGCAATGCTTTGTCTGTTGTAACTTAGGACACAAAGAGTTCCACTACACTTTCTTCCACTGACTATTATAATATTTTTAGCGTCCGTCCGTTACGTATCTCAAATTCTAAAGGAAATCTACAAAGCTCTTAAAGCCCGTCATGTTTTTAATTAGTGGAGTCATTATTAAAAACACAATGTTCTAAAAAAGCCACGTTTCCCCCATTTCTTCCATAAACCGTAGCTAATAGTGCGTCGAGGGCATTCTTTCAGTTCTTCTTTTTTTTACACATCACCATCAATCAGCGGCGCGCGAGCCGAAACAATCTTGTTTATAGGAATTTTAACCGTGTTTATTTCTACGGATACTGAGATAAATACAGGGGAATATTGTGAATCTTTCTTATAGGCTAACTAATCCTAACTAATGTTATGAAAGCAAACATAACATAAATGGCAAAACGGGACAAAATGAAATTTAGCACAAATATAGTTAATCGCAGAAGAATACAAGCTATATTTTCATCACCACATTGACGGTTTTTCATCACCATGAGGCACCACTAGTAATAAAGAAATAGTAGGTATATGTTATGAAGTATAAAAAAAACTGCTACAAAACTTATTAATATTTAAACGCAAATATTAATAACAAAATTTTTACTTATAAATCTCACACGTGTAGCCTATTCTGTCTTTTTTGTTTTATTCAGGCATTATTATGGACCCAAAGGCCTGATGATGATTATTATTTGGTAAATAATAAATTATAATAATTAATAAATGAATTAGTAAATTATAATAAATTAATAATAAGTTTCTGCATATAGAATTATTTTTTATCTGTTAATGTATGATACTCTATGATAGATTATGGTTACTTTAATTAATTTCACGAACACCCTGTAGCAATGGATGCAGAGAGCCATCTTGATAAATACAGGGCACGCTGTGACAAATGGTAACAGAGTGTTTTTATGTATTTTTAAAAATAACACCACAGTGTCGCCCTCTGTTACTAATTGGATACACAATACGTCTTCGCGCGTGCTCTACGGCAAATACAATTTTAGCGGGCCATCCATTAACGTTCATTTCGCCCGACAAGTTTAAGCTCATTATCCATTGGAGTTTGGAGGTAGCCCTGATCATATAAGTGTCAGACTAGTTCTCGAGGAATCTTTCTGCGGTCTACACAGTGCCCACACGCCATCCACTTGCCATTGCTCTTGTGGGATGTACATTTATAGATGGCGCCCTCAACGATAGTTGCATTTGTTGTAAATTTGATAGAGGAAGTTCATACGAAGGTTCCGGTAATGGCAAATTTTCGGTTTCTGCCAATATTATTCTGAAGTAAAATTTATAGAATATAAATAAATATTGGTGGACATTTTCACACAATACTATCTAGCCCTTAACTTAAAAAAATGGTTGTCTGTAAAGTCCGCTTACGGACGATAATTTTAGGTGATAACGATGCGTCACAAGCCGAATGCTTAGCCCGATCGTGCCTCTCTATCGCTTGTTCCGCGTTCTCCCTTGCACGCTTGGCTTAGGCAGAACGTGACACTTTTTCGTGCATGCAGCCGTCGTTCATCGATTTATAAGACGTTATCACGTCAAAAATAACTAAATACATAATTTTTATGATACATAAAAACACCCAGACACAACAAACATTTAGGTCCATCACACAAGTGTGGGTATGAATCGAACCCACGACCAACAGCTTAGAAGGAAGGCACACTAGCAACTGAGCTGTGAGTACAGTCAACGGAAGTCAAAGTCAAGGTCAAGAAACTACCCATAGAAGGAATATCACACCAAAATATTCCACACTGGGAAAAATAAACAACACAGTAGTTCCAGTTTCAAGCACGTTCGTCATAAGCTGTGTCACGTTGTATGTGGATGGCCCGCTATTATTTCTAGTATTGATGGATACAGCGGCGGAAGTATAATGTAAATGGAGGATTTGGAACTGGGACGAGATAGTTTGAGCTCGTTCGCTGGTCGAATAAACGCAGCGAATGGGACGTGCCGGATTTATGGCATAATTATATAAACGACGCTTGTTCGTGTTAGCCGCTTTTACCTGGTGGAAACCAAGCTTGGGAAAAACGGAGTTCAGAAATGACCGAGGTTTGGAAAAACGGAGTTCAGAAATGACCGAGGTTTGGAAAAACGGAGTTCAGAAAAGGCCGAGGGAAGAAAGGAATACGGAAGAGAAAATTTTGGCAAAAACTGAGTCCTTGAAAGGGCAATTCAGAAAAGGCAGACAAAAGACGTCATATTTTTTCAGTTATTTTGTTTTAAAACCAATGTGGTGAACCGATTTCGATGAAATTTATATGGGCTACCTCTGAAGTATGAACTACCAAAAACAATCATCAAAATCAATTCATAATTGGCGAAGTAATCGCGTAAGGAACATAAAAAAACATATAGACGAATTGAGATCCTCCTCCTTTTTGGAAGTCAGTTAAAAAGGATGAATCGAGTTCGGAAACATTATAATTTCGGGAAAACTGAGTTCGTGAATTTTGAATTCGGAAAAGCCAAATTTAGAAAACAATGTACCCACTTGATAAAAATATAGATTGTTACTTATAGCTTTTAGAAAAATTGTACATTAAAATCCGTCACGTTCTTTTGGCAATGAAAAAGTAGTTTAAATGACTGCAAAATGTAACCTAGGACTATTAGGATTTACAAACGAATAACAATATTGGTCAAGCTTTGATAGGCTAAAATAACTTTCAGGCTTTTGATAAACAAATGGTTATCGTAGATACGTCATCAGGCGAATTGACGGTCAAGGGCATACCTATTTATGAATTAAAAAAATCCTTAAATGTGTCTAAAAAGTAGTATCCAAGTGTCTTTTTGGGAAGTCGGTAAAATAACAAAATGGATTATTTTCTCTAAAGAAATCACATCAAATTGTTGAGAAACAATAAATTTGCACCTACAATATAGATTTCGCCAGTTCTAAATATATACCGTACATTAGCAATACAGAAAATGAAGTTATTTCGTAGTACACATATTTATTACATCAGGAACATTAAATTATCTAAATGTTTAGCGAATTTAGAAATCATAATGTCGTGGTAGTTACGTATTTTGTTTACAATTGTGAAAAATGCAGTTGCAGACATGTGGGCGAACATTCCAGATAATTTGTTCATTTTAATAGTTGGTTAATATATTTGTGTGATGTATTATATTAATGAGATGTTATGAGAAAGTGGATATTATTTGTATAGTGCACGAATGTTCTAAATTATAGAAAAATAAATGATTTGTAACTGAATAATCGGTTATATTCATAGACATAAACAAAACCTCTGTGTTGAAATAGTCCCAGGAATTATGGGAATGAAAAGTCCAAATACGAACGGAAAAATATGCCGATAATGGCAAGAATGAAACCATTTTTTTATGTTTTTGGATACGCAATGAACAATGGCCATATATATATTTAGATATTGGTTTTAACGGCATTACAGTTTTAAATTTTCTTGTGTATGTGTGTGCAAGGAACAATAAAATTATCATTAGTTTAAATAACATAATTACACAATACAATACAAAATTTTGTATTGTAAAATCCTCCAAACTCAAACTCAAAAGTCCAAATACGAACGGAAAAATATGCCGATAATGGCAAGAATGAAACCATTTTTTTATGTTTTTGGATACGCAATGAACAATGGCCATATATATATTTAGATATTGGTTTTAACGGCATTACAGTTTTAAATTTTCTTGTGTATGTGTGTGCAAGGAACAATAAAATTATCATTAGTTTAAATAACATAATTACACAATACAATACAAAATTTTGTATTGTATTGTATTATAAGGTTTAATAACATGATTCTCAAATAGAAAAAAACAGTTCACATCAAATTTGGGCTAATTTGGTCATCGTGACCATTTATTAATTCACACGATAATGCAGTGTTTCTATTTTTTTGTAAAGGTAGAGTTTAATTTTTTGGTTAAACTTTATTTTGTGAGATATTGCACAATTATTATTATTATTTGCGCAATAAAAAGCTATTAATTGAATGTTTCTTTGTATCTATTCATTTAATTCTTACAAAAATATATTTAAACATTATCATCCACGTGTCATCAACGTTACAATCAAAATCTAAACAAAACAATCTAAAACCGTCCCATAATAGAGCTTAAAATAACCATAAAATATATCTCATGATAGATCAAGAAACCATTATTAATTGTCCGAAAAGTAGTTATTTATGGTAAGTTGTTAGTTTTGTCTACCATAGACTAAAATAGACAATCAGCCCACCCATAGAGATACAATGTCTCAAGTCATAAAAGTAAAGTGGAGTTTTCCGTATATTTTATGGCAACCCAGAAAGCTACTGTTATCTGTGGCTATAATATTATCTGTGGATGTTTATTTTAATTGTTATTAGACATCAACAGTCGTCATAAAGGTAATAATTTATTTTTGATAATGAAGATAAGGATTTGGAACGTCTCAACTGAAATGCGGCTTGGGATAATATCGTTAGATTTTAAACAACTTTTTAATTTCCGGCCAGTTGTAGTTTTAGAAATTAGGTTGATAATAAAAGCAAAGTTTGACGGTGTCGCGTTAAACCTATTGGACTGTTAGGCCTAATTGCTGCAGTCCTACAGGAGATCATGCCTAACCTAATTAGACCTTAAGTACCTTAAATAAAAAGATTAAATTACAATTGTATAAATTATATTAGCTCATTACAGGGGAAATATAAAAACTTAGACGTTAGTTAAGCTAAAGCTAAACAATCAAGTCTATAAAATCCTCGAAATAGCTGGAGCCGTTGTAGAGTTGGAGTCACTCGGAACTCCAGATAAATTTAGACGGGAAGTTCCAGTGGGGAATCTTGATGAAAGTCTCAAGGTAGGTTCTCTCGATATCTCAACGAGAGAACCTACCTTCTTCATCTCTTACATAAAATAAATAATAGTGGATATTGCCCACAATACCATCTAGGCCAAACTAAGCAAAGCTTGTACTATGGAACTAGATGGCTGATAGAACACATTTATAGTTTTTTTGGAAATACATACTTAAGATAGGTACATAGAAACATCCAGACACAGAACAAACATCCATCATTTGACTGGCCTTGTGGCTCAGTTGGTAGTGTGTTTACGTCTACCTGCTGAACTGAAAGGTCGTGGGTTCAATCCCCACCCAGGGCAAACATTTGTGTGATGAGCATGGGTGTTTGTTCTGTGTCTGGGTGTTTCTATGTATCATATATATATATATTTACAAAAAAAAAGTATATATGTATTCTATCAGCCATTTAGTTCCATAGTACAAGCTTTGCTTAGTTTGGGCTAGATGGTGTTGTGTGAAATGTCCACAAATATTTATTTATTTATTATTTATTCTTACATAAAATATATATTTATATATTGCCCACAATACCATCTAGGCCAAACTAAGCAAAGCTTGTACTATGGAACTAGATGGCTGATAGAACACATTTATAGTTTTTTTGGAAATACATACTTAAGATAGGTACATAGAAACACCCAGACACATCAACATCCATGCTCATCACACAAATGTTTGCCCTGGGTGGGGATGGAACCCACGACTTACGTCTTAGCAGGCAGCCATAGGTACTATCAACTGAGCTGTGAGGCCAATCTATCCAATCTATCCAAACGTTTAGAAAGGCTGTATAGTCTACACCATCTATTCTAGTCCTATAGACCGGGCGCTTTATTTTATTTGTGATTTGTAATTTAAGGTACCTATATGGATATTTTCTGAAATAAAATGATTATTATCTCATTTATTTATTTACAATCTTAATTTTAAATTTTTTACAACACAAATATAAACTTATAAAAAATAAACATAATATTGTAAAAAACTTAAAACCTGTCGGCGGCACCTTAGGGTGCCGCCGGCAGCGGGGCGGGGCTCAAGCTGTCGACGGTAAGGCTACAAGCTGAGGAATCTCCTGACAATGCGCGCCGTGTCTAGGATGATTGCCTTTTGTATCCGACCCTTGATCCAACTATCAAGCGAGAGCTTCTTGAGATGTCGGTCGAGGCTCTTCGCAATTAAACCGCAATTATTATTATTATTATTATTTAATCGAATCCCAGCCGTACATACTATTATATTATTCTATAATAAGGCGAACAACGACGGACCTGTCAAATGTAGTTCAAAAATTTCGCCATCGGACTTCAATGGCGGCACGGACTCTAAGAAGGTAATATAAAAATAACCTCTTAACAAATAGTGAAATAAAAAATAAAAAAAATACGCGTATAATTCAAAGTTACCAACAATAACCAGCTTATTGTCACAACCTTCAACATTACCGCTTGTTTTTATAAAAAGCTATTCTTTAATTAGTTACAATGATTTGCAAGACTGACGCGTAGAGGTCGTTCTAGTGGCTCTTTTAAAAACATTGTTGTTCGCTTCAATTATTCAATTAATGCTAACTTACGTAATATTAAACATCTTTTCATGTTATTTAAGTATAGTTAATTATCTATGGATTTGTTGAAAAAAATAACAATCTATGAATTGACAAAATACTTACGTCGGTATTTATTTTAAGTATAACCATAGAATACTTCATTGTAAATACAGAAGACTCACTTTTTTACGCATTTAAATAAATAGCGACTGTATCACGGCGTAATAAAGCGCAAGAACATGCGCTAAATGCCTACTCTTGTATTATGATACTGTATAGACATAGAGTGCATCTCGTTCTAGCGGCAGAAGAGTTACGCGATAGAAAGATAATGCAGGATAATTTTATATGCTTGTAATATTAAAGACCTAAAACGAACAACGAACTAGAAAACGTCCGTCTTGGAAGAACTAGATAATAATAATTTTATATTGGTATTTATTTCATTGAGTTTTATCAACCAACTTCAAAGAAGGAGGAGGTTCTCAATTCGACTGTATTTTTTTTTAATGTTTGTTACCTCACAACTTTCTACAGGTTGAACCGATTTTGATGATTCCTTTTTTTATTTGAAAGCTGGTGCTTCCTGTGTGATCCCATTCCAATTTGGTTCTGACAATAACATCCATGAGAAGTCGGTTGCTTCAGTTTTTTAAATTAATATTATTCTATACCAATCGTTTTTAACATTTCATTACAGGTAGGTATTACAAAGCATAAAAAACTCAAAAACCCTAAAATAATACTGTTATGATTTTTATGAAACATAGCTAAGAGCACTCTATACTTAATGAAATCTTTTTTTGAACAAAAAAAACGCGGATCAATTTTGATGCTCTCAGGAACCAGTGATCCTAGGATCATCGGTTAGTAACTGATGTTTTATAATCCTTTCACATTAATCCTATCCATAAATAATATTGCAATAAATATCCAGCGAAACGCAATTAGTCCGGCCACAATGGCCACAAATAGCTGCAGTGGACGTGTCAGAACGTCACTGATGACACTAGGAAACGGCGATGCAGTGAATGTGTTAATTAGATGTTTGTGGGACTGAATGGGGGTAGAATAGGGTTAATGGTGACGATTATGAGTGGTGTAGTGCTTGAAAATTGTTGCACAGTTTTTTTTTTTTTTATAGAAGACCACCAACTCGCCTGATGTTAAGCGACGGTGTGGCCGAGGATGGAGCTCGTCGGTCTAGAAGATATCTATTCACTCTAGCCTTGAGAATTCCAAGATTGTAGTTTGCGCTTACTAGCTGTGCCCGTGGTTTTACTTGCGTACCTACTGGTGAAAGATGATGGTGATGATGATAATGAAACGTAGTCTATGTCCATTTCCAGATTCTCAGCTATATATGTACCAAATTGTATAAAAATTGGTTCAGCCGTTTAGTCGTAAAAAGGTAACAAGCAGACAGAGAGACAGTTACTTTCGCTTTCTAACCAACTTCCAATAAGAAGGAGGTTTTCAATTCCACTGTATGTTTTTTTTTCTATTTTTTGTATGTTTGTTCAGCGATTATTCCGCCAATTATGCTTATTTTATTTGATAGGTAATACGTCAGAGGTGGTCCCATATAAGTTTTATCAAGATTTGTTCAGTACTTTGATTTTTAGGGTTCCGTACCCAAAGGGTAAAAACGGGACCCTATTACTAAGACTTCGCTGTCTGTCCGTCCGTCTGTCACCAGGCTGTATCTCATGAACCATGATAGTTAGACAGTTGAAATTTTCACAGATGATGTATTTCTGTTGCCGCTATAACAGTAAATACTAAAAACCAGAATAAAATAAATTTTTAAGGGGGCTCCCATACAACAAACGTGATTTTTTGCCGTTTTTATATATAATGGTACGGAACCCTTCGTGCGCTAGTCCGACTCGCACTTGGCCGGTTTTATTATAACAAAATAACTGAAAAATGTAAATAAATTGCAAATTTTGAAGTCTGTTTTTTTTTTCAGATTTTTAAACTATAATTTTTTTTTTTTTTTTTTAATATAATATAGATCTACGATTGACCACCAACTCGCCTGATGTTAAGCGACGGTTAATAATTATTAGTGTAGATTATAGTAACGATGTATTTACTAAGAAAGTAAGTATAATTATTCTTTGGTTTAGTTTCAGTGAGCACAATATAATAGATTTGCCCTCATTTGCTTTTGATTCTAATACCTACTTATTTATCTTACAGCTTTTCAGTTCTCTATTTCTCTATTATTTGTACAGTTCTCTATTTATTTGTTACCTTTCCAAATCTAAATGGCTGTCCCGATCGTTGTGAAATTTAATTTAGACATAGCGGAAAACATGGGGATAGACGGACACAGGCTACATTTAATAATTATCATTATCACTGTTATTAGACGTGAGTGAAACCGTAGGACATAGCTAGTTTATCTGCGGAAAGAGTACAATTAAGAAGCATTCAGTGTGTTCCAAGAAGATTTACACTAAGACGTGTTTAGAGCTAATTAGACATTCTTAGTGTACGATTTATATTCTAGACTCTGAATACGTACTAACTACCACTTGTTCTGTGGGCACTAGTTGCATTGTAAATAGTTGGTAATCTGTGGTACTAGTCAGTGCCCACAATTGATGTTGGTAAGGCATGCAAACTGGACTAAAATTAGACTGAGGATATTTTCATTTGTTGACCTACATAGAAACAGTAGGTGTTCTATACTTTAACGAGCAATTCTTGTATATTAATATATGTATTTTATAGTAAGGATCTCCGATACGGCTTCAACGATTTTGATGAAATAAGGTATGTAAGTAGATTCGGAGACGATCGGCCCAGGGCTTCTATAACTACCGTATTTCGATCTTTAATGGCCATTAAAGGCAATAGATTTTTGTTCAAGTTTAGTTTTTATCTTCAAAAGTTTCTAAAACATAATAAATACCTACCTTCGAAACATTTCTCTAAAAAGCAATTGTAACAAGCGTGACTTGCCAGAAACCGAACAGAATTCATTTTGAGGTAACTTTCAAAGCTTTCGACACTTAACCCTTTTCGCGTCATTCGTGCAAATAAATGAACAATTGATTGATGAGCTCTCAAATATCATCTTACGAATGACTTTTCACTTGTTGAGTAAAATACTTTAGAAAAAGACTAAATTTAGGATTGTACAGAAGAGATGTACCTACTATTCTTTCTGTACAACCCCATTTAATCTTTACTGGAACCTTTGGGATAGAGTGACAGTTACGTAACTTAGGGGGCCAAACGAGCTCTAGCAAACCGGCGAGTCACTGTAACCTTTACAGATCTATTATGACATCGACATAGAGTGACATTTACAGATACCTACCCTACATTTAAGGTCCAATAAAAGTTTTCAATACTTTCCACGCAGGCAAAATTGCTAGTAAAAACTAGTAAATTTCATTTTTTTTTATACATATAGATCTACGATTGACCACCAACTCGCCTGATGTTAAGCGACGGTGTGGCCCAGGATGGAGCTCGTGGATCTAGAAGATATCTATTCACTCTAGCCTTCAAAATTCCAAGATTGTAGGTCTCAGGAAACAGAGATGGCGGCAAAGAATTCCATTCTTGTGCAGTACGCAACAGGAATGTGTATCGATATCGCTGAGTACGGTAAGAGTATAATTCTACTCATCATACTCACTTACCTACAAGCCTGTCTTATTCTTTTTACGATGTATACTCCTAGTTAAACAGTGGAACTCTTTATAACTTGTACTGCTTCACAAGAGGTTATACTCATTGTATATGAAGTAAAAGCATGGCAAATCTCAGTTCTCAGTAAACTTTCGAAGACAAAACACATCCTTTAGGCCTTTTAGTATCCTGGCCCAATAGCCCCAATATATCTTTGTGTATAGCACTTTCTAAACACACAGGATAGCATTGTCACTGTTCACACGTCAGAAAACAAAGCGTCTAATATCGTTGCCTCACGTGTCGCAACTGAAGACGAGTCCAGCAATTACCTTACTTGAGGCTTTTCACGCATAGCCGGGGAAAACCTATCTACGTATAATACACTCACTGAACTAGAGCCGGTTATTAGGCGAGTTGACGTTCAAACGAGGATTTGGAAAGTGCAAGAGCTAAGAACATAATGGCAGGGTAGTATTAACACTACCTAATAATAGCTTTTAGTGGACGTGTAGCACACCTCTCGACACCATTACCCATCTGTAAACTGTAAAGGTTTCTTGTATACTACGGAACCTTAAAAACGATAACACACTTCTCTTAATTTTTCTCTACGCTAAAAAAAACCGTTAACGAAACTATAGTTACGTTCGCGGCTGAAGCGAAATATTTTTGCATATTGAGACAGAAGTGTATCTGAAATATTATGTGATAGCATTAGCACATAAAATAGTTTTCTAAGTCACAATAATTTCATCTTCATAGCCAAAACTCCTAATTGTCAATTAGCCATAATGATTAATCTGCGTATTTAATATTTCATGTTTACAAGCCTCAGTGTTGGCTTCGGCCATTGATCCCACTAAAGTACCGGGTTAGATCCGACTCGAGGGTGTTACAAAATTAATTTGTAATTTTGCCAATATGACTGCACCTAACATTTCGTCACCAACCCTTAAACAAAGCATAAATTAACATGAATTGTAGCGATGCGATCGCTTCGGCCGCGAACGTAACTATAGTTGACTGTACTAACGCCGCCTGTGTTAAAGTAACAGTAAAAATGAAGCATCTAGTTTGAAAGAAACCTCGCTGCCCCAGATATCAAGTGTTTGTCTTCACTTCTTATTATTCTCATACTTGTTTGACGTATATTTTTCAACGCTCTTCAATATTTTTGAACGGCTATTTTCGTTGCGCGACCGCCTCCTTAGTTTGATCATAGAATATGTAAAATGAAATGTATAGATGCGTCTACTCTTAGTACTTACCTATAGTTCGATCGTCAATACCAAGATAAATGTTTCACTATCAATTTCAGCTAAAATTAACTTAATTTTACAAAAGTGAACAATGAACACGCATGCATCCTCTATCACTGATAGAATTTTATGACTTGCATATAATAGTGAACCATATAAATCGTCATGAAAAATCTTACGAAATAGATAAATACCTATATAGAATGAATAAATTAGAGGGATTTGATGTATTAAAGAGGATTAAACAAACCATTTGGCCAACAAACACACTTTCGAATTTATGATAATGGATCTATCCATACCAACCATTATAGGAGTTAACGTAATTTATTGCGCGAGCGAAGCGAGTTGTCTTTAATGATATATTAAATTAAATCAATAAGTAAATATAATGGATATTGTTTTATGTTGTATAGGAATTACTAAGCTTCGTACGTCACATAACTGCCATTATATTTAGTTATATGTATATAACGTAAGCCTGTTGGGCGCACTAGTATACTCAATTACTCAAAAAACAAAAAACTCAAAACTTTAATCCAATACCTCATAAAACTGATGACCGATGGGTCTGAAAAGTTCTCGAGTGGAGCTCGGCGAAGAAAGACCAGCACCAATACCAGACAAAGAAAAGACGAACTCGTACTAGTTGTAGGAAGACGTTGGATGCAAGCCACTTACAACCGGTCTTTTTGGAGTTACATGGGGGAGACCTATACCCAACACTGGACTTCTTGTGGCTAAGCTGAGGATGATGGACACATCCGTCTGATATAATTAAATTTTAAGTAAGTAAGCTTAGACCACATATCATAAATGATCTGTGGCTTAGACACATAATCATAATATGTAGCTTTTCTATCTTTCACATCTACACATTCGGCAATCTACATTTTGACACGTCAGTCACAGTCAAGCCATTCCGTTCTACAACTCTTTATAGTCCCAGGCATTGTTTATTAAAACAATAACTAGCTATTTTATAGCCGCGACATTCTTAACAGTAACTTATTACGACGCCACCAGACGTGTCATCTCAACGGAAACTAACAAAAAAAACTAAGATTTACAATCATTACCACAAAAAAGTAGTGAAACGCGACCGCAATATACAGTAAATTACAAAAAACTAATAAAAACACAACTATTTAAACACATTTTAGTTAAATAACGATAAAACTATGATTGTATTTCGCAATATTTAAGAGGGAACATAGATAAATATCACAAAAGAATTTGATTTATAGCTCAATATAATGTGAGAGTATATTATTATGTTTTTGTGAAAGTGACAATGGATATAATCGTAAAATATATTTTTTGAATTTTATTATCGTGTTTTATTTTTCTTGCATACCTTCTAAATACCTATTGTTAAAGAAGCTGAAGATTATTTGGGCTACTGAAATTGTTACTGGTAGGTATATTTTGTGGTATTTTTTTTTACGATTTTCTTAGGTTAATGACTGACTGACATAGGTGAGTCATCACCTTTGTCAGATCTTGTCGTGAGTACGGTAGAATTAGCCATCAATGGTACATCCAACCGTGTCATCGCGAGAAGTTCCGAGCATCTCCGGAAAATGTCGAATGGTAATATCGATGTTGAAAATGAGCCAAATATGTGTATTCTAAGAAAATGCAACAGACGTCAACATGACAACGACAGTGCTGTTGCTCGTGTCCTTAAGGTAGAAAGTATAAAAAAAAATAAGTTGAAATGATTTTCAATTTCATTTTTCAGGCACAAGAAGACCATTGCTGGACATAGGTCCTGGTGATTGGCCATTGGATGTCTGCTTGTGTCAAAATGTGATTGCGAAATACTTTGAGGTAGAGTCCGCGTCACTATCGAAGTCTTATGGCGAAATTATTCAACTAAATTTGACAGGCTTGTTATTGTCTGTCGGAACACAGAATACCATAGTAGTACGTATGGCTGTAATGCGATTAAAGCGCCGCGTCCTTAAGATTTGAGTGGTGGTGTGGCGTGTCAGCGAGTCGAAGACAAGCAAAAGTAAGACTTTTATCAATCTCTACACGTCTCTAAAATTATCATTTTATTTGAGTTAACAACTTTACTAACGAGATGGGAAGGCTGATGGACGTTAAAAATCGTTCTTTTCTATCTCATAATTTAAAACTACTGAACTTATTTTGGCGGAATTTCTACGTACCCAATCGGAAAGTATATCCTTTTTCAACATAAAAAAAAAACAAATCGGTACATATATGTGGAGTCATGAGGTAATACCTAAACATACATAATTTTATAGTTAAAAAATCTGAAACAACCGACTTCAAAGTACGTTATTTCGTTTACTTATAATATAAGTAAGGATAATAATTAAACAAAGCGCTCAAGCGTTGAAGTAACTCTATTTTCTCCTTATACACATTGTATGAGGAGTAAGTAGGTTTTACTTTTCAAGCTCAATAAATCTCTCACGATTGTAAACTTTTTAAAAGACCTCTCTTCACCCGCTCGTTTTTTTTTCAAGAATGTCAAATGCTTCGTCGTCGCAGATTAGAAAATGTTAAAAAACCTCAACATTTGACACTTTTGCAAAGAAAAACGTGTCAGTGGAACTCTGCGATTCTATAATCTGACGTGAGTGCCTCAGAATCCAATGAAAATATTTTTACTTTTAGAGATTATTCAAAAAGTAATAAAGCAATGTTTCTAAAATAATTACGGGACCAACTTGGGACCTTTCTCTATAGTACTTCAATTCAAGAAACACAAAAATTGGTTCACGAATGACAGAGTAATTCGTGCACATACATAAAAAAAAATTACGGTACGTACGAATTGATAACCTCCTTTTTCAAAGTCGGTTAAAAAATAGAACTGAATTGAGAACCTCTTTTTAAGTCGATTGAAAAAATTATATTAGCACAGAAGTCTTTACTAGTTATTTAGGCACAAATGACGTGACTTATGTCACGTCACCTCTAGCTAGCTAGATAATAATTTCAGATTCCTTCAGCTGTAATTCTGGTATCACGTCACAATGCCAATTTGTTTTTAACACTAACATTTATAACTATGTACACCTCCGCGTAAAACAAATAACTCTGATCTTCGCCAAATATTCCAAACATCTTGCATAGCATATTAATTTTATTTTAAGACTCGGACTACAATAAAAATACGCAAGCAACACTAATCGATTGTAAGAATCCGCATAATAGACACGAAAAGAACAGCAGCACATTATAAAATAACAGAAAGTCATCTCTTGCGTTTAACCTCGTTGTTTTGACGTCTCCTCTATTCTGGTATTCACGGCATCACTAACAAATCAGCACCTGTCACTTTTGTTAACAAATCCCCGAAATATCCGAGCTATTGTTTTAAAACCAGAGACAATTCAATTTACACTTTAAAAAAGTCTCCGCTGTCTATTTCTGTACGTCTTTTTAATGGCCCGTCGGAAGTTTTTTTCGGGTATCTACCGTTTAGTATCTCACAATTGTACGCTTTAATGTCACGTTAATAGAGTCTAATTTGGTTGAGTAATATTTTAAATATATGTTGTAAAGTTAGAAATTCAAATCGAAACATTGTAGTCCCGATGACAATAGGTGTGGAAGCGTTGACAAGTGATTATAGAAGACCACGGCTTAACGAAGACAATGGAATTTTCAGCATTGTCCAAATTGAGTGACAAATTGCTTGTGTGTTGCCACTTCTCATTACTTTTTATTTTCTTTGGCGCATTGTTCGCTGTGAAAACAGAAACACACCTTTTTGTTACATTATTTATGGCCAGTGTTAATTTAAATTTGAATTATGGAATTATTACGCGCGTATAATTTGTATGTCGCGCTGAGCTAATGTGACTTTTAATTTGGTTATTTACCGCTTTTGTTTGAAGAAGTTTTTGCTTTATCGGTTGGTTTCATTTTTGAAAAAGGCGGCCACTCGAGATTTTGGTCACATAATTTTTCCTTAATCAAAATATTTGTCATATTCGCACTGTCATAGGATTTTCATAATGCTGTTTTATGAACGAAATTAACGAGTGTTGTATTTTTTGGTAATTGACAATTTGTGTGTGCATTTTTGAACAGTGTCGCAATTTGTATTTATATAAAAAGTTGTGTCAAAATAAACATAAATCATAGTCGAACGCGTCATGATGAAAAATTCGTAGAAAAACATTTTTCTTTCCGGACAAAGACTGATTTATTTTGTGGAGATGTGACAAAAGTCTCAGTTCCCTAATCCCTGAGATTAACGAATCAAGGGAAACTATACTTTGACAGTTTTTAAATACGTGACTTCACTATTTACGTAAGAACGTCACTATTCATTTGTCTTCGTAAATCAAATTTAGAAGGATTAGAAAAATATTTGAATTAAGAAAATATAAGTTATTTTTTATTTACCTGTCATTATTATCGTGTGGCCAGGAGCAGGTTTGGTGTGTGTGTTTTTTTTTATATTTACGTAGAGTGTTCAATAAGTTCTCGGTACAGGTATGAAAATAAACATAAGCAGATGTAGTTTTTCTCGTTGTTTAATAACTAAAAAAAGTAGTTTAATTTAAATATAGCCATTTCTTATCCTAATGCGTTTATTAAATCTATCAATTATTAATTTTAAGCTCATATAAAAATAATTTACAATTTGTTTGTCAAAATGTTCCGCCACAGCCGCCTCTTGTGCTTCATTGTTAGCATGTCGAGTCCTCGAAGATCTTTTTCGGGCTTGAGCGTAAGAAGTATTACAGCTGGCTGGTCTAGCTAGACTGTGCCTGTGTCTGTGACTGTGACTGTGACTGTGGACGGTCCGTGGTTTCGAACAAACAGACACGCATGCCAGTTTTTTGGAATTTGAAGGAAGTGAACTGAGGCATTATCAGACAAAAGCAGCAGACATTTGGCAAAATTTGTATGTATGCATGTATGTATGTAAGGGTGTATATGAGTATGTATGGATGTAACTAAAAGATGATGGGCATGACCTTCCTAGCTGAAAGAACGACCTTGAATTACTTGAAAAGAGCTGACCCTCCAATATTCAACTACATGGACCAAATTCTAGTTTTGCTTCTACATATTCTTTGTTTAGTCGCTCTTTAGGCGATTTCTTAAAATTAACTCTAGACTTAGTTATTCGCGACTTTAAATCACATTGAAAATTAATCAACGATTCCATCTTAGCAAACCAAAGTTAATTTTACAGAGTGGCTAATATTTTAAAATTTACAAGTTGAAGTTGATCGAAATTATTCTAAGTGTTTAGAACTTTAACACTTCGGGCAAAATCGGGCATAGGTTCCCCGTACCTTCGTTTTTAGAGAAACTATTCTAAGTCCTAAATTACACAAGAAATTCTACAAGTTGAATTTACTACGAAAAGATTACAAGTCCAATTTGGCGCGAAATTTAAATAAATGCCAATTAATTCACTGTCACTTTATTTATCACTCAATTGAATAATGTCAAAAGTACTTACAGTTTATTTGCACAGACCCTTTCCTACTAATAAAATAATAAAGAAACATAACATAATATAGACAAACACAACATAATAAATGAACTATTCATTATGAATACAAAAATCATAATGTTAAAGAACCCGTTTCATCTCTATCACCAAGTCTTTCTCATAGAAAGACTGCGTGCAGATTGTTTCCACATAACTTGAAAAATTGTCTGTGGGTGTCTTTAAATCGCGAGTGAATCGGTCTTCTAGGTAAGCGCACTTCATCGTAGACCGCAACATCGCTTAACATCAGGCGGGTTAGCGGTCAAGCGCAAACCGATATTGTATAAAAAACTGCTAGCAACATTCTACGCGTGCTTGTTTCTGATGCGACTTCAAAATTCGCGGAACCCACCTCGCGATCACTTTTTCCATATAAAGTTGGTCATAAATGATATTGTCTAATACTGGTTGAAAGATCAAGTTTTTCTGCTACCGATTTGATTTTTATATGGTTATAATAAAGTATATTTTTAACAGACTTCCAAAAAGAAGGAGGTTCTCAATTCGAATGTATGTTTTTTTTTGTATGTTTGTTCAGCGATTTCTCCGCCAATTCTGAATTGTTTTTAATGATAATTTTTTTAAATCACTATTATTATTAACGGGATATTTACCGTGGTTCGCGTTAATTTTGTGCTCCCGATATTTCGGCACAGTTACATGCACCATGTTCACGGGCGACAATTGTTCACGGGACGGGGATTATTTTTTTGTTCAGTAGTTAATACCTCAGAGGTGGTCCCATATAAATTTTATCTAAATCGGTTCAGTACTTTGGTTTATAATAAAATAATTGAAAAAATATCATCCAAGCTAACGAATTGCGCAGTGGTATTCCGTTTTATAAACTATAATTATTCCATATTCTTTTTCAACAAAATCCTGTGACAGGTTTCAACAGGGCGAATGGCGCGAGGACCATTTTAATAAATTAATTCGATCACTTTTGCACACTAGATAATGAAAAGCTTAGAGTCTTGGTCAACAGCATTTCTTCTTTAATGATATTTTGACTCTTACGTTATTTACGTCTTTAATCACTTATTTATTACGAAAAAGTGCGGTTGGAGGTTACAAAAAACTATTTTTTTTGAAACTCATTTTATTATTATAATAAAAAAATATAAAAATAAAAATAGGAGGTGAAGACCAATCTAACGAAACCTTGCAAATCAAACTCAGTCAAAACGTTTAGGCTGTAGGCAATCATATAGAAACATACATACATACATACATACCCACATACAAACATACACTCGAAAAACATAATCCTCCTTACGCAGTCGGGTAAAAAATAATAAGATTTATTATCAACAAGTTCTATAGATCCTATTTGTAAATCAAGCTCAGCACGACCGCGGCTTATATTAGGTATTTAAAATTTAAATACAATAAACAAGTTATTAATCGTTCTCCACGATCAATTAATATTAGGACCACGAGCAATTTATTTTAGTAGTATTGTTGACGTCAAACCGCTATTCTTGATAAATTTTTTACACTATTATAAAATTTATAGCGGGAAAATCGGTTTCTGATGCATAATTTTGAACGCAAATATCTCCTAAACCACTAATTGAAGTTTAAAAAGAATTACACGTGTCGATAGAAAAAAAAGTGTAATTTTCATTCATATAACTTTTGTTTCGTAATATTAATATTTACTATGAAACAATAAGGAAAAACTTGGACAATGGCTGGAAGTGTGAAACTGGCGTGTTAGTGTTATAAATCTCACATAATGTGACTGTGTGATTTGTGACGGGGCAAATAATAGATTTGGATATTAAAAACATGTTATATCCAATTTTAATGATGTGGGAACGGTTCGTGAAAACCGGGAATTTCGGGTGAATTTATGGCCTTCTCGCTGATGAAATGAACGGTTTCTTTTTAATTAAATGTATGTAATTTAGGGAAATGCTACATAAATAAAGGTAGGTTTCCATAATAGAAATAAAAAAAATAAAAAAATATCAATGATTATCTCGTATTTGCATGTATGGCGGTAAATTCGAATTTAAAAAAAAATCTCTTAGTCTATGGACCAATTGTAAATATTTTTTTATTATGTGTATTACAATTTGATATAGGTATTTTCATATTTATCCTGTTAAAACTACTATTATGCCTATTTAAAAAAAATCATGCACCTAAATCTCTATCTCAAAGCCACGCACGCAAAACCGCGAGTAAAAGTTAATATTAGCTAAAAAGTTGGAATATCTAAAATACTTAAATCTAACTTATATATCTGGTGTGTTTCCGCTTCGAGGTCTCCAAGCTGGTACTCTTGCCTACTTCGAAGTCTTCAAGCTGGTACTCTTGACGACTTCGATGTCTTCAAGCTGGTACTCTTGTCGACACGTGTTTCACCTCTTCACGAGGCATCTTCAGGACGTCTTGGCTCTCTTCGAGCAAGAGATTCAAGTACCAGCTTGAAGACTTCGAAGTAGGCAGGCAAGAGTACCAGCTTGGAGACCTCGAAGCGGAAACACACTAGATATATAAGTTAGATTTAAGTTTTTGAATATGAATTTCCGCAAAGTAACGCCTGATTCAATAAAATATCTAAAATAGTGTTGAACGTTTCCCTAAATAATAAATAACACAAGTATGTGGTCAGATCGAAAATGTGTATTGTGATAAATGTGACACGCTGGGAATGATACGCCCAGTGGTATTTATGTACTATGGTAGAAAGGAAAAAAAACTGTGTTTAACTTCCTTATAACAATTGATGTTTGGTATTCGATACTGTTCTGAATACCTGTACGTTTTACAATCCTACACTTTAGTTGTAGATCTTTACTTACTTGTAAGTTTTTAACTGTTCAACTTAGTATACAAATATACAAACACACTTTGATACAAATATTTGTATCAATGATTACTTTTTATACTAGCATTTTTACGAACAATAGACCTCGCGAGTACAAATTTTTTGCAACAAGTATTGTTTTGGTCTACAGATCAAATTCCACATTCACGTTCAGAATTGAGTATCGAATGTTTCTTTAGGATGATTCTTTTAAAATCCACAGTCATGAACATTTTTCGGTACCTATGCATAGACAAGACATGCAACATTTTCGTTATAAAGTCTTTTGCTAAAATCACATATTTATTACGAAAAAGTTCGTTGGAAGTTACGAAAAAGCATATTTTTTTTTTTCAACAGTTTATCATCTGTTTCCTGAGAACCTTGGAATTTTCAAGGCTAGAGTGAATAGAGATACTCGACTAAACCGTCGCTAACAACAAGCGAGTTGGTGGTCAATCGTAGATCTATCTTGCATGCAAAATAAGTTCTATTATTATTATTACAAAAATTTTGCCTCTGACACTCGGGAAGTAAAGACAAATCTAACAACACCTCTCAAATCACATCTATATCTGTCAAACGAGGTAATATAGAAACATCCATACTCCCGAAAAACAGTCCCCTTCTTCCTCAGTAGAGTAAAAACCACTTCGACACGCACTTGACATATTTTCTGATACATTTCATTTCCACCAAAACACGACCATCGCTAATCCTAGAAATAATCCAGCTACCCCTGTGTTCCGCAGAATGGAAATGTTTAACCCGTAAATTATTTAGTTGTGTCACATGTCGGGGGATGATGGATCGGCCCAATAATTGCGTCATATTCCACCACCCCCGGAGTAATTTGTCGGAAAGGGCGGGGTTATTGATGGGGCTTCTTCGAGCCTATTGTTTTTGGACTTTTTGGATATTTACCGCGACTTCGTGCTAGGAAAAACTACCAAATCAAGGCAATTTATTTTTAAATGATAAGTTTGCGCTTAAAGTAAAAAAGTAAAGTATTTAATAGATAATAACAGGAGGTAAATAGGCATTTAATCTAAGAGCAAGATATATGTACATATATGGATATTACACACATATTTTTTAACCGACTCCCATAAAGAATCAATTCGAAAAAAACAGCCCATAATGAATTGTTTTCGATATTCCTTTTTTTTTGTTGGGCAGGTAATACTTCAGAGGTGGTCCTAGAAGAAACCTATTCACTCGTACGTAACTTATTGAATTGATACCCGTAGGTACATTTTTTTTTGAACATGTATAAAAAAATCTTAATTAAAAAGCCTATTTTGACTCATAATTAAGTTAAACCTATCTTATTTTTGTATTACTTCGTTAACAGTAATTTATTTTCATACACACTACTTGTACTATAATTTAAATTTCTGTATATTTCAGCTAACACCTATATTAAGGTATTAAATTCCCCACCATATATTTATTTACGTAAGTGCACATATTTGAGTTTCACAGTACATAAATAAAACACCCCATAATCTTCAGAACAAGCACTCGATTTTGTACTCATTCCTAAGCTTCTAAAGTAAACTTATTGAAAACCCGTCCAAAAACAAATTATCCCAAACATTCCGCCATACAATAGGCTTCCCCATAATAACTTCATGGACAAAGCACCCTCTAGCTGGCGAGCGCGTAATCTCCATTCAGTTGCCGGCAATCCGTCAAGAGATGGCGCCACAATGGGGGATTAGCGGTTATTACGTCACGGCGGTTATTACGTCACTTTTGTGGTGGAGAGGTTATGATCGAAAGGTTGGAATATTGGGGATTATGACAGGCCCCCTTTTTCTCTCTCGCGCTACGTTTGAAGGGGTGTTGATTTTATTCCTTTTGATAAGAAAGGAGGTTTGCTAGGTTTCGCGAAGACTTCGAAGTTGTAATGAACGGAAAATTATTTTGTTGAAAGGAATGATTGGTAGGTGTTACTTTCTTTGTTAAGTATACGTAAATGTTTAAATAGGTTGGTTTTGATGCTTAATTTAGGTTTTTTGTGATTCGGTTGTGTGATATTTATTATTCGAGGTAGGGTGGGAGGCCATGAACCTCCCTGTCACTGCGACCCTCGCGGATCTATTGTAACCTTGTGTGATATTTATATATGTATCTAATAGTTATTATTAGTCACAGACAAAATATATTGAACCACCTGGCTTCTTTATCGGCTTTCGCTGGTTAATTATTTGTATCGGTTAAGATTTTGAGATGATTCTTAAAACATGTTTTACTGTGAACTTGGAGTACCTACTTATATGTGCAATAAGTCGACATAATTTAAAATTTGGATCAGTAATATTCGTACACTCGGTTTTTTTGAACTGCGGCGGAAATTTCTAGAGCCAGTAGCTTTAGTGAATCATGACTGACGCGAAAATCAGTGTAGCTATTGATCTATTGATTATGTGAGTATATCCATATAATTATGTTCTAATTTGTGTTGTACTGTACTCGTATATTGATGAAATATTTTAAATAAAAACTACGGGTCACTCACGTCTGTTTTAAGCCGAAAAATCCGAGCATTTGGCGGTCTTTTTCTATAGTCGGATTTTCGGCTTAAAACAGACGTGAGTGACTTGTAGTTTTTATTTAAAATGTGTGAAAACCACGTTAGTTTCCATAGTAAAATATAGAGTATATAAGTATTTCAATGTAAAAGGACGTGGAAAACTTATCACACTAAATTTTTTACATATTTACAATGTAAAGCTCAAGAAAAGTCAAATCCCAGACCACCGACAAAAACCCTGAATCAAAACCAGAATAAAGCCACTAACACACAAGTTATGTAAACACAAAATGTTATCTTGCAAGTGACAAAATTATATAATTTATATTCATATCATAATACTCGGAATTTGTTTATAATATTGTCAGACGAGAGATATTATAAAAGTATTATTTATCGTTCGGGGTAATAATAACAATCGTATATATACCAATAAAAGTTGTCACCGAAGGAATAATTGGGGCAGAAAATTATTATAATATTATAAATAGTTTACAGACGGGATATAATTTTATGCCTTGTAGCGTGGAAGCAGACTGCGCTCGTAATTCATATTTCGTGTCGTATGTGGATTGACCCATTTTGATATTTGCGGTTGTGACAACGCGTAATAAAATCCAAAATCGTTTTATTGTAGATTTAATTAATATGTGTCAATATAATGTGACGAACAGTTATTAAGTTTGGTTTGTTTGTGCCATTATTTTGGATGTTTTTTCAGTTATTGTGATTCCATAAAAGTAGAAATTAGTAACCTAATTCAATTATACTGCGTTTAAGCTGCGTTTTTTTCTTGTCTGAAAATATAAACTAGTTATTATGAAATTTGCTAAAGCTATTTAGTAGGTAAGTATTGGCTAAGTGCCGTCATTGTCACTATTTTTCATCAATACTCTGGATAGCCATTAAGCCCTGGGTTAAATAATTTTATTAGATAAAAGTAAAAGATGAAAAAGGACAGCGAACACTTTTTACGCTTAATTTTGTAGAAAAATATGGTTATCATTACCAAATAGTCGTGGTGAAAAAATATTTAAGAAAGTAACGAAGTAATATTACTATCTACTTATCTCACTATTATTATTAACATTTTAGGTAGTAGCTAATTTATTAATAGTTGCAAAACTGTGAAAGGTAACAAACAAGCCGTACAACCGGTGATCTTCTCATAACCTCGTGTCACAAAAACAATTTGTAGCTTTAGAATAAATCCATTTAATTGACAGGACAAGTCGTCTACTAATGATCCTAGTATTTATATAATGTACCTAGCTGAATGCATAATGTAGCAGTGTTAGTATGTATTTTATAACTGTGTAATAAATTTTCGATCGAATGTTATACTTACGTAAATTATTATCATTATCAATATAATACTACAAATTATACGAATCTAAAAAGTGTGACATTTCTAAGATATCTACATTGATTTTAAATATATTTGGGTACTAAATTATCACGCTCTAGAATTATAATAGAAGTAGTATATTTTCACATGACACAATGTTATTAAAATGACAAAACCTAAGCTGTGTTATTATATGTTATCCTATCTACCATATAATGTAATCAACAATGGCAAACTGTTGAACAATGACGTCTCGTAATATTAAAATCTTTAGAGCTCTCATTAGTTCGCCCTTCGCAATATTTGTTAAAATAAAACAAGCAGATAAACACTATCTTTAGAATGTTATATGTAAGTATTTTTACTCAAGGAAATAAGGAAGATGAAGCAAACAGTCTCAAAACCAAGTCAAAAGAAACTTGAAATAAAGTATCAAAACCGTTCCATCCCGCTATCAACGGACAAAGATTTTATTGTGTTCGATAATAAAATAATTCATATAAATAAAAACCACTTGTTATTTCAGCATCACTGAAACTACACGCCACAAAGTGCAATAATTTTATAGTTTTATTCGCCGCAGAAAATATCAAGAAAAGGCGGGTGTACACTACGATTTATTGTACATTTTACATTATGTTTCCGTCTTACATAAATTATGTTTTTTGTTGTTAGCTGAAAAAAATTCTACGAACATCTTTTGATCTCATTCTTCGAGGCCCGGAATTGTGGTGTTAAAATTGAAATTTTATTGAAATGTTCCATTTATTTCAATATTATATAACTTCTAATTACTATGAGAACAGCTGAGATGTCCAAGAATTATGTGTCGCCAATCAGCGGCAGGAAGCAGATATCTAATAAATGTAAATTAACTATGACAAAAGGAAAGTTGTAAAACAAAATTTTAAAATAAACATTAAGACTGAGTGGTTCAATTAAGGTTGTTTGTGAGATTTAATAGAACACGTGTGATAAATGGCAGGGGACATCGCGACAAGAATTTTATTGAGGTATCACAATTGAGCAAGTAATTCTCTAGATTTTACTACGATACAGACTATAAATTGATGATAAAATAAATACATACGTAACCCTTCATTTAGAGAAAAAAAAACATTACTTAAAATTACATTATCCTGTGGATGTTTTTTTTAAATAGGTTTGCACTATAGGTTTGCTGTATGTTGGAGGGTTGCAATATAGGTTTGTGGTAGCAGATTTTCATTTCTTTTTATACGATGTAACTATAACAACATGTACAAACAATTACTATAACAGACTACATCCCGTAAATTGTCCTATCAACAACTTCAATAGAAGTTAATCAGTTTTGTCCACTTGTAATCTAACGGCCTCCGCTCCCGGCTTACCCCGGGCAGTCCAATCAAACTTGGTCACTTTCCACGGGATTACAGAGTCATTGTGGATCATAGTTGCCTGGGAATAATCCACAAAGTATTCGCAACTTTGTGGTTGGTTTGAGGAAAGTTTCGCGGGATTATGGACATTGTAGCCGATAGTTGTATTGGATTTTTCTGTGTAAAAGCAGTACTTACAGTGTTACTTTTATTTAAGTACTTATATAACTTTAGAGGCTGCTTCTAGGGGTACACTTTAGGGGGTATTTATTTTTACTTACTTTTAACAGCAAAAATCTGTTTTATACAAAAATATACGGAGTTGTTGATTTTTTTGCAAGTATTAAGAATTTTCAAGAGTTTTTAATATACATTTATTGAAAATGAAATATTTGGGAATTCCAAATTTTATGCAGCTTTTTATACTAAATCTCTCTCTATGATAAGTACTATGATTTAACCTAATTTCTAGTATTTTTTTCATGAGAACAATTTTTGTAACATTTTTTTATATTACCACAATTTATGTGTCTTGGAAAAAGCTATCCAGTATTAGGTATTTCATTGATTATACGAAATAAATCAACAGTATGTACGTATAACTATAATTGAGTGAAATAAGTCACTAAAAAATTGACATTGAAAGCATTTTAAATATTTACCTACCTATCTATTTAAAAAATATTCTAGTCATTATGTTTTTTACAACTAACCAGTTATTTTATTTAAAAAAAAACCAAAGCAATTAAATACTGAAAATACATCTCGGCATTTCGAAACGTCCCTAGAGAGTAAACCCTTTCAAAATTATAAAAATAAACTTCATAAAATTCAAATTAGCGACACCCCCTGTCTTTGGGCCATTTAAATTCATAAATAAACCCTTGAAAATGTCGACAAAAAAGCTCCCCAACAATTAACAAATCGGTGGCAGTTTAGGGTTAATTTTACTCACTTCCTTTGTCGAGTAATTTAAGTTAGTTTTAATAACATCTGTTATGAGCATCACAATGGTATGAAGGTCCACTAGGAATGTTATGGATATAAAATTTCAGATCTGGATACTGATATAAAAAAGTATTATACCGGTTTCGGATACGGTTACGAGTTTGAAATTATTTCGGATTATCTGTTAATTTCGGAAAGGTTCGGTTACGGATAATATAGGTATTTATATTATTATAAACAATGCAAGAGACGAGCGTGGCTAGTGTGTCGGCTGTCGGCTGGGAAAAATCTATCATATATAACAAGTCTTATTTATACTCCGCCTCTATTCATAACATTGTTACGGATTGATTTTTATTTTGGATATACAATAGTTTCAGTTATAATTACAGAGCTCCATAACATCTCTAGTCCCTACATCTGTTTGTTTGCTACCTTCTGAATGATGTGATCATTTTGTCGTAAACACATGAATATTGTAAGCATTGCCAATTTAATAAACATATTTGTTCTCACAAAAATCATCGCACTGCAACATTAAAATTGTCATTGGCAGGGAATTTATATGGAGTACCACTATAGAATTAGAACAAAATGTGTCGTAGCGGTAGAAAAACTGGTAAACTGGTTATTAAATTGAAAAAGAAAGAAATAAAAAACCATAACTTTAGGCGGCGGTAGGCAGCCGGAGGCAAAATCCATAAACAATTTTTATTTTTAATTGGTTTGCCATATATCTCTAGTTATGTCAGTTTCACTCATCCGCAAACCCTTACAGTTATTTGACATTTTCAAACCTGTATTTTTTGTTTTTATTTTGCGGCAACATGAAAACATCTTATCGCCGTGTGCTTTGTTTTACTTTTTTTCACTTCAAATTTGCTTTTAGCAAAAATGTCAAAAACGGTTAAATAGAAGTGTGAAAACTAAGAAAAATAAACTGGCTACAAAATCCATAGAAGCTTAGGAAAGTCAAAACCTTTAAATTTGCAACTTTGCTGAGGCGTGAATAGGTCTTTATCCTGACTTTATTGTACTCGAAATTGACTATGACTGAGTAATTAATTAATATAATTAAAATATAATTATCATTTGACAAGAGAAAATGCGTAAAATGCGTCAGTCCAATATTCCCAATAGAGTAAAAAAACTTAACCGTCATTTGACATTTTTTAAATCAGTTAACTCTTTTTTTAGACGACATCTGTTTGTTATTCTATCTATTTTAGTATTTCCTACTGTTATGTCTCTCGTTGTATCTCAAATATCAACCCTAATGATCAAAGTTATATTTCAATCGTAAGGTACGTTAAAGCGCGTGTTTTTGCTATAATTACGTTTAATTGAGTAATTTATTGGTGTGTAGCGAGTTTTATATCTCCATTTTTGGTTTGTTTTACTATGTTGCTCTTATTTTTTTGTTTATGGTAACACTTACAAGTTACACGTTTTTCCAGAGCCGTTAAACAGTTTAAAAAAAAACGTGTTTCCCAGGATCTTTCAAAAACCGTAATTTTTTTCAGGATAAAAGAAGTCCGTGACTTAATGTTGGATACATCGTATTATAAGTTACGTGTACTTTAGCTACGGATTTTTTATATATGTATATCATATAGTTATGATCGTCACCAAAAACTCAAAAACACTGCCTAAAAAATAAATCATGTTTTTTTTTTATGGTTGTTTGACCGCATCGTCAAAATAAACATCTATTTCCCTCAACTTATAAAAATAAAATGTTTGTACGTAAATAAACTTATGCGATAAAAACGGTAATTATGAAAACATTTTTTCAGGAAAAGTAATAGAGAGGATACGTCGTCGTGTTTTAGTTTTTCAATCTATAGTAGGTACTCGTCCTGTTTTCTTTTATAGAAAAGCTTACTTAAAAGGGACAATGGGATATTAAATTTTAATTAAAGAGAAGGTACAGGTTCGTAATTAAGGGTCACACTGGCTCTGTAAGTAATAAATTTTGTTAATTAGTATAGTATAATTGGAGCTTGAAGGAGGTCCTTTTGGTTTATCTGGTTATGGATTATTTTTGAAGTATTTCATAGCCTTATTTATTTATTACTATTTTATTATTTATTGGCTTATTCCTGAGTTTTATCTGTGGTTTTATTAACATTTTTGTAGAATCTACTTTTAAATTAATATATAGAAAAATTAAATATGATGAAAATCTTTAATTGTTCTTTCTAGTAATAACTAGAAAAATTGAAAACAAGATAATTAACAAGTTTTTTGATACAGTTATTTTATTTTACACGGATATTGTATTTCTGTCTAAATTAACTTTTGTTTAACATCTAATAGGCGTCCCGTGACGGCTGACTTTTTTAACCGACTACGCAAGGAGGAGGAATCTTGTTCGAGTATATGTTTGTATGTGGACATGTATGTTTCTATATTACTTCCTACAGCCTAAACGGCTTGATCGATGTTAATGTGCAAGATGTCGTTAGATTTGTCTTGACTCCCTGAGTGTTTATAGGCTATATTTTTGAACCTCTGACCCAAAAAGAGGTGTGTTGTAAGTTTCAAGTGTGTTTTTGTATTTGTATGTAACATCGTAGCTCTCAAACATCTAGACCGATTAAGATCTAATTTTTTTATTAATATTATTAATTCAAATGCTCACAGTAGCTTATTTGTGCAATTGAAGGTAGTACATAAAATTTATTAATTATAACACGTTTGCAGCCAATAGCGACACTTAGGTATACAATATCTGCCTTACCGAAAAACATTACTTAACTTTAAGCAATTTAACATATTACTTATGTCAACTTCTGGCTGACACGTAATGACACTTGCGGAAAGAAGATAGAGAACTTGGTTAAAGTTGACGTTGGTTAAAGTTAAGTAACGTTTTTCGGTAAGGCCCTATATCTCCTTTTCCTCCCTTTTGGAGTCGGTTAAATAGGTACAATACACTAAAAAAAAATTACTACGCGTCGCTCTCAAAATGTGCCATAAATAGTGGCCCCAATAAGATAAGTCACGCCATTCACTTGTCACCCTTCGGAGTGACAAAATGGAGCAAAATATGGTTATTGTCATATTATGTGGTATGACAGTTGGGCTTAATAACGGACAGAAATAGCCTGAAAGAGTTGAGCAGCTGGAGTATGTTGGCCAGGGATATACTGGGAGCATTCGTTCTGATTGTTTAGTTTCTATGATAAACCGAATCCTAACTAGATAGGTACTATATATGCGAGACTCTCTCCGTCTGCAGCCGGCTGACTGCAGACAGAGAGTCATTGTCTGATATTTTATTTAAAACTCTGTCTCTATCTGTGTGTCTCTATTTGTCTGTCTCTACTTATCTGTCTGTCTCTGTTTATTGTCTTTTTACGAGCAAACGAGTAACCAATCAGTATGTTTGGTACATTTGGTCAAAATCATAATTTTGACCATTTTTTTTCAATATTATGTCTTGATATTTAGGAGCCTAAGCATTGTCTGTTAGGTGCAGTAACGAGCTCGGTACATCAACAACTTTAACTTTGAGTTTTCTCTGCGAATACAGTTTACTTTTATGACAATAAAATTAATGGCTTTTGTGCAGTAAGTATACTTAGTTATTTTCATATATAATGTAAACTTGACTCCTTTACAAGGCCACCATGAATCTTTTAGCAGAATAGTGACTTGTTCGTATAGGTACCTAATACATGTTAATATTTTCTTGATTAAGTAGATCTGCATGCCAAACATGCTGGCCTTACTTTGGACAAAAATATAAGCTTTGTCATTCAGCGAGGAATGCGGTCAGCATTTTGGGCACTTTGCCTGAAATTGGAGATTGTTTGAACTATCCATAAGTTCTGTTGCCTATGAATATTTTAAATCATCTCCAATCACTCAGCTTTACAATTATTTATTATTTATCTATTAGTTTTAGTTTAACTTATTTAGATATTGAGTACGTACTTATAAGCTTTGTTTTTTTTATAAGTATTAAGTTAAATTATTGCTGATATACTTCATAATTACATTAGAATGAAAGTTACTACAATTGTAGTTATTGTAAATAGCGCCATCTAACAAAGCTCTCGGAAACTTGTTTGTGGTAAAGCTCCTTGTCATGTTACTAGGGTAAGGGTTGGTTCAAAATCTTGAATAACATAATAATAATGAATTATGCTTGCATTATCGTTTATTTAAAAGATAAAAAATGAGCACCTTTTTAAAAACCTTAAGATTTAAATTTTCGAAAAATCCTACTTACGTTTTTTTATAAATTCACCCTCCAAGTCCCTTGGCCAACAATTTCGTTAATACTTTCCTATTATTTAGTCAGTGAGTCAGGTAGTGGCTGAAATGTTTATTTTGTAAAATACCTACTTTGAAGGAAATAGGCGCACAAACGTGTAAAGAGGGAATTTATCAATTTGTAAATATTTCGTCAAGGAAGAACGAGAATCAACTAAGCCTAAAAAGTACATTTATTTAAAACTTGAAATAATTGAAATAGCCAAAAAAAAAAAACTTTTTGCAGATGTTAGAAATATTTCAGTCTTTATAATTTTTAATTCATTTTTATGCGAAAATCGAAAACGACTATTTGGGAATAAGAACAAAGTGTAGATTTAGCCGACATACATTATGTTGTGTATCTACCTGCATAAGTAATAGCTAGGTAAGAAGTAGATTCCTAAGAGCTATAGGGTTTTATTAAAATATTATATCAATTCATTTGTACCTATAGCGGCTATGGGCTTATTGCATAGCTCAAAACAAAAAAGTTACCGTTTCTAAAAATCTGTATCAGCAGCCAAGAATTTTATTGACTTAAAAATCAAGCAAAAACTTACTGACCAGAAAATAAAAAAATAAAACTAGTCCGCTCAATATTTTATAGCCATACACTAAACTAAAGCATGCTATAAAGTCATATAGATAGTGATTTCACTATAAACTGATTATAGCTACCGGGCATGACTGCCCATCACAGCTATAAAGTAATACCTAGTATGATATCTAGTATAAATACCTAGTATCGGATACTTGTAACAGGTATGCGGTAATAGGTATATATGTATTGGGTGTGCTCTTGGTGGCCCGCGAGCGCATCTGATCAGACTAACGAGGTTTAACAATGTCTCTATTAACTTATTCTACGGCTTTGTAATGGAATAGAGGAAACGGTGGAGTCTTATTCTGAGTTAATTATTTTAAAATCAGTATATTATTGTATTTCTCACAACTCGTAAACTATTGCCATGATTATGACAAATAAAGCGTTTATAAATGCAAACTTAATGAGTAACAATATAATAAATAAATACAAGACTTGATAAGTTTTTTTTTTTTAAACACATGCCAGAAATAATACAGTGCCATGAGATGATGTAGTCAAGTTTATCGAATCAACATTTTGATATTTGTTAATTTTATTTTTGTATTTGTTAGATAGGTACCTATTTCTAAAGTATTTTTCTATCCGTTGACTAGAGTTGTTATCAAAATCTTATAGACAAAATAAATAATTGATCTTACTTTTTTACATATTGTGAAGATAATATGTAAAAAAGTAAGATATCTGAAAGAAAACACCGTGCTTCTTTATGTCAGGTTTTTAAGTTAGGGATTGTTTTCTTAATGGTAACTTAACTCCTTTTTGAAAGAAAAAAAAAAAGAAAATTAATATAGGTAAGTAAGTAGTTTATTTGATTTCTTTTGTTTATCATACTTCGGTACAAACCTTATCGATGTTACGTTTGTGACACGAATCAAATGATTTAAAAAAATCTTAAACAAGATTTGACTCTACGGATTTTTTGTCCGATACACCGAGAAGCGATCCCCTTACCGCACTATGCAAATAAAGTTAGTAGCAAAAACAAAGCGAAACACGGTAATTACACTTGGTGGAAAATTAACTGACATAGATACGGGGAACATGCGCCCCGGCCGTGCACGCGAGGCGTAATGAGCCACCTTATCTAACTTTTAGTGCACGCCACTCAATGGCTTTTTAAATCCTTTGAAACTTGGTACAGTGATAACATTTTCAGTTAATACATTGGTGCAAATTGTGCTTAATAAAATTCGCTGAAAATAAAGTAACATGCCAGTAAAAATGATTTTGAGTGAAAATTTGGATAAGATATAAGCATCCCATATATTAGTCATAATACTGTGGAATAGTTTGCTTGTTCCATCTTCTGTCGTATTGTGATCGCTTTTCATTATTTTATAAACTTGTAGCACAACTTAAAATTAAAAATATGACAGGACGACAATAGCTTGTAATATAATTGGTGCGTTGGAAATGTTGACATTAAATTTCGTTGAATTTATGACCGCTTACATATCACAAATATCATGCTTGTATACTTTCTTTAACCGACTTCAAAAAGGAGGAGGACATCAATTCGGTTGTATTTATGTTTGTTCCTCATAACTTGTCACTTGTCATTTGTAAACCGAATTGGAAAATTATTTTCACATTTGTTATGATATAGGTACTTAGAGATGTAAATCTCATCAAAATGGGTTTAGTAGTTTAGTTTCTAAAATGTTTATTTTGAAGTCAGATAATTCAGTTCTTTTAAACTATAATAATTTAATTTGAATATATACATATTTGTATGCTACCAACACATTTGTTGCAAATAAATATTTTTTTTATAATTTTTTCGGATGAGTCTGATGTAAAGTCTATTAGATATTAAGTCGTTGACAGCACTCTAAGGCACACGAACATTAGTCGTGGCTCTTTTGATTGATATTGGATTTAACAATGCTATAATCAAACTTCATCTTAGTACTTCTGTACCTATGCACCTATGTATGTATGTATATATTAGAACTTGTATACAATTTAAATTATTTAAAGATATAAATCAACTGCATTGGGATACAGGTTATGTTGGGTTGCATCCAGACCCCCAACGGTTTCTCATGGTATTTTTTTGTTAACCTTGGTTAATATAAAAAAAATAAAAACAAGACTACCTCCTGTACTATTGATACATGTATTACATTGAGAACTGAATTCAACTGAATTCATTGAAAAGGATGCAGATTTGTTTTTCAGTACATTCAATACGCTTTCAATCATTAATGTTTCAAGGCGCCCATCCAAAAATCACAAAAATAAGAACACACATGAATCCCAAAAAAAGGTCCGTCTATTTCCGTCGGCCATTTATAAAATAAAGAAACGCGATCTTTTCTGCATGTGGGGGCTAACTTAACCCAAGAACGCCACATAAATCTGAACCAAAAGGGTTGTAAATCGGCCACCCCTCGAAATGGAGTGATGTACTACCACCAGATACTGTAGACCCCTGATTTTCTGTTTGCTCACATAGCAAAAGATTTTTTTTATTTGACAAAATTAATTTCCACAGACTCCGGCGTCCGTGCCTTTTATAAACTAATATATGTATTTTTAACTACTTACATTTTTTTTTATTATACAAGAGGAAGACAAAGAAGGAAGCAAAAGATTTAGAAAAGAAAGGTTGAAGAAAGAAAGTAGCAACTTTATAGAGTTCTAACTGCGTCTCGTGAAAATCGGTGATGATGGTGATGATGAAATAGGTTATAAACCTTCTCCAAATCTTAAAGTATCTCTGTGGCAAATTTCATAACGATTATACAGCCGTTTAGCCGTTATAAGGTAACAAACAGCCAGAGAGACAGACAGACAGCGTTACTTTCGATTTTATAATATTATTTTGGATATGTCTCGAAGCTAATTTCCAGATTACGCCCCATTATCACAGCCACTTCTTGTTATTTGAAATACAATATGCATAAATAAATATGCATTGTATGCTTGTGTACAACATCCAAGATTATACTCGTGTACAACATTTTTTTTATTTTATTTTTTATACATTATAGATCTACGATTGACCACCAACTCGCCTGATGTTAAGCGATGGTGTGGCCGAGGATGGAGCTCGTCGATCTAGAAGATATCTATTCACTCTAGCCTTGAAAATTCCAAGATTGTAACATTTTTGTAACATTTTTCAAGGTCAGAGTGAATTCAGAGTGAATAGACCTTATTTGCCTGTGTGCTTCATCTATGCTCACTCACTATCTACCACATCGTCGCTCACCAACAGGCGAGTTGGCGGTCAAACGCGGACTTATACGCGTAAAACAAAATAAAATCAAAATACTCGACTTCATTAGATAGATTTTCTAAAGACTAGACTAGGGCACATACTAGTAATAGACCATCATGCATTCGAGCCGTTTTTAAATTTAAAATTAAATATATTATTTCCATTTTAACTATAATATGTGTAGATAGTAATTTATAATAAATTTTTATGTTTATTACACTGTAATTATTTTTTGTGATTAAATTAATACTATAATAAAATTTAAAATAAATAAATAAATAAATTTAAAAAGGTGAATACTCGACGTTTTGGTAAAAGTAATACTCTAATGCTTACTCACCTTCAATCTAAAAAACGCATACGTTAAGTAAGATTAAAATGTGTCTAAAAAGCCGTGGTTTAAAAAAACTGTATAATTTAGAAAAATAATATGAATTAAGAAGAATACAATTTTACTTTGGAAACTAACGTGGTTTTCACACATTTTAAATAAAAACTACGGGTCACTCACTTTTATTTTGAGTCGAGGAAAACAGACGTGAGTGTTTCTTTAGAAAACAATTGTTTGTTTATTTTATTTTTGTCTTGTATCGAAAAGGAGTACACGTTTCAAAGCTCTAGTTAAACTGGTCATCAGTGTATAAATACGTATGAGAATTTCAAACCGCTCTCTAGGTATGTTTCGGTTCACCCTTTCTAGTCCACTTTCTAAATGGATATTGGTTTTTGGTGTCGTTCGTCTTCAAAAGACTGTTAAATTTTAATTTGTTTCTTGAACAACTTTGTTACATGAAAATAAATAAATAAATAAAAATAAATGTTTGTAGCTTAATTCTTCTTGTTGAACATTAATTTCAACGTTTTTTTCTTTTTTCAAAAAATAAAATTGCTAACAGTCCGCTGAATAAAAAAAAATCAAAACAGTGTAAGTATTTCTAATATTACTATATTAAAAATATGTATTTTTAGTATTAGTGTAGTAGTTGTAAGAAAACAGGGATGGCGGCAAAGAATTCCATTCCTGTGAAGTACGCATCAAGTGTAATGAGGGTCGAAATTGTTGAGTACAAATTTTGTAATTTATATTTTCAACTACATAACGAATTCCATTCCATTTCAATCCCTTTTCACTATTTCCCTTGCTACTCTTTTTCACAGTTTAGAGATCCTCAGGTGAAACGCGAGACCATTAAGGTATTGATACGAGGGGTGTGGAACCCGCAATAATTCACAAAGCCTACTGCCAATACAGGTAGAGTTCGATCAAAGAATAAATAACAAAATGAATGGATGGTTTATTATTATTTATAAACTAGGCGCTGATTTTTAAACGGTTTTATTTAGCTTGACCTGTTTGTTTATTTGTTTGTTTGGGTCAAATTTAGTCATTGCAATTTTACCCCCTTGCAGTTGACGGATCGATCTGAAATTTGGTATACACCTTTAGTCCTGATGACAATACAATTTAAATAGTATATTCTGTATTATTATAAATCCAAGATGGCCGCCGCCACAAAATGGCGGATTTCATATTTTAACACAACCCCCACAATATGGGTATCAAATGAAAGGGTTTTTCTAGTAAAATACAGTAAATACATTACCTACATCATTATCTTCCTTTTCAATAAAACCGTTTAACTTAAAAGGTTTTTTAAGTAAGTACTTGTTTTAAGTACACACAATTAATTTGTTATATGAAATATCCCTATCGTTTGATGGAAATTAATGTTAGTAATAAACGTAAAAAGTAAATATTAGTAAACTCAATTGAAATAACTTGAATCACTAATGTCAAGCAACGCACGGACCGGTCAGTCTTCGGATGGGTTGGATGTTAGTGGCAATTCTTTCTGAGTGATATCGTGGGTCGGATGACACGTTAAATTGTAGGTCCCGATTGTTTGTCAATCGTTAAACCAGGTCAGGAAGTTCCCGGCAGCCTAATGGTGAGACCGCTGACTTTCGATCCGCAGGTCCTGGATTCGAATCCCACGGCACGCACCTCTGTCTTTTCGAAGTTATGTGCGTATTGTTGATTGCCGCCAACTTCAAACGGTGAAGGAAAACATAGTGAGGAAACCTACATGTCTGAGAGTTCTCAATGATCTTGAATGTGTGAAGTCTGCCAACCCGCACTTGGCCAGCGTGGCAGACTATGGCCTAACCTAACCCTTCTCACAATGAGAAGATGGCCCGTTCCCAGCAGTGGGACAGTTTGTACAAACAAGGCTGATAAAAAAAAACAGGTCAGAGGCCTTTCGGCGGCATAATAACTCTGACACTAGGGCTGGCCATTCAGTCTATACGAACTTACTTTTGACCAAAAAAAAACATGGTAAGTGAATATTCCGTAATTGAGACTAATATACAGTAGAATATGTTCACATAGAGAGCTAATGTGGCCATAGAGAGCGCTGATGTCCTTATTTCATTATTTTGTTGAATCTCATTTAAGTTAGTTCCCATTTTTACCTAATTGCATAAGAAGGAGGGCTATATTTTTCGAGTGTATGTATATATGTGTGTAATATGTATGTATGTTTCTATATGATAGCCTACAGCCTAAACGGGTTTACCGATTTTGATGTGCGAGATGTCATTAGATTCGACTTCGCTTCCAGAGTGTCATTAGCTATATTATTTATAATAATAATAATACATATCTAGTAAAATAAAATAAAAAATGTTTTTTTTGTAACCTCCAACGAACTATTTCGTAATAAACAAGTGGTTTCACTAGAATTATTAGAATGCGCATTTAAAACCTTTTACAGTGATTTTACACGTACGTTCTCACAAAAAACGTACACTCGTATCAAGCGTAACGAAATCATAAGTTAGACTACAAAAAATGTTTTTCTGTAGTCGGTTATTTTGTTTTTCTTTTAATATACCTACATACACCAATTCCCTATCCAAAGATACTCTAGGTTTTCAGTTTCTTGTGGTTTATATGCCTACGAATGCTGTACGAATCAACTTTTAATTTCGTCCCCCAGAATCAGTTAATTATTTCTTATATTCCCAAAGCCATATTTATAAACAAAACCAAAACGTAGAACATGATATCAGAATAATTTATCATCAATGGGTAGGCGTCACACTATTAGACAAAATAACCTTTTAATGGCTAACTACAACATTTTACACCAATGGCAGACTATAAAATAACACGTGAATACTAAGTTTAGCTCAAAAAATATCCATTTCATCGTTCTATAGGCCATTATATCCAAAATTTAAAATACAAACGATGTTTCAAGTCATCAAAAGAATCGCCATAATGCCTGCTTTTCATATAACTTATCTGTGTATTAATAAAATTGCCTATTATCATACAAATTGGTATTTAACATAATATCATTATAAATACAATTTATTTTGATTGTCATATTGGTAAAATGCGATAGCTTCTGTGATAGCTGTAGGTACCCGTTTATTTAGTACGCTGAGTTGAAATATGACATGTAGTAACCATAATATCTTATTTCGTAACGAACGCGGAAAATTTTGTAAACGTACCGGATATGATAAATTTCTTGGATGTTTTCCTTAATCTATGAATTAAAACACGATATAAATTGAGAAGCTAAAACTCGACTACGTTCTTTTGCACTGCACCTCTGCTTAAATAAGTGTTTTTATTATAAAGTTGACTTAGTTGACCATGTTTTTATTTCCGAATTAAACGTTTTGGCTTCACTTTTATTGCACGAATTTTCTAAATTGTGGAATACTATACTAAAGTGAGTTTTACCGATAGATATAACTTGGGTATCTTCAAATTACGAGTGAATAGATTTCAACTAGAAAAAGTCTGTTGTGAATCACAGCATCGCTCAACACCAGGTGAGCTGGTGGTCAAACACATACATATCAATGAAAACAATTGGCAAATGAACTGATCGCGCGGGTCCAATACAAAGGAAACAAACAAATTATAAACGAACTTTCTTAGCTATAACCACAGATATAACCCAAGTCTATTGTATCCGTCCACATTCTCCAAAACGCGAACGTTGTCCGGTTTCACACCGCCACGAAATTTATTAATCAAAAACATGATTATGTAAATACATTCGACATATTTTAGCCTTTCTCACGAAGGTCGTTTGGCGTCGATGCGTCTGTCCGTTTGTCCGTAATGTCGTCGACCTCGCTACCACGGTATCTATATATTATGCATAATGGCATATCAGGTGTGTTGCGAATGGTATCTCTTAGAAATGACATGGATTTTAAAATAGGTTTGAGTTTCTTGGTCGTAAATTGATGGTACAAAAGCTCTGTGGTATATATTTTAGTTACATAATTTGAGAAGATTTTGTGGTTAGTGAGCTTATGTGGTTGAATTGTGTCTTTAATTATTGTAATGTAAGTACCATTTATTGTAGTTACAAGTTTTTATAATAAAAGAAAAATAAAATATCCAACTGAAGAGCGATTAACGTTCCTACAAGTTACGCTTGCTATGATGTTGTTGAGTGTGCGTTTTTGCGAAAAAGTATGCGTAAAGCTTCTGTAAAATGTGTTGAAATGATCATTCTTTAGGATGATTCCTGTAATACACGTCGTACATCAAAATCGGTCAAGCCGTTTTTTATATTTGCTTTAAAAATAAAAATAAAACAACTTTAATTTTTTAAATTTCGGAGTTATAACGTAATTTTAAAACAGTAAATAAAAGAAGTATAGTCATTTACAATTCCAATCAGATAAAAAAGAAAAAAAGTATTATCTAAATTGGATAAAGCTTAGGGGTAAAAGACAGCTTACTCTTGTATAGGCAGATCTCGTGACAAGGTTTTTTTTTACATTTAGCTATAACTGCCACAAGCAAAACCTTAAAAGCATTAACCGCATTTCAGACAAATTAAAACCAAACCTATCACAGCGAAGTTTTTAACCTTTTTGTCGATGCAAAGGAACTAACCAAATAGTGGAAACATAGAAGCCAAAGGCAAACCATACAAAAAACATAAAAACACCATCAAAGGTATCGGATGCCGATCTTTGGCTATTTGGTAATTACGTGCATTCCCGTAGCCTTTTGTACGGGCTTCTAGCCAGTTGGGGATCCTAATATTTGAGTGTTGGGGAAAAATAAAGCTAATACTGTTGCTAAAAGTTTGGTTCTTAATTTAGCAGCCTTTTCCTGTAAATTTTGTCATTATGAAGTTTATTACTAGATCGATCACCTAATTAATGATCGGTGGCCAACTTAACCAAGATTTCGAAAAATCAACCAATCAGAAAGAGTATTGATGTAAAAAAGTAATATTGAGGTATTGAGGTGGAAATTTTGGGTTCGATAATCATGATATATCAATGCCAGTCACAGCCGATAAGGTCGTAGGTTGCATTACATGCGTATGCGTTTATATTGTAGACATTACTTATACAGTATTTATTTTAATGCTTGACTGGCAGATCAAAAAAACAGAGAATGTACCAGCTGCTTCTCTTCCCGGGCATACTGTAAAACTTAGTTAAGGGTTTTGAGGGAAATTGGCGTTTATGTTGGTGATGTTATGGGCTGACCCCTTTTGAGTGCTAGCCAACATTACATCTTAGCCTCTAATACCCTTTCCTTTCCATCTAACCCTCTAACCATGGTCAAATCTCGCGTCAAACGACGTCATAGCCTTTAATGCTCTGCCTGCATATTGTGGAAAATAGGCGGGATTTTATGTATGTAGGTATTCAGTGAATCGTGTATCGATTATTTGATGTGAATTTGTTGTTTCCGCCTGTAGTATCCCACAATCCCACTGTTGGGTAGTGTAGTGTCAAAAAAAAGTGAATTTGCTCAATGCCAAGACCACACACCGCACGCTGATTTTCTTGACAAAATTTTAAGACCAGTTTGACTTGACCTCCTCGACCCCACGAATTGCTTAGCGCTATGGTTAAACTATTTTAACGTGATTGACATAGGTGATTGAGGAATACTCCATCCTCGTATAATATAATTTATAAAAGAAATATCAATGTTAAAAGAAAAACAAAATACCCGACTGAAGAAAAAAGGTTTTTGCAGCCTAACTTATGATTTTTTTTTTAATTTTGATGTACCCAGTGTCACTCTCACAACTAAGACGAATCTATTGACACCACTCACATCAAAATCAGTCAAGTCGTTTAGGCTCTAGGGCGTGTCAAAGAAATATACATACATACATACACTCGAAAAACATAACCCTCCTTCTTACGCAGTCGGGTAATAAGTAGGTAATGACAAGCAAATCGAGCTCACCTCTCTCATCCCTGGATCCTCAAATGGAATGCTCCTCGATCGACATCAGTACCTACAAAACCAAAATACATAAATTACCAAATTTCACCAACAAAATGTAAACACAATCTTAATCAAGAAACATCTCTCGTTGAACGTTCAATCACTCAGGCATATTCACCAGTAATCCTTTGAGATTTACCGTCCAAATGCTGATCGGTCCTGGCCAATCGATTCTCCAAGTGGGATAATTTAAGAAAGACCGGTAAAAATGCGAAACAAAGGCACCGACGCGCGGTGAAATTTCGCAGATTACCCGGGCATCCGATAAACCAATACGCGTGTAGTGGTGACAGTGAGAATTGGCCTGTGATGTTGAGTGAACTACAAAAGCGAATGACGCGAAACTAATACTAGAGTGACTGTGCTTTAGCCAAATTATACTGTATTCATGAGGTAAAATGTACAAAAAATTTATCTGACATAAATGTTAGCTACGTTCAATAAAAATATGCTTATGATAATAAGCCTTCACATAGAATCCATAGACATTTTTTTATGCAAGATAGATCTACGAATGACCACCAACTCGCCTAATATTAAGTGACGTTGTGGCGTATGATGGAGTTCGCTGAAGTCTATTCACTCGAAAATCGTACTGGCAACCGAGAATATAACATAAAGAAATAAAACAGGCACGAATATTGCAACCAAAGAGAATGAAATATGCTACAACTGAAACATCTGTTGATTTTTGGATATTGTTTAAATAATTAAATATTTCAGTTATAAACGGGTGTTTTTTCCTCGCAAGTGTGTTGAAAAACGTCGTATGAAACGCGTGTGCATTATGGTCATTACACTCTCGGCTCTATTACTGCAATTCCGCCTCGACTGTAACAACTTAGCACACTTGTATCATAATGTACTATTAATTGTCACACAAAGATCAAGAAAATTGTAATAAATAACCATCAGCACAGTGCACCAGAACAATGTACAGTATAATATTGCCATATAGTAGTTTTGCAAAGACGCCAATCACCGTCGGCGTGAGTATAAGCGACAAAGTGTCAGGATGAAAGGGGCCGCCGCCGATTGTCCCGGCATTGTATCGTCACTCGTTAGGCCGCATTATCGTACGAAGATTTATTTTAACGATTAAATTATTGTAGTGCAAGCGATAGGAATAGAGCGAGTGGAATATCAGGACAGGTGGCTGGTGGTAAAATAGCGATTCACATAATAATATTATTTAAGGGAAACACACCTTCCATTTACGTATGATGAATGCGTCCAAAATGTTGCGTTTTCTAATTTACAACGCAAACAAATACCCTACTGTACAAAAGCGATTTTCGTAGTGTAACTTACAACTACGTTACGCTTTATATTGTTATGTTTTTGTGACAAAGTGTGCATCAAAGATAATAAAATATTATTATGGAAACTAAAAGTATGAATAAAAAATTGCGTAAAATTGCTGTAAAATATTTACTATCATGGGTAGGTTACGAATTTTCACTTTTTGCAAGATACAATTCCAGCAAATACATTTTTTTTTATTTAAATAACTGCATATGCAAGTCGGTCAAACCATTTAGGCTTTTATGATATAAAATAGAAACATAATTATGCATACATAATTATACATACATCAGGAGAGTTGGCGGTCAAGCGCAAACCTATTTCTACATAAAAAAAATGAATATACTCCAAAATACCACCTACTTTCTTGTGCAGTCTGTTAAAATTTCAAGTAGATAAGTAAAAATATCCGATATTTTTAAGTGTTTTTAACACAGAAGTATTTACAAATGTATATACAGTTCAAAATTTATAAACATCCGACAGGACTTGAACTAGCATATCCCGATCTGTACTTGAAGCCTCTACTATATTGGCTATGGAGGTGAGAATTAGAATAAGAATATTTATTAACCTTGAATAACATACATGTTACAGGTAAGTCAGAATTACACATATTATGATAAATTAACTAAATTTTATGATAATAGCATAAATAAAATGATATAATCGATTTAATTTAAATTATGGTATCCAATAAATTTCAATTACATTTGTTTTAAGATCTTAAAACAAGAATAATTAAAAATGTCAATACCTAAGTATTTAGACTAGTACAACTACAAATACCAAAATATTATTATATTTTTGCTACGCGTCACGCGGCGTCGCTTTTTTTTTTTTTTTTTTTTGTTTGTTTTTGTTATTGTGTTTTTGCGGTGTCGTACACCTCCGTGGCCAAAATGGTAAAGGTAAGTTTGAACTGTCTATAAATTTGTAGGTAAGTAGAAGTTTGTGTCCAGTTGTCACCGCTTCATCTCCTCACTTGTTCTGTGCAATTTGGCCGATTAACGCTTTATAGCTCAGTCATTAAGTCACAATTGGACCGAGCATGCACCTCTACAATCGCAACCTGGCATTGTTTTAACTAACAATACACATAGCGGCACGACTCAACTTAGGCTTTGATGGTGGGGGTCTGTAATTAAGTGAATTATAGATAAAACTAGCTTTTATTGAACTGTGTGTTACTGGCGACTTCGCATCATTATCATCATCTCCACAAGAAATCCACCATTGCACATAGGCCTCTCATGGATTTCTTAAAATACCGGTTGGAAACGGCTTGCATCCTGCTTCTATCTCCCACTTGTATGAGGTTGTCTGTCTTGTTTAGGGGAAATACCGTCTTACTCTAAATCCTCGAAAACAAAACAATTCTATAAAAACTTTGAGACTTGTATACAAGATTTCGTCAAGATTTGTTCAAAAATGCGACCTGTACGCGAGTTTGGTACTCGTACTAAACATCCGATAGAATAAAGAAATTTTTATTAGTAATGCAGATACCTTTGTTTGCTTTACTCAGTCAATTACTTTTAACATTGAATAAAAAAATATCCCGAAAAATTACTGTGCTGCTTTACAAGACAAATATGTAAGTACTTACACTTTTTTGGTAAGTACACAAATAAATTTGTATTAGGTAACTATGATGTATAAAACACACCTAAAAACTTGCTTGATCAAATCTTCAGGTTTTTATTTTCATTAAAAATAACGATGCCATAAAATTAATCTTTTTATGTTACGCTCGTGCGTTTTAAAACAAAGCTGTATTAAATCAGGTATACAGCCTCATTCAAACAAAATAGATATTACTGCTCGAGAACTTATGCCAGTTTTAAAGCATTTGCATGCATTACCACCTTCCGCTTCCACTTTCCACTATAAAGCTCTGGTCATACCTGAACAGCTACACGACTGCACCGTAAAACTGACCAGGAAAATAGGCGCTATAAAAGAAAGTAGCAGATATTTATAAAAGAAAACAATATTAAGAAAATAATGTCATGGAGTTACAGCTTAATGTTGCTGTTAGTATAAATAGTATTACGTCTAAGAAAGAAGATGTTAAAAAATACTGATTCCAATAGATCCGAACTAGTTAGGAAACTCGTTGAAATGAAACACATTTTTGAAGTGAAAACTTGTTTAGCCGCGTTGTGCACTTTTGGGATGGGTAAAAATGGTAAACTCATGTCAGGACACGTGACTTGATCTAAATTTTGTAAGACGGAGGGAGTGCACTTTTGGGATGGGTAAAAAATTTTAAGCTCGCGTCAGGACACGTGACCCGATCGAAAATTCGTAAGACGAGTTTTCACTTATGCCTTATGCGGAGTTTGCACTCCCGGTTTGCACTCCCGGAGTGCAAACCGTTGTTTTTTTTTACGCAAACCGTTCTCTATGTACGTGCATAGGGAACGTTTTGCATAAAAATGATAGGCGGTAGTAATTAATACTTTCATAATAAAAAAGATAGCTGTGATCTAGTCTCACCCAGTGTGACCATGGACGCTACAAATTGTTTCGAAACGTCTGGTCATACAATTATATGAAATATACGCATAAATCCGTTGAAACTTGTTTCATTTTAATGATTAACAATCGCGAAAACCTTGGAAAATATGAGTTACGAAACTGTTTCGAATGTGAATTGTCTATTTTAGTTTGACGGCGTGTAACTGTCTCTTCGTATTCGTATCAATCGCTCAAGTATGTCCGTTTCTTCACAATCTATCCAAACAACCACTTAGCAGTAAAAAAATAATCTTTATTGCCACCGGCCTACCGTAACTTATTAAATTCAATTTTCTAATGTCATAAAAACTTATTAACGGATCCCCTCACACGTGCGCAGCCGCAGGCAAAAGTATTAATAACATGTTAAAAACGAATAAGGTGTTAAAAACGGTCCGATATCACACCTCGGATATTTTTTATCTCATCTCAGAATTGGGATAAAATAGAAAATTAATCGTTGTTAAGCTCTTTGTGATAAAAAGCTTTCAATATGTTATGCGTTTATTTAATGAGAGAGCGTAGCGAACAATGTGTTTCTTTCAGAACTGACCAACTTCAGCGCTTTTGTTGTGCGCAAGAGCTTCACAACCTAATTCCATCCTCCCCATTGTAAGGTATTATATAAAAAAGATTGTACTGTCAAAGATTGCTCTGTCGAATAATGTACGAGTACCTCGCTAGAAGCTAACAACCGCTTAATCCGCGCCTATGTATTACCTATTGCGAGCGGGGTGTCGCTTTCGATTGGACGGACGAGTGTCAAGCTGCGTTCGATACGATTAAGCGGTTGTTAGCTTCTAGCGAGGTACTCGTACATTATTCGACAGAGCTACCCACTTTGAAAGTACAATCTTTTTCATATAATACCTTACACCCATTTCACTACAGGACTAGCATAAAGTCGGCGAATTACCACCCATTTCTCGTTGAAATGACAAAAATCCGTACTCAGCGCTATCGATCCATATTCCTGTTGCGTACTGCACAAGAATGGAATTCGTTGCCGCCATCTCTGTTTCCTGAGACCTACAATCTTGGAATTTTCAAGGCTAGAGTGAATAGATCTTCTAGATCGACGAGCTCCATCCTCGGCCACACCGTCGCTTAACATCAGGCGAGTTGGTGGTCAATCGTAGATCTATAATGTATAAAAAAAAAACCTTGTCTTTCAACTGTGTATACTGGATGGCTGTCTTTTTATACGGGTTTCAATTTCCAACTGTATTTGACGACTTGAAGAAATCCCCAAAAAAGGGAAAGTTTGCTTTGATGCTATTTACCTACTTAAACAATTGTTTGATTTTTATCATATCTATGTGGGATAAACCGTTTATCCCGTATATTAGTCAAGTCGTTTATCATAAACGACTTGACTCTAACAGAAGAAAAAATTTAAATATTAATATTTTGCAAACGGATCCCTAAATTGAAAACTGCTTTTCCCACGCCAATATTTTTTTTAGCGATCTTAGAGAAAAAAAAAATTACTTGACATTTATATATAAAATACGTACGTACCCATACTAAATTGCAAATTTCTTATACTAATAGTCTTTGAGCTAAGCTTCGGCTACCCGTATACAAAAATAGGAGTGATTTTTGTTATTAAAAAAAATTGTTTTTATGATATCTACATTTTATTCTAAATAAAAAATTATGTAAACGCAATAACGAATAAACACAATAATATAAATTTTAATTTAATTAAGTACGACACATAATTATTTAACTAACCAAATGACTATAAAGAATTCAATTACACAAAACAATTAAATTCTGAAAATTTAACAGAAAAACATCGGGAGAAGAATTTCAAAAACTCCACCCATACGTCCCTGTACCATTAAAAATGATTACTACGTAACAATAAAATTTTACAATACCCCTTAACACGAATGACGTAGTAAATTAAAGGCAAGAGTACCTTTTCGGCACCTTAAGATGAGAATTAAGCAATTCGTTTTGTTTCTTTTAAAAGCAGTAAAAATTTCATGCCATGTATGTAGAAATACCGGTACGGTACTTTGTTTGTACAGAGCCAGGGTCGCTGCAAGGGTAAGTGTTTGGGGCTGGAATTGTAATTTAAAAGTGGAAGACACTTTATTAAAATATTGGTTACAGTAAAAATAAAATGCGAAACTGTTTTATTTATAAGTATATTATGACTATTAATTTCATGAAAATAACTAAAAATTACTATATTAACTTATTTTGTTGATACGACATCGAAGCAACGTCAACAAACGAACTGATCATCAACAATCATATTTTTTAAAAATTCAAAAATAGGCCTGCTCTTTTGACCGTTTTGTTGTCGTTGACCGTCAACTCGCCCGGTGCACTAAAATACAAAAAATAAGTAATCATGGCACTACTATTACTTTGACTACATACCTATCCATTCACAAAAAGTTGAATACACAATTATATATCTATTTCAATTGTAACTAACGCACAAACACAAATCATTATCATCTAGCCACTAGAAGTCCACTGCTGGACGTAGGCCTTGGATTTTGATATTGATCTTAGGGAAGCAACTTGTATCAAGCACGAAACGATTACTATTGATTTAAAACCTGTTTAGCATTGGTAGCGCGTGTTTATTGGACGCGAAAGGACTTCGGTTAAATTTCTGGCTAAACTGATGTTCGAATCATGAATTTAAATACATAATATGAGAGCTTTACAGTATTTCATGCCATCCCTGGCGTTGAGATTGCTAATAATAGTGATAGATAGTAAGAGATTGCTAGCTATGCGTGTAAACGTTATTTACAAAAGTTGGTTGTCTGTAAAGTCGGTTTACGGACGATAGTTTAACGTGACACCATAACAAAACATTGATGGAATGATTGCATACTTTTATGAATAAAATTGAATCATTTCGTAATGCGCGTAACGGGACAATGAGTCATCCTATTTCGTGCGTGCAGCCGGCGTTCATCGATTTATTAGACGTTGTCACGTCAAAAAAAATCTCTAAAACTTCTAATATTTATAATAAATTATATAATTGTAAATTAGTTACATGATTAGAAAATAAACGTACGTATTTGGTATTAGTATAGAGCTATATAATGTTACTTAACTATAGAATAATTAGATACACATACTAACTAGATATTAGATTAAATCCCCATCTTCTCTACCCTTAATCCCTGCCTGCCTTCTCTAGATAGTTATGAGAAACATGAAAAGGTTAAACACTAATTGAAATTTAAGTTATCTGAATGCTGTGTTTAATTATTTTTTGGTAATTAAGAGGTTGCTGTTAATTATGTTGTTAAAGAAAGTGATTTATGTTTCGAGAGATATCTTAAAAAACGGGAGAAAACGTTAAAAATTAAAACTAAGTAATCTTAAGACGTTAAATTTAATCGCATTTTGTAACTGTGTGTGAAATATAATTATATCGTTTTTACGATATATATATATAAAATAAAAGAAAATATATTTCTATTACTTAAGATTCTAATCTCTCATTACTCGACTGCTCTAATAGTGGTGTATTTTTAATGTTTCTATATTAATTATTGAAGCCTACTGAACACACTGAACGAATTGACAGATTTTAATAGGAATAGATATATTCTAGATCAATGTGCTCCATCCTCGGCCACACCGTCGTTTATCATCAGGCGAGTTGGTCGACAATCGTGACATTAAAAAAAGTCTACTTCCGTATTACATAGTTAATAACAAGTGAATATTAAATTTTGTTATTAAAACAAATGATTTAGGTGTACGTGAATTTTGTAATGAATGATATCTTCATATTTGTCATTCATAACATTGAAATAACAAACAACGTTATTTTTCCCGATGACACTCAAAAATCTATTTCCGGTCTGGACGTGCTTCCGATTAATGGAGTTCGCACCTTTTCCGGTTCGAAAAAGCTATTGTAAACCGGAAAAGGTACAAAGGGTGCATACAGTTGGTGATGCGTGAAATGGACTACTTAATCTATATGGATATTTGGACAATAAAGAAGGTAAGTATAGCAGGTGTATAAATAAATATTTGTGGACATTTCACATATCACCATCTAGGCCAAACTAAGCAAATCTTGTACTAAGTATAAGAACTAGAAGGCTGATAGAATACATATATACTTTTTTTTGTAAATATACACTTATGATTCATAGAAACACCAAGACACAGAACAAACATCCATGCTCATTACAGAAATGTTTGCCTTGAGTGGGGATCAAACCCACGACCTACAGCTTAGCAGGCAGCCATACTACCAACTGTGCCACAAGGCCTTAAGTAAGTAAATTTATCAGAGCGCCTGATCAACCCGATCCGTTACCAAAATGATGGTGCGTATCCAACGTAGGTATACACATTGCCATTCAACATGGCAAATCTTCTAGCGTACTGGGTACGCTGCCAGCCGGAAGTGGGTTTGAGCCATTGGATTATTTTTAGACCTCTTTCGGGCTGAGGTTACCTGGTAGTAGGTTAATTAGTTAAATATGTATAGTTTTATATTATTTTGCTAAAAGGAATAAAGGCGCTTGCCAGTGAAAAGCGTACGTAGCTATGTGACTTTATCATGTCAGAGACATGACTTTATCATGTCTCAAAGTTATTGTTGCACACAATTACCTATGTCTCCTCATGGATTTCCCGAAAGACCGGTTGGAAGCGGTTTGCATCCAGATTCTTCCTACCACTTGTTAGATCGTCTATCCATCTTGTGGTTGATGTTCCTAAGCTACGCTTGTCGGTACGGCCTTTATCCACCTTGCGACTGGTGTTCCTAAGCTACGCTTGCTGGTACGCCGTTTATCCACCTTGTGGCTGGTGTTCCTAGGCTACGCTTGCCGGTACGCTATCTATCCACCTTGTGGCTGGTGTTCCTAAGCTACGCTTGCCAGTACGCTATCTATCCACCTTGTGGCTGGTGTTCCTAAGCTACGCTTGCCGGCACGCTATCTATCCACCTTGTGGCTGGTGTTCCTAAGCTACGCTTGCCGGCACGCTATCTATCCACCTTGTGGCTAGTGTTCCTAAGCTACGCTTGCTGGTACGTTGCGAACTGGAGGGTGTTCGACGCTTCATTTGTCAGAATGTGGTGGGTGACCAATCCGTTAAGAATGCGTCCAAAGCGCGCAGCTGTCTCTCTCGCGCATCACAACAATTTTAAACGTAATTATTAAATAACGAATGAGGATATTGTAAAAGTGAGGCATGATTTTCTTTATTTAAGTGGGAGAAATATTAGAAAAAAAGGTTTTCCTTCGATAACTTTTAATGTCTGAGAAGTAGCAAAGTATATGTTTTTTTCCAAACTCCGTCGTCAAAATAAATGTTATGTTTTTTATTTATATTTCTTTTATCTAAGTAAATAACATTTACAATATTACTCAGTGATTTTACATGCTTAAAAATTGAGCGCGCAGCTATCTCTGTCGCGCATCTAGCACATCCTTAACGATTTAGTCCAAGAATTATTATATTAATATAATTAATTATCTCATTAATGTATTATCTTAATAATATATTAATCTAATAGTTATAAATTTGAAATTTAGCAAACGACTGCAGTTACGAATATTTAGTAGAAATCGCCAATTTATGGTTTATAAATACCTAATTAATAAGTAATTGTTTCTTCTTAGTTTTTATAAAGTCAAATGAATAACCAAAATTCGTATAAATTGCCAATTTAACTATAACTTGCTAACATAGAGATAACACGAAAATACAATTTTATGGTACTATTATGAGATAATAAAGATTCATAATATAAAACTCTAGATAATTAAGAGAAAAAAAAATCAATTAAAACATTTTGATGGCATCTAAAACAATTTTAATCGATTAAACGGCGATTATTCGAAGTTTATATACGCGGCATAAACTTATTTACATATTTTATTATTTGTTTTTACTAGCACCACCCGTCGGCACTACACTTCATGTGAGAAACTCGACAAATTACAAAAAACATATGGATCTTATGGACTCACAATTAGTAACAATTTTATCGAGATCCTTCGTGACGTCAGGCACAAGTTATGCACCGGATTCTCACTAAAGGTTCCGTAGAAATGTTAATCACGTTTAATATTTAGTTAGTATGCTGTCACAAAAAATACACAAAAACAAACGAGCAAACATTACTTAAGTCTATTCAAGCTCCAAAAAATATTATCTATAGATTTTTTTTCTCTACTGGTCACAAAAGAAGGCAAATCAAATAATTAATATTTACCTTTTTCCCCTTTAATATTTACCCATGTCTACTATCTTTTTTTACGCAAGATAGATCTACGATTGACCACCAACTCGCCTGATGTTAAGCGACGCTGCGGTCGAGAATGGAGCTCGTCGATCTAGAAGATATCTATTCACTCTAGCCTTGTCTTTTTAATCTCAGCAGGGATCCATAAAAACAAACCCGGATTTAATGTTTCAAAGAAACACTCAAGATGTTTAACCCCATAGCTCTACAATAAATGGTCAATTACTAGATTTTTAAAACAAATGAATTGTAAATAGGATCTCTAGGGGGTCTTTAATTAAACAATTTCCTATACTTTTATGCGGAGGGGTCAAACAAATCCTATGAACTTATGGTTATGAGAAATAGTGTGTTTACATGGTAGAAATTCAATATGGATGCAAATGGCTCATTAGGATATATCTTTGAATGCTCGCCTTAGAAAATATTTTATTTGTCTATATCTTAAAATAGTGTTGATTTATTTTAATGCCGTATTAAATATTGATATGCAGTCATTATGGAGTCATCGTCGAATTTGAGGATAAAGAGTAAATGTCATGTCATTGTATGTGGCTTTCTTATATTATTATAGAATGAGTCTAGAAATATATAATTCTTCAATTCATATAAATCAATTTGGATTTCAATAACTTATATATATATTATTATATGAAATATATATACACATATTTGACTATTAATAAGTTGTAATTGTACTATAAGATAATTTGTAAAATTATTGTAAAGTAATAAATTTACCTTGATATGATTAGATTTATATCATCATCATCATCTCAGCCATAAGAAGTCCACTGCTGGACATAGGCCTCCTCCATGGATTTCCAAAAAGACCGATTGGAAGCGGCTTGCATCCAGCGTCTTCCCGCCACTTGTATGAGATCATCTGTCATAGATTTATATAACTTATACAAATAGATGTGAAACGATTTCGTTTCGGATTACAAACATGCCTTCAATACGGAACAAAAGTTTCGGATTATTATTTATCTCTAGCTCTCTTCTCTATTAAGTCTGTGTAGTTTGTGCAAGGGCGTCGCTAAGGGGGGCAGAGGGGGCAGCTGCCCCCCCCCCCCCCCCCCCCCCTAGAGATTTAAAAAATGTAGCCGACTGCAAAGCAACCAAAGTCCTAAGGCCGTGCAATTGTACCTGTACCTACAATTCATATTTTTCTCATCCTCCGTAATATTAACTTGACGCCCTTGAGTTGTTGCTTCTTCGAGCTAAAGCTGCTGAATGAATTTGAATGAAATTTAGTATGGAGGTTAGATTATACACTGTTATAACACTTGTTCATCTCACAAGTATCTATGTTAAAAATCAAATAACAGAGTGCATAATATCATGAGCAACATACGTAGTGCAACATAGGCTTCGCATGATATTATGATGTTGAATTAACTTTTTTGCGAAAAAGTATGCAAAAACTACTGTATCATACAATATTAAATGGATATTATTTAGAATAATGTTGTAACATCACATATTTGTTATGAAAAGTATCACCAGAGGCTGGGAAAATCGCATTTTTTAATTTTTGTGATAGATTTAAAATATGTATTATGATTACCTATTACAAAAAATGTAGCCTATGACACTCAGGAATGAAGACGAATCTAATGACATCACGCACATCAAAATTGGTCAACCGTAGGCGTAGGCGATTATAGGCTGTAATATTTAAACATACATACATACACTCGTAAAACATAACCCTCCTTCATACGCAATTGGGTACAAATTCATAACAATTCATGTAAGATAGAGGGTAAAAAAAGCAGAGCACATCTAATAGGTAAGTGATATAACAAGTACATATGTATATTAAAAGAAAAACAAAATACCCGACTGCAGAAAAGCAGTTTTTGCAGTCTAACTTATGATTTCGTTACGTTTGATACGCTGTTGAGTGTACGTTTTTTTGTGAGAAAGTATGCGTAAAATCGCTGTATAAGATTATAAATGCGCATTCTTTAGAATAATTCTAGTAAAATCAAGTGTTTATTACGAAATAGTTCGTTAGAGGTTACGAATAAAGTTTATTTTTATTTTTGCGAGAGATGTATATGGTATATTATTACAATAGTAGATTATTGTTATCAAGGGGCTAAAACGACCCATTGTAACGAGGTAGATTTTTACTCCCGAGCTTTAGCGAGGGAGTATATAGAAACCGAGTTACAACGGGTTTTTAGCGCCGTGTGTTACACTCTACTTTTCACTACGAGTCCGAGAAAATAAAATATTCAAATACAATAATTCAAAGTTTATTTTATTAAAAATGATACTTATGTACAATTTGTACAATTCTGGGTATTTAACGAGATGTTTGCAAAGAGAATGTAAATATATTCCAAAGAGATTATTCTACGTTTGATTAAAGACTGTTTCATGTTGTAGGCTCTTTGGTACCAGATAAAAAAAAAACTTTCTCCCCTAGAGCTTAAAATGCTATTTTATCCCCGCTTTACTACGCTACAATAACAGACTTTTAGAGCAAGAGTAGTGAAAAAAAATAGTGTATGACACTCTGGAAATGAAGACACATGACAGATCACACATCAAAATCGGTCAAGCCGTTTAGGCTGTAGGCTGTCATATAGAAACATACATATGTATGTACATACCCACGTACATACATACATATATACATAAATACACTTGAAAAACATTACCCTCCTTCTTACACAGTCGGGTAAAAAGAGCGTAGCTTACGGCTGAATATCCAATGTGGCCCGTTATAAAAATACTATCATTATACTAGTGGCGGTTTTTTACCGTAGTTTTTTTTATAAGTTGCCAGGTGTACGTAGCAACCGACTAGACAGCTCGGATCCTTCGACTTCTTAATATTCATTCTGGAAATACCTACTTACGTTATTATTATAAAAACAGTTGATGGAACAAACGAGTTGAAAGTTTAATTATTTTTTTATTGCTACGTGACCTCATCTCTATGGTTACGATTTAAAGCTGTCAGTGTGTTTGAACTGTTTTTAAGAATTAAATTATCTAAAGAGAGTTTTAGCGGGAACGTCTTAGTAACGTGTTGTTGCTTTGTTTTATTTTCCTAAACTTGTGTTATTTTGAACATTAATGCTATAAAAATGGTGGTGTTTTATTCATTAAGTGTTCGATAAAGTGCGTGAGTGTGGACAAGTGAAATAAAGCAGTAAAACGTGTGATTTTACGTTGTAGGCAAAACTCCATAGAAGCTTCTAGTAAAGTCGCCACCACTTTACTGAAGCAGGGCAGGACTCGACTTATAAATTGATTCTATACGTGACTTAGATTGTGACTAGAACATTTACAACTTGTTTTATGCAAGAAACTTGAAAAAATCCTAATACTTGACACTGGCAAATGCTTTAATGCGGGTCCAATACAAAAAAGAAGAAGAAATTATCTAAATATGGTGTTTGACTGTTGCTAATTTGATGCCAAGAGATGTAAATGTCGAAGAGATGTCGAGGATGGTAAGTTAGAAACTTGACTTAAGTGATTTTCCAACAAAAGTATGCAGAGTTATAGTTCCCACTCATCATCATCATCTTCACCTCCACCTCAGCCACTAGAAGTCCACTGCTGGGCTTAAAAGCTTACACTACACGATAATAAGTATCGTCCATGGATTACTGAAAATTCCTGATGGAAGTGGCTTACTTCTAGCATGTCTTCCTGCTATTTTTAAGGTCGTTTGTCCACCCTATGGCTGGTCTTCCTAAGCTGCGCTCTTCGGTGGGTGGTCTCCATTCGAAAATTTTTTGGTCCCGTTTACGGCCTATGCCATCACTTCTACGTCCTGTGTGCCCTGCCTACTGCTTCTTCAACTTGCTAATCCTCTGTACCATGATAGCCATAGTTGTAAGGTAGAGTCCATGTATTGAGTATCGGCTCATTATTTTAGTCACTGTGAGCACTTTTCTATTCTCGTTTTAAGAGGATAATTCAACTCGCTATTAACCATCCGTCTCACATTTGTGCTACACAAAGCAAATGGCAATAGCTAATCTTTTAAAATCATGTATATAAGTAAGTGTAAAATAGCTCTTATTACACCGTATTAAAGTTGTTTTTGCTTTACCACTTAAGAGAATTAACATAATTTAATATAATACGACCGTTAAGTTTTACAAACGGATGTCAATGTAGTATTTATTGTCTGTATGTTTTATTGTCATTGGCAAATGGAATTATTACCGTCATTTGTTTTACTATTTTTAACATTCTGTGGTTTTAGGGTTCAGTGAGAAAACGTAACAGTTGGGATCTTTTCCTCGTGTCATTGGGTCACCCTTTTGCACGGATGTCACAGTGAATTATATGATGGTATGCTAGTCAAAATAAAACAAACTAACTCGTTTCATTTTAAAATACATTCGTAATTATTATCATTAGTGATTAATGCAAGCATAAAAACATTTTGAGATGAAACACATTTCGTACAAATAAACACGACAAAAATGTGACAATTGAAAGTTTTATCCCATCATTCCATCTTTCTTCGTGGCCGTAATATTCAGATATTTACAGCTTTCATCTTCTGTAAGCATTATGTTCAATAGAATATACTAGCCTAACGCTGAATAAACGAACTTACCTGTTATGCCAAAACCTTCATCCCTCGCTAAATCTCGAAATCTAAATCCCGATTTTGTAAATTATGTTACATCATTATACTAGTACAGTCATGATCTGTCCTTACATATTTTATAATCTAATCTGAACCCCAATAAAAAAAAACTTCTAAAAATAATTAGGTAGCTATTTCTCACGACCACAACGGAACCCTTACGCATGTCACGTCACGCGCTAGTCATGTCTAAACAGAAAATATATTAAAAGATTGTAAGGTACAAGCAAAGTATATTACAGAGGTCATAAAAGTCTTAAGACAGATGAATTATTGTAATTTTTACCGTTTACCAGACAACGTTGTAATAAATTTGTGGACGCGATTAAAATAGAGGCAAAATATTTATTGATTTACATGTAAAATGCCTTCAATAATAGTAACGGTGTGTCGACTGTTATTACTTGACGATCGGCGATAAAACAACAATATAGTTGAGAGAAAAGCATGACTTGCCAAGTTCGCTACTTTGTTACTGGGAACTTTCCACGTTTCATTATTTTTCCCAGACTATCGTTTTACTACATTAATTTATCATTATATTTATGTTTGTGAGTTTGTATTTATCTTTTTCGGTTAATTTGTATTTGTCTTTTTACCCGACTGCGAAAGAAGGAGAGTTATGTTTTTCGAGTGTATGTATAGGTATTTCTTTGGCACGCCCTAGAGCCTAAATAATTTTGTGTGAGTTGTTTCAATAGATTCGTCTTAGTCGTGAGAGTGACACTGGTTACATAAAAAAAAATAAGGATTTTTGGCCGCAAAAAGTAACCTCAAAAAAAATGTTTTTAAAATACATCCGAGTGTGGTATCAAAATAAAGAATTTTTAAAGGTGATAACGAATAACTTAAGTACTTAGTCTGGCCATAAATACTGTTACAGTTAAAAATAAGAAAGATATTACATTTGAATTTGGAATCTGTCATTTTTATACGATTGTTCATTGAGTTTTCTAATTTTGGCGCCAATACATTGTACAATATTTTGCGATATTAAAATGAAGTGGGGTGATAAAGAGAACCGAATCGCTGTGATTGCATTACACAAAGTTGGTATGGAGCCAAATGCAATTTTTAAAACTCTCCATACGCTTGGTATTAGTCAAATGTTTGTGTACCGGGCTATTAATAGGTACAATGAGACCTCCTCTGTTTGTGACAGAAAAAGATCTGGCCGTCCACGTAGTGTTCGTACGAAAAAGGTGGTCAAAGCAGTAAGGGAAAGAATTCGAAGAAATCCTGTCCGAAAGCAAAAGATTTTATCTCGGGAGATGAAGATAGCACCCAGAACCATGTCGCGTATTTTAAAAGATGACTTAGGACTTGCAGCCTATAAGAGACGCACTGGTCATTTTTTAACTGATAATTTAAAAAAGAATAGGGTGGTAAAATCGAAACAACTACTGAAGCGGTACGCAAAGGGAGGTCACAGAAAAAATTTGTTTACGGATGAGAAAATCTTTACAATTGAGCAACATTTTAACAAACAAAATGACCGTATTTATGCTCAAAGCTCGAAGCTTCCCAATTAGTCGACAGAGTGCAACGTGGGCATTATCCGACTTCAGTGATGGTTTGGTGGGGTGTTAGCTATGAAGGAGTGACTGAGCCATATTTTTGTGAAAAAGGTATCAAAACATCGGCACAAGTGTATCAAAATACCATTCTTGAGAAGGTAGTTAAGCCCTTTAACAACACCATGTTCAATAACCAAGTATGGTCCTTCCAACAAGACTCGGCGCCAGGTCATAAAGCTTGGTCCACGCAGTCTTGGTTGGAAGTGAACGTTTCGGACTTCATCAGAGCTGAAGACTGGCCGTCGTCTAGTCCTGATCTTAATCCGCTGGATTATGATTTATGGTCAGTTTTAGAGAGTATGGCTTGCTCTAAACGCCATGATAATTTGGAGTCCCTAAAACAATCCATACGATTGGCAGTGAAGAATTTTCCCATGGAAAGAGTGCGTGCTTCTATTGATAACTGGCCTTGTACGAATGTTTGTTTGTGGTTTTGCCGTAAGCTTTTTTTTATCAGTCGTTTGGATAAGTTTTTTTTCTGAACGTTTGTATCTATTTCATTCGTAGGTTTCTATTTATAATTTTAGAAATTGGTATAAATACCTATTCTCTTCAAATATGTGTAGGTACGTCTATTCGGAAATGTTGTACATGTACAACATCTTGTATCTGTTCTGAAAGCTCGTTTTTGACTTTTCCGGAAGCTTATATTTATGTCACTTTCTATTGTTTTAGGAGATTTACTCATTATATTTGTTACATCGTGCAACAATATTCAGTAGTTACAGTATATTCTGTTACCAATAAAGTATAATTACCGAGAGTAATAAAAAAAAAAATAAGACCAGCCACGAGATGGACAGACGACCTCATACAAGTGGCGGGAAGACGCTGGATGCAAGCCGCTTCCAATCGGTCTTTTTGGAAATCCATGGGGAAGGCCTATGTCCAACAGTGGACTTCTTATGGTTGAGATGATGATGAAGAATAAAAAAAAATGTTTTTGGTATTAAAAAATAGTTTAATGACCAGAACTTTGTAATAAACAAAAAACAACGTTTAATTAACTTATTTTAACTTTGTAATAACTTAACTTATTTTATTTTTTTTGTATTTTTTTCCTCAAAATTTGCTAAAAACTTAACAATTGCTGGGCATAGTAGCGAGGAACAGCTAGTCTCCTATTCGGAACGTCTTTTCACCGAGTAAGCAGTTAATGGCAGTTAAATGTCAAATTTCACCTTTATATCTTTAACCCGAGGTTACAAAACGAAGTGTCCAGTAAAATCTGAGACAAGACAGCTATTAGACTTCCTTGATAATGAAACTCCTAGTTTATTATTTGTAGAATCAAATGCATTGAGATAAAAGTTGGCCCCATTGAGCTGACCTGATGATGGAGCCGGAAGGAGGATAGTGAAACTCTTGATTGGCTTATAGTAAACCCGTCGAATTTGGGCTTATTTAGCTTGTTTTAATGATATCCGTGCGTCTCACTTGCGTGTTTTTATTTTTATTTTTGAATGCGTTAAGATAGATTTAATTTGGATGTAAATATTTAAGCCGGGGGTGAATTGATGTCTCCCAGGGAAGCGAGCTCCATCGTCGACAGCCATTATAAAAGCGTTCCTCGAAATTTACGGTCAAGCTTAAGCCCATTACTGTATATATTAGTTATTTTAATTAAAAATAAAAACTGAAACAACGACTTCAAAATACGCAAATTCGTTTACTTGGATGACATATTTTTCCAGTTATTTTGTTTTAAAAATCAAACTACTGAACAGATTTTAAATAAAAACTACGGGTCACTCACGCAAGGCGCGTCACCGACCGAGAGTGACGTGTGTGCTGCTCCTTTGAAAAAGACCACCGAATGCGGTTGAAACTATAGTCGGATATTTCGGCTCAAAACAGACATGAGTGACCCGTAGTTTTTATTTAAAAATGTGTGAAAACCACGTTAATTTCCATAGTAATATTGAACAGATTTTAATTAAATTTCTATGGGAACAATGTCAGAGTAATCATTTCGAATAAAATAAAATCAAATCTGTTTATAAATGACGAAGGCAACAAAAGTTAACAAACAAAAAAACAACCTCCTCATTTTTTGAAGTCGGTTAATAGCTATCTAGCGGTTACTTATAATAATACATTACAATTCCAAAAGCTTTTACATAGCGACAAACACTCATTTTCTTGTAAATTGTTTGTCAAATTAATAAAAATACCTTCCAAAAACGTTCGAGAATCAATTTCTCACGGGTCACGGCCTTTTAAGGTCACATTCTATGCATAAATACATTATAAGCCCGTAAACAAATATTGACGGCCTCGACGAAAGTAGCCCTAACAACAATGGTAATAAAGTTTAATTCTTTCTGGAGAATGTGGTGGCACAGCTAATTTGCAGTAAGATAATAGGCTTGTTTCCACTAATAACAAATTGCTTGATTTATAGTTAGATAAGAAAAAAAACAGTCTATTTCTCATAAAAGTTAAAGATTATTAATATTTTTAGATAATAAAATTCGAAAAAAATTGACATTAAGTGACGTGACAGCGAACACCAATCAGAAAGTGTTACGTCACGCCACGCAATTTGTTATTGACGTTTTCCTACAACAGAGCAGGCATGGGTACTCCGTATTGTTTTCACACTTGACACAGATGTAAACAGTTTGATTTCGCATGGATTTAGCAGACTGTGACGTCATTCAAGACGCTTGACATTAAAGACTATTCATCGTCTTTAAGGGAAATCTAAATTGTTTTATTTTTTCAATACAAAATACGTAATGTAAATATTGCTTTTTATTTAAAATATAGGTTTTTTGGGATAAAATAGATATTAAAGTATATACTTAATTAACCAAGTTTTCAAATTTAGTTAACTATATAGCCTATTGAGAAACTTGGTACTGAAGATGCGACTGTTGTTATAGTGATTTGTATTTTGTCGAGTGAAAAATAGATTGATATTTGCTATTGATTGATTGATAGCTAATTGATCTGTATGATCTTGTCATGTTTTCGCACAACAAAACATATATACTTTTTTATCGCAGCGCACATTTTAAGTCCTATTGCTGCTTAGGAAAAAAAACACAACAGACAAAAATACTTTTCTTTTTCTTTATGTACGTGACTACAGAAAAGTAACGTGTACTTTTTTGGTTGAGGATTCTTTGACAACAACAAAAATATCCGATAAATCAGGTCACATTTCACTGACAATATCGAAGGTAAACGGAACTTGTTCTGTGGAACAGCTGATTTTTACAAGATTTCATAGATACCTGTAGATTAAATATTCTGTGATTATAGCAAAAATTACTCGTCTAAATGAGTGCATTGACCTTTCGTCGTATTTACGGACAAATTTATAAATTCCTTATTGGAACAACATCTGTCATATTTTGTCTTACTGATTTTTTGCCACTGTAAAAGTTGACTTTCGACCACACAAAACACACCTCCAAATTTTTCACAGTGACTCTTATGATCAATGTCATAAAGTCGTATTTCGGTATCGATAACGGTAAAGTAAAAGTTTGTAATACGGTTATGGGCAGACAGACGGGCGCGGAATGAGTTTGTGAATATTTCAAAACGCAATCTTGTGTCGTTGCCCACTAAAGTTTCTATTGTTCTCACAACTTGTCATACGAACCGGATACTGCTCCACTTTGATTTTACATAAATTAATATTTAAAGTTAAGTTCATATAAAAATGGGTTTTTAAAATGTAGCTATGCATATCGAAACTAGAAATAATTTCTTTTTAATAAGTACTGTACAAAATTTCGACGTTTAAGCAAACATTTGTCTTGAAAAAGAGATAATGAAATATTTTAGGCCATTCACCTAAAATTTAAAGAAAAAATACTGTCTTTGTTTGAACTCACCGAGCTTAATCATTTACTGTTTGCGATTCCCAAGTCCGTTTTTCGGCTTCCTTATTAAAATATTGTCGTCGCGTGTACCTATTATAAAATGCTTTTAATAACTAAATAAATCAAAATTTTATTTCTTTAGTCATTATAATAAGCAGCATCACGTAAAAATAACGCTTGTTTGTGCGCGTTTACTTGTCGCTCAGCGTTCTGTTTACGTGGCGAGATCTATACAAGCATTTTTCTTTATCTAACTAAAAAAAATCTAGGCTATGCTACTAGACTATACCAGCTCTTAATTTTTCGGCTCTCTATATTCAGACCAGGTCTATTGCAATATCATTGAAAAATATCAAGGTTGGACTAGTGAAAAATGGCCCATTTATATTTATCAATATCCCAAAATTATAAAGTCTTATTCGCGCTTCAATCACATTCCAGTAATATATACTATTATGGTATTCTGTGTTCTGGCGGACAATGACAGGCCTGACAAATTTAGTTCTAAAATTTCGCCATCGGACTTCAATGCACGTGCAGATTCTACGCTGTCCGCCCAAAAAAGCTTATAAAATCTCCTAAATTAGTTACATACTAATTATTTTATGAATGGAAATAAGTTTATCTTTTTTCATGAACCAGTCATACTAAGCAAGTATTAACTATGTTTCGAACAAGTTCTTATTACTGATACGGTATGTAGTTCTGTAAATTGGTGGTCGTGCTTAAATACATAATTTGCTAGATCTGGAAGCTGTTCTGGATCTAATCAGCTGTTTTACATCAAAATCTTGCCATAAACTGTAAGACTGGAAACGATTTAAGAAATATATAAAAAAACGGAGGTGTCAATTCGGCTTTGGCGGTACATAAATCTTAAATCAATGTGGAGTGTTAATTGGGACTAGATCCATAAATTTGTTGTTTTATATAAATGTATTGTTTGTGCGTACAAAATTTTTCGAGTGTTGCTATAGTTTATCATCTAATTTATTTATTTATTTCAGTTTAAACATATAACTAACAGACATGGTCCATTACATTATACGTTACAGGTTACAGGTAAGATGGGCTAAGAGTGTACGGATAAACCTACCCATCCCATCGAAAAATATGTCCAAATCAGGGTGTTGAGCGAGTAAATCATTAAGGCGACGAATTGGTAAACTATAATATCAAAAATTGAGGCGCCATACGCCGCAATCCGCTCTTACACCCTGATGTTTTTACGCGGTTCGCATACGATCGTGCCGCGGCGTCGACGGGCTGCCAGCGCTCGCTCGCGCCGGTGAGCGTACGTCACAGCGCAGCGGCGCGCGGCGGCGCAGTATACCTACTTGATTTGAACTCGAACGCTTTTCTGCCTTGCGCTGGAACATAGCCATCATGAAGAAGCCTTGTCTTTATTTTTCTACAGATAAAAAGACAATGCGAACAATGAAGGGTTTTATATTTTTGTCGGTACATTATAAATAAAATATTTATTATTTTTTAATCGACTTCCAAAAAGGAGGAGGATCTCTTCGAATACATTTATTTGTAATGTATTTGTTCAGTGATTTCTTGGTCAATTATGAATTAATTTTGACGATTCTTTTTTTGTAACAAAGGTAACTTTTTAAACAAATCTCACTAGTACACGTACAAATAAATAATTATAGTTTAAATACGATAATAATTATATTTAAAAAATCGAAAAATATCGACTACAAAATACGCAATTCTGGGACATATTTTTTCAGTTATTTTGTAATAAAAACCAAAATACTGGACCCATTGTAATAAAATTTATACGGGACCACCTCTGAAGTTTTACCTACCAAACAAAAGAAGAATCATAGAATCGATTCATAATTAGTGAGGTAATCGGTGAACAAACATGCAAAGAATAATTAAAGTTTAAAAAACAGAAAAAACCGACTTCAAAATATGCAATTCGTTTAAACTTGAATGACATTTTTCCAGTTATTTTGTTATAAAAATCAAAGTATTGAACCAATTTTGATAAAAAAATTATGGTACCTCTGAGGTATTACTTACCAAACTAAAAAAAAACATCAAAAACAATTCACAATTGGCGGAGTAACAGGTGAGCAAACAATAAAAAAAACATACAGTCGAGTTGAGAACCTCCTTCTCTTTGGAAGCCGCTAAAAGAACATGCAGTCGAAGAACCTCCTCCTTTCTAAGAGTTGATTAAAAAATTAAAAACTGACTACAAAATGAGCAGTTTTGTATTAAAAACCAAATTACTGGACAGAACAGAATTGAACCGATTTTTTTTTTGTTTTAGCTCAAACACATTCTATAAATTATAAAATCTACCCGAGTAACACATTTTCTAACTCTGAGTATTCTAGTTGCTTACAAAATTAAAACAGTTTTCGTAGTTCACGCATATATCTGCATATATTTATATACTAGCCTAAATAGATGCACTCCTAAAAATCCAAAGAAGACTCAAAGGAACAGAAAGCTCTATAGCTTTCTGTTCTATTCCAACATTAGTTTTCTAAAAAACAAAGGTAACTTTTTATACAAATCTCACTAGTACACGTAGAAATAAATAATTATAGTTTAAATACTGAAAAAAAACGGACAAGTGCGAGTCAGACTCGCCCACCGAGGGTTTCGTACAAACTAGTGGATAAAAGGAGGAAATCATATATTTTTGTTCATAAACCAAAAGGGGGAGAAGGAGAATCTCAATTCAACTTTTTGTTTTTTTTTATATGTTTGTTCAGCGATTACTTCGATAATTAAGAATTCAAGTTAATATTTCATAGTTACTAGTCCCATATAATTTTTATCAAATTCAGTTTAGTAATTTGGTTTTTATAACAAAATACACGACTTGAAAAATATCTAAGTAAACAAATTTGTATTTTGAAGCCGATTTTGTTTTTGCAGTTTTTTAATTATAATTATAATTATTTTTAACTAAGTATATTATAATTATTTAAAAACAAATCTTATTTAGTTATTTATTTATTTATAAATACAGAAAATAAAATTATTGGTTTCGCTGAACAGTAATAATAACTAGTAGTTCTATGAACAGTAGACCTAGCGAGAGTGCTTATTTGCAGCTCACCTTGGGTCATCTGGACATAATACCTACATAAAGTTGGATTAGGAGGCTGTTTTTTTATAATTTATTATTTATATAAAATTTTCGCTTATTTCGCAAGTTCAAGTTATTTTACAAATGTTATTTTGCGGTAAAAAAAAAACCCATAAGTTTAAGCACCTTGAAAGATCAATATAATTTTGATACATAATTAATACAAAAATAGTATATTTTAGATAGCCTTAATTGAAAGCTTATTATAAGCATCTCGACAACCACTTGACCAATTCTGTTCATTTTTACCACAAGTTGTAATAATTGTGTAATTTATCTACCTACCAAATATCATTAAAATCGGTTGGTAACTAACGCCGCAATAAACTTCCCCCCTTTTAACGAGAACCACCCCTCCTATCAAAAATAGCCGATGACAAAAAAAAACATAGAATCTATACGCCAAGTTTCATCGAAATTGGTTCAAAATTACGCCCTGTACGCGAGTACGAATACAAACAAACCACAAACTCACAAACTGACAGACGAAAGAAAATTTGGCCAGTCGATGCAGATACGCTTCACTCGCTCGGTCAAATAATTATTTTCAAATACATAAAGAATATAACAATATATTATCTGCATCTACAACAAAGAGTCGAAATGTGTATTTGAAAGTTTATACTATATACTGTGGCGTTGCGCGCACAATGCGATAACGGCTCAGCGGGCCGGCCACACTACGTTTTTACTCAGTATCAGCAAATATAGACCTTATTCTTGGGCGCTTAGATTCCGCAATGAGTATCGCATAGTAACGTGGTAACTTGTAGTACTACTATTACTAATTTGTAATATCATTTCAATTCGATCGTAAGTATTGCCCTGAAAATCTCCTAAATTAGATTTTGTAAAATCAGGTATAATTTACGAGTAATATCGAAATAAATTTCTCGCGGGATCGTCATACAGAGCGGCGGGAACGACCGTTGACGCCGAGCGCTGCCCGACAACTGAGGCGCCTCGACGCGACGCGCTCTATTGCAAATCTAAAGAGCTTGGCATAAAGTCGAAAATCGTATATCACACATAACCATTATAATGGCGAGCTTTATTTTTGGTAGGGTTTTTATTTAATTACTCAAAATAAAAAAGTACTAGGTGGCAGTGCCTAGAATAGGAGTTTAGCTATTTAATTATTAAAAAATAATGTAGTGTTATCGCTGATAATTTCGAGTATTTGAATTAAATTTGAATTGAATTTGTATTATTTTTTTTTGGAAAAAGCCAGGTTTTTATCCAATATTTTGTTAGGGTCAACTACTTGTAGAGGTTTTTTCCTTATCTATAGTATTTTTTCAAACTGAATATATACATTAGTAGCTTCTACACAAGAGTTCAAAAAGTGCTCCTTTTCGTCTATCTGGACCGTTCTGGGTTCGCGGCATGGTGTTAATAAGGCCGATAAATAGTGGCGTAGGCGCATTGCGTGCGTGAACAGTACGCAGGCCAACAGGCGGCTTGAATAGGCGGCTAATGATGTAATCATCTTAATCATAAGAGTTCCACTGCTGGACATAGATTCTCCCCATGGATTTTTAAAAAGACCTTATGGATGCGGCTTGCATCCAGCCTTCCTGCCACTTGTATGAGGTTGTCTGTCCATGTCATGGTTGGTCTTTCTACACTGCTCTAGGCGGTTTGTAGTCTGCACTCGAAATTTTGCCGGCCCCATCCGCCATCAGTACTACGTGTAATAAGCCCTGGCCACTGCCACTTCAACTTGCTTGCTTTCTAATGTAAAGTAGAGCATCATACTGTTTGTACTTGCCGCCCAAGTCAACAACTTGTCACCGCGTTTCGTTGCGGTCCTAAAAACAAACAACAATAGAGACTCTCCATACAATATCCTTTGTCAACCTTTTTATCAGCCGACGGACAGAAGAAGATGTGGAGCCGGTGATGACTTAGTCTTTTGTTGTGTAAACAAACTTTTACAGGTGGGTGTGTTTATGATCTTTTTAATGGACAGAAATGTATAATAGATAGGTAGTTTGGGAAGACGAAATTATACGTTGTAGTTTTTTTGTATTTTTTTAAAGAAATTATTTATTTATTTATTAAAAAAAGTTACAGTTTACAAAAAATATTGCCAAAAAACCAAATAAGGTTTATCTAGGCATTAAGTTCAATACAAAACTCGTATGCTATCTATGCAGTTTATTTATATTACTTTACGATTTTAATTCAAAAAATATGCTTTACTACTACACTACATGAGATAAACACAGTACATTTCCGATCTTTTGACTTAGTTTATATGTATGTATATTTTTTTCTAAAATATATCCATTTACTGTAGGTTAGCCTAGAAAATTCTATGACTATGTGAACAAAATAGTCAATAATACAAGGAAGTGAACAAAATAGTCTTAGTACTTAGTCCGGATGGGTGACTGTGACTGGCAATTGTTTTGAGTGCTACCGTGGGTCGAATGACACGATAAATTCTAGGTCCTGCTTGTTTGTCAATCATCGGACAAGTTGGCTGTCAAGCGTAAATCTACCTACAAATTTAAAAAAAACGCACACAAACACCTATATTAATTAACTTCATGTTAAATTATTTTTGTAGAAATAAACGATAACTTCAATACGTATAATTGTACAACTTAACACAAAACAACTCCGCAACTAGTTCTGAATGAACCTTGTAACCAATTCCTATTATTTAATCCAATAAACAAACACATACACAGGTTCTTATAAAATCATCAGCTACCTGCAAGACAATAGAGTGACCTTTGCAAATCAACACTGACAGTACAAAGGGGCTAGAAAGAGAACGGTCATGATTTTAATGATAGCAGAACTAGTTGATATATGAATAAGTCAATTATTACGAGTCATTTTGTGTCAAGGCTGACACACTGAGCGTATGTGGTGACCAGATAGTCGAGGAGCTGTGGGAGATTCTTTTTTTACGCAAGATAACATTGACCGCCAACTCGCCTGATGTTAATCGACGGTGTGGCCGAGGATGAAGCTCGTAGATTTAGAAGATATCTCTCTCTCTCTACTACTCTACTCTAGCTTTGAAAATTCCAAGATTATAGTTTTTAGGAAACAGTGTGGCAACGAATTCCATTCCTGTGCAGTAAGCATCAAGAAAGTGGACCGATATCGCTGAGAACGGGTTTTTGGCATTTCAACGAGAATTGGGCGGTATTTCACCGACTTTCTGCTAGTCCTGATATTATTTGAAATATGTTGCAAATTTTTCTTTACTATATTTGACCGAGTCAGCGACGCGAACAAAAGTCTCTGCATCAACTAGCAAGATTTTTGTTCTTCTGTTCGGAAGCCATAAGGAAACCATTCCGTTCCCCATAAGGGTAAACAGGCGTGATTATATGTATGTATGTAAGAACATGAGCAGTATATTTCACGAGCACGGACTTTTTAGCAACAAGTAATGTTGCAAACATTTTCTGCTCGCAAGACCTGTTTGTAGAACAACTAGTATATAAACTTCCTTTGTTATCGTGAGTCTACTCTTACAATTGAATTTTAAATGAGTTATCCCCTGACTGATTGAGCTGAATTTTTTATACACATTTGCTTTTAATGACAATGCAAGGTTAATTAAGTGGCATCATTCTAAGCCCAATATAACGGCTGCCAAAGATGGCAGACTAATATTTTTAACAGACTTTAAAAAACAGGTTCTAAATTCGATTGTATGTTTTTTATGGATCACCATGATGTCCAATTACCAACAGGTAATATAGAAACATACACACGTAAATACCCACAAACACGCATACACAAAAATATACATATATGTATATACCCAGAAAATATAACCCTTTTACTTGCGCAATCGGTGTTATTTACCTTTGGTGTTAAAATAATTAATTTGGCGACAATAAAAAAACATTTACATAGGTCGGCACAGTTTCTTTGACCCGACTGATCGCCTTCATTAACATGCGCGTGTGCAAGTATCAGCGACAAGCGGTGCGACAAGTGGAGCGACAAGCGGAGCGACAAGCGGAGCGACAAACGGAGTGACTGGCCTTGTGGCTCAGTTGGTAGTATGACTGCGTGCTGTGCTGTAGGTCGTGGGTTCGATCCCCACCCAGGACAAACATTTGTGTGATGAGCATGAATGTTTGTTCTGTGACTGTCACTCACGTCTGTTTTGAGCCGAAAAATCGGACGTGAGTGACCCATAGTTTTTAACTAAAATGTGTGAAAACCACGTTAGTTTCCATAGTAAAATTGTTGTATTTTGGAAATCCATGGAGAAGGTAGTTTTTAATTAAAATGCGGGAAAACCACGTTAGTTTCCATAGTAAAATTGTTGTATTTTGGAAATCCATGGAGAAAGCCAATGTCCAGCAGTAGATTTCTTATGGCTGAGAGGTTGATGATGATGATTTCATGTCAAGAGTTGATCATTGGATAGCCAATCCGTGTTAATGTGAATTTGAAAATCTCTTTGATAGCAAAGAGATTTTCAAATTCACATTAACACGGATGAAGTTGCGGGTACATCTAGTGAAATACAATTTATGATAACTTAAAAATAATTTTGTATGAAAATATTCAGAGCATAAGGACGTTACACGGGTACAGTGTTTCAACCTGTAACTTGCATTAAATATTTTTTCTATGTTTCTACCACATCTGAGATATTTTTAAATCGCTCGTTATTGACCCACACCTTGTTGGTAAGAATCATTAAATATAACCATATTGTTATATTATTGTAATTTATTAAAAACCTACCAAGTTTTAAAACAAAAATGGTTATTATTTATCAGTGTGCAGGGATTTCTTGTCTTCTGTGATAACCGTTTTTTTTTCATATTGAGAAAGTTACAGAAATATATAAATAAATAAAATATTAATTAATTATCAACCATGGCGAACATAGACAATGATGATACTTCATCGTTTTGGGAATTTAAGGGATTGTGTAAGTACATAAATATAATAAGAAAATAATTTTAAAATTTATTTTATTTTATTTTTTAAAGTTTAAATCAGTTCATAAATGTCGGAGTTATGCAGTAACAAACGTAGAAAAATACAATCGCTTTGAGAACCTCCTTTTTGGAAGTCGGTTAAAAGTGGAAAATCTACGGCCTTACCGAAAAACGTAACTTAACTTTAAGCAATGCTTAACATATTTTGTCAACTTCTCGTTGACACGTAATGAGACTTGTGGAAAGAAGACAGAGAATTTAACACGATGGTTAAAGTTAAGTAAAGTTTTTCGGTAAGGCCCTATATCTACTTTTCCTCCCTTTTGGAGTCGGTTAAAAAATTACAATACACTAAAAAAAAATACTACGCGTCGCTCTCAAAATGTGCCATAAATAGTGGCCCCAATAAGATAAGTCACGCCATTCACATGTCACACTTCGGAGTGACAAAATGGAGCAAAATATGGTTATTGTCTATGTGGTATGACAGTTGGGCTTAATAACGGATAGCCGCTAATTTCTATTCCCAAACATTACTCAAAATAATCTTGTATAACTACTTTAAATAGATTTTATTTCTTTTTCAGCGGTTTACTCAGATAAAAAGTTCCTGTTGTCGACTCCGTTTCCCGTAATCTTCATATTATCAACATATTTATGGTTCGTATTAAAGTCCGGCCCTGAATTCATGAAAAACAGAAAGCCTTATAGGCTGGAAAGAGTTCTTGTCATCTACAATTTTGTTCAAGTACTGATTTCCTTTTTCATTCTGAACGTGGTAAGTGTCTAAATTATTTACAGTAGACACATATTCATTTCGTTTATAAAATTTAACAAACATTTCTGCTAGATTTTTCAAAATCGGCCGATAAATATCTTTCCTCTTTTTAGGGTTCCGTAGTAAACAAGGAACCCTTATAGTTTCGCCATGTCCGTCCGTCCGTCCGTCCGTCTGTCGCGGCTTAGCGCAAAAACTGTAAGTAGGTACTAGAAAGCTGTAATTTCGTAAGATTATAGATAATTATTAATTAAGTAAACTCATATGTTCGTAGTATCAAACAAGATACCCTGTACTAAGCTCACATAAATTATAATATGTAACTACGGAATCCTGCATTGCACGTGGCACAACGCGCACTTGGCCATTTATTAAATAAGAATTCACAACCTTTGTTCATGACAACCTCTTTACTGATTTTGCTCTTTTTTTCGTATAGAATCGAGTATAAAACATTTTTAGGAAATGTTATCGAAATCTTTCTTCGCTTCGCTCACTCACTCGTTCAAATAGCTGTATCTATTTTCAGGGAATCCGTAACATAGTACCTCTAAAGGAGGCAATTCATGCTGCTTGGAACAGTCCTAATTGTTATAGCGAAATAAAATATCAACAGGTAAGTTATACGCACTGTTATGGTATGCTGTGGTTATATTATAATTCTTCTGTTCTTTTTATCGCAAATTTCTTATATCGCAATATCGCAAGTTTATAGGAAGAAATACTAAATTGGTTCCAGCTATACGTAATTAATTCTAACGCATTAGCATTGCCATTCAACGTGGCAATGCGGTTAGCATGCTGGGTACGCTGCCAACTGGTAGTGGGTTTGAGAATTTGGATTATCTTTAGACCTTTATCGGTCTGGGCTAATCGATGTGCTTTTTGTGTAGTAGTTTAGTTAGTTGAGTCTGTATATTGTTGTGTTGTAATTAATTCTTACATGCCATGGATTATCCAGCTCTTGATTTTTGTATTAAACGCGTTCTATGATAAATATCTCAACCGTAAGAAGTCCATTGCTGGTCTAGACCTACGGATTTTTATAAAGACCGATTGGTACGTGACCTATAATCAGCGTCTTCCTGTCATATGTTTGAGTTCGTCAGTCCATCTTCCTACTCTCCTCATCCCCATTGGCCATTCGTTCTGCGTATACTCACACTTCCTCCCTCCCCTGCCCTCCGCACCGTTAAGCGGGCGTTCGCAAAAAATTCACTAAGGCTAAGGCCGCACTACGGTTTTTTCCCGCGAGCGGTAACCGCTATAAGCCGCGAAACCGCTCGAGACGGTACTAAATCAATCGCGGGGAAAACCCGCAAGTGCGGCCGTTTGTATTCGTTTTCCTGTTCCATAAACTCACGCGGTTAAAAAGCGCTGCGGTTTAACCGTAGTGCAGCCTTAGCCTATATTGTGAATTACTTTGCATAATAATTTATTTATAATTTGATGTGCTTATTTATATTTTTGAGCAAAGGTAAAAAAAATATTTAACCATTTGACCATTGACCAGGTTTAAAAAAAAAGAACCCACTCGCGTCATCTGTAGTTAAACAGTCAAAATCTAATATAATAGGTAAAATTCTAATGTATTGAATATTAACCATTTTTAACAGATTTATCAATCTTTATTAGATTAACAAAATTTTAAAATTTGTAAAATTGTAATTTATAATTTAAATTAATTTTTAATTAAATTTTAAAATAATTTTAATTAAATTTTAATTAAATTTTAATTAATTTTTTATTGTAATTTATAATTTAAATTTGTAATTTTTTAAATATTGTAAATCCGTTAAAATTTGTTTAATTTTATCTAGTAACAATCACAAAAACCTAACAAATCATTAAAATGCTATTAGACATTAATAAATTTTATTTTATTGTGACAAAAACACACACAAAAACATGAATAGTGCAACAACACGTTAAATAAAAATAATAATGAGGTTTTTAGTCAGCAAGATACTATGTATTATGTTAATCTATGCATATATAAGTAAAGTCAAAATCTCGAAGGACTGACTGACAGATAATAATAATAATAATAATAATAACCGCAGGGGCGGCTTTGTGGCGAGCCGTCGGTGAGTGGCGACACCGCGTACCCCGATGTTTCCCTGGGGCTAAATGAGACCCCTGACCTCCAGCTTGCCTTAACCGGCCGGCTGGATGGTGGAAACAGCAAGAGCTAAGTACCTAAGCTCCAGGGTGGAAGTGTTAAAGGGCATAACGCCGCTAGTAGCTCTTAGTGAACGCGCAGCACACCTCTCGACACCCTTAGCCACCCACACCGATGTTGCTTCTCCGGCGCCAACATGCGGCGCCACTATGGGGGGCCCATTCAGTGGGTGGCGAGTCATCACCTGCCTCAACATTTTTGTATGATGAGACGAAATTGGCAGGTGCCGTTATCTCATTCTGATACTCCCACATAGAAGTACCTTATCTTACTCACTGTGTGGGAGCATCAGCCAATAAACTAGTTTTATAAGTCATAACCATTTCACTTCAATAGCCCCAATTTGTGTAATTCCTTAATGTACAATAGTTCCATCATCCATCCATATACCAAAAACCTGTATTTTTTATTTTATTTTCTGTAAAGGGCCTCTCAGTGTTGGCTTCGGCTCCACTGATGCCCATCAAAAGACCGGGCTGCGACCCGAGATTTAAAATGAATAAAGAGAAATAATAATAATAAATCTTTATTTCGGATAACACGATCCATAGCTGCAAGGTTACAACAATTTACACACAAACAAACAATTTACATACATTAATAATTATACTCGTGGATACAATAAAAAGAAGACAACAAAATAATAAACACATTACAATAGTATACAGGCAAGAAAAGTCAAAAGTATTAGGTACCTATTATAAGTTTGATCCAGTATTTTTGGATGGAACATTCCGGCTTGTCAATAATGGCTTTAAGAATGCTATTGTTGCTGCCACGCATTCTGGTCATCAGAGAATGTGCCTTCTTTCTCATAATAGCTTGGAAGCCATCTGTTCTTGCTTCTGCGAACATTCCAGATGCACTACAGAATCGCGGCAGCCCCAACAATATTCTGAAGCCATTATTATATTGTACGCGTAGAGCGTTGTAAGCTTTATGTGTATATGATACCCATAAGCTACTCGAGTAAAAAGACTGGGCAAAGGCCTTAAACAAGGTGATCTTTACCTCTCGAGTACATCGAGAAAACCTACGTGCAATCATATTACATCTAACTGAGAGTGCTCTACGTTCTCTTTCAATATCCTGATCATCTCTCAAGTCATCTGTCACAATGTGGCCAAGATATTTAAAGCGTGTAACGATTTTTAATTTGTTACCATTGAGATAAATAGGAGGTACAAAACTAGGTGAGTTATTTTTTGCCTTAAAGATCATGACTTCACTTTTTGTTGCATTGTATCTTAAGCCATGCTCCTCCGCATATCTCTCGCAGCATCCCAATAATTTTCTAAGTCCACCAATTGATGGGCTCAGCAACACCATGTCATCTGCATAGCTGATGTTATTGACACTTATGCCATCTATATGACATCCGACATGGGTATTGCTGAGCTCGGCAACTAATCGGTTTACATACAAGTTAAATAGTTTTGGCGATGTTAGGCCTCCCTGTCTCACACCACAATCGAGAACGTACTCTTCAGAGGTCTCATCTGCCCATCGCACAATGTTAACTTGATTTCTATACCAGCTTTTCAATATATTTATTAATTCGATAGGTAAATTTATTTCATCTAGTTTCTTCCATAATATATCATATGACACTAGGTCGAACGCTTTAGACAGGTCTAGAAAACAAGCGTAGATGGGAGTTTCTCTGTCAGTATAATACTTTACGGTGTGCTTGAGAGCTATTATGGCACTTTCTGTAGATAAACCTGCTTTGAATCCAAACTGTGCATCATGTAAGTTTAAGTAACCATCGAGATGTTTCACAAGAACACCGTCAAGTACTTTTGCTGTGATGGTAGCAAGCGAGATCGGTCTATAGTTCGATTTGTCAGAGATATCTCCAGTCTTATTTTTTATTATAGGGACTACTACCGTTTTCATTAAATCTGTGGGAAGATGAGAATGCACCAAGCAAAGAGAAAATAGCATAGCTAGGACTCTAGGTAGATGTGAGCCCGCACACATAAGATGCTCCACACTGAGTCTATCATGCCCTGGTGACTTTCCTCTCTTCATGCTATAAATGATTTTTCTTATTTCTTTCGCAGTGACTATCACCGTAAGGTTTGCATCTGTAGTCTCAGTATCGGGCACCTCACGTGTATGCGGGAGCGTTGGCTTTACCTTGAAATGATTCATAAACAAATTAGCAATACTTTTACTGTTACTTATTCCTTCTACGCTAGCGGGAAGACCAGATTTTGTATTCAACTTATTTGTACTTTTCCAAAACTTTTTAAAATCTTTGTCTTTGTGATGCGTGGCTAAAAGGTCCATTTTTATCTGCTCCTGCTGATTCTGACACCATTTTAATTTTGCTTTAAACATTTTTCTACTATTATGCATGTTATGATAAATGGGCCCTGATCGCGGTTTACCTGCTATCAGCCATGTCTGATACATAATCCTTGCCTTCCCGTGAACCTCTGCTACATGTTTATTCCATCCTAGTACACATTTTTTCTTCTTATTTCTGTTATTATTATTACTATATGTTAAAATTGCTGCATTACTAAGAGAGAATAATGTAGAACTTATACCGCTTGCCTTTCTTGTGAAGTCTAATGCCCACTAAAAAAGATTTTTAGACGCAGATAAACCACGAGAGATGATAACTAGTTAGTGCTAGTTAGTTAATAGTGTAGCTAGATTAATAATATATTTTTTCTATAAAAAAACTGACTTCAAACGCATCTTACTAAATCCTTCACGATTGCAAACTTTTTAAAGAGACCTCTCTTCACTCGCTCTTTTTTTCTTTTGTCAAGAATGCGAATTGTCATTGAATGTCAAATGCTCGTCTGAAGATTAGAAAATGTGCAGATGTTTATACGATAATCTAATATTTGACACTCTTGCAAAGAAAAACGTGTAGGAAAACAATGAAAATATTTTAATTTTTATAGATTATTCAAAAAGTAATCAAGCGATGTTTTTAGAATAATTATGGGACCAACTTGGGAGCTTTCTCTATACACCAATTTAGGAAACACTAAAATTGGTTCTCGAATAACGGAGTAATTCGTGTACATACATAATAAAATACATATATAAAGTACGAATTGATAACCTCCTCCTTTTTCGAAGTCGGTTAAAAATATTTAAATTTATTTCCAGGTAGCAGATGGCTCACATTGGTTTTTCCTATCCAAACTAGTGGAGCTTCTCGATACAGTCTTCTTTGTGTTAAAGAAGAAGCAACGACAAGTTTCCTTCTTACACGTGTACCATCACACCTTCATGGCTTCCTTCATGTGGTGCGTCGCCAAATACTCAGCACACGACTGTATGATCTTTGCAGGGTTCATTAACAGTATAGTCCATATTAGTATGTACTCGTATTATGGGTTATCTGTATTTCCAGCATTGGCTAAATATTTGTGGTGGAAGAAGTATGTCACTGTCATTCAACTGGTAAGTAAATAATTGTCATAGTTTAAAAAACTAAAGCAACCGACTTCAAAATACGCAATTTTCTTTACATGGATAACAAATTTAATTTAGTTATGTATTTTGTTTCAAAACCCAAACTATTGAACCGATTTTTTTTTTTCTATGGAACCAATCTGAAATTAAGTACTTATAAATATCTTTTCAAACAAAAAATATTTTTATAAAATTAAAGTGGTTTATAAATGATGCGGTAACAAAAAAAAAACAAATTGAGAAACTCCTTTTTGAAGTCAGTTAAAAAGAAAATGAGAACGAAAACAGAACCCAAATTATTAAGATTTCATGCAAAGAGTCCAAAAATAAATTCCGTAAGCCTGATAAGCACTTGACTCGTTTTTAGTATTATTTTCTCTTTATTTATTTAATTTCTTAGGTCTAAGTTTTTTACAACATAAATACAAAATATAGATATTATAAAAAACTTCAAACTAGGGTGCCGCCGGCAGTGGGGCAGGGCTCAAACTGCTGGCGGTGGGGGCTACAGACTGAGGAATCTTCTGACAATTAGTGTTGTTTTATTGTTATAAACTGGCATTTATTGTTATAAATTCAACAAAAAAACGATTGCCATTTTTACTATAAATTCAAAAACAAAACTGTCAGAAAAGTCTTTGCATGAGGTTTTTTAGTTTTGCTATCTTGAGTACTTGAAAACGAATGATTATTCATCTAAGAGGTAACTAAGTTTATATTTGATGCGGGCATTTTATCTTTTAGTTGTAAAGTGTAGTTTTATTTTAAAGTTTTTAGTTGTAAGTTTTTATTTACTAAAAAACGTATAAATAACAAATTGTTATTATTTTCAGGTCCAGTTCTGTTTGTTGTTCTTAAACATCGTTATTGGACAAATCGTGTCTAAGTGCGAAACATCTTACATCTTTCTCGTTGGGATCAGTGTTAATTCTGTCTTTTTCTTTTATTTATTTGGTGATTTTTATTTACAATCTTATATGAAAGAAAAGGAAAGTAAACTACAAAATACCGCAGTAACGGACACAAAAGCTACTCCAAATGGGAATTCATAAAAATATATCTGTGTGAAATTTTTTAAAGTTTTTTTGCTTGATCACCATCTCGCCTAGTGGTAAGCTAGGGTAGTACCTAAGTTAATTAAGTTATACGACAAATAACACAAATGAGAATTATATTAACAAAAACAAATGATATGGCAGACAAAACAGAAGTAATTTCTGCTTAAAAAGACAATTGAGTCATATTCTGATAAAAAATTGTGAATAGAAATGAAAAGAAACAATGAAGCCTATAGATATATATAACTATTTCGAGTGAAAACTAAAAAAGTTAATATCATATCATGGTCGCCTAGAAGAGATATGATTATATATTTGTATAATATTAAACTATAAAATGGATATAATAATAATTTCAGTAATAATCTTTGTCAAGTAACAAAATAATTCCGATACGCTCAAACTATATAGACATTTAAATCTAACAGTCTAATAGAAAATAGCGCGATGATTTGCATAATCTCAATTTAATTGTTTTACTCACAATCAGGTTGATTTCCTAATAGATGTAAAACTAGTTAGATACGGTCTTATTCACAGGTGAGTAATATTTATTTTCTGTTTTTCATAGAAACTTATGGAGTTTTTTTTTACACTGAATAGATCTGCGATTGTCCATAACTCTTCCAATGTTAGACGACGCTACAAAATTATCTTCTAGATCGGCGAGCACAATCTTTAGCTACCTAAAGATTGTGCTCGCCGATCTAAAAGATAATTTTGTATTCACTCTAGTCATGAAGATTTCAAAATTGTAGTTCTTACGAATAGGGAAGGCGACAATCACAACAGAAACGTATACAAACATAACAAGTACGATTTTTCCAGATTTCAATGAGAAATTAGTGGTTATCAGAATTTGTGCCAGTTCTTTGGTGGCGTGGAAAAGGTGGAATATGGTTGCGATGCTCTTGCGCTTAACAATATGTAGTAATAATAAGTGAAGTAATATTAAAGTAATACATCTTACCAAAAAGCTAAGTAAAATTTAAAATAAAACTGTGTTGTTAAATTCTATCTTTCTCGATATACTGTAAAATTAAGCACCTGAGGCAGATGTACGTATGTATATAATTTTAAACAAAATTAGTACTGCTTTGTGGCAGATCTTACTTACCAGTCTAATAAAAAATGATCGAGGCGGTTCAAGTTCAGAAATGATTAGCCTTAAGGCTTAACCAACAGTCTATTACATATCAATACTGACTTATAACTTCAAAACTATTACTTACACTGGCACCTGATAGTGTCATGAGAAACATCATCATCGTAATCTCAGACACAAAAGGTTTACTGCTGGACATAGGCATGGATTACCATGATCTGATGTAAGCGGCATGCATCCAACAACTTCCTGCTATATGAGGTCTTTAGTCTGCTCACCTTATGCTGCGCTTTTCGGTGCGTGGTCTCCACTTGAAATCTTTTCAGCTCCATCGGCCATCAGTTCTACGTGATGTGTGCCCACTGCCACTTCAACTTGCTAATCTGCCGTATTAAGTCGGTGAGTCTCATACGTATATGGATCTCTTTATTTCTTAATCGATCTCGCAGAGACACTCTAAGTATAGCTTTATTCATACGTGATTTTAAGCTTCCTTATTAGACCCATAGTGAGATTAACCAGAAACAAATGATATAATAATTATTTTTTATTAAAAAAACAAAAAACTGATACTAAACAAAATTTAAAGCACTGATGTATGCAGATAAAAACTATTATGAGCAGATTCACTTAAACACAATATGGCGTGATATTAACGTAAACATTTTCGTGGGAACTGGTAATATCACCAGTTCAGAAACATTTGTCAATGGCTCTATCGTAAACTTAGATAGTTCTGTCAATAAACTTAAATATAAATTTGATATTAAAACTCTCAACGTATCGGCTACAAATTATTTGTATGATAATGAAGGTGGAAAGTAGTTTATTATACACTTGTATGTAGTTAGTAGGACGGAAGTAAGACTCGACTACAGATTTTAATTGCAGTAAACTTGAGAAAATTGGGTAGTGTGCATAAATTAATAGATAAACCAGCTTTAAATTACGTTTATATTATTAATGTTATAAGTCATAAAATCAGTAGAAAGATGATAATCATTGACCTATTGAAACTAACCAGAATGCAAATAGTTACCATAAAACAAATTTTATCTAATTTAGTCTTGAAGTATTCTAATTAAGGAATTTACAGCAATTTCAAAATGACAAGCGTTGTAATCTTGATTTTCATCTCTAAACAACCATGTTATGAATTTGTTATAATAGTTACCGAATCATAATTATAATAATATTCATACAATATTGATACAAATAAAATTACTATGTTCTGCCAATTTTTAGTAAAATTTAATAATACATTAATATATAGTCTAGCATTTGATTAACATCAGTAATTTAATTAATTAAGTAAGTATACAATTTTAAATTACATAATATAATTTATTGAATCAGACAACACTTTGCGGAAATTCAGCTTCAATATGTCAACTGACAAATATAATATAACGTATTTCTGCAATATCGTCTATTATCGATATCTATATCGAATGGAATATTCAACACATCTAATGATGCTTAGTAGAGACTAGAGAGATGTCACACGTGTTAACAAATTTATCATCTAAATATACAGGTAGAAGCATTTAAGTCAGATCATCATTGTTGTTAAAATTCAATCTTTCGAATCGATCATCTTAATTGCTGAGCTCTGATGAATGTAAATAACTTTAAATTTAGTTATAATAACTACTAATTCAAAAGTTATGCATCTCAGTCAAACATTTAGTACTGCTGTCCGATCCTTATTTCGAAACACCAACACCAAACGTTAAATCAAACAATTTACTCTCGACTCCACAGTTTCCTTTACACTTCGGATCTGGCGCAAGCATTTAAGCTCTGCAAGTGGACGCAACTGCACATTGTTACATTTACATTAAAATACAATGGATTATCTACCAATTTTAAGTAAAATAACTTCAGTTCTTACTGCTTCAAGTTTAAGGTTGTCACTGGTTTGCCTTACATCTTGGCGGTTAGGTCTTTCAGTTCGAGAATGTTTACCATTGTTGCGAAAAATTGATTTACGTATTACATCTGTTCGAAACATAGAACGCTAAGATTTAATGTAACGTTATTGTAAGCCATGTAGTAATGTAGGTTGAACACAGGTGTCGTTATAAGACGTATAATATAAGCTTAGAAAGTTGACTTGTTAATATTTTACGGTTTGGCTTAAACGAGTTTGATTATCGCAGGAAGTGTGTCGATATGATCTTATTTATTGTTTAGATTTCTCTGGGAACCGGTGATCGGGTTTATTAGTTTTTATTTTGACGGACTTTTAATTTTTGCTTTTGAGTCTTGTGAATATTACTTAGATATTTAACGTAAGCTTTTGATTAAAAATAATTTTATTAAAAAAAATTACAATATTCAAAATCAGATTTTAAATGAGGTGAATAATAAATAATTTAAAATACATTGTTTAATGAAAACAAAGGCTTGTAGTAAAAGTAATGCATTAAATTACTATCATTGTTTAACTGACAATAGCCTCTGATACAAGTTTGTCTTTTTATATTTTTAAATCCATGGTAAAGTCCAGCCCTATGTCCAGCAGTGGACTTCTTGTGGCTGAAATGATGATTATCTATTCTCAAAACATCGATTTCTAACCTACTTACGTTAATATACTATTGGATACCAAATCGGTTCCGATAACAATGTCCATGCTCACTCACTTTGAGTATTCATGAATATTCATACTCATAATCGAAATAGGGCAGCCCACAAAACAATTATAAAGCTATTCGATTGTGCTCACATCGAGCCGACTCGATTAATTATTCGATACCCGTCAAATCGAGTCCGAGGCGACAACCAATCGATCATCGTACTAGAGGCGCCGAACTGATCGATTGTACTTTTATAACTTGTGAATAAATTAAAACGGGGATTGTTATCTTCGTGAAGATTAATTGTTTTGCTACATTAACGTACGTAACTATTGACGTTTCAATTCGAAATTTAAAGATGATTTCTTAGGTTTTCGAGACTGTTATCAATTAAAATTAAGCAACTTTTATCTAAAAAACTTTTAAAATTTTAAAACTTTTAAACTTTTATTGTTTTTATATAAATAAATCTATTTATCGCGTACCTATATGTATTTTACATAATTTAACAACCATCATCTAGTCTCACCTGTTACCACTGAAAAGTGTTCGCAACGTCCTATCTTAAAATTATGTAAAGTTTAAAAAGATAGCAAAAGAATAGAAAAGAAAATGTTTTATTTTAATACACCCTAGCACACATCACTACAATGGAAACAACTACTAATATTACAAGACACGAAAAAATAAAACAAAAAAGATAGTAGTAATAAAAACACAAAAAAAATAAAAATACACGACAATATAATTTCGCGTTAAAAATTGTTTAATTTAATTAATTACCAATATTACCTACATCCTAAGATACCAATATTACCTACATCCCAATATTATCTACATCCTAAGATATGGTTAATCAGAAGCAAAACATTGTTGCTTCATTTTTAACATTTTTTTTATTACAAAACATATTGAGTTAGAAAGGTTCTCGAGTGGAGACCACGTACCGGCAAGCGCAGCGTAGGAAGACCAGCCACGAGATGGACAGACGACCTCATACAAGTGGCGGGAAGACGCTGGATGCAAGCCGCTTCCAATCGGTCTTTTTGGAAATCCATGGGGGAGGCCTATGTCCAACAGTGGACTTCTTATGGCTGAGATGATGATGATGATGATGATATTGAGTTACAAGATGAGCGCTAACCTCGATCATTACTATTACATATAAATGTATTTATTGCCACTATACATTCCTAATTACTATACCATTTAGTTTTGCAACAAGGTAAACATTTAATCAGTGTTTAATTATCACCAAAATATTTTTTTTAATGTAATCAATTTCAAATTACCCTTTGAATTTACTAATTAAACATGTTAATTAATAAAAAAAAAATGCAGACGCGTAATGTCTTTATAAAAGTATTTAACTTATCGTGAAGTGTTAAGGTGATTCGATTTCGATACAAAAGTATTATTACCAATAATGGTTGAAAAGAGTACTTGTAGTTTACAATGAAGTTAATGTCAAGCTAGCTTAAGTGACGTGAAATAACTTTAATATCAGTATTTATTGCTGGTAAATCACATTTGTTGAAGAAAAAAAAGTTGAAATTGATAGCCAAAATGTCAATTGAATATTTATCCATAATTTTTGATAAAAAAATGGATATAATGCGATGAATCTACTGAATTTATTTTTTCAAAAAAATATTTGCCGCCTATAAAGACCGATATGACAATTACGTCATTGTAAAAATATACTTTACTCTTTTCGACCATGAATGTTAAAAATACTTTTGTTTGGAAATCGTACCATCTTAAGCACTTATCATTAGTTTTATGCAATAACAAGGTTTCAGGGTCTCAAAGCTGATATTTGAATTACCACTCGTTCGCCTCTCACTGATACGTTTTAGCGACAATTGTTACAAATCGCTAGTCTATAACATATAAATAAACAGACAATTGAGAATGACAATAACCCTTCTCATAATGAGACTGCTGGGTGCGGGCCATCTGCACCCAGCTTGAAATATTCACAGAATATTAAGTTATATTATTCACTTTTAAAATAAATAACTAAATTAAAATAATATTAATATTTATAGGGGCTCCTATACAACAAACGTGATTTGTTTGCTGTTTTTATAGATAATAGTACGGAACGTTCGTGCGCCAGTCCGACTCGCACTTGGCCGGTTTTTTAATTATAATAATTATTAAGTATGTAAATTACTGATTACTCAATAATCTCACTATTATAAATTTTAAAATTGCACTCAGAAACAATTTATTAAACAGTCATGTAATTACCACTAAATGTATCATTCCCACATTAGCAGTCTAAGCATTGCTGTGCAATAAATTAAATTAGACACGTAGGATAATACTATTGCAATCGATACTATAATCGAGAATGTATCGAATACGACCTAGTGTTGTATAAATTATCGATGATTGCGCAACTTATGTTGAGGTAACTACTCGCCGCGACTTCGTCTGCGTAGAATAAAAGTCCCGTCCATTTTTTCGATACACCTGGTAAGAATCTGACATATTTAACAACCCGATATGTAGAATAGAATAGAATAGAATAACTTTGTAGGTGTATAATACTATTTATTTCCCACTCCTCGGCCAATTTAAAAGGTATCAAAGAAAAACTTGTTAAAAATCTTTTTACTATCGAAATAAACAAATTCATTTCTCACTTATCTAATAACTCTTATCAATGATTTTATATCATATTTATCTCGTATATTTAACAATCGCAGTGTAGGTGTTGTAATAGCAGTAGAGTGTTTGAAAATTAAACGAACTTACCTATTGAAGTTTGCGAATCAAATTTTTAGTTTTAAGGAAAACGAGTGAATCGAGGTAGACGCTAAGTTTTGATTTAAATTTTCGGTATTGCGTTACAGTTGTCATTTCATCATTTTCAGTAAATGGATTGTTTTGGGATAATTTTTTTTTATTGAGTTTTATTTTCGAATTAGCTTTAAATATCGCGATGTTGCAATAAAAAGTTTTGTCAAAGAATTCCAAAGATTAACACAGACAACCAATGTTACAAAAAATACTTCTTTATATTAGTGTGTAGATGAGTTGTTGGTTTCCGTATAATAGTTTGAATACCTAATAATTTTAGTGGATCAAGTTTGAGACCGTTATAATCGTCACGTATAACATGTTGATTTAAAGTTTATCACATTTTTTTAGATTTCAACATCGAGCTTGTATGGAAATAGAAACATCAAATCATTTTCTTTTATTTAAGTTTATGCGATATTTGTACGGGCAATGACGCACCAATGTATGCGATTTTTTTTAAAGAGTTGCTTACATTATTATTTTCTTTAACGAAATGTCAATAATATAAGAAACTTCAAATTTGTATTACCATATACTAACTTTGCCCCGCAATTTCACCCGCGTAGTGATATAAGCGATGGTGATGGTGAACAGTGATGATAATGATAAAATCTAGTCTTTATTCTTCATCAGATTAAAAACCATCTCTTCTGTGCCAATTCTTAACATTTGGCTCAGCAGTTTAGTCGTGAAAAGGACAAACATACAAAGAGACAAAGTTACCATCGCTTTTATAAAAGTAGGACGTATCATATCATATGGCTTTATCCATACTGACTGATAGACAAGGTTTTAAATAAACAGCAATTTCTATAGACATGAAATTTTGATAAAAATAAAACAAAATGAATAAATAAATAAAGCGTTTATTTCAGAAAATATATATCTTATTTATTTTCTCCCAAAGTATAAAATATAGTTTGTTCTGTTGATCTGATAAGCTCTCTGTTATACGACAACTGAAAAAATACAGTACAGTAATACAGTACAGTAAATACAGTACAGTAATACAGTACAGTAAATACAGTACAGTAATACAGTACAGTAAATACAGTACAGTAATACAGTACAGTAATACAGTACAGTAAATACAGTACAGTATTACAGTACAGTACAGTAACAGTAAAATTACTCTAACGAAGGAAAACCACGGGATGTTCCTATATAGTTTTATTGTAAAAAACTATAAATGAACGCATCACGACCGGAGAATGGTATTACGCGTGAATTGTCCCCGATGAAGGCCACCGCACTGTCGAAACTTAGTATTTTCAACATAAGAATGAATAGATATCTTATAGATCGACGTCCACATCGTCGTCTATTAGTTGATGGTCAAATGTAGATCTGTCTTTAACCGACTTCCAAAAAGAATGAGGCTAACTATTGGACTGTATTTTTTTTTGTATGTTTGTTCAGCAAATACTCTGCCAATTAAATTTTAAATTTTTTAATACTTCAGAAGTGGTCTCATATAATTTTTATCAAAATCGGTTCAGTACTTTAGTTTTTATAATAAAATAACATATTTGAAAAAAGCATATTTTGAAATCGTTTTTAGATTTTTAAACTATAATTATGTATATAGAAAAGGCAAATAATTCCTAAATTAATTCTCCTAAGTATTTAATAAAGTACAGGCACCTATTTTTTTTCTCTTAATAAAACGTAAGTAAGAGCAGGTGCAGGTGCTAGTGCGCCGGATTCCACTCCACCAGCTGCCCACACCTCTCAATCAAGAAAGTGGACGCCGCGTTGCGCAAGCGCAAAACAATCGAGAGTTGCGAACCTATTAGATAACCCGTTTTTTGTTTAATCAATACAGGATTAGAAACGTATAGATACGGCACTAAATAATAGATTTATTTGATATTATAAACACGTGCACATATGTGGATAAGTGATATAAAGTGGTGAAACGTATATTTATTATAAATTGTTTGCAAATTACCATACAAGCTCCAATACAGTCACCACTACTTTGAATGACTTACTTATACTTGACTCTTGACTTTGACTCAAATCTCAATACTTAACACTGTCTAATGCGTTAATTGCACAAATCTAATACAAAGGAAATTAAAAAAATAAACTAACGCTTTTGATTAAGATATCTGAGAGAACGAAAAATAATACTTCATCAGTTTTTTTACAATTTCAACTAATACGAATATCAATCTTAAATTATTGGTCTACTCTATACAATTATTATGTCTACATTACAATCCGAAAGCGTAGTACAGCAATCTATCGCAATCTGGCTAATTGATTGTTATGATTACAATATTTATTGGTCTAGCATTAGAGAGGAGATGCAATCTATTCATTCTGACAATCAAGTTTGAGTACCGCTGGCTCTTCAAAAAAACAATGCTCTATGATTAGCAAATACTTTTATGGGACCGACTGTCTAGAGAAGCGAGTCGTTTGCTTCGAGTTTTACGCTTGACTGTAATAGACTCATAAGCTCATAGAATTTTGAAGTTCAACAGTACAAAAACCATTATTCCTAGATGATGATAATCATCATCTTATCAGGCACTAGAAATCCATGGGCTTCCTTTAGATTTATTAAAAGATCGCTTGATAGCGGCCTGGTCACCAGTCACCACTTGAACGGGGTCATCTGTCTGTCTGTGTGGGGTGTGTGTTGTGGGCCGTAGATACATGATGTCTACTCGACACTTTTTCGGCCCCACTGAGATGTATGTTTAATCTTTTTATGCCTGTTTCTCATAAAATGAGCATCCTAGCAAAGTTGACAGCTCAAAACTTTTCACGCCCTTTTCTTGTAAAATGAGCATCCTACTTAGCAAAGTTAACCCCGTTTTAAAAGTTTATTTTTATTTTAAGTTCGTTATAAAAGGCCCCTTTATTTTTTATCGACTCCAAAAAGAAGAAGGATAAAAATCGGTTCAGCAATTTTTTTGTCGTGGGTTTTTGAGTTTTCTTATATTTGTTATCTTTTATTATGCAAGTCACATTTACTTATCACTTATGGTTTCTGTCAGTGATAAAATGATACAACTCAGATATTGCTTCGATGTGCCTATTAAAATCAGCCGTTTGTATAAACTGTCCCACTCTTGGGCGCGGGTCATCTTCTCATTGTGAGAAGGGTAAGGCCACGCTTACCACGCTGGCCGAGTGCGGGTTGGCAGACTTCACACATCTTCAAGAACATTGAGAACTCTCAGACATGTAGGTTTCCTCATGATGCGTTTTCCTTCACCGTTTGAAGTTGGCGGCAATCAACAATACGCACATAACTTCGAAAAGACATAGGTGCGTGCCGCGGGTTTCGAACCCAGGACCTGTGAATCGCAAGTCAGACGGTCTCCCGACTAGGCTGTGCCTAATCGATCTATATTTGCGACAGTTGACAATGACTAGGAATTAAATAATCAATTAATGAATCACGTGAATACAAAATCCATAGGGCCTATGTCCAGCAATGCACTTCTTATGGCTGAGATGATGATGAATGAATGAATCATGTAATAAGTCATCATCATCATCATCTCAGCCATAAGAAGTCCACTGCTGGACATAGGCCTCCCCATGGATTTCCAAAAATACCGATTGGAAGCGGCTTGCATCCAGCGTCTTCCCGCCACTTGTATGAGGTCATCTGCCCATCTGCATGTAATAAGTACTTTTTTGGGGAATAGTTGAATGCGCAGTTGTTGCCACTTTTCCATTTTTAATCGCATTTATCCATACGACAAGAAAAAAAAATGCATTTTACTCCAAAGTATTAATACATTTTGATGATTTTTAGTCTTCTCGTAATAATTAATTTCCCGTATTAATTAATGGCTGTGGAACAGAAAGCGAGCACCAGGTGTAAAGAGGAGACGTATACGATGATTACCTAATAGTTAAAATCTTCCCGTAATTTTTAACACTAACAATTTGTAAGTTTGACGAACGTCATTGAACCCTGTGTGAAGCGAAAAATTAAATAAAAAAGTTCCTAAGTCAATTTCATGAAAGAAAAAAAACGAATCAGACAGAGGTCAGAAATCAGTTCTTTTTCTTTTTTGTATTGGACCCGCATTAAAGCATTTGCCAGTGTCAAGTATTAGGATTTTTTCAAGTTTCTTGAATAAAACAAGTTGTAAATGTTCTAGTCACGTATACAGTCAATTTATAAGTCAAGTCCTGCTTCAGTAAAGTGGTGGCGACTTTACTAGAAGCTTCTATGGAGTTTTGCTGACAACGTAAAATCACACGTTTTACTGCTTTATTTCACTTGCCCACACTCACGCACTTTATCCAACACTTAATGAATAAAACATCACCATTTTTATAGCATGTTCAAAATAACACAAGTTTAGGAAAATAAAACAAAACAACAACACGTTACTAAGACGTTCCCGCCAAAACTCCAGAAATCAGTTTCCTACATTTGAATGTAAAAATACACGATAAATAATTATCATAAAACACTTACTGACTTTTTATTGTCTATGAATAATTCATGTTAAAAAAAAAACTGAGCCTGAGTGCTTCTATTATTGCACACAGTGTAGGTCTCAGCACTACACGGTAGGTACGATGTACAGTTTTGGCGGGAACGTCTTAGTAACGTGTTGTTGCTTTGTTTTATTTTCCTAAACTTGTGTTATTTTCAACATTAATGCTATAAAAATGGTGGTGTTTTATTCATTAAGTGTTTGATTAAGTGCGTGAGTGTGGGCAAGTCAAATAAAGCAGTGAAACGTGTGATTTTACGTTGTCGGCAAAACTCCATAGAAGCTTCTAGTAAAGTCGCCACCACTTTACTTAAGCAGGACTCGACTTATAAATTGACTGTATACGTGACTTAGATTGTGACTAGAACATTTACAACTTGTTTTATTCAAGAAACTTGAAAAAATCCAAATACTTGACACTGGCAAATGCTTTAATGCGGGTCCAATACAAAAAAGAAGAAGGTACGATGTAACACCAAAGGTGATTATTTCCAAATCATTACACGGGGTCACAAGAAAACAGTTAATCAGCTTACCAATAATACAATTCGTTTTTTTCCACAACGAATTCAATGGAATCTTTGATCCGGGATGTAGCTATTCTTGCATTAGGTAAGATTAGAAGCAAAAAGTTCGATTGTGTTCAAGAATTTACTGAAATAACATTCGTTAACTACTTTTAGATGATAATGGAATATTTCGTTCATTGTGCGCATTGCTTGGATAATTATGTTGCCTCTTGCTGTAATTGGTGATGTATTTTAAAGGTGATAAAACAGAAAACTTGACAGTATAGAAAAAGGAATTGAGATTTTAAAGGTGATAAGACAGAAAACTTGACAGTATAGAAAAAGGAATCGAGATTTTAAAGGTGATAAGACAGAAAACTTGACAGTATAGAAAAGGGTATTGAGAAATCGTCTGACTTGCAATTCCACACGCAATTCCAAAGCACGAACTTCCAGTTTTTTTTTCACTTTGTTATTATTGACCAACCTAACGAGGGTCTCTGCATCAATTATCAAGTTTTATAACCACTACGAAAAAGAAGAGGTTCTATGTTCCACTGTATTTATTTTGTACCCGACTGCGTAAGAAGGTGAGTTATGTTTTTCGAGTATATTTTATATATGTTTCTATGTATGTATGTTTCTTTAAGATCACCTACAGCCTGCACGGCTTGACCGATTTTGATGTGCAAGGTGTCGTTAGATTCGTTTTCACTTCTTGAGTGTCATAGGCTATATTTTTTTTGGAATAATAAGCATATAACCTATGACACTTATTTTTTTGGAATAATATGAAATACATTTTACGCAAAAAAAAACAGAAAAACGGGCTCGTGCCTCTGTCATGTCAGAGGTAAAATTAACAGGTCAAGAGATGTGCTTGTAATGTGCTTTTAAAAGCACACACTTGAAAGCTCACTCTAGTTGTACTACAATACAGAATGGTTACTCGCAAAGGTCAAGACACACTCTGGTTCCGTTTCTAGGCGAGTCAAGTGCTCGAATGTTTATCTATTTTTTTGGCTCCTGCTCTGGGCTTTGTACTAGTTGGTTGCCGTTTTTTGGCGCTCTTGAGATGTAATTTTGATTTTTGTAAGGTGGGGCTTAATAGCATCTAATGAGTTGGTTATAGTGAATTAGGGGGATATATTTTATGAAATGCTAAGTAAAATATGTGCATATAGTTGGATTCTGTAGCTAATCACAGTCCAAAATAAGACCACATGACGAGTTTTTTGTTATTTGTTATGAGTATTTTTCCAAAAGATGAATAATACAATGGCAAAGATCAATGAAGAGCTCCTTCCATGACCACACCGTTGTCGTTTAACATTACGCGAGTAGTGGTCCCTCGTTGATCTATGTAATATAAAAAAAAACTGAAAATAATATTTCATATGAAACCGTACAAGAAATCTTATTATACATAAAATACCTATATTAGGTACTTTAAAAGATTTTTTTAATTGGATTTGGACCCGTTTAGAGCTATTTCCAGTGTATAAAATATATATAGGTATTTCTTCAAGTTTCTTGAATAAAACAAGTTATAAATGTTCTAGTCACAATCAAAGTCACTTAAACAGTCATTTTCAAATTCGAGCCGTGCTTCAGGCAAGTGGTGGCGGCTTTACTGAAAGCTTGTATGGAGTTTTGTCGACAACGTGAAAAGATACGTTTCACTGCTATATTTCACTTGCCCACACTCACGCACTTGATCGAACACATAATGAATAAAACACCACCATTTTATCATATTAATATTATTCGAAATAACACAAGTTGAGGAAAATAAATGTACCTATCACAAAATTTGTATCAAAGCCGTACCCGACAAAACTAAAAAAACAAAACACGTAAGTATGGACTGTTTAGTACAATACTCTTTGCGTATGGAGCACCAATCTTTTTTTTTCTAGTGCTGCAGCACCGGGGCAATAAACGTATAAGCCTAGCCATTTATGATTTCATTTAGACAAAAAAGGATCATCGAAATCAGGTTATATTTAAAGGTAGAAATCAGTGTTCTCCCCTTGCATGCACTAAGTACGGTCAAAGTTTCTCTTCAAGTAAAATTAAATACGGGTCATTCATGTAGCATTGATACTAAACACAAGTGAAATCTTCAAATTGCAAACAAAAACAATTAACCCAAAGATGAACCTATAAAATGTTTAAAGAACATTACCATTGCAGTGAGATCATTAATATCTTAGCATTGAAACATCACTTGTCAATCATCGGTGAAGAATTGATCTGACTGATTGGAATCGAGGAAGATTCATTTGTTTTGTGCTGAAGACAGGTCGAGATTAATACGAAGTTATAGCTGGGGCTTCTTCTGGTGCGTGGCTATCTTGGTCACTGTCTGCTTCGTTAGATATAACTAGATTGAAAGAGACAGAGGTGATCTCGAAGGGCTTAGAAAAGAGCTAAGTAACTAAATTCGTATAGACTAAGTAGCCAGCTCTAGTAGGCCTCTGACCACCCACAGCAGCGCTCAGAAAGAAATGCCACTCACGGTCACCCATCTGAAGACTGACCAGTTCGTCCGTTGCGTAACATTGGTGATCGTTCAAGAACACCTAGTCAAGCTACGACATGAGCGCCACGAGACATCAGAAAAAACACTAAGACAATTGTTAATAGACATTAACTAGTTGACATAAACGATACAACGATACACCGTGCACTTTTATTCATTAGGAAGCTTTAACAGTAGCGATCTATACATTAAATGAAGCCCACCGGTAGAGATATGATAAAAAATAGAAATTCAGTGTTTCTCTACCATATCACGGACACCCTATGCACAAGGGTCTGCCCGGGGTGATGACCACCTTGCTTGAGCCGCAACGGGGCGAGCGCGGTGTTGCCCGCCGTCGTCGACGGCGTGCGATTTTACTCCCGCGCATGGCTACTATCTTCCTTTTATACATGATTCTAATAGCTTAGTTTAATCACTAATGAACTAGACACACTACACTAGAGCGCACAATAGAAACATATGGATTTGGTTACTAGCAATGTTTGTCTGAAATTTAAACGAAACATTATTTTTGTGGTTATGTTGATCGAATTTTCTCGGAAGCGGCGCGGGCGTAAGACGTCTCGCCGCATAGAGTGTAAGTCGCGAACTGACCGTTGTGTTGCGGCACAAGCAGGTCAAAGGACATGCCGACGCAGCGCGGCGCGCGCGCGGTCGGCTCCTCAAAGGACTTTTTCGCCTTTCGGCAAGCCAGCGGTGCGCTTTCGGCTTTTCCGTATAGCATTATTTTATTGAGATTTTATTTAATGATGAAGTCCCTGACTTTAATATTATTAGGAATTTGTATTTTATTTATCTTAATTTACTTCACTTTTTCTTCAATAATGCTTTATAATGTAGAGTGTATCTAACGACCCTAAATACACTTTTCACTTATAAAAAATTAGTGGTAACATTTTACAACATATACCTAATTAAAAAACGCTATGTACTGCTTACATTGTATGTATACATTACCCTCACGATCGCTTCCTAATGAATGTATAGACTGTCTTTCGAAAGCATATTCCCACAAAAGATTTTACTCTACAAAATTAATGTTAGATGTATACACTGTTTAATCTCAATAATATTTGGCATTTATAAATAACTTCAGTGCCAATGCAATAATATAGTATCCAAGGAACTGGTCTAATGAAGACTGAAGTCCGAAAGTTGACACTTTAAAACTTAAATTAAATTAATAAATTTGTTCCCGCCACAATTTATTATTTATAATTAATCTTTTAATAATACTGTATGTTTAATATTTATACAGTTGTTTTATGTAATTATTTATAATTTATTTATGTTTTATTAATGATTATAATAAAATTCAAATAATTAATTATATGTATAAATGAAAAATTATAAATCTACCTAAACTGAAGCTCATACACATAATGAACACATTTCAAATACATAATGAAAGATAATTGTCATTAATTGAAGCTTTTTCTTAGTCTTTTTTTTATTAACAAAGAACAAAATAAATAAACAATCTATTTTGCTAATAAATGAACAATTTATTTTGTTCTTTTTTAGGGTTCCGTACCCAAAGGGTAAAAACGGGACCCTATTACTAAGACTTCGCTGTCTGTCTGTCTGTCTGTCTGTCTCCAGGCTGTATCTCATAAACCGTGATAGCTAGAAAGCTAAAATTTTCACAAATGATGTATTTCCGTTGCCGCTATAACAACAAATACTAAAAATAAAAAAATAAAAAAAATTAAGGGGGGTCCCCATACAATAAACGTGTTTTTCTCGTATATTTTTGCTCAATATTAAAAACGGTAACAGGTAGACGCTTCAAATTTTCACAGAATATTTACTTGTATATTACCTTTCAAAATAAATAATTTAATAACAATAAAGTAAATATTAAAGGGGGGCTCCCATACAACAAACGTAATTCTTAAGCAATTTTTACTCGATCTTAATTAACAGGTAGAAACTTGAATATTTGTAAGTGAATATTTAGAAATATATTAACTATAAAAATAAATACCTAATCTAATAAATAAAAACTCATAAATGAAAATAATCTGTGCATCTAAACGCGGTGCGAGCGCCGCGCCGCGGTGTGGTGGTGGCGCGAGCGCGAGGCGGTTGCTAAGCAACGGCCGCGCGGGTAGCGGGGGAGGTAACATCACGGAGCGAGCCATAGCCGCGCGTATTCGCGCGAACGTCGTCATGTTGCCCGGATGTGTATCGAAAACCTACCTATAAGTTTGCAATTTACTACTTGGAATTTCGTTGATTTCTCGTTATTTTATAAACAGAACTAAACTTTGTAGTATTATAGATGATAGTACGGAACCCTTCGTGCGCGAGTCCGACTCGCACTTGGCCGATTATTTTTTATTATTTTGTATTGCACAAAGTTTCAGTCAAGTCATCCATAGCGACCAATTTTATGAAAGCAAATAGAACTAACGTTCCGAAACTGCCAAACAAAAGTAAGCACATACCTTTTCAATATTCCGGACGGTGAATGAAGTGAGCTCACTTCACAATGTAGTGAGTACTTAACAATCGTCTCAATTACGAAACGAAATGAGCACACATGTCGCGTACTTTACGCTTAAATAATAAATAATGGAGAAGGTATAATAAAGTAAAAATTATATCTTCTGTATTTTTTTATTTTATTTTTTGGAGATAAAGGTAAACATAGAATGTGCCAGCTGCATCTTTTCCCAGTTATTCGTATTTAAAGGGATTTACTGTAAAAGTTAGTATGTAACTGGCGTTTGTAATCGATGGACTCACCTCAATAACCTAATGTTCTGTTTTCCCGTAAGGGTGTTATCATGGTAAGTAACAGAGTATTTCAGGACAGGTTAATAATCCAGTAAAGGTAGATACTGCGTTAGAACTCTTTTCCATTGTTCATCTGAGGAATCACCATAACTTTCACCAGTTGCTTAACCACCACACAATTTACGCTTTCCAGACAAATTTGAGATTTTAATATTCACTTTGAGGGATTTCAGCTAACAAAATCAAATCTCAAGTTTTACGATTATTTATTATAAATATTTTACTGTAATTGTCCAAATCTTACGTGTTTTTTTTTATTTATTTTTATTTATACCGTTTCAATTTATTATTTAATTATCAAAAAAATAAATCACCACGTCCACTCTTCATAGGTCCGCGTCACCTGCACACATTGCTTGTTCATAGGGTAAACAACAACCGTGCTCGCTAATCAAACAAGAAAGCTCCATGTGTGTCCCGCCGTCTAACTGAGCCGTCGTTACGGTGGTCCTACGATTGTCCAGACCACCTCATTGTCCGCTGTTTGTCGTCTTTTGTTTAACCAACTTTCACAATTAACCGCTGCGCGCGAAATGCTGGCAGGTGCCGCTACGTCTATCTTCAGTTCTGTTTTTGGTGGATTATTAAGTTTACATGCTTTGAGCTAGAATAGGTATAGATTCACAATCTCTTGGTAAAAGCCACACCAATTTTTCTCGTTTTTTTTTTCTATTAAAATTAAGTTAACGAATCCACCTTAGCGGTCTTTTAGTTATGACAATATTGTATGTTATTTGGATAATGGTTATCATATATGTTGAGATCTTTATTCATTCAAATCGGATGATTACCTTAGACGCCACAGTGAAACATACGTAATTAAATTGCTAAAATCATAATAACTCCATTATTTTTTCTTTGGTTTGGTCGTAATCATGTTAAACGGTTTCATAATCATTGTGACTCTGAAAGTATTCTAGCTTAATAATTACATGTAAAAATGTTTTCAAAATAATTTTAGATCGATCTTTATCCAAATTCCGATTGCCAGAGTAATATCATATGTAAGCAACTGGTGTTATGTGAAATGTCCACAAATATTTATTTATTGTTTATTAAACTGTTACCTCCGTTAAAGACATCCAGAATATTCATTTGAAGATATGTTTTAACCGTTAGATACATCAAAAATTAAATTAAAACGTAATCTACCTTTTCGGCGAAATACAGTACGACACAATTCAGAAGTTACATCGATTAATTAGTACGATAAAACTTAGGTTACTTAAATATGCTTAATTGATCGATAAATAGCTTATTATTCATACACGTGTCGCTTACGGTTCACTCCACTCGTATTGGGTCTAGAAATTTGCTTCTCAGTTCGGAAGTAATTGGACGTACGAATTTCACTGATATGTCTTCTAAGTTGTGTCGACCAGTTCACAATTATTCAATTATTGTCTTTAAACTTCATATAACAACAGTTCGAATGTCTTCTGTTTGAATAGATTGCTTGGAGTTAAACGATTTGTTATTTTAGCACTTATACTTTTGTCTTGAAGTGAGAAATGTAAACAGAGTCTGAGAATTTGACTTTTACATAGCAATGGACTTAAATTTTTTTTTATGACAATTTTATTCTCTTAATACCTATGTAATATATTTTTACACGTTTAACCTACAAGCTTGTCGATCTAGGAGTTATCCGTCAAAGTCTGTAAGTTTGAAAAAAAAACACAACTTTCTCATGTATCGAATTAAAAAAAAAACGACTTAAAAAAACGAAGAGTGCAAAGAGTCTGAGCTGGCAGGTCGTATGTATAGTTCCCGTCACGTAAAAGAACGCTGGTTTGTTCGTAAACGCGGAACTATATTTGTAGCACACAGTGCGTCTAGGTTGCCGTGGCGCTCCGTCGACCGCGCCCGTCGGAACACTATCATAATATGAAGAAAACTCCTTGTCTGAACTTTATGACGCTTTATTATTACTTATAACACTGCACTTATTTCACTGCACTGAGCGGTCTGACGCTAAGACCGCCTTTTTACTCCCGAGTTACGCCGCGACTACCTTTTTCGAAGGGCCGCTCGCGCTCGTCCGCCCGCGATATATCCCCTCCCCGGAATTACAACATCACGCCATCATCCGGGGTAGCGTTCATTCTGTTCGATCACCGTTCTCCAGAGTATATAAATTAAGAAAATAGCAGTGCTGCCACTCCGCAACACTGAAAACACCGCACACCACATACAACAAATATTCAAATCATGACACTCGGCCATCCGCTTTTGTGCAACGTCCCGATGCACAACAACTCTCTAAAAGCAAGTCTGATTAATCATATCGAACCCTTTGGACTCCTTAAAGATTTGCTGCAAAATAAAATAGTTAAACAGTAATTATTATGCTAATTTTATAAAACTACTTATGGCACACTAAACTTTGTAGTATACGTTGTCGTAACTAGTTATTATTGTAGATACAAATAATCATGACACTCGGATTCGTTTTTAAATATGACAATTATTTTATGTTTATTCTAGCTGGTCTGGGAACCGGAGGCTTCCTATTCGTGTGTACACTATGCAGATAAATCATTGTTGTACAAATATGTTGTACGGATCGAGTATATATTCTGGTATTTCCAGAGGTTTGGTATATAATTAAAAAAAGTACATAAAAACTTATTCAATTCGCATTATTAATTTACTGTCGGTTACTCAATTACTTCCTCCTCTGGCTTAGTGATTGCGAACGGAAGCATCATTATATAAATGTCCCAATGTTGAAGTGGCCACTGAAGTAGCATTCAAACCTTGTAGACTTGGACTTGTAGACTTTTTTTTTTTTTGAAAAACTCTATAAATACTCCTTTTTGTTATTCGTCCAAACATTAAAATGACCAACGACAAAGCTTGAATAAAATGAAAGCAAATTTCGTCCAAAAATAATTACACATAAATTCAAATATTTAGATCCAACTCAAACCAGCTCCAGTAATAATATGGTGACACGAGTACGTTAATTTTGTAAGTGCTCTCATAGGAATCAACATTTTAAACTGTATTTCTGTCATTGTCCTGCCATTACCAAATAGCATTTTAAAATTGTGTAACGTATACTCCCCAAATCCGAGTAATACAGAGAATAAGAGAACGGAAATAATTTTCCAAACCCCTTTTTTTTTTAGCAAGTCGCTACAACCGCATTAATTTCTGTCAAGCTTGTGGATGATCGGCAAAGCACATGAGCAAAATTTTGTCAGTTTAGAATGTCAGAAGTATTATTATTTTCTAATCACTAAATTTCATTATCATAGGGACAAATTAGTCACGATAAACTACAGGTAGCTGATCCATTGTCAGTCCTTCACCAACCGTTATTTGACTGGCGTATACCTGTTGCTGTTTACCATTAAATTGATGTACTATCAAGTTGAATCACTTCACATCACAGATGCCCTGAGTTGACATCTGTCGGATTTTAATCTGTTGTTTGCCAAATTCTTCTTCTTAATCGTACACTCTAGTCAGAGTGGTCGTGGTTGCAATGGCGGTGGCTCCTCGCCGTCACCGTCACTCTCCAGGCCAGCTGCTCTTCTCGCGATGCTTCTCCATTTCTGCCGGTCGGTTGCATTGCGAGTACACTCTACTTCGGTGGACTGCGTAGCTTTTCTAATGAGGTCGGTCCAACGTGTTGGTGATCGTCCAGGACTTCGCTTGCCTTCTACACGGCCATGCATATGCTGCGATAGGCTCTCCGTCGAGTGCTCTTTTCTTGAGATCTGCGCAAAGAACTTCAGTATTTGCAATTGCCCAGTCGACGATAATCTATTTCGTATATGAATCTCTTTGAGGATAGAGTTGTTGGTTGTTTGTCAAATACGTCATCACTATTTTGATGACACGTTAGCTAGAAAAAATACTGTACACATTACATACTAACAGTACTCAAACCGAGAATGTGGACATATTTATTTTCCCATCCAATATTTATAGTACTGATGTAACAGTAGAGCAGAAATTACTTGACTAGGTTTTAATAAACTTAGCTGTAGGTAAAGACAGAGAATGTTTATACACAGAAGCATACTTAATTCCTTTTAGTGCACACCTGAACTAATACTAAAGCATCAAAAGAGAAGAAGCAGGTAATCACTTCCATAAATAAAATTAGTCTCAATATTTGTCTTATTAATTTCTGTTGTTTTTTTTTTTAAAGGTCTATATAATGTCGACTAGTCATATCATAACTGCTCTTGCACTGAGTACAAGCCAGTGGTGATTTTGATAGTTGCCGTTTTATTTCAACTAAAAATCATATTTCGGAAACGTTACCAGTCCTATCAAATATTGCTTATTTTTAATGAAGATATTTTTTTATTTATCGATTAATTTTCGTATGCTGGATCCAATTCTGTTATACGCTTACCAAAATTATACTAGATTTATCAAAATGTTCATATGCACGAACGATATTTAACGATATTGATCTAGAACCTAGAAATACTTGCACGCTTTGACAGCAAAAATAGAGGACCAAATGTTATTACTATCATAAGACCACATATTTGTATACCTATTTTGCAAGAAATAAATTAATTATGAATATTCAGTTTTTATATTTGACTAATTTTTGAACTCATAAACTGTACTTTTACAATAAAACCGCCACCGGTGCAATCTATTTTTGAGGCTACTTTGTTTGAAATATGAAACTGATCAATCAGTTCTCTCTGATGACTAATTTTAATTTTATTTGACATTATGTGTATCTTTTATTGCTTCTGCTTTGTCTTATTTTATATATTTTTGGTTTGTGTATTAATCTAATAACAAATAATAATAATAATTATTTTTTTTAATTTTCGCATGTGCATGATGCTGTCTACCTGACATTTGTACGCCTAATCGGCACAACATGATTTTAAGCGACTAAATTTAGTGTAACATCTTTTATGCACTTGTTGTATAAAATTCTCGTGTTGTATGCAAATAAATTATCTTTATCTTATTGGATTATCTTTAGTTTGTGATAAGAAACTTCGGTCATCGCTTAAATTCAAAGTCAAATTATTTCTTGGGCTTGTAACAAAAGTGTTATATTAGAAAAGCCCTTTTCAAATTAGTATTTTTTGTTACGTTTGTACTCCAAGCTTTTTCTGTTATAAAATACAATTTAACGTAGTTTTTATTAATTTAGATATAATATATTCTATTTATTTATGTCATTTTTATATCCAATAACATAATAAATAATAAAAGGATGTCGTCAAACTTATGTCAATATTCATAATAATGTTCAAAAGGCCAAAATAGAATAATAAAAAATATGCCAATCCACTTATGGAAGAAAGTAGAAAATATGATCCGCTGTTCCATTAGCACGAGAATTCAGCAAGATCTATTTTCATCAACTCATTCAAGGCATAAAATAGGTTTCTCTCAAAGAAACGTTTACTACGTACGTTTACTCTCGACTAATAGTTTTGTAATATTATCGAGTGGTTCATTTAACATACAGATTTGTTTATATATATTTTACGATAATTGTCAACGCTCATCACTGCTTACGTCACTGTCCAGCGGACAATTCAACAAAGTGTAGACACTGCTCTGCAGTTGCAAAAATAACGTGGGTGTTCAAAACATGACATCTAATTACGTTGGCACTTAGAGATCGCTGATAACTATATATATATTTATAATAATCCTTAACCGAATAGTATTTTTTTGTAAATGTCTTAGGCTTACTCATTTATCAATTCATGAATCTTATTGATGGAGTAATTTCCATTCTCTCTATAATCTAATAATAATAACCATAATAATTGAGAATCTTATAATTGCAAACAGATTACTCATAAATTTATTCGCTCTAACGCACTATACGCGTTTTATCAAAAGTAAGTGTAAGTCACTTCTAAGTCGATTCTAATTAGTACGTTTCGGAAATTTCAAGCATAGTGGCATTTGTCAAGACTCCTCCCTCGACTCTTTGAGTTTCTATGCACGTCAAGGTTACTTGCTGCGTGTCCGATCGGTTGATCTCTCATATATGATTTAAATTTTCTCTATGAAACTCGAAACTACATCAAAACTGGAATTATAACGTTATATCATCATTAAAAGTCAGGTGCTCAGGTTCTGGGAAAGTCCGATCAATGATTCTGCTATTCAACGCTTAACATAATCACATTAAAATGATCATTAATCGACTGGATTAATCAAATCCACTAAAATACAAGATCTGTGTACACTCTTGCACACCATATACATATTATACAAAATTTAGTTAATCAAGTTATTTTGGATTAAATACAGTTTGGAGCTTCTACTTTCCTTTGAATAGGCTTGACCTGCTGCAGTTTAAAACGTTCATGGCTGGAAGCTAATTGTTCCGTGACCGGTTAAAATTATCATCCTGAAACCAAACCTTCATGGTTACAGCTAAAACATCATTGAATAATTGAACTTAAATCTTACAGCTCACTTACATGGTTGCAACGAGAACATCATCAAATCTTCAAACTTCGACATCGTCAAATCTTCAAACTTCAAACATCATCAAAACTTCAAACTTCAAATATCGTCAAATCTTCAAACTTCAAACATCGTCAAATCTTCAAACTTCAACCTTACAACGCGCCTATATGGCTGCGGTGAAATCATCATAAAATCTTCGAACTTTCCTTACGGCACACCTACATGGCCATACTTCTTTAGAATATTACCCTGCAGCTCATCTACATGGTTGCAGCGATAACATCATCAAATCTACGAACTTCAACTTTACGGCACACATACATGGCACTCTTTGGAACATTTTCCCTGCAGTTCACCTACATGACTGCAGCTAACAAACTCATAAACACTAAAAATCCTTGAATTTCAAACTCGCAGTAACACTAAGTGTAGTTGTTAACACTAAGAAATGCACTTTAATTTTCAGCACTGTCGATACTCTGATATCTTAGCGCGGCTTTAAATTCCGCCTCCATGATTACAAAGCGTCAACGGATAAATATTCGCGACAAGTTACCGGTACACAATGGTACTATTTCTGAGGTTATACATGCCTTTGAAATTCAATTAAGATTTTAAGTCAATCGAACTATGTTATCTCTGTATAATTCAACTTCATAAACAGACTTCTGTATTAAATATTTACGCAGTGATACTCTGGTAAATCCATCAATATTGTAGCTCTACTCATATAAAATTTCGTTTGACACACTTATGTGGTTCAAGATCTTACAATAGTTACGTCACAAAGTAGTTATAGTGTTGCAGGTGGAGATACAATACCAAAATTTCGCTTCATGGTATAGCATACTTACACGACTAAAGACAGTGCTACTAGTTGTAGTAGACTAGTTGTCGTACTAGAATATTTTACTTGCGGTACTTTATTAACCTTACAGAAAAATGAACACAGTACAACTCGCCCTAAATGGCCGTAACTGTAAAGACAGGATTCCACCAGTGTGCGGCTCTGTACCGCACAGAGTGCAGCATAAATGTATTTCTTGGTGAACTCTTACGGGCAGCACCAGCAAACTGTGCGCGCACTCTATTCGACAAACCGTGAACTTTTGTCGCGCACTCCTCGGTCTCGCGTTGTACCCGCGACGACGCACTCGCACACATGTTTACACACTAAACTGAAAGTAAAGCACATTTCCGAGGTATAAATGTTCGTGTACAAATGTACCGTACAGCACGCATACTAAAGTTACGCACAACTGAGGTGGTGGACACAGGCAATCTACTATTGTGATCAAGTTCGCGCACTGCAAAAGGTCTGCACCAAATTTTTATCAACAAGTGTTCTGAATCTGAACACAATTTTAGTGGAGCCCAACCTTAACAGCTAGATAATAAGCTGTTAAGTTTACCATAATATTTTATTTGCATTACTGTTAGCAATATTCTAGAAAAACTACATTTAGAGGCTGTATTGATGTAGCCCAGTTACCGAATTAAAATATTTTACTCGCAGCACTTTACTAGTCTTCTAGAAAAATAACACACTGCTGATCGCTGACACGGCCACAGACCGATATGCCATAGCCATTGTATTATTAAAAACACTACTCTCACCATCACACCAAAAAATATTACCACGCTATGGTTCCTCTGAATGGCTGCAGCATAATCAAATACAAAAAGTAAAAATGGTTCTCAAACAAGAAAAACATATTTTCGTATACTTGACTCTCGGGATGTTAACGAAATAATTTACTAATGACTTACTTACAACAGACTTCATTTCGTTTAAATTACGATAAAATTATCGGGGAGTAGCCCCAACCACACTATCAAAATTTCATTAGGTTATAATAAAATCGTCGGATTATAATCTTTAATCGCTGTGCTACAATAAAATAATCTGGGAGTAACCCAGATCACATCTCATTGCAGTATCTTAACAGATTCTGTCTACCCGTATTAAGAATATCCCGTTATAATTATTTTAGCACCCTGTTTCAACACTTTTAAGAACCATTTTTCCAATTCGATATGCGTGACAAATTTTTAACATCAATATTCAATAATCGGAGGGTAAAATATAATCTCGCAAGTGACTCACGATTTTACCGGGCTCGGCTCGCAGGTTGATTGCCACTTCTGATATATGAAGAAAACTCCTTGTCTGAACTTTATGACGCTTTATTATTACTTATAACACTGCACTTATTTCACTGCACTGAGCGGTCTGACGCTAAGACCGCCTTTTTACTCCCGAGTTACGCCGCGACTACCTTTTTCGAAGGGCCGCTCGCGCTCGTCCGCCCGCGATATATCCCCTCCCCGGAATTACAACATCACGCCATCATCCGGGGTAGCGTTCATTCTGTTCGATCACCGTTCTCCAGAGTATATAAATTAAGAAAATAGCAGTGCTGCCACTCCGCAACACTGAAAACACCGCACACCACATACAACAAATATTCAAATCATGACAATAAGGATTATTCAAATAGGAAAGAAAGTAAACTAAGTACACACAAAAGAGTCCGATTCCCAGAATATAACTCTGAAGGCGACATGTAAAGCTCATCACATTAGATTTAACGATGTATTTATAGGAAAGCTTACTCAGCCAATTTATGTGATGGGTCCGTACTGACTGATACAATACATACTCGTACATGTGTAGTATTATATTATAATTTTATTGGTATTTATTTCTCTAATTTTTTATCCAAAATGTAATAAATGTGTGAGAATTTATGTAGTATGCACACTAATATCACACAGATATAACTCAGATGTGCCCCACAGGTCCACCTGCATAGTGATGGTAAACGATGATGGTGATCCACTTCAACACACTTCAACCGAGTAGTGATGAGAATTGATAGTGATGGAATGCGGTGATGATGATGATAAAATACAAACCCGCTTTTGATTTTATCGCTCTGAAAAGGTACCAAACAGACACAAAGACAGACATTGTCACTTTCACTTTCATAGTATTAATTAGATATGGATTAGAATTTAGATTATATCCAAATCTTTTTGAGGTTTATGCATATTATAGAGCGATTAAAGAAATGTAATGTAGGTATATTACTATAATAATGTGGGATTAACTAAAACAAAATCTGAGATAAAGCAATAAAATGTGTAAAACATTTATGACGCTATAGCTCAGAGGTTATTGACTTTTTGCAAAAATATGTAAGAGTGCAGAACTAAACAAGTACTTAATCCTCGCCAAGTGATTTTATTTAACTATAGTATTGGCTACGAAACTCGCGTATACATGTCTCGACACGCATTTGACTAATTATTTATTACTGAAATCAGATCAGTAATCAAAATCAATACAATTAAGTTACAATTTCAAAATAATTGCATCAACATAGGCCTAGAACTTTATAACAAGACCAAATCAAATCTCTCAACATAAAACAAAAGCATCAAACAATCCATTACCTAATCTATAGTAAAAGCTTGGCTGGGAATCGAACCGCGACCCCCCCGGGTCAAGGCGCATAATTGATTTACACCGTCTAAGCATTAACATAAGATAATGCTTAACCTCTGACATCGGTTTTAAAGTTTCACTACGCCAGCTTAACAGAGGCCTTTGTGTTGCTGTTATTATTGTTTATATGCTTAGTTGGTTAGTTTGTCTTGGAATAGACTCTTTAGAGTTTTAGAGATTTGTGAGTAAATAGTTTTTTTTTTTTTTTTTTTTTTTATAGAATATAGATCTACGATTGACCACCAACTCGCCTGATGTTAAGCGACGGTGTGGCCGAGGATGGAGCTCGTCGGTCTAGAAGATATCTATTCACTTTAGCCTTGAAAATTCCAAGATTGTAGGTCTCAGGAAACAGAGATGGCGGCAACGAATTCCATTCTTGTGCAGTACGCAACAGGAATGTGGATCGATATCGCTGAGTACGGATTTTTTGCATTTCAACGAGAAATGGGTGGTAATTCGCCGACTTTCTGCTAGTCCTGTAGTGAAATGGGGAGGGTGGAATTAGGTCGTGAAGCTCTTGCGCACATTCCCCAAAATGAATCCTGTAGAAAATAGACAGACATGCTACTTTACGGCGGTGCTCGAGACTAAGTAGCTTATTGGCAGCTAGTTAGTAGATGTGTGATCGAGGATGGAGTTTGTTGATCTAGATGGAATTCACTCTATCCTTGAAAATTCTAAGATTGTTCTCAGAAAACAGAACAGAACAGATTTGCTAAATGAAAAAATAAGAAATATTTTTTATCACCAATTGAAACGCATTTTTTTTCTTATCAATTTATATTGGACGACACGTTATTGGAGGATATTCATACAACACCATCTAGCGTCAAACTAAGCAAACATTGTTCCATGGAAACCAGATGACTGATAGAATAAATGTATACTTTTTTGTAAATCCATACATATGATACATATAAACCAGACAAAAAACAAACAACCATGCCCAGCATATTCGTTTGTATTCTATAAAGTGTTCTATTAACTTTATAGAATACAAACAAACATTTTCGCATTGCATTCTGCAAAAAAGTGAAAAAATGGACTTCCTTACTTCCAATCGCTGATTCAATTATGTCTTTGGGTTGGTTGGTCTGTAAACCACAGAGGAAAAACTAACAGTCTAATCGTGATGATTTTTTGAAATTAGAAGGTTAAATAATCTAGTTAAAGGTTTTCATAATCTCTCTCGGTTGCTACTTAAAGGTTGCCATGCAGCATAAATTAAAATATGCAAAAAATCGCTAAAATTAAACGTTGCATGTAGTAAAAATAATAATTTTCTCAATCTCAACAATATTCAAGCAATTAATCAAATCACGATGTATTGAAGACGTAGATAAGCAGAAGCTCATATCGATAGCCAGTATGGACGTTTCGTCATGTTCATCTTATGAGTTTTGACTTTTTAATTTTTAATAATAAAGTGCTTTTGACGGAAACTATTAATAAATAAAATATGTATTATATTGCAGTCTATATTTCTAAATTTGTGTTATTTCGAAGTGGAGGTATTTTATTCAGTAAGTGTACAATCACGTACACAAGTGTGGACTATTGAAATAAAATGGTGTAACGTGTCTTATTATGCTGTCGGCAAAAGTTCTTAGATAAGCGGATTAGTAGATACTTAAGTGTGGTAAAAAAACTACAAAAACATCGAATAGTTTTTTTTTTGGTTTGAAAGAACATTTCATCAAGAATGTTCTTAGCTATGATACATTAAAATCGATTCAGCCGTATTTTTCTGGGGTTTCAAAATTAACGCTTGTTATTTTAAAGCCAGATCTGACAAAATCAACTCCAACGCCTCGCCACCTGCTGGTAAATTGTCAAATCAGCAACCCGGTGGTCAAATAGATGCAGATCTACTATTAAAACTGCTAAATGAACCTTACTGCTTCTACTGTAGGAAGGTCTTCTAACACTGGTTATGTGGTTATCAACATTTTTTACCAACAAGCGGTCAGACAATGGTTCCTGACCTCTGCATTCGGAATTGATGTTGAGTGCCCGTTGACTCGTTTGTTTATTTTTGAAGCGCGAGTGGTAAAGTTTAGTGTTGCCCACACCTGATCTCATGCTTGTTTTTTTTAGATTCACAAGATAATAAAGGTGTTTGTGTTTTTTTGAATGATCGTTTAACCGAATGTTGGTATAACAGTTGTGGTGCAATTAGGATTTTGGAAAAGTTAGACTTAGCTGAGACTGAATCTAACGTTAAGCCCGGATCCATCCAGATTTAGCATTATACATATATTTATACATATAAATATATTTGTTAGGTCAATTGTGAACCTCCCCAATCTCCACTATTAATTTATTTTCACAGCGACTGAATCGATTGTATACTTAAAAATTGGCCAAGTGCGTGTTGGAACATGCGCAAAGATAGAGTACCGTAGTTGTATACATTTATACTAAGAACAAGGCTACTTGTCATTTGTACGCACACCCTCCATAATTTTTGGATTGCCTATCCCCACTTTACTTGTATCCTAAAAAAAAACAAGATTTAATTCTACCATTTCATTAATGTATACTTTTACAGTACCCATTTCAGGACTAAGAATATTTGAGCTAAGCCGCGAACGGACAGCCTAATGGATATAGCAAAATTACAATGGCTTATAGAGTTCACTATGGAACCCTAAAAATCGTAGGCACCGGCTTTACTAATCGTAGAGCGGTTATGTGTCTATTGTAAAACTTTATTTGCAACAAAAAAATATCTCATGAAATCCTCATTAACTTTGGTTCAATAGTAGTCAATAGCAATAGTAGTTTTATTAACTAGTTTATTCCAACTTTTTTCGGGAACTTGTTGTTTGAAATCGACTTCCAGTTTTGTAGAGTAAAATTTATTATAATTCTATGTCACTATCTATCAATGGTCAAACAGTAACACAAATCTAGTCTTCACAAGTGTCACTCTCCAAGACAAACCGTTTCAATCATACCATCTTTTCAGACACGTCAGTATTGTACCAAATTAGTTGTTCTTTATCTTGATCCATCTGGTTGGTCTTACGTCTGAGGCCTGTCAAAACTTGAGGCTGGCGAATTCTTCTCTGTCTAATTACACGTAAGGCATAAAGGTCATAAATCAGATAGATGCAATAGATACCGGAATAGCCTTCATTTAGCGGTCTTTTTTGGCTTAGGCAATTTTAAGTGTCTAGAATCTAGATAGTGTGCATGAAGAATTGGTTTATAAGCTAAGTTGTTTATTTTCATCACCATCATCATTTCAGTCACAAGAAGCCCACAGCTGGACAAACTGGACATAGTCCTTCCTTATGGATTACCAAAAATATGGGTTGGAAGCGGCTTGCATATAGCGTCTTCCTGCCACTTGTAGTTGTTTATTTTAACAAGATTTTATTAAATCCCCTTTTAAGTAACTAAACTAGCAGTTTACGAACAGTAGACCTTGCGAGCACAAACTTTTGGAAACAATACTTGATGTAAAAAGAGTTAATAAAACCAAAGTCCGTTTTAAAATACTTAAACCAGACTGGAAAGACTTAATTTTCATACATAAAAATAATTGTTACGATAAAAGTTTGTAAAAATATTTTTTATATTAAAAATTAACTTGGATCAAAATGAAATTTTTGTCGGTAATTTGCAATACACCACACTGCTCTAGTGCGGTTTTTAATTAATGTTTTTATAAGTTCATTCAGTTATTATAAATCTCCAAGAATATCTATTGATATGCGTGAGACAGACGATGATTGAAATACAGATTGTTAAGTAATTTATTGATATAAATAAATAGAAAGGTAGGTAGTTATTAATTTGTAGTTATTCATCTGCTGGCGCATTCTACGATGCAGTGAAACTTTAGCGGGAATTTGTGTTACATCTCACAAGCCGTGCTATCGACCAACTCAATCAACACATTTTGCGAAATTATCGATTCCAAATGTCATTTTAATGATCTATAACGAACAGTACTCGCTGCTGTTCAAGTTTAAAAAATTAAAAAAAAAAAAAAACTTTTGTTAGAATGACTCTCACTTTTAAGACCGTGACTAACAAAGTACAGTCAGCAAAAAAAGTAACGCTACCGATTCACAAAGCTTCTCTATCATTCGTTTTACAATGTAATCGGAATGACTCGACATTTCTATCGTGATAATCTGATTGTTAGATTGTATTTAGTTGTTTTTGTGTTGCCACCGTATAAAAATATCTATTAATAGCAATTTTGAAACACTGACACGATATTTTAATATGATAAGTTATATTAAACCTGATTGCAAAATGTTGTCCAAGACATTCATGAGGTAAAACAAATATAACTACCCTTCAAACGTTAAAATCTGTCAAATCGATTGACCTCAGTTGGTAATATAGAATTATATACATATAAATACACATGACATAAACTGTAACTGCCAACTTGTCTGATATTGGAAAAGCTGTTATGTGTATACAAGATTTAATAAGGAAGGAAGGGAGGAAGGTGAAGGAGTAGTAAATAATTATATACACAAAAACATCCACATTTTTATAATAATTATAGTGAAATTCTGTAGAACTTGCATTAGAAACAATCACGCACGTTTTGTTTTGAAACTGAATCACAGCACGCCGTTTGACGCTCTACGTGACGCCCTGCGTATTTCAAAATGACTACGAAAAATACCTAATATATCTCTAAAACTTTAAGGAAAAAATAATAGTACTTACCACATTAATAAATATTCCATTGTTATCTAATAAATTCTTTGTTCTTGCACTAGTTCCATTCAGTATGTTTTTTACAAACAATTCCGTTCCAAACAAAACTTAATGACTAATTTCTTGCTTGTAGGTGTCAATAATGCGAGATAATAACATAGTTGTAGTAATTTCCTGCTAGTGAATAGTTATTACTGTATTATTATGTAGGTAGACGAAATTAAAAGCATTTATACGAACTTGACCGTTCGATTCTGAAACCTATACTTAACCTTATTGAGCGTGTCGATATGGAAACGTTTTTTAAGCGATTGAGTGTTTTTTTTATTACAATAGTCAGACTTTCTAATTCTATAGTAATGCTAATTGCAATATCAATATACAAGTGTAGAAGCACTAGTAGTATTTCAAAAGTTTAACTTTTGAAATCTACTTCATTCTAATAAAAAAGTACATGCTTCAGCATGTACTTTTTTTATTTACTATCGACACGGCAGGTTATAATATTTTGTTCGTCACTTTGCCTGTATGATGTACTTATTACGCCAACAACTACTGAACGGAATTCAATGAATTTGGTCAGGATAGTTAGGTATTTACTCACTATGAAGAAGAATATGTCTTTTTTTTTTCTTTTATCAGCCCTGTTTGTACAAACTGTCCCACTGCTGGGAACGGGCCATCTTCTCATTGTGAGAAAGGTTAGGCCATAGTCTGCCACTATAGTATATGGCATTACTTTTTTTCAAAGAGAAAGTGTTAAATTTTTTAGCATAGTTTTTTTGAAATCTTTTGTTTTTTAGAAATCAAACGAACTTATCAATGATGTTTAATAAATCACATTTTTAGGTTGACACGCGAACAAAGTCACGGCATCTAGTCTTCTCTTATATTATGACTAGCTACGGCCCACGGTATCACCCGCCTAGTGATGAAGAACAGTGATGATGATGATGATAAAATATAGTTCATGCGCCCAGGTCTTAAAAAATATTTATGCCAAATTTCATGACGATTGATTTGGCCGGTTAGTCGTGAAGAAGAACAAACAGACAGAGAGACAGACGACAGACAGAGTTACTTTCGTTTATATAATATTAGTAAGGATAGCTGCAAACTACTGTTATCCTATTAAGTAAAACGTGTTCAGTAAGCGTAAAGTAAATCAATCATAGACCGAGTTGTCGGTCAAGTACTAACCTATTACAGCATAAAAATGTAGACCATAGTATTTTTTTATGTGGCACTATACTAACTCTAACTAAGAAATAATTATAAATTAGGTAAATTTCATCCCAGGAAGTTCCCGGCAGCTTAGTGGTGAGACCGTCTGACTTGCGATCCGCAGGTCTTGAGTTCGAATCCCACGGCACGCACCTCTGTCTTTTCGAAGTTATGTGCGTATTGTTGATTGCCGCCAACTTCAAACGGTGAAGGAAAACATCGTGAGGAAACCTACGATGTCTGAGAGTTCTCAATGATCTTGAAGATGACATGTGTGAAGTCTGCCAACCCGCACTTGGCCAGCGTGGCAGACTATGGCCTAACCCTTCTCACAATGAGAAGATGGCCCGTTCCCAGCAGTGGGACAGTTTGCACATGCAGGGCTGATAAAAAAAAAAAAAAAAAAAAAATCTCTTCAACCATTCTTTATAAAATTTAGGAAATAATTATATAACCATAACCATGGAAGGGTGACCCTAGAAAACTTTCATAATTATCATTATCAAAAACATCACCGCCCTTGTGAGTGTCAGTATACCTTTGTCCATAAAGTATTTCAAAGCAAACTAATTGCTTACAACACAAGTACCAATATTTTCTTATGTTGTATTATAATATTTATTTTTACGTAGTCGTTAATAAGTGTTTAATATTTTGTTTGAGGTTGTCGAACTGACTACAATGTCGTCTTTTGTAAAACATATTTGATGGATCGCTTGTTCATAAAATTCTGTTGTTATTGTTAAAGTAACTACTTGTTTGGTCAAGACATCACTTTTTGTACTTTGCCTTTGGAAGCATGATATCATCACTTATTCTTTTGGCTTTGTCTTGATTTTTTTTTAGACACCGTAGTAGTATGGTTAGGGTAAATTTTTATGAATTAATTAATTGTGACATAAAACAATAGATTTTTAGCAAATGTAATATCAATCATGTCTAATTATTTGACAAAACATTACTCAATAAAATATACTAAAATATTAAGTGATATGCCAAACTTTTCATTCGTTGTGATATTTGAAGTGTTATTATTTTAGTTAAATGTAACAAATAATTATGGAGTTTCCGGCAGCTTAGTGGTGAGACCGTCTGACTTGCGATCCGCAGGTCCTGGATTCGAATCCCACGGCACGCACCTCTGTCTTTTCGAAGTTATGTGCGTATTGTTGATTGCCGCCAACTTACAGCGGTGAAGGAAAACATCGTGAGGAAACCTACATGTCTGATAGTTCTCAATGATCTTGAAGATGTGTGAAGTCTGCCAACCCGCACTTGGCCAGCGTGGCAGACTATGGCCTAACCCTTCTCACAATGAGAAGATGGCCCGTTCCCAGCAGTGGGACAGTTTGTACAAACAGGGCTGATAAATAATAATAATAAAATAATTATGGGTAGATAATGAATAATAAATTCAATATTTTTCGAAATTTTTAAGTATATTATGGACATAATATATTTACAGAACACACAGAACACCTTAAGTACGTTTTAACACCGTAAGTTTTTCGTAGTCCAGATCAAACTCCAGGGTTATTTTGTTAAAATATGATAAGTAGTTTAGAAGCTATGCAGAAACATGACGCCATAGTTGGGTATAAAACGATTCTTCTTCACAAATTAAATAAATTTTAATAGCTCCAATATGCATGTTTTATTATTTTAAGCTTACTAATAGTTTTGAGACGTACTCGAGCTAAAGAGTGGTGTAATGTACTCCGTATGATCCTCAATTTGTTGGCATAGCGTTGTTTGATTTCACACTCCCGACGACGCACTGCTCGCTTGTATGGTGCAATTTACAAGAGAATATAGCACTCGACACTTGCTTATCATACTAGATAAATTACCAAACATTTCTTTGTGCATGAATGATTCTGTTATTAAAAAGTTCGTATAGACTGCCAGTCTGACTGACTGTAGTGGCCAGCCCTAGTGCCAGAGTTATGAAGCCGCCGAAAGGCCTCTGACCTGGCTTGACTATTGCTGTTTTTAAGAACAAACAACTGGACCTGTAATTTTCGTGTCATCCGACCCACTGTAGCGCTCAGAAAGAAATGCCACTCACGGTCACCCATCCGAAGACTAACATTTTGTTATGAATATTACAGTTTTATTTTATTTGCAAAACAATTTCATTATAGGTCGCGTGTGTAGGTCTGTCGCTCATTTATAATGGAACGGCTCAATAGATTCTAGTATTTTAAATGTGATTATGGCTATAAATAGCTGACTGATATTCATATATTTTTTTAATTTTAAAACAATAATATAATAGTTTCTATAATATAGCAGGAAAAATCGCTTTTGCGTATAAGCAATATAAATAGCCATGAATAAACTAAACCCAACTGCCAGAATATATCGTACTTTGCAATTACATTCAGATCTTGAATGGTGTGAAAAGTTATAACAAAAGGAATAAAAAATACTAACAAACTTATAATTACATATAATGGTTATAGTACATCTGAGAGGCTGTAATCATTCGCCTAAACTAAACTAAACTAAACCCTATAATAAGCATCGATTTTCGTCGTCTAATATATTATTATTCTTATTCAACCACAAATCTAAGAATCATACGAATCTCGCTATCCGCTCGTGTCTTGTTCGGTCTCTCTAGTTGACAGGTGGTTACACGGTTCCGGACATCAATCATCTAAGTGAAACAATCGTGTGTCCGGGGTCAGGCGGTTTATATCGATGACAGGTCGTCGGTAAACCATGACATATGGATGTAATGTTACAGTGTTTATGGAGTTATAAACATATGTTCGATACGTATATGCTCAATTTTGTTATATCTTAGTCATTGTTCATGCGGAGCGTTTGCGTTAAGTTGTGTAGTGCGTCAAGCAGAGCGTGGGGCTGGAGCGTTGTTTGTGTCATCGTACACACAGAGACACAAAAATCCATGAGAATTCGTCGCTTATGAAATCGCGGAGGTTCGTGCGACGCGTGGGGAATAACATTTTCTGTCACAGTATTCGCGACAAACGCACATAAAAACGCTCGTGCGCGCTTTATCGCACGAAGTAAAGCTAAACGCGCCGCACAACGCCCTGCATTTCACACTACAAAATCTTAACAAGAAGAAAACAATAAACAAAATACACATACTTAACTAATTAAACTACTACAAAAAAATGTAATAGATAACCACGGACCGATTTATGTAATAAATCCAATTGCTCAAAAATTGTACTTGCGTGCCAACAACAGTAACTTCTAACCGAAGAAGATGAGTAACGCTGATATTAGGAAATACTGAAATATCGAGGGCGTTACTAGCCGTTTGAGAACCTGTTCTTCCTAGAAACTAGGAATTGGCGAAAAAAATTCTTCAACCATGGTGACATGACGTTTGACAACGCTTAGACGAAGGAACCACACGAAAAGTACTTATTTGTGTTTTATTGTTTTTTTTTTATTGAATAGGTATGTAGATTTTGGATGTTGACAATTTGAATCCAAAGATAATGGATTAACATAATAACGCTAACGGTTCCAACAATAAACCGTCTCCATTCTTAATCTATTTTTATTAAAATTAAATAATATGTAAATGAATATGTTTTTGATTGCACTTTTATAGTTTGAATTTAAGATGAGAAATAAAACAGACGAACGTGAGATCCTTTCAATTGAAACTAAATTATATAGAAGATAAAATCTGTATTTAACTTTTATCTAGCATCTAGTAGACATTTTAAATACCTACTTATTTTGTTCTAGTCTGATAATAAAATTATTCTATATCAAATTAAATATCTGTGATATGTGGGCAAGCAGACACACAGAAAGAAATAACTAATTTTTATTATGAGCATCTCATACTGCTTTATGGCTCTAAGAATTCTACTTAATTACCTAATTATGTTAAATATATTTTAGTATCTTCTCGTACCTATAACTACTCTCCTACTCAAAAGAAATGTCATCGATCGCTTTTGAGTTCCGCGTGTCCGTCTGCATTGACTCGTTTAAATTAAAATATTCAGATTTCGTAAGTTATTGATAGAAAATTCTGGTATCACACTCGTAAAAGTGAAATTTTAAAATAAAAATCAAGCTTTTCATGTTTTAAAGGTGAGGTCAAGGCCGGACCGAGATAATGTGAATTTAAATTTTAAAATTTAAATTTCTAAAGAAATGTCACATAGTTGCCAATCATATAAATTACTAACGGAATATTCAACTCAATTGATTTTGAATATTTATTGGGATACGAACAAAAGTCTGTTTTAGGTATACTTATTAAAGAATCTGATTAACTTTTATTTAATAAAATGTCACAAACAGGTGACGCGTTAATACTGTGACGATTCTTAATGGTCATATACATGTCAGGTTATCTTTCCGTACCTATAACCTTTACGCTTGAAAAACTAAAATTTGACTGCAACATTATGCTCTGCGTCTTTTCAAAAAAAATATATTTAAAATTGATTAATTACGTAAGTGTATTTCCCGCGTATTATACGTACATCACACAAGCTGAAGTAGCTAGAGATGCATACTTCATGTTTTTTTTTAACTTTGTTTATTCTAAATAAATAAAACCGGACAAGTGCGAGTCAGACTCGCCCACCGAGGGTTCCGTACAAAATAGTGGATAAAAGGAGGAATCATATTTTTTTTTTATATTTTCCTTCATAAACCGAAAAATATACATCGTAAAATATTTAAAAACCTGTTTTAGCTTATGCTAATGAAATTCTTTCTATGATAACCCACATGATAAGGTTAATTCACTTTAAAATTTGGACCCTCATTCCTTGCATAAAGACACTATTTTTTTGTGATTTAGTTAAAAATGACCAGCTTTCGGATTTTTTCCTATATTTGTGTACTATAACACAATGCTTCTTGCCATATTTCATAGTTCTAGGTCAACGGAAAGTACCCCATAGGTTTTGATTCCCTTGTGGGTGTCGAAATGTGCGATTTTTACGACATATTCGGCTGTAACTTTTTTTACGAAAACTGAGAAATTTTATTTTTCTTTCTGCAACAAGAGACTATGGATCTGCGTATATGGTTTTAATTTCAACTCGATACCTTCACGCGTTCTCGAGATAAAGGTATTGACACCCGTACGGACGGACAGATGAACAGACGGAAAACAAAGTGATCTTGTAAGGGTTCCGTTTTTTCCTTTTGAGGTACGGAACCCTAAAAATATTTATATTTGAAAATAAACAATATGTAGAGCCATTAATGGTTTCAAGCATAATATAATTATAGCTTAAAACTAAAAAAATACGACTTCAAATTACGCAATACAATACATACGCGACTTGCTGTTCACTTTTTTACAGGTGCTTGGATGGTATTTTATTTAAAAAAAAAAAAAAAAAAAAAAAATGTATTCTATCAGCCATCTAGTTCCATAGTACAAGCTTTGCTTAGTTTGGGCTAGATGGTGTTGTGTGAAATGTCCCCAAATATTTATTAAAAAAAAAAAAAAAAAAATACCAGTTATTTTGTTATAAAAACCAAAGTACTGCATCGGTTTTGATAAAATGTATATATAATAGAACCACCTCTGAAGTATGATCTAACATATACTAAAAGAATTATCAACATCAATGCACAATAGGCCTACTAATCGGTGAACAAACATACACAAAAAAACATACAGACCGAATTGATAAACTCCTTCTTTTTGGAAGTCGGTTAAAAAGAATTACTTAAATAGGATATTATTTAGGGGTAGAAAACTGTTCTTCTGTTGTATTAAAATGCGTAATTTACTGCATAAGATCGTATGACAACGTTTCTCTCAATACCGCATCGCATTTGGCGCAGCCGGTGCCGTTAGTTCTCATGGTCTAATCATGAGGTACGACGAGTGGTCATGCTACTTTCTACATTAGTTTTTTACACTCCGGCTAGAGTACGTCTTCTGTTAAGGTCGAAACCCGCTAGAAGATACGGATTATTGCAACATATTTTTACATATTTTAAATAAAAACTACGGGTCACTCACGTCTGTCAAAAAAAATTAGTGAAAACCACGTTAATTTCCATAGTAAAATATTTTTACATACATACAATTATACCTTTTTCATAATGTAGTAGGCCGAGACTATATCATTCCACTTGCTACGATCCTGACACACATTTGGCTGGCCTTGTGGCTCAGTTGGTAGTATGCCTACCTGCTAAGCTGTAGGTCGCGGGTTCGATCCCCACCGAGGGCAAACATTGTGTGATGAACATAGATGTTTGTTCTGTGTCTGGGTGTTTCTATGTATCATATGTATATATTTACAACAAAAAAATTGGTTGTCTGTAAAGTCGGTTTACGGACGATAGTTTAACGTGACAACGTTATAACAAAACATTGTTGAAATGATGATGATGATGATGTAACGGGACAATGAGCGTAACGTAATGGGACAATGAGTCATACTTTTTCGTGCGTGCAGCCGGAGTTCATCGTTTATTAGACGTTGTCACGTCAAAAAAAGTATGTATGTATTCTATCAGCCCTCTAGTTCCATTGTACAAGCTTTGCTTAGTTTGGGCTAGATGGTGTTGTGTGAAATGTCCACAAATATTTATTATTTATTTAGTTTTCAGTTCTTCCACTTTCAATAATGTCTTCATACATGCTAGACGAATTCAAGAAACATAACTTAAATTTGTATTAGAATTATAATAATAGCGCAAATCTATATTGTCTAAAAAAAATACAGGAGCTATATTACTGGCACAATATAATTTTTCAAATAGTGAAGAAAAAAAATATCAGAAATAAAAACTCATTGCGCTGTCTCTGATTCACTAAAGACTTCCAAATTAGAAAAGTCTAGTCTTTCTAGTCATGTCTGTATGAAGCATTTCGGAAATTCTTTTGACATCCTTTCCTTTTCGTGTTGACAAAGTTTGGAACACACTGCTTACATGTTAGTTTGAATGTCTTCAGCCATTTAAGTGTATGACAGACAGACACCGTAGTCTCACAAATAGGCTCCCGCACCCGTACGGACCCCTAATAATAAAAAAAAACACAACCCGGGGGTGTTTAAGAAAAAAGTGAATAGGTATCTCCTAGGCAGGCGTGCTACATCTTCGATCTCATCATCGCTTCCCATCACGTGAGATTGTGGGCAAACGCAGGCCTAGTTTGTCATAAAAAAATTGTTATCTGTAAAGTCGGTTTACGGACGATAATTTTACGTGATAACGATACGTCACAAGCCGAACGCATAGGCCGATCGTGCCTCTCTATCACTTGTTCCGCGCTCTCGCTTGCACGCTCGGTTCAGGCGGAACGTGACAATGAGTCATGCTTATTCGTGCGTGCAGCCGGCGTTCATCGATTTATAATCGTTATCACGTCAAAAAAGTTACGTTGCACGAATCGTAGTGACATTTTACCCTTATAATTCACAAAGCTAGATTTTCACTGGACTCAACGATTGACAAAGCACTGAACATTTTATTAACGACAGTGTATTATTTATTTATGTTGTGGATGATGGATTTTATTTTCAACCGTATAAAATAAACATTTCCAATCTATTCGTCTGGTTTGTTGTCTGAGATTTTTTTGTTGCTAACCGGACTATCGATGGCTTAGTACGTACTTAGCGTTTATATGTCACTGATACATTGATGCATTATAATAGTACTTTTTACTTTTTTATCAGATTTTTTTATTTAGCTGGCGTTAAAGACACTGCGGTCCACGATCGAGCTCTCTTACCATAGTTACTAATTGCTAGTTATCCTATGTACAGTAGACCTCGCGAGTACAGACTTTTTACAACACGTTTTGCCACTTTTAATGAAAATGTTAATGCTCTAGGGCAGAATGCACAAGCATTTTGGTCACGCATCGCGTTGATAAGAATTTTTTGAAAATGAGTTTTTTTTAAACAAGATGAGCTCCCGGTATCTACATACATACCCAAAATCTCGACACCAAACGGCTCAAATATTGTACATATACCGAGATTAACAGATTTGCGCGGCTTGTGCTCCGCCGAATTAGTGGCAATTTTAGTCCGTTTAATTAAGTCACCTCAAACTCCTTTCTACTAAGTTTACGCTTTTTATTTCGAATAAGTAATTCGTTTTTTTTTGTTGTTTTGATATCGGATGTGTGTGAAGCCTATCTAGGAAGTCTATAAAATTCCTAGGATTTGTTTACAATTCCGGTAAAATTTAGGAAATTATTTTTATACACATTTCCTAGGACATGTATAGTCGGAAATGTGTACATTTCCTAATAATTAAATAGCAGTAGGGAAAATATGATAGACAGGATTTCTTGTCATAGTGTTTGGACAGGATTTTTGCGTTGTCATAAAAAAAACTAACAAATAACCTAACTTATAAATATATCTGCTTTAGAAATTTAGATTTTATATATTTTTTTTTTTTTTTTTTTTTGTATGCGTTACGTCAGAACGTAACGCATGCAATAAAATTTATTTAGTACATTTTCTATCGATTTTAGGTATTGTATATGTACAAGACAAATATCCTAGGAATTCTATATAATGACGTATCAATACATTACCGGTGACAGTTAAACATAATTACAAAATTAAGAGACAATTCATTTGCAAACCGGACCGCAGCTCTACGTCGTAGGAACCACCTGTTTTTTCCATATGGCGACTTGTGATAATAATCTAAAGATTATGTTCCAAGATAGACTATTCTAATGTTCTGATTTACATTTAAGATATCCCGGTGAAATAATATTGATAATGATGTATCAGACTTTATCTCTGTTAAAGTTAATAAGTGAAAACTTTGAGTTATATTAGTGGTTCCGTTGTATTTTAACACCTGTTAGGTTATTAGGTGGAGTTTCTGTAAGTTTCCATTTGCTTTGATTTATCCAACTAATCAAGAAAAAGGTAATATTTTTATGTATATATTTTTCTATATTATCTCATGTAGCATTAACGACTTTAACAATTTTAATGTATGATCATTATATAGATTTTAACCGACTTCCAAAATGAAGGAGGTTCTCAATTCAACTGTATGTTTTATTTGTTTGTTTGTTTTTGATGATTTTTTTTATTAGTAAGTAGGTAGGTACTTCAGAGGTGGACCCATATAAATTTTATCAAAATCGGTTCAGTACTTTGGTTTTTATATCAAAATAATTGAAAAAATGACATCCAAGTATTAAAGGAATTGCGTATTTTCTAGGCGGTTTTTTCAGTTTTTTTAACTATTTTGTAAAGATCGCGGGTCAAACCTGGACAAGACTGGCACAGGACCAAGATGAGTGGTGGTCTTCTTATAGGTGTACCTAGAAGAATAGAGGAATGCTCAGCAGTGGGCGATAACAGGCTCAAAATGATGATGATGATGACGAATAATAATAATTTAGTCATTATTTAATAATAATAATTTAGTAATAATAATTCAGTTTTATGTTATTTGTATGATTATAAATGTGAGTCAAAACGTGTTATGCACATACTATAATTATAATGTCTATATAAGAGCCTGTCTACGTTAGTTACCGTTAATCCTGTAGGTTTTTTTTATCAGCCCTGTTTGTACAAACTGTCCCACTGGTGGGAACGGGCCATCTTCTCATTGTGAGAAGGGTTAGGCCATAGTCTGCCACGCTGGCCAAGTGCGGGTTGGCAGACTTCACACATCTTCAAGATCATTGAGAACTCTCAGACATGTAGGTATCCTCACGATGTTTTTCCTTCACCGTTTGAAGTTGGCGGCAATCAACAATACGCACATAACATCGAAAAGACAAGAGGTGCGTGCCGTGGGATTCGAACCCAGGACCTGCGGATCGCAAGTCAGACGGTCTCACCACTAGGCTGCCGGGAACTTAATCTTGTAGGTAGTAGATGTAATTTATTATATTATTTTCACGCTGAAAGGATCACCTAAAGAATGTTACACCTTATTATATTTACGCAATATTAAATAATTGTGAATTATGAAAGTTATTGTAGTCTAACTACGATAATTAATTACTTCATATAAGTTTTCAGATGGGACATCACGAATTTCTACATATTTTTTTTACATTACATAGAAGTTATCGTAAGATTTTCTACGAAATTCACGGTTTCGTAGATATTTTATAAAGTTCTGACAGAAATTACACAGAACTTAGTGTTTATGTTAACTGAGTTGAGATTAAATTATTTTGATTTAAATTATCTCATCGATTAAAAAATAAAATTAGTTCAATAAATATTAACAGTATATTTTAGTTTTTTATTTAAAAAAATAGTAACCCGACAACAGGAAAATTAGCTTCTTAAATTTCAAATTCCATCGAGGCGCCTTCAAAGCTGAGCTATAAATGATGGATCAATAACTCATTTTAATTGAATCATTCCAACTAATAGTGCTTTCTATACGTTTGACAGGTCAGTCATTAGAACGATAGAGATACATGATTGAAAAATGTCGATTAAAAAGATGAAACAAGCGCGGCTACTCTATTTATCAGTTACTCTATGGCAACAGCTACTAATTTAAGTCTCCACTTAACTCAAATTGCGTTTTTCTACGTGTTTTTTAATGGAAATTCAAAGTGTTTCAATCAGAATTAAGAGTAGAAAGTTGCGTGGTTTTTGAATAACTTTAGTGATAACAATACGGTTTTTATATGGTTATAGATGACACGTTAAAACCAACGAACGCTTAAATTAGCTATAGATAATTGGTAATCATATGTATACTATTTAAAAATTAGGCCTTAACTTCTAAGTTATCTCGTACTGTACGTGCCTGGACAGAAGAGATGCTTCAATTAAGGCTATATAGCTCATAATTTTTTGTATTGCTTGCGCATGTTATTATAAAAGTCCTGTAGTGAAATGGGGAGGGTGGAATTAGGTCGTGAAGCTTTGGCGCACTTTCCCAGAAATGAATCCTGTAGAAAATAGACAGACATGCTACTTTACGGCGGTGCTCAAGACTAAATAGCTTCTTGGCAGCTAGTTTATCGTCACCGATTAACCTCATAGCTCGCCGGTCCACTGACTCTAAAGCTTCCAGCTGATACTTGGCTGATTCATCAAAAAGGTGGCAGCAGTACTCCATACACGATCGGACCTAAGCCTGATACAAATGAAGCAGTTGTCCCGGTGAGCCTTATTACCCTATTTATATGTATGTTTAAATAATATTTTATTAAATAACCTTATTAATGACGCCAAGCTTTTTACTAGCCAGTTTAGCCTTAGAATTAAGGTAGTCCTTAAAGTTCATTGTTGGGGTTAATTTAATTTCAGTTCATAAGAATTAGAAAATCATCATCATTTCAGCCAAAAGAAGTCCACTGGACATAGGCCTCTCCTATGGATTTCCAAAAAAGACCAGTTGGAAGCGACTGATTATAAAGCCATAAAGTAGTTTCAGTTTATATTTATAATAATCGGTTGTACAAATTTCACCGATTAAACTTCTAAGTTGTAATCTGTATCGTATACCTACAGTTATATATATAAATAAAATTTGAATATTTTCGTACATCACTTGAAAAAGAAAGGCAATTAGTAATGGAAATACACGAAAATGTTAAATGTTAAAAAGTTAATTGTATCGTCATTGTGCGTCGTGTGCATCGTGCATAAAGAAAGTCACATTTTTTTGTGAAATAATTTAAAATGTACTACAGTTTGGATTTTTCCTTTGTCAACTCAATACCTCCACGCGTTCCCGAGATAGATGATCTTGACAGACGGACAACAAAGTGTGATCCTATAAGGGTTTCTTTTTTTTCCTTTTGAGGTAGGTACGGAAAATCTAACATAATTTCACAGATTGAATCACTCAAGCAATTTAAGTTACATGAAGAATTGAAACATGCATAGGTACAATCAAATAACATTACACTCAAACACAAACCACACTTCACTTAAAATAAAATAAAAAAACTAAATACTGCAGTCAAATAAATGCTCCGAAATTTAGTCTTTATAAAACTTCTCACATAGAAATTAACAAAATTTACGTTTAATAAAATGAGCTTTGTCCACTAAGCGTATAAAAATCAAAGTAAAATACAGCCTCATTTAAATTTTCTTTTGTAGGAGCGATCCGCCAAACGACAAGACCGGTGATCTGATGCTTATCTGTGGACAAATCAGCGTGTGTGTGTGTCACCACTACAGGCGCAGCGCGCGGTGAGAACCTAACGCACCTGTACCGCATCTACCGGTTACGATGCTGGTTATAGGGATGGGATTGTACAGTAAAAGTTTTCGATAATTTTTATTTTGATGTCGATTTTTTCCATCGTATTTCATATGCTGAAGTAGTGTAGGATCAACTTTTCAGGGTTCCGAAGTAACTACGAGGAACATTTATAATATCGCCATATCGGTCTGTCTGTCTGTGTGTCCGTATGTCACAGTCTTTTTACTTTTACTTTACTCAGAGACTTACCCTACATAAACGAAATTTGGCATGTAGATGTGTTCTGTGAACCGGTACAAAATGCCGTAGAAATAATGTTTTCTAAGGTTTTTGCGATTGTTGCCGTAGTGAAATTTTCAACAAAAAAAATTAGGGTGGCACTTCATTTTTTTTAACCCCACCCCATCATGTGCACTATTATTGAATAGGTCTCTTAAAATAAAACTAGGGTTCCATAATTATGTTATTTTTTTGTCAGATAAGATATAGCCCGCTAAATAATATGCTTATGGCATGACACCTTTTTGTTAATTTTTAAAGTACGTACTAATCTAATTGACAGACAACATACCTGCCTTAGGTTAGTTAGTAAAGATTTTTCGATCGCAGTTAAAATCATAAATTACAGGTAGTAATTTACATTCTTTTATCCATGAAAAATATTGTTAAAATCAATACACTAAAATCATCGATATTACAATAATTGAGTAGTCCTATCCCTAGATCTCACGCAGCGCGGCCACGGCCCATCGCGGCGCGGAGTCACATAATAAATCACAAGCTAATAGCCACTAAACTCATTCGCTAATCCGACTCGCACAACTGCGGGGGAAGTGCGGCCGACGTGCGGACACGCTGCGGTTCTGATGCGAGGTGATGCGCCTAATGACAAGTTTGGCTTATTTCGGAGATCATAATATAGGTGATTGCAATGGTTTAAAAAGTCTTGTTCAAATTTTTCATAAAATTTGATCTAAGTTGTTTATAAACTGTCAAAGTTTTCAAAATAACCAAGATATTTTGTAGATCCTAAGCTACAATCTATTTCGCATAAGAAAAACAAAGTTAGTGAAAAATAAGTTACCCATTAAATAAATTGACAGATAAATGCATTAATAATGAAGGACAACAATTATTTTAAAGCAAAGCTCTAGTGCAACAACAAGTAGAATCGAATAGATATATTCCATAAAGTTTATGATAGTATAAATGAACAGAGTCAACGTCGAATACAAACTGACAGTATCTGTAAAGAGTCAGCGCTAGATAAAGCGCGTCCTACACAATACTACTTAGATGGACAGCAAGCTCTAGACGACAGAATTATACAGAGAGACAACTTCAAAACAAACGGAGAGAAAGCTCTTAAAAAAATCATACGTTATTGTGATTGTTTAGTTTACGAATGTGATTACAAATTGTACCACCAAAGTGTTCAACGTGATGTGATGTTACTGTAGTCGCAAACGTATACTTGTCGGCTTAACAATAACCAGTTTTTCTCAAATATCTACAATGTATACGTGTACCAATTGCAGACAGCAATATATAGAGATACCAGTGTTCAGTAAACTTTACTTCGATTTCCAAGATTCTGGTATTACTGAAGCAAGGTAAAGGAAACTGAACGAAGAAAGAATCATTGAAGATACAATAAATGTAAGCTCAATCTTTCTCCATCAACCATTTCTTGCAAAACCAGTCAGTTTGATAAAATATAGCTGATTTTAATTATTATTAATATTATAGTGTCAACGTAGCTTAATAGATCATAATATCTAGTCTACAATACAATATTAAAATTGAAAAATACTAATACTTTACACCAACAAAAATAAATACATACTTCTTTACTTTACAAGCAACAAGTATTAGATAAAGTCTTATAATAAATTTGGAATTCTTGTTATGTTTATGCTAATAAATAACAATTCTAGAATTTATAGGTATGATTCAGGCTAAAATAGTTTTACTCGTATAGATTTAAATGTGAAACAGACTAGCTAACACTAACTAACAGACAGCTAAACAAATCTTACAACCAAAAATTAGCCTACGATGTAACATAGGTTAATTGTAACTAATTGTTGTGTTGTAACATAGGCTAATTTTATCCCAGGATATAAATAGTTTCTAAAATGAATCAAATTGCAGCAAATATAAAGTTAACCGACAGCAGTCGTCAAAAAACTAATGTAATACTAATGATGACGCTGATACTTTGATAACCCTGTTTTTGGGCACGCTAATACGCTACGAAATAAAGTTTCCTTCAAGTTATCCATCTATCATTACCTTATCTGTATGTCAGTAGATGGACAATACAGCAACCGGTTTCTAGAGTGTAATGAAAAATGTGTATCGATTTGCGCGGTTGCCAGTCCGGTGTGTGGTGCGGTGTGTATCCATTTATTTGCCTAGTGGAGCATCGGGAGAAAGTGGACTGAAGATATTGACGAGCAAATTGAATTTTAAGTAGACAGAGACGATGAGAATTTTGATTTCGATGTTTAGACGTGGGTACTGTTGACAATGATTATCATATTTTGGTAGTGTAGCTATAGTATTTGTAGGTTGTAGGTTCATTGATTACGTCTCACTGATTCATTTGGTGTTAGTTAGATAGATAGATAACTCTTTATTAAAAACCACATAATAATATTTACTAAAATAATAGTGGCCTTTAAAGAAAAAATAATAACTAAGTAAGAATAATTAGTAAACATAATATTTTACAAATATAACATACTTACACACATAATATGTATATAATTATATACTACACACTCATAAATATACAATAAAAAGAAGTTTCCTTGGTAGATTTTGTAATTTATAAAAAATAAAAATAAAAATATGTTCAAAAATGTTGTAAGAAGTCTAGTGCTATCTACAGCGCCTTAAACGCCACTTATCTTTAAACTAGTAACAATTACAAGCACGGGTCAATTGTAATTGTTGCCAGATTGATATTTTTACCGCAGTTGTTTGCAATTTTACACAGATCATAAACGTTTTACCTTACTTCGGTTGATTGAGGAATTTTATTCAATTTAACCATCTTAAAAATTCAATTTATCTTATTTAACTGTAACTATTGTTGGTTTTGTATCAATTGACCTACCTACCGGCTCAATTACAACTGTATAATAGTAATTCGTACTAACATTATTATTATACCTCATTTCGTGGAAATCAGTTTTCAGTTTTTTTTTCAGATTACAGTAAAGATAAGTATAGTTTTATTTAATTTTTTTTCGGCTTCCGTAATAAGGGTTCGGCAGCCTATTCGTGAGACTACGGTATCTGGCTGTCCTACACTCAAACGGCTGTATTAGTCTAGTAAAAATAAGATTTGTGACAACATAAAAGACAACTAGGTAAGTATATTGTTATTTAAATGAATGTACTGGTGTTTTGAAATACATCTTACACAATTTCATAATGATATTATAAAAGCTGATTTTGTTACCTTTACACGCTCAAACGGCTGAACCGATCGTTATGAAAATTAGTATAGAGATAGCTTTGGACCTGGAGACGGACATAAGCTACTTATCATGATCATAATCATCACCGTTTTTCATAACTACGCGAGTGAAACCGCGGAACGCAGGTAGTCTATAAATCGGGGATTATTGTTGATCTATGATTTTTAGTTATTTTCCTATCATAATTTCAAAGAATCCCCCCAGTTGCAAATACTATGATCTGCTCCATACAATCGGATTTATTTTTACTAGACTATATCTTTTACGTAACGTAGCGTCATGATTTTATAGCCTTGTTCTTGATTGTGAAGAAGTCGTGTAGAAGTCGTGTTTTTAGCGTACATAAATCATTTGGCTTTGCTCTGCTTTCCTTCATGAATCTCCTAACACATTTGTCGAGTGCTGTAAAATTGTAACGGTTTTCAATTAACGAGCTTATCAAATGAAATGACTGCATTCTATTTCTATTACAAAAAATTATACCTACATTCATCTAGGTATAAGTCTACACGGAAAAAAATGCTCGTGAAATTAGTTTTCCGTCAAGAATATTTTTATTCTCAGGAATATTGTTTAATGTCAAATAAATATGTACTTAAATTAATAATAATATCTTAGCTCAACATAAATGATATTATCCAAGAAAAACAATATTATTCTTATTATATTTACTAAAATCAAAACAATAATTGTAATTTCAAGAAGTTTTGAGTGTTGTATACACAATATGCTATTTTGTTAAATTAAGAATAACTTTTTTCTTTATATGATAGTACATTGTCTAAGTTCAAGAGCCTTTAATGATTGAATCAAAACTTGTACCCTATACATCTTTACTAAATAAATATATATTTAAAGTAAAATCCTCATTTTCTTCTTGTTAATCATTTAAGATTCTCATAATCAGAAAGTAGGAAGGTTTTCGGATGAAGGAAAATATTATTTGTTCTAAGAAAAATAAATTTAATGTGAGTAAATAATGGGGTTGAGTGTAGAATATAAAATGATTCGAAATAAGATAGATTAACGTTTAAAAAAAAGAAAATACATGTTTGGTTTAAGAAAAGTTTGTTTTTAAGGAAGTGAGTAGTAGCATTGACGTAAGAATATAAATTATTCAAGTTAAGGTAGTACAATGTTTTCAAACAAGACTTTTTTGTTTTGTAGGAATAAGTTATGGTATTGAATTAGGAATCTAAAAGATTCAAAATAAGATAGAGTAACGTTTTTTAATGACAAAAATCATGTTTATGTTAAGAATAGTTTGTTTTTGGGTAAGTAAGTAGTAGCATTGGCGTAAGAACGTATATTTTTCAAATTAAGTTAGTACAATGTTTTCAAACAAGACTTTTTTGTTTTGTAGGAATAAGTTATGGTATTGAACTAGGAATCTAAATGATTCAAGATAAGATAGAGTAACGTTTTTTAATGACAAAAATCATGTTTAGGTTAAGAAAAGTTTGTTTTTGGGTGAGTAGGTAAGTAGTAGCATTGGCGTAAGAACCTATATTTTTCAAATTAAAGTAGTCCAATGTTTTCAAACAAGACTTTTTTTGTTTTGTAGGAATAAATTATGGTATTGAACTAGGAATCTAAATGATTCAAAATAAGATAGAGTAACGTTTTTTAATAAGAAAATTCATGTTTAGGTTAAGAAAAGTTTGTCTTTGGGTATGTAAGTAGTAGCATTAGCGTAAGAATCTATATTTTTCAAATTAAGTTATTCCAATGTTTTCAAACAAGACTTTTTTGTTTTGTAGGAATAAGTTGTGGTATTGAGCTAGGAATCTAAATGATTCAAAATAAGATAGAGCAACGTTTTTTAATGACAAAAATCATGTTTAGGTTAAGAAAGGTTTGTTTTTGGGTGAGTAAGTAGTAGCATTGGCGTAAGAACCTATATTTTTCAAATTAAGGTAATCCAATGTTTTCAAACAAGACTTTTTTTATTTTGTAGGAATAAGTTATGGTATTGAACTAGGAATATAATTAATTCAAAATAAGATAGAGTAACGTTTTTTAATAAGAAAATTCATGTTTAGGTTAAGAAAAGTTTGTCTTTGGGTAAGTAAGTAGTAGCATTAGCGTAAGAATCTATATTTTTCAAATTAAGTTATTCCAATATTTTCAAACAAGACTTTTTTGTTTTGTAGGAATAAGTTATGGTATTGAGCTAGGAATCTAAATGGTTCAAAATAAGATAAAGTAACGGTTTTTAGTAAGAAAATTTATGTTAACCTTAAGGATATTTTGTTTTTGGGTAAGTAAGTAGTAGCATTGCCGTAGGAATCTGAATTTTTCAAGTTAAGGTATTCCATTGTATTCGAACAAAACTTTTTATTTATTTTATAGGAATAAGTTATGGTATTAAACTAGGAATCTAAATGGTTCAAAATAAGATAGACTTACGTTTTTCAATAAGAATACATACACGTTTAGATTAAGAAGAGTTTGTTTTTGGGTAAGTATAATGTGGTCCAATTCTTTCAAACAAAACTTTTTTGTATTGAGGGAATAAGTTATGGTATTGAACAAGGAATCTTAATAGTTCAAAATATGATAGATATTTTTTTTATATAGGAACTCTGATAAATTCAAGTAGTATGTAACCTATACCTACTCCGTCTGACACGTTATGTAAGTACTTATAAACATATGTGTAATAAATACTAAGTACTTGTGTTTACTGTGCTTATCATTTATAACATATCGCCCTATCCGTGGAAAAGAGCCACAATGGCCGTTAGGGCTTTTTGTTTTTGTTGCATTTTTAGCATCTTACAATGCATATGCATCTATTCACATTCACAGAATTTGAAAAAACCCTTAATTTGATAAAAAAAAACACAAATATTTTTTTTTGCAAAGAGCCTCATTACAATATTGTACGACGAAAATACCCACTAACGCCACTGTGGCCGATTTTTCCCGTCGAAAACGGCCACAATCGCCTATGCGCCCATATTCCACGTCAAAATTGCCGCGAGAGAGTCGGTAGACGGAGTCGTAAGCGCAAGTTTAAATAGGAAAATAAGAAAATGGAACTATATTTTTTATTTTTCATTTTATTCTACTATATAACGTAACCAAACTGTGTATGCACCTAAACTGCTTAGGAATAAATAGCAGTTAGTGTTCCGTATCTTTTATATATTATTATTTAAGCGTTACATTTTGAAATACAATTTATATAACCTTCACTGGTCTGGTGTAATCTATTCAGCAGGAGAAGAAACGAAATTCTGCCACTCCTCGCTTCCTCCCCTGTTGAAATCGAAAGAGATAATAGTTTATGCCGTGGAAGAAAAGGCAAAAGTATTTGCCTTTCTTTTCATGGAATCGTCATGCTCAGATGTTGTTAGCATGACACGTCTAACTCCACCTCGTAGCATGGATCAATTTCTGACTGATGGTATTCCAGCCACAGTTCTGAGGACTTGTGCACCCGAGCAGACTTCTGTGCTGACGGGCCTCTTGCCTCACTCTAGAAACTGAACAAGTGCCGAAATCGTGAAAGCTTGCATTGGCAAGCTTTCACGATTTCGGTACATTTTTGGGCACGGGTTAATCATTGGACTAACCCGTGTCCAAAAAAGGTAGCCATGCTGGCCGGTTGCTAGCTAGTACAGACCTATCTCGGTTATGTACATTATCTGCAAGTCAATGGAACGTATTCTTAATAACAGTCTCCTAATGTACCTAGAATCCAATGAATCAGTGACTAACAATACAGATTTCATTGAAACTGATCCAAAAGGGATATTCTAGCGTACCTCATTCACATTCGGAGTGAGGTCATCAAGAACCAAGGGGAAATGTTTACCGTTTCCCTCGACATCTCGAAGGCTGTTGACTGGATCTGGCTGCTGGCATAACAGCCTTATCAGTAAGCTTCCTTCATATGGTCTGTCCACATTTTATTGCTTGGATATCGAACTTACTGTGGGATTGGTTGACACAAATAGTCTATGATATAGCTGCTCGATCTTATACACATTGGATGAGAAGTAAGAAGGTTTTACATTTACTAAATCCTTCACGGCTGTAAACTTTTTGAAGAAACCTCTCTTCACCCGTTCGTTTATTTTTTTGTCACAAATGAGATTTGTCATTGAATGTCAAATACTTCGTCTTTGAAGATTAGAAAATGTGCAGATGTTTATAGGGGTTTTGGCGGGAACGTCTTAGTAACGTGTTGTTGCTTTGTTTTATTTTCATAAACTTGTGTTATTTTGAACATTAATGCTATAAAAATGGTGCTGTTTTATTCATTAAGTGTTCGATAAAGTGCGTGAGTGTGGGAAAGTGAAATAAAACAGTAAAACGTGTGATTTTTCGTTGAAGCAGGACTCTACTTATAAATTGACTGTATACGTGACTTCGATTGTGACTAGAAAATTTACAACTAGTTTTATTCAAGAAACTTGAAAAAATCCTAATACTTGACACTGGCAAATGCTTTAATGCGGGTCCAATACAAAAAAGAAGAAGATGTTTATAGGATAATCCTTAGCATTTGACACTTTTGCAAAGAAAAACGTATTGGTGGAACTCTGTGATATTATAATCTGATGCACTTCACTCAGGAATACAATAAAAATTTAGATAATTTTTAGATAATATTTTAAACGTAATAAGCAATGTCTATAAAATAATTATGGGACCAACTTGGGAGCTTTCTCTATATGTTAATTCAAGAAACACAAAAATTGGTTCACGAAAGAGTAAACAAACATACGAAAAAATATTTTTTTAAAAACTTACGGACCGAATGGATAACCTCCTTCTTTTTGGAAGTCAGTTAACAAACAAAACTCATACCCTGTTGTAAATTCCTTCATAATTTTTTTTCTTGATCGTTTGTCTTATCTTAAGTTGTTTTTTAATTTTAATATGTTGATCGCGTCGCAACACCTAAATGTCATTTAAAAAATCAAATAAAAAATCTGTATTCATATTAAAGCACAGGGAACATAATTAGAGGCTGCCCCGTTGATATCTTTCACTTTGAAAAATAAGGACCACCCTAGTACAAAATAAATACTGGTAAAATGATATAAACTATATAAAAAGTATAAAAAGAATTAAATATATTGTGACCACAAAATGACGTGCGTTTTCAGCGGTGACTTTTTTTTTATAATTATTATTATTAATTCGACTGTATTTTTTTTAATATTTGTTACTTCAGAACTTTTGACTGGGTGAACCGATCTTGAAAATTATTATTTTTGTTTGAAAGCTGGTGCTTCCCATGTGGTCCCATTTCAAATTGGTCCAGTTCTGACAATGGCATCCATGAGAAAACCATATGTCTTATAAACCTCGTTTATTTATACTCCGTTACAAAGATGGAATTCAAAAAAATCGTATTAGGTACATAGGTACACACCTACAGTACCCACAAGGTACTACCGAAGTTTTTTTTAAGCGGTATTCCGTACCAAACCACCGGTTACCGGCTACGGTTTACCGTAGTATTTTATTATAAAATTTGAAAATTTTAAGCTTTTTAGGTCCATAGGGATAGATTGGGTTGAGGCTGGATGTTGATGAATTGTGTGATGATTGCGCATATGCAAGAAACACGATTTTCATCTCAAAATAACGACAAGACAACAGTCGTTATTCTTAGATGAAAATCGTGTTTCTTCATAATAGCGACTCTTGTGTTGGATGGCCGCTAATGATCAATATTATTACTAATTAAAAGTCATCCAAGAATCGATATTCTTAAATGAAAATAAAGATTCTTGACGATAACGACTCTTGAATGACTGCTAACAATATTATTATTATTTACTGTTATCCAAGAAACACCATTTTCATCTAAGAATATCGATAGTCTTAGATGAAAATCGCGTTTCTTGACAGATGCTCAATCGTCACAACCGTCCACCGGTAACGTAACGGACGGAAAAAAAAGAAATGAGGGTTGCCATCTTAAAAAATGATTCCCCAATTTTTGGGAGTGCCGTTACAAGTGTTGTTGTTGTAAGTAGGTGTTGTTGTTGTTACAAGGTGCGTTATTCATTAGTGTATCAATTATCTTATCTGCGATGTACTGAAGGACAAAAAAATATGTATTTACGTTTCACTTACCTACGTTTAGACCAGTCAATCTAGATTGAATTTAGTGCCTAAATGCCTGCATGACACATAATATATCTTGTCCTAGCTTGAGATGCTCTTATGGCTGAGAACATAGAGCAATTGCCACAGTGTCATCACCATCTTGCATATTCCAGCCAAAAACTCTCCTTAGACCCTGCATAGACGACGAACAGTCCGCCACAGATTAGTTTCGTAAAAAAACACCATGGAATAAAACTTCCATGCACATAAAGCCATGGGAACTGCTAAGTTCCAACTACAAATAATTATTTTTAGTTATTATTTTAACCGTCCACTCTAAAGTCGTTAAGGACGATAAGCTATGACGAAAACATAATTATACTAGAAGGATGTTGTCATTCATACAAGGAAAGAAGTTTGATGGCATGCTCCTATTTCCAATATTATAATGGTTACTAGAGGGCGCGCAGTGCGTGGGCCGCGAGCGGCCCGCGGGTCGACCTTCCGCGTTCTTGGTGACAAAAAGTTTTTTTCTATAAATACACTAATATTGGAAGATATTTAAAAGATGTAATTGAAGATTTACCTATAGAAACCGAGTACATGCGTGAAATGTAAGTTTCCCCTAACGTCCTCTATGACATTTGGTCGAGCACTCCACCACAATCTCCAATGGTTTCCGAGTAACGATGGATTTAATTTTGTATGGCGGCCATCTTTTTTTTTAGTTTCCCAGAAACTTCCCAGGGTTTTGAACATTTTTAGTTCCGGCGCCACCCACCTCCGATTTGTAGTTTTCGAGTTCCTCTGGAGTACTTACTCCATCGAGGGTCCCACTTTTGGGTTCCGGACTTTTCCCATACTCAGTGAGCGCTTCCCTCCATCCCCACATTGTTAATTTTTACCCACCTACACTCCTTCATGGTAAACATTTCTGTCAGTGAGTGGTAATCGAGCTTTATATATAATAGATTTATAAAATTTCTGATCATAACAGACAACAGTAGACGCAGTAGTTTCTGCAGATAACTATTACACGTATTATTCGGAAACTTCGGTGGACCGGCGAGCTGTGAGGTTAATCGGTGACGATAAACTAGCTGCCAAGAAGCTACTTAGTCTCGAGCACCGCCGTAAAGTAGCATGTCTGTCTATTTTCTACAGGATTCATTTCGAGGAATGTGCGCAAGAGCTTCACGACCTACTTCCACCTTCCCCATTTCACTACAGGACTAGTAGAAAGTCGGCGAATTACCACCCATTTCTCGTTGAAATGCCGAAAATCCGCACTCAGCGATATCGATCCACATTCTTGTTGCGTACTGCATAAGAATGGAATTCTTTGCCGCCATCTCTGTTTCCTGAGACCTACAATCTTGGAATTTTCAAGGCTAGAGTGAATAGATATCTTCTAGATCGACGAGCTCCATCCTCGGCCACACCGTCGCTTAACATCAGGCGAGTTGGTGGTCAATCGTAGATCTATCTTCTATAAAAAAAAAAACCTACAAATTAGTAAGTGGAAAGATACTAAAACCATTACAAAAAGAATTATTGCAATCAGATTTATAGTTTATTTTTAGTTTTATGTTTTATTTTTATTAGTTTATTTTTAAACGTTAGCCATGTTTGGGTGCAGGCCGCATAAGATTGAAATATGTTCAGCAGTGGATGTCCTACGGCTGAAATGATGATGATGATGAAATAATAATGTTTGATTGAAATCAGTTCAGTAAAATCGAAAATACAGCTTGACCTCTCCGTAGAATACGCTCTCATGCGCTGATGAGATCTTGCTAAAATGATGAAAGTAAAACATGACGATTGACTTCTTTGTAGTCCACGTGGACTATTTCGCGGTATCAAAACTTATAGTTATGGTATAAGATAGTAGAGTCATATCTTGTCAATAAAAAAACTAACTGTAATCGACCATTTAAGAGTCACTAAATAAATAAAAAATATTTTTAAAAATTTGTGTTTGTTAGACTCAAAACCTACTGGACAGATTTCCATGGGGTTTCAACTTTTGGTTTTATTGCTAATTGATCTTGAGTGTATAATAAAGGTGTTAGGTAGTTGTATTTGTTTAAAACGTGTAGATACACTTCAAAATGGCTTTAATTTTAAACAATAATTTAATTTTTAAATAATAATATTCAAGATTGAATATTATACAACCCACACAAACATATAAACAAATTTAAGTCCGAAAAAATGAACGGACCTGCAGACTATCGATGCGTGTGAAGATACAGTTGCAGTAATGGGAGCTATTGCTGAATAATGTAAGTAATGTGCCATGTATTAGGGGCATTTGGGGGACGCGAGAGACGCCGACCGATCTGGCAAGTGGCAACACTTTCTTTCGTCGTTGCGCGCGAGTCTTGCCGCCCGCTCCGCTTTTGTCGCGTCAAATTTTGTTTCACTTTCAAAGTTGTATGCTGGAAATTTATGAAAAGTAAAATTATCTAATCATTTTGTTTAGTTAGTTATAATAATTGAAGTGTTATTTATTTAGATTTTTGTTGTACTTAGATGTGTGACATTGCCGACGCAAACTCCGGCCCGGAGATAGCTACTTTGCTACGAACATGGGGTGTTCCAGAAGTAATAATTGACCGATATCAAGGTAAATATAATCATATCACGGGTGGTAACTACAACCATCATCCAACCAACATAAACACAACATACAAATATATAAATAGGTACCTACCTACCTACCTACAGATCGGATCTGTACCTAGGTATTCATTCATTCAACCACGCACGTGGTTTCATATAATAGAATTAATAGAATCATTCTACATTTTAGAGGGCCGAACCATAGCAAGTATTGACATGTCACAGGTTTGTTTATTTGTTCCAAATAGGTATTACCAAACATGGTTTATATGGTACCTACCTAAATAGGTACTTACCTAACGAATTGTTTTGCCTGAGGGAAAGTGCATGTCTACCAAAGCAAAGATAGATTTAAACCACTATACTTGTTGATCGAGCGAGCGAAGCGTTTTTTTAACATGCAAATATGTATTTCAGTAGAGTTAGACAATGTACCTAGGTAGAATAGAAACATTTGATAGTTGTTAATCCTTTCTTATGCATGTGTAACAGGTAAAATAAGTATTTTATTTGTAGATTGTAGAGAAAACAGAAAATTATACAGGTTATTGTATATCAAGTAATTGTCATCAAGTAATCATTTTTAGTTACCAAATAATATAAGGTGCTCTTTCATGACTTTGCTCTCGCTAGTTACTAGGGCCTAGTACATACTTGTGACTAAATGATGGTTACTTGAGTAATCATCATAATATAAGCTATATATTTTACATAATTCTATGACGAAGGAGCCTTCTAGTGTCATAGATGAGCATAAGGGCGCCCATGTTTACACCAAGATCTAAAACATTTATAAGATCTTGATGAGTCTTACTTTAAAGAATATATTATGTAATGGAGTAAGAGAGAATAAAATCTTATACATGTTTTAGACCTTGGTTATAATGTGGGGTTAGAAAATTTATATTTAGAATTAGTGCACATTGACCAGCATCATTATCACTTTCATATCATATCATATCCAGGGCTCTTTCAATTCATCTTCAGCATCTTCAGATTGTTGTCTACTTAGGTACTTAATCATCTGTAAATTTCTTTTTATGTATTTGGCAGACAAGCAAGAAGATAAAATTGCATTCTTAAGAAACAATTCAGAACCTTGGGCTCAAGTTATTGATTACTGGCTTTCTACCTATCCTATAAGAGAATGCTCCAAGAAAGAAAGTGTGGCAGAATTTATAGAAGAATGGAATACCCTAAATGACCCAAGGGGTAAGATGTTGGTTAGTAATCTGTATTCATATACATTTTATTGAAAGAAAGTTTTTTTTTTTTTGTTATTATTACATGAGGATTATATTTACTCTAATTCACCTTATTTTCACTTTGGATATTTAATCGTTTTTTTTTTCTATAATGTTTAGAACTATTATAATATAGCAGATTTCACAATATTACATACTGCTACAACATTTCACAAGAACATGCGCGGCTGAGCAGATATAGTTTAATTTGTGGAAATATAAAATATTGTATAACTTTTTTAGGTTTCTGTAGGCTGACAAAGAACCGGTTGTCAGTGTTTCACAGCGAGCACATACGTTATTATAGTTATGGGCTGAAATACATTAAATGTGGTAAAGCGCAAGTGTATCTAGTGTGTGTGTATCTAGTATATGGGTGTGTCTCTGTGCGTGTGTGTATCTAGTGTATGTATGTAATAATATCAATTCAAAACTAAATATAAATAAAACGCTTTAAATGTACTTTTATGGGTAGCTCCAAATACATGTACTTACCTAAACTATAACTTCTTATTTCAGATCAACCTAGATTTTGAGCAGAAGTACAAGGAAAAATCTATGAATGTTTATACAAAGTGGCAACCATTCATCAATACAATTATTAGTATTAAATTTGATGTTTCTAAAGACGATACATTGTCAAATTTATACGAAAATATTACATGGCAGACTGATGATGGTAAGTGACATAATTCTCTGTTCCGAGTTTTATGAAATACATTTAAAGAGAGGTGTGTTTTTGTTACTTTATTTTAACAGCACTCACTTTTTTTTTTCAGATCTAAAAGTTCCCGATCAAATTAAGCTGCTGTGTTATCTAATTCCTCCAAAAGGGAGATTAAACAAAAGAACAATATTTTCAACTTATTGAATGAGAAAATTTTATTGTTGACGTAGATGTAAGTTTAGATTTTTATTTATGGCTTGCTGGGCCTCGCTATTTTACCCGCGTGATGATAATTGATGATGATGAAAAGTACACAGGAACCTTTCCCAGGGTTCAAGCTATCTCCATATCAAATTTAATTAAATCAGTGGTATTTCAGTCCTTAGGTTAAAAACAAACAGATATTATAATTTTTTATAAATATTGATTTTAAAATTATTTGACTTAAATTATTTAAATTTTTTAATTGATGGTGCATTTTTTTAATTATTATTTTTATGAACATTTTGGTGTGTATACAATATAATTCATTTTGTGTCTATAGTCAACGGTGATCACTTACCACTAAGTAACATTATTAAAATTTGTTTGACATAAATCTACTATACATAATAAAAATTAATAAGCATTGCAACTTGTTTCAGACCTTCGGAGACATTGACAAAAAAATTGAAAACCTAGAAGTGAAATCAAGAAGAAGCAAACATTGCAACCATATCTAATCAGCTGTGGGTCTGCTGGAAATGACAAACAACATAAATACTATCTTGTCATTGACAAAGTCAAATACAAGTTTGAAAGTGCAACAAAGGCATTCGACACATTATTTAAAACTTACCATGTTTTGCACGCCAGCTACCCAGCGGCTGCTGCACATTTGTATTTGTTAATACAGAGGTGCGTATATGGAGTTGAAACTAAGTACGACAAGGTAGTGCCATACATTTCAGATATATTGTCCTCGGCCAAAATGTAGTGTAATGTAATGAAAAAATCAAATGTAAAAATCAAACATGTGTTGATTCATAAATATGATCAAAATGTTGTTTTCGTGGGTACAATTTTGGAAACACTAGGATATTCTTCACATTACATGGCTTATCTTGTTAGTGAAACAAATGATGCAGAAATCGTTCATTTAAAAGATTGTTGTTGTTTGATGCCAAATATAATTCATAAAGTGAATCAAAATATTTATGTTGATTTAAGATGTTAATATTAATCATTATTGCCTATTCGTGCCACAATAATTAGAGTTTTAAGAAATGGCTGACTGAATGCTAGTTCATTTGATTTTTAGAATTAAGTTAGTTTATTTTCTTTTTTATAATTAAGGTAGTTCAATTTCCAATAAAGTTCAATTTACAACAAAAAAAAAATTCGTTTGTTCAAATGTTGCTATCAATAATGAGTTGTTACCTTGCAAGAGATGTTACAACGTGTGCTTTACACTCTGATTTATTATCAAGTGAGTCAAAAACTATGTACGTTTATTATATGTACCTAATAATATACCTAATCTTGCCACAATTTTGATGTTAAGGTACACACTGTGGGATTCGTCATTTCATACAAACTTACTAAGTATTCGTTTTATTCAAAAACTACAAGTCGTATCGAAACAAAACATTATATGCAGATTTAAGATATGCCATATTCAAGCTTGCATTGTCTTATTATTTTTTTAAACGACAAATGCCGACTTAATCTTATATCTAATTTATGTATTGTACTGAAAACTGAAACTCGCTACAATTTCGTAAAGATTTGTTATTTCAAAAATGTATGACGCTGCGAGCCTGGATATGGCATAATTTAATCTACCTACAAAGTTTAGTTTCGGTCTGATCTATAAATTTTAAATAAAAAGAATAATACGTTTGTATGAAAAGACGAAATTCTGCAAGTTTCCGGGGGCTCATAAGAAATTTATACAATTATTTTTTTCACATTCACACAGTTGAAACTTAAAATTTATAATTATTTTAAGAGGAATTCTGCTTTCTTTTCTATTGATTAAGTTAGTTCACCTACACAAATGATTCTAAGTGTACATGGCACGTCCAAAAGACTTATTTTAATAAAAGTTTTTATAAACAATTTTTAGCTTTTATTTTAAAGATATTGGACCTATCCTAGGATGTATCTGGCTCATGTTTTACCAGATTGTATTGAGAATGCCATTTTTTTAACTTAATCTATTAATTGTACTAATTTGCCTGGAGGTTTTATAGCAATACTAGAATGAACGCAGAATTCCACTTTTTAGGTGAAACTATTAATTTAATTTATTTGAAAATCCGAAGGTTTCATAACAAACCAGAATAAAACATATTATGGACCTCTGTGCAATGCGGCCTTTTTCACGTTTATTATGCCAAAGCGATCGATTAGCACTAACTCGAGCTCAAATTTTTTGGATTTTTCAGCCTGAGTTACGATACTAATTTGGTTTTGGTGGTGTAACCTGACAATGGCTGCATTGCGGCAGAGATCCATAATATGTTTAATTCTGGTCTTGCTTTGATACTTCCGGATTTTCAAATTGAGAAAATTAATAGTTTTAACTAAAAAGTGGAATTCTCAACTCAAATCTCATACTTTCTTACATCAAATAAGAAACATCTTGAGCTAAGCAAATGATATTCTTAAAGAGAATGCACTGAAATTATTCAATTAAGATAAATCTGGTTTTAGTATGAAACCACAGGATATTCAAATTAAGAATAATAATATACTCACATTTAAAAGAGGAATTCTCAATTCAAATCTCATACTTTCTTACTTTAAGTAGAAAAAAATATTGAGCTAAACAAATTACATTCTTTAGAGAAAGCATAAAAATTATTCACCTAATATAAATATGGTTTTATTATGAAACCACATGATATTCAAATTTAGAATAATAATATACTCACATTTAAAAGAGGAATTTTCAATTCAAATCTCATACTTTCTTACTTTAAGTAGAAAAATTATTGAGCTAAACAAATTATATTCTTTAGAGAACGCATAGAAATTATTCACCTAAGATAAATCTGGTTTTAGTATGAAACCTCCGGATATTCAAATTAAAAATATTAATATACTCACCATAAAAAGCTGCATCTTTTAATTCAGAACTATAATTACTTTTTACCTAAGATTAAAAATACTTAAGATAAGTAAAGGGTATTATTTAAATAATATATAGAAAATATCAAATCGAAAAAAATATGGTCTTGGTTTGTCTCCACTTACTCAAATGAAGAAAATTTATAAAATCCACCGAAGAATCTGAATTCTTTGAATAAACTGATTTTTTTTTTAACCGAAAAAAATAATTACATCTGTTTAAGAAAATCCCATTATCTGAATAAAATAATCAAATATCTACTTAACGTATGTGTTGTCTTGTACCAACATTCAAAGAACTAAAATTAAATTGGGTTGGTTTCAGTTTAAATTGTTATCGATTCTTCGTTCAATAACGCAAGTCTTGGATGTAAACAGCGCCAATTATCAAGCTAAGACATAAGTAAGTTCTGAACAAGAAAAAATATTCTCCATCCAAAATATCATAATCTTTGATAAATAATAAAAACTGTTACAAAATGAAACTTAAATCTTGATGAAAAAACACTTATTTTTGAATAATAATTTTGAATAAAAAGTTTTTGTCTGATTAAGACTTTTTACATTTGAGAGAAGAAATTGTAATTTTTGTTAAAAGATCAATCTCTTTTCTACTGGAGACAGCTCTCTCTTACTCCGAAAATACAAATGGTTTACATTAAAATACTTAAGTCGGTTCGGTTCGAGAAAATCAGATGTCTTGAACTTCAAGAAATCTGCCCCTCTTCTTTAAACATTTTGTTTATTTCTTCTATCTAGAATATTTACTCTTTATTTGAGATAATTAATGGTTGATTTTAGCATTTAAACCAAAACAATAAAATTCTGACTTCAAGAATATATAGTTTTCCCCATATATGAAACCATATTATTCTTGACCAATAAATATATACTTGTTTTAAGACTATTTTTCTTTCCGTGTATACACACGCCACCTAGAATCCCAACCAGTTGTAAGACAATCCAAGACTACATTCTCCATATCTGCTCAATAGTTTCTCAAGCCCATAAATACCTTATCTCAACAATAGCTGGGCGCAGCTTGCTTACATGCACAGTAATATCACGTGTTTACTGCTATATGTATATATAACTAAGTAAACAGATATAGAAGAGGCTGGCTACATTGTATGGACCTAAAACACTCAAGTTTATAATAATTGTTAAATATTGCTTACCTAATTTAAGCATTTACGGCTTTACCGAAAAACGTTACTAACTTTAAGCAATACTTATTTTGTCTACTTCTCGCTGACACGAAATGACACTTGCAGAAATAAGACAGATAATTTAAGACGTTGATAAAAGTTAATTAACGTTTTTCGGTAAGGCCGTTAGCCGCTAAATAATATACATTACTATAGGATATTATTTTGCGGTTATTTAGCTGGTGTTTTTTTTTGATAAAGAACAAAAAAGTAATATTTGAACGAAAAACATCCCTACATCCCGTCTGTTGTGTTTACTTATTTATTGTGCTATTTTCCTTTTTACTTGTGTTTTTTAAATATATTTCTTAGTCCGCGTCGGTCAATGTTTCGAACGACCAAAAGGTGGCCACTTTGATAAATCTTTGACAGAAATATTTATTGTTTACAAAACCGACGTGGCGCAGACCCAGCGCGTTCGTCGGCTCCCGGCGCTTTGCCGTGAAATTGCAACGAGGAAATTTTCCGACGCCGAGATCCGGCTTTTGACGGTTTCCGACGCCTTTGAAATGAAAAATGAAATAATTTTATTCCGGCTGTTTTGCATCCATATAAAAAAATAAATTAAATAAAAATATAAATTACATTACAATTAAAACTAAAATTAAAAGAAATTATCGAAGAAGGCTTTGCTTGCCGTGGTAGGCGACACGATAAGACGCTGTGATCCGGCGCCGCGCCGTGGCAATTTCACGGCACGGCGTCGTGCTGTACATAGGGCCGGGCCCTAACTGAATCGCGCTTTTTAAAGGTTTACGAATAAGACGGTTAGTAGACTATAGCAAATTACGAAATACCTGTAGGTAGGTACTTCACCTTGTTTAGATCGATCGTATACTACACGGCAGATAATAGGCGATCGTAATCCGACTATCACGGCACTGTTGTGTCGTTGACAATAAAATGCTCTTATTTATTGCTACTAATGAAATGTTAGTAGGATTATAGGTGCGTCAGTTGTGCCTAGCTAGGAAATATTCGCTAGAATTATATAATTATTGCTATAGATAAGTGGTTAGAATTGGACATCTTGCAAAGGTGTAAGCTTACAACCTGACAATAATTTTAAACTCTCGGAAATATATCTTAAAAGTGAGAAGTAGGTAGAGTAAGTTTGAGAATTATCGTGGCAAAAAATGGGAACTAACGTATCGATTGACAATATAATGAAATAAGGACAACAGAGCCCTCAATGACACATTGGTTCTTGATCCAAACTGACTCTAAGCTACTTTTTAGAGCCCTCATGGCTAACTACTATTTTAGATATTCTATTACACCTAGCATTGTGTTCATTCAACTTCATTTAATGTAGCATGTACACGTTAGGTGTAACACTAGTAAAATAAAAAAAGTAAAATTTAACTTTTCTAACTTTTCTTTTATTTTATTTTACTGTTATGCCTAGTCTATGTTACATCCTCTGTACTGTTGTCAAATGTCTAGCGTGACCACTTTGTAAACTTGTAATTATAATATTGAAAACTGATATGATAATTAATAAATATATATATATATATATATATAAATTGACCGATGTTGTGGCAGGTGATCGTACTGAGAATTGCCTTGATTAAAGATGCCGGATGCGATTGAAACTAGTCGGTACTTCAAACATACATGGCTCTGCTAGTGGCTAGTAGAGAGTGATCTCACTCTCTAGTAATTCAGCAATTTGATGTATGATCACTAGACAATGCTAGAACAAATCGATGACGTCATACACCCACTCAGAAAGCATAGTAGAGTAGACGGCGAATACACACAGTATTTTTTTGCATTTCTTGGTTACGTAGTTCATTTTAGACATTTGCTGGTTCTGTTCGTTCAGTTAATAGAACTTCACTTATCAATTAGGTGAAAATGTCTTCTCACTGTATTGAGATACACTTCGACCACACCTGTTCTACAAACTATACCATTTCTTGTGTAGAAACATTTCAAGTACCATTGCACCATAAATATGCGAGTTGCACAAACCGAACGATGCGTGAGAATGAAATCTTTTGCTACGACAGGGTTGTAAGTGTTGTGTTTTGAGTACTCAGAATGGTGTTAGTACATAGTATGACATCACGGCTTTGTCCGTCAGTGGGCAGACAAAAGGCTGTGAGTGTTGTAGGATGTGTTTGCTTGGTCTTTGAGAGGATGTGGGAAATAATATTGCAGATGGTATCTGTGGAAATTATGTAGATGGTGGACTCGAGATTTGCAGTTTTATATAAATTTGTTCAAATGTGCTGTCATTTTATAATAGCTGATGACTCGTCTTTATTATTATTATTTATACAATTTCTCAGGCATTGCAGAATGATTACACATTTTTAACATGCTTTTATTAGCTTCACCTGTATGCATGTTTGTTTGTTTGTTTGTAACCGACTCATTTTGACCCACTTCAAACGGTCAGATTTCATTCAAACTTTGTAGACTTATCGAAGACCGATGACATTATAATAATTTGATAAGATTAAGCGTGTTTTTTTATTTTTTAAACTATTATTATTAATAATATACTAGCTGTGCTCCATCGTTTCACCTGCTTAATGAAAAAACCGATAAGGATGAAATGTAACCTATTTTCGTTTCTAAGTTTTCAACTTCCTTTGTACCTAATGTATTTTGATCTGTTTAGAAGCTTGGCCGTGCAAAGGCGTGCGTTTATTTCTGTAAGATGAACCTAACATAATACATTCACCTAAAAATATTACCTGCTCAGCATGATGATAAAAAAAATAACATGTTGTTTTCAAAATTAGAACATTTGCATGATGTAGCCTGTTTTATTCTAAAACCCTCATGTTTATTAAATTCGGCATGTTAATAAAAGTGCCGCATCCAAATTTGCTTTACTCCATCACTGTCCATTGAATTTGACCAACTCCACAAACAATAGAAGCAGCCTCGCGCCGTGTTTACGGAGACCGTTGTTTACACTGACAAAACTAAGTTGCGTCATTTCTACACAAATAGGTGCGGGTTCCGCGATCCGTTTACGAAGAATGTTTCGGTAACAAAAACAGATTTGATTTTGACGGATATTATTTTGAATGTTTTTTTTTAAGATTACGTAAAAGTATGCTTACGTGACAAATTCGTTAAAATTTCAATGAGTTTAAAGGATGCAATACTTTGTAATCCTCAACCCAAAATAGGGGTGTATTTAAAATTTTCTAAATTAACTTGTTATTGACGTGGCTTAAAATATTAAAATAATATATAATTATATAATATTTTTAGTCTAATTTGGATCGTTGTCTGACTTACAGCTGCCATTATCTGGCTGTAATTTCTAAGGTGCATTATCTCTGTCTTTTAAAAGTGTATGTGCAAACAGAGAATGAAATCACTGTAAGAAAACACTTTGTTATTTTTTTATTACCAAATACTAGAGGAGAATTATGATTCCATTCTGATTGTGTTAGTCAACCTTTATTTACCGCATCGCAGCGCAGTAAACTCGTGGTGCAAGATCCGCGATCCGTTTACGAAGACGGCTACGGTAACAAACGGTTTTATTTGTTATTATTGTTAGTGTTATGTGTAACTGTCTTCGTAAATATGTTCGGATAATAGTTTTTAATTAAAGTTACGAAAGTTTGTTGGAGTATCTGACAGAAATGGCTAAATAGAGTGGTACTTTTATTAGACACTAAGCTATTATGTATTACAATATAACAAAAGATAACTTTAACGTTCTTAACATCATAAAATAGAGTAAAATGAGAAGATTTTGTGTTGTGAAACGGTTCAATAGTGGAAACCGTGATGTTTTTTTCCACACGAACTTATTTATTTTTGTTTTATCTTTGACCAACCAACTAATTTCATTCCTTATTTAGATTTTCATACAATTTAACAACGAAGAATTTCTTAAATTAATTGTTATTAAAATAGCTTGTTTAATTGGTTATGTGGTGTATTTACTTGATCTCAAACTATAATTATGCCAAACATTAACGGCCTTACCGAAAACCGTTACTTAACTTTAAGCATTGCTCATATTTTGTTACCTTCGGGTAATGGCATTTGCGGAAAGAAGACAGAGAATTTAAGACCATGGTTAAAGTTAAGTAACGTTTTTCGGTAAGGCCGTAAGAATTCTTGTGGGAGCCCCGAACGAAATGTTTTAATTTCACTTTCAATGAGCACGTTATGTTTGAATTCTTAGTATATAAGCATGTGCCTGAGATTTTTTACCCGATTACGGTGAAGCAAAAAGGAGGGTTATGTTTTAAGCTATTTTATTTGTATGGATGTGTATAATCCGTTAATAAATAACAAAGTTATCGATGTTTTCTTTTTGTCTCTTGAAACACGACTGTGTTGCGGCTATGGTCAGTGATGCGAGCGAGGATGATTACGTCACAAAACACGTGTTGTTGTCTCTTTTTTTCCGTTTTTACGTATGGTACACTAATATCGCTGATTCGCCATTCAATTTTATCTTATCTTCTTATACATGTGATCCGATTCTCGGATGCACTTCGAATCATTAAGCCCTATTTTGTGCTGCCCCTTTCCTTATTCAATCGCACCAAGTTTTTCGAAGAATAAATCCAATTTTATTAATAGATAAACTCTTTATTGTTCACACCTTAGAACTTACAATCAAGAGAAATTATTTAATAAACTAGTTAGAACTAAAAACTAGTACTAGTTTGTTAAAACTAGTTAGTTACTGGTAGTTTATTTATTTTTCACAGAAATGATTGGATTTCGTCAATCACTACAAATTTGCATAATAAATATAAAATGTGATTGTGTTCCTTTGCGGAATATGCTTCCTAAGTAGGTATTTACAATAAACATACTATAATCTAGTGTCTTTAAATGGTAAAGTTAAGATTCAATCAGGTGAATAGACCGTCAAGCGCTAGCTTACCATATATATACTTAATATAAAATAAATAATAGCGGTAGAAATCGTGAAGCAAAAACATACAATACATAATATAGATATTGTGTAGAAAGGCATGACTGGTTCACAAGAATAACTAAAAAATATGTATATTAACAAGCTTCGCATCAAATCTACTCTCATTTCGCCAACTTGGAATCAAGCTGAATACGTACTACTAATTAAATGTTCCATAACAGATAACAAAGTGTACATAAGCATAATACCCACACAGAGTTAGACGTTGATAGAAAATGCAAAATTTGGATAATGCGTATCACAACTTAAGGTTATGCTGTCGAAATGATTATATTAAATAATAATAATATTTAACGAATAATATGAATATGAGTATTAAATTTATTTGTTTCCAAAAACAGGGTTTTACCTAAGTTGCATTATGTGTGTCTGTCTGTGGCATCGTAGCTCTCAAATGAATGGACAGATTACGATCAAAAATTTTTAATTTCGTCATTTTAAATTTAGTTGTTTATTTAACAGACTTGTAAACTAGTGCATTGCATGACATTGTCACATTCTACAACATAGCTTTCAATAAAACGTTTGTGTTTTATATTGAATTTTTGCGATATACTTGTAATTGATATGTTTACTATTGATTTAATTACGTTTTCAGATAGTTTCGAAAAAGGCTTGTTTTTGAAATATGTACTTATTTCTCCATAATTCAACAAAATAGTGACATGTGTAGACACATTTTGACCTAACGTTATCTATCTCCCCTGTCCGCGGCCCACATACGACTGGTAGCCAGCCACCGACATTCCGGCTCGACTGAATGGGACATTAATATTGAAAGGTACCATTAAAATCCTAAATGTCGTTTATCTTGATTTAGATTTATGATAAGTGGTCCGAGATTGAGACACGGTGTACGGCCCTGCTGATCAAATTATATTTTATTGTTGATACTCGTTGTTGTTAATTTCATGACAAACCTATAGGCATGGGACTCTGGTACAAATATGACACAGTATGACGACTATATTATGCCAATAATACGTGAATTGTTCTGTAAACTACAGAAAAGGTTACGTGGTACGTACAAAACACAAAACTGCAGCCAATGAATAAAAGTATGTTTGATATTTATTATCAATGCTTTGGTTGCACTTTGTATCTTTCGCAAATGACGTCAATTTCGGCTTCTCTGAACTGTGTATGTTTTTTCTGTAGTCTGTAAATACTTTGTTTAATGTATTGATGTAAATTAAATATGCTAGGTAACAATAATTGTCATTTTTTCTAACATGCGAAATGAAGTATGTAACAATTCGTTATGTTTATTTTTAAATGACATTGACGTCATAAAGTGTCAGTTACAAATCGGAGTGCCATACCAATGCTTGTAGCATAGTTAATATTTTGAACTTGATACGAGATTGACTGATTAGTTCGGTTATAACGTCGTAAAGTCTCGTTTGAACGACTTAGTTACAGTTTTGAATTGCCAGTATTATGGTTGTTGTGTTAATGAGAATGTAGGAAAGTAAAATCTTGACTACGATTATTTTTTTGGTTGACATACCAGGCATTTCTTTAATGGGTGCTGTTATTATGAAACGTTCCTTTTAAAAACGTTGCGCGCTCTTCAATCCAAATAGGATAAAACTGTGTTACTTATACCTAAACATCATCCAATTTTGATGTTTTTTTTATTGGAATCTATGGCTATGGCATGTAGAGTTTATTTTTATCATATTTCGTTACAATTACAAAATAAAAAAATATCAGTTTTTTTTTAAAGATAACATTAAATATTTAATTTTAAAGATAACTCCGGAGTTAAAAGATAACATTTTGAAAATAAGAAACGTAGGGATATAGTCATTAACGGTTCGAACCTTATAAAAAAATCAAATAATAGGGGTAGAAACCAGTTTTCTACTGTTGTGTGATAATATATTTAAAAAAACTGAAAAAGCCGACTTCTAAAATATGCAATAGAGTAGATACATACGCGACCTCCTGTTCACTTTTCTACAGGAACTTAGATGATATTTTACTTGTTATTTTGTTACAAAACCAAAGTAAGTACTACATCGACTTTGATAAAATTTAAATGGGACCATTCCTAAAGTATGAACTACCAAATACAAAAAGAATCATCAAAATCAATGCACAATTAGCTGAGTAATCGGTGAACAAACATACAACAAATAATGAAAAATGAAATCGCAGGGATCAGCTAGTATTAAGTACATAATAGCTAAACGTGTATTAGGTATAAGGTAATAATTTATTATTATATCTATTGTATTCTATTTTCCCAAGGCTGGTTTCCTGGATATATTACATTGTTGTGTTGGTTCATGACATTGATTTATATACTTTATACAATTAACATTAAGTTTAGGTATTTTATAATCATGCGTCTTAATAGATACCGAGTTAAGATATTACTCGATGTATAGATTGAAGGTTTACTTAATAACCAAGTGGAATATCAAGAAATGTTATGCAATAACTTAAATATGTATATAGTTTGTAAGCTTCTAGGGTTACGTCGCTTTTTAACCGACTTCAAGAAAAGAGGAGGTTTAAAATTTTTACTCGTAAAAATTTGCCCGTATTACGTAAAAAAATATTATTGACCTGAAAAAAATAATTAATGATACATATCTCAACTGATATTATAAAAGTGTAAGCCACTCTGTCTTTCCGTCCATCAATCTGACTTTTTGTTTGTTACCATTTAAGATTAAAGAGCTGAATCGATTGTTATGAAATTTTGGAATGGAGATAGCCTGGATCATCATCATCACCGCCCTTTTACATAATTTTGTACGTTACGAGAGAAACCGCGAAACGCAGCTAGTATCATTACTGCTAAAGTTTGTTAGACACATAAACGTTTGTTTATTACTCTTTCAAAGAAAAAGCAATATGCTTTTTTGGTGAAGGAGTAATATACTTTTTTTGACACAAGAGATTGACCACCAACTTCGCCTGATGTTAGCGACGGCGTGGCCAAGGATGGCGCTCGTCGATCTAGAAGATATCTATTCACTCCAGCTTTGAAAATTCCAAGATTGTAGTTTTCAGGAAATAGCGATGGCGGCAAAGAATTCCATTCTTGTGCAGTACGCATCAAGAACGTAGACCGATATAGATGTGTACGGATTTTTGGCATTTCAACGAGAAATGGGTGGTAATTTGCCGACTTTCTGCTGGTTCTGTAGTGAAATAGGGAGGGTGGAATTAGATCGTGAAGCTCTTGCGTACACCTTTACCTTATAATACACAGATTATTTCTTATCCCGGAAAAATGAATAGCGTGTGAAACCGCGGCGCGTAGCATAGTATACAAACTTCACACAAACCAGTTACCTCTTTGTTATTAAAGACACCCTCCACCTGCGTTCATTAGTAGATAATAAACAATCTAAATCCATTGTTCAAGATAGACATCTCTAGCCCGGGGGTCGGACAGCCGGACAAATGTCGCGGCGTCGCATCGCGGCATCGCATCGACAATGCAACATGTTAGTAGATGACGCACGGTGATAAAATAAACTTGTGCTGTCAAATAAATATGGAAATTAGTGAGAATGTGGTCAAAGTAAATTAATTTTGACAATCGTTTTCTCCGAGTAGGTATGTGATTTTTTTTTATATAATAATAATTATTTTCTGTGGTTTCGCAATACAGTCAAATGCGGTGAAGACAATAGTGAAATAATATACCTTTTTTTACATACATAAAAACAGTGAAATGGGGCATCAAACCTATTTAGACTTAAAAGTAAGTAAGTTCGTATAGACTGAGTGGCCAGCACTATTGTCAGAATTATTAAGCCGCCGAAAGGCCTCTGACCTGGCTTGACGATTGCTGACGAACAAACAACCGGTACCTACAATTTAACGTGTCATTTGACCCACGGTAGAGCTCAGAAAGAAATGCCATTCACGGTCACCCATCCGAAGACTGACTGGTCCGTCCGTTGCTTGACATTGGTGATCGTTCGAGAACACCTATTCAAGCTACACCACGAGCGCATTTCATGATGTAGTAATGAGGTAACAAACATTTAAAAAAGGACCGAATTGATAACCTCCTCCTTTTTTGAAGTTGGATAAAAATTCTTTGACCAAAAACTTTGACCGCGGATTGTGACTTGAATTTTGATTTTAATCTCTAGTATTGTAGTTAATTTGGGTACTTCGGCGCTTCGCACCGCAAGCGGTTCGTACCGCGGTCCGAATCACCCATGAGCTGTTTTTGAATTGGTCCTTACGCACCGCGGTGCGAATCGTTTAGGTATGCTATATGTCTTTAGAATAACTTAGGCAAATCTTGAAATAATTTTAGCGTGAATTTAGCTCAACCAAATCTCAGCGTATGCAGACTACTTAGTAGAAGTTATTCTAATATCATCTCTATCACAATATCCGATTTATTATTGTATTTTATCTTACAAACATTGCCTGAAAGTTACGTCACGACGCATAAATTCACAAAATTATGCGTTTAAAATATCGTAAAATATTGTCTCTATTTTATTTTTTAATCATAACTTTCTTTAAGAAAAAGTAGAAACGTAATTATAGTGGAATATCTTCATAACTATAAAACCTAAAACACAATCAACTATCGACTTCTGTTACGTAAAATTAATTCGACACACTAATCGATAACTGAATCGAATCGTGGAATCGATACCGTATATCGAATGAGAGCAGCTACCAAATGCTTAACGATTAATATCTGTTGCTATTAGAGTCGCGTTTATCGATATAATATGTCGACATTTCGAAATGTTTGTGATTTAATTATTAAAATTATTTAAAAAAAAAAATGTAATATAGACGACGTGAATGCTGATAGAGTCCGATCCACCGGGAGTATACCACTTATATGGAAACCCCGTCTAAAACCGGGTACTACTAGTGACTGTATTAGAACAAGGAACACAGTAATACTTAGGTAATTGTAATAAAACAAAACGGCGATTCAGTATTTAGAAATAAGGATTGTGTGTACACCTTGAGCATTCATGCACACCATCGAGGGCTCCTTCTTGCGGCGGCGTCGTGTGGCTGGTCACCCTTGTCGTGTATTACTTATTTCTGTATGTGGGTACATAATAAACTTTTAGTCTTGGTCGAACCTGAGTTTGATATGCTGCATGGTGACAGCGGTGGGAGCGGTGGTGACCCTCTTACCTAAATGTAGTTGAGGATGGCTGGCATTTTTGTCATACTCGTGATCAGGTGCTGCTTGCGGGTCGCCGGTTTATTTCAATGAGTCACGATAGTCACGATATGAGACCTTAGAAAACATTACTTTCTGATAGCATAGTACATATTAGTGTTTGTAAGTGTAACAAAGTGTCTTCATAGAGACAATAAGAATAGTGCCATTAGACATGTTCTTATATAGTCATATTTACCTAGATACTTAAGATATATTAAATTACGTATTAGTCACAATATAAAAGGCTAGATTGTAGTTATATTAAGGAACGTTTTTAGCTTTCCTTAAGTAAAGGGAATGAAAAAAAGAGCAATAAAGACATCTGATTCGGATTATCTTAAGGGCCAAATTGATCTCAAAGATCTTTAGTCTATGTTTTTCTTGAAATATCCGCGCCGACCAACTTGTGATCTTTATACTCTTCATTTATGTTACTATTCCGTAGAAATCCCATAATTATCTTCTATAATCATAATATTTATGACTATACTAGTACCACCGATCTAGTGTTGCTTTTAGGGTTTTGTATATTCAAGGACCCCTTACTTTCATAATTTTCCTCCATCTGTTTTCCGTTCTTTAAAATTAACTTCTTAGACATTATTTATAGAAAGAAAGGTAGTTTTGTAAAATATGGATTGCCTTAATAAATGTTCTTTTTTGGCTATACCGCTGCTTATGAGATATCGTTAAAAAGGTTTTTTTAGGTATATTATACAGATTCTTTTATCTGGGTATTCTTATCAGAGTATTCTTTATTTATTATGATCGCCAAAATTACAAAAAGTCCTAATTGTTAAGGCTTTAGGGTTCACACTTATCTTTCAGTCATTAGTGTCAGAAATATTACCGAAAAGGAATGTAAGAGTCTGAATCGTAGAAAAAAAATCGAATCGACTACCTCCTTATACGTAATATTACAATGACGCATTATATTTCTTGTCCTCGTGTTGCAGATATAGGACTCACACGAGTTGCACATTTGTCATGATCTATAGATAATCTTATAATTAAGGTTATCTAATATACATATACTATTGAGATATTATGAGCTTACGTTTAAACATTGACCAAAATATCTGCCATACAGGATAATAATCATGAAGAACGTAACTTGGTATTCGGAACCCACACGTGTCTCGAGCTTAGACCCGCTCTTGGCTAATTAATATTTTAAAAAAGTCTTGAATATACCAAGTAATTACTAACTATAACTAGCTAACTAATATAAAGCTTCTTAGCTGTATAAGCAATGAATTGGTTCAACTAGCACGTTTTCTAGAAAGGAACTTGGAGCTCGTTTTTCCTTCATGGAAAAGAGTTCAACGTACTCATACTTTGTTGTAAGTATGACGTAATATGTGTTTATGTATGGAAATAATAATACTGGATACGTTTTCACTCTGATTTTGTCACGATCTCTCTCTTTACGATGTGCTTGTAACTAGTTTTATTTATCACAATTTTTCATTGCTAAGTGATGACATTAGGGATTTTTTTTATTAATTTGAAAAGGTTTTACTTATTTATAATTGTTTACAATCTACAAATTATTATTATTTTGTAACATATTTCACCTATAATGTAGGTAGTGTGTCTTTTACATCTAATATATCTGCTTAAATTAAACCCAGCTATTGATAGATATAGAGTTAACTATCGTCAACGTCAACTTTAAGCTAAACGGGGAAAAGCTAGCACTTAAGTACCTCCCAGAGTAATAAAGTATTAGATTTTATCCTTTATCGAAATATTATATTAAATTTCATCCTAAAAAATAAGTTTTATACTTCTTTCAATGTTATTCATGAAAAATACTTTATCTCACTTCTCACACAACTAAAATAAATATATCAACACAGCAGACGGTTAATTTTAAAGAATTATTTATACATTAACAAACATACGCTTGAAAATATACTCGTACCTGCCCTAAGTTACTATCGTGTGTCGTCTATCAACAATAGTCACAAAGCGATAACTTTGTATCAAATACTTTTTATAAAAAAAAAACTAGTTAGCCTGGTTGTCTGTCGTCGAATGACGCGATGCTTTCTAGTGATCGAACAAACGAATTTCACCACAATTTAGTTATTTATATTTATAGCGATCGGACAGGTGTTCGCGTACCCACCCATACAGGCTGCTGCTGATTTATTTGAGAACCTTTTTTAAAACTGCTTTATGCTTGTTTTATTTGTGAAAGTATTGTTTCAGGTGGTGATATTAATCAGATTTTGTGTTTTGGTTCTTTTTAACTGACTTCAAAAAAGAGGAGGTTATCAATTCGTAGCGTACATATTTTTACGTGCCTATCTTATTTTAATATGTAAATATCATATTTGTCGGGACAACTTTTGACAGTAAACTGCGCGTTTTTGATAAAACGGGAGAAAACTGTTCACCTAAATTGTATCCGATTGCAATAATTATTATTTTTATTATATTATATTTGAAACTGTTAGGGGTACCTCTGTGTTTTGCTTTTTTCCATTTTTTTTTTACTTTCGGAATTATTACATAATTTGCAATTTTTTTACCGTAGAGACATTTTTTAATTTTAATGAGAAAAAATAATCACTGAAATCCAGCGATCTATATGTACTAGTACTAGGTATCATGTTTTGAACACGCACTTTGTTCATCGCAACTGCAGAGCAGTGTGTACACCTTGTGGCTGACTGCTAGACAGTGACGTGTAGCGACAGTGTGTGTATGCAATAGCGATGTGGCTTTGACGACCGTTTTGTTGTTTGAAATTTCTGTTCTAGCTTAGATTTAATTCTTTGTTAAAATCGGATGATGTTTAGGGTTAGAAAACACTCATCTCCTTATTTGTATGGAAGAGCAACGCCACAACGTTTCCTGTCGCGCGCTGTCTTTAATTCCACTTGCGTGGACACTGTGAGTAATATTACAGAATTATTAATAGTACATAAATCACTCTGCAAACACATTTAATTAAACAGCGACTCTTGCTACGACGCAATAAAATACAAGCACATATTGTCTATTCTTATATTAACCAACAGACTCTTAGAGGGTGCGTCTGGTCAGAGTCTGTTTTTCTGTTTGTTCAAGTTTAATTTGATATAATGTAAAATATAATTTTATATCCCCCTATATATAGGCTTGTTGATAACTTAACGATTCTTCGTAATAATTTGTAATTTAAATTACTAGTTGTATGAATTAATTTCGGTCACACATCCATTCGTTTATTCGAATCGCTTTGATTTCATTTCATTTATTGATATATACGGATATAATGTATTTAAACTTTGTCACGCTCACTGCATTAAATTGATAGTGATAGGCACACCAAGACGTGTGACTAATCAGCAGTTTTAAAATAAACAGCGCAAAAAGTTCTAACATAGCGATTTGAGGAAATGGGGAAATACCTATAATGATAAACAACAAAGTGATTCTATAAGGGTTCCGTTTTGTCCCTTTTGAGGTCCGGAACCCTAAAAAACGGCTGAAGCGATTTTAATGAAACATAGCCGAGAACACTCTCGAACAAATCTTCTTTAAAAAAAATAGATCATGAATCAGTCCATCTGTTTGAGAGCTACGACGCCCCAGACAGACACACAAAATATATAGATACATATACACACGTCAAACTTATAACACCCCTGCTCGTGTCGGAGGTTATAAAGAAAGTAAAATACCGAAAATAATATGAATTTGGTAGATTAGTAGTGCACAGAACACGCAAGTTTAAATAAATAGCGACTTTTGCTCTGACGCAATAAAGCGTAACTCCTGGTCAGACCTTAAATGACTACTATTTTATCCTAAATATACTTACACTAGTACATCTCGTTCTATAGTGTAACTCTTATCTCTGGTCCAGTGAAGTACTGACATGTCCGGCTCAGCCGGCAGGTCGTGTGTACAAGTACCATTATACCTCAGCAGCAAATAACGTCTGGTTTAAATTATTATTTTATTTATATTCCTCAACACCCTGTGTATGTGAACGCGGCGCAATGCCTAGAGGAATGTTATTAATTTGGAATTTGTTACAGCCTATACTTAATCCGCTTCGTCGCCGTTAAAGCCTTTTTATGAATACATCACATCACTAGCGTATGATGTTAGGCTGTGTACACAATACTTACGTAAAAAAAAGGTTAAGAAAAACGTTTATCGTGCATATGTCCATATAAAAGGAAAAATACTGTTTTCTAGTTATCCTAGAACGTGGAAAACGTATTCTTGAGCATGTTTTCGATACCTAATAATTATAATATTGTCTACTCAGATTTTTTTAAATCCTAACAGATTTTTTTTTCTAAGTTAAAACGGGATTTGGTGGTCAAGCGCTTAATAATTATTTTTTACCCGACTGCACAAGGAGGATTATGTTTTTAGAGTGTATGTTTGTATATATATATTTATGTATGTATGTTTCTATATTACCTTCTACAGCCTAAACGGTTTCGGCGATTTTCATGTGCGAAGTATCGTTGATTTATTTTTAATCTTCGAGTCTTATGCTACTTTTTTTGCTTAATAAATATAAAACTTTCGCAAAAAAATGCAACGTGCTTTTTCGTAACCTCTAACGAACTGTTTCGTAATAAATTAGTGATTTTTCTAGAATTGTTCAAAAAAGTGCATTTATAACCTTTTACAGAGACTGCGCATACTTTCTCTCAAAAAATCTACACTCAATAGCGTATCAAGCGTAACGAAATCACTAGTTAGACGGTAAAAATTGCTCTTCTGTAGTTGGATACTTTTTTAAAATATATAATATAGCCTTTATTGATCAATCTTATAAAATATAATATAATAAGTTATAACTAATTGACACTGTTGTGGAGATTGTCTTTGTCTTGCTTGTCTTCAGTCATTGTCTTACTTGTCTTCAGCATATGCCTCCCCTAGAACTGGCCACATTTTACGTTAGGGGGTCTTTCTTGTCCATGTAACTTCTGCTATTTTTCTAATATGATCATTCTATCTATGACGCTGTCTCCCTCTCTTTCTTTCATTTTGTTAGACACTATTCTGACACCTCCTTGGCCCATTTATCTTTTTTACTTCTCATCATATGATTGGTTTCTTTTAATATACTTGTTTTTAATATCAACTATAGACTGACAAGATATACCTTATACAACCGCAGGTAAACTTGTAAAGAAGTGCGTATTTTCCAAGTTGAGTGACCATTCGACGTTTATCCTCGATCTAGAAAGCGGACGAGGTTTTCCTCTGACTCATGGAGCGTAGTCTCAAGTAACAGGTTTTGAGTCACTCGTTAAATATTGCTAAATATAAAATTACTAATCACTGATCGAAGTGCGATTCTTCTTTGTGATTCACAATTTATTTGATATTTTGTAAGGATCAGTATTTCTATTGTTGAAAAAAAGAATGCAATATAATATCAAGTACATATTATGAAGTATTTATATTTACGAATATTTGTAATTTCACGTATTTTCTATAGTAAGAATAGCCTGAAATTTATATCTAGGAACAGACGTTCGCATTCAAAATCAAGTTCAATTAAGTAAGTGTTACAAATATATTTAACCTATTTTCTTTATCCAAAGAAATTTTAACACTACCTTTTATTCTATTTTAAGTTTATGTCACATGACACCAACTGACACATGTTCCCTTGTAAATTTTTAGGGTTCCGTAGTAACTACAAGGAACCCTTATAATTTCGCCATGTTCGTCTGTCTGTCTGTCAGTCCGTATGTCACAGTTATTTTACTTAGAGACTATCAACCCTACATAAACAAAGTTTAGCATGTAGATGTGTCCCGTAAACAGCTATAAAACTCCGTGGTCAAATTTAAGAAAAAATAAAAATAGGGGTGGCACTCCATACATACAAATTTAATCGTTGGATCGTCGGATCTCGTTGAAAAGATCTCTTAAAATAAGATATGATATGTGCGACATATAGCCCGCCAAAGATGAAAAAATAGTATCCTCCCTACATTTTTATTACTTACTTATTATATACAACAGTTGTATTTGTTTATTCTAGCGTGTATTACAGGGGGCGCCACCAACGCTTGATTGGTTTAAGCAAAAAATACTGTTCGAAAGCTTCGACCACCCCACGTGACAGTTCTGTGGCCAAAATGGTAAAGGCTCCCAAGTACAGATTAGAATATGCGGGTTCAAGTCTCGTCGGGTGTGGAATTTTTGAAATAAATCTAAAATATGTGGACACTTAAGTGTGGAAAACACTTCAAAAATATCGAATATATACTTTACATAATTGGATATCATCCAATTGATTATCCAGCAAAATGTAAAAATACCCGTATGTACACTGCCTTACAAACATCACTACACGTGGCTAACAATAGACATAGAGTAAAATATTTCAAATCGATTAGTATTGCTTACTGACGATGTCGAAGATTAAAAATACGGGCCTCGTTTATTCTGTGGCCTGTAATTTTTATAACAATGGCCCAATCTAGTCGTTATAGAACTGGTTTTAGAAGGAAAACCGTTGATTTTGATACAAAGTTACTGAGAAATAATGACTAAGTAGACAAGAGTCATTGTTGTGGTATTTTTATGTACGGATTTGAGAAATGGCCTTGCGAGGTCTTCTAAGAAAAATACGAGAGTATAATAAAATTTATTGTTAAGATATTTGCGAAATCACAAAACGGATTCTAAAAACTGTATCGATTAGTCTTTAGTTATTTGTTTTTCATGTTTAAATTTAATTGAAGCTGAATTACTGCTAATTTTTATTATGGCTCAAACTAAAACAATAACAAAAGAGGTTTTTTTATGCAAAAAGCGATTAATTTACTTGACTGCTAACCTAGCCAAGCTTCAGTTATAGGCAACTGTCAAAGTCACTTATGAGTCAAACAGTTCATCATTTAAGGCACAAAAAGTCCTCTGGTAGACATAGGCCTCCCCTCATCGATTTTTAAAAAGTCCGGTTGCAAACGGCTTGTATCCATCGTCTTCCTGCCACTTGTATGAGATCTTTTGTCTGTCTTGTGCCTGGTCTTCCTACTCTGCGCTTGCCGATGCGTGGTATCTGCTCCATTGGTCTGTTCTACATGCTATGTGCCCTGCCCACTGTCACTTCAACTTGCTAATCCACTGCGCTAAAATCCGTCAAATAAGGTCGCCTCATATTTTTTGGTCGAAATAACAAAAGAATTAGGTTTTATTTTTATAACATTCAAATCCTCAAAAATCAAAACACCGTAGATAATTTAAGTCAAAGCTTTGTGGTAAGTGCAAATAACTGAATGCCATCAAAGCAAGTACATCACTATACAGATTAGCAAAATTGCCTCACAAAAATCCCGCATCAGGCAGTGTTGTAACGCGAAAGGAAGTGAAGTAGCCAGGCTGTGTATTGCGCAAGCGCTCGGATGTTGGCGATTACAGCCAGGTCTCGTTTAGTGCCAGTGGCTAGCTAGCTACTGGAATGAGGACTGGTTAGTGTGGTAATTACGGTTATTGTTGGACGAGGATGTTTTCTAGCTCCGTCACTTGTTCCAGATTTATCTGAGTATTTCTAATTTGCACCTTGTTGAGATGCTGTTTCTGGATGAAGTGCTAGGTTACTATTATTATTTCTGTTAATTATTTATGTTATAGTTTAAAATTTTAATATATTTAATAGGCTGGATAAACTTATTTCTTACCCCTTTATGATATCTGATTTCTATGAACCTCTTTAGAGTTCCGCACATGTCCGTCTGTTTCTATCTATCTGTTCATTATGTCACAGCTATTTTAATCAGAAGCTATTATCTATTGCTAATTTCTGATTCACCTGGAAAATTTCATGTATACATGAAATTTGCCAAGTGGATGTGTTTAGTAAATCTATGTGGATGTGCTGTAAATATAGTAGTAAATCTATGTGGATGTGTTCAAAATTTTCAAAAAAGTGAAAAATAGGGGTGTCACCACGTGATGTTACTTCTTTAGTAATGTTTTTTTTTCAACCCTACCCCCTTGTGAGGGGTATTATTAAATAGGTCTTTTAAAATAAGATTATGGTTGCCTGGAAGAGTTCGCTCTAAGCGATAAGGCCGCCAATTAAAAACCTTAGGCTTAAGTATTTAATGTTATCTGTCTGAAATTTTTGTTATTATGTGGTTTTTAACAAAGTGTTATCTATCTATCTATTAATATTGTATATGCCGCTTTCTTTTCAAATGTGAATGTGCGAAATAGGAAAGTTATTTTCTAGTATTAAGTTATCAGCTTGTAGTGTACCGATTTCTGTGAGTTTTTTTTGCTTTTTGACGTGATAAATCTATATGCGCGCTTTGACAAAAAAATAAATCATATGCCGGGACAAAAAATAGCATGACACTCTTTCATTCTGTCACGCCCCCTTTTCTTCACGCCCCGTAAAATATTGGTGGACATTTAGACACAGCGCCATCTAGCCCCAAACTAAGCAAAGCTTGTACTGTGGGAACCAGATAGCCGATATGAAGAATACTTTTTTAGTACAGATATATGACACAGAAACATTCTGACACAGAATCACCCATGTTCATCGTACTAATATTTGTCCTGGGCCCTGATTCCGTATGATCACGTAAACGATGTGTTGATAATGAAAACTGGACTTAGTGGTTCAAACTTAAAGTCTAATTTTCATTGTCAACTCATAAACGCTATTTTCACGTAATGTATCCAATGGTCATACGGAAGCAGGGCCCTAGGCGGGGAGCCGGGGATAGAACCCACCACCTACAGCTTATAAGGCAGACATACTACCAACTGTACGGCTTTTCATAAAAAGCCGTACTCAGTGATATCGGTCCACGTTCTAGATGCATACTGCACAGGAATGGTATTTTTTGCCGCCATCTCTGTTTCCTGAGAACTACAATCTTGGAATTTTCAAGGCCAGATTGAATAGATACTCTTATCTTCTAGATCGACGAACTCCATCCTCGTCCACACCGTCGCTTAACATCACGCGAGGTGGTGGTCAATCGTAGATCTATATTGCGTAAAAAATCTTTACCATCACAATCTTCATACCGATAAATACTTTTAAATACATGAAATAGCTGCAATAACATAGCAATAATTTATTACACAATCTTCAACAGTTTCAAATATTCGGAAAATTTCATTTGATATTCAAGAGTTAATAATGCTCCATCCACAATTCCACACGCATTCTTCACCGAATAGATATCACAGTATTAGAAAAGTATTCTCATTACTATGGTAATACTATTATGGTAACACCTACTACTATAACTGTCGATTATAGATACGTAATGAATAAATTATAATAGACATACTTTGTGATGCAAAGCTTTGTAAGGAACAAGTATCTAAATATATTAAAAGAAAAATAAAATACTCGACTGCAGAAAAGTAGTTTTTGCTGTCTAATTTGCTATTTCGTTACGCTTGATACGCTGTTGTGTGTACGTATTTTGTGAGAAAGTATGCGTGTAATCGCTGTAAAAAATTATAAATGCACATTATTTTAAATAATTCTAGTAGAATCACTTGTTTATTACGGAAAAGTGCGTTGGTTACAAAAAATACGCTTTTTTTATTTATACGAGAAATTTTATATCATTATAAAAAAAAATATAACCGATCTTTACTCCTTGAGTACGTACTCAAGGAGTGAAGACGAATCTAACGACTCCTCGCACATCAAAATCGGTCAAGTCGTTTAGGCTGTAGGTGATCTTAAAAAAACATAAATATATACCCATAAAGACGTTGCGTTGCGGTCTACGAAGGAACGCGCTTACCTAGAAAACAAATTCACTCGCGATCTAAAGACACCCCGATTATATCAATCGGGAAAGACCCACTCAAGAAGCGTATTCCACAATCTAGCAGTCCGCACGATGAAAGTGGAATTAAAGCGTTTCGTTCGTGTTAATATTTGCCTGGTATATAAAATGGGAGTTGCGTAGTATTTTGCAAACAGAATCCTTTAAAAAACAAGTAAGCCAGCAACAGGTATCCTAGTAATAGATTCCTTCTACTATCCAAGTTAATTAATATTCCTCTTTTGCTTGTCTATAAAACTACGCGCCCACGTAAGTAAACTATTTATAGCTATAGTTGTGTAGTTTTCTCGTGGACTGTGGACGGTGTGGTGTGACGGCCATTTTCTTGGTAATTACAAGTATATCTATCTCAGTTATTGCTTTCACAGTGTTTCTGCTTTGTTAGCGGAATTGACTGGATATCCTTTCGTTGGATTTAAATGATTGCTTAGTAAAATTTAATTACTAAGAAGGGACAAAACAGATTTTTACCCCTGATTGTTTCTTTTTTAGGGTTCCGTGTCTGAAAAAGAAAAAAAACGGATCCCATTTTATAAAATCACTTTGTTGTCCGTCTGTCAAGACCTATCTCGGGAACGCGTAAGGGTGTCGAATTTAAATTATAACCATATAAGTACGCACATTTTTTTTAAATCTATAAAGATCTCAGTTATCGTAAAAAAAGTTACAGCCGCTTATGTCGCGTAAGGTACTTTCCGTTTAATCTAGAACTATGACATTTGGCAAGAAGCATTTTCTTAAAGGACTCTATAAATAAACTAAAAACTAAATACACTAAATAAAGAAAAAAAAACGAAAACTATACTTTTTTCATTTAATCACAAAAATATTTATGCATTTAACACGCAAGCATTTTTAATTTTTTTATGCAAGGAATGGCGATCCAAATTTTGTAGTGACTTAACCGTATTATGCGAGGTATCATATTATTATGAAAGAACTTTATTAGCACAAGCTAAAACAGGGGTTTAATTATTTTTACGATATGTAATTTTCGGTGTATGACGAAAAATGAAAAACAAAAATATATATAATTTCCCCCTTTTATCAATGACTAGCTTCGCCCTAAGGTTTTAACAACTTAGTTTCCGGTTTCATAGGATTTCCGGAACCCTCGGTGGGCCAGTCAGACTCGTACTTATCCAGGTATGTATTATTATTTATATCAACGACCCCATATTTTCAATAAATCAAAAAACTAATTTAAAACAAACACCAAACTGGTTTCCAGCAAGCTCATTGTTATCGAGACGCCGACTCAATTTCGAAAAGACATATAACCTAGTTGCAAGTAATTAAAAAAAAACAAGCGACAAAAAATCACCCGACGATTTCACATGCCGATCGGTTCTTGTCTCTCGTTAATTCATTATTACTTATGACAATAAAAAGACAAAAAGTGGCCAAACCCTTGTCTATGCCGTAAAAAAGTTATTTGTCAACCGTCAAGTGTTAAAAGGTGGTCAGGTGAGAGGTTCCGCATTATAATAAACATGTTATTTCATAGCGTACAATTAAAATGAAAATAAGCATATTGGCTGTTTATTTGTGGAATAATAACGGATAATTTATTTTTAGATAATGTAAAATACAAAAACTCCCTTTTCATCTAACATCTGTTCAGTGTTAAGCAAATTGGTGTCATTTATAGGTATATGATATATTTGTACTCTATAAGTATTTTAATACATAATTATCATTTGTATCTTTAAGGTTATAAATTATAAACCTGAAGCTACAAAGTGAAATGGTATATATATATATATTTTAAAGCTAAATAGTGCATGCACATTCATCATAATACAAAATGCTGTTACTAAATTATACAGAATCACTTTAAGGTTACTTTTGTACAATAAAACAAACAAATTTTATTCCAAAACTTTTAGAAATAAAATAAAAAATATCATTACATGAAAAACAATCAAATTTAATGTTTTATAGAATAAATTTTCAGAGGCGCATAATTAAACAATAAATAGATCCTAATTAATTGAAGTTTTTTTTGTACTTAGCAAAATATTATCGCTGTAATTAAATATTGACGTGCGAAGTGTCATTACTTTTTTTAATTTATTTCAGAAGCTTATTTCTTTTTTAATATAGCTCTACTTTGACCACCAGCACGCCTGATGGAAAGCGATACTATGGCCGTTGATGAAGTACGTAGACCTAGAAGATACTTATTCACTCTAGACTTAAAGACACCCGGGTTATAGCTTTCAGGAAACAAGGAAAGCGGCAAGGCATTCCATTCCCGAGCGGTTCGCATTAGGAAGATGGAATCAAAACGCATTGTTCGAGCAGATGGCAAATCTATCATGAAGGGACGGAATTGAAGCGTTTTCATTTTGAAAATATGTAGTTTATTTCCTTTATATAATATTAACCAAATATTTGATCATTATGATTGCTCATTGAATTTATATTACTAGGTTTTCTGTTCCATTTATACACGAAACCCTAATAAACGTAGCGGTACTTAGATTGACAGATGTCAGTCCACCGCGGGACGCGGGCGCGGCACGCTCGGTCGCACAAAATCAGGTATCACAATTAAATTAAAAATCACTCATGAGGAATATCACAATCGATATCATTGTACCGTTCACAAAAAACTCACTAATTGATATCAAAAAAAGGTAATGGTAATTTCACGGTTTCCGTCATCGCGTGTCACATTTGAATTTGGAATGATTGACCTTTGATTGGTTTAAGGATTGTCGCATAAAGTTTTCGCATTTTGACGTCAGTTTTTCAGTTTTTTTGACTACAATTATTTCAATTACGTTTTAAATGTGATTGTGATAATTATATAAAAATTTGAATACTACATTTATTATCAAATTATTAATAAAATAAACAGTTAAAAGACTACGTATACAGTTGAAATATTTTTATATATAAATAAATCGTGTTATTTATTTTTATGTTAAGAATGTATTTTTTGTTCTATCTCTACTTTATAATTAATAATGAATAGATCCCATTGAACGGGCGGCACGGCGGGCCGCATTGTGGATTGTGGCTGGCTCCGTGCGTTGCAGGTGTCACATTGCTCGACCTGTCGTAGCTGCTATACTCTGATGCTTGCTTGCTATGATGAGTATTGACAACTAAAAATCTCAACGAAAAAAAATACATCGACAACCAAAAAAAAAAAGGTAAATTCCGCCGCAAATTTGTTTATAATCAATAGACTTTTGTCCATAGCGCATCTGATGTTAATGTTGTGTTCCATGATGTTAAGCAAACCTAGCTTGGAATTATGCTATACATTAACCTTACAGAAAGCAATTATTAATTATTGATTAACGACAATTTATTGTTTTGCAAACTTGTAAGTGAAAATGAATGTGTAAGAAAAAAAAACAACGGGTTGCATTCCGGGAGTGCCGGCAGAAGTAAAACTAAAAAAATTGAATAGCAAAAAGACTGACTTGTGAAGGATTTGAACCTCCGGCCTCCGATTGACAAATTGAAATTTATATCGGTGCTCTAACCTATTGAGCTAACGAGTCTTACGTGCATGTGTCAAAAATAAGCATTCGGTGCAACGAAATGACGTCATGCTAGAAGGACAAACTTGTACATACAATAATGAACTTTAAATGCGTTGCAGAACGTTAGAATAGGTTTCTGACTGTCCGTCTTACGATCTGACGAACTGACGCGTGTTTAATTTTTTTTACCCATCCCAAAAATGCACAACGCCGCTAAAGAAGTTTTCACTTCAAAACACTTGTTTCAGTTTCTGTATAAAATTTCGATTTTAAAATACATACATAGGTACATAAAATCACGCCCATGTTTTTATGGGGTAGGTACTTAGGTTCTTTGACGCTAACGAAGACCATAAGTCCGTCTGACGCCACATTTGACCGTGGTTAGAGAGTTAAAGGAGAGTGTATTACTTAGATGGTTAGAGAGTATCAGAAGGTAAGACGAACAAAATATTGGCTTGCAGTGGGTCAGCCCAATGCCTTTAAAAACGCCAATTTACATCAAATCCCTTAACTTACTTTGGGAGCATTCAAGTATTACGTAACGCAATTTGGGGGAAGGGGGTCTTGTAAAACGTTACGGTGCGTTATCAAGGGCGGGAGGGGGAATATTTAAACAACGCGTTACGTAACATTTTTTTTTTTAATAAAAAAGCTAGGGAATTAGGATCTTCCAAATCGGCAACCCTTTTCGTTTATGTTTTACGGGGAATCCCTCGATTGTAGTGTACGTTACTTTTATTTAGGATTTAATTTTAATGGTCACTTAAATGTTACGTAACGTTTAAGGAGAGGGAGGGAGGGAGGGGGGGGGGGTACAGAAAAACGTTACGGTGCGTTACATGGGGGGGAGGAAGGGTCTAAAATCTTCAAAAATTGCGTCACGTAATACTTGAACGCTCCCTTTACCAATATACCCGGGAAGATGATGCAGCTGGTACTAAAATGTATTTTATGATTATTCAAAAAGGTATTTGATAAGAGATATCAAAATAATTTTATACCAAAAAGTTGGACGCAAACAAGATAGTTAAGGCTGGGTGCCTTAACTATCTTGTGGTACCGTCGCCTTAAGTGCGATTAATTTACTAATTCTACTATCCAAATAGTGCCACTAGTAACAGTACAGCCACTAAATTATTTAATGTAACACAAAACATTTTGTATCCACCCAGACGAAGTACCAAAACTAGTTCTAATTAGAGCATTTCCTATAAATTTTATGAGAACGGCCTGTCTACACAATTAACGATCAAACACAAATGAAGAACAACAGGTTTTTATTTATTGGTAACTGTATCACCATAAACTAAGTAGAAGCATACTAATTTTATGGTTACAACATACTGTTAGACAATATACTAGAGAAAGGCACTAATGAGTAGATTTTTGGAGATCCGTGCTTTAAAAAAAATTGGTACACTTATAGGATAACTTCGTTGTACGTGTCTCTGTCGAGATCCTTTTTTCCGTACATGTAAAGGGTATCATCAACATCATCTAAGGCACAAGAAATCCACTATTGGACATAGACCTTTGTCTTCCTTGCTAGCGTCTTTCATCCACTGGTATGAAGTCGTCTGTTCATCTTGTCTGGTTTTCCTAAGCTACGCCTGCCGAGTGCCGATGCGTGGTCTCCACTCAAAAACTCTTCGGCCTCTACGGCGTGCACTGCTACTTGAAATACGTAAAGTTATCAAGTTGAAATTAATTTGAATAATTAAAGTTTTAAAAAAAACCTGTAAAAACTTACTTTAAAATACGCAATTCATTAATTGCATGACAAAGACCAAAGTATTGAACTGATTTTGAAAAAAATATATAGGACTTTGAAGTTTGACCTACTTCATAAGAAAGATTTATCAAAATCAATTCGTAGTTGGCGAAGTAATCGCTGAACAAACATACAAAAAAACATACAGTCGAATGGAGAACATCCTCCTTTTTGGAAGCCGGTTAAAAATATAGGTCAACGATCCCTGCATCAATAAATAAACATTTTTATTTGTAGATTCCTTGAAATTGCAAGGAATTTCACAAGCGTGCATTGGTTTTCTGTAACCTGCCAATGAAGGTCATTGTCACTGTCAATTAGCTGTTATGGCAGCTGATCATAAAAGCCTATTGCGCCACCCTATTTATCATTCAGCAAGTCAGCAAGGACAGGGTTGTGTAATAAGAGGCAGGGTCCCGATTTGGTCCCGATCTCCATACTTCCCAGACAGAGACCCGATAAGCAGACCCGAGAAATCGGACAGTGTAATACGCCTTTTAGGTGATACAGCCGGAAAGATGACACTAAAGTTACGTTTTTGTTTGATTTAGATGTGTCGAGATACTTAACATATTAAATAGACTGTTTAGTTAGGGAACTCTCGTGAGCGAAAAATGGGAACCGACGTCTCTATTGTGTTCCTAGTAGAACAAAATAAGGACAACAGCGCCCTCAAAAAATTAAATCTCTTTCCAGGCTCTAATTAATACTTCAGATTCAGGTAATACTTCAGAGGCGATCCTACACCTATACAGTTTATCAAAATCAGTTCAGTACTTTGGTTTTTATAACAAAATAACTCGAAAAAATATGCCATCCAAGTAAACGAATTGCGTATTTTGAAGTCGGTTTTTTTCAGTTTTGTAAACTATAATTATATCACTATAATTCCAATCCAATCCAATCGGTCTTTTTGGAAATCCATGGGGGAGGCCTATGTCCAGCAGTGGACTTCTTATGGCTGAGATGAGTGAGTGATATCACTATAATTATTTAAATACTAGTGAGACAAGAGGCTGATAATCGTGTACAGACCTTTATATTTTTATATTTACAATCATTATTATACTGTATTCTAAATTCACATGTCAAAATCATATTATTATTTACATACTCCCGAAACAAAAGAAATACATAACCTATCTTCTTGGACGTTCAAGAAAAATTAACCAATTAGTGTTGTATATAAAAGCCAAAGCCGCTAGGCACAAGTGGCTTACACGCATGTAATCTATCACAGGCAGCTTTATAGCCTTGATATTAAATATTACAGTACGTAATCCAAGTTATTTACAATACTTTCGAGTCAATCGCTCCTTGGGGCGATCCACTAATATGCAAATACCGTTATTTCTAATCACTGACGCCGTAGAGAAGTAATTTTGCAAATAACCGCTTATTAAGCTTAGAGGCTGCAGTCGTTCTCAGTGAGGTCTTACCGTATGATTGGAATTATGAATATAGTACTGTAAGTAGCTGTATTATATTTCATTTCACGTTTACTTCAAGCTTTCTATATTTGTAACAATTTCAAGGGAAATTACTCTTCATATTATGTATTTTATCAACCAACTTCAAAAAGGAAGGGAGTTCCTAATACGGTGTTTTAAAATATGTTTTACTTCAAAACTCCGTTATAAAAACATTTGTTTTTGTTAAACTTGATTACAATAATTTTTATTACATTAGTAATAATATAATTTGTTTAATACGTTTTTAAAAACGTATTAAGGCGGATTACTTGTTTTCAGAAAGCGATGTCACAAAATACGTCAAAGTTATTGAAAGCAATTGATAGTAAATTGTAGGTGTAAAATAAATAAATTAGAAATTTACTGACATTTCATTTTCATTTTTATTTTTTCTCATTTATGACGAATATTTTTTTTAAATGAATCAATGATTTCTATATGTCCTTTCTCTCCCCATTATCCTACGACTTTCTCAATAAAAAGTGATTTCTTTTGTTTGGACCTTAATTAAACGTCCGACATCTCCCATGCTAAATACATGTCGATAGAATAACTTCAACATTATTTATGTAATTGCATATACTGAACACGATATCATAATTATATGCAAGGGCTTATGTGAAACAAGTTACGCATATAAGACTGTTCTTCCTGGCCCAGGCAGGGTGTAGACACAGGTGTGGGGAAATCACTAACCAGGTACCATAATGTCGGCATACAATATATAATTTAATATTTTATGTATTTTTTACAATTATGCAAATAAGAAGGTTTGTAATCTTGGCATGTTTATTTTGTGTAGTTTAGTTTAGTGTATTTTATCTCCTAGGGGAGCATTCAAGTATTACGTAACGCAATTTGGGGGAAGTGGAAGGGGGGGGGGGGGGGGGGGAGGAGTCTTGTAAAACGTTACGGTGCGTTATCAAGGGCGGGAAGGGGAGTATTTAAGCAATGCGTTACGTAACATATTTTAATTTTAATAAAACAGCTAGGGAATTAGAATCATCCAAATCGGCAACCTTTTTCGTTTATATTTTACGGGGAATCCATCGATTGTATTGTACGTTACTTTTATTTAGGATTTAATTTTAATGGTCACTTAAATGTTACGTAACGTTGAGGGAGGGGGAGGGGGGTACATAAAAACGTTACGGTGCGTTACATTTCTAAAATCTTCAAAAATTGCGTTACGTAATACTTAAACGCTCCCTAAACTACTTTTCCGAGTTCAAGTCAATCGAATAAATAATAAATAAATATGCTGCATTTGGTGTCGTTCGTTCATAATTCATAATGAAAACGTAACGAAATCGTAAGTTAGATTGTAAAAAACCTGTTTTTTGCAGTCGGGTATTTTGTTTTTGTTTTAATATTCATTTGATGAATTGTTCAATGGAATAAATTAACATAATCGGACTATTATTTTTAAGGCTATTTCCGTGTCATAATAATTTGTATATGAACATCTGACGAGAATACACTTATTTTTATAAATACAGAAATTTAAAAAACATTGCCTCTCTTGTGCAGTTGAGTAACAATAATAATATGGAATGGCGCTTAAATCTAATAGAAATCCCATTTTCTTAATTTAAGCTTTTGCATATTCAATTTAAGAAGTTCAATTAATTAATAGCAATTCTATTTTTTTAATTTTAGGTATGAGAAAAACCACTGGTCACGACTTCTATAAATGTGGTCCAGTTTTTAATTTACGAAAAAAAAAAACAATATATAACCAAGGTATCTAAAACAATAAATAACGTAAACTGTGTCTATGTTCGAAACCTGTTCAAAATTAAAATTTTACAACACGCCAATAACACTTTCCATCATCAACAATCAGTTTCCTAAAGGTCACATATTCCAAAAATCGATTCGCTATAAAGCTAAGACGCCACTGAGTTGAGAAAAGAATAGTTCTTTCTAAAGATAATGTTCTCGTACTGATCTGTCTAGACAGTTTTGAAATTTCTTGCCTGATTACGCAAGAGGGAAAGTAATGTTTTTCTGGAGTGTGTATGTATGTACGTTACTATAATACGTCCAATAAAAAAAATAAAAAAATAAACTTAGTGTGCTTAAATTTTAAATGATGTTATTTATATTTTAAATTTTTGTCACAATAAATATCTTGTCTATTGTCAATAGCCTAAACGGTTTGACCGATTTTCGATCGAGATATCGAGGTGTCGTTAGATTCGTTTTTACCTTTCGAGGGTCACAGTCTACATTGTTTTTAGACATAATAGTAATAAGAAGACACATAAGTATAATTATATCTTTTACTTTAGTAAAAAAATAATTGTATTTTTACTATGATACCCAAGACAATTACGTGATTTTACGAGAGGTAAAATGTAATGTAACTAATTGTACATTGATTTTGCACTACATTTATATTTTAACATTAATTATTTATAAGAAAACAGAGGCATAATGTAATTTTTTAACATGTCTACATTTTGGAGTCGATTTTTTTAATTTCTAATAATATTAATCATTTGGTCTTCTTCTAAACAGTGAGTACCTACCTTTGTACGAAATGGAATCGAACCAAAAAATATGTTACCAGTAACATAGTATAGGCGTTCCCAACGGTAAAGCTAGCTCGGGGGCCATTCTCAACTTATTGATATTTTTTAATAAATAATCATACAATAGAAAGTTCTAAATTATGACACCGCGATATAGTAATTTGGGCGTAACAAAAACGTATTTAATTCGATATTTTGTAATTGAAACAATGTGTATGGTGATCATAAATTTTCTATACGTCCGTTGTTTTAATTGAGAAGGTTATTCCGCGTTGGTGGTCGAAAAGATGGATGTTTTTTGATTTTATTTTGACTAAATTGTTTTATGGATTGTGTTGATGTATTTTTGTAATTAAAATGCAGTGTTTTATGAATAAAACGATCATGTTATAGTATATCTTAAAGGAGGTTTTACTGCATTTACAGTAAGTAATATTGCTTGATTCCGAATGAAATAACAAAAAAAATTATGTGGCTTTTATACCTACTATTAAACTGTCTGACTCAAAAGTTTTTTTTTCCGATAAGCTAGCTTTACTGTTTTTTATAACATAATAAAGAATTAATAATTTAGCAAGTGGATAGAGCTTGTTCTCCATCCGACGTGTAACACGTCAATTGCAGTCAAACGGTGAGTATGGACATTGACAGCGACTTGGATTTAGAGGATTAGTATCAATCACAAGCACAAATTGGTTGTTGCGTCAGCTACCAACTATATGGAATTAAGGTTGTTAGGGCAGGTGCACACGGGATGGAGCGCGAAAATGTGGGCAAATTTATTTTGCACCAAACCGATGTGGACCATTACTTGCCTGATGGAAAACGATGATGATAGCGGTTGTGGTTGAGGATGGAACCTATAAATCTAGACGAAATCAGTCCAGTCTTAAAAAAATTAGAGAAATCGTCATCTGCTGATTTTGGACATTCTAAAATATTATATAAACGGCTACTTAGTAGTGTGTCAACTTTTGCTTGTCCTGTAGTGGAAGGATAAGTAAGTAAGTAAGTTAAGGATAAGTGTGACGTAAGGATTCATTGTGTCATCATCATCTCAGCCTGATGAAGTTTACTACTCAGAGGAACATAGGCTTCCCTCATGGTTTACCAAAAAACCCAGCTGCGTGCGGTGTGCATCCAGCATCTCCCTGCCACTTGTATGAGGTCTATCGTCGTCTATCTATCTAGGTCGTCTATCCGCTTTGTTATTGCGGTCTACGGATTTTCTCATTTCTAATTCGGTCTCGCAGGTCCCGCTGTGAGCATATCCTCTTGCGTGACTGACCTTCCTTATATGACCCATCGTGAACACGTCGAAGAAGCAGGCATATTGCTACCTCAACAATGCTAAAAAACTACTTGGCCTAAAAAACATCTTGGCAATAACTAATAGTTTGGCATAACTGATAAATGTCGAAAAAAAACATTCTAGTTAAAAAAAACAATATTTCAATTCCTAATTTACCAACCCAAAAAAGGAGGCAGGCCTTTGCCCAGCAGTGGTACACTACAGGTTAACAACAACAACAACAAAAAATATTTACCAACCTATGTGAACTCCTCATAACACAATTCAGAATTAAATATACAAAATCTTTCTTTCGATCGTCGATTGCTTGTACTCTTAACGATTTGACGGGTTAAAGAATTGATTGTAATAATGTATGGAAGGCCTGATTGATGATTACCATTGTTGTATGAGAGGCCATATTTGTATGGAATGTTTAGAACAAGCAAGCTCGTAAAGTATTCGCGTCATTGTGACAGTCTTGTATTTCTTTTGATTGGTTGGCTGGTTAACGGGAGGTGAGACAAGTGAGAGAATAGTTTGATGTGTGTATGGAAAAGTATCACCAAGGTTTTTAATTTTAATTTATCTGACTGGCTGGAAAGATTGTAATGTTTTTGTGGTTACATTCACAAAATCTTTATTGAAGATTTTAAAATTTAAAATACTTATGTAGTGAATGGGGCCTATTCTGTTCCATTTGCCCCTTTAAAACTTAAACAAAATTAATAGGACTAAAAATCATATGGTAAGTGCAGTGTAGGACAATCAGCCACAAAGTGGACGGGACGGACGATCTTATACATATAAAGGAAGATGCTGGATGCAAGTCGCTTCCAATTATTCTATTTGGCAATCAATTTGGGAGACCTATGTCCAGCAGTGGCCTTCTTGTGGCATGATGGTGATGATGAAAAATCATGCGATTGTCTCACCTTCCCCATGGAAGGACAAGCGTCATTCCGTCCGAGTATATTTGCCATCGTCATGCGCATGACCACTCGATTCGAGCAAAGTAGCGAATACATTGGGGGTAGAAAAAACTTGGCGTATGATATGATTCAGGCCTGCATGACGATCAATGCGCCTAAAGTTTATAGACCCTGGTGAACCAGCTGATCAAGTGCAGTACCACACTGGCAGATAAGGGCATTACAGCACCTTGCTTTCAAGCGTATCTATAGATAAAATCTCATTATATACAGTAGCAAAATATTACAAACATTTTGATATAACAGTGTCCAGTATACCTAATAGAGAAGAGAACATTATATTTTTAGAGGATTAGACAGCGGCCAAGCGCAAACCTATCATTAAATTTAAACAAAAATTCAAATCTAACATCAAAAACCTAAACTCTACTAACAATGTATCGTAATTTCATTCGATAATCGTTCATTGTCGATTACAAGCTATCGATCTCCGATACAAGCGGTACCGATGTATCGAACGTAAGCCCCATACGTCTTGCCGGAGTGTCACTCGATTCTTATCGCGGTGACACATCTTCGGAATATTACCCGTATTTTATTAAGACAACGGTGCTCTTTGACCTTAAGTTTGATGACGATTTTTAGATAATTCATTTGTTAAGGCGCCGGGGTATATAGACGTTTCGTTACCTGTTACTTATAAACTTCCCGAGCATATTCTCTTCCTATGTTAATAATTCAAACTATAATTACTATGACACATTATTAGGCACATCATTTTAATTGGCCTTCCTTAGATATGTATATTTATCAATGTGTGACATTCGCCATTCAGATGCTTTGTTTGAACTCCAGCAGCAAGTATAAGTTATTTGATACTAATTTAAAAATTACTAATCTAAAATAAAAATTAATCTAAGAAAGCATGGCTATCAAAACTGCAGCAGGTTAAGAGAAAGGTTTACAGTGTACTTCTCCATTAATAATTATAGTTTAAAAAACTGAAGCAACCGACTTCTCATGGATGCCATTGTCAGAACTAGACCAAATTAAAATGGGACCACAGGGGAAGCACCAACTTTCCAATAAAAAAAAAATCATCAAAATCGGTTCACCTAGTCGAAAGTTCTGAGGTAACAAACATAAACAAAATACAAAAAAAAATACAGTTGAATGAGAACCTCCTCCTTTTTAAAGTCGGTTGAAAAAGGTACCTTGTCATACCCAATCTAGCTATTCATAATCCGTATTATAAACGCTAAATAAGCTCATTTTAGTTAAATAGCGTTTTGTTGGGTATTTAAGCGTTTCGCACCGCGAGTGGTTCGAGCCGCGGTGCGAATCGCCCGTTTCACTTTCGCGCGTGACAGTTCCAGTCTGACAGAAAGTGAGAAGTCCTTATTCAGTAAATAATATTTTAACAAGCATAAGTAAGTAAGGCGGAATATGTCTACGTAAATTTCATGGCACACAATATCGATTAAACTTATAAACAAGCTATTTCACAATCTGACGTGAGTCAGACCGATTATAAAATAGCGGCTATTCACGGTTTAATAAGCGTTTATAAGTAAAACGGAATATGTCGACGTACTTCATGCTACACAATATCGACACAACTTATAAACAAACTATTTCACCATCGGACTTGAGTCCGACCGATTATAAAATAGCGGCAGTTCATGATGGGCCGAATGTATAATACATTATGTTTGTGTGTAAGTATAGTGTATCTTTACTCAAACGGTACTATTTTCAAATGTGGAACGTAAGAGAGATATCAAGCGCATTTAGAATAGTTCACATTTCTTAAATGACAAGACTCTCATATTTCCCACAGATTATTAAGAATTCACTAAACTCAGTCAAAATCAATGAAGAGTTATGATACAAATACATACAGTTATTCACGTAACGTATCGCATTATACGATATCTATTCAATTTGAGTTCCAGACTAACATATTAAATTATAATATATAGTCCATTATCAAACAAAGTATTGGTTTTGGACAATACCTCCGTGGAATAGAGTCATCTTGTAAGATTCGGATTACGGATTTGAATTTGAAATTGAAATTTTATACGTGAATCGAGTACATGGAATTTTAGTGAATTTAGGTGTGATTTGGTACTCTTAGCCGTTCTCGTGATGTTTTTCATGTTAATTTTTGATGTTGTTTATTTGTGTGATCGGGTTCGACTAATCTCTTTGGTTGTGATGGGATATTTTGATGGGAATCAAAGTGTTTTAGTAAACAAAATATAAGTAGTTATTTTAGTAGTTATTATTTACATACATAAACACTGGGGTTGGATTAATAAAATATAAATAGATATAGTCTATGTAATGAGGTATTTTTATCTACTTCCACCTTTTCAGACCATTTGCGACTTATTCACTCTTCTTCTTATTTTTTTCTTTCTCACGAGAGCTTGAAAAATAATCTTAAAAATGCCTCGTGAAGAGATGCAACACGTTTCGATAAGAATACCTATTCACACGCGATTTTAAGACACCCAGATTGTAATTTTATATTTGGAAATACCCATTCAGGCAAGCGTATTCCGCATTTTGGCACGTACAATACAAGTAGGGCTAAACAGTTCCGTACGTGTTTTTCCCTTTTACAAATAATATTACTCAATAATCTCTGAAGAACACATTTATTCTTTATACATTATTTAACTGAACCAATAGCGTCAATAGTGAAATTGTATGTAGCGCTCAGGCGAAGCTTGACTAGGTGTTTTCAAACGATCACTAATGTCAAGCAACAGACGGAGCGGTCAGTATTCGGATGGGTGACCGTATGTGGCATTTCTTTCTGAGCGCTACCGTGGGTCGGATGACAGGTTAAATTGTAGGTCCCGTTCTTCTTCCGTCCGTTTGTTCTTAAAAACAGCAATCGTCAAGTCAGGTCAGAAGCCTACCAGCAACTTAATTAACTTAACTTTGACCCTAGGGCTGGCCGCTCAGTCTACACGAACTTACTTACTTTATAGTGAAATCTAGTACCTTCTAGAAACAGTCTCGTTATATTTTACTATGTACCTCATAAAACATCAGAGCTTCTCCTTTCCTACTATAAGACAAAAGGTATGTATAAAAGCCTCTATAATTTGTTGCACTGTAATCGACTTTAATAGACCATCTAAATGGCTATATAACTATTATAACTAAGCAAGGCTGTGTACAGATTATGTGCAATACAATATGCAAGCAACGCAAGAGCAATCATTCTCGAGGCATGTATGAATTTATTTAACCGACTGCAACAATTACGAAAACAATAATTGTGTTTTATATTTGATAAAACATAGCCAAGAACACTTTCAATGAAATCTTCTTATAAACAAAAAAAAACACTAGACAAAATCGGTGATGATGAAAAATTATCATTAACCATTTAATTATAACCGTAGTTAATTGTTAATTATTCTAGAAAATGTAGTAAAATAGCGTAATATAAGTACATATATTTTATATGAACCGAAATATGTATACCTAATTGTGCGTCGTTCGATGTCCGCGTTGCGTTGCATATTGTGTATACACAGCCTTAGTTTGCTAGTCTTACAATATACGGATGCTATTACTCTACTATCCAGTATAAGTTGGCCTGTCCGATAAACAAAACCATGAGATCACAGAGGTCACAAATGCGTGGTAGTTATTCATACTGACCAATTACAGCTGAGCTCCACAACAGGTGTAATTGGAGGTATATCAAGATCACATTCGACTGGTAGATGTACCGCAAGGAGTAATGTTACGCGGTAACGTTAAATCTGTGCTTATAACTGAATCTTCATTTACATGGGAAATGGATGTGGTAAGCATCCCGCACAGTGGAGAAGGTAATTGTATTGCAGTTATTAATAATTATGACTTAATTATTGAGTATTATTTATGAGAGCGATTAAAAATGTATACTTACATAAAGTTAATATTCAAGTTACAGTATTCTATGACTATGGTATAATAAATTGTTATTTAGAGGACGGAACTTCTTTACGATCGATTATTTGAGTTACTTTCTTTAAAATAACACTACGATACAGTGAGGGTTATTCTTTGCCCTTGATCATCAGCCTTAATGTATCACAAAATTAGTTAAATATCAGTTAGCCTAAAAGAAGTATGACTGTACATATATTATAACGCATGTACCTATATAATATTTAGATACCTAAATATTTACCAACCTACGTTTTATCAATAGAATGAAAGGTAGACTTTGTTCACTAATATACAAAATACAAATAAAAACAGTCGAATAGAGAACTCCTCCCTTTTGAAGTCGGTTGATAATTTATGCACGTAAGAGTTATATGTATACATGTTAGTACAGGCACCAACCACCAAACTGGGTGTCCCAGTTTGGTGGCTGATGAACCCGTGTTTGAGTTGTTGGTTCTTACTTATATAAAAGAATAAAACATATTATATTTTATGTAATGTTTTGTTCCAATGTCTAATTTTACAATATTCATCGCCTCGCCATATTTTCAAATTGGAATAATAATTTATGATGACAATTTTAATTATACTATTGAGTTTATGATATACTGATTTAAATTATTTACCTACTTAATTTTAATGTATAATTTTGTTTTATGTTTGTTACTTATACATAAAAATAAAATAGATTAGATAAGATTTTAGATTAATTTAAATTAATAGTGCTTACATAAGATAAATGCCACATCGACTTGAGATTTCCTACACTTCCTTGATGCGTGGTGCATTGAAATGGAACTCCTTGCCGCTTTTTATTGTGTTACGAGAGCTACAATCTTTTAATTTTTTAAGGCAAGATTCAACTTATAAATCTATGAGCCCCATCGTCAGCCACATAGCTTAGCATTCAACAAGTTGGTGGTAAATCCTCCACCTATTCTGCGTAAAAATACCTGTAACTTTGCCACACCGTGAACGACGAAAAGCAGTCTTATGCTGTCAGTTTTTTAATTTATCTTATAACAAATTGTACGTTTAGCTCGCTTGGCCAACAACAAAATTTCTTGACTAAAAAAATTATAAATAGTTAATAGTTATTACGCAATCAGTGTTTAAAAAAATTGACTAAAGTTGTAAAGTAAAATAATATTTACCAACCAGTTAATTTTTGGAATAAATTTTAGTTTAGTTCAATTGTAAGCTTTGTTCAATAAAAGTTAGATAAAATATCTGCCTAAATTTAAGAAAACAATTTATTAGCTACGCTTAAAAGAATCTCTTTAGAAACATTAATCGCGTCAAAATAAAAAAACTGCCACATCCAATGATTATCTCTCAACACCGTTATCCGTGCGGCACTTGCCAACAAGAAAAACAATTTTGCAAAAGCATGCAAATGTTCAAAATTGGCTTGTTTACCAGCTGGCTACTGGCTAGTAATGGTGTGCACTATTATTTAAACTGTGGCAGTAATGCTGCCAGTAATATGAATACCGGTGTGCAATTTGCCATTGTGGGTAAACAGTGTAATTTCGCTTCCTTAGTCATCTGTTTTAGAATTGATGTAGGATTAGCTTTGATTGGTTGTTAGATAATGAGCAATTATGTAATTAAAGTTTTTATTTTTTTGTTACTATTTTCTGCGATAATTTTGCCGGTTAAGGATCGATTTCAATGGTAATATTTTATTTTAGAAAAAGATAATTCATAGTTTTTATTTTTATTTTACTAATATTCCTTACTAAGATGTTAACAACTCTTGTAACGTGTAAAAGACCTGCATTACTTGTAAGCAACTTGCGTGACCTGTAAGTAACTTGCGTAACCTGTAAGTAATATACGCAGCCTGTAAGTAACCTGCGGAAACTGTAATGATCTGATGATAAGACTAAAGGTTAAAATAAAATGATTAGTTTAGTTTGGTTTAGTTAGTCGTCCCCATGGACTGCATTGTTTTCTTAAAAGACTAGTTGGAAGGTGGTCTGCATCCAGTGTCTTCCTGCCATTTCTATGAGAGCGGCTATCCACTATTTGTCTGTTCTTTCTACGACGCATGCGCTGATTTGTGTTCTTCGCCCAAAAAATCGACCCCATCAGCCATCTGACAACTGCCATTTCAACATGCTAATCCGCCGTGCTATCTCGGTGAACATAGTTCGTATATTCATTTTACTGTTCTTATAGTTCCCGTCACGTAAAAAGAACGCTGGTTTGTTCGCGCTTACGAACAAATCAGCGTTCTTTTTACGTGACGGGAACTATACTACATAAAGCGAGTGATATTCCGGTGCTATTTTTGTTAGTGTGACATGTTTATCGTTGGTTTTCTAATAACTATATAGTAAGTGTCGTTTTGTTTATAAATACCAATTGCGGTAGCCCTGCTAAATGATTTAAACAATACTAGAATTCACTGAATTATTATGAAAATTATTATTGTTAGTATAGATATAGTCTTAGTTCTTAGTATAGTTTTTTTACATGTCCTTTTATGTAAAGAGTAAATAAAACTTCCATCATTATTATAAAGTTCTAATTATAGTCAAGAACTTGCATGTTTCATTATTTTTGAAATCATTTAAATTAGCTGATAAGAGAAGATACATTAATCTCCAATAGATCAATAATACTTATTAGAGAAATCTAATAATATATTGTCCGTATTTTGCTTGTTTACATCAATTTATTCGAAACAGGCAATCAATACTGCCATTACCAGTTTCCGCTTGTTAGTGCACAGTTTGAGCTCATTTCCGGTCAGCGGCGCATCTCTAGTTTGTTGTGGCGCATATCTAAATTGTTGTGTGTGCTTTATAGAGGAAACTTGTTGGAAAACTGGTTGTTACTTTGTTTTTAATATATGATAATAGATCAGAATATCTTTAGAAATAAATATAATATAAACTATTTATTATGTATTTAGACAGGAATTTGTTACTGTTATCATTTTTAACCGACTTTTTAAGGATAAAGAAGAAGAAAAAACCATTACCCATTTTTAGTGTATGGAGTGAAAATTTCGTACAAATTTCATTTAAACTAACATAAGTAAACTCATATGTTCATAGTATTAAACAGGGAACCCTGTTTTAAGTTAAGATAAATTATGATATGCAACTACGGAACCCAACTTTGCGTGTGGTACGACACGCACTTGACCGGTTTTTCAAAAATATGTATGTGCCTATTTATAAATAAACGACAACTGAGTTTTTTCTTTAATTTGAGTTTTGACCTATTGATAATTTTAATTTTTCAATTCAATTCAATTCATTATTTGTCCGTGAATGCACATAGATAGGTATACATAGATCTTACATAAGACAGAGAGCTCTAGTTTCTACCTGGGAAGGTATACAGACGACAAGTTTGTTCTAGACACTTTAACGTAATTTAAAAACAGACAATATGTCTTTTCAATATCAATAATTTCAGTGTCTCTATTCTAGAATGTTAAAATTAATAAATGTCATTATTATTATTTTAGAGTCAATTAAATAATTGGTAATTAAAACCTAAAATCCAACTTCGTGTCTTCTTCTTAGTCGTAAGTTTCATTGCTGAAGGTCGTGTCCGTCTTGAAATGCTTTGACAGAGTCGATGTCGAGCTGTTTCCACATCACCTTGTCTTCGGCTTTTCACCAGGCAGTGGTGATAAGGAGTCCCGTTAGATATAGTCTATATATCTGATCAGTCAGACCAGCGCAGGTGATCGTCAACTTCGTATACAACAAACGTAATTATACTTTAAATACCTACCTAATTATTGTTTAAAGAACTGAAAAAAATCTACTTCAAAATACGCAATTCGTTTACTTTAATGACATATTTTTCCAGTTATTTAGTTACAAAAACGAAAGTACTGAATCGATTTTGATATAAATTATAGGGAACCACCTCTAAAGTATAACCTAACAAACAAAAAATAATCATCAAAATCAATTCGAAATTGACGAAGTAATCGCGTAACATACATACTAAAAACACAGACGAATTGAGAACCTCCTCCTTTTTGGAGGTCGGTTAAAATGTGTTGAGTTCTCTTTGATCTCAGTTAATACAATCAAAAGATTAGCTTATTATTGTCATTCCAAAAAAGTGAGTTATCGTTTTGCGTGAGATATATTCATTTTTTTTGTAATATAAACGTCACAAACGTCGCTTAATATCGTAAAAGTTGGTGGTCAATCGTAGATATATGTACAAAACAAAAATAAATTATACTCCCAGCCTATGCAAAAAATCTATCGACACATTGTACCTAAATTAAGGTCAGTTAACCCGCTTAGGTCACAAGAGATAATTTAGGTATTAGGTACATATATAAATACACCTAAAACATTGTCTAACTTACGCAGTCAAATAAAGAAATCAAGGACGATAAACCGCTTAAAATATATACGTTATAAACGGAATTATAGAACATTCCAGATATTAAAAAAATCTGACACGGACAATAATTTCCCAACAAATGAAACTAATAGATTGTTTTACATAATCAATGAACCTTCCTAATTGACTTCCCATAGCATAATTCCCAACGACTTTCCCACAATAAATAAAGAAATTTACTTCCGAAATTAACACACATCTCCTCCTACATTATGCTTTCATCAGGGGCATCGGGAACCCAGGTGTTGCCCCATAAATATACTTTAACGACGTCTGAATAACTAGATTATACGAAATGAGGTGTTAATCAAGGGAATTCGTATGGAAATTACGATAGTACTTCTGAGTTAATTCTTGGAACTATGGTAATATGGCAATACACTATAAACAGTAGGAAAACTTGAGTTTTGGCGGAAACTTCGTGACGGCGGCGTCGCTTTGTTTTATTTTTATAAAGTCGTGTTATGTTAAAGTTTAAAGGTAAAAAAATAGTGGTGTTTTATTTATTAAATGTTCGATTAAGTATGTGAGTGTGGTCAAGTGAAATAAAGCGGTGAAACATTTCTTTTCACGCTGTCGACAAAACTCCATAGAAGCTTCCAGTAAAGTGAACTTCATGAAACGTGACGAAGACTTGACCGTGACTTCTTTTACGTGAATTTGACTACGACTGGGATTTTGTTGACGAAAATAAGAGAATAGAAGAATAAAATTAAGAAATTGATGAAGACCTCATACAAGTAGCATTATGACACTGGACGCAAGCCGCTTCAACCGATCTTTTTGGAAATCCATGGAGGCCTATGTTCAGCAGTGGACTTTTTGTGGCTGAGATGATAATGATTATGAAAATTTAAACGTGTCCTTGGTCTTGGCCTTTGAGCCATGTGGTCCACAAATAGAGTTCCCTCTACAGTACGCGTGGCTTTAGGCTTTTATCATGGACAGTTTTACATTTTACAAAATTAAAGTGAGATTATTTGTCTGATGCAAATTTGGACTGTAAATAAGCGGTTATTATCTCTACTTGTCACGTCACCTGTCAATATCAATACATTAATTATTTGCCTTATTTCCATCCATAATTACACAAGGCAAAATATAAAACAGACACATTTGTCTTTCCATCGTTTAATTCAATTGAATAATAAAAAATAAAAACAATTGTAGAAATAAAGTATTTATTGGAAATTTACGTCGTTGTTCTGTTATGTTTTTCTTTTGTTTTATCACGTACACGAGTGCGAGTAAGTGAAATAAATGATAAATGTGCCTTTTTACGTTGTAGTTAAAACTCCAAAACAACCAATAAAATCACAACCTACTATTTTATTGCGCTAAAAAGATGTGATCATGACTTGTAGGGTAAGCAGGGGGAATGGCGCTCACCGGGTAATGGCGCTCACCTCTATAAGTCTATAAAAATAGTGCACAGCAACATGTCACGTCGCTTAAAGCGAGGGGGACGGGGGCCTCTAACAGACAGTTTTGCGTACAGCCAGTCAGCTCGCTACATGGGAATGTAATGTGCATTGTTTTGTAACGGGCCTTGTTGATCTAATTTATGGGTATGGTGTTTTTGTCAGAAGTTTAGTATTTTTATTATTATTTAATTATTGTTATGACTTCTTAGACACTGAAGTTTATATTTTGTGATAACGTAATCAATTTTTAACAAATTTTTTTCAAATTAAATTCAAAACGAACTTTTGGGGTTATGCCGCTCACCTGAACGCCATTCCCCCTTATTGACTTTTTTCTTTGATAAATCTATTGACCTAATATTATGTACTACAATTATAGCCTATCTTGCCTTGAAATCACCAAAGGACAACCGATAAACCAACACGGAACAATAAAGATCTACAATTCACCAAAACTGAAGAAAAAAAAATTTGGGATCGTTATACCACTTGTGGGCTGTGTTCTCATGCTATATGTTCAGTATTAGATTCAGCAGATGGATACATCAGTGACTGATGATAAAATCCTACTATCTCTAATTGTGATTACCTCTAATAATGATAATAATATATAAAAAAGCTTGAGTGTCCTTTACCCCTTAGCCTGAGCGGCATTACCCAAGGTCAGGGGTAATGACGCGCAAAGCTGTTTTTTTTAAGTTCTTCTACTACTAATATAGAGATAGAGATATATACGTTTTGTGTTACAATATTGATTACTTAATAGTCAAAGATATTGCATTTTTTTTAAATTTTGATATGAAACCAATATTTAAAAAAATATAGCATGTTTTCCTTAGGTGAACGCCATTCCCCCTACTTACCCTATAATTTGTTTTAATTACTAAGGCTCTATTTAACTAAGTGAAGAAAATAGACATGCAAACGTTTTTTAATTCGAAGTGCCCTTACTAACTATAATACATATATTGTATTTTACATTTTGTCTAATACTTTCATTTGTAATTTATAATAATGTATCGAATCTTTTTGTTATCGCTGATGAACGTGTGATGTGAATTAGATAAGAAATTAATCTGACTCTGAATTAGCATTAAATCTACTAACTTATGTATAATGCATTCATTTCGAATGCCAATTAGTAAAGAAACGATTACTAAGGTACTAGAGGCTGGCAATAAGACGCTGCGTCATTGCACAATCAAATGCGTCATTTTACGTGTACAAATCTGTGGGGCCAACCTCTCGAGGATGCTTGTTTATTGTTTCGACGCTGCGTCGATATATTAAAACAACGTATTAGAACTAGTGGAACTCATACAAGTGGCGGGAAGACGCTGGATGCAAGCCGCTTCCAATCGGTCTTTTTGGAAATCCATGGGGGAGGCCTATGTCCAGCAGTGGACTTCTTATGGCTGAGATGATGATGATGATGATTAGAACTAGATAACTAGAAGGAAGTGTTCAGGGATGACACCTTGAAATTACTTATTAGAAGTCGCGTCGAATTACAGTCGTAGCCTACGTGACGGCATAATACGATGTCAGTGACGGCATAACACACAGTGTTGTTAGGTTTTTAAGCCCGTTACACATTAGGTAGTATGCCCATAAACATACAAATCAAACAAACCATCATCATCATCTCAGCCCCAAGAAGTCCATTGCTGGACATAGGCCTCCCCTATGGATTTCCAAAAAGGCCAGCAGGAAGTGTCGTCCCGCCATTTGTATGACGTCGTCTGTCCACCTCGTGGCTGGTCTACTTACGCTGCGCTTGCCGGTGCGTGGTCTCTACTCTAGAACTTTTCCGGCCCCATCGGCCATCAGTTAAATATAAATAGAAATATTTGTACACTCTTTTAAACTATCACGGTCATTCATTAAAACACTATTATTATATACATATATTATTATATACATATATTATTATATACATATATTATTATAGTGCAGTCGCTCGTGAACATGGTGCATGTAACTGTGCCGAAATATCGGGAGCTCAATATTAACGCGAACCACGGTAAATATCCCGTTAATAATAATAGTGTTTTTATTTGTTGACATTTCACACAACACCATCTAGCCCAAACTAAGCAAAGATTGTACTCTTGATGCTCATCACACAATGTTCTCTGCCCACTGCCACAGCAAACAAATCAACGATACAATCCCACTTTTTTTTTACTTTGAAGTCATAATAAAAATTGAAACAGTCTCAAATAGTTAAAATGAAAATGATGAATGAATATTTGAATCTCTTATCGCTATTCAGAACTGTCAAGTACCACCGAAGCCAGTCTAACAAGACAATATCTCGGTCAAAAGCAATAATTAAAAACGACCTCTATAACCGCACCGAGATTTACACTTAACTGGTTCTGACACCCGTTTGACAAATAAGAAGTTAACAAAAAAAAAAAGAAAAAAGTCACGGTGCGGCGTTTCTTTGCGCCTACGCAAGCCATTTGACAGTTGTCGCTTACTAAAGAGATGCGTTGTTTTTTTTTTCTCTACTACTTCTGTAGCATTATAGAGATATAATGCAACTCTACTTAGTATTATCTGTGATTGATTTTTCGAATTGTCTATGATGTTGTAATATTTAGGAAACAGGATTGGGTGACATAAAAATCATTATTTTCCCGAAAAAAAAAATATATCCAAAAAAATTTAGTCCATTTTACCCGACTGCGTAAGATTTATAGGAGGGAGGGTTATATTTTTTGTGTGTTTGTATGTATGTATGTGGGTATGTATGTATATCTATACATTCTATAATATGACAGCCTACCGATTTTGATGTGTGAGGTATCGTTTGATTCGTCTTTGCTTCCAGAGTGTTATAGTCTATATTTTTTTGTAATAATAATAATACATCTCTTGCAAAAATAAATAAACGCATTTTTTCGTAACCTCCAACGACTATTTCGTCATAAACAAGTGATTTTACTAGAATAATTCTAAAGAATGCGTATTTATAATCTTTTATCTTTTACAGCGATTTTATACATACTTTCTCACAAAAAACTTTCACTGAACAGCGTATCAAGCGTAACGAAATCGTAAGTTAGACTGCAAAAACTGGTTTTCTGCGATCGGGTAATTTGTTTTTCTTCTAATATACTTGTTTTTTAATTTATAAACAAACAAGCATTTTTAAGTGTATCCATTTTTAGCATCTATCTCAGACAAAAAATGGTTGTCTGTATAGTCGGTTTACGGACGATAATTTTACGTGATAACGATGCGTCATAAGCCGAACGCTTGGCCGATCGTACCTCTCTATCGCTTGTTCCGCGCTCTCACTTGCACGCTCGGCTCAGGCGGAACGTGACAATTATGAGTCATGCTTTTTGTGCGTGCAGCCGGCATTCATTCGCGTATTTTTAAGTGGATACATTTTTAGCAATAATCTCAGTCAGAAAAATCTTTGTCTGGGGCATCTATTTTTATTTTTAGACATAAACTTCGCTCTTGTACCTATTAATGTGCTCGTGAGATTTACTGCTTGCAGAAGCACCTACTTTATAGGTACTTGAGCGAACTACTTGAAATTTGATAGGTAGAAAAATAACTATAAATAAATAATCAAATAATAATATAAACCCGTTTATAGTCTTTTCATTGTCACGTTCGTTGTGAACCTATAAAATGTTTCCGTAAATGACAACACCATCGCGTAATACAAAAATCAATAAAAATAAAACTTTATGCAGCTGTTATCATTTAGAAAATCATCGCACTACATACAAATTAAATGAATTGAGATCAATAAAATCTAACACATAAACTTTACACTTTATATCAGAGCAGTTAATATAAATCAACATAGTGCAGTCGCTGTTTTCGTTTCGATGAAGTAATAAAAGAAAACTTAAGCCAATTGGAAAGTATAATTTTTATATAAATTACGCTTCTAGAGCACTTTACGGCTAATAAAAATCAGAATAAATATCGACGCAGCCCACGCACTATATCGTATCGGCATTTTTGAAACAATAGCCATGCGACATTTTGACAGTATTCCGATTAAGCCGTCTTCCTACACGTACGAGAGATCCACGATATTTTTTACAAGGCCGATAATTTTTTAACATATTATAATACAAATGAGACAGGTGGTATCAGGTGTAGAGCGTTTTTGATGATTTTATTTTGTTATTTCATGTTTATTAGTTAAAATCCGTTATAAGTCAATCCTATCATATCTTAAGCCTATCAATGGTCACGCCTACGCTGTAAGTTTGAATCTCATCGTTTAGGCAAAACATTGAATCTACATTTTTCATATTTATTATACTATTCGTACCTACTCCAAATCTATTTTGCGTATGATAAAGCATTTTTGACTGCTTTAATTTCGATCGATTTTAATCCAATCAAGTTTTTTACTCACGATATTCCCAAAGGCAAATAAAAAAAATATATCATTACAACGTCTCAATTGTTTTTGAAGCTCTGGTTTTTCTGCATCCGACAATTAATTTTTTTACTTATCCAAATTAATCATTTACGTCAAATATTCAAGTTCATTTAAATGTCAAAGATTTAATATGGGAGATAACAATGCATTTTATTGATTGTTAGGTATCGAAACATGTTTTTGCTCATACGTCCTTTTTGCTTTGGAACAATAAAGGTTACTGTGGTTTTAGGTTAAGGAACTTTTGCCGTTTTAGTTATGAATGTGAAACAAATTAATTTTGTGAATCGGCAGTATTTTTATGAAGTCATCTTTGTTTGCATTTCGAGAAAAACGTAGTATAATTATGTTATCGATGGTTAAAATTAAAGTATTGTTTTTTTATTGTTTCTCAATTATAAAGGTTTAAAGTGTCTCTTTGTGTAAGCCTAAAATTAATATTTTTTGTGTGTACTTAGCCATATTGTCCCAAGCCCATTGAGAGAGGTGTCCGGCAAGGTGACCCCGTCTCACCCAAACTGCTTTCAGCAACCCTGGAGAGGATATTTAGAAATCTGGATTGGGACAAAAATGGACTCAATATAAACGGTGAAACTTTAAGCCACCTGCGTTTTGCAGATGACCTGATCCTATTTTCTGAGTGCCCGTAAAGACTAGAGCAAATGTTACAACAATTATCTGATGAAAGCGCGAAGGCAGGACTTTCAATAAACACAAATAAAACAAAAATTATGACTAACGGTTCACAAACCTATAACATTAGAGTTAACATGGAGGAAATAGATTATGTAGAAGAATACTTATACCTCGGACAGTTAATATCACCAAGTGATACTATGCCAAAGGAAATCGATAGAAGGATAGCCAATACTTGGAAAAGATATTGGTCTCTAAGCGAAATTATGAAAAATCAAGACATGCCAATAAAAGAGAAAAGAAAAGTATACAACATGTGCATTTTGCCATGTTTAACCTATGGATGCCAAACATGGGCATTAACGGAAAAACTAAAAAAGAAAATAAATGTATGCCAAAACGGAATAGAGAGAAGTGTAATTGGAGTAAAAAGACGAGATAGGGTAAGATTAGAAAATAACAAAATTTAAAGATGCAGGTAAAATATGTAAGACGTTAAAATGGCAATGGGCAGGACATATGTTAAGAGAGAGGAATGGGAAATGGACAAACACAATACAAGAATGGTACCCCAGAGATGGGAAAAGGAGAAAAGGGCGACAACCAAAACGATGGGAAGAAGACTTAAAGAGAACTGCTGGTCCAGAATGGATGAGAATTGCGAGAGACAGGGATAAGTAGAAATCTTTAGAGGAGGCCTATGTCGAAGGACAAGCTGGGGATAAAAGTACCGATCCAAAGTAATAATTAAGAATTGTAAACTCAGCAATGAAGGCTTATTTTATTTATTTATTTATTTATAGCCTTATTGTCAAGATTCATCAAAATTTGTATATCGTCTTATTCTGAAAAGATACATCACAAAAGACAAGCAAAAACTTTGGTTTTAGTATTATTAACATAATAACCAACTAACTTTAATTTAAAATATGTTTCTGAAATTATATTTTTAGGGCTCCGTACCTCAAATGGAAAATAGAAATCCTTATAGGATCACTTTGTTGTCCGTCTGTTCGTTTGTCAAGACCTTCTATCTTGAGAATGCGTGGAGGTATCGAGTTAAAATTAAATTTGAGAGTGCTCCTGCACCTTTCCTTTTTCCTTTTAGATTTCCTCTCCGGGCTAGCAAAGCTTTCCGTGGTATATTTATTTACTATCTCATTATATAATATCTCATGAGCTAAGCAACAGTGACGCCACTGATGTTGCGGTTGTTCATAGGCGCCGGTTATCACTTACCATCAGACGACACTCACAAAGGAATCAAAACCTGTTGGGTACTTCCCGTTGACCCAGAACTATAAAATTTGGCAAGAAGCATTATCATAAAGGGAAAATTCCGAAAACTGTACATTTTTAATTTAATCACAAATAAATAGGGCAAGGAATGGTGATCCAATTTTAAAATAAGTTAATCGTATCATGTGGGGTATCATATGACATAGCTTCATCAGCACAAGCTAAAACTGGTTTTTAATTATTTTTACGATGTGTGATTTTCGGATTATGACCAAAAATGTAAAAAAAAAGTAATATATATAATTTCCTCCTTTTATCAATGACTAGCTTCGCCCGGTAGTTTTTTATCTAGTTTGTACGGAACCCTCGGTGAACGAGTCTGACTCGCGTTTGTCCGGTTTTTTTTAGTATAAAGATGAAACTTTTTATCTTACTTTTTTTAATGTAAAGGCTTACGTTTTATAATTGTTTTGTTTTTTAATTATTTATGTATCTATTTTATGGATGAAAATAATTGCAAATGTAAGTATGTATATCTAAAGTAAATTATTTTCCGAAATAAAAAAAATGGTACCCTAACTAATATGAGTTGTTCACTTACTAATACTATAAAAGTGAAACTCAGTTTCGTCGAACGAACTTAGGATAAATTTCATCATCATCATCATCATCATCATCACCATTTTTTATCACTACGCGAGTGAAACCGCAGAGTACGTATATTAATACATAAGTAAAATCATTTGCCAAATAATATTTTAAAAAGTCCAACGGTATCGTGCACTAGCAATTAATCATACAATTAAAATTATATGACAAGTTATCCGTCATTCGCGACTGACGAGACGAGAAGTCTGTCCAGTCTTAATTATTTAAACAAGTGGCCATGATCGTGTGGAGACTAGCATATGGTAGGGTTCCGTAGCTAATTATGCAATCTAAAATAAAACCGTAAACGTATTGTATGTAAAGACCACTTTGCAAAAAAGGCCAGTGACCTCTTTACTATAACAATAATTATGTGTTGTTTTCTAGGGTTTTTGTGATTGTAATTTATTGAAATTAAACAAATTTTAACGAATTTATCGCGTATATTTAAAAACACAGTGATCCTATAGGGGTTCCGTTTTTTTCTTTTGAGGTACGGAACCATAAACATGTGACCTGACGTTTCGAACACTGCAGCTTCCATGGTTACAGGTGACTAGATGACAGTTGTATTTTTGTTACGAAATATTTAAATATTAGTAACTACCCCCTATTATTTTTAGGCAAAACGTTCCATATATGCACGCAGAAGTCACTCACGGTGTTAACAGGGAATCGCAGGTCTGTGTTGAGGCAGAGATTTTATTAATTTGATGACCGGGTCCCGTACAGGTGGTACTTGCCAACCATCTTCTCTATTAAACTTCGGATATTTCTTAATTTCAATAGCTTCGCGTAACATTCTTAAAATATAATGCTTGATTTTTGGATCATGTTTTTAGGGTTCTGTAGCAACTACTACGGAACCCTATAAGCATGATTAAAAAGTTAAGCATTACGCATGACAATACATGCTATGTCGGTCAAACTCGCCTACGCATTGATTACTACTACCGGGTTATTCAGATAGGGTATGCAATTTTATAGGGGTCTATATTTTTTTTTTAGATTAATGCTATCGTAATTATTCGTAATTAATTTTTTGCTGTCCGTCCGTTGGTCACTTCAGTATAATAAAGAACAAGTTCGTATTGTGATGCTGCTACGCCTAGAATATAGTACAATCGCATAGATGACTCACCAGCAAACACATTTAATTAAATATCGAGTCTTGCTACGTTGCAATAAAGCGCAAGTTAACTTGCACAGGCACTAAGGGCCTATTCTTATTTTATTAATCTACAGGCACAGAGCGCACCTATTTTTGTGTTGGCTCTTATCTCTTCTGGTTCACAGCAAAGTACTGAAATATCCGGTCGAGCCGGCAGGTCGTGTAGGCACCTACTAGTAGCATTATGTCTAAACTGCAGAGTGCGTCTGTCTTAGTTACGCTTAATATGCTGTTATTGTACATTTTCGTTAAAAACTGTGCTGAATTTGGCTTTAAAGTCGACACAAATCATTATCTTTGCTGCAAATATCACTATAGGTACTTAATTAGGCACTACCTATATTATAATCCAAGTACAGTGTTTCCTGTTCTATTGTTTAACAGTTTTATCACTATTTGTTAATCTGTGGCCATACTAAAGTGTTGAGCAGTGAAGAATCCATCAGATATTATAACGGGCAAATGAATCACTAGGTACTACGATAATTCGATCGAGATTCGTAAGATCGTCTACATATTTGTTTTTTACGAGTATCAAAATTCAGAGATACAGTAGTTACGTTAAATGAGGACTGTGACGCATCGCGCGCGATGCAGGAGGAATTGACGCCATTTTGAGGTTATTTTCCCGTACATTACGTACACTTATTCACGTAGAACATAGGCCTAATATTTGTTAAATAAGATCACAACAAAATAAACTTGCAGACAAATATGCCATCTGCCATAAGATTTTACTGAAATGCTACTAGGAGTAAAATATGCTACTTGCGGTAACCCATCTAAATAAAGAGCATGTTGTCCATTCAAAATAATCATCAGTATTTTGAATGGACGACATAGAGACTCTATTTGGAAAAAAAGTTAGAGACAGGAAAAAGGTTCTAATCTATTCGGTAGAACTAATGCGGCATTGAGGGCGTAGCTGTCCTTGTTTCAATATCTTAAAATCAAAACGTTAGTTCCCATTTAAAGCCGATACTTCTTTATCCAAACATACTCTAACACACACAACTAGGAGTAACTTTTATTGTATTTTTTTACCCCACAGTAGAATTGACTTGTTTGTCATTTATAGATGTAGCCTAAATGTATTTTATTGTGAGTAAATAGTTTTATTTTATTAAATGCGCCATGTCGTAGACTGCAATATTGCTCAACATCAGAGAGTTAGCGGTTAGGGTACCCGCACACGGGCCACTGGCCACAGCCACAAACGCCGCCGCCGTTTGTAGCGAGTGGCGACCACCGGCGTTTACCGTGTGCGGCGAGTCTATGTATATAAAATGTATGAAAACTACAGGAAATATGCCGATGCCGATTTTGTGGTTGTGGCCAGTGGCCCGTGTGCGGACCAATCTATGATTCAAAATAAAAGCTATGATGATCTTTTTTACTTTCGAGAAGTCGTAGTACAGCATCTCATTTGACAGACGTCAGAATGGCCGACAGGTGCGCGCGCGCATTACTATGATTGAGCTATTGTTTCCCACGACCCGGAGATCGCTGGGTTGTGGGTTGCGAGCTTCACTGCTAGAGCATACAGGTTCTGGACTAATTAGTGTTTCTGTGCGAAGTCATTCGCTGCAAAATGATGGAAATGGTGAAATTTATATTTTTTAATGGTCTGCCCCCGTTGGTTGAAAAGATGTATCTACCATTTCCAAAATATGGCTGGATTCAGAAAAAAACTTGTGAGTGCACTTACAAGTATTTTTAACCGAGTTTAAAAAAGAAGAGGTTCTCAATTCGACTGTTTTTTTTTTGTGTTGGTTACGCAATTATTTCGTTAATTCTGAATGGATTTCGATGATTACATTTTTGTAGTTGGTTTTTTAAAACAAAATTGCGCTTTTTGAAGTTGGTTGTTTCAGATTTTTTTTACTATAAATTATTATACCTACGTTTCGCTCTATTTCTATAGAGTTTAAAAAACTGAAACAATCGACTTCAAAATACGTACTTAGTCCGTTTCTGTAAAACTGTCATCCAAGTGGATGACAGATTTTTCCAGTCATTTTGTTATAAAAACCAAAGTACTGAACCGATTTTGATAAAATTCATATGGGACTAACTCTGAAGTATGATACTAAACAAAAAATCTTCAATATCAATCCATAAATTGGCGAAGTAATCGCTAAAAACCATACAAAAAATCCGTCGAATTGAGAACATCATCTTTTTTGGAAATCGGTAAAAAATTGTATTTCTGCAGTAGCGGACGCACAATAATACAAAACTAAATTACGCAAAAATTTTGATAGACGCGATTAAGGGGCGGCAGAGGTATAATCCACTCATCTCAGGTCAGGTGCAAAAAAGGGAGTTAGTTACCTGGAAAGTTTTCCGAAAAACTTCAATTTTTTTTGAAAATCGAAAAATCCCCACGACTAAAAGTGTAAGAAATTGTAAATCCTGTATATCAAGTTTACAACAAACATCCGGTCAGAGGAAAGAAACTTCTGCCAGTTGATTCAGGACCATCACTTCGTTCGGTCAATAATTTATAAATTAGAAGAAACACACGTACTCTCATACATACATAATCTGTAAAATCGAACCCTAGTTTTATGTAGTCAGTTAATGATCTCAAGTTTTAACTACAATATTAATTGTTGTAGATATCCAACAGCGAGTACTTAAATAGAACGTCAGTCAGCCTGTCAGTGATGTACGAACTCTGCACTTTACTGCGGAGGAACAGTCAGGTTTTTTAGGGTTCCGTTGTAAACAAGGAAATATTACAGTTTCACCATGTACCTCTGTATGTGTGTCCGTCCGCGGTTTTACTCAAAGAATATCGGTACTAGAAATCAGTAATTTGGCATATCCATGCCTGCCATGCGTATTAGTTACCTATGTAGAGAAATATTCTGTTGTGATTAATAGCTTCTTTGTTCCCTGAGAATTACAACATTGGTATTTTCAAGGTCAGAGTGAATAGGTATCTTCTAAGTCTGCGTGTTTCATCTTCTACCACATCTTCGCTTTCCAACAGGCGAGTTGGTGGTCAAACGCGGACTTATTCGTGTTAAAAAAAATTTATGCAGAATCTAATCTTAAAAGAAAACATTGTCGACCTCCCCTAGATGTAAAGGAGGCTCTCACCTACCCAGTCGTGTGGAGTATCGTTGGATAGGTAGGTAATAGGTAATAGGTAGGTAATAGGTAATAGGTAATTGAGCTTTGAGATAGTTAATGTTAGAGTCAAGTGTCCCCCACCCTGCCGGCTAAATGGTTGACTTTAGAGATGTTAAATTAAGGCTTATAGCTTAATATGATGAAATTAAAAGGAAAACTATCACGACTAAGTAAGCTTTACAAGTTACGAGTAATAGTCATCTTTAACTTAAAAATTTACAATTAGACAAGTAAGAAATGATAATTTCATTTAAAGTAACATAAAGTTAACTCATATGTCCAAAGTATTAAGCAAGATACCATTAAGTGCATTAAAATTATGATTTAGAAATAACTACGGAACCCTACATTGCTCGTGGAATGACACGCACTTGGAAGTTTTTTAAATAATTATTTTTACCTACTTTATAATAGAACTATTTTGATAAACGTATGCTGTACTTACCTTACCCTAAACGTACATTTCATGATCGTAAACAAGTTTTTATGATATTCATAAGTAGATGGTATATTTTATTAAAATGTAACTATTTTATTGTTTTTGTCAGTGATATATTATTATTACACTCTTGTATACCTACAGATGTACAAGATCATATTTTAATGGAACAATTTTACTATTTTTTGTTGTTTTTGTAAACTTAAAATATCATTAGTGTAATACGGTGCTAATTTGACTATAAACAAAAAAAAAACAAAATATAATTTTTATAAAACACTATTATTATTAACGGGATATTTACCGTGGTTCGCGTTAATTTTGAGCTCCCGATATTTCGGCACAGTTATATGTACCATTGACTCATACAAGTGGCGGGAAGACGCTGGATGCAAACCGCTTCCAATCGGTCTTTTTGGAAATCCATGGGAGAGGCCTATGACCAGCAGTGGACTTCTTATGGCTGAGATGATGATGAAATGTACCATGTTCACGGGCGACTGAAGAATGTGGATGGATGATACGGTTAAGAGCAGACATATCTGTCTACCCTCTTTCTTTGTCTTTTACTGCGAAGAGCGTTATTACTGGCAATCGAACTCGATTGATAGTCCAGACAAAACACACTCACAATATCACTGCATGTCTTCTTTTCAGAGCCGTAAATAGGGCGGTGCCACTGGTGCCCAGGCACAGGGCGTAGACTCTGGGGGGCGCAAGAATGGCCAGACCAGGCAGGACAATTACTTTTTCGGTTTGCTCCTGATAAGTTCCCGCTGCGCCCCTAGTGCTTGATTCCAACACATACGTACCTACATGCCAGTATCATTAAAAACGTCTGTTAAATTAGACAAATCATCGCGCTCATTTTTTTGGCAGCGTACGAACGTATTTGTGTTTAGTGTTTAACGGAGTCAAGCGAAAAGTAAATCTTTAAAAAAGCTTATGGCTTGCTTTACTATCTGAACTCGTTCATTTGTGGTCTCATTCATTTGTGTATTGTGTAGTTGTGAATAATTTAGCAAATATTTTCGAATAAACGTTTTTTCTCCAATTTATACATAAACGCAGTTTATATTATGCTATCTTCCTTTTTTTAAACTATACCATACCAAGTACTTAACTTAAATTAATTTACAGTTAACTGAAACTTTGCAGGGTGTTATTTTATTATATAAGTATGAAGACCAAAGTGGCCCAAAAATTAAACCTTAAGCATCAGGGTGAGCAACGCATTTGCACTAGTGAACTTGCGTTTGAGTTTTAGTGAGTGAGACACAGTGGGTGGTATAATAGGTGAAGGGACCACTTCTTGTTTGACCACATCAGTTCTAGTTCTTTAAAAAAAATGATCTTTCAAAATATTAGATAATTGGTCCACCAGCACCAAGGTCCTTGTGCTTTATTTTACTACCCTGAATGAAATAAAGTAGGCCTATACGTAGCATTGCTCTAGCTAGGCAAGGCCGTAGGCAGGGAGGGGGTTTGGGGGTCCAAATCCTGGCCATTATCAAAAATCCTTCCAGGCTTCAATAATTTTATAAAATGCTTCAAAAAGTTTCGCACTCGCTTCACTCGCGCTTGATTGTTTCATATTGATATTTATTTGTATTGATCAAAAAAGTGCCGTGAACTTTCTAATATGAGCAAATAATTCACTAAAAATAGCCACCAACCAAAAATTTTTGCGCGTTCTTGTAGGTATGTTTGTAATTTTCTAATAAGTCATATGTTTATATTAAGGAATATTAAATTGGCAATCAATGCATTCAAATGGTTGTATTTATAATTTTTGATAGTTAAAGTCGCTCTTTACCAGTCGGGTATTTCCTTTTAACACAGTTACTTGTTTGATTCAAATTAATATTAAAAACCTTAAAATAATCTTTTATTTTGACATGGGGAACTGTGGGTTCATTGATACGAGAAATAAAGCATAAATTACTATAAAAACACCACTAAAATTTTCTAGCTCGCGCATTATTACTATTTTGACATAGAAGTACTGTGAGTTCACAAATACCAGTAGCATATTACTATAAAACACTACAAATTCGCGCTCGCTTCGCTCGCGCATAATGATTACCTATTTTAGTTTATATTTAGGTCATGCAAGCGCTGAGTGCTCGTTAAAACGAAAAAAATATTTTTTACTACTACCCAAAAATAATAGGAAATTTTGCTATGACAAACTTGTGTTCATTTGGGACATCTACGGCCCTGAGCTATACCTATAATATCTAAAAAAAATAAGGGCGCAGTTATAGAAGCTCGCACAGGGCGCAGAAGAGGCTATTTACGGCTCTGCTTCTTTTGGACACATTTTGGACGCGTATCTTACCGAACTATCGGGACTGTGCCGAAATATCGGGAGCTCAAAATTAACGCGAACCACGGTAAATATCCCGTTAATAATAATAGTGTTTAATGAATGACCGTGAAAGTTATATATAAAGAAAAAATAATTTTATAGGCCCTTTCATATAGCGCCGTCTAGCTCTGATGTATTTTTTATAAACACGTACCTTATAATACATTATACATGTACATTATAATTACCCAGATAGGTATATTATATTGGTGAACATTTTTCACACAGCACTACCCAGCTGCAAGCAAAGCTTATGCATGGGACCTAGATAGCTGATAGAATAGTAACTATTATTTTGTTGTAAATATATAGGTACTTATGCTACATAGAATCACCCAGGTACAGAACATATATTCATGCCCACCATACATATATTTGTCCTGAGTAGGCATCAAACGTATAAAAATAATAAATAAATAAATATCAAACCTATAATTTATTAAGCACCGCGCCCGTTGCTTCATTTTACATTCAAATCCGATGAAGTGTAAAATATTGTTGCAACTTTTCAATCGATGATGATAAACTAAGTAGTTGCTAATTCTCGAACACCAAGTATCATGTACCAACATTTTTTTTTTTTTTTAATAAAAAAAGCAGCAAAAAGGCAGATGACTCGCTTGATGTTAATTGATAACCGGCACCTATGGACAACTATAACATCAGTGGCATCACTGTTGCTTTGCTTATAGAGATACTATTATACCTATATATAATACGGAAAGCCTCGCTGGCCCGGAGCATTCCAATTCTATTATAGGAAAAACACTAGTTGGCATATTACTCATTTTTCTTTGAAATGCCAAAGACATCACTTTTTGATGGCTAAACAACCCAACATTTTGTCAATACCTGAAAGCAAGACAGATATTAACTAGAAAGCCTAAAAGGATTTGTTTTTTTTTTTAAATGAAAGCTAGATATATATTAGAGAGGATAAAATAGAGTTAGAGACAAACAAAATCCATAAATAAGTTATTCTGTAAGAAATCATAATGTTTAAGTAAATCCATAAATATCACTGACCGTAATAAACCCTTATTTAAAAAAAAGGAAAAACTCAACAAAGAGTTTTATTATAACAATAGATAAAAAATATAGAGCACTAAAACTAAATGCGTGACTATTAAAAATGATGACGTCTTATATTTTTATTGCTTATTCTCCGTTTAAAAGCAAAATATGATATAAATTTTATTACTATAAATTTGTTACAGCGAATTAGAATATAAGTAGTATAATATTACATTCCTATTATGATGCCCTAGAGTTGACAATAGTTATACAAAACTGTGCGTTGTAACCAAGATAATGGATTTAATAAATACGTTATAAATCATATATGTATACCTTGTAAAGATATCATATTTACAAACTTAATTTCTAAAGATTTGTTTGCATTGTTAAATTAATGTTATAATCCTTTATTTTACACAAAAAATAATATAAAATAATAGTTTGAGTAATGAAATCAAGAAGTAGCTCAAAGTCACCCAGCGAACCCAGATCAGAATCTCGCTGCGAGATGAAATCAGAAATGAAGAAATCCGAACGTACGAAAGTCACTGACATATCACAGCGGATTAGCAAGTTGAAGTGGTAGTGGGCAAAGCACATAGCACGTAGAACTGAAAGCCGACAGGGCCGAAAAGTTCTCGAGTGGACTGTGGAGACCAGGCACCGCCAAGCACAGCTTAGGATGGCCAGCCACAAGGTGTACAGATGACCTTAGACAAATAGTAAGAAGACGCTGTATGTAAGCCGCCTCCATCAGGCCTTTTCCATGTTCCATCTTGGCCACACCATCACTTACCATTAAGCGAGTCCATGGTAAAATTTAGATTTAGTTAATGATTCAAAAGTATAATGTGAACAATTATTATTATTCAAATCTATGATTATTCATTTCAAGTATTTACATAAAAATTTAAAAAATACCTTAAAGTAACGGAAAAACAAAAAAATTATAATTTACTTATTTACAATAAAAAGTAAATAAGGTTAAAAAACAAATATTTAAGCACAAAAACTTGTTATAAAACAATTACGCCGTAAAGTATTGAAATATAAGTTATGTAGGTAACTACATACAATATAAAGTGAGCTCTATTGTAAATATGCATATTGTTTAATATGTAGATTGTGTCGTAATCGGTTATAATGGCCCATTGTGGTCCAACAATAAGGTAAATATGTTACTGTTTATCTAGCATATATCAGTTAGGATGTATGTAGCTATTTACAAGATTTATATCCAGTTATAAAGGTTTTGTTTGAATTTATTTATGGGTTGCGTTTGCGTAATGTTTACCGGTTTACTGGACTTAGAATTAAGAAAGAAGGGAGCTCGACAGTGACGATTGGTGCGAAGCGAGTAGACCTAGAAACTAGAAGAGGTGAATGTTTAGTTTCCACTAGGCTATAAGCGAGTGTGTGAGTGCGATGGGTGATTACTTAGACTACTCACACATGGCAGCCAACACATAAATTGTATATTTAAAATGTATTCTAAATTTTAAGTTTTATATTAATATAATAATAATACAATAAATTTTATCACATATTATGGCAGCCAATATATAAATTTGCAAAACTATCTGTCTATCCGTTAAAAACTACTTTATTTCAATAAGCAATAATCGCAAAAACTAAAGAACCTGTTAGTTTCTTATTTTACTTTCTCCATAATTACTTTCCTTGCTGCAGTCTGTTCAGTAAATATAATTAAATTTACCATACAAATAATTATGACATAAAAGACGGAAAAACATACATTGTAGTTATTTCTTCATATACATAAAATTAACTCGACGTTACCTACTAAGAGAATCTCACCGACAAGCGTTTAATAGTATAATAATGAATTGAAATAACCGCCTTTTACCTAACAGTGAGCGTCCGGACGTAAGGTCATGGGGTCGAAATGTTCAGAAACAAAGTATTGATTAGATCAGATAGTAGTCAGGTGCGGTCGTTTATCTTGTTGTGTGATGGAGAAATTCTTGTTGAAATGATTATTTGTGACGAGCTTCTTTAATATTCACAAGTCTTGTACTTAAAAGTGGACACTGGGTACTTAAAAGTGGGCACTAGAGAATTCAGTTTGTCGATACCGATTCCGCGACGGAATCATTTTGCTAAGCGTTACTTTTGCTTGATTTTGTCAGCGAATCTCAGTTACTTAACCGCAAAAGCTATAGTAACACAAGTATTATGCGTTCCCGATTAAAAGACAAGTCCAGCGACATTTCCGGAAGTAAAGAAATGTTATATATATTTGATTACAGAATTACGAGCTCAGTGCATTGTTTATTAGTTTTATCAAAGTAGTGGAATTTATCCAAATATCGTTTTTAAAATATTGGTCTCTGGCAATATAAATGGCAAAACTTGTTTAGTTAAATAAAAGTAGTACAACGACTTGTCGGCACTCGTACGATGGTAAGTGTCACGTTTCTTCATAATGGTTACAAAGTACACTAATTAAGATTTAAATACAATCTGCGCCTGATGTAACTTAAAAAAGCAGAGTAACCCACCTTGGAATTTGAACCCAGGGCCTGCGGATCGCAATTCAGCCAGACTCGCACCTAGATAGTCATATCTCCCAGTTCTAACTTAACCATTACTACACTCGTCATTATTCAATTTCCTGTTAAAGTAAGGCGCAGTGCACATAGCAAATGTCAGTCAACGATCAGTGGTTTAGCAACCTGTGGATGTGCGCCCTTATATGGTACAGCTGTACTGTACGGTACAGGTGCGTAATCTCATTAGCTAAATAAGCTTAAACACTGTTTCAAAAATAACGGGCTTACTGGAGATTCGTCTTATTTACCATTAATTTACTACACTAGAAAGAAGAAAAGTTTTGTCTTGAAAGTAAGTGAAGTGAAAACTCTACAAAAATTGGGGACTTTCGAGAAAATGTAAAAATGAATGATAAGCACTTGATCCGAATTCTGTGTAAATGCATAATGAAAACCTTCTCTTGAAGCAGCAATTTTAATTTTGTTACATTTGACCTCCCCTACTATTACTACCCTACTATTTTTTTTCCTACCCTAAGTTGGATGATAAGGGTGGATTTCAAAAATGGCTCTTCTAAGTAGGCACTGATATACGGAAACCGTACGGAAAAAATAACCAAAGTTAATTAAAACTATCAAGTGTAAAAGTAGGATAAGTACTAGCCGACTTCCTTGTAAGATGTCCAATAGCAATTATCAGGCAATCCCAGCTAAAAGCCATCCATTGCACAACCACAATATTCATGTTTCTGTTTATTAAAGCACCTTTTACTGTTCAATTTAATTTATATCTGATGCGTTTTATAATCTTACGTTTTATGGGCTCGATACTTCTTCAATTACTACTTGCGTAATACTGTGTTACATCATATGTGTGAGACTTTGTAGAAATTGTATTTCAATTTTAATAGTGGTTATAAATGATACAATAGATTCATTTCTTATTTCTAAAAATGTGTCTGTGTCGAAGCGACGCGTGGCCAAAATGCTTGTGCTTACCTTACATATTCTAATGCATTGCCATTCAACGTGGCAATGCTAGAATCAGTATGCTCTTAACTGTTAGTGAAATTAAAACAAAAGCAAACATGCTATATCTATAAATCTTACACCAACTGGAATAATCACTAATGTCGTGTTTTTTGGTATAACTTATTTTTTTTCGACGACGCGACGCGTGGCTTAAATGCTGATGCTTGTCTATCGCAACGCACAAGCATTACCATGCAACGTGATGCTAGAATCATACTGGATATTATGCACATTACAGATAGTGGATTTGAGTATTTGCGTCAGGTATCAAGGTAAATCTTACTCCAATTACGATAATCTTGTTATAATTTTTTTCAGAGCGGCTGATCGACGCAGCGTGACCAACGAATTTATCATTTTAAATCACTGTAATAAGAAAGAGATTATTCAAAAAAAGTTATAAATTAATTAGCGTCGCTATCAAAAAAAAATATTTTCAAAAGAAACATTGCAAAACGTGTCAAAAAACAGCCGTTACGTTACACAGTTCGAACGTGTAAAAATTATAACCAAACCGAGTCGACGATATATATAAATATTTTACAACCTACAACCGCGTTTATGGTCACAATAATACACCAATAAATATAGAAAGGATTAACAGGCTTGATATATGATGTATTATTTGTAATTAATACAAAGTCACAGAATATTCTAAATGTTTGGCGTTATAATTTATAGTGCGTGTATAAAATATTTGATAGGATTTTAAATTAAAAAGTGAGGTTGAAATATAATTTAGAAATTTGGATTTCTACGCGAAAAGAAATTGTTATGAAACGCGATTAAATTTTTTATGCTTGTTTTTGATTTAGCTTTGTGGTAATCATAAATTTTTGGCATTAGATTATGCAGGTTATAAATTCAAACAGAGGCAGATTTGTATAGACCAGTTTTGTTTGGTTTTTAAACCATTACGTGTGAAAATATTTAGGTAGTTTTGCGGAAAATTGATGAAACAAACTTCAGAGCTCGGGTTCATCTCCCGGACGAAAAATCACTTCTATATATTTTTATGAACCTGGTTAAAAAGTGATTCTGGCTCTTCACTCTTCGGGTAGGTATCCCTGCCGTATATATACAGCGCCTTAATTTTGGTATAATATTTACTGATACGTATAAAAAGAAAAAAAAAATACTTGACAATGGCACGAAAGTGATCTAGATCAAAGTAATTTTCACATGTCTCTATGAATCCTACATATCGAAAAATACATTGCTTCAAATTACAAATATTTAAATTTACTTTTCATTTCCAGTAAAAAAATACTAAGCCCATTTGCAACGCCGATTTTGATTTTGATTTTAAAATTTAACGTTCACGAAATTTCGCTAAAATTAATTTAAACTAAGTTTTGTCACTACTAGACACAAAAAATAATTTGTGTTGATTTTCTCAAGATACAATTCACCTATCCATGAGTGTGTATTTTGTATTACATAAATTAAACACTCATGCAAACTTGAATGTGTGAGAAATGTAATACGGTAATAGGTGAAAGGTCTTAAGGGATGCCAAGAGTGAACTATGAACAGGCTTTTGTACTAATGGCTCTTACGGAATAACAGACTTGTAATATTACACCAAAGGTGCTCAATGCAATGAGACTTTTGTGAAAGTAAAGATTAGTGCGTTAGTAAGGTGTACAGGTAAACAATAGAAAACGTTTTTACCCGACTGCCGAAGGAGAGTAATGTTTGTATGCCTGTCTAATTTCTTGACTTGAGTTAAACAATGAGATCAATTGAAAATATACTTATTATTATCGCAAGTATTATACCCATAATACTACCCCTAACTGTTCCCACCCCTAACTGTTCTTGGTGCAAAGGTACCTTTGCACCAGGAACAGTTAGGCGTGGGTTATTTGACTGAGTCAAATTTAGTTCGTTTTTAGCTTTTTAAAAATAATAATAACCATTTTTATATAGGTTTAAATGTTTTGTAGTAGTTACTTTAAATCTTATTTTTTGCTAACATACAAATACAAACATAATAAATGTGTACCTATATTATAACTTGTGCCTAAACATAATTGAACTAAATATCACAATTTTTTATATTGTTACCAGGTATTAGAAATATTTTAATCCCAAGTACTTAAAAAGATTTAAAAAGTCCCAATGCATCAGTGTCTGTTAAAAAGAGTAAAATTAAAAGAGTAAAACAGGAGCAGGGCTTGCGTGCCGCCGCCTCGCGTTCTGCGCGAGCGGACTTTTTGTTTGTTTCAATTATGGCACTCAAATTGAAACCTCGATAATGTCCAGATTAAAGTGTTTATTTTGGTAACTGTAATCAAATATTCGTTAATGTTCCGAGAAACTTGAAGAAAATACGCGTTAAACAAGTTTAAATAAATAAATAAATATTTGTGGACATTTCACACAACACCATCTAGCCCAAACTAAGCAAAGCTTGTACTATGGAACTAGATGGCTGATAGAATACATATATACTTTTTTTTTTGTAAATATATACATATGATACATAGAAACACCCAGACACAGAACAAACATCCATGCTCATCACACAAATGTTTGCCCTGGGTGGGGATTGAACCCACGACCTTTCAGTTCAGCAGGTAGACGTAAACACACTACCAACTGAGCCACAAGGCCAGTTTGAAGGATTTTAGTGAGAAGTTTGTTTAATTTATTTATTTTTAAATTCGAGTATTTGATTAGAAAGTAATGGGGAAAATTCTCATTTTTCCGACTAATTTAAATTTTTGAAACATTTAAAAGTTTCTTTGTAAAAATATTACAATATTTGCACACACACTAAAAAGTACAGCAACGTAAAAATAGGCAATAGAAAAGTTCACTTTACGTTAGTGTTTGTTAAAAAACAATAAATCTTTTACTAGATAACAGCTATAGCAAAAAATGCTTGATTTAAGTGTAAGAGAGTAAAATTACCTTTATCGTCATCCATACTTAGAAATGTCAACATCTATAAAACACACGAAGAAAGCAGTTCTTTACAGCGGTAATCAAAATAAAAAAAACACTTATAGGATACATGGTATCGATTGAAAATAAAAAATTACAACATGGTAAAGGTCAGTGACCCTTTAGAGGTTCTTACCACGCTATCATTTTTTATTAAATATGGCTGACTAAAATCTAACTGGCATAAAGTAAGCAAGATAAAGAATTAATGTGTTTTAAATAGGAATATACTCCAAAACAACGGTAATTAAATCTGGTACTTATATTATTTTTGTTCTATTGATACGACTATTTGATTTTAATAAACATGTTAGAGAGTCAAAATATATAGAAATACTATTTGTCTTTTTGTGAAAATATTGCATATTATTTGAAACTTGAAGAAGGCGTCGATTAGTGAGAATTTTAATTTTTCTGAGTGAGTTCATATTCATATTCATTTATTTCTTGCAAAACAGGTGAAACAGTAAATTGTGATCTTAAAATATTAATTATTAAGGCCCTCTGTTTTCGCTAATATAGCATGCAAGTATTTTCATCATTAGACTTTTATATCTACACGTACTTTCTATTGCAGCACCATCACAAGTGGACACACATAAAACTAGATAGATACAAAAAAGAATAAAAAAGTGCCGTTACTAATTTCTAAGCATATCTTAAATATTAATTAACATTAACGTTTTCATTGGAAATCTCAACAAATTTAATCTTTTAGTTTTTTTTTTAAATAAACCCTTATCTAGTTAAATTTCATCTTCGGTCTGGTGAAAAGAACTATACAAAACTAGGAAGTTAATATCGATTTTATAGTCAAGTTATTTCGGCAATAACCATCATTGATATCTAGTACCTCCCATAAAGAGCAATGTACTATAATTTACATTCTGTACAGAACTTACTAATTTATTCATGAACTTCTTTAAATGTAACATACGCAACAATGTAGCGTACCGCAAAAAAAAACAACGTGTTTTCACAATAAAGAAACTCGTTCCAAAATGCAGTTCCGAAATGCACGAATTCCAAAAAACATGCAAATAAAATGGCGTATGATTACCATAACCACACTGTTGTCTTACTTAAAACATTTCCGTTGTTTTCGAGGTGTTCAAAACGCGGTGAAAATTCGTGCAGATTTATGTAATTGGGCAATTATATTTCTGGCAGATTTCAATTTAAAAGAATTGCTGGGTAACTGCTGGAAAATTTACAAAGTAACATTGAGACAAAAAGTTCGAGTTTGAGGTTAAGTCGTCGAAATGTCTGTTCTTGAAAGCACAAAAAATGCATCTGTAAATTATTAAAACTAGATATTCATGATCAACCATATTGACCACCCATGACCCATGACCCATAATAATTGATAGGTGATACTTCGTATCACTTCTCAATGAGTGGACCCGATATTTCCTCAACGATATTTCCTCTTTTTTTATTTTATTTTTTTAAATCTTCCCTGGACTACGACAAACATTTCAAAACCAAAATCAGCTAAATCGGGCCAGCAGTTCTCGAGTTTTAGCGAGACAAACGAACAGCAATTGATTTTTATATATATAGAGATAAAATTATTTTGAACTCTCTGTGATTACAAATTTTTGAGATATAGCGATAAATATGTAAACTTACACTTAAGTCGCTATAGTACAAAACTCATTGATCTTTTTTACAAAGTGGTCTAAACAATAAATAGTCGGCAAGTGGTTTTCTTTTAGATTACAGCATTAGCTACGGAATCTTTCTTCTTCTTGTGAATAAATGGCCAAGACCCTATCGAAACATGCATATGGTAGATGTGCATGTTTCGATAGGGTTTTGGCCACTTATTTGCTTAAGAAGAAGAAATATACATTCTTGATGCGTACTGCACAAAAATGGAACTCTCCGCCTTCTTTGCTTCCCAAGATCTAGCTAAAATCTGGGAATTTTCAAGGCTATAGTGAATAGATATTTTAAAGATCGACGTGCTCCATCCTCGGCCACACAGTAGCTTACCATCAGACGAGTTGGTGATCAAACGTAGATCTAATTCATCATCCACAACCTTCTCATCCCCTACTGGATATAGGCCTTTCTCTTATATTACCATCTCCCACTGTCCTGTGCCAATTGAGTCCAAGTTTAATCCGCAATTGTTATCATAATGTCAAACTATTTTACAGCTGAACATCTTTCGCTTCGCTTACTATGACTCGGCCACATTCCGTCAAAATTGTACTTCACCAGCAACATGTCATCCCCAATTCCATTCTAATTTCATCACCGAAATACCAGCATCTCAAACGTTTGTTTTTTGCCGGATTTTGGTATTAAAAACGCGATATTGGGGTTTCGGTATCTCCATGGCTCTCTGTGCCACCTTTATTTTGTAATGCCTGATCTTAAAAAAATTGTAAATTCTTACCTATCATTTCATTGACAAGTATTTATGTTTGCAATAACTTTTACAATACCGTATGGCTTGATATTTTGTGCAAGCAGTGATTAGTAAAATGGTTGATTTATAAAGGCTTACCAGGTTAAAAAAAAACATTCGTTGTCAAGATAAAAAAACCTCTCATAATTAAAAAAATAAAACCGGCTTCAAAATGAGCAACTTTCTTTTAAAGACCAAACAACTGAACCAATTTTGATGAAATTTCAATAGAACCAATCTGAAAGTAGATATATCCTTCTAAACAAAAACAAATCGATTTATAAATGGCGGAGTTATATAGTAACAAACATTTAAAAAAAACATCTAACAGTTTCTTATGAAGTGGGTAAAAAAGAAAACTATTTGAAATCATTGTACTCAATTAGATTGTACTGAATTTAATAAGTAAATTGCTCACTTCAAACAAGCTGTTTATGCTTTTTTCAAGTCATAAATAAAAATGAAACATATCGCTTAGAAACTCAGTAAGCCTAAATTCCTGACAAATACGATTCCATCGTAAATAAGTCGTGTCGCATTTTTTTCGTGTTTCCGAACGATAAGCAATAACTTTATCGATGTTTATTACTATACGCCATGTATTATGTATGTTGCTATAGATTTAGGGAATAAATTTGACAAACTGGAATAAAGATTGTTTATAAATTTAACAAACTGGAATAAATTGTTAAATAAAAACTACGGGTCACTCACGTCTGTTTTGAGCCGAAATATCCGACTATAGTTTGAGTGCAGCTAGTTGGAGTGCAAGGCGCGTCACCGACCGAGAGTGACGTGTGTGCGTTCCTTTGAAAAAGACCGTCGAATGCGATTGAAACTATAGTCGGATATTTCGGCTCAAAACAGACTTGAGTGACCCGTAGTTTTTATTTAAAAATGTGTGAAAACCACGTTAATTTCCATAGTAAAACTGGAATAAAGATTGTTTTCAACATATGGAATTTTTAAAATGCCTATAAAATGTTGCTAATGTTAGAAGTACCTAGACGTCTCCTATTCCACGGCAGCTCCATTGGATTATGTAACTATTTTCTAGCTCAACCTTCGGCAGACAAAACTAAATCGATACTATATAGCCTTGGTAAGACTTAGTTTGGCTGGCAGTTAACTTTGTTAATTAAGTATGTTGTGAAGTTATAAATAATAATGCGACATTTTCGCTATACGAAAAACCACGTAAAATAAAGATAAAAAAAAGTGTAATTTTTTTTTTTAACTAAAAACAATATTATTTTCATATCAGCTCGATAATAATAATACTTTCAGAAACCTGCATGGAAAACAGTTAGTATAACATATAGCAGAAAATAATGTAAGAATTATAATACTACAGCGTCATTTAAATATTATAATTTATATATTTTAAAAGCTAAAACAACCGATTTTAAAATACGCAATTTAGTTTGGATGACATTTTTCAGTTATTTTATTTTAAAACCAAGCACTAAACCGATTTTAATGAAATTACTATGAATAAATAAATATAATATAAAATTGGTGGACATTGCACACAACACCATCTATCCCAAACTAAGCTAAGCTTCTACTATAGTAACTAGACAGAATACCTATCTATATTATGTTCCTTTTTTTTACCGACTTCCAAAAAGAAGGAGGTTATCAATTCGATCTGTATGGTTTGGTATGTTTTTTAATATATATATTTACTTATGATACATAGAAACACCCAGTCAGACACAGATCACATATCTATGCTCATCACACAAAAGCTTTTCCAGGGTGGGGATCGAACCCACGACTTACAGCTTACCAAGCAGACATACTACCAACTGAGCAGCGAGGTCAGTTAATCTAAATATTCTTTCAAATAAAAAAATAAAAAACCAAATTGGTTTATAAATGACGGAGTTAACTTGATGATTGAAACTTGATTTAATGAGGTAACAAACATTTTAAAAAATACAACCGGACTGATTACCTCCTATTTTTTGGAGTCGGTTAAATCTTTTTAACCTTTTAATACAATGCCTTTACAATACAAAAAATTGATTGTATGAAGATTCTATCTTAATTTAAATATGATGGTGTTAATATGCTAGATGGTGTTGTGTGAAATGTCCACAAATATTTATTTATTTATTATTATATACTATATACAAATATTCTCACATTACTTTAAAGTATGGTCTTCGTGTTAAAAGCGAAAATATCTATTAATATTTTAATGCGTAGACTTTGGCGTCTGGTTTCCGAAATTTGCTTGCGAAAAACAATAGCTAATATGCGTTGAATATGTAAATCGTGGGAATCCAAAATGAACAGAAAACGTAGTGCAGATATTTAAAACTTCAGATCAAGTAGTTTATTTTATGTTTATCCCCTACTTTTGTTCTTGTTTTAAGAACTAATAATATTATTGGTTTAGAGTGGAGCTTTTTAAAAGAGGAAGTATAAAAAATATTACAAGAAAATAAATGAATCGAAATATTTATGTATATACATTGAACAATAAGCAATGTCCGCGGATTTTCCCCGTGGAAATTTCCATCTGTTCGCATCCGTGGGTTTTCCTCGCTAAGTGTCATTGAAAATATTTTCCATTCGATTGTAATATTATTTGGATCTCGTATCTTAATATCCTTCGATATTCTCAAGATTCTACAGAGGAATACTTTGTTTAATCTAGATATAACAAGTAAGTACTCAAAGCAAAATACAACTTTCTTAATCAGGACAGAAAATAACTAAGATATCATTAACTATAGTTAATTATTGTACTAGACTGGAAAGTTGTATTTTAGCGTCGAGTGTATGACAGTTGAATTTAGAGAAAGCTAAGGATTTAAGAAGACACGAGACAAAATAACTTTACTGCTAATTGCAATAAGTACAAAGTTATTAATCTTAACATTGGAAGTAAAATATTTAGTTCATCCATATTCTCAAGTAGAAAGATAATTCAGCATTATTTGCAGCTGTACTGGTCCTAAAATTACATTATAATCACGTGAATTTACTTACATGTGTACATTTTATTAATTTTGAAAGTTAGATAACCTAAAAAATTGCTTGGTGAAAATAAATTGTACATTTTTATTTACATATTGGGTACGTCAAATCATAAAATTTCTAAGTTTTTTTATTATAATATTAAATATTTCTTTAAGTTAAGGTAGCAACCTCCTTGATTCAGACTATTTGGTTTCATTTTATGAATCGACTAATCGTTATTGTACAAAGAGGTAGGAAATATTTTGTACTGAAAAAGTGTAACTCCGTCACGTTCGAATTATGAAACTACTTCCCGCCTTATGGGATGAAATGCAATTTCCATGCTTGCTCTTGGAAAGCCATTTTACGAGCTAGTAAGATGAAAATACATTTTTACAACTTTACTAAAACCATAATTGTTAATCATTTCTTATTTATTTGCTGTCCTGGGTAGTAAAGTTGTATTTTAGCGCGAGAACTTGTCCTAAAATACTTTTGTACTTTTTAACCGACTTCGAAAAAGTAGGAGGTTATCAATTCGTACCGTATATTTTTTTTTATGTATGTACATACTCCGGAATTCGAGAAGCAATTTTTGTGTTTCTTAAATCGACATATAGAGAAAGCTCCCAAGTTGGTCCCATAATTATTTCATAAACACCGCTTTATTACTTTTTGAATAATCTCTAAAAATGAAAATCAGTAGTAAGTAGTAGTAGTAGAAAGTAAGTGCGTCAGATTATAGAATCGCAGAGTTCCACCTACACGTTTTTTCGTATAAACATCTGCACATTTTCTAATCTTCGCAGACGAGCATTTGACATTCAATGACAAATCGCATTCTTGACAAAAGAAAAAAAGAGCGAGTGAAAAGAGGTCTCTTTGAAAAGTTTACAATCGTGAAGGATTTATTAAGTTGCGTTTGAAGACGGTTTTTTAATTGAAAAATTATTAAACTATCACGGTCATTCATTAAAACACTATAATAACAAATTTATTTATTTTGATTTTATTTTTCAGTTTTTCTAATTGTATTTATTATGGTTGAATAACTTGAAATGTGTATTTATGATTTCATATAATAGCAAGGTGTGAATTTTATTTAATTTTGCCGCCGGTTCAGTTCATCCAAGAAAAGACATCAACGCGTTCCTTCCAAATGTGCTAAATTAAGTTGTAAGTCATCGAACTGAAGTTCTTGTCCTATCGACGTTTTAATGGCTATTTTATAGATTTTCGACTATAACTGTTTTATTGCTTTTCTAATCAATAATTATTTGAATGATTAATTAAGCAGTGATCTCATTTCGTTTGGAATTTTTCCAATACCCAAATATTCTACATCTTTATGATGAATTTTAAAGTTTTTATACTTTACTGTTTTTATATTTTATGTGCTAGTAAATTAAATTAGAATGACAAGTAGTGATTTTGAATTAGGTAATTTTATATTTTGTTTAAAACTTTGTTCGTTATTTTTTTTTCTAGTTGTCTAGGTATCAATGAAAAAAGATTTGATGAAAATCTTGTAAAGTTAGTTTGGTAAGAAAGATGTTTAAATAAAGCTTGGCTTATGTTAAATGGTAGTATACAAAGCTATAGGTTTTCTGAACCTTTTCTCCGTGTATTTGTATACTTATTGCGACAGTACTCGAATTCGTATACTATATACAGGTTGTCATATAAACATAGTTTGGTGCCTTATTATGACAATTTAACTACTTTAAATATATAAAACAACAAAAAAAAATGTGTCATTGATTATTATTATGTGACCTGAGAATGCCAATACAGAGATATATGAAAAGAAAAAGTTTATATATATAGTTTGTATAAAATTTTATCAAAATTTCTTTTACAAACTCGTGACGATGGTAAACCCTCAATTTTATCTCATACTTACATTAGTTTGTATAAAATAATTTTTAGATTTTTTTTTTAAACTATCATGGTCATTCATTAAAATACTGTTATTATTAACGGGATATTTGCCGTGGTTCGCGTTCGCGCAGTAAAAGACAAAGAAAGAGGGTAGACAGATTTGTCTGCTCTTAACCATATCATCCACCTGCATTTTTCAGTCGCTCGTGAACATGGTGCATGTAACTGTGCCGAAATATCGGGAGCTCAAAATTAACGCGAACCACGGTAAATATCCCGTTAATAATAACAGTATTTTAATTAATGACCGTGATAGTTAAAAAAAATATATTATTATTACAGTTAATTATTAGCACAGTAGTAAAAACACAGATTTGTATCTTTCACCCGACACCAGACGTCAGTGCAACGGTGGCGGGTTACAGAACCAGCACGCTTCAATAGCCAGCTGGCTGGTAGACAGGTTGAAACAAAAACCCTTGTTTTACATACGTATCTAAGTAGTTACTAGGGAAAATTACTTCCGTGCATATTTAAGTTTAATGCTAAATTTATGTTTAAGTTTTCTTAAGGTTTACGAATGTTATTTTAGGAAAGGTTTTTCTCACTTTCATTTAATGTTTTATTTTTTAGAATTTAATTAATTGAAGTAATTGAAGTAATTTTCCCTAGTAAGTACTTACATACATATATAAGTACTTACTAGGGAAAATTATTTCCGTGCGTATTTGCGCATTGAAGTTTAAGCTTAAATTTATATTTTAGTTTTTAAGGTTTACGAATGTTATTTTAGAAGTTTTTTCTCGCTTTCATTTATATTGTTTTCAGAATTTTCATTTGCAGACATTCCTGAACTACTCACTATTTCCCATTATTGCGTAATAATGTGAAATTTGTTTCTTTTAATTATACATTACTATGTACACATTAAGACTATTAAAATATATATATATATATACAGAAAACAAATAAAATAAAAACTTACTAAAAAGTCCACTGGTAGTGGGAAAAGACTGGTAGTAGTTTTCAGAATTGATTTAACTCCTCAAAGTGTACATTTTTTCAAGTGTATGCAGCCGCAGATGAGTTTTAGGACACCGACATTTAAAATAATCCCTAGTAGATTCAGAACATTGGTCTAATATCTGGATATATTAAAAATCTTGATCATCATCTGCTAGATTATGATAATACACTTCCTGAGTGGATCTTTGTCGATAGATATAATCTAGGTGTCTTTGAATCGTGAGTGAATTGGTTTCTTTTATGTAAGCGCGCTTCATCGTAGACCGCAATATTGCTTAACATCAGCCGAGTTGGCGGTCAAGCGCTACTTTAAAAAATAATAATAAAATGAGTTATAGTTAGTGGCAAAAGTAATAATTATTATTTATAATTGCTCTGTTGTGTTTACGACAAACAATAAGATAAATTTTATAAATCAAAATTAGTGATTAAGTTTTAAAATGTATTTTTCCTCGCATTTACCTATGGTGCACTATTTATTGATACTTAGTTAAATTGACGTGATGATATAAATATCTTTAGATTTTCGCAAACATTGTGATCACCAATGAATTTCCATGCTTTATCAAAAGTGATCACTTACAAAAATTACTCGACCTTTACAAAACCAAGAAGATAATTTTTATTCAATTAGCTGTATAATTATTTCAATTTAGTTTTTAATAGAAAGTGAAAATGTCTGATATCAATTTTACCACACTATTTTTGCCCTCTGTCAAGACGCCCTCTTTTCCTCCTACTTAGATAAAAGCTTTCACTCATAATCAATCAGCTGATTATACAAATACGTTGACTACAGTTAAAATTATTTTCCATTCAAATTAATTTCTGCTTTTGTTTTGTTAAGAGATGAAAGGGGAAAAAATTAAGTTCACGTTGAATTTTGGTTTATTTTTATTTTGTTTACAAAAAAGTTGTCAATAAATTAAATATACAGAGAAATAACTACAAATAGTCTTCAAAATTACTAAAAATAAATTTGTCCAGGTAAATATTATGTTCAAAGTGTACTTTAGATTCCGCAGGCTGTGTCGCGGATTCTAGTCTTACGTACCTAAAAAAACCTAAAATGTAAGCGTTATGTGCTTATTTTATTATGAGTATTTGCTTGATTGTTTATTATTATTTAATTCTGAATTCTTTTATAGTTATAATAAAGACCAAAAGACTGGACTTGACCAGATACTGAAATTGAGTAAAGAGACTGTTACAAATGCTCTACCATAGTTAAAAACGAGTAGATACCTAATTTAAAAATAATTACTATAACTGCTATACAATTATTAAACCTTACGACCTTCTTTTTAAACTTTAACAAAGTGCTTGATTTAAAACTTGTGAGAAAAACAGGTGCACATACCTTAATCACCGACGCAAATAACCGCTCACACTTCACAACAAGTTTTATCAAAATCAGCACAGGTCAAGCACATACACACTGTCACACCATATTCATACTAGTTCACTTTCGAATTGTCGATCAGAACACAGTACTCAAATTTTGGCACAAGTTTTTTTTTATAAATTCATAGTCATACTTTACCATCAGTTTTAGATCATCCCTAATTGTTACAGAAACGTCACCCCGCGTATTCGGACATCGCGTACGTCAAAACGCCGATGTGTGCGTAACAACCAGACTATAAGCTTGCGTCTACGCAACTGAAATCACCTTGCAAGGCCCACTACGCCCCTCTCGCTCTAAAGTAACGTACATCTCTGTCTAGCGGGCATTGTGCTCGACCAGAGGACCGGCTTCTACCACTTGACAATAAATTATGTATAGGAATCTAATCAGTTTAATAGACGTGTGATATTTTTTTTAATTCTGACCGCTCTAATGGCTCTGGACAATGATCGGTGGACGTATAAAAACACCAATTACGGTGAAAACGTCTTGACATGGTTAATGTGGTGATGGAAAAAGTTGAAACTGTCTAGTTTGAAACGTAACAGTTGTGCAAAAGTGGTTGTGCGCTCTGAGATTCTAGCTTAAAGTACACAGCGATTAAGTTCGCGCGTCAAGTTTATAGAAAAAAACGTTCAAAATCTTACTTTGATGGTCAAACGTGGACTTATATATACATACGTGTTACACATTTCTATATATTAGAGGTTTTTAAACACAAGCTTTGGCTATAGCAATAGAGCTACTGAAATAAAGAAAAAAGCGTAACTTTAATTTTATTTTGTTTAACAACTACAATGTACATTATAATTTTGCTTGTAAGGTACCTAAGTTATGGTTAGTTTGTATTGGTACCTTCAAGCTTTTTACTGATTTTACTCACTCTCTCTCAGTTTAATCATGCCGAGCCATAAGTATATTATTTGACAGAATTACCTTCAAAATTTTAATTTTTACTTATTGGCTCTATTAACAGACAAACTTTCATAACATTTACCATGTTTTTGCATTGTCATCGAAGTTTCATACGTATGATGGGGAAGCTAGACCTAGTCATACATCATTAGTTTATTCTAATATCGTTTTCAACATTTACCTTTGATCATAGACATATCACAGTGGAAATTAGCAGGTAGAACTGGTGGCCGAGGGGCTGAATGAAACGTTCTCGAGTAGAACATGCACCGGCAAGCACTGCGTAGGGAGACCGGCCACAAGGTGGACAGGCCACCTCATACAAATGGCAGGAAGACGCCGGAATCAAGCCGCTTTCATCAGGTCTTTTTGAAAATTCATTCTGTGACCAGCAGTGGACTACATGTGGCTTCGGTGATGATTATGGTAGATACATCTCGTAAACCTGATTAAAAACATGCTAAAAGGCTCTACTTTTACTTATACAGAACGTGCATACATAATATGCATTTGTTAACTGCTCCTTTCTGTGGTTCGTGGTAGTAATTATTTTTTTTGATTTTTTTGTCAGAATTCCTTCTTTTGTCAAAAATTTCATCTGATATTAGATTAATTAGACGATAACAGACTGTCGGAATCCTGAGGTTTAATACGTAGGTATTTAATAGCAATTACACAACAGCTCCTCCCAGGACCAGTACTGCAAGTGGCCTAGCCACTTCATTGTGTATTCCACGCGAATAATTCTCCAGTTTTGCATATACAAATAAAATGTTAAACTTTAGACAAAGTGGTTAGGGGCAGGGTTTATCTAAATCTGAAGGACTTGCAGTACTGGACCGTAAGGGACTACTAGGAAATGACATTTCGTTTGATAGATAGTCCAGTAACTTTATCGCCTGAAAGTATGGGGTAGTATGCGTCAAATCCGGTAGTTCTGATTTTTTGCAGACTTGTTTATGATGTTGACCTAATGAATAATATAATCCAAGTTTGTGACCTCGAGCTTCGACCGCAACTTTGTCAAAAATCTAAAAAACTGCGAAAAAATCGTCATTTTTTCAAGTTTTGGCGATTATAACCCTAATCACTGGTAAGTCGAGGCGCGGTCGCGGCACAGTCGAGGCGTGGCGTTTTTGTTAGAGTCGAGGTGCGGCTGGCGGTGTCGTGCGTAAACACGTCTACGCGCGAAACAAAATAACAAAATGGCGGTGGAGTCGCGGCGCGGTCGCGCACTGCACCCCTGCCGCGACGCCGCCGCGACCGCGCCTCGACTCCACGTCGCCTGCGACGCGACTCTAGTGTGTGGGCGCACTGCCATTTGAACCTGAAGGAAACGTAGAAGCGGCGCGCCGCTCGTGCGCCCGTGCCTCGACGCCGCCTCGACTCCAGCTCGTGTGGGCCTATAGAACTAGTTTTTGAAAAAACTTTCTTAGGACGTTTTTAAAGTAGACTAAATTTGTTACAATATGATACTAGAACTGTCTCTGTAGACTCAATAGTTTCTGAGATTAACCCTTTCGTACGAGTATAAAGTTCACTACTCACTACTGGAGCAGTTGTGCCAGCAGCCCAGAGCCGTGCTCCGATATTTCAAGGAGCTGGGCTGGCTCGGGTGATGCTGGTAGGGGGAAATGCACAATACACCCCTAGCGGGACGTCAGTGCAGGACCCATCGCCCCCACCTCGAATAAGAATAAGAATAAGAGTATAAAGTTACTGGACTATGATGTTTATTCTATCTTCTATCTTCTTCTTTATTCTATCTTTTAATCCTTGACCCGAAAATGAGGGTGTTACAAATTTGACTGTATTTATTTGTCTGTGTGTGGTATCGCAGATCTGCGATTTACATCTTTTTTTGTTTAAAAGAGGATTAGGTCACTAGTGTTCTTAGCTACTTTTTCTCAAAATATTTTTAAGTTATCTAAACTTACCTACTTGATTGTAAAATGTTCGTCAGACTAAGAATCTGTCTGCTCACTTGACTGTGTAGTCTAGAATGATAAACACATAATCTGGAATAGGAAGGATCTCAAATGAGACTTTCGTACTGCATCCTTAGGTTAAGGAATGATTAGATATGCACCAAATTATGGTTTTCACTTCTATTTCGCTATTTTTTAAAGAAATTTGTAGCGAGCTTCATTTCTGAAGCGAGCTACAAATTTATCGCTCGCTCGCTCTTTAGAATATGGGTCAAAATCGCTATTATTGCTATAGCTTTACATTAAAATCGCCAACGGATATTTTGTTTGTTTCATTAATAGAAAGTTTACCTAATAATCTTGTCATATATTTTCTGTATTTTTATTTATTTTTTATAAGTACAAGATAGATCTACGATTGACCACCAACTCGCCTGATGTTAAGCGACGGTGCGGCGGAGGATGGGGCTCGTCGATCTAGAAGATACGAGTATCTATTCACTCTAGCCTTGAAAATTCCAAGATTGTAGGTCTCAGGAAACAGAGATGGCGGCAAAGAATTCCATATTCTTGTGCAGTACGCAACAGGAATGTGGATCGATATCTCTGAGTACTGATTTTTGGAATTTAAACGAGAAATGCCAAAAATCCATTCATTAATATAAACATTACTTTCTCGTAACCCACGTATCAAACACTGATTTTACCTACTTAACAATAGATCGTTCTATTTGTTGTATTCGTCATAGAGTGAGACGACGTGTTTGCACATAAACCTGTTTGGTGTGAACAGAGTATACGTTTTCTTAACACTTGGACCACGGTTCTGTTCACAATCTATGTTGACATAAATCTGCTAGACGATTTGGATAGATGATGCAATTATGTGCTTGAGAAAGTAATTTATTGAAATAGCAGCTTTTTACAATCGACATCTCCCTAGACGTCACTGAAGTCATGATGAAAAAAATTTTTTTTTTTAAATATAATTATGTCCACGCAAAAATATTTGCTAGATTATCCAAAACGAATGATATTTTTTTTTCTAAGAAAGAACCTCAGGGATGGTCCCTTAAAAGTTTTGTAGTTTTTAAAACAGCTTTGATAGCGAGAACGTTGATCTAAGTGAAGTTTATTATCAGTGTTTTACTTATACTGATTGCTTAACAGTTTTATTTATTTTTGTAATGAAAACTGCAGGTAAACACAATTTAGAAGTTAGTTGCATTGGTGAAGTGAAGTGAAATTCATACATCGGCCCCCGTATTCAGAACTCATTCTGATTCGGAATCTATATCTCCATCTCTGTCATTTCCATAGAGAATGACGGAGACGGAGATATAGATTCCGAATCGATTCCGATTCCGAATGAGTTCTGAATACGGGGGCTGGAATGTCTAGATCCAACATCAGTACAGCGTAATTGATGCGAAAATTAACGAAAGCTATGGACCGATCGATTAGTTTTTAACCGACTGCACGTCACAAAAGAGGGTAATGTGTTTATTTTGGTGTAACTTCTTGGTTGTATCTTATTGTCCCTACTTATTTTATAAAAAAAAAAAAACGCTGGACCGTCTTCCTAATGAACGTAGCTGGAATCCACTGAATACGGATGACACTAGGCCGACCATGAGAGATCATTGGGTGTATGCAGGTGTCAAAAAGAAGAATTATTATAATTTACCTAAATATCTCTATCTATCATCAATACTTTACCGGCCGCTGTTTACGTGTATGATAAACAAAAAGTAAACGTATGTCTTAAGAAAAATTCAAATGACACTGCAATTTTTAATATAAAAAAGCGAACATACTCAAATGGTCTCGGAACAAACAGCCTAACAAGGGGAATATTATAATTTGTAATACAATGCGGGTCGCTTCTCGAGAGCTGCCCACAAAAACTAGGCTTTACCAAATGGCACGGAGTAGTGATGGGGCATGAGGTATGATGACGTTTACGGTTGAAATAAACGGTTGTTTTTATTTGCATAAAGCTATCAGGATTGGCAACGTTTTAGCAGACTACGAAAGAAGGAAGGTTATGTTTTTCAAGCATATGTTTGTAGATATGTATTTAATTATCTAATAAAGTATGATATATTTGGCACACTCTACCTACATCTTAAAACATTTGACGAATTTTAACAAATGGCGATGATGACTCAAGAAACAAGTCTCTCTCTCTCTCTCTCTCTCTCTCTCGAAGCAAAATATTGACTTCTAGGCTTACAAAATCATGTGCTTATAAATATATTTATTTATGCCGTATTTTGGTTCATAGATGTTTATCTATGAACCAAAATACGGCAATACCAACTTGTTTAAAGAATACAAAACACCGTAAAAACTGTAACAGCGGTGACATCACTAGCAGGCTCTTGACTCCATCGTGCGGCGACGCGTCGTTACAACAGTGTTTTGCGAGCGTTAGTACACTATACCACGGTTTTAACGTCGATAAAGACAAATACGGAGACCCGTTTACGGTTAACACCGGATCTTGGTTGCTTCACTACAAATCAGTTTGAGAAAAACCCTCGTGTCCAGGGCAATAATGGTATGTATACGGAGACGTCTGACTTGGTCAAGCCAAGCGTGGAATAAATAAATAAATATCGGTGGACATTTTCACAGCACTAGTCTGTTTAATTATAGAGATATCGTGGCGAAACACGGGAACTAACGTTTGGAAGGATACATTACTATGGTAGTCTGTGGTCTTGACTGAAAAAAATAATGAAATAAAAACAGCAGCGCCCCCAATGCCATATTAGTTCTCTAGCTGAACAGACTGAAACTAAGTAAAGCTTGTACCTTCTATGGGAACCAGATAGCTGATAGAATACATATTTTTTTTTGTAAATACATATTATGATACATAGATACACTCAGATATTATAAACATCCATGTTCATCAGACAAATGTTTGTTCTTGGTGGGAATGACCTGGAGCTTAGAAGGTCTAGAAGGCTACCAACTGAGCTGTGAAGCCAGTCAATATTTATAAATTATAAATATTTTGTGAGTTTATATGCAAGGAACAAATATCATGCCAAATTGACTAACATAATATATTTTAATAAATAATTGAACGGATTGGTAATATAATTTATGGCGATTTGTATATTAAATTCCCAAACATCAGGTAACTGATTTAAGTAAGTAGTTTCAAAGTAATTTTCTTATTAAGTACTATTCAGTAGTCTCATAATACTTAAAAATACGGGCATAGAGCTTCCTGCGACGCATTAAAACATATGTCAGCTAGCACAGGCACTACGTGCCAAGACAACTCTTATATTAACATACAGAGACTTGGAGCTTATCGCGTTCTGTCGTGTAGCTCTTATTTCTTCTGTCAAGTGGCCAAGCACTACAAAATCCGGTCGAGCCAGCAGATCGTATGTACATTTTAAAAAACCCCAACATTAAAAAAAACGGTTGAACCGACTTCATGAATCCTAAAAACACTCGCGATTAATTTTTCTTTCAAACAAAAAAAGACTAGATGAAAATCGGTCCGTTAGAAAGCTACAATACCAAAGATATACAAATATACACATCAATATTTTTTGGGTCGGTTGGGTTTTTTTCACCCCTCTTTCTGGGTCGGGGTAAGTATGTTTTTAAAAACATTACCACAACATAATATTCCATGAAGAGAGCGTAAACACCAACATTAATTTCGATACAGGCATTAATAGCCCTTTGTTTCGTTATTTTATTAAGCGCTCCCAATAAATGTATAAACCTCTATATCAATAAAGCCATTCATATTTTCGCAACACTTTCGCAACCTGCTTTTTACCGTTAACTGTGGGCAAGAAACAATGAAATTACTGACCGGCCCACGGGACTTCACAGTTGAGAAATGTATACAGTAAGTCAAGTTTTGTGAAGAAAACATAGCTAGAAATAATGGAAGTAGAATTATCTGCCGCCTTCTCCTTACGGAGAACTACAGTTTTGGAATTTTCAAGGCTAGAATGAATAAAATATATCTTCTAGATTGTAGATCGACGAACTCCATCTTCGGCCGAGGATTTACCAAGTGGTTTAACGTAGATTTAAAAAAAATTGTTGTCTGTAAAGTCGGTTTACGAACGATAGTTTAACGTGACAACGTCATAACAAAACATTGAAATGTAACGGGACAATGAGTCATACTTTTCGTGCGTGCAGCCGGCGTTCATCGATTTATTAGACGTCGTCACGTCAAAATCTAAACATGTGTTTAGGGTACCGTAGTAACTACAAAGTACCCTTACAAATTAGCCAGGACCGTCTGTCAGTCTATTATATGTATATGTCACAGTCATTTTGTAGCGCTCGTGGCGTAACTTGGGTGATCTTGAACGATCACTGTCAAGCAACGGACGAACCGGTCAGTCTTCGGATGGGTGACCGTGAGTGCCAATTCTTTCTGAGTGCTACCGTTATTCGGATGACACGTTAAATTGTAGGTACCGGTTGTTTGTCAATCGTCAAGCCAGGTTAGAGGCCTTTCGGCGGCTTAATACCTCTGACACTAGGGCTGGCCACTCAGTCTATATGAAGTTACTTACTTATTTTATAGCTATAGAAAATGCTGTAGTAAAATAAAATAAAAAATGAGAAATAGAAGTGGCACTTGCGCCATCCTTATATTTTACTTTTTTTAAATTGTACACTAGGATTTTGTAGCAGTTTACAAAACATCTACGTGTCTGCCAAATTTAATTCATTTGGTGCTAATTTAAAGTTTCTGAGTAAAATGACTGTAAAATACGGATGAGGTGACTTTACAAGAGTTCCTCGTAGTCGCAACGTAACTATAAATAAATTACAGCTTATAAAACTAAAAAACACGCTACAAATTATTGTGGTCAAAGTTCATTACAAGACTTTTCTAACAAATCCAAACACAGCTATGATACGATGTTCCATCATGAAGTTCTAGTTCATAGCTTCAGGCTCCATCATCAGATCAGTTCGGACAGTACCATATTATTGTATTGTCATCAGAACTACACACAGCTGCCAATTTTCATGACGCTACGATCCTTGGAAGATGGTTAAATTAGTTACCTTAGATTTCATTACATAGTTAGTTACATAAAGGTCGACCTAAGAGCGTGTTAAAAATACATCCAAGTAATCCTACTGCATCGAACTCTACAACGAAACTGATCGCATAAATCAACGAAAGCACAATTACACGAAATTACGGAGTATTTATAATTAAAACGATCCCGGTTGTATCGCAAGTGTCGGTTGTAAACCAATAGGTGGGCCACCTACCGCCAAATTATGATGGTAACCTATCTATTATCCGAAATACATTTGTTTGAATCTTACTTGCTCGAATCCGTTTCATAGAACTGCCTGATTCCAGATGTTTCGCTTCAATTTTATTTTCCCGAACAGTTGTTAGGTTAGGTTCATTAGTTTTCTGTTTTGTTATATCCAGATTCTTAGTTACCAGATGATATATAAAATACATATTTGGTTAGGTTAATTAAATTTCCTTTTATTATAGATACACATAAACATTCTTATTACAAACTTTCTGTTATTACTGTTATGAATTTTTGAGACTACGATAACGTATCTTGTGAAAAAATTATTACCTACAGTTTAAAAAACTGAAAAAACTGACGTATACAATTCGTTTACTTAGATGACACATTTTTCCAGTTACTTTGTTGTAAAAAGCAAAGTACTGAACCGATTTTGATAAAATATTTATGGAACTACCTTAAGAATCACCAACATAAATTAAATATATAATTGCTAAAGTAATTTCGGAATAAACATACAAAAAAGGGAACATACAGTCGAATTGAGAACCTCCTACTTTTTGGAAGTTGGTTAGAAAGAATTCGTTTTCGAAAATTATATTTCACAATTCCGATTATAGATAGATAACCCATTAAGACACATAATGGAAAGTGGAGTAATAATAGGCGTAATCCATATGAAATTCATTGCTACATATACGCTTGTGTGGATTTTCATAAAGCCCGGTTGTATGCGACTTTATTTTAGCTTATTAAATGAATAGCAAACTAATCATAGATAGGTATGTATCTTCTTCTTTTTTTGTATTGGACCCCGCGATTAGCGACTTGCCAGTGTCAAGTATTGAAATATTTTCAAGTTTCTTGAATAATACAAGTTAAATAGTGTTCTAGTCACAGTCTTAGTCACGTAAACAGTCATTTTCAAATTTAAGTCTTGCCTCAGTAAAGTGATGGCGACTTTACTAGAAGCTTCTATGGAGTTTTGCCGACAACGTAAAATCACATGTTTCACAGCTTTATTTCACTTGCCCACACTCACGCACTTGATCGAACACTTAACGAATAAAGCACCACCATTTTTATAGCATTAAGTAATGTACAAAATAACATAAGTTTAGGAAATTATAACAAAGCAACAACATGTTACTAAGACGTTCCCGCCAAAAAACGGTATGTAGCTTTTAGGTAAGATTCGCGAAAGCATGTAGCACTTTTGTAAAATTAGTGTGGATACACGTGGCATTAGTGTGTGTGTCCGACAGAGTGTGCACTAATCATATATGCACACACACACACACCACGCACACAAAGAAAGGTTGTGCGTAATCACAACTTCTAACGGCTATGCCTAAAGTCTCGTTGGGGTTAATTAATCACACTTGACCGTTTTATTGATTACCTGAGCGTAATCGTGGCTATAATATTTACAAAGTTCTTTACACGTTTCTTGCGATGATTTATTTCGCTTTGACTAATGATTGTTGCGATGACTTCATTTGTTTTAAAAAATAATTTGATGGCTTTCAAGTTGTTGGGTTCAAATCGTCAATTTTATGTTTTAGACTAGCTACATCACGCAGTTATACCTGCGGCTGCGGTCGAGATGTTATCTCTTAGTGGGTATTTATTTTACAAGGAACACAACCTCCAAATGTCATGAAGCGAGTGGCTTAGGCATTCGTTGTCAATTTGTGAGTCAGTCAGTTAGTAAGGATAAGGATAATCTTCTAGAGATATAAACATGGAGAGCGCAGTGAGGTTCATGATTATTTGTAATATTTGTCAATTCAATCATATGAGTAAAATAATATTATCTATTAAAAAATATAGGTAGTAAAAATTATCAATGTTCAAACTCTCGGAAAAAATTCTAGGTAATAATAAGCTTAGAGAACTCAAAACCCCCTTAAAAATATACGGCTAAACCGATTTTGAAAAATATTGATGATTTTGATGACACATAGAACAATCTCGATGAAATTTTCGTTCAAACAAGAAAACTAGATCGCTCCATCCGTTTGAGGCCTACGATGCCACAGACAGACACACAGATACACACGTCACACTTATAATACCCCTTTTTTGGGTTGGGTGTTATAATATTACCTATATCTTAAAAAATATGCATTACAGATGAAAATATTAAATTTTCAGCAAAGTAAAATCACACAAAGAGTTAATTCTACTTTCAAGTTAACCAAAATATTCTTAAATATTATAAATGATCCAAAAATAACAAAATCAATTGTCTTCTTCTTATTAAAACGTCAACCATGTTATGACCAAATTAAATACCACAAAATGACATTTTTATTAGTAAATTTTACATTCAAGATAACAAAGTTCCACTTTTATGCGTGTAAAATCGTAAATTCTCAGATTTTGTACTTAAATTTATACTTACCGTTTTCTAACTTAGTTTACTTAATCTTAATAAACGCATTATGTGCTGTTGGGTGCCGCTAGCATGAAGATAAGTCGGTGAAGTGGCTTAAGGCGAGGCTTGTCCTGAAATTTAGGTATTTTACGCTACCTCAGTTTACGACATAGTGCCACGTTTTATGAGAGCGCGACGTCCGCACAAAACGTGGCGTACGTTTAGTGCGATACCGATCCGCCGCGCGCCGCGCCACGCGCGAGTCTCGCCGCGCGGCGCGCGACTCGTCTGAGCCACATCTTCATTACATTGTAGTGGCAAGTAAGTTGTGATATACTGATATCAATCTATAAGCTTATTTCTTGAAAATCTATGAAATAATAATTTACTACTCGTACTCGTTCATTTTTCCGGGATAAAAGCCTAAGTATGTCATATTATGTGGGTATATCTATCTCCATTCAACAACCAACTCACTAACTCACATAAAACACTAAATTATCACATTTATAAAATAATAGCTATGCCCCTGCGGTGTAACCTGCGTAGTGATGAAAAACGATGATGATTATGATAAAATATAGCCTTTGTCCTTCTCCAGGTCTTGAAGAATCTCCTTGCCAAATTTCATAAATATTGGTTAGAATTACATATTACAGGTCAAATATATCACGTAAATATCTTTGATAATAATGTAAAGGTCTATACAGGATGTTAGGTAATAAACACAAGCAGACACAACAAGGTTAATTTTATAATTATATTGCAATACCATTAGTTAACCAACTTCCAAAAAGAAGGAGGTTTTCAATTTGACTATGTTTTTAGGGTTCCGTACCCAAAGGGTAAAAACGGGACCCTATTACTAAGACTTCGCTGTCTGTCTGTCTGTCTGTCTGTCTGTCTGTCTGTCTGTCTGTCTCCAGGCTGTATCTCATAAACCGTGATAGCTAGAAAGCTGAAATTTTCACAAATGATGTATTTCCGTTGCCGCTATAACAACAAATACAAATTAAAAAAAATTAAATATTAAGGGGGGTCCCCATACAATAAACGTGTTTTTTTCGTATTTTTTTGCTCAATATTAAAAACGGTAACAGGTAGACGCTTCAAATTTTCACAGAATATTTACTTGTATATTACCTTTCAAAATAAATAATTAAATAACAATAAAGTAAATATTAAAGGGGGGCTCCCATACAACAAACGTAATTTTTAAGCAATTTTTACTCGATCTTAATTAACAGGTAGAAACTTGAATATTTGTAAGTAAATATTTAGAAATATATTAACTATAAAAATAAATACCTAATCTAATACATAAAAACTCACAAAATGAAAATAATCCGTGCATCTAAACGCGGTGCGAGCGCCGGTTTAGCGGGGTAGCGGGGGAGGTAACATCACGGAGCTGCTGCTGATCATGCTGCCCGGATGTGTATCGAAAACCTACCTATAAGTTTGCAATTTACTACTTGGAATTTCGTTGATTTCTCGTTATTTTATAAACAGAACTAAACTTTGTAGTATTATAGATGATAGTACGGAACCCTTCGTGCGCGAGTCCGACTCGCACTTGGCCGATTATTTTGTATGTTTGTTCACCGATTACTCCACCAATTGTGAATCGATTTTGAAGATTATTTTTTCTTTGTTAAGTGATTTCAGAAGTGGTCCCATATAAATTTTATCAATATCGGTCTAGTACTTTGGATTTTTATAATAAAATAACTTACAATTATTGTAGGTTTTAAAAAGATCCTGAGAGAGTTTCCTACAAATAATATAAATAATAAGTTGTCTATTTTGTTTGTTTATTGATTAACAGATTTACATATTTACAGATTTATAGATTCACATATTTACAGAGTTACAAATTTAGATTCAAGCTCGCCCAAGACAAAAACACCTTTATCCCCGAAGTGCATACTCTACTTTTTACACCTAATGCGTGATTAAAGAAAGAAATGGGTTTGAATCTACATTATTTAACAAAACAGAGTGCTTTGTTGTTATTTTTAATGTACAGCCTTGAAAAATTTCAGCATACGCTACCTGAACGGATTTTCTTTGATTCACATTATTATACCTACATTATGTAACAGAACGTCGCAATCGCAATTAAAATAGAGTTTTTCTAAGCAAACACGCTCCATCGTAGACCGTAAACGTCGTTCAAAACTAGCGGGATAACAAAAATATAAAAAACAACCGTAGTACAATATCAAAAAATTAACAGATCTTTCAGTTGTAGCATATTTCATCTTCTTTGGTTGCAGTATTCATGCCTGTTTTATTTCTTTTTTATGTTCTATTCTCACAACTATATCACAACTCACATGTCGATGTTATTACTCTCACATGGTGGAGTACGGGACAGATTATGCGAGTTTTCATTGACGGTCGTTCTGTAATATCAAAGTAAACGTTGTAGCAACCACACATTTTATCATTACAACGAGGCTAATGCACATAAGATATATTTTAATTATACAAACAGGTGCATTATAATTTATTTTACTTTTTTGCGTGAGGTTTTCACATAAATTGCTGGTCTACCTACCAATTCATACAAATTTGCAGTTACAAAAATATATGTGCATAAACCTCATTTTTGTTAAATAAATAAGGTTGTAGTGCTCACTCAATCCCAGAAGTATTCAAATCATCTGGCTCTAATGTTATCAAAGACTCGTTGATTACTTCAAGATGCTTCTTTGATCTGCAATATACAAGAATAATGCTAACAAGGTCGATCACTGATAAATGTACCTAACTAACCTAGTCTAACCTAACACCCTGTATTTGTGGTGAAAATATAAATGTTATGAAACTACCTATCTAAAATATTTTATACACAAATACGTAATATATGTATACGTAAAATCGCTGTAAAAAGTTGTAGTGTGTATTACTTATTCCAGTAAAATTACTTATTTCTTATTTATCACGAAGAAGTTCTAGGTTATGAAAAAACATTTTATTTTATTTTTGCAAGAGTACAAAAAATGCGTTACAAAAAATATAATATAGCATATGGTATTCAGGGAGTAAAGACGAATCTAACGACACCTAGCACATCAAAATCGGTCAAGCTGTTTAGGCTCTAGGAGGTAATCTAAAAATATGCATAGTACATACATACATAAATACAAACATACATATACTCGATAAACAACCCTCCTTACGCAATCGGGTAAAAATTACCTACAAACGCGCGGCGCGGGCGGCGCGCGACAGACGGCGGTATACCTATATAGGTACTCTCAAAGTCTGTGACGCGTTCAAAGATGCCGCGCCATATGCCGCCTGCCTCGACCGCGGTGTATTTTTACCGGACTGTGCGAAAAGGTGGGTTATGTTTTTCAAATATATGAATCATATAATATTTTAAAAGCGAAATTGTCTGTCGTCTGTCTCTCTGTCTGTTTGATACCTAAACGGCTAAACGGCTGAACCAATAATTATGAAATTTGGAACAGAGATTCTTTAGGACCTGGAGAAAGACAGAATATATATAATATATATATATTATTATTACCATTTTTCATCACTACGCGGGTGAAACCGCGGGATGCAGCTAGCATGTGTATGTATGTTTATGTATATATTTATTTTTTATGAGCCCTGTTTGTACAAACTGTCCCACTGCTGGGCGCGGGTCATCTTCTCATTATAAGAAGGGTAAAGCCATAATCTACCACGCTGGCCAAATGCGGGTTGGCAAACTTCACACATCTTTCATAACTGAAATATTTGAACATCAGGTAAGAGTAAGTACATTTTCTTTATACGAGTATGAATAGAACTCATAGGTTTATGAACTGCGAGTGCGAGTGATCTATATAAATACTTACATGCTTAGCTTACATGTATATTTCTAGGAAATAATAACTCGCAACTGGGTATTTACCTTTTTCGGGATCGCATCATTTCTATATGAGCCAAAATTTGGCGCTTACGCGTTCGCTTATTTTTTGGTTTCTTTGTTCTATGATTTCCCATAGTAATTTGTTTTATTTGGCGCGCGATGCAATCCGACACAGTACCGTCGCTGACAGTGGTCACCGACAGACTGGCGCGGGTGAACAGCTGAAGCAAGGCGGCGGGACGGTTGCTCGCGAGCAAAATTATTGTAAAATAAATTACTATAAAATAATGCACTAAGCGTATCAAAAATGTAAGTCTAGAGAACACTAAAAAAATGTAATAGCTACTTAACATGGTAAATTTGGTTTTGATGGCTTTAAACACTTTGGAGATAAATGGGAAAAATAAATAAAATGGCATATTTTTCAAAAAATAAAGCTATCGAGATTTTTTTCAGCAATCGTGTTTTTGTTTCTAGCGAAACCTAGCCAACAGATCAAAATTTTACATACAAAAAATTTGAGCTTGAACTAATAATACAAGTATTTTTTGTAAATTTTCAAAAAGCTTTGTTTTACTGCTTTTGCGGACTAGCCGGGCCTTAACAGTAAACAATGTTTGAAAAAAAGCGCCGCCGTCCGAAACTCAATTATCTATACGACCAATTGTCCGAAGCTGGGGCCAATAAAATTAATCTGAACACAACCGACACCATTACCTAGGACAGAGGTACTCAAACTGTATTCTTTGCTCCCAATCACCCCACATGACAAAATACCGGACGCTTTTTTTTTCGGAATAATAAACGCCATGTAACTTGTAGTTCATATATCTATATTTAGTAAATAAACGCGATGTTTGGAACATGAAATTTAATTACGATACCTAAAGAGAACCCTTTCCAGAGAAAAGGCAACATTTTTCGGGTACAGTATGTGTGTAGTCCATGACACCCATGTACTAATATCAGTATGTAATAGAATAAGTTTACATATTTATATGTCTGTGTAACTTATGTAGTTTATAAGCTTACGATTTTGGTATGTCACATACGTACGCTTTTATACGTTATCTTTCGAAGCGTCATAACCTGCACATGTAGGTATTTCGTTTATTTTATTTTTTTATAAAATCACAGTAAAAAAAGTATTCTTTGGGAGCGAAAAAATAGGCATAGAACAGGGAAAATTTGTTGTTGATGATACAAGTCATATTATACTTGTAATTATAATTATGGCAGTTTAAAATAGAAAATCATTTTAAAAATCAGCATGTAAATGAGAAAGTTTTGAGGTAACAATAATTAAAAAAATACAACAAGATTGAGAACCTCCTCTGTTTTTAAGTTGGTTGAAAATGGGATGCGCTTAGAGAAAACTAATTCAATCAATTCGAACTCTAGTCTAAAGTTAATTGGCAATGATTACAACGAATCATTGTCGGTGCGGATCAAATCCGAATAGGGCATACGTAAATCAATCAGATTAAATGAGCCAAGTTTCCGGCAGCCTAGTCGGGAGACCGTCCGACTTGCAATCCGCAAGTCCTGGGTTCGAATCCCGCGGCACGCACCTCTGTCTTAACGAAGTTATGTGCGTATTGTTGATTGCCGCCAACTTCAAACGGTGAAGGAAAACATCGTGAGGAAACCTACATGTCTGAGAGTTCTCAATGATCTTAAAGATTTGTGAAGTCTGCCAACCCGCACTTGGCCAGCGTGGTAGACTATGGTCTTAACCGTCTCACACTGAGAAGATGGCCCGCGCCTAGCAGTGGGACAGTTTGTACAAACAGGGCTGATAAAAAAAAAATGGGCCAAAGTAAAAAAGTTTGTCATCCAGTGGCTCACGGGACCGTATTAATCCAAGAGCGTTGATTAGTAAAACTATAAAAGCGGAAGTATCACAAGAATGCGGTTAATGAGAGACTGAAACCCGATTTTATGGCGATCGTTAAAACGGCCGACAATTGTCTAATTGTTGACTACTAAACAAGTAACAACGTGGGAAGACGGCCACGAAATGACGGTGAAAGTCAAAAACATGGAGCTTTTATAGCGTCACCAGTTCCAAATTCCGAATTGTATCCGAACAGTTAATAGCTTTTAGGTTCTATTTTCGAAATTGGTTGTGATTTGTTTTTCAGGCTTCCGTACTATGGGTGCGGGAGTCTATTTGTGAGATTACGATGTCTGTCTCTCTGTCTCTGTGTACTACACTTAAACGCCTGTATCTTTTACTAAAGATACAGGCGTTTAAGTGTAGTGTATCTATTACCGTACTCGGTAATAGATACAAGGCTCAAAATTGGCAAGACCCAAGTAGCAATATTTGAGACTTAACACGTATTATAGCGTGATAATTAGTGTTCATGATTAGCACTAAGTAAAATCGTATTGTGAACGTTTACAGAACCCCGAAAAGGCCCTAGTTTTATCACAGATTTATCCTATAAATATTAGTCTCTCGTGATGATAAATCAGCTCTATAGTTTAATTGTGTTATTAAATAATTACTTATCTTTCGAAAAGTTGAAGAAAAACATATTTCTAATTGAAATGAAACAAATTTATATTTGGATTTATATTATACATAATTATACGACCTGGCCTCTCGACAAACATAACTCCTTCTTACGCAGTCGGGTAAAAAAGTCGGTAAAGAGACATGCCTAGACTGATACCTAATGCGTTGTCTGAATAGACATCTGTCGAGAATGGTAGCCTCACCTCACCTCACCCAATTAAAGCGACAAGTGCGCGACAGTGCGCACCAGTCGTCGTGTCGCACGACGTATTGTCGCTGTCGCACGTCGCATTCAATGTCGCATGCGAAACCGTACCTTCAATGGTGCCGCCGAGTTTTTGTGTACACATGTAAATGTTAGATTGCATTGACAATGCATTGAATGGAGTGAAGTAGATGAGGACGAGTGGATAAAAGAATCGCAAGGAAATGTAATAAGAGGAAATTTTCTTTGAACTTGAATACAAAGTTTCTTTAGCAGGCAAGGCAACATTTGACTAAAATTAAGTGGCAATTAATCTCTTACATTAAATCTAAGACTAATCTAGTGTATTTTTTTAATCATTAAATATATTTGTGCTTCGTCATCAACAATGGGTATCAACTTCTCTGTTGTTGACTGACGACACAGCAGACGAGTGGCAGGAAGACGCTGGGATACAAGCCGCTTCCAACCGATCTTGTTGGGAATCCACAGGAGGCATGTCCAGCAGTGGTCTTCTTATGGCTGAAATTATGAATTCAGTTTAAAGATGGACAACGGGTGTGGATGTTACGTTACTTTTTACCCGACGGCGCCAGAAGGAAGTTTATGTGTTGCAGGTGTTTGTATGTTTGTAAGTGGATACGTATGTATGTATGTACATTTATATATTACATTTTAATGTGCAAGGTGTCGTATTTTTTTATTTTTTTTATAGAAGATAGATCTACGATTGACCACCAACTCGTCTGATGTTAAGCGACGGTGTGGCCGTGGATGGAGCTCGTCGATCTAGAAGATATCAAAATATTCATTTTAAATATTCGTTTTTTTCCAAATGTCAAATAGTACATTTTTGTAACAAATTGTAATTTTAATAATATTCCACGTTTTCATAACAAATAAGTGACTATACAATAATTTTATTTGTACAATTTAAAGAACTATCAAAATAGTTAAACTAAATTATATAAAAAAGTATAATTAAACTAAATGTTTACCCACAAAATGTGTTAATCAAAAGCCCACTACACCGTGACAATCCAAGTCAAACAAAACGTTTGTGTACATAAACAGTTAATTCACGTAAAAGAACACTTTTTGTCCGACCAATCAGCAACAATCATAGCTATTACATGCCCTGTTAACCCCGTAATTGTTGATAAAAAACCTAAACTTGCGTGCAAGTCTATCAAAGTTACAAAACTCACCAGCTAAAATCAAACTCGTTGTATTTTGTACTCTATGCTGTATATAATAGAATTCTAACGCTCAATTACTATGCACAATTGAATTAAGTTGGAATAATAAAGTTGTATAAAACAAAAGCAATCAATTTTTTACTTTATTAGTAGAACAGTAAGGTTCAACTGTATTTGTATTAAGTGCAAATACGATGCGCATTCTAGCATGAATTTGCTGATTTTGGTATGGAACGCGCTAGGGTGTCTTGCCTAATTGGCCTGAAAATTTTATTCACTTTGCACCTAATTTAGTTGCTCGTGTCAGTTTTTTAGATGACCAAGTCACGGGTCACAGAGTCACAGAGTGGGTCACGCGTGACCCCCTCTGAATAAGTAAATATGATAGAATGTTCTATAGACTTACAATTTTGTAGGTAATTAAATAATGTTAAGTAAGTGTTATTGTGTTACTGATAAATGATATGAAAATCTATTATATGAATAAATAAGAACTTTTCTAATACTTGGTGTTTGGTGAGCATCTTGAATATGATAGACGCGAGTTATTTAGAACGATTTTAGGTCCTTAGCAAAATCTTAGTATTTATTATTTTAATTTTAGATGGATACTTACCTAAATACATTTCAAAAAATCATTGTGGTCAATTCTTAAGGCATCAAACTAAATTAAACTGAACTAATTAATTAAAATTTTTAAAATCACCAATTTCAAAAAAGGTAACAAAACTTGTTTGAGAATTTATTTCGTCTTTTAAATTTAAGTTATTTTAAACATTTCGCTCATCGTCATCAACATCATCGCTTCCCATCAGAGATTGTGATCAAAGGCAGGCCTAATTTGTCGTAAAAAAACACTTTAAGCCTAGCCTTATTCTCAAGGCTAGGCTTAAAGTGTTTTTTTTAGGGTTCCGTACCCAAAGGGTAAAAACGGGACCCTATTACTAAGACTTCGCTGTCTGTCTGTCTGTCTGTCTGTCTGTCTGTCTGTCTGTCTGTCTGTCTGTCTGTCTGTCTCCAGGCTGTATCTCATAAACCGTGATAGCTAGAAAGCTGAAATTTTCACAAATGATGTATTTCCGTTGCCGCTATAACAACAAATACTAAAAATTAAAAAAAAAAATATTAAGGGGGGTCCCCATACAATAAACGTGTTTTTTTCGTATTTTTTTGCTCAATATTAAAAACGGTAACAGGTAGACGCTTCAAATTTTCACAGAATATTTACTTGTATATTACCTTTCAAAATAAATAATTAAATAACAATAAAGTAAATATTAAAGGGGGCTCCCATACAACAAACGTAATTTTTAAGCAATTTTTACTCGATCTCAATTAACAGGTAGAAACTTGAATATTTGTAAGTAAATATTTAGAAATATATTAACTATAAAAATAAATACCTAATCTAATACATAAAAACTCACAAAATGAAAATAATCCGTGCAACTAAAAGCGGTGCGAGCGCCGGTTTAGCGGGGTAGCGGGGGAGGTAACATCACAGAGCGAGCCATAACCGCGCGTATTCGCGCGTGCGTCGTCATGCTGACCGGATGTGTATCGAAAACCTACCTATAAGTTTGCAATTTACTACTTGGAATTTCATTGATTTCTCGTTATTTTATAAACAGAACTAAACTTTGTAGTATTGTAGATGATAGTACGGAACCCTTCGTGCGCGAGTCTGACTCGCACTTGGCCGATTATTATAGCATTAATGTTCAAAATAACACAAGCTTAGGAAAATAAAACAAAGCAACAACATGTTACTAAGACGTTCCCGCCAAAAACGTGAATTGCTCTTATTGAACGCCTAAAATATTGCTTTAACTCAATTAAAATTTTCGTCGTCTTTGAAACTCCATAGAAATTCGATGATAATGTCCATTAATTCGGATTCTTAGCTATCACTGTACCAATTTTATAATGATTCGATTAATCGGTTCAGCCGTGAAAACAACAAACGAAAGGAGACAGAACTTCAAAACTTTTACTTGTCACCTAATAAATCGAGCTTAAACTTATGTTTAGACTTTTTTGAAGACATTATATGATTTAAAAAAAAATTATAAATGATATAAACAGCCTGTAATTAATATGCACTGTGTGCTAAATATTTATATAAAACTGCGCTTATCTTACTGATCATCTAGAAGATATGATCATCTTTTAATACTGTTATGCATCATTTACTTAGCTAGTTTTATATTCCACCTCTTTTAATAAATAGTAAAGAATTTTTATTCAAGTTTTAGAATGAAATAAAAGGTACCTATAATAGATAGGTACCTATAGAAATAAGAACCACACCACACGTCAACAGACAGAATAGAACTGATATTTGCTCGCAACGTGTCATCATCATCATCTTAGCCATAAGACGTCCACTGCTGGACATAGGCCTCCCCCATGAATTTCCTAAAAGACCGATTGGAAGCGGCTTGCATCCAGCGTCTTTCCGACACTTGTATGAGGTCATCTATCCATCTCGTGGCTGGTCTTCCTACGCTGCGCTTGCCGGTGCGTGGTCTCCACTCGAGAACCTTTCGGCCCAAACTTTCGGCTCGCAACGTGTACGCGCCTTAAGTCCCTCATCTTCGACCAATGACGTTCAGCGCTTGATTTCCCTATTAGCTCGATTCGTTGAATAGAGTATAAGCTTTTTCGTGTAACGTTAAATTATTGTATTAAGTATATTTATATTTACATAGCTATTATTCCATTCATAATACTTCAATTGATCATTGAACTATGCGTACAACAATCTTGATATTATATATTATGAAAGCACAAACATTTCTTAAAGTTTTCGTAAATAATCACGTTATATTATATCTCTAAATATTTCGACACTTGTGAAACTATGAGAATAAATTAGTTTCATATTTTTTGAATAAAAACAAAATCTAGTCAATTCACAAATATGGGAAAGTTATCAAGATCGTACTATTTTATCGTAGCACAATAGCTGTAACAACAACCCAACCATAACCAATATGCACAGCCATCTTGAATTCCAACCACCATTTTGTAAGTTTCACGGCTCCTAGTTAGTACCACCCATTGATCCGTCTTTCAGCACTACAAACCAACTAAAAATCAGCTGGCTAATAAAAGCCGTATCCACTTTCAACTCTTTTGCTATAATATTAAGGTTTGCATGTTGGAAAATTGAATGCAAATAAAATGTAAATGTGGTGGTCTTACAATGGGGATACCCTATGACCATTTAGTAGAAGCTGGGGCCTGAGGTGATAGATTATTTAACAGTAATTGGGCGGAGAAGTGTTTGTGTGTCCATCAGTAACGGTAAGTGGCCGTTCGTACATGAGGTGACGAATGAGGGCCTTAGCATTGTGCGATGCGAATATTCACGACTCAATAGTTATATGCGGATAGCTCCATATCCGATAATTCTTTGCTGACGTCTTCCTCGTCGAGGTCGTTATTTTAATTTTAAATAAATCTTGTTTAAATTGCATTTTTGATGTTTTATATCAGCATTAAATCCATTAAGGCTGTAATTAAATCCAAATTGAACAATTGCTATCCACACGAGTACTGATCAGCCACAAGTCATTGTTAGTATTGGATCATGCGCTGTCTGTCCCATTAGGGCAGATATTTGAATAAAGAATTTAAATTGTCTTATTTGTTTCATTGCGTCCCCAGCACAAAGATCCTTAGTGGTGAGCTAGGAGTGTAAAACGTATATTATGCATAGCTTGATTTTATTTGTATGCGTTAATATTGTTTTGTACAGTCGAAACTGTATTCATGTGGAAATTCGTGATATGAGATTAAAGTGATATTTCTTTACATACTAAGTACTCAGAGTGATTATACGCCGGACATACTACTCATAGAGGCCAATATTGACAATTTGGTCACCTTGTGTACGAATGACGAATGTTTTCTCAGGTTTATGAATTGACATCTACAGATATTCCGTATACAGAAGGTACAGGCTAAAAGATATTGATCGCCAACAAAGTTTCCTTTTGTATACCTATACGATGATGCTCAAAATTTGGTAGTATCTCCTTTTCCTTTTTCACTCTTTATAGGCACAAAGAGTGAAAAAGGAAAAGGAGATACACTAGTACAGGTTAGAATGAAAGAAAGGTAAAATCCATTACAATTCCATTGCATTACATGTTTTATAAAATATAAAATTATGTTGGTAATGTGTTTCTTTTTGTTTATCAATTTGTATTTGTCCCCGTATTATCGGCTTTAAGCGGGACGGCGGACTTCAGAGGATTGATTTTGGATATCTATAGAGTTGATAAAAAAATTACGTTTAGTTTCGATTTGGTTAAATCTCCAACTCCTGATATTAAGCGACGATGTAGTTAATTTTTTTTTAACGGGCAAGTGGCTTTATTAACTACAACAAACAATAATATACAAACTACCTTACCCTACCATAACTGACTAAACTACTAAACAAAAACATATCGATTACCCCAGACCGATAAAGGTCTAAAGACAATTCAAATGCTCAAACCCACTACCAGTTAAAAATAAGTAAGATAATCTAAAAAAAAATATTCATGATCGTCATAAATAACAAAACTAAAATACATAGAAGCCAAGTGCGTCACTTTAACACCCCTTGTTTGATACTATGAACGTTAAGTACATTTTTTAAGTAGGTATCTACTTTTAAATAGTTATCTACTTTTATTCGTTAACTTCTAAAGCCTACTAAGCCGTGATAGTTTTCCTTTGAACTTCATTAGTACGGATGTCCGAGCTTTGCTCGATTTTTTTATTATAGTTTTTCTCACAAAAGAAGGAACTTGAAAAATAATAAAAAATAATATCATCTATCTAGAATCGAACCGAGGTCTTCTGATCGAATTGCTCGATTTCCAAGCTGAGCTATTACAACCTTGTAGACAGTGGCGAAATTTACCTTCGTTTTCTAATGATGTTGTACCAGTTTTTCATTGCCTGAAAACACGGATAAAACGACGTTTTCTAAAAATGAAACCTAGCTAGATCGATTTATTGTCCCCTAATCTACCTACAAACCAAATTTCATTAAAATCGTTGGAGCCGTTTCGGAGATTCAGATTATATATAATATATATATATTTATATACAAGAATTGCTTGCTTAAAGTATTAGATAGCTATCCAACTAGCATGCATGTTTTTATATCTCTAAACTACTCTAAAGTAAACCGTTTAACCACTAGAAAGGGGGCTTATGTATATTTTACAAACGGATCCCTAAATTGAAAAATGGTTTTCACACACCCCCAATATTTTTGATTACCTATTCAACAATACTCCACACGTGGTGGATAAGAACAAATAATCTTCCCCATTTTACAGGTCCCTTTTTACTTCGAAACTAGTTACTAATCTATAGTTACACGCCCGAAGCAGAGAAAGTGACCCAAGAAAATATTATTTTTTCAAGATTTTATTTTACAACTCTTTCGGCGTGATTTTTGTTAATACAATTACAACTTTCTACTACTAGTCTTTGAGCAAAGCCGCAGATAGACAGACACAGACAAACGAACATGGCGAAACTATAAGGATATAATTACCTTGTTTATTACGGAACCCTAAAAACAAGTTTCTGATATTAGTAGTTGGAGTAAACGATAATGGAACAAAAATTGCAAAAACACATTACCTACATAATAATACGTTGAAGGTGAAGTCTCTGTATTTGTGTTCGGTAAGGCCGCAAATGTCAAGAAAGTTATACACAAAATGAGTAAAAAATAACGTTTAGATCTTTTCTCTAATAAATCGCATACAGTTACTAGCATGTCCTAGCAACTCTATATAAATCCTTTCGTCAAGGTGTCTCATATAGGTAAGAACGGAGGCGGTTCATCGTACCTTTTATTGAGCGGCATTTGTTACCAAGATAAGCCTTTGTATTAGCTCTTTTACTATCTTTACGCTATATTTCTCACATTGACTTACTCTCATCTGGAAAATATCTACCTCATAAGTTTTTTTAAAAATAAATATAAAAATTTTGATCGTGTATCGTTTTGGAAAGTAAATTAATAATTACCTAATAGTTTTTTTTTATAAAATCTAGTCTTTTCGGAAATTTTTTTTTTAATGCAATGATCTACGATTGACCAACACACCTGACGTTAAGCGACGGTGTGACCAAAGATGGATGTATAAAATTAATGTGGCATTGAGGGCGCTTGTTTCGTTCACCGAAACGTGAATTCACATTTATAACATGATATTTCTCGGATGACGACTATTAACGGATATATATCCAGGTTTTTTTCCACCACCTGCTATCACAAGTAAGTATTTAAAATTAATATGTTACTTTCACATTATTTCCAATTTAAAAATTGATTACACTTGACCATCTTCCAATAACAATCAGATCCAAAGAACATCTGTGGAAGTAATAAACATAACTTATGCACAATACTGGCAGCACAAAACAATATTCTAATTAAATTCATGTTGACAGGCGTAGCCACCGTTCTTTCTTGTCAAAGATCGTCATCAAATCATAACTTACAGACATTATCATCTTAAAACTCACCGTTCTTACAGTCTTAACCACTTTATATGCAAATTGCTACCATTTCTGTTCACTGGGGGACAGTAGCTTAGTTTTGATGCTTTATTGAGTTTTTTAGTCACATTGCCCTATCCGTGGAAGACGGCCACAGTGGCCGTTAGAGCTTTTTGTTTTTATTACATTTTTTTGTTCTAACAATGCCTTTGCATCTATCCACATCGAAAGAAAATTTAAAACCCCTTAATTATTTTTAGTTTTTTTTTTCATTTTTGCAGAGCCACATAACAATACTGTCCATCTAATAGAGCCATTATCGCCACTGCATCCTATTTTTGCTGTCGCAAACGGCCACAAACGCCTGCGCGCCCTTATTTCACGAAATTGGTGCGGGAAACTCGCGGCTGACGTCGAAAAAGGTCGTAACGTCTATTAAATTCAAGCGATCACCGCAATTTTGCCGCGAAAAAGAGCCATAATGGCGATTGAATTCACGTGAACGTAATAAAATTCCGTGGAATACAGCCTAATAAAAAAAATACAGCCAAAATATGTATAAAAAAGTGTATAAAAATAATTAAAAATAATGTCATTAACTGCCTGTTGTGTCATGTATTAATTTGGAATACAAATAAAATATATGTTATCTAAGAAGTTTTAGAGATAATCAGAAAAAACCTTCTCCTGTAAACCTAGGGTCTTGTAATGGTGGCTGTCTTCGACGGATACGACGACATTTGCGCTGACGTATGTAGAACCATGGGCAAGTATAAGGAACAAGGAAAGAAAAATAGCTCTTACTACTGTTTGATGTTTGAACTAGTTTATTGTAATAAGTATATAAATCAACATAATCTGTGAAAATGGCTACCTTCTAACTACGACGATTCAAAATATACAAAATAGATAGTAGGACAGACAGACATAAAAAATAATAGAAGCCTAAAAAATGATCTACACGTACTGTCAAGTCAAGTGGTGTAAACGGATACTTCGCGACTACTTCTGCATTTACCTTTTATTACAAGTCAAGTGAGATTTCATAATGGAATGAGCTTTTGAAAGGTACGACAGACAGACATACATAGACAGATGGTTGTCCATCTGCACCATTGGTAAGGTAACCTAGAAATATGTAGAACTTCGCAGAAGTTGCGCGACTCCACGTACTGCTGTGTTGTAGACGGCTACTTCGCGGCTACTTCTGCACTTACCTTTTGTTACGATCCGAGATACGGTCGACTTATAGTCAGGAGTGAGATAAGACGGCACTCGATCCTTTTTCTCAAGTATTGAGTTACATTTCATAATGGATTGAAATGTCTCTCCTGATACATGAATATGTATTAGGTTAGGAGCTTCTTGGGAAGGGGATTGCAGAAAAATCTTTAGTCGTGAGAATGCTTTGTTATTTTGATTTATTAAATGAAATGATTCTCTATTAATTCATAACAAGAATTCGATTAATTTACCTTTTAGATGTGTGTTACATGTGAATGCCCTGTCAAAATGTTACAGATTAATATGTGTGCTACCTTTTGGGCGGTGTAGACACAGGCCTAGCCCATTATGGCGCCAAGCGAGAGACTTTTGTGTTATCAGTGCTTTTCAAGAACTTTGTTCGATGTGTTAACTTTTAGACCATTTAGTTAAGCATTGTGTCATGTTAAGTATTTGAAGCAATAAATGTATTCTTTTTTCTTTTATTTATATATTTAACCACGTTTTTGCTCCGCTTTATATAATTGAATACTGCACAGTAGAACTCCATAATGTCTTTCCTATTTAAAAAAACTGCAATCTTGAAAATTCAAGCGTGGGGTGAAAAGATTTTTTTCTAGATCAAATTATTCCATGATCAACCACACAAAAAACTGTCCATCAGGCAAATTCAGATATGTGGATCAATAGATTTATGTAAGAAGTAAGAAAGAAAGTAAGAAAGTATAAAACATTACGTTTTACTAAATTGTTTTGTTACCTATACTTTATTTCTACTATGTATATTGTAGTGTCTGTTCGGGTAGCAAACTAAAATGACGTCGAGGGCGCTGTTGTCCTTATTTCATTATTTTGTTCAATCGAGATGTTAGCTGCCATTTTTACCCGACTGCGGAAGAAGGAGAGTTATATTTTTCGAGTATATATATATATATATATATTTGTATTTATGTGGGTATGTATGTATATTTATATGTGATCGCCTACAGCCTAAATCGCTTAACCAATTTTGATTTTGATGTGTGTCGTTAGATTCGTCTTCACTTCCTGAGTGTCATAGGTTATATTTTTTTATCGACTTCATTTGTAATAATAGTACATACATCTATCGCAAAAATAAAAAAATGCGTTTTTCGTAACGTTTAACGAACTTTTTTGTAATAAACAAGTTATTTTACCAATATTATTCTAAATAATGCGCATGTAATATAATCTTTTACAACGATTTTACGCATACCTACTTTCTTACAAAAAACGTACACTCAACAATATCAAGCGTAACAAAATCGGAAGTTTAACTGCAAAAACTGCTTTTCTGCGGTCGGATATTTTGTTTTTCTTTTAATATAGATGCTTGTCTTGTTGCCACGACATTTCTCTATCCAAACATACCTTATATCCGTGTAATTTATTCCAATTACAATTTTCGAAAGCTACACATTTTCAATTAAACTGGCTTTGAATATAGAAAACGAATAACATTTACTATCGATTATTATTTTCAATACTTCCAATTTATATTATCATGTAGGTATCGTATATTAATTCAGTGCAACACATGTCCTATTCCTTATCTCTTAGTTCCCTTAAGCTAATTATATAACTAATTAAAAATTCTCACCATCCATCTCCTCCGAGCCATTTTTTCCATCTCCAAGTATGGAAATGTCACCCGATAGTGATCCGTCTAAGTTGCTACACAAAAAGGGCATCCCATGGGCATTGACAGCAAAAAGACGCCCTTAATGAGTTGCATGAAGATAAAAACGCCGCCGCGGCAACTACAAAGCGCGGCATTAAATAAAGAAGTGGAACATTGCTATTGTTTTATATCGAGCTGAAACAACAATAGGTAGCCTTTCAATGCAACGCCGCCACAATGCAATGGGTAAGGAGGAGGCTGCATGCCTGGGAAAATTTCTTTGATTTTCAATGTTGTTTGTTGATAGAACTTATTTATTTATTTTTTAATTCAATTATAAAACGATATTTATTACGCTACAGTAATTACAGTTTTCATTATTTTTATACAAGTACAGTTATATAACATTTCGTCTAAGAAGGTGTTAAGATAGTCGAGTTTACGCTCATTTTTAAGTCACTTTTTTAAGTCTAATCTATATGAAAGTTTTGGTAAAGTTTCTACAATTTAATAGATTATTTGTCGTTGGTGATTTTTGAATTGGATTTTTGGGATTTGTGGCATTTGTATCCAGTCCTGTTTTTAGACTGGCAGTTTCGACGCATTCCTTAAGTCGCATGTCAATCTTTATTTTTAACCCCCGACCCAAAAAGAGGGGTCATGAGGGGTGTTATAAGTTTGACGTGTGTATCTGTATATGTGTGTTTCAGTATATCCATGTATTTGTGTGTCTGTGACATCGTAATTCTCACACGGATAGACCGATTTAGATTTATTCTTTTTTTTTAACTGAAAAAAGACTTGATCGGAAGTGTATACAAGTCGGAGAGAAGTCGAAGGTTTTTAAGTTTTATACTTAACCTTTCTTGCTGAGCACAATGTAAAGTTCCTGACAAAAAAATCTTTTTTTTAATTTCAAAGCTCGTGTATCCTCACCCGTACGCAATCCTACATAAGTGGACAATAGCCGACAAGGCTCACCTTGTGAACATAATGTTAATGTGAAATACAACATCACATTGTCCAGTCACATGGTGGCCGCTGCGACGTGGCTACTGGCCGCCCCTCGCTGTCATTACTGGACTGGACTGGACTGGACTCTGTGACCAGGGACTCATGTCACTATTCGGATTTCGAAGCCTTTTTAACCTCCGACATATTAAGGTGTCAGTTTGACGTAGTAATATAGTTCCTCGTAGTTACTACCCCCCCCCCCCCCCTTTATAATTTCGCCATGTTCGTCTGTCTGTTCGTATGTTACAGTAATTTTACTCAGATACTATCAGCCGTATATTAACAAAATTTGACACGAAGATGTGTTCTGTGAACCGCTACAAAATGCTGTAGTAAAACTTATTGGAAATTAGAGGTGGCACTTCATACATATAAAGAAAGAAGGGATAATATATTTTTTTCAATCCCACCCCATCGTATGTATCTATGAGTAGGTTTCTTAAAATAAGACTAAGGTTTCATTTTTTTTTTCTCACATGTGATTTACCCCCCCCGATTTTTATATTTGCTATAAATGATACTTATCTAAATAAAAAAAATACATATAAATGTGTAAAATTAGTCAAGATTTTGTCGTAACAAAAGATTCTGAAATTTCGGTTAAAAGGCGGAGAAGTGTGCTACGAGAGGATTTGTCGGCCTATTTTTTATTATTTGTCAAAAACATTCGATAGGTTAGATAATTCTGAATAAAAGTTTTGAATATGAACAGTAGACATACTTATTTGCAATAATTATTGTTGCAAAAGCTTGTACTCGCGAGTTTCACTTTTGTTAGAACCACTAGTCCTTAAAGAAAATAGTGATAGCGGTAAATTTTCTAACAGCAGGATATCTCGCCCGCTACGTTTATGATCGAACCCTGGAAACGGCTACCATTTGGTATGGAACGAATGAGGCCCAAGTGGTAGCATCTCTAAACGGGTTCGATTCGCTTCAGCCCATAATTTTACCAGTATTACACGGATCGATAACTAGGGCTGTCACGCTTGGAAAACACTGATGTCGATTCTGGTGTACCGCTAAATTCTACTAAAATAAAAATGCAACTACATGTATTTGTCATAACGGAATTTGTACATATTATTTGTGAACTAATATTCACTGTATTTCAGATCCAATGGCCTCTCCTATGTTAGTATAACATCCTTTTAATTCTTCAAAATTTATTAACAAACGCGAATTAAATAGTATAGAAAATAAGACTTGAAAAAAAAAAAAACGTAGCTGGATTACAAAACAATGAAAACCAATCAATGAAGGACATACAAAAGGCACATTAAAAGAAGCAAAGTAGTTATGAGCATATAGTTATACATTATAAACACTCTTAAGTAGGATCTACAGCAACACAAAATAGCCGCACCATACTAGGTATGGAAGTAAACTAGTCTACTACTATTTACAAAATCTGCAATACAAAATACACGTGATTGGACCTAATGTAACAGATTCTTAAAAAAAAAATTTATTTAAATCAAGGCTGAAGGTTTGGTTAATAAGAGTTATATGGCAAGCATAACGTTAAGCGTCGCTTAATATCGGCGAGTTGGCGGTCAAACGCAAACCTATTTTTACATTAAAAAAAAAAAAAAAAATATATAATTACGAGAAATTCCTTCAAATAAAAGTATGGATAATCTTACTAAAATTAGTAGGTAATTAAAAATTTCATTTTGACTTTTGAATTTTGCTTCTATGTTACTATGTTCCATTTTATTCAAGTAGATATAGCATGAACCGAACGACAAAACCGAAAGTTACCAACATGCAGTCTGCAGATCAGTAAGTCGAAATGACATTGGGTACTGACAGCACGTGATGATGGAGACTACGCACCGGCAAGTGCAGCGTGGACTTCTTGTGTCTGTGATGATGATGAAGTAGCTATAGACACATCTTTATAGGCAAACATGGATATAACACGTCGTTTGTCTGTACATATGTCTGTCCAATTACACTACATCCGCCTTTAAGCCCGTCACGTCACTGGCAACCCTACGACAAGTGGTCGTAGTCAGTAATTACCACTAATGGCACAGATTGCCACTGACAAATGAATAAACTGATGTACCTACTCCTACGAATATAATATATACCATATTTATACAGGATGTCTCATATACGTCGTTAATTCAATTAAAATTAATTAAAATTCAATAACCAAAAACAGTTGTTTAAAAGCGCATTGATTGACATACATATTTTATATCTGAAGATGAAAAAAATATATCACATAAAATTACATAATTAGAATTACCAAAAAGTATTTCATAAGATATTTTTAGTAAGTATTTCTTAAGATATTTTGAAACTGACTTGTGGTGGAAAAAAAACGATATCCTCTTCTATAACTTAGGTAGTAGGTAGTTATGCTAAGCTGGGGCCGGATTGTGGCTAAAACATATTTAGTTTCTTTTTGTGTGTAGGCATGGCCGTAGGCAGGGGGGTGGGGTTGGGAGGTCCAAACCCCCCCCCCCCCCCCCCCCCCCCCGAAATCCTGGCCATTATGAAAATTCTTCCAGGCTTCAATAATTTTATACAATGCTTCAAAAACTTACGCGCTCGCTTCGATCGCACATGATTGTTTCATATTGATCTTTATTTGGTTTGATCATTAAAGTGCCGTGAACTTTCTAATACGAGCAAATAATATACTAAAAATAGCCACTAACCAAAAATTTTTGCGCGTTCTTGTAGGTATGTTTGTAATTTTCTATAAAGTCATATATTTATATTTAGGATTATTAAATTGGCAATCAATGCATTCAAATGGTTGTATTTATAATTTTTGATAGCGTTAAAGTCACTCTTTACCAGTCGGGTATTTCCTTTTAACACAGTTACTGTTTGATTCATCTGGTCCACAAAAATCTAGGACTCGCTAACACGATCAATGAATCAAATCACTTCCATGATTTAATATTAAAAACCTTTAAAAAAATCTTTTATTTTGACATGGAAGTACTGTGGGTTCATTAATACGAGAAATAAAGCATATTACTTTAAAAACACCACTAAAATTTTCGCGCTCGCTTCGCTCGCGCATTAATATTATTATATTGTTTTCACATGGAAGTACTATGAGTTCACTATACGAGAAATAAAGCATATTACTATAAAACTCCACAAAAATTTTCACGCTCGCGCATGTATTACTATTTTGACATAGAAGTACTGTGAGTTCACAAATACAAAATTTTTGCATATTACACTAAAAAATTCCGCGCTCGCTTCGCTCGCGCATTCATATTATGTACTATGAAGTACTATGAATTCACTAATTGAAGAAATAAAGCATATTACTATAAAACACCACCAAAATTTACATGCTCGCTTCGCTCGCGCATTTATTACTATTTTTTGACATAAGTACTGTGAGTTCACAAATACGAAATTTTTGCATATTACACTAAAAAAATTCGCGCTCGCTTCGCTCGCGCATTCTTATTATGTTGACGTGCAAGTACTATGAATTCACTAATACGAGAAACAAAGCATATTACTATAAAAGCACTGCTAAAATTTTGCGCTGAGTGCTCGTTAAAACGAAAACATATTTTTTTTATTACTACCCAAAAATAATAGCACATTTTGCTATGACAAACTTGGTGTTCATTTGGGACATTTAAGTGCTCATTTCTCATTTCTATTCTATGTTGTATGATTTTTGTTGGAATAAATTTGTCTATGTCTATGTAATTAATTGCTTATTATCACGATCGAAAATATTGCTGAATCCCAGACTACTCATGAGCGCATCAGTGTGAGAAACTGCAAGATCATTTTTTAACCTAAAAGACTTTTTAACCTAAGAAAAAAGAGGAGGTTATTAATTCAGTTATAATGTTTATGTTTGTTACGTCACAATTTCGTCATTTATTAAACAATTTGCGTTTTTTTTTTTTTATATCAAAGGATGTAGGTACTCGTACTTTCATATTGGTCCCAACATACTTCATAAATACATAAATAATCAATTAAAATAATTGATTTTTAAACATAATTGCGCTGTTTGAAGTCGGTTGTTTCAGTTTTATTAACTATAATAGTATAACAACATACTAATTAAGTACTACCGTTATAACCTTACTAATAAAATAAATATAAATTTTTAAAAATGTTATTTGTCGTTTTGCCATGATAACTGAATGTTTTAAAAACCAATTGTTTGGAAATTCTAAATATTATGTTTCCTTTCAGTTTGCGCTTAGTGAGATTTATTATTATATATCCAGGATATCAAAATCAGTATACACATATGAAAGATTCGTCGTTACCTTTTATTTTCTCAGAGCTAACCGAGTAATAATTTAGCAAATATTTAAATGAACAACGATCGATTAATTATGACATAACGTACCCCTGTCGGAATGGATACATCCTGTATTACATTGTAAACGATGTATTGCAAGATTCTCCAATCGATCATTCCAATAATATCGTTGTTTTCGTTGATTGCTTTCCAAGATGGTGACGCCTTAATTTAAAAGATAAATGTTTCTTGTCAATTTTTAATCCTTTATAGCGGAACATTTATGCAATTTTTTTATGTAGAAATAGGTTCGCGCTTGACCGCCAACTCGGTTGCGGTCTACGATGGAGCGTGGATTTGTATGTGTCGCTGAATTTTGATTGTATTGTAATACTACATACTTACAATTTTTTTCAGATTCATTTATGATTCTATTTTATTGTGTTTAATGTCCACCAATATTTAGGTATATAAACAGCTAAAGAATTAAAGATGTCATCATTTGACATTTGTCAAATACATGTATTTGACAAATGACAAGTGATGAGTCAAATCCGCTGACTCGCAATTGGGTATGTAAAGTTTTTTTTCGGTATTTTTTTTATATTTTTATTTGATAGATTGGATCATTTAAAAGAAATAATTTAAATATTTTTTTATTCTGTTCAGTACTTATTTTTAAATATTTTTTTAAAGATAAAATCGTGATGACGTCACATTAACTACTGAATAAAATATTGTGATAGCCTATATGAACTAAAAAAATATATGATTTACGTCTCACTTGACGTTGACAGTGACATGTATATTTCTACAATTCTATAGAAAATGATTTTGTTACGACAGTTGTCATAGAGATATTGTCTATGCTTGATATTCAATGCCAATGCTGTGCAGCATCAACTTTTTTTTTAGTAACTGTGACGTCATTTTAGAGGTCGACTGAAGGTCAATATATTTTTTATTTTCGCAAAAATTTGCGCCATCTCATCATTTTATTAGCCCAAAATAAAAAAATATGGTTTATAGACATACAATCTCGAAATGGTTTTGGAATCAGCAAATCAGCGTATGTTACATTTTTCTTTACATACTCAATTCTCTCACATTAACATATGTCTCCAATGGCTTATCTTTTTCAGCGTGTATCGGGTGTGTATTCGAAGTTCGAGTATCATTCTGATTCATTGGACAGGGGTTATCAAGGTAACTTCCATCATACTATGCTATATTTCAAGAAAAACGTACCAGATAAATCCGACAAAGCACTGATTCCCATGGTAGGTTTCTTAATTCATATTATTTTAAGTGTGATGGACAAAATACCTGCCAGATGAATCAGAAGGAAGCTCGTGCTTGAAGAAATACACGCAATAGCTTTACATCCTTATTTCACAATCCTCATTCCAGTCCTGTACAATCGGAAAGTCCCAATATCGACATTTGGTAGGTATTCTTGATCCGTACTGCAACGGATTGGAACTCCCTGTTTCTTGAGAGCTGAAATCAGTTTTTATTTCTTGCATGGTCTTAGATGATTTGATCTAATGAGATTGAACCTACAACCTAGTTGCTCTAGGTTGTAGGTTCAATCTCCAACCAGGACTAAGATTTTTGTGATGAATATGAATGGTGTTCTGTGTCTAGTAGTATCTATGTTTAAAAAAACAAGAAGAAGCTTCCAACGACACCTCATTTGTCAAATTATGATTAGTAGCTTAGAAGTTATGAAGGAACAGATGAAGATGCATACATTCACACATACCGGTCAAAAACATAACCCTCCCTTTTGCTTCGCTGTAGTCGGGTAAAAGTGTATAAGTATTATCAGTTATCTAGTTTTCATGGTATAAGCTTTGCTTAGTTTGGGGCTCGATGGCGTTGTGTGAAAATGTCTACCAATATTATCTAATTATTATGCTATTGCTAATTAATTGCGATTTACATTTTGAAATCTATTAAACTTCACAAGTATAATCTATTAGCACTTACTATATTTAACTGGCGTTTTTACTCTTTCCACAACCAGCCACAATCAGCCGTTTACAAAGATAACTACAAAACTCCAAAAGCCATTATCAAAAAGGCTAAACAAAAAATCGCTATCATTCTGTTCAAAGACATAAAAAATGCAGCTTTTAATAAAACCTTTAAGGTGATGAGTCCCAACAGAATGCGCTTAAGATCCCGGAATCCCAGGAGTATTTTAGTCCGTTTTTGTTTTGTTTTCTTATGTTTCAAGTTTTGTTTCGTTTTGTTGTTTTGTGAACTCAATATGTGGAGGTTCATTTAGTGGCTGGAGGTAACAATAAAAACGAAATTTGATCATTGTGGCGGAGACGATGGTTCGCTTTAAGGGCAAGATAGGAAGAATATAATTGTAAAGCGATTTTGTAGAATGTACTTTTGAACTGAAAACGGTGAGAACTACATTTTGTGGGCATTTAATGAACCTGAGCTGTCACGGTCGGCTATGTAACGCTCGTTCGGGTAAAGTTGGCTTCAGTCGATTGAAGATAAGAAAGATATAGTCAACGCATTACTGCTATAATGCTATTTCGTATAGTTAACGTCGCCTTGATGAAGTATCTACTTCTGTAGTATGGTCATAAGCACACATTTTTTATACAAATGCTATTGTGTTTTAGCCAAGTTTTAGCTATATTTTATAAGCTATATTTTTATTTATTAGCCCTGTTTGTCTACCACGCTGGTCAATTCCGGGTTGGCAGATTTCACACATCTTCAAGATTATTGAGAACTCTCAGACATGTAGGATTCCTCACGATATTTTCCTTCACCGTTTGAAGTTGGTGGCAATCGACAATACGCACATAACTTCGAAAAGACAGAGTTGCGTGCCGCGGGATTCGAACCCAGGACCTGCGGATCGCAAGTCAGACGGTCTCCCGACTAGGCTGCCGGAAAGTCCAACATAAGCTATAGCATACAAACATAAGCTGTATTGGCAGTAATATATTGCAAATAGTATTTTAATAGGGTAAAAGATACATAGTTTCTTTTTGGTTTTCACGCTAATTAAACAATTAAACAAAAAGAATCGAAATTTAAGAGTTACTAACCCGACTGCGCAAGAAGATGGGTAATATGTTTCTTTAAAATCTCCTACAAGAATTGAACACCTTTTCATTAAATAGATCTTCGATTGACACTAACTTGTCTAGTGATAAGCGATAGAATTAATCTTGTCGATTTTAAAGCTATATTTTCATTTCTAGTCTTGAAAATTCCAAGATTGTAGTTCTCACTAAAGTTGTTATATTATTTGCTCTTAATCTCGCCGGCTTAGAAGCAAGGCCTTAACCCTTCCCGGGTTATCAGCTCATCGGCCTGACCACTGTATATAAATCCCATATTTTAGTACCGCCATTGTTATCCTCATTAACCTTTGTTCATTAGTCCCTTCCCTTCATATCTTTCGTTATTTCTACCGTCGATGACAGCGCACGATTACATTCCTTTTTTCAAATTTGTTTTTATTTTTTTTAGCTTCGATGTGTCATTCTTTTTCTGGATAGAGTTTCATGTGGCCAGTGTTTTGTTTTTGTTTTTTATGGATTTTAATTGTAGTTGTTTGTAAAGATTTTTTATTGTCTCACATTTGACCAGTTTAGAGGTTGCTATATTTTAGTAGTAGCAAGTTGTTTGTATTACGGCTTATTTTTTTTTATACCAAACTACTAAACCTTTTGTTAAAATTAATATGTGACCAATTTGAAAGTATATCCTTTGGAATTAAAAAATGGTTTTCCAAATCGGTTTATAAATAAATGACGAAGTTATGCGGTAACAAACACAAAAACAATAGGTGCAATCGAATTAAGAACCTCTTTTTGTAATTTTAAAGAAACAGCAATATTATGCGTTATTAATAAATTTGATGAATTATCCAATAATAAGTCTTCAATAATAACCAGTTAATCTAAATTCATTTATGATACTTGAACTATGAGACACTCCTTAAGGTATATTACAAATAAACCAAAATAAGTCTATTTACCGGCGTCCATACAAACTGTCACATATTCAACGGCGAAGTTTGACAATCGGTCGGCGAAGGCAAAGGGCTGATGAACAGGTGTTGTCGCGCTTCGATATGGACCCCTTCCTTGCGTATACGCCGCGCCGACATCGTGTGGTCTCGGGCGAAAGCAGTCAGCGTAAAAGGTAACAGATTTTTTAATTATTCCTTAAACTTGCAAAATGTCCAATGATTTTCAATTCCTTCACCATTTTGGCTATGATTAATTTGGAACATGTTGTGGATTGACGATGTCAACTACATTATGATCATACACAATAGGTACATACTCGTGTATAAAATAAAATTTAATGAAGAGAGATTGAGCTTACATTTGACTGACCAAATGGTGTAATAGACGAGACATCACTTTGACAATTGACCAAGTATGTCATTTTGACATTTTTATTATCCTTTTTTTTTAACGTACTTGTTATTGTTGTAGTAGTTAACATTGAATTTATTTCACTCTATACACATTTTCTTCGTGACGTAAATGTAAATGTACCTATATTGATTTTATGTCAATAAATAATTTATGAGTTCATTCAGAATCAATTGCTTTATCGATGTCGTCTGTCAACGAAATAGTAATCAAGACTTTTGTTGTAACTGTAAAATTAAAACCCTGGTTGACCAATTGAAATATCAACAACATTTTAAACATCTGATCGTAGAAACACCTAATGCGACAACTCAAATCGGCTACGGCTGTTGGCGTGGCAAGCAAATGGATTGATTGTTAAAACACAGAAAGTGCCATTCTTTGCCGCCATCTCTGTTTCCTGAGACCTACAATCTCGGAATTTGCAAGGCTAGAGTGAATAGATATCTTCTAGATCGACGAGCTCCACCCTCGGCGACACCGTCGCTTAACATCAGGCGAGTTGGTGGTCAAACGTAGATCTATAATGTATAAAAAAAGTGTTTAACAATTAATGAAAAAAAATATGTTTTTAATAAACCTTCTTTCATTCATATTCGTTGCAAATTTGTTTCAATGTTTCACATCTCCGAGTTTTACTCACATTTTTTTCCAAAAACTCTATGAAATAAAACGCTATCGCTCCCAAATTAGCCCCCACCGTTATCGACGCGGCTTTTCAGTAGACTCTTGAACATGGCAATAGCGCCAATTTGTTTCATTATCCGCCAACAGAAGGACAGATAAACTGACAGATCGGCATGTACTTAACGTACGTGGGGGGCTGGGAAAAAACCTCTTTACTCTTAATGGCTGACCATTTGAATGATAAAGACCATTACGATCCGCTTTATCGAGGGTTGGCTTGTAATTCTTGACTTTGGTTTGAAAATATTGAGTACTTTATGGCCTATATTGTAGTACACAGTAAAATATTTTATTACACTATCCGTGTTCAAAACTCGAGGATTTCGTTATTATTGCTACTAGATAATAATATTAATTTATAAGATAATAATATTATGTGGTCTTTTTCTTTTCCCCTGTATCTCGTGTCGGACTAGAGCGATTAACGCATTTGCCATCATTATACTTATATGTATTAAAATTACTTAATTTAAGTATCATAAACCAAAAACTAGGAATGTTCGAGTAAAAGTCAAATAAAATAACTTTTGGTTTGTTTTGTCATGCCTCAGTAAAGTGGATATAGTTTTTTTTTTTTAATTTATGAAAATGTCTGGTAAATATGAACCCAGTATTTTATTTCGCCAGCACACAAAAATAAAAATAATATGTGAAGAGGTGGCTTTGTGGCGAGTTTTCGTCGATCGGCGGCACTTCATCGTCATCATCATCAGCCACAATATTAGATATGTTGTTGCTGATGATGATGAATCAGCCACAGCATACCTATCTACTGTTGAACATAGGCCTTCTCCATGAATTTCCAAAATGACCGATTGGAAGTGGCTTGTATTCAGCGTCTTTCTGCCACTTGTACGAAGTTATCTTTCTTCCTTGTGGCTGTGGGTGCGTGGTCTCTACTTGAGAACTTTTCGGCCTCAGCGGCCATCAGTTCTACGTGATAAATGCGCTGCCCAATACCATGTCAATCTGCTAATCCACTGTGTGATGTCGGTGAATTTCGTACGTCTACTCTTCTCTTCATTCGTCCACTCCACTCCACTCTTCGACGCTCCACTCAAGATCACGTTCTTCTTTTCTTTAAAAATAGTACGTAGAGTATCTATACAACTGCAAGCGCAGCGAAGGACGACCACAAAATTTGATATCCTATTTCGACCATCTACAAGGATGGTAGCTAGTCCACCCCATACAAGTGTCAGAATGACGCTTGATGCAGATCTGTTTTTTAATCTTTGAGTGAAGCATATGACCAACAATGAAGTTCTTTTGGCTGAAATGATTATGAGAGTTTACTAAATCGTAGCACACCTCTTGACACCCTTCAACTCCCACGCCAATCTGGCTCCTCTGGCGGCAACATATGACGCCATTTTAGTGGGCGGCGAGCTATCACCTGCCTCAATATTTTGACATAATGAGACAAAATTAGCAGGCGCCATTTTTCTCATTCCAGTTATCCCATATTATAATAGTTATGTGTGGGAATACAAACCAGTTAAAAAATTCAAAATTAATGATTAGCTAAGATGTTGGCTTTTAATGTAGGTATATTAACTCCCGACCCAAGAAGAGGAGCGTTGTTAGTAGATATTGGTGGAAATTTCACACAACACCATCTAGCCCAAGCTAAGCAGAGCTTGTACCATGGGAACAAGACGGCTGATAGAATACATAATACCTATATACTTTTTTTATAAATAGATACTTATTATATACCTATATAGATACACCCTGACACAGAACGTACATCCATTCTCATCACACAAATGCTTATCCTGGGTGGGTATCGAACCCTCGACCTACAGCTTAGCAGGCTGACATGCTACCAACTGAGCTGGAAGACCAGTGAAGTTATAATTTTGATGATGTGACTGTGTATAGCTGTGTGTCTGCCTGTGGCTGTAGATCTCAAACGGATAGACCGATTTTGATCTATTTTTTTTTGTTTGAAAGAAGATTTCATCAAGAGTGAAAGATGTTTCATCAAAAACGGTTCAGCCGTTTTTTGTTTTTAAGTTTTCAAACTTGTACTAGCTTTGCTCCACAATTTTCCCCATCTAGCGATAATAAACGATGTTGACGAAATATAATATAATGTGCATTTCTAGGTTCTTGGCTATCTCTGTATCTAATTTCATAACCGAAACGTGAATGGTAATAAAAACACAGACAGGTAGAATTAATTTTGCTTTTATTATCTTAGTCGAATGTTTTTAAGGATGTAGGTCCCACTGTGTTGACGTTGACCATAAAACTGGGTTTCATCCCAAGAAGGCTAATAAATAAAATAGCACTATTTTTATACATTAACAGCGCAAATAATTTAACTAGGGAAAAAAGTGACGACATGTTTTTCCACGATCCCGTCCCCATTATTTTTGACACACCTTTATTTGACTTTATAATGGTCTTATCTTATTTCTTAAAATAAATAAATTATTAAGCATTTTTTATTTATAAATAAATTTTATTACACCTTATTTGGCTAGGTCTGAATTTGTGTAGAAAATTTTATGCGTCTGCCGATATTTTAGTTTAGTATAAGTACTCGTAGATCTTTTGAACAGTTTTTAAATTCATTCACACACATATTGTCTTGCACAAAGTGCTTAAATGTAGAATGCCACACAAAATAAAAGAGTTAAAAGCTTGAAACAATAAAAGTTAAAGTTACAAAGTAATAAAATGTGTGATGAAGTGATAAACCTCATTATTATTTTATTGTAAGGATACGAAGATTTCGAAGAACCGACAATTGGAGATGATTCATTCGTAAGTAAAACATAATAAAATACTAAATCCGGCAAAGTACGAGTTTTACTTGCACACCGAGGCTTCCGTACTCACAAGACTGACATCAGGGCCAATTACTCAACAAAATATGTTTTATGTCTAAGAAAATTTGTAACTTCACATATTTTCAACTGTTGGAAAAACAGCGTTCATATACAATATTAAGTTCAAATAAGTAAGTGCAACAAACTTATCTAAAGACTAGAAGAATACTAGAATTTCTTTATCCAAAGAGATTTTAGCACTCTATTTTAAGTTTATGTCACATGACATCTGTTAAAGAAACTGCGCGATTAGTGATTACAATCTTGCCAATTTTGAGACATTTCTATTACCGTTCAAAGCAAACAGTCGTTTAAGTGAAGGAAGTTAAGAGTTTTTTATGTTTTTACACGTTAACTTGTAAATTCTACCTATCCATCTGTGTAATTTTCTTTTTAATTGTATTATAAATACTTACTGCACGAATATTTGGTCACATCCAATACCAATCTAAAAATCCAGTGTGTAAAAAGGCTCGACTGTTTATTGAACCACTTCGTAATCAAACAACTAGCTAAAATTAAACTAAAACTAGCTCGAAAATGGACGACGAAAATGGAGCTAATGGAAAAACTCTTTAGAACATTTTCTAATAGTCAATATGTCCTATAAGAAAATGTTCTCTACGTAAATTCTAGACTAGACTTCCAAGTCAAAAGGCCATCGACACGTTACCCATTACCTTACACAGTCACGGCACCGAAATACACGGACCTATTCATTTGAGGACATGAAACGATCATTCGGTGTCCGGATGTTTGCTTGTTCTTTGAGTTTTCCGACAATTATGGGCATTTTTGCTACGAAACCACTTACTGTCCGATCTATATATTACTTGGCAGAAACATTCTAAATTTTAAAGGAGAATTCATATGAGCAAAATCGGTTAAGAACTTCTCAAGCTATATTATTTCAAACTTTCACAAGGTAGTGAAGTGTCAGTTTGAAATAAAGTACTAATTGTTTTTGTTACTATTATGGTAATTTCTAAAGTCATATATACTAGAATAAGTAGAAACTGAATTCTTTAGCAAATAAAAATAATGCACATACTGAACTCCTTTGTTGCAAAAAAGTTTGGAGGAAAATAAATGTTTTTACATTAATATTTACAGTTAAAAAAACGAAAAATCTACTTCAAATTGCGAAAATTTGTTTTAAAAACCATACTTCTGAGCCGATTTTAATGAAATTTATATAGGACCAATTTTGAAGCCTTTAATAATATAGTATTTTTGAAATTGGTTAATAAATTACAGAGTATGCAACAAACATAAAAGAAAAAAAAACAGCGGAATTGTAAACCTCCTTCTTTTTTAAGTCGGTGAAAACTACAACACATGTACGATGATATTGGTCCAAGCATAGAAAGTACTGATCAATATCGTCCAGTTCAGGAGGTCGTAATTGTGATATGGACCGGCAGAATATTCAATTAAGCTAACTTAATTGCAACTTGATAAAGTCAAGTTTCAAGTGAACTATCTTCGGAAGTGAGTCGGCTGGCCATTATCTTTGCCTTTGTGCCGTGGTAGCACCGGACGAGCCTTATTGGGGGGTAGGGTGGGGACTGCTTAGTGTGGATACGGTGTGTGGAAATTTGGAGTTTTTATTTTTATTTTTGAGTAACAGAACTGAAAGAATAAAAAAATGTTGGGGAAATTTAACGTTTTTTTTTTACTTTTTGGCAACCGAAGGGAATAAAAAAGATTATTCTACAGAAACTTTCTCCAGGGTTTCTCTGCGAGATTGAATCAAAAATGAAGAGATCCATAGACGTGCAAAAGTCGCCGACATAGCACCGATGAAGCGAAAAACTTTTCGAGTAGAGACCACGCACCGGCAATGGCAGAAGACCAGCCACAAGATAGACAAACGACCTCATACAAGTGCCAGGAAGACGGTCAACTTTTAATAAACAGTTTGTTATTTTTAGGGTTCCGTACCTCAAAAGGAAAAAACGGAACCCTTATAGGATCACTTTGTTGTCCGCCTGTCTGTCCGCACATTTCGACACTCATAAGGGAATCAAAACCTATGGGGTACTTCCCGTTGACCTAGAACTATGAAATTTGGCAAGAAGCGTTGTGTTAGAGTACACATGTAGGAAAAAATCGGAAAACGGGCCATTTTTAATTTAATCACAAAAAAATAGTGTCTTTATGCAAGGAATGAGGACCCAAATTTTAAAGTGAATTAACCGTATCATGTGGGGTATCATATGAAAGAGCTTCATTAGCATAAGCTAAAACAGGTTTTAAAATATTTTTACGATGTATATTTTTCGGTTTATGAAGGAAAATGAAAAAAAAATGATTTCCCCCTTTTATTGAGTTTGTACGGAATCCTCGGTGGGCGAGTCTGACTCGCACTTGTCCGGATTTTTTTATCATATTGAAATTTTTAAATTATGAATTTTCAAGATTTTTGATCAACAGATTCTGTGCAATTTTATTCTGGATTACCATATTTTATGGTAAGCTTTTAATTAATAATTAAGTTTTTAATGTTATTTTTTTTCCGTTTTTATTGTCTTCAATCATTTTCTTCTCATTCAGGTCCAGTATATCTGAAACAAAACATTTGTTGTTTTAATTTTAAATATTGAAATAAATTTTAAACTATATTTTATAAGCATCCGACCGGGACATAAATGTGATATGTAAATCACAGAAGCGCTCAATCATGAATACTACTCGCGGTCACATATCCAAGGACTGTCCGTTTGTTGAACTTCAGTGTTTCCAAATGCTTCGTCTAAATATTTTACTAACATTACAGAAAACAAGAAAAAATTCGCAAGCGTGCTTCATCGTAGACTGCAATCGACAAATAAACAATCAAGTGTAAGCCAATCTTTATATAAATAATTATATAAGTTCGGGTTGATTATAACATTTATAATTCAAGAATGGCTGGATCGACTTACATGAAATTTGGTATGGAGGTAGCTTATACCCTGTAAAGCACTTTTTATCATAATTAAAAGTTCCTGCAGGTTAGCGGATGAGATCACGGGACGCAGCTAGTAACGGTTTTTTTAAACCTATTACCGTCCTACTCCTGTGCAAAGGTCGCTCCCACAGTAACATTTTTGAGTAACTTAAATAACAAGTATCAATGTTAAAAGAAAAACAAAATACCCGACTACACAAAAGAGGTTTTTGCAGTCTGACTTATGATTTTTTTTAATTTTGATGTACCCAGTGTTACTGTCACAACTAAGACGAATCTATTGACACCACTCACATCAAAATCGGTCAAGCCGTTTATGCTCTAGGGCGTGTCAAAGAAATATACATAAATACATATACTCGAAAAACAAAAGCCTCCTTCTTACGCAGTCGGGTAAAAACAAAAATAATAAGACCTATCAACACTATGGTTAACCGTAGCTATGTCCGGCGACCGTCCGGGTTCTAATCGAGTTATTGTGAACGGCACAATGTGGCAATCAGCGACCGCCGCAGTGGACGGTACGCGACGGTAGACGGTGCACTGTTCAAACAGATGTGTGTAATAGACTCCACACATAAACGCGGCACGTATCGGTCAAAACAGACTTATCATACGTCATGCTCATTTGTTCGTGTATCGTTAATATTGGCGCGGATGGAGGTGTATGTTTGTTATCTACCTTAATCCAGACACCTTAATATACCTCTTTTTAACACGCTTTTATTAGGTCGACCTGTATGTAATGAAATCTAAGGTAACTAATTTAACCATCTTCCAAGGATTGTAGCGTCATGAAAATTGGCAGCTGTATGTAGTTCTGATGACAATACAATAATATGGTACTGTCGAACTGATCTGATGATGGAGCCGGAAGATATGAACTAGAACTTCATGATGGAACATGGTAGCTGTGTTTGGATTTGTTAGAAAAGTCTTGTAATGAACTTTGACCACAATAATTTGTAGCGCGTTTTTTAGTTTTTTAAACTGTAATTTATTTCCATATCAAACTTCTTTTAAATGCGTATAGGTATTCATGCTTGTCGTTTGTTACGTTACTCTTTCACGCTCAAACGGTTGAAACGATTTAATTACGAGTAAAATAAAAACATTATAAATTTACTTTACAAGCAAATTTGGTTGTCTTACATAGCACTTTAGATATTTCTTAGATACACTTTTTGAATCATTAACCTCAAGAAACAACGTTCTGTTTTAAAAATTACATAAACAGTACATAAAAAACTCAATGAAAGCAACTTTTCGTTTTTTAATATAAGCAAGGCGATGCAGTCGTACCGCTTCGTTATGTGCCATGCCTGCGCCGGCGCCGCCGTACTTGTAAGCTACTGGGAACGTTTCTCAGACGTCACGACCTTTTTCTCGAACATAAATCTTCAACGATTACAGTCAGGACCAAGATCTCTTATGTGGTTTCTACAGAAAGCAGTCAGTGACTGTAGGCCACTTCACAGGTGCATACGTGATGGATATATCGAACTAGGTGAAGGGTGGGAAATGACAGAAGTTTGACCGTATGGCCTAAATTGTGTTATATTTTCGTATTAAGTAGATATTTTCGTGAAAGATATATGTATTAATACATAATAAGTATAGCAAAGTTTCGCAAGTTATGTATACTCGTATAATACATCCTAATACATGACTATACAAGATAAGATAAGATAATACATCCACGTACCACTATTCTTATAATCTTTTAAGACTTTAAGAACTGTTAAGTACGGATTATTAGATACAACACTATTACTTTATCATCTATGGTTTTCCGTTTCCTGTTGTCATATCTTAAATAAACCTTCTGACCGGACAAATTATGGTCTAGTTTTAAGGGTTCCGTACCCAAAAGGTAAAAACGGGACCCTATTACTAAGACTTCGCTGTCTGTCTATCCGTCCGTCCGTCCGTCTGTCACCAGGCTGTATCTCATGAACCGTGATAGTTAGACAGTTGAAATGTTCACAGATGATCTATTTCTATTGCCGCTATAAAAACAAATACTAAAAAATAGAATAAAATAAATATTTAAGGGACTCCCATACAACAAACGTTATTTTTTGCTCGATATTGATAACGGCAGCAGATAGACGCTTGAAATATTCACAGAATATTAAGTTATATTATTCACTTATATTGTTCATATGGGACACTTTGATGTCCCATATGAACACCAAGTTTGTCATAACAAAATTTTCATAATAAGTAATACACTTTATTTCTCAAAATAAAATATTTTTTAAGGACGCTTGAAATATTCACAGAATATTAAGTTATATTATTCAATTATATTGTTCATATGGGACATCAAAGTGCTAGCACTTTGATGTCCCATATGAACACCAAGTTTGTCATAACAAAATTTTCATAATAAGTAATATACTTTATTTCTCAAAATAAAATATTTTTTAAGGTTTTTACTATTAAATCATGGAAGTGATTTGATTCATTGATCGTGTTAACGAGTCCTAGATTTTCGTGGACCAGATGAATCAAACAAGAAACTGTGTTAAGGAAATACCCGACTGGTAAAAAGCGACTTTAAAGCTATCAAAAATTATAAATACAACCATTTGAATGCATTGATTGCCAATTTAATATTCCTAAATATAAACATATGACTTTATAGAAAATTACAAACATACCTACAAGATACGCGCAAACATTTTTGGTTAGTGGCTATTTCTAGTGAATTATTTCCTCGTTTTAGAAAGTTCACGGCACTTTAATGATCAATACAAATAAAGATCAATAATAAACAATCATGCGCGAGCGAAGCGAGCGCGAAATTTTGAAGCATTTTATAAAATCATTGAAGCCTGGTTATTTTTTTTGATAATGGCCAGGATTTTGGTGAAGTCTTGAACCCCCTAACCCCCCCCCCCCCCCCCTTGCCTACGGCCATGATTACCAGTGATGACAAATGGCACTGAAAGGTGGTCATTCACTATGGGCCTTAGAAGGAAGATAAAAGACACGCAACGAGCTATGGAGAGAGCTATGCTCGGGATCTATTTGCGAGATCGAATCAGAAATGAAGAGACCCGCGTAGACAGAAAAGTCACCGATATACCACAACTGATTAGACAGTTGGAGTGTCAGTGGGCGGGACTCCTAGCACGTAGAACTGATGGCTGATGGGGCCGAAAAGTTATCTAGTGAAGACCACGCACCGGCAATGGCAGAGTAGGAAGACCAGCTATAAAGTAAACAGACAATCTTATACAAGTGACAGGAAGACGCTGAACGCAAGCCGCTTCCAAACGTTATTTATGGAAATCCATGGAGGCTTATGGCAGTGAATTTCTTGTGGCTGAGATGATGATGATGAGGCCTTATCAAACTAAAACAAGGCCTTAAATATTGATAAGAAGTACCTCTTCTTGACAACCATTAATATGATTAAAACACGCTAGTATCAACGATAGTGTAAAAATATTAGCGATAGTGTAAAAAACTGCACAGCTTTTGCTAGCTTTTGCTAGTTTGTTTTTCATGTTACAAAATATTTGTTTCTGAAAACAAACCTGTGACACCAATATTAATAAAACACCACATTTCGTCTCCAATAAATCTTTCCCATTAAATTGCTTCTCGAGAAATAACCATCAAACTTGAATCATCGTCTCGAAACAATAAACTCTCAAAAATACACCTACAACTTAATTTAGGGCCACAATAATGATCCATAAATTATTAATAACAACGAAATAACGACTACAATATATTACTGTCAGAAAACGGACAATTTGATTCGGAATTCATGTATGAAACATTGTTTTTAATTTGCAAACATTGTTTGTTTGTATTGGGCTAACATTATAAATATGGAAAAAGCTCTGACTGTTTGCCTGTATTCGGTTCGTGACCTTTTTATAATTTTGAAAAACACACCAGTTTTAAGACTCAAAACCAAAATACACTAGATTAAAGTCAAATTACGTTTAGACGATACATTTTCAGTGTGAATTTCTCTCTGCGAGCCTGAGTCAGAAATGAAGAGAATCATCGACATAGTGCAGTGAATTATCAAGTCAAAGTGGCAGTGGGCAGCGCACATAGCACGCAGAACTAATGGCCGATGGGACCTGATGGGAAGACTAGCCACAAGGTAGACAAACGACCTCATACAAGAGGCAGGAAGACACTGGAAGTAGACGGCTTCCAACTAGTCTTTCCGGAAATCCTTAGGAGAAGCATATGTCCAGCAGTAAACTTCTTGTAGCTTAGATGATGATGATTTTTATTAAAGAAGTAAATTCTATTTTTATCGCAGTAAATACGAAAAAATAAAGAAGAATCTTGGATGAAATCGCAAGACGCAACTAGTAACACTACACAATGGCAAATGGACCACCTCATGCAACAATAAACACAATATACTAAAATGGAGTAAAAAGTGCGGAGCCGGTTGGAAGACAATGCTCGCCGCGCGGACTCGCTTGACGTTTTTATCATCTCCAGCGGAGAACAAAAGCTGAAGGCTTCCTGTTGAACTGGCATCACCATTCTTGTGAAGCGACTTGGAGCGATACACACGGGTAGTTAGTTTGTAGAGCAAGTTGACTATATGTTGTACGACGTCATTTGTTGAAATTGTGAATGAATCGCAATACATGTTATGTGTATTGAATTAATACGTGGTTAAGTGTACGTTTTTTGTAAGAAAGTATGCCTAAAATCACACATCTTCAAGATCATTGAGAACTCTCAGACATGTAGGTTTCCTCACGATGTTTTCCTTCACCGTTTGAAGTTGGCGGCAATCAACAATACGCACATAACTTCAAAAAAGACAGAGGTGCGTCCCGTGGGATTCAAACCCAGGACCTGCGGATCGCAAGTCAGACGGTCTCACCACTAGGCTGCCGGAAACTTCAACACTATTCTTTTGAATAATTCTAGTAAAATCACTTGTTTATTACGAAAAAGTTTGTTGGAGGTTACGAAGATGAATCTAACAATACCTACAAAATCGGTAAATCGCTTAGACTGTAGGTGATCCTAAAGAAACATACATAAATACATATTTACACTCGAGAAACAACCCTCTTTCTTGCGCAGTCGGGTAAAATTAAATAAGCGACCATAAATCTGTCAGAAAAAACGTCTCTTATTACGACTTAATAAAGGGCAAATTAGTGCTATTTGTCATATGCATGCCTTGCATGCTATGCTTTGTAAGACACAAAGTCATCTCGATTCTATCGAGCTCACAGATCTCCTGGCGGGCAGCAAATTATTGAAGTGTTCAGACAAGGTGACAGGTCGTATTGTAGTGTTCTACCTGAACTGCTTTACGCTTGGCCTGGTTATAGTTTGTAGTTATTGATCTCACGCTCTAATTTATATATTTACAGTTAAGTTACAGTCTATTCAGACTGTAACTGTAACTGTGACTGTCTATATTCATTGACAGTTTTATTGATCGTCTCCGGACCGGAGGTCTCTAAACTAACAATATTCAGATACCAAGTACGCTATCGTTATTTCTCGTGTGTCCGTGTCTTGTCCCCGAACATTAACTTACAATAGAGGTGGACGATCTATTCATCGGCGCCAGGGAGCGATGGGATCGCGAGGATCGCGCGCATCGCTCGTGACGTCAATGGGGATTTGATGCTAAATTTCTAATGCTAATCCTGGATCACGCCATTTTGATGTCATTTGAATGTTACGATTTGCAGTGTCATTGTTGTTTTGTATGAACAGTTTTACGGAAATAGAGAATTCCTGCTTATTCTTAGATTTAAGACTGATTTTATCTGACTGACCAGCCGTTACGTCATTTGAATTTATAATAATATTATTGTACTGTTGTACTATGTTGTTTCAAGAGTGGTAATTTTCACCCTCGGAGTGATAAAAAATGATGATGATGATAAAATGGACCCTATGTCTTTAGCGAGGTTTTAAACTATTTCTATGCTCTGTTTTATAACGATTACTTATACTGTTTGATGATAAAAGAGTAACAAATAGACAAAGTTACTTTCGTTTTATTACACGACAACGGCGAAGCAAAAGTGAGGGTTGTTTTTGACCGGTATGTATATATGTATGTTTTTCTGTCCCCTCATAACTTCTAAGCTGCTCATCATAATTTGATAAATGAGGTGTCATTAGAAGTGTCTTGGTAGTCCGCTGGTTAAAGGCTATGTGACGACGTCACAATAAATTGTATATAGCGCCCTACAGGGGGCACGAAATCAAGAACAAAAAAAAATCGCTCACTCCATCATGTGTGATATCATTGAACAGGGATTTTCAAATGAATGTAGGGTTTGCTACATCATATTTTTGTCAAGCGTACCGTTTCCATGATATATCTTGTCAAAGTCATGAAAACTATTTTTTACCCGAATAAGTCCAGCGTTGCAAAGAAGCAAATGGGAGGGTTATGTGTTTGTTGATCGGTATGTATATAAGTATGTGTGCATGTATGCATTTATATTCATTTGTATCCTCATACCTAAAATAAGTCAAACCACTACCTTCGCCAAACCGCTTTCCAAGCGTAACGAGTATAGGCAAAATCCTTCAATAATTGCTAACCAGGCCGAAAATCCAAGCTCCCAGTTCCCGGCCGCTCCGCTATTCCTGGCTTCGATAGCGGCCACGGTAACGGGTGAGGGTTGGTACTAAGCTTTCCCGGCAGACATCCGGTTACCAACCTCAACAAAAAGAGCCAATGCAGCCGAGAAGTTCTTGAGGGGAGATGATACACCCTGACTACAAGATAGACAGAAGATCTCATATAAGTGGCAAGAAGACGCTGGCTGCTACCAAGTGGTTTTTTTGGAGGGAGAGGCTTATATCCAGTAGTCCAGCCGTGGTCTTCTTGTGGCTAAAATGATGATGATGAAGGAAATAAAACTTCGATGCAGAATGTATTATTTTGATTTTAAACAATATTCTAAGCGCATAATATGTAATTGGGAGAGTCCGACCACGATATTTCACGCAGGGTACTACAACACATTAGTCAAATATAACACAATAGCGTAATGGATAACCGATAGTTTGTTACCTAGTTAGGTGTAACGATGCGCCTGCGCTGCCCTGTAGAAGTTTTATTAGGTACGGGGCATACTTAGAGATAATTTAACATGGTTATTTTAAATTAAGGATAATACAAGCTGCTTAGTTTGGGGCTAAATATATTGTAGTGCAGTTAAAAAATGCCCACCAATATTTATTTATTTTGATTACTTACTTCATTTCTTTTTCTTATGTTTTCTCTTTTTTAACCAAGTTCAAAAAAGAAGGTTTTCTCTTCGGTTGTATTTATTTTATGTTTGTTACAGAAATTGGTCACATGCAAGCTGGCCAAATATTTTTCCTCTTCTGGGCTCTATAAATTTATATTTTTTTATTACTTTTGAAAATTGAGAAAAAGGGAGGACGAAGAAAATCGAGCGAAACATTAATGGAGCGAACAAATTAAAGAGAAGTTCAAGGTCATGTCGTTACAGGGAGGTGAAAACGCTGGCAGAAAAAAGATAATCCTGGAAATTAGTCCATCAACAAGAGCCATACTCTTAAATATTGAATTAATGAATTTACAAACCGATTTGAAAAATGCTTAAATCTGGCTATTCATTGTTCCAACTATACAACAAAATCGTAGAATGGTAGAAAATGGTTATATCTTTTTGTATGGACAAATAACCACTCGTTTAAAAACTATTCCTACAGAGTTCTAATTATAATAACGCAGTTCTCCAGTCTTAGTGTGCTCCCACCTCCTGCTGACCACTTACAAATGTTTGCTGGCGGGGGTCCGTGACCGGCGCGTATTGTTGCTCGTTACGGGGGACAAATCGCACCCGTGACCCCGGCCCGGGCGCGGTGTGTCGCGAGCCTTACTTAATTGGTCAGGTAAGCTGTGGGAAAGAGAGTTATTATGTCTTCTGTCTTGCAAAGTGTTTTGTAATTATCTTCGCCGCTTTCCGCGATTGTCAAATCCTTAGATTTAAATAGATAGATATACGATATATCTACATTCTAGATTCTTGACGGAATTAACCCTCCATATTTTGTCTCTAGGACCTGTGATATTTCAGCTTAAATATGTACAAATCCAACTGAATGCTTTTGAGTCGAAGAAGTTTATATAAAAATGATATACTAGTTCCCAAGGAGCAATTATGTATTCAGCTTTGCCGTAACATAGCCACTGCACGATCTTATTCCACCCTCTCTTTTCCAGTACAGACCAAGCAAAAAGTCTGGATTTCAAAGAGTGAATAGATTTCTTCTAAAACGGTGTAGCTCCTTCGTCGACCACAATATTGCTTATTTTAACCGACAGGTGGGGTCAATTTTTTTTTATTTCGCATTAAAAAAAACAATTAATTTTATGGTTATGGAATCATAGTGATATATTAAAATCCATCGAGAAATAAGGAAAAAAACTTAAACTCTTTTCCCCTCGCCAGCTCCAATTAACCTAACTCAGCCCATATAAACTGACTTTTATTATATTTATCAAAATACCTCAAGACAAAGCCAAAGAAAAAAAAATAAAAAAATTGTCAAAGTATCTTTCGAAGCCACACGAATTGTTTGCTTATTGGAGGTATCCAATAGTGTACACTAATTATTAACATTACCATATTTATCAATTTCATTTCAAGTAGGTAATGTCATCGGCTTAGTCAGATTTTGAGAGAATATCGCATCGCAAATAATACCAAAATATTCCAATGATAGCAAAAAAGTGCAGTTACAAAAGTCAATTATCGCCTCGATCCAGCGAAAAAACCTGAACAGTAAATTCGCATTCCAGAAAACAATGTCCGTCCCGAAGCCTCAAGGCAGCGAATGCATTAACGAACTACGTACATCTTTGATATGAAGCGTATTATTTTTTAAGCTCGCTTTTTTTACGCTCACTTTTTTTTTCGCTCGTTTTTCTCCCGGCCTCGCGATCGCGGCAGTAGTAGCCGCGCCAGTCGCCGCGAGCAAATCGCTGTTTATTACCTACCACTCCGTAATTTATTATTGTATTTTTTTGTATTATCAATAGCATGCTCTTCGACTTTTTGCTGTTATTAAAACGGCTATTGTTTATGAAAAATCGTTGGTAGATTTTTATCGGACGGTACTGCTTTTGTTTTAGAATGAGTCGTTAAGACACGCTCCCGTTTCGGGTGGTCTTGTATTATGATTGCAGTTTGATCGTTATCGGTCAAGCCTTCTGGGCAAAGCTTGGAAGTTTCGTTTTGGAATTTGGCACTCCTGCGTATTTATCGTAACTAAGGATCTAATAAATCGCTTCGTGTAATCGGCTACTATAATATAATTGGGCTAGATTTTGTTACTAATTGACACGGTAACTTGTTAAATGCTTATAATAATTTTGGAAAATAAAATCTATAATTTACTTTATATATTACAGCTTTTATTATATATCCGACTAGACTGGGAGAGAAAGAAAAACATAGAATATAAATAATAAAAATAATAATAATTACATATTAAGTACCGTCTTTTTTTTTGTCAGCCCTGTTTATACAAACTGTCCCACTGCTGGGCGCGGGCCATCTTCTCATTATGAGAAGGGTTGGGCCAAAGTCTGCCACGCTGGCCAAGTGCGGGTTGGCAGACTTCACATATCTTCAAGATCATTGAGAACTCTCAGACATTAGGTTTCCTCACGATGTTGTCCTTCACCGTTTGAAGTTGCCGGAAATCAACAATACGCACATAACTTCGAAAAGACAGAGGTGCGTGCCGTGGGATTCGAACCCAGGACCTGCGTGTCGCAAGACAGACAGTCTCCCGACTAGGCTGCCGGAAACTTATTACCTAATTATTATTATCTAATTACCTCTAACCCTCTAATACCCTTTCCCTCCCAACTAACCCTCTAACCACGGTCAAATGTGGTGTCAAATTGCCCTACGGTCTTTGATACTCTGCCTAGTCCGTAAGAAAAAATTGGCGCTAATTTATGTATATATAAACCTATAATATATAACTAAAATATATACAAGAAAACCTTACAACCTAGTAAAACAATAAACGACCTGATCACTAAAACGATAATTTCCAGGTAAACCTCGTCCAATAGGCATATTATTGTTTTATCTCATAATTTGATTTTAACAATTACTTTCCCTTGATACAGATCAGTTATTATACTATTGTGGATAAAGTTACACACAATAAGAAATTGATAAAATTTGTAAGTTAAATAAATTATCTGATTCCCAAATCGAAGCACAGGACGCTAGCAAAAGAAAATTAAAAAAAGCACAGGTTATGGTGTCATAATAACTTTATTATAATACGACAATAATGTCCAATAAATGATTTAAAAAACTGTGTACTTTAGAATCTACACAACTAATCAACGTGACAGACGAAATAGAACAAAAAATAAAAAATAAAATTTATTGATTCAGGCGTACAGGTACTGATACATTTGCTATTAAAAAGTATGCTTATTAGCATGCGTAAGAAATATATACTAGAAATGTGCTTGCTTATTAAGCAATGTTTTGACAGATATGCTACTAAGTAGCAATTGCTCAATAATGGCATGCTTTTGTGCTAATAATAAGCATGTGTATCAAGTACCTTTACTTTCCGGAAATTCATGCTTAAAAACTTAAATCTAACTTATACTACTTACTTACATGGGCTGCTAGCTCATTGTCGCGCAAGAGTCGAAGAATCAAGAAGTCTTGAAGATGCCTCGTGAAGAGGTGAAACACGTATCGACAAGAGCACCAGCTTGAAGACATCGAAGCCGCCAAGAGTACCAGCTTGTGGACTTCGGAGTAGACAAGAGTACCAGCTTGAAGACCTCGAAGCGGAAACACACTAGATAATTATGAAGGTTAGATTTACGTTTTTTGAAAAATAAAATAATAGAAAGAAATTTTGCGATACCAGAGCAATAAGTTATTTCGTCGTAAGTACAAATATGTTAGTATAGACACTAACAAAAGACCGCAAAGAATTTTAGAAACAAATAAATTCTATACCTACCTTTTTTCTGGACCAGCGTGTGATTAAAGTTAATGAGGATGCAGAGTAGGGTATTATCTTATTTGTTACTCATTACGAGGTCACTTACCCTGGACCATTAGATCCGAGCACAGGTAAAAACTTTTATTTCAACAATAAACCGGGTTTTTGATGACAAGAACGAATTTGATTACAGAAGCCCGCGGGTGGCAAAATATGGCGAAAACGCAATCTCGATTCAAACCAATGGCAATAAAAAACCAGACCCCGAACTCTTTTCGGACCGCATAATCTATTTAATTTATAACCTCAAACTAAATGAGATAAACGCTTATCAAATTGATGAAGACTCTTTATCGAACAAAGTAACATAAGGAATTAGCAACTACCAATTTGCTCAATTTGAAAAATAACGAAAAACGTCTAAAAAACTGGCACCGAATTGTCCTTCTCCACTTATTGCGGCAAAAGTTCGACAAAAGAGGCTTCATTACGGACTACTGGGCTTCAGTGACAAACCGCTTGCATGACTTATTTGGCCCAATTTGGACGCTGGCTGGTAAAAAATTGGAGAAAAAACAAAGTGCGCGGAAAGCCTGTGGCATTGTCCATTCGAATTTCAAAATGAGAAAGGCGAGGGTAATGGTGCAGGTTCTTGAAACAGGAACGTCGAGTTTTGAAAAAGGAATCGGTTAAACGGAGGCCGTTCGCGGGTAATCACAGACGACGAGCACCGAACATAAAGCGGTGTTTAGACTAAAAGCTTAGAGTTTGAAATCACTATTATGGTTATCTATTTAAAATTATTCTATTTGTTTTTGTAGTTAGGACTGAAAATAAAACAAAAAACTAAAAATAAAAATTATAAAAGTTAAGACTAGAATATGGAGTATACCATGGAATTCAGGCTCGCCCAAGACAAAAACACCGTTATCCCCGAGGCGCGTACCTATTGTACTTTTATAGATATTGTAAAAATATGATTCAGAACCAAAGAATTCAATGTAAACTAGAACAGAAATTTCACAGTACAAAACGGTCGTCAAAGCTCATCACCGCTAACGTCACTGTCTAGCAGACAATTGAACAAGGTGTAGACACTGCGCTGCAGTTGCGATGAACAAAGTGAGTGTTCAAAACATGACATCTAGTACATAATTGTATAGAACCCCATTTAGAATCTCTTTTTTTTCAAACGACACGTTTTATTACCACTTTCATTGCGCGAACTTCTAACGGCCTTACCGAAAAACGTTACTTAATTTTAGCCATCGTCTTAAATTTTCTGTCTTCTTTCCGCAAGGGTCATTACGTGTCAGCGAGAAAGTGACAAAATATGTTAAGCAATGCGTAAAGTTAAGTAACGTTTTTCGGTAAGGCCGTAAATGATGAATGAGTTTTTTCCGATAGATTAATAAATTATCTCCTCGTCTTTAAATCGCAAATGAAATAAGTAGTTTTTTTTTTGGTAAGAAGACTTCCATTATATTATATAGAAACGGCTTTCCAAACCAGCCGGTCTGGTGGTCGAATCATACCTTTTAATCAAAAAATTATAACAAGCACACAATAATTATTTGTACAATAAATGCTCAGTTGCATTCTGTGTATTACACCCTCATTAGTTGCAATATTTGTGCTTGTTTTTTTTTCTTATTATATTTTTTTTCGGTTGCCAGTTCAATTTTCGTATTAGATTTTTTTCCTGTGGTCATAATAATATGTATGGTGGAATTTTTTGCGACGCGGACAATCTAGTGGGCTAAGGTTCCAAATTCAAATCAGTCGCAGTGTGACATAATGAAATAATCACGCGCTTTACGTACTTAAAGAAGGCCTTCTTTATATGAAGCAATTTTATCGAGCAGGTGGTGTGAAAATTGATATTACGGTGTATATAATATATATGCACTATTCGTTTACGGGTAACAAGTACAAGTTTATAAAACAAAAAATAACGGCTAAACCGATTTTGATGAAACAATTTCTAGCACCCCTCTTTTAGGGTCGAGGGTTTAAACTTGGTTAAGACATATATGTATTAATATTTCGTTCACAAATATATTATAGTGAATCACTGCACAAGTTTTGTAATGAAGGTTTTTTTATTTGCCCTCTGATAAAACTTTAAATTTAAGTAGTAGTTATTATCTATATTATATTTTTATTAATATAAGTAGTAGTTATTATCTATATTACCTATATATTATATTACGATATTTTTTATCTATTACAGTTTTTTTTTGCAGTTAAAATATTATCATTTTACACACGATTGAAGTAGTAGTAGACATATTTAATGAATTCCCGTTGAAAAATTAAAAAGGGAATGTAAGAATCTGGCCTCACTGGACGAGCCCTAAGATCGCGTGCACTAGATACAGGTGCGCGCCCGAGGCGACGCGACTTCATTCATTGTTACGGCTGCAAAGACGTACTGCCAACCGCTGGTAATAACTACCTACTCGGAGTGCTATGCTGATTTCCTATTATCGGGGAATCTTTATTTTTACTTTTTTTTTCTCTTGAAGAGGCAATTGAACTAAGTACGTATCAAAACCAGGAACAAAATTTGGAGTGCAGAAAAGAAATTGCAATCCATCGACTATTTTTGTATAATTAGGTACTTGAAAACCACACTAAAAACTACGCAAAATTTATATTTTGCGTAGTTTTTATTCATTGGCTTTGGATATGTATAATTGCATAGATAAATAAAATATGGAAACCTCAAGCAGTAACGCGGTCCACGTTCTTGATGCTTACTACATAGGAATGGAATTCTTTGCCGCCATCTCTGTTTCTGATCTTGAAATTTTCAAGGCTAAAGTAAATAAATATCTTCTAGATCGATGAGCTCAATCCTCGGCCACAAAGTCGATTAACATCAGGCGAGTTGGTGGATAGATTTGCACTAAAAAATAAAATAGAAAAAAAATGTCCATAGTGCCACAACGTCTTATGTCATCCGTTTTCATCTCAAATCACAGAAAATTTAAGTTCTCACTTATATTATGAGATATAACGTTTAAAATATACTTACATATTGTTTATTAGTAACAGGAGCAACCAACCTTCGATACATCACTCAAGAAAAGCCATACATCTTTTCTCTATTAAATCTGGTTAGAACATGGTACCAAAGCGCGCCGTTTCCTTTTAACAAGCTTTCCACTTATGCTATTTACACACGCAATCAAATCTCGATCAGCTTTCCTACACTGTCACGGTCATAAAGGAAACGATTTGTAACATAAATAAAATAATTACAACGTCCGAACGTCTAAACACAGATTACAGAAAGGACAGATATATAACAGTAACAGAACAGAGATGGTGGCGACGGACGTGGCGCTAAGGTGGCGGAGGCGGCGGCAGTTCGATCGAGTTCGATGTCGTCAATTATCAAGTTATGGTGACATTGTAGTTGATGTGATGGAATAATTATCATGTGATTTCTATTTCAAAATTATGTCATGAATTATAAAATGTTTAAGTGAATAGAATAATTTTCATTAATTTATTTATGTGTAAGTATGTACGTACATAACGCATCCAATTGGTTTAATTAATAACGTTTCATCGGTTCATTCAACGGTGAGCGAGTCAGACTCGCTCACCGAGGGTTCCGTACAAACTAGTGGATAAACTTACCTATATATTTTGTAATATTTCCCTTCATAAATTAAAAAATATACATCGTAAAAATATCTAAAAACCTGTTTTAGCTTGTGCTAATGAAGTTCTTTCATATGGACCCTCCTTCCTTGCATAAAGGCCCTATTTTTTATGATTTAATTAAAAATGTACAGTTATCGAATTTACTACTTTATGTGTACTATAAGACAATGCTTCTTGCCAAATTTCACAGTTATAGGTCAACAGGAAGTACCCCATAGGTTTTGGTTCCCTTGCCGAGTGTCTAAATATGCGTTTTTGCGACATATTCGGATGTAACTTTTTTATGAAAACTGAGAAGTTTGATTTTTCTCTCTACAGAAAGAAACTATAGATCTCCGTATATGGTTTAATTTCAACTCGATACCTTCACGCGTTCCCAAGATATAAGTCTTGACAGACGGACAACAAAGTGATCCTATAAGGGTCCCGTTATTTTCCTTTTAAGGTACGGAACCCTAAAAATGCAGTAAAATGCAGAAATTTTAAGTCTCGTTCTTTTTGAAGTTAGAATGTTAGGTTATACATAGGTTTAGGTATTAGGTACGTTATACCTACGATAATGCATGTACATTACAAATAATAATCAGAATTTTAATGTACTTTATGGCACAATTAGTTATTTTATTTCCGTGTGACTTGCGCCAAGTTGTCCATGCGGTTGGTTCCTAATCTGTGTACATGCATGTCGGATGCGTGGAAACGGTCGCGATCGGTCATGTGGAGCGATTAGCGGCCGACGTCTGCGGGAATTGATGGATTCGCTCGTTTGCTGGAAAAGGATGGACGGGTTCAAATGGTGTAATAAGGCAACAAGATGCGTGATTTTCGTGAATTTTTACATGAGGACAGTTTTTTAGGGTTCCGCAGTAATTTCGAGGAACCTTTATAAATTCACCATGTCTATCTATCTAGGTAGATGTGACAGTTAGATAGATCCATATGATCCGTATGTCACAGTCACCAGTCACTAGTCAGAGACTATTAGTACTACAGAAACGAAATTCGGTGAGTAGATGTGTTCAGGAAATCGCTACAAAACGGTAGAGCAAAATTTTCAAAAAAGTGAAAGTAGAGGTAGCACTCCATAAGTTAAAAGAAGGGGTGATTTTTTTGTCCTCCACTCCATCGTGTGAGGTATCGTTGAAAATGTCTTTTTAAAATAAACCTAAAGTTTCATGTAACGGTCTCATTCACATCTTCGCTTACCATCAGAATGATTGGTTATCAAACGTACATCTATTTCGCGTAAAAAAAGTCAAAAGGATGTTCATTACCTGCTTTTAAAATAAAACTGTCTGCTGAGGCAGTCCCATTGATACTTTTCGTACAGAGCCCCAAAACAACATTATTGAATTATCAGTCCAAGCTTTCAACAAACCAATTAATTCAAACTAATAATCTAGCGAGAAACCAATAATTAACACAGCGTTTAATTTACCCGTAGAGGCAGGCACTAGCCACGTACAATCAGATATAATATAGAATTGAATTGTCAATAATTGCAGATACCGAGCCAAGGGTCAGATTGGAATATGCAGAGTCGAAAGCTTGAGAAAGCTTTATACTGAAATTGTTTTTATCATTGTCAAATCGAAACGGTTTATACTGATACACAGTTCAGGGTTGTTTTTATCCAACTGTGCGTCGCAAAGGAGGTTAATGTGTTTATCAGTCTATGTAGGTAGGTATTTTTGTATGTGTGTTCCTTTGTGGCACTCTAGATGCCAAATGTGTAGACCGATTTGGATGATTCTTGCGACAATCGATTAGTCTTCACTGTCCGAATGTCATTAAAGACATGACAGCAATCACACATCGATATTCTTCTTCTTTTTTTGTATTGGACCCAGCGATTAGCGATTTGCCAGTATCAAGTAAGTATTGAAATATTTTCAAGTTTCTTGAATAATACAAGTTATATAGTGTTCTAGTCACAGTCTAAGTAACGTAAGCAGTCATTTTCAAATTTAAGCCTTGCCTCAGTAAAGTGATGGTGACTTTACTAGAAGCATCTATGGAGTTTTGCCGACAACGTAAAATCACACGTTTCAATGCTTTATTTCACTTGCCCACACTCACGCACTTGATCGAACACTTAATGAATAAAACACCACCATTTTTATAGCACTAATGTTTAAAATAACACAAGTTTAGGAAAATAAAACAAAGCAACAACATGTTAATAAGACGTTCCCGCCAAAACTCCCACATCGATAATGAGACGCCATATTGTGAAAAAGAAAAAATAAAAGCTTACGTACTGTATCGAATGAGGATTGAATAGGGATTTGAAAATCATTATTAGGTTTTATTATTATTTTTAATTGTGATCTGTTTACTGTTATCGTTTTGATTAATTAGTAATTGATATAATCACACATTTTGAACTATAAAGCGTTCCAAAGAATTATGTATAGGTACGTTCGAGAAACATTACCCTTATCCAGCAGTTGAGTAATTAATATACAAGCTCATCAGCAACAACCAATCATGCTTACCGTCGAGCTGCGAAGCACTAACACGGCGTCAGCGCAACAGCGCACCGTGTAGGAATCGTCGCTGTCTGTCTATTACCGTACGTATATCATGCCAATAGACATTAGCATTAGCTGACGCCATCTTGGACTTACGATTTCATTCTACTAAAAGCAAAGACGGCAAAAATTTACTAGTTTCCATATTTAAACTACAAGAGTGTATACAAAATTAGGTATCTCCACACTCAGTCAGAGGTGTTATTTTACTGATATCCACATTCCAGTCCAGTTTTTGCCTTTCTTCTTCCGACATGTGTCACTCTACCTATGCTATTGTTGTCTTTGAGTTCGTTTAGAGTTTACAAAATACCAAGACCTGATAAATGAATCTAAAAGCAGGTTTCAATTGACCATCAACTATTTTTAACGATGTACAGATAATATCATACTTACAAACAAACATACTTAAAGAATAGCTCAAGCTGACAAAATACAGCATCGCCTCGCTCTCTTATACACCAGTGGTATCCAGGTTTGTTCACGTGGGAACATACGCGCACGATTACACGCATGCGCGTGATTGAATGGTCTGCCACTCGCTAGCTAGCCAACAACGGTATATAAATTAATGGTATTTAAGCAGTAGCCCGGCTGATAGCCTGCGGCGAGGGCTAACTATGGAACGGACTTAAAGATGACCGTGGTGGCAGAATAAGTAATATGTAGTAACATGGCCAGTATTGTAGCATTAGTAGCATTGCAATAGCAACTTTAACACGTTTGATCTACACGTCTACAAGTTTTGTACATCCTCGTAATGTCGAAAATGCAACTTTATTCCCTTACAATATAATCCAAGAAAATTAAAGATCCAAACAAATGCAAGGCATAATCAGAACACAGATCAAAACAATATCTACTAATTTATGCTTTGACACCTCCTGTCACACAATAACGCAGCCATCATCATTTCGCATTCATTTCGCGGTGACCAATCGCGTGTCTCATAACGCCTCCTAAACGGTTTCCGGCCAATCAGCGGCGCGTATTTGAAAAACAATAGAACATAAAAAATGCGTCACGCTAGTTTGCGCACGAGTCGTACGGGTCTAATTTGTAATAATTTGTGTTGTTATTGTAGTGGTAGTGGGATGTCATTCGATTATTTTTATCGGATTTTTATGAATTAGAATAATTCACTTCATTGATCGTGCAATTTAGTTTTACCAATTAGGTATGGTAACTGGTAAAGAGTTAACGTTGCCATTTACGGCTGGTCGTAAAAGTAAAAATTAATAACAATAGATTTTACAGTACTTCAGTTAGGTAATAATATTACATTTAATTAACTAAAAAAAACACTCATGATAAATTATCATAAATTAGTATTTACGGAAGTTTTAGTATAAGTAGTGATTACTTTAGTTAGTGAATTAGGTACTTACTTAGACATATTTTTGGCACGCACATTATTCACAGTTTTTTTTTCTAAGTTTGTGTTTTATTTAATATTGATGGGGCAAAAATGGCAATGCTTATGTAAATCTTATTGTGATCCAATATCAGTAAGCGACATTGAAACTCAAATCTTGGACCCATTGAGTCACGCTCTTTCAGTCATTGTGTGCACATTTTGATTCTCATAAAATATTTTATTTTTATTGATTTAGAATGTCATGATAAAAACTTAAATGATATTTTAGTTTATTGTTGATGGATGTTATAAAAAGATTTTCAAATCAAATTAAATTTTTGGATCAATCGAAATAAATCGTAATCTTGAATAAAAAAAATCTCGAATGTCTATGAATCTATCTTCTATTTTTTTTTACACTGCATCTCCACTGCACATAAAATTAGCTATTCAGCACCTCGACTAAGGTAAATCCAACAAAGCAGTACCACGTTCCAGAATAGAAAGAAACAGGGATTCTAACACCTGACCGTCCCTAATTAGGAAGGAGAACAACGCCTGGCGACGCTGGCAACACTTTGGGGTAAATTGTTTCAGGGTTGCCACACTGAATGCTTTGGAGTAGCATGACGGGTTAGAAAAGTAACAGTAAGTAAGTAACATTAATCGCATATTCAACCGATTTCCAAAAATAAGGAGATTCTCAATTCGACTGTATGTTTTTTTGTTTTGTTTTTATTATAAATTGTTTTTGATGATTCTTTTTTTGTTTAGTAGGTTACCTCAGAATGAAATGGTGTCTCATATAAATTTTATCAACATCGGTTCAGTACTTTGGTTTTTATAAAAATATTACTGAAATAGTATTATCCAAGTAAACGAGTTGCGTATTTTGAAGTTGGGTTTTTTTAAGTTTTTAAACTATAATTTTATATGTATTAAACAAAGTTATATTAAAACGTAAGTTCCTAACTGCAAAAAAAATGCCACCTAAGTATCTGCCACCTTTATATTTCCTGAAAGCTACAATTTTGGAATTTTCAAGGCAAGGGTGAGTAAATATCTCTTAGATCGACCATCCTCGACCACACAGTCGCTTAAGGTGTAGCTCAACGCGCGCAGCTATCTCTCTCACCCATCACAACATTTCTATACTTAAACATAATATAAAATTGGTTAAGTAGGGATATTAGAACAGTGAGAAATGATTTTGTTTTTTTTAGAAAGAAATATTTAAAACATATCTATTTAAATTTAAAAAATTGGTTGTCTGTAAAGTCGTTTTACGGACGATAGTTTAACGTGACAACGTCATAACAAAACATTGATGAAATGATGATGATGATGATGTAACGGGACAATGAGCGTAACGGGACACTGAGCGTAACGGGATACTGAGCTTAACAGAACAATGAGTCATACTTTTTCGTGCGTGCAGCCGGCGTTCATCGATTTATTAGACGTTGTCACGTCAAAAAACGTTTCTCACTTTCCTAATATCCCTAGCCAATGATTACATGCTTAAAAATGTTTTTTTTGCCCAAGAGAGATAGCTGCCCGTAGCATCAGACGAGTTGGTGGTCAAATGTAGAAAAAATATCTCTCAAACAAATAACATGTTTTGTGCTAATAACTTCTTCTCGAAAACTTCGTTAGTTTGACATTGTTGCATGTAGATGTACAATGACTATCGGAGATTATCGAGACCTGTAGGCGAGAAGCCAGTTAGCCTCAACCTTTAAGAGCCTAAGCGGATAGAATGGAGTATAAATAACTAGTACTTTTGACTAACGAAAATAAAAATGGAAAGTTGCTGAAAAACTAAGTGAAGTTTGTGACATCACAACACTTCCTTCCATTTTTTTTAAACTAAAGATATAATAATTTTTATTACTTTAGGACATTTAAACAACCAATTTTAAAATACGTAAAAAAATACGTTTTGTTTTAAAAACTGAATTACTTTGATGAAATTTCTATAGGACCAATTTGAAAGTATGTCTTTTCAAATAAAAAATATTTTTTCAAGCCGGTTTATAAATTACGAAGTTATGAAATAACTTAAACAAACGAATTCAAAAACTCTTCCTTTATTGAAGTTGATTGATAGTCAACAAAATAGAAAAAAAACTGTGATGATGATGATAATGATGATTTCTTACCAACCCTAGTAATTAAGAAGGCGTTGCGTGTAATTAGAGAGTGTATACATTAGCACAAATAAAGCACAATGCAAGCAGCGTCGGGTGCGAACATTAGCTTGCCGGGGTCACGGAGCTACCCATAGTTCTCAAGCGATGCTGCGTAAATTATGTTAATTTTAACTGTTGATTAAAAATAACAGACGGTTAGCGTATCATATAGTTGCTGTACTTATTGCGATGATGAAAATTAGAAAGTAAATCTATTTTGAACAAGTACCAAATATTAAAAAACACTCAATTGTAAACTGTAGCTTTTAGTTTATTAATATTATACTCAAAAGATAAAGATTAACGTAATGACTAAAATATAATAGTATTAAAACCTTCGTAGTTATATACAGATAAAGTACGGACGCCGAGCAGGAAGAATTTCGTACATTGACCTATGATTACCTATCTCTGTCACTCCCGCGTGATTATATTGCTATCGCACTCGCACAGGTGCCGGTCGTTGCACCTGTGCGAGCGCGATAGCAATAGCAAATTCTTCCTGCTCGGCGTCCGTACTTTACTAGAAAAATCATAAACTCCTTTTAATACAGACGGATTAGCTTATAAGCTGTTGAGAACAATATTATCTATAATTATATTAATGTTAGAAATAATGTCTAAAGTGTGCCTAAGTATTTTATGTAACGATAATAAGTAAATATTCGAAAAGCATACATCAATAACTCTTTTAAATATCATCAGGCGTTCTTAAATTATCTTTTTTTTTTGCACGGTTTGCATTTTTTTTTTTTTGCTTGATTATTTAGATTCTCGACAAATTATAAACAACTGTTTCGGCGAGTGGTACAACCGATCCTTTGTGCAGTTTCGCACAGTGGCTTGGATCTGTTTAATTAACATAAACACGGGCTATTTTATAACTATTAGCGAAACAACGAACTAACTGGGCTTATTCACGGCACAGAATAACTGTTATTTTAATTTTAAGAAATGCGAGCCATACTCTTTCATGCTGGATTGGAAGAGAAAGTAAAACCTAGAAATCAAATCAGCTGCTTTTCTGCCAGGCCTTCTTTAAAAGTAAGTTAGTTTAAGGGAAATTGGCGTTTATGTACGCGATGAGCTGACCCCCTGTCACTGTAAGCCAAAATTACATTTCATCTCACGCTCTAACCCTCTAATACCCTCGCCGTTCCAATTAACCCTCTAATCACGGTCAAAAATCAGCCAAGTATCAGCTGGAAGCTTTGGAATCAGTGGACCGGCGAGCTGTGAGGTTAATCGGTGACGATAAGCTAGCTGCCAAGAAGCTACTTAGTCTCGAGCACGGCCGGAAAGTAGCATGTCTGTCTATTTTCTACAGGATTCATTTTGGGGAGTGTGCGCAAGAGCTTCACGACCTAATTCCACCATCCCCATTTCACTACAGGACTAGTAGAAAGTCGGCGAATTACCACCCATTTCTCGTTGAAATGCCGAAAATCCGTACTCAGCGATATCGATCCACATTCTTGTTGCGTAGTGGACAAGAATGGAATTCTTTGCCGCTATCTCTGTTTCCTGAGACCTACAAGGTGTAAAACGGTCTCATGGATTTTGATCCTCTGCTTACTCCGTAAGTGAAAATAGGCGTGATTTTATGTATAAACTAGCTGCGCCCCGCGGTTCCACCCGCGTGGTGTAATTGTTTATGCGATTTATTGCGATTATGTTGTTATTGTTTAATGTATCCCACAGAAGCCATCAAATCTTTCTGGATAAAAAGTATGCCAGATCCTTCTACATAGTATAAGTAATAATCCTGCCAAATTTCGTCCAAATCCATCCAGTAGTTTCGGCGTCCATCGGACACGCCGTACAGACAGGCAATTTTTTTTTAAATTACTGTTTTGGCTTCTATATCGATAGTAATGCACTAATAATCCAATGATTTTTTTTAAATATTTAATGTACTTACAGATTTTGAAAAGACTTATTATAATAAGACGGTTTTTTTTTTTTTTTTTTATCAGCCCTGTTTGTACAAACTGTCCCACTGCTGGGAACGGGCCATCTTCTTATTATGAGAAGGGTTAGGCCATAGTCTGCCACGCTGGCCAAGTGCGGGTTGGCAGACTTCACACATCTTCAAGATCATTGAGAACTCTCAGACATGTAGGTTTCCTCACGATGTTTTCCTAAGACGATGAGATGTTTTGAATAAGACTGTAACGGGTCAAAATCTGTAGATATATAGATAATGTGAGTCAGTTATCTATACATTGGTAGAAAGCCTACTTCTGCCGTTTAAACTCGTCTGTTTTATTTAAAACTATGCATTTCTAAAATATTCCCCATTTCTTAAGCAATCGGATAAAGTTTAAAACAAAGATAATACAATAATTCAGAATCCTTCGATTTGCATATCTCTGATTGAACGACAGTATACTAAAGTGGTTTTCTAAGCTACGCCTATTTAGATAAGGTTTGTTTTATCTATCTGCAATGGCGAGATACCAGTTAATTTGTGCGGTTGAGTGGGGGCGCTTTTGTTGTATTGTCTTAAGTAAGTTGTGAAAATTACCAGTTTTTTACATTTGGATAACTGGATAGATAAGTGTGTACGTCTGTAAAAGTGCATTGATATCGTGAGAAATAAAATGCGAAGGTTGTGGTACATTTTAAAACTGAAATTAAACTTTTAATACGTATTGTGATTTTTTGGTATATTTACCTGACTATACAAGAAGGAGTATTATCTATTTCGGGTGTTTGTTTGTACGTACCTATATGATATATATGGAAATTATGGACATTTTAATGGGAAATGGATGATAATATAACAACCTTCTCCTTGTCTTGTAGTAGAATGGGGAAGGTGGAATAAGGTCGTGAAGCTCTTGCTAAATAGAATATTATAGAATATGAGACATGCGGTTTTTTGGCGGGAACGTCATGGAAACATGTTGTCGTTTTATTTTATTTTTCTAAACTTGTTTTTTTAATATTATTATTTTAATGCTATAAAATGGTGGTGTGTGTTTGATTAAGTGCATGAGTGTGAGCAAGCGAAGTAAAGCGGCGAAATATGTCTTTTCACCGCTAAACTTCATATAAAGTTCCAGTAAAATCGCCACCACTTTACTGAAACACGACTTGAATTTGAAAATGACTGTATACGTGACTTAGATTGTGTACAGAACATTTATAACTTGTTTTATTCAAGAAACTTGAAGAAATCATAATACTTGACTCAAATGATTTAAGGGAGTCCAAATCTAATTTAAAAAAATTAAAACAAAGATAGACTTGCTACTATGCGGCGCTGCGGCATTGTTTTTATTCTAAGCAAACATTTGACGTCTAATCACTTAATTATTCAGGGAAACTTCATCACTTAGCTTCGGGCTAGTTAGCATTTAAACACAAAGTTTAGGGAAAATCCAAATATCTTAAACTACTTAAGAGCGATTTTTGTAATATAAGTAACGCTTGCACTACGCTTGATATGATGTTGATTGTACGTTTTTGCATGAAAGTATATTTATAGTATTTAAAATATATTTAAATTAGCATTATTTAGTAGTTCTTGTAAAATCACTTATTTGTTCGGGTTTTTTATAGAAGTCAGAAAAAAGTGCGGTGCATTTTTATTTTTGTGGATCTTGTATTGTTATTATTACAAAAAAAAAAAAAAAAACACATCAAAATCTGTCAAGCCGTTTAGGCTGTAGGCGATAATATAGAAACGTAAATACGTACACACATGCACACACATATTCATACAAACATACTTTTTACTTCCTTATACAAACAACGTATATAAATAAATAAATAAATAAATATTTGTGGACATTTCACACAACACCATCTAGCCCAAACTAAGCAAAGCTTGTACTATGGAACTAGATAGCTGATAGAATACATATATACTTTTTTTTTTGTAAATATATACATATGATACATAGAAACACCCAGACACAGAACAAAGATCCATGCTCATCACACAAATGTTTGCCCTGGGTGGGGATTGAACCCACGACCTTTCAGTTCAGCAGGTAGACGTAAACACACTACCAACTGAGCCACAAGGCCAATGCATATATACTTACTCTAAAAATATAACCCTCCTTTTTGCGTAATCGGACAAAAGCTGTACGTCAACGTTCATGATTCAAATAAAAAATCAATGTCACCGAACCACTGACCTAACCCACATTTCTAAAATAAGTCAAGTGTGGTCATCAAAGTATCGGTTACCCACACTTGGAAACAAGGACTACCAACTGATAGCATCTGGAACCCATGACCCAACTGTAGTCATAGATTTCTATAGATACCCCCAAGTGTATATACCTAACGTGTCAACAAGTACGATAAAAAATCGCAGTCGACGACCAAGATTTATTTAATTTCAGATAATATACTTCAGATCGATATTTTGTCAACTAGTTACTAGCGTACAATCGCACGAATGCATTAGGTTGAATAGATTTTGCGCGGATGGAATATTTCATCACAAAATCGTTTGTGTGACGTCACAGTCGGTACCGAAAATATGCACGCAATGTTTTCATATAAATGAAGTCGCATGCTCCATCTACTATGTCTGTGGCTGTAGTCTTGTGTTGCTGCGAGTAACTTAACACGCTTTGTGGGTGCAGAGAAATAATTTGTACGTTAGGAAGAACGTTATCAACGTATTTTGTTCATGTACATCTTTGTAAATTGCTACTTTGCTGATTTTACCCATCTGTCCAATAGAGTAACGTTTTTACCCTACCGTTTTAAGCGAGGTGTCGATAGATTTGCATTATTTCTCTAAGCTACATTTTTTGTAATAAAAAAAAAACACTCGCAAAAATTCAAAAAATCGTTTTTCCGTAACAAACTTCCAACGAGCTTTTTCGTAACAAATAACTGATTTTACAAAAAAAAAACTATTTTAAATAATGTTCATTTAAATAAATTATACAGACACTTTGCATATATTTTCTCACAAAACAAACATCATATCAAGCGTATTTTTTATTTATTGTGAAAAGCGGACTTAATGTCACCGCAACCTAAGGAGATCTATTGTGATTGTCGCTGTATTACAGTACTCCCCCTAGTCCTGAACCCCAGTACTTTCTTAAGAGATACATATATAGGTACTTGACCTTATCTGGCTACAGAATGTATATCGAGCGTCACGCCGATGCTTGCGTGCATAAGTTACAGTACAAAAATAGCTCTTATTCAGTTGGGTATTTTATATTTTATTTTAAATTATATGTTAACGGAAATATATGAAACTTCATCATGATCATCTCAGCCATAAGAAGTCCACTGCTGGACATAGGCCTCCCCCATGGATTTCCAAAAAGACCGATTGGAAGCGGCTTGCATCCAGCGTCTTCCCGCCACTTAGCAGCGCAGCGCAGCGTAGGAAGACCAGCCACGAGATGGACAGATGACCTCATACAAGTGGCGGGAAGACGCTGGATATGAAACTTAGGATAAAATATTGTTTCAAAGATTATATAATACACAGATCTCCTGGGAAATGTATACATTTCCTAGGAATTGTATACAATTCAGATATTGTATTAGGAAATGTATAAAACTAATGCTACACCTAACCTAACCGAAAGCACTTTAAAATTTGGACCCTCCTGCCTTGCATAAAGACCCAATTTTTTGTGATTTAATTAAAAATGTACAGTTTTTCCACAGAAACGTCGCTATAGTCTAAAGAACTATGAACAAAGTCTTCTAAGTATCTATGTACTTATATTTTCTTCTCTTATCTTGAATGTATTACATTTCCAATTGCTACTTAGGAAATGTATAGATTTCCTAGGAAATGTGTCTAATATAATTTATTTCACGCATTTCCTGGTGATTTTAGGAATTATATACATTTCCTAAGAATTCTATACAATGACGGATTACATACATTTCCGATAACATATATATTTGTTAATAATAGAAACTATTATTCCAATTCAGCGACACACGACAAATCATCCAGATAGTTTGCTTGTAATACAAAACCTCTACACGACGTAGTTCAAGAGACGCTATAAATCGAAGCTCACTCCATATTAATTAGCTGGCGTGCTACTGCACAACCCTGCCATAAGATTTACATGTACGCAATGGGATATTTAAATTTATTTATGAAAAATATACACGATCGTTAGAGACCTATCTATATTTAAAGGATATACTCGTAGTTAGAGCACTCAACTATTCATATTTTCCAGCAAACAAGAAGACTAGTCGTATGGAAATTAACGTGGTTTTCACACATTTTTAAATAAAAACAGACGTGAGTGACCCGTAGTTTTTATTTAAAAAAGACTAGTCGTCGTCTATGCACAACTAGTGCTGTCGTAAATACTTTGTTTACGCAGAGAGGTGTTTGTAAACAAACTGTTTAAAACGCGTTTTCTTGAAATCGTTTAAAAATTTTTGCCGAATTTTGAATGATTACATATATATTTATTTATGTCATCTTTTTTTCGGATAAATTAAATTGAACAATGAACATGCTTTTAAGAAAAAACTATACTAAGAACTATGACTATACGTCTACTATATACACTTTAAGACTATAAAAAACAATTTTAAAATATATACACAGAAAACAAATACTTAAAATAAAAATTTATTCAAAAAGTCCACCCCGTTTATTTTATACAATATAGATTTGCGCTTGACTGCCAACTCACCTGATGTTAAGCGATGTTGCGGTCTACGATGAAGCGCGCTTACCTAGAAGAAACCGATTCACTCGCGATTTAAAGACACCGAGTAAATTATTCAATTCGTTTTCAATAATAGATTTACGAGACGAACAAGATTTGATATTTATTATTAACTTATTAAACACTAAGCCCAGTATCCACAGCGAGTGGAGAAGGCCTATTTTTATTTTATTAAATGAAATGAAATATTTATTGATAGCATAGCTACAGGTCATATTAAAATGTAAAATAAATTATAATCAAATTAATTCAGCCATAAGCACTATTATATAAATAGTAATCATTAATAAATAAATAATTTACGATAATTATAAATAAATACTTACTTACATTTAAGTTTTTGTTATTCGTCTCAAGTCGTAAGCTCGTAGTAAGAAATGGTGAGTTATCAACCATTTTTTAGTTACGGATATTATTTTTATTTTTACCCGACTGCGTAAAAAGGAGGGTTATGCTTTTCGAGTGTATGTAAGTTTGTTTGTATGTGTGTATTTATGTTTCTATAATAAAGAGGGAAACGAATATGATTAAAACCCAAAGAAATTGTATCTATAGCGAGGCCTATACTCATAGAATATGAAGTAAAAGTATGGAAAATTTCAGTGTTCTTAGCACTTTCAAGGATAAGATCACATCCATATGGAGACGAGTCTGCCGATTACCTTACTCGAAGCTCGCCAAGCAGATCCGGGGAAAACCTATCTACGTATAACACCTATCTTATGGCAAAGCCAAAAGGATAAAAAAAGCACATGATCTAAGAAGCAAGAGCGTCTCATCGCGTGTAGCCCGTTAGCAATCACAGTCATTGCACGCTTGTTACGCTCCAATATTTATAGGCCCATCGGTGTGTTATTTGTTTAAATGATACGGTAATAGATGCTGTTGCGTCCGTTAGTCTGTTGAACTTAACCTTGAGGTCGTATGGATGTTTAACCGGGCCGTTTCTCATTTTTATAACTAATTTTTCACTTTTATAACTATCCGAAGCGGCGGTTATTGATTTTCTATGTTTGTATTAGCATTTTTTAGTCTCTATTGCCGGGTTATTTTAGTTGGTACTTGGTAATTTATTTTAGATGTCATAAAAAAATTCGTTTAGCTTTTTTCTTAATATATGTTTATAATAATAAATGTTTCCATAATTATTTATTAAATTACCAATATCTAAAATTAAAAAGTATAACTTTATAAAATAGGAAGTTAATGAATCTACGAGAATAAGCAATATTTGTATATTTTACACAAATATTCTACGACAATTATTACTAAATCAATTATCAATTATTGTTATTCTGACAACTTATCACACAAGACTGGCATTGATCGAATGTTTAATGTCAACATTTGACTTTGACATATTTTTTTGATCAAATATCGATATTTTTTTCTCACTGGGGATGTAAGCCGGTAATATGGCAATATGCATTTATAATTTAAAAAAAAAACAACGGGTTGCACTCCGGGTGTGCCGCCAGAAGCGAAAACTAAAAAATAAAATAGCAAAAAGACTGACTCGTGGAGGATTTGAACCTCCGCGCTCCAATTGACAAATTGAAATTTATATCGGTGCTCTAACCTATTAAGCTAACGAGTCTTACGTGCATGAGTCGAAAATAAGCATTCGGCGCAACGAAATGACGTCATGCTAGAAGGACAAACTTGTACATACAATAATGAACTTTAAATGCAGAACAAAATGTTAGAATAGGTTTCTGACTGTCCGTCTTACGATCTGACGATCTGACGCGAGTTTAACATTTTTTACCCATTCCAAAAATGCACAACGCCGTTAAAGAAGTTTTCATTTCGAAATACGTTTTATCACTTTATTCCATTTCGTAACACTCGTCCACACACATACCTACACCTACTAAATACACCTTGTTTATTCGAATCCACAAAAGGAAAATAAAACAGAGCATTATTTTTCTACGTTCTCGTCAGCGTTTCCTTTCTTAATTTGTTAATTAACAAGGCTCATAATTACATGGTAGTTTTCATGATCACGTGGTGTAGCTAACCTTTCTCTTTCAAGTACCACATGACATTTCCTATCTCTTTTATTAGTGCCATGTATTTAGGTTTTTCTGTTTTCGTGGTCCAGTATATAATGGGTTTTTTTATAAGTAAATCAAGTGCAAATGGTGACAATATGCAAGTTCTTTGCAGCTTGTATTGTATATTCTGTTCTCTATAAATTTTCTATAATCCTTCTTTTTTTTCTCGATGTCTAGTACTTACCGATTAGTTTTTCTTTTATTTCTCTCCAGCTTATTAACCCTATGCACTTCGAATATTCTTAATTTCTCTGTCCCTATTTCCCTAAAAATTCCCTCAACATATTTTTAATTTAGTTCATCTACCCTCATTTGTGATTAAGCTCACCAAAACATTGTAGCACTGTTTCTTGTCTACATCCTAACTTGACGAGAATATCAGTTCGTTAGGTGAAGTGTCGAATTAAATTGGACTTCCCACGCGGCCGTTGTAAGTTTCGCAATTTATTGGTCTCTGGGCATAGCACTGGATCCAGTGGCTGGCTTATTAAAATGATTTACAGAAAAAAATACTTTCGAGGCTAAAAATACTAAGCTTCTTAAATATTGTACTGTTTTTGGTAGTATGTTACTATTAGGTATCACCCTTACACCTTATTAGCTTCGTGTGCTTCACACTCTATCACACCGTGTCTTACCAATAGAAGAGTTAGTTGGTCAAACGTGCATAAAATAACATTTTAACCGACATAAAAAAATTAGGTTATCAATTCGACTGTATGTTTTCTTTTGTTTGTTTGTTCACCGATTACCTAGTCAATCATGTAGGTATTGAATTTGATGATTCTTTTTTGTTTGGTAGGTAATAGTTCAAAGGTGGTCCCATACAAATTTTAACAAAATCGGTTGAATACTTTGGTTTTTATAACGAAATAACTGGAAAAATTTTACTTATCCAAGTAAAACAAATTGAATCTTGAAGTCGGTTATATCAGGTTTTTAAACTATAATTATAATAATTTGATTTCTTATAAAATAATATATATCTTTTTAAGCATAAAAATAATTTTTAAACCGTGTAACGCGAAGGGTTTTTGTTAATAAAAAAAAACTTCACTATAATTTTAAATACAATTTTTTATTCGTTATATAGGAAACCCATAGACAGTAAAGAAAAGACTCAAGGAGACTTTTTTATTTACCGAAGTATAGGTACCTAAATGTTTTTAACCCACGACCAAAAAAAAGAAGTGTTATTTTATTTTATTATCTGTGTGTCTGTCTGTGGCATTGTAGCTCTCAAACAGATGGGCTGATTTTGATCTAGTTTTTTTGTTTGATAAATGATTTCATCGAGTGTGTTCTTAGCTGTCTCATCAAAATTGGAGCAGCCCTTTTTTACTAGCATATCAAAGTTTTTTTAGATTTCTATACTTACTTATGTTTACTATTGTGATGATATGTACTACTGAAAAGTATTTGCTACGGGAAGGTATTAATTTTACATTTCGGAAAAGTTCTTACAAATGTACTTAACATGTATTTAAAAATTGAAACATTTCATGATGTTTAATTTTAAAGACTTTTTCTAACAAACCGTTCGTTTAATTTTCTACAGTAACAAACCCGTAAGATTTTAATAAAAATAAGAGCTTAATAGATGAAGTTATAGAGTCTCCTAGTCAGCTGCATTTTCTTAAAGGAGCCAAGGAAATGATGCTCGATCAGGTCACATCTTAATGTGGATATGACTTCGAAAATTGTATAGGTATCGAATATATAATTTAATACCTCAGCCAAACTTATTTTGTTTTGTGTACCTTGTGCTAGCTTTACTTGTTCAGCCCAGTTCAATTTAGTTGTACTTACTGGGTTAAAAAATAATAATTTGGTTCAAGCGCCTAGTTGAATGGAAAGTAACGGAAAGATTATAAATTCTATAATGGATTTAACGTAACAATTCATGAAGGCAAGATACATACAGTTATGTAGGTTGTTCCAGGTATGTAGGTTGTTTTAGACTTAAAAATGTGCAATTTTGTTTCAAAAACCAAACGACAAACATTTTAAACGCATATTTTTGATGGGCTACGTTGCTTATTTTTGATGTATAAGTGACTGTAAAACTCGAAAAAGCTTTTGAGAAAAAATAAAATCAAATATATTTGCATCTATTTTACATAAAATCATTATTAATTTTAATTATATTAACCAAATATTGCATAGAGAAACCTATTTAAATTAGTTTTTTTTTTGGGAAAATGCTGTCCAATATACCTACTTTTTAAATTATTATTTGAAATTTCTTTTCGCCTTTTGGGGTTAAGATTTTCAAGCAGTTTCTGAACCGGTCTTTCTGAATTAGTGAGCTATTTTTTTTTACATAAGAGCAGCAAACAAGCTCCTTGCCTAATGGCAAGTGATATCCGTCACATATGGGTAACTCCAATACTAGAAATAGAAACCAGAGAGTTACCTTTAGGCACATATTTTTAAATGCTTTTTATTGTAGCTTGGTGGAAAGACTTTTGGAAGGGCATTCAGCATCTTGATGGTTTGTAAAAGAAATGCGTATTTCAGACCTCATCATCATCATTTCAGCAACAAGAAATCCACTACTGGACATAGGCATGGATTTCTAAAAAGATCTGTTGGAAGCGACTTGCATCCAGCGCCTTTCTGCCACTTGTATGAAGTATTCCGTCCATCTTGTGATTTGTCTTCCTGCGCTGCGCTTGTCGGTGCGTGTTTCCATTTTAGAACTTTTTGTCCCTATCGACCATCAGTCATTTCAGAACTATTTCTCTTGATTTTCTGATTATTCGCTGGTACATCCATATTAACATCGTCATTGCAGCTTCATAAAGGTAGCTTCGGATAAAATTGCACGTAGCATAAAGGCAACCGGGCGGATATAGAAAATTCCTCATACCAGCCAGCCTTTGGAAGTGAAGTCAAAGCCGAGCCCCGTCCACCCGTCCACCTTCTAATAACTTGGGATATCTGCTGCCGAGGTATTTAGATCATAGGTATTTTTGTAAGGGAGGAAATTGTGCTGGAAGCTTTCAATGAACTTATTTTTGGCATCAATGGAGTAGTTACTTTTGTGCTTGTGCCTTAACAGATAGATTCTATGCTAGACGTAAGATTACATTGGTTGTACTACTCTTGCACTTAAACTTTAGAAAATTTATCTAACTTTTAAAAATTACCCGATTCAATGTTTTTTTGTGTTTCAAAAAGTCTGGAGCCAAGGGGTTAATAGAAAAATTACATTTTAGAAATAGGAATTACATTGATTTGTACTCTTTATAAGCTCGCTATGTGTTTTTTAGGGTTCCGTGGGAACTATGAATCCAAATAAATTCACCATGTCCGTCTGTCTGTCTGTCCGTAAGTCGCGGTGGTTTCAAGCAGACTATTAGAAGGAACTACATAAATGAAATTTAGCAAGTAGATTTGTTCTAACACTATAAAATGCCGTAATAACATTTCCAACATAGTTTTTTTTTCCAAGTTTAAGTTTTTTTTTTTAATTGCAGCGTTCGGAAAAGATTTTTCCAAAAAAATAATAATACAATATCTACTTTAAAAGAACTTCAAAAGATACTGGAAATACTAATAGTACTTCTACCTACCTCCTCAAACCATTAAAGTCCACTAATCGTTTCCATACATCTCCCATTGTCGCTCCCTCCCCATTCTCCCCAACAATCGCACACATTACTCAAGAGGCGATCTGTCAACGGCTTAATGGCACCGAAACAATTTCTCAACAAAAAAAGAGGAAACACACGTCCCTATACGCCACTTCCTTTTCCTTGCAACAAAAAAAGCAACAAAACCGTGTAAGGCGAAGGAAAATCTTGTGTCAACTTTTGGCAAGTCTACCCTAGATCTTTGAACCAAAAAAAATTGTACTCTATCTTGTCACATTTAAGATTGACTTTTATGTGTTCGATATATGGTGGTTAAGCTAAGTGAATTTGTAAAGGAAACCATTATTTTTCGAGGGGTTACGAAGGCATTTGTATCGGGAATTTGAAGAAGTTCGACAGTTTGTTTTCGAGTGCATTTCGTCATTAATCAATGTTTTGTTCTGGAAGTTTTATGTTTGTGTTTTACCTGTTTTCCTTGGGGAGTTTTCTCGATGACAGGTTATCATGTAATTGATTGTTTTAGAATTAATTTGCTCTTGTTAGATTTTTTTAACCAACTTCTTATTGTTTTCACCTCTAGTTACCGTACCGTTACTGTAGTCATCTTTCACTATAAAACTGTATACCTCTCCACGTTTCGAAAACATTCTCTCTCGATCTTTCTATCGGAATTCTGAAAACGCTATCTCTTTCTACTTTGTGGTAGCGCATGAATTTTTAACCCCTGAACAAAAAGAGGGGTGCTATATGTTTGACGCGTGTAACAGTATATGTATGTATCTAGGTGTATGTGTGCGACATCGTAGCTGTCAAACGAATATACTGATTTTGATAGTATTTTTTGTTTGATAGAGGATTTGATCTAGAGTATTCATAGTTATATTTCATTAAAATCGGTTCAGCCGTTTTGTATGTCGTTTTTTTATAGTTTTCTAAATTATTTGTTGGACTGTAAAATGTGTACCTACTTATGATTTTCTATATCTCACGTGCCAAAATTCCGCGGCCGCAAAATAGATCCCTAGTACAGCCTGATGATGCGCAGATTCGAGTCTTGTCGGACAATAAAGTTTATTAAACTGTCTAACATTGTCAATGTCAGCTAAGTGTACAAGAAATTCAAAAACAATTCACAGCAATGCAATACTTTTAATTGGTTTTTGAACACTGTAAAGAGTCCAGATGGGCAACTACATGCTTCATGTGTTACTGGTGGCGCCACCAACGCTTGGTTGGTGGGAAAAGACTTGTTCAAGACCTTTATTTAAGACTTTAGATACTCCATGTGATAAGTACATACATACATACATTACAGAAGTGCGTCATCGGATTGTTATCGTAGTAGTATCTTACGAATGTTGCTTGGCTACTTTTCTCGGTCCGCGTTCTTGATGCGTACCGCACAAGAATGGAATTCTTTGCCACCTACTCTGTTTCCTGAGAGCTAATATCTTGGAATTTTTAAGGCTACAGTGACAAGATATCTTCTAAGTCGACTCCATCCTCGGCCACACCGTCCCTTAACATCGGCAGACGAATTGGTGGTCAATTTTGGAAAAATCATTTGCAATTGGATATTATGTTTTACAGTTAATATTGTACCTACTTGTATAATTTTTTCATTCAATATGGCCCCCTGCTAGCTCTTTGGGTGACGTTTGTATACTTATGGTATGAAATAGTCACAGAAATAAATTTATCAAGTAAACTTATGTACTTGCAAATAAATCCAAGTTGTAAATAAATTATATTAAGTATACAATTATATAACAAGATTATGTTACTTCGAAGTTCGAGACGATTCCAATGCAAAAGGCTATCTTTTGCTGTATCTTGGTTCTAGTACACAATTTAAACGATTACATTATAATAAATATTAGATGTGTTTGTTTGTAAAAATGTAAGTACATAAATAATAATGTTATCGTTACGGCTAATTTAAAACTGACACTGAGACACTTTTATACACACTAATTTTTTTTTTTTGTTTGACATTGGGTAAATAATACAAAATGTCTGGAGCCAGTTTTAAATAAACATGAAATTTTAATTAACAACAGTTTGAAAAAGAGTAGGTAAGTGATTTCATATTTATATTTGAACAAAAATCGGTCCTAGGTTAAGGATACCTAATATTTTCAACCTAGGCATTATTTCTCCCTATCCTAAATTAGTATTAGGTAATATATTATGTGTATTTTATTTATATTGTATATAATATACGGTAGGTATTCGTTTATTGATTTATTAAGTATTTATGTATTACTAATAAGTAATCTTTATTAGTACATATTATAGTGTCATACGGATTTTATTGTTGAATTTGTAATGTAACCACAAACCTCCTTATTCTAAATTATACTACTTCTACCCACTCTAAGGTTGCCTGAAAGAAATCGCTCTATTCGATAAGGCCGCCTTTGTACTGTCGTTTAAGTTTATTGTTTATTTTAAGTTTTTATTGAATGGATTTACAATAAAGGTATATTCCTATTCTATTCTATGGAAAAAAGTACAAACGTAGCAAGAAATAAAAAATAACAAAATACCAGACAAAATTTACGTTACGCAACTGAAACATATGTAATTTATCATCAGCAGGTGGGTATAAAGACAAGAAAATCGACAATATAGTAACGAATTCATTTTTTACACACGCAAGAAACAACACAACAAAAAAATCACCAGTGAAACCACGGGACATCACTATTTTACAAATAAAATAAATTCTCTCACGAGTGCGAGGTTTGTTCGAATAATAGCGTCAAGTAAGTCGTTAATCAATACGTTCACGGAGCCAACCTTCGGCTCGTGTAGGTTTCCATGTGTTTTCACACTCGGTATAGGGAGAGGAGTTAGTGGTGGAAATAGCGTGTCAAGAAACTCTAAGCGGTCAAAGCTGAAACGTCTGTAGTCTCTCAATGTCGACTGCAGTGCGGACTGTAATAGGCTTAGAATGTGAGTTGTCTGTAGCTCAGTGTAGCAACTTTCTAGCAAGCCTTTTAAGGCTGGGTACGGCACTCTGCGCGTCGCTACACAACACACACCAAAGATACCTAAGCAAAATTTGACACAATTTCTTTAATTAGCGCTTACCGGTAATCATCGAATTCTTTTCGGTGAAGAAATTTTCTCTTTTTGTCGAGCGAAAAAGAGACAGACATATAGATGTCCGCAACCGTGTCACGTTTTCGCACAAAGAATAGTAGAGGCAATTTTCTCGCGACGCGCAGTTTAGGCCGACTGGATCGCAATGAGTTGTTAGTCAAGCGTAAGCACAGAATACCTTGATAGTACTACATACAGAATGGCCACTCCGTATTTTCCTTCAATCTACAAGTTCCTCACCTATATATTCGATGTAGGGTTCCCACCTACCCCTAATAGATAGGTGCCATTGGCCACCCCGTCTTACGCCCTGCGCTTTTCTGTCGCTTTATTGAGTATATTTAGCTTTCAGTCGATGAGCTTTAATTTTTTTGGTTGAAGGTTGCGTACTTGTAGCTCTATAATCTGAGATCACGAGCGAACGGCAGACAGATGATGACCCTAACTTCATAAAAGTGTATGCGTTACATAGAGACGTAAACCTGCGTTTGTATCACTGAATAGCACACTGTGTATAGACTTGCAGACGTGTGACGTACGCCAAACAATCGCTTCTCGCTCTGCTTGTTAACAGGTTACATCCAGGGTCATAAGGCATCAGATGCGCCGTCAAAACTTTGTTTTATCACAATTGTTATCGGGTTAAGTGACGGAGTTAATGCTTGAACAGATTTATTGCAGTATTCAAATCGAATTTATGTTTTACAACTGATTTATTAGGTTTATTCAATGATCACCACGAATATCATGCATCGTTTTCCATACAAGATAAATAGTTATGGATATTCTGAGTTTATGATGTAAAACATTTAATGTGGCGAATGATATTGGGCTGGACGAGTGTGGCGACGTCGTCACCAGCGGAGACTGGTAAGATTATTAAAACAGATAAAGTGTGCTACAGGAGAATGAGAAAGCTACACACTTAAATAAATCGTCCTTTGCATATTTTTGCGTATTTATATATTATTTTATTTAATTAGGCGTAGACTTAGAAAACCTTTCATTTAAAATGTATATAGGCATGGTATGACTCGTGTTTGATCTAGGTAAGTATATTAATAATTGTTTTTGTTTTTTTTTTTTCGTAAACACGTATCATGTGTCTATTGAGTCCCACGCCATTTTATTTTATTTTAAATAACGATTTGTGGAGAACAATTGTGGGTTTTGTAGTGTAAATAGTATCTGAATAAGACTATGCCATACTAATAATCGGACAGACGGACGTGATGAATTTAAAAGGATTCCTAAGCAGTATTATGGAACTCTAAAAAATCACGTACCATTATAAGTTGAACCCATAAAATTCGAGCGCTAATACGCCACAAAGATCACCTAAAGCTAGTAAACTTCATCGTTAAAACTTGATTTTAATTATTGTCCCCATCAAAACATTTATACAATTTCACAATTGTAAGAAATCGCCTGATTTATAAAACGCATTGAATTCAGAAACCTATTAAATAAGTAGGCTCTCAAATGCCTTCCTCAAAGGGTTGCCAATAATTACCAACTGTTTCTATTTCATTACAAACTTAGTTCTACACTTCAACATATAAAATTCAATTCTAACCTTTTCTAGTAAGGTTTAATTTTATTTTGATAGGTGTAAGGATAAGTTGGTATTTTCGTAATGAGAAGCAGTTGGTCTCATCCATCAGTCGACGCCAATTACAAGAGATCACGCTTAGTTGTGGCAACCCTATTTCACGTCTAACGTTTTTTGTCGAAGAATCGACCTACTTATTATAAATGTGTGGGAAAGAGAAGAAAGCTTTTCTATGATCTGTATGTAGTAGGTACCGATTTTGGTTAAAAGGTTGTTTAAATATAATATTGTGAAGTTTCAACTTGAGACGACCTAAAAATAATAACAAGACATAATTTTTGCAGACTGTACAAAATTATTCCACATAATTATTAATTATCTATTAATTTTGCTCGTAAGAACTACTGTTCGCAGAACTTTAGTTATATAGGTAGGTGTATAGGTATGTCTGTATGTATAAATACACAGTAGACAAAATACTTACTAGAAACACTAGGCTAAATTAAATACGTAAAGAGTTTGGCTTAATTTTTGAAGAGATGTTAAAATATACATATAGGACGGACACTAAGCGATCTAAGCGAGGCGATAAAGGAAACTGACTTGAACTATTTGTTTGCAGTAATGAATCATTCGAGCTGATTCTGTAACAAAACGTCGATAAAATATTCTAGTCTAATTGGCTAGGCGAACCTAAGGCTCTAGAGGCTTGGAGGATTTTTATTCAAAACAATAGACGAAATATATTGACTTAAATATATTGACTAACCTATATTGACTTACGTGTAAATAGAAAGATCCGGCTATGCCTGCATCGAGCTACTCTGCTCACTGCATTTAACTACTGTAACGCGTTACAAAGGGAGTCGCTAGAAAGCACCTGTCGAGCAGAGGATCCAGCGCTCGAATCAAGCGGAACGGTTCGCTGCACTTGACTACTGTAATGCATTACAAAGGGAGTCACTAGGAAGCATCAGTCGAGCGGAGGACCCAGCGCTCGAATCAAGCGGAACGGTTCACTGCACTTGACTACTGTAACGTGTTACAAAGGGAGTCGCTAGAAAGCATCAGTCGAGCGGAGGTTCCAGCGCTCGAATCAAGCGGAACGGTTCGCTGCACTTGACTACTGTAAGGCATTACAAAAAGAATCGCAAGTAAGCATCAATCGAACGGAGGATCCAGCGCTCAACTCAAGCGGGTCGATTCGCTGCACTTGACTACCGTAACGCGTTACAATGGATATTGCAAGAAAGCAAGCAGTCCAGCGCTCACATCGAACAACTCGGCCACTGCACTAAATAATCTAACTTTACAAAAACTCAATAAATTGCAAATAGACGTCACAACTCGGTCTCCATTTTAATACTTAAATGCAAGATTGCAAAATACCGCATTACATGACACCAAACAAGCAAACTAAATACAAATTTGAAAATACGGTTAATTTGCACATTGTTATAGCCAATCTAATTCAAAAAAATAACCCGTCTGTTCATATAAAGAACGTTGAAGGAAGCATTGCCCATTTCAATACTTACATTATAACCAAGTTATCTTAAGACGTGGGCAAATTATGAGGGAAAGATTTCCCACTAGTAGCAGTTGGTTTCGTTTTGAAATTACGATGGTGGCTCCTTCCCCCTGGTTTGCTATTTACTAGGTTATATTATATTAGCATTTAATGTTGGTAATACTGAACCTATTAGGTTGGAAACAGGTGTGTCAGTGGACACTCGCTTTCTTATAGTTAAAAAGGAAATTAATTAGTCATGTTTAGCAGTATTACAAGATATGTAAATAAAATTGTAACATGGGGCAACATTGGGCTACATGTTTTAGTACACTCCAAGTATAGAAATTTATGTAAGGAAAAACTTATTTAATTCTACAGGATGTTATGTTAAAATTCTGCTAGATCAAACTGTCACTTTATTATTGTTTCCAGAAAAGTTAGAGTGGATTTAGCATTAACTAAGTAATTAAAGTAAGATTAAAGATAACAATAATATTCTACAGAATATTTATTTCTAAGGTTTTCGTTACTCGTTGAAATTAAACAACTTTTAAATATGTAAGGTACACGCGATAAAACCGTTTAAAATTGTTTAATTTCAATTCTACAGAATGTTTTGAAATAATATTTAAGTACCTTGCGACGGTGTTACTCCTGCGTATTCTGATTTCGACATTCAATTTTGGAATTTTTAAAGGCAATTTTTCATATTGTATATTTAATGTACAACATTTTTAAGCACGATGTATATTTCGTCTAAGAAAACTAATTCGGCTATTATGGTTGCCACTACGGATTACGAGACTTATTGCCGCCCTGCACGCACAAGTTATTCGCGGTACGAATGCGTGCGGGACAGCAATAGTTTCAAAGAAAAATAAAACTTGGAAGTACTCGTAAAAACTGAAATTTATGCTTGCGATTTTAAATGTGGTTTTTCAGTTTTCATTTTTTTTTTGGATAGTCCGCTTTTACCCCATGCAATCTGCAATTTAGATAATTATAATGCTGGAAGGCCATCATACTATATATATATATATATATATATATATATATATATGGGCATACTACCTATTTTTTATTTGAACTGTACCAGACGAGACGTGCTTCGGCAGTGATGTCTGGACTGCTCCTTTTAATAAAGACCGCCGTATGCGGTTGAAACTATAGTTGGAGAATTCGACTCAAAAATAGACGTGAGTAGCCCGTTTGTTCAAATAAAAAAGTGTAATTACCACGTCAGTTTACACACTACCTGCCGGCTCGACCGGACATTTCTGTAGTTTGCTGTGTCAGAAGAGATAACAGTTACACGATTAAGTATATATGGTAATATAAAAGTAGACTTATCGCCTCTGCAAGCTGCTTTGCACTTTATTTTTTGTAGGAACTCACTATTTAATTTAAAGAAATTGCATAGTAAGTATTTTTAACCGACTTCCAAAAGGGAGGAGGCTCAATTTTTTTTAAGTATGTTTGTTACGCGACTACTTCGCCAATTATGTTTGGATTTTGATGATCATTATTTGTTTGGTAGGTAATAAGTACTTCAGAGGTGGTCCCATATACATTTTAACAAAATCGGTTCTGTACTTTGGTTTTTAACACAAAATAACTGGAAAAAATACGTATTTTGAAGTCAGTTGTTTTAGTTTTTTAAACTATAATTATAAAGAAAAACTTTCTTTAAATTTTACTCGATCTGAGTCTACGTTAATTTAGCTTTCCAAGCAAAATATACAATCAAACCATTCAAACTCTATTCCACGTAGAAAACAATTCGAATTCCGAACAATGATTTAAATTCAGACAGCCGATTGGTCAGCGCCGATTGACGTCGGACAAAGTACGCTGTAATTGGTGATTGACATGTGAGAGCTTCCTGATTGGTGGAATTTCAAGGAAAATTCGTTGGCTTTAAAATATAAATAGAATTGAATTTCTTTGTTGAAGAGATAATAAGCCGTGATAAAGTAAAAAACAGACAGACAGACAGAGTTACTTTCGCGCTTATTATATTAGTTAGGATATACACAAAATGTGTCAGTATATCCAACTAAGCCAGTGTTACAAGCAACTTGAAAATACACATGCAAATACCCTGTCTGCCGAGTGCTTAGCCTGCTTAGTTACAACTTACAACTTGACAAGACATGTTACGCACATAGTTGCACTGTTGAGTTATGCTGTTGTGCCATCGGAAAATTGGTTACATAAACGTTCGGTGTTGCCATATTGATCCGAATTACCTCATTTGTTCGGTAAATTTAAAAATAGAACTATGTTTTTGTTTGCTTTAACAAAACAGAATTGTGTGCTACATAAATTACAACTAGGTTGTAGTTACGCGAACAGATCTCGCAAGCATTTTTTTTTTTTTTGGAACTATGTTGCTCTTGCGCTCTATTCAATCGGGACATGAGTCGAAATTTTAATAGATATTCAACGCTCAAAGTCCTACTTTACTTATGTGGAATTACAAAAAATACTTACTTTTCTCACAAAAAGTACGCAATGATAATAAGTTATCACGATTTCAAATTATCATAGTGTCTGTTTGGAAAAAAAACGTTCTTTAAATAGGAATTGACGTTTTGATTGCATAACTAGTATAACAAAATATACAAAAAATTAAATAAGCAGCCCTCAACGCCTAATTAATTTTCTTTCTAAATAGATTTTAGCTCCCATCTGACATCATGCCTAGTCATATAGTCAAGCAAAAAATTCGACGGGTGTTTTATCATCGTATCTGGCAACACCAAATTTAAGTCCGTCAACTGCACACATTTCTAGCTCTACATCGTACTCTAAAACAGTTGAATCGTTATAGTCAAGCTGGCTCGAAGCTTTTTAAGGCAAAATAATGGCACTAGATCTCTACCATATCTAGCTGAAACGTATAACACTAATCAGCTAGGAACCGCCGTTAAAGCCGCTTGACTGCTGTGATGGATGACTTTGTTGGGTTCACTAGTTTGGGGAAGCTTTTTATTTGGGCTTACTCTGTATTTACAAGGGCATATGCAAAAATATTAAAGTAATATTGATATAAAAACCGCTGGTATGATTTGGACATTCGGTAGACGTTTATAATGTGATAATAATTTGGTTTTCATCATGATATTTTTTTTTGTTTACGGTTTGCGCTTGATCGCCAACTCGCCTGATGTTTAGCGACGTTGCGGTCTACGATGGAGCACGCTCACCTAGAAGAAACCTAGATATTGATATGATGGTACCAGAATGGTGGCACAAACAATGACGAAGATTCGTTGAGTAAATTTAAATTGTTTGGTTGTCTTACATTACATAAGTAGTTAAACATGGTACGAGTTAATTTTTTTGCCATTTTCAGCAGATTTGAATGTATGCTAGAATGATAGATTATAATTGTCAATTAAATAAGTTTTCTTCTCTGTAAAATTGGAAATAAATAGTTACATACTAAAAAACAATATTTCATGTACTAAAACTAAAAAAATAAACTATTTTCGTTTTCTTTGTGATAAAACGAAATACCCTACATTTTTTATTTATTTGCTATTATAAAGTTAGATGTATTTGTCATTCTTAGAAGAAAGAGTTTCGACAAACACAAAGCCAAACGTGAAAATGGAGTCCTCAAAAAAAAATCTGAAAATCTTTTTTTATTTACGGTACGGAACCCAAATAATGATTAAATTTTTTACTATATTCGTATCGCCGCATTACCTTATTTGATTCAGGTTTGGTTATTCATATCTTCCTCTCTATTATTTACATTTAGAATGACAGAGAGAGAGATGTAGATTCCGGTCAAAAGTAAAGCCGATGGATTCTAAATACGGGTGCTGAAGAAATCAAACATCAAAATGCCATTGGGAGCTAAAATTTCAAACGCAACAATCAAATTAAACTGTCGTATCACGTACCAAAAGACAAATCATGTGCCATGGGTCTTTTTCTCTAGCCCTACAATGTAAAACTAACCTTATTACAATAATGAATAAAAATAATTTCCTTTGACACCACAAAGAATTTTCTGCAGAATATTCTATTTGATAAATAAAGCTTACGGTTATTCCTATAAGGTTTAATTTTGATCGTAATAAAATTCACCCCATAGGGAAATGCATTATTAAGCAGTGTATCTGTGACCCTATTCGTTAAGCATCAGAGGGCATTATGTCTAATTTGCTTGTTTTAATTCACTTTTGATTTTAACAAAGTGAGTGTTTAATTATTCAGGCAAGATGTTATATTAGTCGAGATAGAGCGTGGAGGGGGGAGAATTACGGGATGAGTAAGTTTATATCAATTATGATTTGTGACGTCATATGATATGGCAACTCTTTGAAAATGGAATATTAGAAATGGTGCTTGTTTTTTTTTTTTTGTAAATAATAACTTAGTTTTTTAAGAACATCTGCTAATATTATATTAACTTCAAATTTATTCGCAGAAACCGCTTTTTAAACATAAATCACTGTGGGCATTTTTTATTCTGTTTAAATTACAGAGAAATTAAAAACTATTCATAACGTCAATAGTATAAACTCGACAAATAGTAAATGTGCCAGCATGATGCCAACATCAAGCAAAAAAAACTTTAATAGTACCTCTAGTACAGTTATATTCTCTTTGGTACCTCTATGATTCGTACAGGAATATCACCGAATATCGCTGGAGTTTTGGCGGGAACGTCATCGAAACATGTTGTTGCTTTGTTTTATTTTCCTAAACTTGTGTTATTTTGAACATTACTTAATGCTATAAAAATGGTGGTGTTTTATTCATTAAGTGTTCTATCAAGTACGTGAGTGTGGGCAAGTGAAATAAAGCAGTGAAACGTGTGATCTTACGTTGTTGGCAAAACTCCATAAAAGCTTCTAGTAAAGTCGCCATCACTTTACTGAATCAAGGCTTAAATTTGAAAATGACTGTTTACGTGACTTAGACTGTGACTAGAACACTATATAACTTGTATTATTCAAGAAACTTGAAAATATTTCAATACTTGACACTGGCAAATCGCTAATCGCGGGGTCCAATACAAAAAAAGAATAAGATCACCGAATATCACCTGTCAAAGCAGCAATGAAATCGCGATCATCCCCTTCGACCCCCTACAATCGTCATGCATTTGTCAAAACAAACAGGGGTGTAACCCTTCTACGCGATCAATTAATCGGCTCCATTTATGAATTATTGCGTCGAACAACCCCCATGAAACGAGGAATTAGTTATTAGTTGGGATAAATCTGTCTTATTTTATGTGCTGAAATTTTTGCAATATATTTATATTATGTGTAATTGCGGCTCTATGCCCGACTGCGCTAGGAAGGTTATGTTTTCGAGTATATATAAATGTGTAGGCGTATAAATTATGTTCTTATATTAACTAATACATCTTAAAAAGCTTGACCGATTTTGATAAGCAATGTGTTAAATGTGTGTAAAACTCCCAGTGTGTCCTGGGCTACATTTTGTTGTGATAATAATAATACAACTCTTGCAAAAACTTAAATTCCATTTTTTTTTCAAAGGGGAGGCTTTTGTCCGGCACAGAATTTAACTGACTTAAAAAATACAATTTAAATTTATTTGTTAAAAAACATAACCCTCCTACCTACGCAGTCGGGTAAAAATTGTGCAAAATAAAATATGTAATCAAATGCGAAAATAAACAGGTCTTCCGGAGGAAATGAAAGTGGTTAATGTTACAAAAAATATACTGTTGAGTGTACTATATAGCAAGAAAGAACAAAAAAGATAGTCCCGGGCCCCGGCCGTACCCACTAGCTCACATGGCGGGGGCACGGCCGTGTCCCCAGATTCAAGTCGTTTAAATCGTTTATATTCTACTGCCAATCGTTACATATTTTGCTACATAGACTATAACAACTTCAATCTAAATTTAATAAACTTATCAACCTGTCCATTTGATTTACAGCATCCACAATAATAGTATTCATTAAAAATCTACGTTCGCTAAATACAGGGTGAGGTTATTTTACATACAAATAGTTGACGCATATAAATCACGCGAGACAGTAATCTGTGGCCGTTTTGATGTACGCAGCGCCATCTGTGTCCACTGAATGAATTATTATACTTTTAGGGTTGCTAAACAAGTAATTATGTAAGATTTTTACTAATAGAGAAAAATCGTTTTACTTTTAAAACAAAGTATGTTTATGTAGAGACGTTACTTTTTTTTATTAAGTACATGAGTTTTTAAACATCAAGTAGTATAAAACCTTACTTGAAGAAAACCAGAACTTCAACACAACTACCTTATAAACTAAAGCGATATTAATTTATCGTGGCTTATCTAATACTTTCCAATATTTTGGGGCAGTTTTATGCACCATGTTAATTGCAGTAAATAATCGTGACGGCTTAAAAAGAGTTTAATAACAAAATTTTACTCACATTCAAAAAAATATCATTACATTCTAGGTAATTTAATAAGTCATCAGTTTTTGGTAACATTATTTTTTTTCGTTGTTTTACTGGTAACCTATTTTAGCAATCAGCCAGCAGCAACAAATCAAGAACCACCAACCCTATAAACTACAAACGAAACATGATTTATTCGACAACCCCTAGAAGATTAACCCTTCCGGGGTCACGAGACGTGAGGTCACGTGACCCCGCTAACATTATTATTTATTGTTTCTCGACACGGCCCAGAGATGGCGCTGTTTCCTAATATATCCTCTTGATTTATGCCGGGAGTAATTTATGAGGAAAGAATGGGGTAACCGCCTGTTGCATGGGATTAAATGCGGTAGCTACATTATATTACAAAAGGTTTAAGCCATGAAACAAGATATTAATGTCGAAGTCAAAGATGAATGGAAACTTAAGGATGAACAGCAAGCTAAAAAATACGTACCTAGATACTTACGAAAATAAGTTATATTTCATATTGTACCTAAAAATGTCTACTTAAAACTATCAAATTGGGTCAATTTAACTCTATTTAATTTTAATCGATTTCAAAAAGTTATCTTCTGACAAAGTCCAGAACAATTGATTGTTTATATTGCTTGGGATGCAAAAATATCTTAGATAATCATGAAAAATTATGTTTAAGGGAAAAATAATTTCTGACCAGTTCTTCTTTATTTCAATTAGGTATAAAGAATAAACTTGTGTAACCTCATTTGCGGAACTTTTGAAACCTCATACACACTAAATTATCACAAAACATTCAGGTTATTAGAAGATAAATAATGATTACATTACATTATAATTACAGTTTAAAAAACTGAAGCAACCGACTTCTCATGGATGCCATTATCAGAACTGGACCAAATTGTAATCAGCTTTCAAATTAAAAAAGAATCATCAACATCGCTTCACCCATTCGAAAGTTATGAGTGTCATGATTTGAATATTTGTTGTATGTGGTGTGCGGTGTTTTCAGTGTTGCGGAGTGGCAGCACTGCTATTTTCTTAATTTATATACTCTGGAGAACGGTGATCGAACAGAATGAACGCTACCCCGGATGATGGCGTGATGTTGTAATTCCGGGGAGGGGATATATCGCGGGCGGACGAGCGCGAGCGGCCCTTCGAAAAAGTAGTCGCGGCGTAACTCGGTAGTAAAAAGGCGGTCTTAGCGTCAGACCGCTCAGTGCAGTGAAATAAGTGCAGTGTTATAAGTAATAATAAAGCGTCATAAAGTTCAGACAAGGAGTTTTCTTCATATATCAGAAGTGGCAATCAACCTGCGAGCCGAGCCCGGTAAAATCGTGAGTCACCTGAGAGATTATATTTTACCCTCCGATTATTGAATATTGATGTTAAAAATTTGTCACGCATATCGAATTTTAGAAAATGGTTCTTAAAAGTGTTGAAACAGGGTGTTAAAATAATTATAACGGGATATTCTTAATACGGGTAGACAGAATCTGTTAAGATACTGCAATGAGATGTGATCTGGGTTACTCCCAGATTATTTTATTGTAGCACAGCGATTAAAGATTATAATCCGACGATTTTATTATAACCTAATGAAATTTTGATAGTGTGGTTGGGGCTACTCCCCGATAATTTTATCGTTATTTAAACGAAATGAAGTCTGTTGTAAGTAAGTCATTAGTAAATTATTTCGTTAACATCCCGAGAGACAAGTATACGAAAATATGTTTTTCTCGTTTGAGAACCATTTTTACTTTTTGTATTTGATTATGCTGCAGCCATTCAGAGGAACCATAGCGTGGTAATATTTTTTTGGTGTGATGGTGAGAGTAGTGTTTTTAATAAAACAATGGCTATGGCATATCGGTCTGTGGCCGTGTCAGCGATCAGCAGTGTGTTATTTTTCTAGAAGACTAGTAAAGTGCTGCGAGTAAAATATTTTAATTCGGTAACTGGGCTACATCAATACAGCCAAATAAGCGAGCTTCTAAATGTAGTTTTTCTAGAATATTGCCAACAGTAATGCAAATAAAATATTATGGTAAACTTAACAGCTTATTATCTAGCTGTTAAGGTTGGGCTCCACTAAAATTGTGTTCAGATTCAGAACACTTGTTGATAAAAATTTGGTGCAGACCTTTTGCAGTGCGCGAACTTGATCACAATAGTAGATTGCCTGTGTCCACCACCTCAGTTGTGCGTAACTTTAGTATGCGTGCTGTACGGTACATTTGTACACGAACATTTATACATCGGAAATGTGCTTTACTTTCAGTTTAGTGTGTAAACATGTGTGCAAGTGCGTCGTCGCGGGTACACCGCGAGACCGAGGAGTGCGCGACAAAAGTTCACGGTTTGTCCAATAGAGTGCGCGCACAGTTTGCTGGTGCTGCCCGTAAGAGTTCACTAAGAAATACATTTATGCTGCACTCTGTGCGGTACAGAGCCGCACACTGGTGGAATCCTGTCTTTTCTTCTTTTGTTCTGACTGTTACGGCCATTTAGGGCGAGTTGTACTGTGTTCGTTTTTTCTGTAAGGTTAATAAAGTACCGCAAGTAAAATATTCTAGTACGACAACTAGTCTACTACAACTAGTAGCACTGTCTTTAGTCGTGTAAGTATGCTATACCATGAAGCGAAATTTTGGTATTGTATCTCCACCTGCAACACTATTACTACCTTGTGACGTAACTATTGTAAGATCTTGAACCACATAAGTGTGTCAAACGAAATATTATATGAGTAGAGCTACAATATTGATGGATTTACCAGAGTATCACTGCGTAAATATTTAATACAGAAGTCTGTTTATGAAGTTGAATTATACAGAGATAACATAGTTCGATTGACTTAAAATCTTAATTGAATTTCAAAGGCATGTATAACCTCAGAAATAGCACCATTGTGTACCGGTAACTTGTCGCGAATATTTATCCGTGACGCCTTGTAATCATGGAGGCGGAATTTAAAGCCGCGCTAAGATATCAGAGTATCGACAGTGCTGAAAATTAAATTGCATTTCTTAGTGTTAACAACTACACTTAGTGTTACTGCAAGTTTGAAATTCAAGGATTTTTAGTGTTTACGAGTTTGTTAGCTGCAGTCATGTAGGTGAACTGCAGGGAAAATGTTCCAAAGAGTGCCATGTATGTGTGCCGTAAAGTTGAAGTTCGTAGATTTGATGATGTTATCGCTGCAACCGTGTAGGTGAGCTGCAGGGTAATATTCTAAAGAAGTATGGCCATGTAGGTGTGCCGTAAGGAAAGTTCGAAGATTTGATGATGATTTCGCCGCAGCCATATAGGCGCGTTGTAAGGTTGCAAATCTTCAAACTACAGAAGATTTGACGATGTTTGAAGTGTGAAGATTTGACGATATTTGAAGTTTGAAGTTTTGATGATGTTTGAAGTTTGAAGATTTGACGATGTCGAAGTTTGAAGATTTGATGATGTTCTCGCTGCAACCATGTAAGTGAGCTGTAAGATTTAAGTTCAATTATTCAATGATGTTTTAGCTGTAACCATGAAGGTTTGGTTTCAGGATGATAATTTTAACCGGTCACGGAACACTTAGCTTCCAGCCATGAACGTTTTAAACTGCAGCAGGTCAAGCCTATTCAAAGGAAAGTAGAAGCTCCAAACTGTATTTAGTCCAAAATAACTTGATTAACTAAATTTTGTATAATATGTATATGGTGTGCAAGAGTGTGCACAGATCTTGTGTTTTAGTGGATTTGATTAATCCAGTCGATTAATGATCATTTTAATGTGATTATGTTAAGCGTTGAATAGCAGAATCATTGATCGGACTTTCCCAGAACCTGAGCACCTGACTTTTAATGATGATATAACGTTATAATTCCAGTTTTGATGTAGTTTCTAGTTTCATAGAGAAAATTTAAATCATATATGAGAGATCAACCGATCGGACACGCAGCAAGTAACCTTGACGTGCATAGAATCTCGAAGAGTCGAGGAGTCATGACAAATGCCACTATGTTTGAAATTTCCGAAACGTACTAATTAGAATCGACTAAGTCACTTACTTTTGATAAAACGCGTATAGTGCGTTAGAGCGAATAAATTTATGAGTAATCTGTTTGCAATTATTAGATTCTCTATTATTATGGTTATTATTATTAGATTATAGAGAGAATGGAAATTACTCCATCAATAAGATTCATGAATTGATAAATGAGTAAGCCTAAGACATTTTCCGAAAAATACTATTCGGTTAAGGATTATTATAAAAATATATATATAGATATCAGCGATCTGTATGTGCCAACATAATTAGATGTCATGTTTTGAACACCCACGTTATTTTTCGCAACTGCAGAGCAGTGTCTACACTTTGTTGAATTGTCCGCTGAATAGTGACGTAAGCAGTGATGAGCGTTGACAATTATCGTAAAATATATATAAACAAATCTGTATGTTAAATGAACCACTCGATAATATTACAAAACTATTAGTCGAGAGTAAACGTACGTAGTAAACGTTTCTTTGAGAGAAACCCATTTTATGCCTTGAATGAGTTGATGAAAATAGATCTTGCTGAATTCTCGTTCTAATGGAACAGCGGATCATATTTTCTACTTTCTTTCATAAGTGGATTGGCATATTTTTTATTATTCTATTTTGGCCTTTTGAACATTATTATGAATATTGACATAAGTTTGACGACATCCTTTTATTATTTATTATGTTATTGGATATAAAAATGACATAAATAAATATAATTTATTATATCTAAATTAATAAAAACTACGTTAAATTGTATTTTATAACAGAAAAAGCTTGGAGTACAAACAACAAAAAATACTAATTTGAAAAGGGCTTTTCTAATATAACACTTTTGTTACAAGCCCAAGAAATAATTTGACTTTGAATTTAAGCGATGACCGAAGTTTCTTATCACGAACTAAAGATAATTCAAAGAGAGAACTGATTGATCAGTTTCATATTTCAAACAAAGTAGCCTCAAAAATAGATTGCACCGGTGGCGGTTTTATTGTAAAAGTACAGTTTATGAGTTCAAAAATTAGTCAAATATAGAAACCAAATATTCATAATTAATTTATTTCTTGTAAAATGGGTATACAAACATGTGGTCTTATGATAGTGATAACATTTGGCCCTCTATTTTTGCTGTCAAAGCGTGCAGATGTTTCTAGATCAATATCGTTAAATATCGTTCGTGCATATGAACATTTTGATAAAACTAGTATAATTTTGGTAAGCGTATAACAGAATTGGATCCAGCATACGAAAATTAATCGATAAATAAAAAAATATCTTCATTCAAAATAAGCAATATTTGATAGGACTGGTAACGTTTCCGAAATATGATTGTTAGTTGAAATAAAACGGCAACTATCAAAATCACCACTGGCTTGTACTCAGTGCAATAGCAGTTATGATATGACTAGTCGACATCATATAGACCTTTAAAAAAAACAACAGAAATTAGTAAGACAAATATTGAGACTAATTTTATTTATGGAAGTGATTACCTGCTTCTTCTCTTTTGATGCTTTAGTATTAGTTCAGGTGTGCACTAAAAGGAATTAAGTATGCTTCTGTGTATAAACATTCTCAGTCTTTACCTACAATTATGTTTATTAAAACCTAGTCAAGTAATTTCTGTTCTACTGTTACATCAGTACTATAAATATTGGATGGGAAAATAAATATGTCCACATTCTCGGTTTGAGTACTGTTAGTATGTAATGTGTACAGTATTTTTTCTAGCTAACGTGTCATCAAAATAGTGATGACGTATTTGACAAACAACCAACAACTCTATCCTCAAAGAGATTCATATACGAGATAGATTATCGTCGACTGGGCAATTGCAAATACTGAAGTTCTTTGCGCAGATCTCAAGAAAAGAGCACTCGACGGAGAGCCTATCGCAGCATATGCATGGCCGTGTAGAAGGCAAGCGAAGTCCTGGACGATCACCAACACGTTGAACCGAGCTCATTAGAAAAGCTACGCAGTCCACCGAAGTAGAGTGTACTCGCAATGCAACCGGCAGAAATGGAGAAGCATCGCGAGAAGAGCAGCTGGCCTGGAGAGTGACGGTGACGGCGAGGAGAAACCGCCATTGCAACCAAGACCACTCTGACTAGAGTGTACGATTAAGAAGAAGAATTTGGCAAACAACAGATTAAAATCCGACAGATGTCAACTCAGGGCATCTGTGATGTGAAGTGATTCAACTTGATAGTACATCAATTTAATGGTAAACAGCAACAGGTATACGCCAGTCAAATAACGGTTGGTGAAGGACTGACAATGGATCAGCTACCTGTAGTTTATCGTGACTAATTTGTCCCTATGATAATGAAATTTAGTGATTAGAAAATAATAATACTTCTGACATTCTAAACTGACAAAATTTTGCTCATGTGCTTTGCCGATCATCCACAAGCTTGACAGAAATTAATGCGGTTGTAGCGACTTGCTAAAAAAAAAAAAAGGGGGTTTGGAAAATTATTTCCGTTCTCTTATTCTCTCTATTACTCGGATTTGGGGAGTATACGTTACACAATTTTAAAAATGCTATTTGGTAATGGCAGGACAATGACAGAAATACAGTTTAAAATGTTTATTCCTATGAGAGCACTTACAAAATTAACGTTCTCGTGTCACCAAATTATTACTGGAGCTGGTTTGAGTTGGATCTAAATATTTGAATTTATGTGTTATTATTTTTGGACGAAATTTGCTTTCATTTTATTCAAGCTTTGTCGTTGGTCATTTTAATGTTTGGACGAGGAACAAAAAGGAGTATTTATAGAGTTTTTCATAAAGAAAAAGTCTACAAGCCCAAGTCTACAAGGTTTGAATGCTACTTCAGTGGCCACTACAACATTGGGACATTTATATAATGATGCTGCCGTTCGCAATCACTAAGCCAGAGGAGGAAGTAATTGAGTAACCGACAGTAAATTAATAATGCGAATTGAATAAGTTTTTATGTACTTTTTTTAATTATATACCAAACCTCTGGAAATACCAGAATATATACTCGATCCGTACAACATATTTGTACAACAATGATTTATCTGCATAGTGTACATTTACACACGAATAGGAAGCCTCCGGTTCCCAGACCAGCTAGAATAAACATAAAATAATTGTCATATTTAAAAACGAATCCGAGTGTCATGATTACTTGTATCTACAATAATAACTAGTTACGACAACGTATACTACAAAGTTTAGTGTGCCATAAGTAGTTTTATAAAATTAGCATAATAATTACTGTTTAACTATTTTATTTTGCAGCAAATCTTTAAGGAGTCCAATGGGTTCGATATGATTAATCAGACTTGCTTTTAGAGAGTTGTTGTGCATCGGGACGTTGCACAAAAGCGGATGGCCGAGTGTCATGATTTGAATATTTGTTGTATGTGGTGTGCGGTGTTTTCAGTGTTGCGGAGTGGCAGCACTGCTATTTTCTTAATTTATATACTCTGGAGAACGGTGATCGAACAGAATGAACGCTACCCCGGATGATGGCGTGATGTTGTAATTCCGGGGAGGGGATATATCGCGGGCGGACGAGCGCGAGCGGCCCTTCGAAAAAGTAGTCGCGGCGTAACTCGGTAGTAAAAAGGCGGTCTTAGCGTCAGACCGCTCAGTGCAGTGAAATAAGTGCAGTGTTATAAGTAATAATAAAGCGTCATAAAGTTCAGACAAGGAGTTTTCTTCATATGAGGTAACAAACATTAAAAAAAATACAGTCGAATTGAATTTGAAAATACATAACCTAGCGTTATGTGTTATCAATTAGCAAACAATGAAAGACTACCAAGAATATGATCTAGATTAATGTCGTAATGGGTGTAATATAGAACTAAACATGCACCAAAAAAACAATATTTTCCTTGGATTCGCGTAAAAAGATAGTTACGACTAATTTATTCAAATGAAATTGCAATGTAACTACATTAAATAACAGCATTGAAACGGCAGCAGACAATTGCAACGTTAGAATATAATGTATTGGTAGCACGCGGGCGTAACTCCTACGCTTTGTTTGACAGAAGGTGGTTTTATTGTAGCTGCTGGCTACCAATGGAAGGCGGTTACAATATAGACAATTTAATTTTTGCATAAAAAAATTACCCAACAGCAAACAAGATTTTTTTGAAGTAAAAACTTGTTTAGCGGCGTTGTGCATTTTTTGGATGGATGTTAAACTCGCGTCAGATCGAATTCGTAAGACGAAAATTCGTAAGACGGACGGATTATTTTAGTCAGATACCTATTCTAACGTTCTGAATTTAAAGTTTATTATTGTATGTATATTTTTATCAGTCGTTTTACTATTTCATTTTTTACCGACGAAAAAAACGGAGGAGGTTCTCAAGTCGACGCGTATATTTTTTTATGTATGATTACGCATAACTTTTTACAGAGCAGTCCGATTTTGATAATTCTTATTTTAATGGATAGGGTATACCTCATAATTGGTTCCATATAAATTTTAAAACAAATCCTACCCTAAGAGCGGGAAAATAGGGGTGATTTATTGTTCACTCGCAGATTTTAATGCTGAGTTGTGTATTATAAGTTAGGTAGATATTTTAAAAGTAATCAAAAATTAATCATGTAGTAATTAGTAGACTAAAGCCACCAAAAATTATAAAATAAAAACTTTTTACTAAAAAAATTAAACCTCTGAAAAAAAATGAAAAGCATAAAATAATGGACCTTTTTTAACTTTATTAACTAAGTCCTTAAAGTAATGTAAGTATACCTTAGTAATTTTGAGTCAGCGCTTAAAATTACCTTAAATTTAAAGAAATAACCAAATCAAATTAACAATGCAACGTGAAATCTCCAGCAATAAACATTGACATTCCAAAAAATGTGCTCTCCGCACTCGCAAATCAACGATTCACGCTTTTAGTAATTATTTAATTTTCTTGTTTGGCACCGACTCAAAATTACTTAGGTATACTTACATTACTTTAAGGACTTAGTTATTAAAGTTAAATAAAAAGGTCCATTATTTTATGCTTATAATTTTTTTCGGAGGCTTATTTTTTTTTTGTTTTTTTTTTTCATGTAGGCTACAAGTATCAAGTCATCTTTTTCGATGTTGCGTTTTTTTTTGTATTTAGACTGTAAATAGGCTTTCGTATTCTGTGGTATTTGTATTCAAAAGATCAAAAAGTGAATTTTCATTTGTGTTGATTACTACTTTTGTAATTATAATAATTGTGACTATCATAAGGCTACATTTTGTAGGAAATTATGTTTTGTGACTTTTGTTTGGGAATTTATACTTTAGTTAAAAAATTAAAGTAAAAATAGTAGGTACACCTTTCAATTTTCTAAATAGTCATGACTTTGCCCATAATACGAGTTTAAGCGTCAGGTATAATATAACGTCAGGGGCTAAGAAGTTGTTGGTGGCATCGGTGACGCTTAAAATCAAGCGAGCTCATTATTTGTATTAACTACATAATATAACTAATTGCTAAAAATACAATAATGTATCTCTACCTGGAAGGATATTATTACGGGACATTTCCATAATGAAGAGGCATGATGGAGAGGGCAATACAGGAGTGGACGGGTGCGAGACGCCTCAGGTCCTGAACATAAATTCTTTTAATTACCATCTTCTACCGTGCTACACAAATAGCGAAAATGATTAGGCAACGAGTATGGTTTGCAGAAAAAAAATTAGACACCGTTTAGCCGTTTTAGCGTGAAAGCAGCGAAGACATTACAAACAGAATGGACACACTCCGCCTCCCGCTGATCTCGGGTTTCTTGCCCGCTTCCTGCGCCACCTGTCGTTTGCCGGAGTTTAACGGCGCCGTGCCGTCAAACTCCGGCAAACGACAGGGCGCGCTGTTGTACCTAGTTTCCGACGTGCCACGAAAGAGTAAAAAACAGACTTACCCAAAAATTTTAGCATTTCTAATACTAGTGATGATACAATTACAATACAATATCAAGACTTGCTACTGAATAAATAAACTGTTTCAATATAAATTCAGTATATAAAAAAACTATCCAACCTAATACATGAGTTTCTAAAAAATAATTTGAGGTTTGTTCTGATAAACAGCATAAACGCATTATAAACTTTGACATCTTTCTCAAGTAAAAGCGTTTCAAACTTGAACTTAGCAAAGTTTTAGATCACTAAAGGGTTCGTTCTAACGAGATTACAATAATGAGTTGTTAAGTACTTCGCTGGAACCACAGAGGGAATATTTTACGATAATAATTGTACCAATAAGGAAAGTTTTAGGGTAAAAGCGGGGAACAATTTTCGTTGCCTATTACACAGTTTATTCTTTAGAGTTTAGATTTCAAACAACTTGTTTGACTTGAGTTATTCTTATCAAAATCTTCATTTAAGTTTCAATTTTATGAACAAAAATAAAACTTGGCCTGCCATCATATTTTTTTGTCTAATAAGGTCTAGCTTACTAGGTGTATATCATCACAATAAATTTTTCTTCAATGGAGTTATCTTACTAAACTGACTTTAAAATTAGAGACACCTAGATTAAGTCTATCGGAGAAAATTTTGACAACATATTCCGAAATTTTGCTGATACTATTTGAAAGTTAAAACTTTTTTTATACTCCAACAAAATCATAATTTTTCATTTCTGACGGGTTGCGCAACGTAGGAAGACTAGCCACGAGATGGATAGATGACCTCATACAAGTAGCGGAAAAACGCTGGATGCAAGCCGCTTCTAATCGATCTTTTTGGAAATCTATCGGGGAGGCCTATGTCCAGAAGTGGACTTCTTATGGCTGAGATGATGATGTTGATAAACTGGTTGCAAAAAAAAAACGAATAAAAAAAACCATTTTACAAGAACAATTTTTTGTAATTATACTAGCAGAGAAGCACTTCTTGTATAACTAGTTTGACATCAGGCGGCATTATCGCTAAAAGCGATCTCTTCCAGGCAACCGTAGTATGGAAATCAATTTATAGAATAAGTAAAGCGGGTGTGCATTGGCAGAGACACTGGGTAGAAAAGGTAACAAACAGAGTGGCTGAGTTACATTAGCTTTCATATTAGCTGGAAGTTGGACGCTGTATACTGAATGAATAAAACCAAACTTCATGTCCATAATACTAGTTAAGAAGTAACAATTCTAACTGCAAAATTAATTAATGCCTACCTACCTATATTACTGTAAAATTTCAAGCACATCTAACTATTAATAATAATAATTAATAATAACATTCTTCATGATAAGACGAATTTGATAATTTGCCGAGTGCCTCCCTTGGTAAATGTAGATATCTAACAAAGCCTTGTCGATCAAGGTAAAACCGCAGAACGCGGCTAGTTTTAATTGAAAAACCTAATACTAAAAGCTTTAAGTGCGAGTTTTTTGCTATACAAAAGTTATAGCAAAAAAGTCGCACATTTGTTGCTGTCGGTACGTCATAACGTTGCATTGCGCTAGCGCATCTCAGGTAGCCTGATTTAGTGCTGCCTTAATGAAACCTGTTATGTAACTCGTATTATTTATTATTTAGCTCTAGTACAAGTACTTGATACTCGACTTCTGTGGATAATAGCCCTGCAGTTACACGTTAATGTGCTGTGTTGCTGTGGATGCCATCTTAGAAATTGTTATTTAATCTTTATAATATAGCCTTTAGTTAAGTAGAGACCACGCGCCGGTAAGACAGATAGACAAGATAGACAGACGTCCTCATATAAGTGGAAGGAAGACGCTGAATGCAAGCCGCTTCTACCCGGTCTTTTGGAAATGGGAGTATCTCCAGGAGCTCCAGCTATGGACTTCTCATGATTGAGATGATATTTATTTTATCAGCCCTGTTTGTACAAACTGTCCCACTGCTGGGCGCGGGCCATCTTCTCAGTGTGAGAAAGGTAAGGCCATAGTCTACCATGCTGGCCAAGTGCGGGTTGGCAGACTTCACACATCTTTAAGATCATTGAGAACTCTCAGACTTGTAGGTTTCCTCACGATGTTTTCCTTCACCGTTTGAAGTTGGCGGCGTCTGTGGAATCTAACTTACGCTGTTCTACGTCGCAGCATGTCGCTCTATTTTTTACCGCCGCCCCAAAAAGAGAGATGTTATAAGTTTGACGTGTGTTTCTTTATATATCAGTATATATATTTATTATAGTATATGTGTCTCTGTGTTTCTGTCTCTGGCATCTCTGAAACGGATGGATGGATATTGATCGTTTTTTGTTTGGAGAAGGATTTGATCGAAAGTTTTCTTAGCTAAATTGCATCAAAATCAGTTGAGCCGTTTTTGATATCGTTTTTTTTTTATTTATTTTCTATACTAACTTACGTTATTTTATTGAAATGTGTTTGTGGAGTCTTCTGTACAGTGCTGTGTGTAAAAACTGCAGTAAATAATGATAATAAAGTAGACACCTAACCTAATTTATGCATCATACCAATGCGCCCGATTCCCCAATCCTTAACCGGCCGATAAAGAAAGAATTTTGACAAGCGCTTTATATTCAGATGCGTAACAGTAACCAGCGCCTCAGGTGCGATGCCGACCAGATAAACCTTGAATAATCGTTTCATTATTAAATTGGCCTGTTAATAAACTTGGACTCTTAATAAAGGTTTAAACGCACTAGGATAACGCTCCGCACAATCAATACGTCATGACGTGATGTTTTATTGACGTGGTGATGTTAAAAATCGGCCAAGTGCATGTCGAGCCACGAGTAATGTAGGAGTCCAATAATCATAATAAATGTGGACTGAGAAAGAGACTTTTGTTCGATACTGTTTATTATCATCCATTCATACTTACTAATTATGAAATTTCAAGTTCAAGGTTTAAATGTAATTTATAAAGAAAAAACCTTACTCCAAACACATTTATAAGTCGTTTTACAATTATATGTTTACATTAGTGTAGATTATATGTTTAATTATGTTTAATGTACATCCGTGTCAAAGTACCTACAGCTTTTTATTAGTAAGGTTTTCTGACTTACGTTTTTACGACTTAAGTAGTAAGTTTCAGCATTTTTGTATCAGTGTCAGTTATCATTCTAGGTAAGATAAGCCATTTTTGAGCAAATGATTGTATAAAATAACGGCAGTAATTAGATTTAAAAGATTAGATGTAGATTTACATTTTAAATGTTGTTGTGTTAGTTGTTTTATTTATACTATATTTTCTGTAAAAGATGTAGCGGTGGAAAGATTATTTATGTTCGTTCCATACTACATAAGCCCTAGATAAAGCTCATTTCATAGTCATGCGCATGCAACGCGCGCATTTAACGTGGTTCTAATGTATTTGTACCCTAATAAACGTGAAGAAGTAAGGTGGAAGGTTTGATAAATAAACACCGATGTCAGATGAGATCTGATGAAAAAATGATCATTACAGACGCGGCTGCGTTCATCGAAAACAATGTTCACTTCTAAGGAAATACATAGAGCTGTTACAATAAAATTACTTAAAATTAACTCATTCATTTAGGACCTAAATTAAACATAATGAACATTGAACATTGAAATGTTTATATTGTGAATTGACGAGACATATTGATTACTATTATTAAGTATTGGTGTACATAATATTATGGCTAATTTTAGTACTTATTATGTTTCAATATGTCAATAAATGAATCTATTTATCTATCATACTATAATAGCTCAAATAAATAAGCTCAAAGCTACATAAACTAGTCTACAATCTTCGGATTTACGAGATGTTTACCGGGATCCGGTAAACATTCCATCATCATCACTGCCATAAGAAGTCCACTGTTCGACATAAGCCGGGAGGATATTTTTGGAACACCATGGGGGACCATGGTATTCCAAAAAGATCTGTTAGAAGCGGCTTGTACTTATCTAGCGTCTTCTTGCCACATGTATAAGATCGTCTGACCATTTAGCGGCTGGAAATGTTCCGTAAAAGAAATATATTTTATCAATATATTGAATACAATAATGAACTACGGATATGTATGTAAGGACTATAAGGGGTCAATATTATGGATAATTTTACCTCATTACCTCAACATTATGGATAATTTTACCAGAGAAACAAACCTGATATCGGCAAATACGCCAATTTCTCAAAAAAAAACAAATTAGTATTTTTTTGATACTTACATAAAATCAGGCATATTAAATTATTGTAAAGTCATATTTCCTGAAGATATATCGTTTGATATCCCATTTGTCAAAATCAGATCTGTTCAGAAAATTAAAGAGACAACAATATGATACATAGACTACTAAAATCGCAACTCTCCTTTTTATGTAAAAGCGTAAAAATGATACTAATATCTCTATATAAATCCCACTCAAACAAACAAAACTTGCGAATGCCTCGAATTTTTTGTCCAATTTTAAACAAAATTAATTACGTACATTACTCCTACATTGGATAAATTTCTAAAGATATTTAGATACGTGTTTTTAATGACTTCTGTAGAACTAAGCCGACAATACGGTCGTAGGAAACACATATTTTTCGTCGATAACATAATTAAGATGTCTGCTTTTTAGATTTATTTGTGATTATTGAAATATTTGGACAAGAAATATTTTTGAAACGTGTATTCAAAACGGTATAATACACATTCGGGGGTATTATCTACTTTTTATATCCTTGAATGTGAAATTTAACGATCAAATGATGTGTTAAAAATGTCGTGTTTTTTTTTTATTGGATACATTAAAGTTGTTATTAATGATCACATTTAATTGAATCAACGATATGATAGGAATTTTTCCGAATTTGAGATACAATAAAAAATTAACATATTCAATAATATACTTAATATAAATGAATGAAAAAAGTAGAGACAAGTTTTACTTAGTGAATTTACTACAAATTGCCAAGTGTGTGTCGAGGTACGCCCTGTGTAAGGTTCCGTAGTTGCATATCGCAATATAAAGGCTTTAAACAATTTTAAAGTTGATCGGCTATTATGTCGGCTTGTAAAACTTACATAAGCTGTGATAGTTTTCCTTTTTTTCTCAACCATTAAAACCAAGATCAACCATTTAGCCGGCAGGGAGTGGGGGACACTTTATTCTAACACAAAATGCATATTATTTCGCTAATCTCTAAATCTAAAAATAATTTACGCGCACTCACAGCTTATCTACCGACACTCCAAACTATGGGGTAGACGAGAAATTAAAGTCATGTTCTATTTACGTATAGTAGAGGTTTGGGGAGGGTATTGCCCTAAACGGACGGAAATACTTGAGGGTAGAAAAAGAAGCTTTTATCGAGGAGTCTAAGTCTAACTCCGGAATGACATTTAACCTTGGAAATCTAGCTAGCCAATAGCAAAACATACTCAAACTGATAATCAACACAATACTCACAATCATATAAATGCAAACTCCCATTTCTATCAACATAAATAATACATTTGTAGCGAAACCTAGGAAATAAGAGAGAGGTACAAAGACAGACCAAATTAAGAAGATAACAAAAACTAGACTAGATCTGGCCACCGGCGTGCCTTATACACGAGTTGAGAAGACGTCGCTGTGGACATTCCCACATACAATGCTGGGTGCGACTCCATTCTACTCGCGAAATTATTACTAACTAGTCGTTTTGACGGCAGATGAGGTCAAAAAGTACTCGAGTGGAGACCACACACTGGCAAACATAGCGTAAGAAGACCAGCCACAAGGTGGATTGAAAATTCGCATTTAGAATTGACTACCAAAATTGAATGTTTGTGCGTAATATTATTAAAATTTGGCAGGTATACGGCCTTCCTGATTTGTAAGAGATACAAGGTCGTATTTTGTTTAAAAAAGCTTTAAAAAATACAAAATTAGCTGTAACCAAGTATAAATTAGTTTCCGGCAGCCTAGTCGGGAGACCATCTGACTGATCCGCAGGTCCTGGGTTCGAATCCCACGGCACGCACCTCTGTCTTTTCGAAGTTATGTGCGTATTGTTGATTGACGCCAACTTCAAATGGTGAAGGAAAACATCGTGAGGAAACCTACATGTCTGAGAGTTCTCAATGATCTTGAAGATGTGTGAAGTCTGTCAACCCGCACTTGGCCAGCGTGGCAGACTATGGCCTAACCCTTCTCACAATGAGAAGATGGTCCGTTCCCAGTAGTGGGACAGTTTGTACAAACAGGGCTGATAAAAAAAAAGTATGAATGCCCCACTTGAAGTATAAAGAGACGCTTTTAAAGTTTGAAAAGACAGAACGATGAAGAAAAAAATGTGACTTGGAGAGCGTGCAAGTATAGAGGGGAAAATATATAAGAAAAATAACCGGAAATATAAAATAAAATAGAAAAATCCAGACAGATAAGAAATCCAGTCGTAGCAAAGACCTTAGCTCGCTTGATCACTTACGATTGTAGGAATATATTTAATTATGAAGTATTAAAGTTAATAAATCTCAAAATTAAACAGAAAATCGGTAGTTTAATGGGAACAAACAATGTCGTGCGTCTTTCACAGTATCGGGCAACGACTGAGATCGATGTATGGAGATCCAAACACACATTTACATATGCCACGTCTATTATTTGCGAATTCAGAACCAACTACTGCATGTTTGGTTGCCTATTGGTAACCCATGGTTGAGGCAAATTCCAATAGGTAATATTTCGGAACAAATACACAGTCACACCATTGTCCCATTGGGTTAGATAGTAATATTACCTTTTCACTTGTTACAATCCTGACACACGTCTTTCAAAGATTTTCGTGTTTTCATATTATGTTTGTCACCTGCGAGTTCATTAGATTTAGTCACAGAACACATATTATTGTTACATAATTTAGTCTTTCTATTTTTACCTGACTGCGCAAGAAGGAGGGTTTGTGTCTTGAGCGTATATATGTTTCTACAGCATGAATGGCTTGACTGATTTTGATTTATGAGCTTTAGTTTTTCGAGTTCGTTAGATATTTTTTTTGCGCTTTTTCTCAGAAAATTTAATATATTCTATCGTCTGCCAGCCCTAAAGGAAAGGTTACTCCGGTTTATTCTAAGCGTAGATAGACAATGACAGACAACGTTGCATTGTAACGTATGAAGATGAGATGGCAAATCGGTTGCAGGCCCACATTCTACTCGGGAGTTGTTTATAACTCTGTTAGCTCTACTCTTGTGTTGCAATTGTGCTCTGTGGACGTGGTGTTATTTTTAACCGACTTCAAAAACGAGGTTCTGAATTCGCTTGTATTTTTTTAAATGTTTTACAGTTTTAAACTTAAGTATTTTGAAATTATGATTTTTCTGAATTTTTTTAGTTCTAATTTTTCTTAACATAAATATAACAAAGAATAACAAAACTTCCGTATCTGGCCCAACGCATAAGCATTGCCATTCAACGTGGCAATGTGGCCAGCATGCTGGGTACGCTGCCAACTGGTAGTGGGTTTGAGCATTTGGATTATCTTTAGACCTTTATCGGTCTGGGGTGATCGATGTGCTTTTTGTGTAGTAGTTTAGTTAGTTGAGTCTGTTGTAGTTAATAAAGGCGCTTGCCATTAAAAAAAAAAAACTTCTAGTAGTCTAATCACAATTCTATCTAAATATAATTTTGAGATCATATTTAAAAGAAAGAAAGAAATAAAAAAAAATATACACCATACACTACAACAAAAAGAGAGAAGTGAGAACACAAATACAAAGAACAAAAGTGAGACTATTGAGCCTAAAAAAAATGCAGTTATCGCTGTAGTATCTGGTGTATCAAAAAAGGTAAGTCCTCAGTGAGTTTAGTCACTTTCATGTAAAGAAGCTATTGTTTCTAATACATTTATTATATTTAAAACGTTACCCTAAAATCTACGTAGGTAGGTACCTACTTCTTGCCATTAAATTGCCATTGCCTTACTTTAACTGCCTATATTTCAGTCACACCTCTATCGAATCTCGAGGCTCGGTGAGTCAGAATCATCACCATCAATATACATTCAGATTTTCAATAAAAAAAACTTCGGCAACCCTAACGAACAGTCATTAGCGACAAAAAGAATACAAAAATGTACGCACAAACACCTCATACATCCCAATCAGTATCAACGTTAAAAGAAACGTTGAGACAACAAATCAGTGACAACCCTGTTAGAGGCTACACACGAGCAGAAGGTTTAGAGATCCATTGTAAAACAGCATTGATCGGATATGCCCATAAAGTATTCGACCTTGATGCCTAGAGCGTTGACAGTGGAAGTTGAGCAATTACACACGCATGACAGTATAAATACGTACGTACATTATTATATACTGCACGAGCAAATCATTATGTGAAGTGATTTTAACTATCAAAATTCTCCACGATCTCAAGACAACAAGATGTCACTTCCAAACATTTTAGATCATGTTAAAAGTATAAAAAAAGGATACATTATTGTAATTATTTTTATTCAAACTTTTTCACGTGCGATCTTTGCGAAGATAGTCCATTCTCAGAAAAATCTGTTCTCAGTCTTTTGTACTCTTAGATTTAATCTACTCTATGACACTTAGGGGTGAAGACGAATCTAACGATACCTCATACATCAAAGTTGGTCGAGACGCAAGGTTTAGAAGGCTATAAACATAATTACATACACTCGAAAAACATAACCCTCCTTCTTACGCAAAGGTTAAAAAGGTATATTAGAGAATGTCCACGGCTACCTTCTGGCTCCATCTTCAGACCAACTCCAGCCTCCTGTCATAATAATATTGCAATGCTATCCTACTTACATATTATTCGCTCGATATACTCATATTTCGCACGATATTCGTGTGAAATTTCAGTTCATTCGGAAACCGGGAAGTCAAATTTAACTTGGAAGATTTGATTATAGACACCAAGACATGTGAAACCAAATAAAAAATTGTAAAATATGACTAAGTAGATACTTTTTGAAGCATGAGGTACATTTACTAAGTATTTACAAAAGGCATTATTAAAACTTTTAACAATTTCAATACTAAATCTATACGTAATGGCTTACATCAATATGTCTACACATTGATAACAGAAACAACGCAGACATAACAAACAATTACTGACGAACAAAATCGCCGACCAAAATGCACGCCAACCATCGCGCCCGCACAGCGCTCGTCTAAAACTACACGACACCCAATTAAGGGGGTTGAAGAGCAAATTTTTCAGCACCGCAGCCCTATTTGGCGTCGAGTCGCGTTCGTCAAAGCCTCGCACTTACATTACACTCATACAAACGCCTATCAAGAGGGATTCTTAGCACTCGCTCCACTATATAAGGCACCGCGAGGTAAATTAGTACCAGCAATTGTGTTAACGCTGTTAACCCTTGTTTCACAGCGGTGATTGTCAATCGCGTGGATTTATCATGTCGCTGCGAGTGTTAACTGCAAGATCGAGAGTGTCTGTTCATTAGTGTGTTGGGATGTAAGAATGTGGTGATCTAAGTTGGAGACGGGTGAAGTTGAAATGTGAAATGTGCATAGACTTTTATAGATACCCAAAGTGTATGTACCTAGCGTGTCAACAAGTATGATAAAAAATCGCAGTTGATGACCTAAGATTATTTAATTTCAGGTGATATATACTTCCGATTCAATATTTTGTCAACTAGTCATTAGCGTATAAGCGCGGCGAAGGCATTGGGTTGAATAGATTTCGAGCGAATGGAACATTCCATCACAAAATCGTTTGTGTGACGTCACAGTCGATACCAAAAATGTGGCACGCCAGGTTTTCACATAATCCATAATTCATTTATTCCTTGCACAAAACAGGTTGAACAATAAATTGTAATCTTAAATCCTAATTTATAAGTATCTTTGTTTTTGCTAAAATAGCAATGCAAGTGTTTAATTGCTAGTAAAGGAAGTCAACATGCATTAGAATCATCTACACAGACTAACTACTTTTTTAGCATCATCACATGGACACATAGAAACCAACATACGAAACAATAACATTATATATCAATTCATTAATTTATACACAAATGCAAATTTATTATTTTTAGATCTTAAAATGACAACTTATGTGCACAGAACTAAGTATATAAAATATAAAAATTGTAAGCTCTATATAAATAAATGAAGTCGCATGCTTCATCTACTATGTCTGTGGTAATGTGTATATTATTAGGGAGTTCAGATTATTATTATGTAAGCTTGATGGGGAAAAATTATTATTTCCCTTTCTTATTCCTATTTTTTCTAAACTAGGTATCACCACAGGGCATCAGTACCTCGCCTTTGTACATAATTGTAGAATTGTGAGAGAGTATGTCCGCCATCTTATCATGTGTTTTTATATTGTTTTAAATCAATAACAAGACTTGAAAACTATGGAAATTAACGTGGTTTTCACACATTTTTGAGTGACGTGTGTGCTGCTCCTTTGAAAAAGACCGCCGAATGCGGTTGAAACTATAGTCGGATATTTCGGCTCAAAACAGACGTGAGTGACCCGTAGTTTTTGTTTAAAAAAGACTTGAAAACCTTCATAAATTAAGTAATTTCGAGGAACAATTAATTATGGCCCCTTCACTAAGCTACATGTCGCCACTGATTTCTCCACAAATGTCATGTAAGTCTCTCGGCTGCTATTTCTATTATAATTAAAAAAAAAACAGTTACTTTTACTTATAAGAAAGAGGTGAATTTTTATTTCTATAAATGACCTAATTATCTAAAGATATTATTATAGATAAAAAACATATTACAGATAAAAAACAGAACTCAGGTCACAGTCCCAAGGCAACGTTCCCATAAGGCTGGCGACATTACTTTTACTTATCATTGTAAAGTTTTAAAAGTTAATCAACTTTACTTATCATTTTATCATTAGCGCGTGTCAATTTGTTACATAGGAACATCTGCCTCGGGCAGCCAAGGTACCGGCTTTACTGACTATAGTCTAGTAAAAATTAATCCGTTTGTATGGAGCTGATCACAGTATTTGCAACTGGGGAGATTCTTTGAAATTATGATAGGAAAATAACTAAAAATCATAGATCAACAATAATACCCGATTTATAGAATCGCTGCGTTCCGCGGTTTCACTCGCGTAGCTATGAGAAACGGTGATGATTATGATGATGATAAGTAGCTCATGTCCGTCCCTAGGTCCAAAGCTATCTCTATACTAATTTTCATAGCAATCGGTTCAGCGGTTTGAGCGTGTAAAGGTAACAAAATTAGCTTATATAATATCATTATGAAATTGTGCCAAATGTATTTCAAAACACCGGTACATTCATTTAAATAACAATATACTTAGTTGTCTTTTATGTTGTCACAAATCTTATTTTTACTAGACTACTATGGAGCCCACTGAAACCATTGTATTATTTTAAATCTAACAAAAAAAAAAAAAAAAAAATTTTACTTTACTTTTATACATACACATGTTGAACTAAAACCAACCACAATTGGAAACGAATGTCAACTCAAGCAACTAGACAAATGAGGCGATTCGAAAGTAAATCATGTAAATAGAAAACTAGAATATGTGACACGTTACTTACGTGTACTCTCGAGTAAACAAGCGGCTAGCTATAAAAATATAATTATATAGCGACTGGACCGAATTGACTATTTTGTAAGTAAGCACGACAGTTTGAATAAGGTATTTTAGACCTAGAAGATACTTATTCACTCTGCACTTGAAGACACCCGGGTTATAGCTTTCAGGAAACAAAGACAGCGGCAAGGTATTCTATTCCCGAGCGGTTCGCATTAGGAAGATGGAAGGAAAACGCTTAGTTCAAGCTGATGGAAAATCTACCATGAAGGGATGGTATTGAAGCGTTTTCCGGGTTTTCCTATTTCATGCTATGTGAAAGTTCGACGATTTAAGCATAACGCAATATGTATATTATAATATTAATTTAAAAGCTTTTCATAATATTTCTTTTTGCGTTTGATGAAATTGATGTTACACTGCAATACAAATTCAACTTGTCTACCAGACTGTACCCGTACAAACTAATAGCAAAGTGAAATTACACACATGCGATTACTAGAGATATATCCTTCTAAGCATTTGAATATAATGATAATATCTGGGCGAGGTGTGAGTGAGTGAAAACTACTACTTTTGCTTTGCTGTGAACAGCTGATAAGAATGAGATACTGTGAAAAGTAGTCCAATTACTATGATTTCATCTTGAAGTTTGAACCAAGGTAAGATACTTTCATTTATAGAAAGTGTTTGGGTTAATTTTGTTCAAAATGTCACTACTATAATAAACCTTTTACACCTTAAAACCTTTTAAACCTGTTAAACCTAAACATTACTCTCCATCTTATACAGTCGGGTAAAAAGTAAATAAAATAAATAAATAAATAAATAAATAAATGAACGTTATTGATGACACAATGCCATCATTAGAAGAATCAACAGTCTCACGGAACAAACGGTGTACTAAATAGGAGCGCGTCGACGCGAACAAATTGACGAGTATCGTACCTATTTAGCGGGGACATGTGGTTTTGATACTTGCTTACAAAATTTTTTTTTTTCAAAATCATTTATTTCTTGTAAGTACAATCATTTTAAGTTTATTTTGGCGGGTAGACTTCCCATCATGAATACATTTTCTTCTTTTTGTACATTCATTTGAATCTATTTAGTATTACAGCCACACATTCAACGAATGCTATAGTTTGTTCAGCGAGAGGGTAGCTAGTGTCGGGTGGCTGCTTTACTCGCCTCGCCATACATTCCAATCCACCATGTGTTGCGGCGGAAATTGTTATTATATTGGGTGGTTAATTATTCGTACTAGCGCAAATAACAAGAGCAGAAACTAAGTGAATAATTTGTAATATGTTACTGCCTGGCTGATTTTTTATCAGCGTGAAGAAGAACTTGTCATGTCCTGTCTTGTGACGTAACCATAAGATCTAAAATAAGGTTATGGCTAGTTGTAGTCTGATTTGCAGTCAAAAGTCGCTCAAAAAGCGATGATTTTCTAAATTATATTAATTACTAATTTATTTTGATTCTAAGGGAACTACAGTGGGTGTATCGCTGATCACATTGGTCTCAATAAAAGAAGAACGTTTCAAGACCAGATCAGAGATCAGACACCAAATTTCAAAATCTATAATAATACAATGCAGAACACGTTACGAAACAGGAGATAGTTTCCACAACGTCTTCACAATCGGGCTTTCGCTTGCCACAAGACTGATTGGTGCTTGGCAATATATGGGACTCTATCGAGTGCAATCAAGTGGCACTCCGATTCATCGATATTTTTTTTTTACTTTGAAACTTAAGGAAACATTAAATTGTTGTTTTGATGATTCGATTTATGATCAAAGCCAACATTATGAATACCTATATTGTATGGTTTGATAAGAATTCTTGATTGACAACCTTGGCTCCACTGAAAGCCCGTGTCTAATCCTAGAAACGTTTAAAATAAGCGGTTATAATAATTAATTAAAAAACAATTTAAACCTAACTTTTGTATTGCAAAAACCAATAAACATTTTCCTCGAGTATCAAAATCAGTCCGTCCCCACACGGATCAACTGCGGACACAATAAGGGGGATCAAGTTTACATGGGCTCAATTGGCCGGGTGTAATTTCGTCCCATTGTCTATATTTGCGCCAGTGTCCCCTGTTCCTGTGTCCCCCAGTTCCTTTGGGAGATCGTTACGTGCTTTGTGTTAGCATATTTTATGGAGCAACTGAACATTATTGTTGCTAAGGAGATGGTGACTGCGTGAGTTATTGGCTTTTTCTTACGTTGCAGAAATATGGACCTTAGAAACGACTCCATTAAAATTTCATCTATATTAATTTAGTAGTCATTTTGACTAGGAAGTTTAATGGATTTTTCTCAGACTCTTACTGATTAAAATCAATTTCGCAGATTTGTTAACACATTGAACGTCATTTCTGTCACCATGTGGGCGAAGTAAAACTTTCTATTGGAGCCAGGGCGAAAATCATATTTCCGTCAAACTTTTTTTTTTTTTTTTTTTTTTATTTATTAAGGAACAACAAACAACTACATCTTATACAGTAATATGAAACTTAGTTGCGATAACTTAATAAAAATGCAGTCAACTACGTTATCCACAGATTAAGTTTATACATGTTTATACGCTTAAGCTAGACGGGCAATTAAACAATATTTAATGCTAAAGCAATACAAAAGATAATGTTATTTAAATTTAGATTTAATTAGTGCCTGAATTGGTGTTTTCCTGGAGAAGTAATTGAATTATATTGTTTTTGAATTTATAATATGTTAATTGAAATATATCAATATCCCCAAAAGTTTTGTTAAATGACTCAACCATGCGACGAATCGGTGAACGAAGACCAGAGTTAGTACGACATACGTTTAAGGAAAAGATAGAGCGAACACGCACATCTCGTACAACAGTCTTTCTCGGAACAACATAACAAAGTTTACGAACCAATTCCGTACAATCATAACAATAACTTTAAAACAATATGTGGTGTTTGTATTAAATGACAGAAAATACAATATTTGGTGCTATGAACTAGAAATTTTTCGTTATTTTGACTATTTTCTCTAATCTTCCTATCGCTCACCGAGAAGACTGAATATCACATCAGCTATTCGGACATTATTGGTCCGATTAGAAATATAGCGAATTCCAACGCAGCAGTAAAGGTGTTAAATATAGGTAGTAATTAAATGAATTAATTATAATAACGTACGTAATTAATTATAATAATACATCCAACCAATTTGTATCTTTAAATATAGGTATTGTTATTAACATTGTTGATCAACAATATTAATAACAATACATTTAAAGATATTCGGTTAAGTAAATATTTTTAGTTTAGTAAAATATTTAAAGATATTTGGTTTAATACCTTAACAACAATTACAACTCACCTGATCCCTCCTTACCTCACCTCATCTCTCCTCACCTCACCTCATCTCTCCTCACTTCACCTTATCTGGAGTAAGTGTTAAATGGAGCGATTATTCTGATTGCTGCTGGCCGTTCGCTAAAGAATTCCACGTCCTTTAATTGCTCACTAACTCATACACAAACTGTGGGAATATATTATTACACATGATGTGGGTTTCATACTAACTGCTACTCCATCTATGCCGTCATAATAAATATCATAACAACTGTATTTAAAAAAATATACGCTACGAATTGATAACCTCCTCCTTTTTTGAAGTCGGTTAAGAAGTAAAGTAAGTTAAAGTCAAATCAAAATAAAAATTACTTATATTGCCGTGTTCAATATAATTTTTTATTCAATTTTAAATAATCATTCTTAATTTTAGTTTTATTTCATATGTCAATTCCTATTTCATCATTTCAATAGCCAATGTTTTTGGGTGCAAGGGCGGATCCAGGGGGGGTGGGGGGTAATGGGGGTCATGACCCCCCTAGATTTGTTAGAACTCCATTGAGCTTTTTCGTGATAAATAAGTGATTTCACTAGAATTATTCTACATGATGCGCATCTATAGTATTATGCAGCGGTTTTGCATACATTTTTATGAGAAAGTATGCACTTTCTCATAAAAATGTATGTTTGTAACTTTCTATAAAGTGATTAAATTTAATTAGGAGTAATAAATTTGCAATCAATGCATTCAAATGGTTGTATTTATAATTTTTGATAACGTAAAAGTCGTTCTTATCCTGTCGTATATTTCATTTTTCTCTTAACACAGATAATTGTTTGGTTCTTCTGGGCCACAAAAACCTGAACATGCTAATACGACCAATGAATCAAATCACTTTCAATATTTAATTTTAAAAACCTAAATTTTCGCGCTCGCTTCGCTCGCGCATTTTTACCAAATATTTTAACATAGAAATACTGTTGTCTCACTAATACGAGAAATAAAGTATATTACTATAAAAACACTAGCTAAAAATTTATAAAAAGTTTAAAAAAAAAAACTGATTATTTCCTATTATTATTTTACCCGACTGCGTAAGGAGGCAAACCTAAACGGAAAGCCTATTTAAATATTCGCGCTCGCTTCACTCGCGCATATAATGGTTTATTTACATGGTCCATTGCTGACCCCCCCCCCCCCTGGCGCCAAAGCTGGATCCGCCCTTGTTTGGGTGTTTGAAACATGAATAATTATATTATGTAAATTTATGTCAATAAACAGCTAGACCTATTTAAGGAATTTCGTATTGGAATGCGAACGACCCCTTAAATCAGTTTAGCTGTTTGTGTGCTGTGTCGGTTTTGATGAACTAAAAAAATCTTATCTCACATAGGATCAGTCGATAAAATCCAAAAAAGCATAGGCATTATTTCTGTAACTCCCCTCAAAACAATTTTTTAATACGGTGGGACTGTGCAATATATATTTTACGGCTTTGTTTTTCTTTTGATTACTTATTTTCCGTACACTATGTTTCAAAGTTCAATATCGGTGTATAAAATCATACTAACTGCGATGTAATCTGTGTCGAGGTAACTTAGTAGTATTCTGTGGCGCATAGCCTCGCGTGACCAGCTCTCCACGTCATTAGGAGCCAACTGGGTAGTTTGTCTTAGAAACACGCTTCGCTTCTACCTGGCCTGGGGATACTTTGTGTTATAGCTGTAGATGTTGTTATGTTGGTTTGCTTAGATTTGTCCTATACCTAAATTATATAATTAAGTTTTACATATATACATAAAATCACGCCTATTTTAACCCCCAACCCAACAAGAAAGGTGTTATAAGTGACGTGTTTCTGTGTCTCTGTCTGTGGCATCCTAGCTCTCAAAGGGATAGACCGAGTTTTGTCTAGTTTTTTTTTGTTAGAAACAAGATTACGAGTTAGAGCTATGTTTCATCAAAATCGGTTCAGCCGGGTTTTTTTGGATTTTTTCTTCCAGTCCGGGAATGGAAACTTGGTAACATAAATATTAATACATTTTTAGCTTCACATATAACCATTCAATGTAACCAAACCTTTAAAGTCAAAAACCAACTAATTATCAAAACTTCTCAAATGTATGTAGGCAAGAGTGATAATTTCATTTAAAATTCTGTTCATAGCTGAAGTAAATCTCTATTACTCATATGTACGTATATAGTATAAATGCCAATACAATAATTGGGTTCCATCGAGTTTGATATTAGACCCAGGGCAATTCAGTTATTCAAAACCGCTCCGTAGCTGAACCATATGTGAACCGTTTCCCATCGGCCGCCATCTTTTTTTGATTCAGCCACTTCTAAGTCATACAATTGACACATTTGACGAAACGTGACACGTCCTTCGCTCGTTACTAAATCAAAAAATGATAGCAGCCGACAGGAAATGCTTCGCAAAAGGTTCAGTTACGGATCGGTTTTAATTAACTGAATTGACCCCGCGAGTTTTGAATCGTTCGAAAAGAATTCACGTGAGAATTTGCCTGACTTCCGAACAATATCAATATATTATAATATATCATATAATATAATAATAAAAGTTTTTGTTAATATAATTAAAGTTCGGATGGTTTAGTTAGACCATTCGTTACATTATGTGAATTACAGTGATGTGAATGAATGAGAACAAACGAATTCTTGGATATCGTCCGAAACAGAGTCATATCCTTCTGCGATAACTTTCGAGAAATTGAGCCCCTGGAGGTTAATAGTGAAACTCAATTCGACTCATTGCAAAGACTATTATGAGAAAAATGTTAAAACTTTATATAGACCTCATGGCTCAGTTGTAGTTCGACTGCCTCCTGAACTGAAGGTCGTGGGTTCAATCCCCACCCAGAGCAAACATTTGTGTGATGAGCATGAATGTTTTTTCTGTGTCTGGGTGTTTCTATGTATCATAAGTATGTATTTACAAAAAAAAAGTATATATGTATTCTATCAACCCTAGTTTCCATAGTACAAGCTTTACTTAGTTTGCTAGATGGTGTTGTGTGAAATGTCCACCAATATTTATTTATTTATTTTATTATTTTATTTATCCCAGTTCTACATAAGTCCTGGTCCTAACCAGTAGCCTGGAATATTAATATGCACATTTTTATCGCCAGTGTTTCTTTAAAAGTGTTATTTATCTTCAGCGTTCATTCCGTGACCGTTGATTGGATTCGTGACTCCAAAGAGATATTGTTCTTTTAAAATACTTTTGAAAAGACGCCGCGTGAGAGAAGCCTTTTAGAAGCATCGTTTTCGAAATGGGTATTGTCTGAGACGGGTTTTGTTTCTGGCTGATGAAATTCTTGAATTGGTGATTTTTTTATCCATTTAAGTACTAGTTGCGACCCCGGGTCTCACCCGCGTGGTCATCATAATGGGTTGATGATGAAATATTGTAGTCTGTATCCATCTTCAGGTTCTCTGCTATCTCTGTACCAAATATCATATTATAATCGGTTCAGACTTATTAACATAGGTAACAAAAATAGAGGGTCTTACAAAAAAAGAAGAAGGAGACACTTAGCTTTGCACTGACGTACAAGCTTGCGCTTTATTGCTTCGTAGTAGGAGTCACTATTGTGTTTGTAGTGTGACACATACTCGACTGCTGTACGTACCTCGTCAAATTCAGAAGGTAAAGACAAAATTAACGACACCTCGTACTTCAATCAGTTAAGCTGTATAGGGCACAGATGGTACTTAATGTAGAAATACATGCATACGTACCTAAATACAAACAAACAAAAACCATTAAAAACAAATAGATTTTGCAATCGCGAAACGTATAAAGACTGCAAATTGCAAAGCAATAGCAAATACAATCAACATAATCTTTCATCATTGAATAGCCAACTAATAAAGCAATACAGAATCTAGATTCTAGACTATTCTAGGTCTTCACCAATTACTGGAGCGCGTATAAATGTCGCGTATTGCCAAACGTGGGGCAACGACCGGCATGTGGCCACCTGATCGCGATGACGGACTGTTTGTCTCTAATGCCTACAAGTCACAAGCTACAGCGGTTATAATTAATTACTAAGCTCCATAAGTCCTGAAGCATTCCCGCTAAGCTACCAGTTTATCGAGTTTTTGAACGTAAGCAACAGAACTTAGTATACCTACCCGTAGTTAAGTTAATTTACCAAGTCTGGTACACAATAGTATGCTCCAAAGTCGAGATCATAGATGCTGAATAATATACTGGTACCTAGCCTAAAGTGAAACTGGGCTGAATACATTTTTCACATGAAGATTTATGAACATAAATAATAACAATTCAATACGTGATAAAGGCCTAGCATAATCTTTTTTCCGGTAACTAAAACAAACAGCACAAATTCTACTATCTCAGCACTTTCCCTCGGGGAGTTTCGGTGGAAATCACCCGGTTTCTTCAAATATAATAACGACAAAATTTCGACGACAAAAACGACATATCACACAACATCTATCCTGATAGTCGAACACTTGTTATTATGTACTCAAGGAAATAATAATTTAGGTATTTATTTATTTACAATGAATGGTAGACACCAATTACACACCCAAAAAACATAAACAACAAAAACAAACAGGGCAAGCTGAATAAAACCGTTTATAAAGCTAGTAAAATGTAAATTGCTTTTAATCTTCACTTGCACCAAACAAAAACCAGTAGCATAGAGCAGCAAACTAACACAGTCTGTGCAAAAATAGTTTCAATTACGTGCCGTTGAATCGGAACGACTTTGAACGGAATGCAGTCCGGTCAATATTGTTCCCCTTTTTGTGGGGTTACGAAATAAATACCTACGTCATGTTGTCACTGCCTTAATTTTTAGATATACCTCAAAAAGTGAATGTTACATAGGTACATACACATACCAAGTACAATTAATTTAAAAAATCTGCTACTAAACAAAATTATTACGGAAATTAAATGTTTAGAAGAAGCTTTTATATACGCCATTATTTTATTTATTTTATTTTATAAGCAATTTTATCCTACATTAAAATTGGGCTGATGTCGAAAATACCAACATAGCAAATCCCATTAGCAAGTTGAACTGGCAGTTAGGGCACCTTTTGAATCCATGTCGGCAATCAGTTTTACATATTAAGGTAAAACTGATAGCCGATATGGATTCAAAAGGTTTTCGAGAGGAAACCACGCACCGAGTAGTGCATCGTATGAAGACCAACCTCAAAGTAGATAGATGACCTCATACAAGCGGCAGGAAGACGCTGGATGCAAGCCGCGCTCAATTAATCTTTTTGGAAATCCATGGGGAGGCCTATATCCAGCAGTGGACCTTCTTGCGGCTGTAATGATCATGTTAAAAATGTAATGCTCATGGTACAAGCCGTTGGTATCAACATAGTACATCCAGACTACAGAATTAATTTCTAATATGTATTGCCAATACAGTAATTTTATAATATCATAAAATAAATTATAAGTAACTACAGAAAACCTTTATTTCTTGATTTACATCTGCTCTCACCGTTCAAAGTAATTAGCAATACAAAACGAACAAATCAGTAATATTTACATGTACCATAGCAATAAATCATTCGGTTCACTTTCCTAAATTGATATTGTAATCCTTCCGACTCGTTTTGCTTTTGTTTCTTATATAAATGAAGACGTCTCTCTGATGCAGGTTCGTTAAATTGCTATCTCCTGGCTCTGTTCTATCATGGAGACGCACTTTGCTATTTAAATTTTATATACAATTATCGAAAAAATTCTCTTTGAAAGATGTTTGAACTGAAATAAAATAAAAAAACCATCTCATGCATATTTTTTTTTATTCATTAATAGCCTTTCGTCTGGTCGCTAACTTCATTGATGTTACCAACAAGCTACGTAGCCAGTGGTCTACGATGGAGTGCGCGTGTCGAGAAGTTATTTTATATATTTAAAATTATCATAATTACTATATTTTTAAGCAAAACTACGGGTCACTCACGTCTGTTTTGAGTTGAAAAATACGACTATAGTTTCACCCGCATTCAGTCTTCAGTCAGTCAAGTCTTTTTCAAAGGAGCAGCATAAAACAAATATACTTTTTTTACTCAAAACAGACGTGAATGACCCGTAGTTTTTATTTTAAAATGTATGAAAACCACGTTTGTTTGCATAGTAAAAAATGATTACTATTGTTTTAGACTTCAATTTAAAGCTATTATTGTCAACATTTGACATATTACAGCACAAGCAGGCGGTCTGTAAAGTACCTAACCTCAATTAATACACACAAACAATAGCGAGGGAATAGCTGCCTTTGAATGTTCAATAAAATTATAACTATAAGGCTAAAACGACTTAAATTTTAATGAAAACCATTCAACAGATGGGCAATTCCGTATGGATATTTCCTAGATTCCCTAGATGTTATTGATGATTGTTACCATTATAGTTACAAATTAATAGAAACCGATTAAACTGCTACTCGCACAAAACTACATTTACGTACATGTATAAATTACAAAAATACACAACACCGTTTTCTTAAACCGTTAAAGATAATCAATTAAACAATTATTAACCGATTTATTTTACGATTATTTACGTAACATTAAGACCTGACTTTGCAGTGTCCCACAGGTAAGACTACTATAAAAAGAAGGAAAAATTGCAAAAGTTTTAGTATCGATACGATAAACAGCTACTCCATGCCTTTTCTAGTTCAAGCTATCGTCCCGATACAAAATGTAGTCCCGTCGATGCACGGGAGCTGACTTATGTCCCCGCCGTTGATATGTTCATCTCAACAATAAATACTGGAGACCAATTAAGCCGCTACTGGACTTGTACCAATATGATGGAACGCTGGTTTGTTGTGGTTGTAAATTATCATTAGGGAGCAATTTTTTCGCATCTAATAATGGGTTTCATCACCAGCTCTCTAGTGTCTGGTTAATCCGCTGTGCTATGTCGGTGATTTTCATACATCTATCTAAGAAACGTAAGGCTCGAACTCGAACATCTGAATAAAAAAATATTGAAGACTCTTTTTCTATTCCTCATACAAATCGAGGTGTTAATCACAGAATTCGAGGCCCTATTTGGTATTAGGTAAACAAATTTTCATAGTTATCGAAGAGTTTTAATAGTTCTCGAATAGAGACATGAACCGGCAAGCGCAGCGTAGTAAGACCAGCCACAAGGTGGACAAAAGATATCTTACAAGTGGCAGGAAGACGCTGGATGCAGGCCGCTTCCAACCAGTCTTTTTGGAAATCCATGGGGGAGGCATATGTCCACCAGTGGATTTCTTGTGGCTGAGATGATGATGATGATGAAACAAATTTTCAGTACCTACTTTATTACTTATCTACACGTAACTGAATAATAGAATGAACTGTTGATTTTCCTTCGTTTATTTAAGGTCGAAATGAATAAGTACCTCTTATCTCTGCATGCTTTATTCTCGAACACTTCATCGTCTACCAACCTATGTAAGGTGAGCAAACGCAAATTTATTCGCAATAGTAAAAAAAAACTAGTTAGAATGTGTTGCATTACTGAAGTAGATTCTAGATAATGCAACTAATAATATGCTATCCTATGTATGGAGACTTATCTGCATATTGCAAGTTTCAAGTCGATTAAATTGTTTACAGAATCGATTAAAACAGATCATCTCGTATTCTAAATCGATTATTTTTTGTTGTATCATGTGCACCGCCTTGCGATTTCTTCATTAAGCGATTCCTGTATGATAAATGTTATGTGTAACTTTGAATATTACAACTTTTTACCTGACTGAGTAAGAAGGGAGATTATGTTTTTCGAGTGTATGTATGTGGGTATGTATGTGGGCTACAGCCTAAATGGCTTGACCGATTTTGATGTGCAAGGTGTCGTTCAACAACATAGTAGACGACGTATGCGACTTCATTTATAGAAAACCTTGCGTGATACATTTTTGGTATCGACTTTGACGTCATACAAACGATTTAGTGATGGAATGGAATATTCCATCCGCGCGAAATCGATTCAACTCAATGCATCAGTGCGCTTGTACCCTAGTAACTAGTTGTCAAAATATCGAATCGAATGTATATATCACCTGAAATTACATAAATCTTAGGTCGGTACACTTGGGGTATCTATAGAAGTCTATGTTGTCGTTAGATTCGTCTTTACTTCCTGAGTGTAGCCTTTTTTTGTAATAATAATATATGTCTTGCATAAATAAATAATGCATTTTTTGTTACTTACCACGAAATTTCGTAATAAACAAGTGATTTTATTAGAATTATTCTATAGAATGCGAAGTTATAATCTTTAACGGTGATTATATGCATCTTTTCTCACAAAAAAACGTAGATTCAACAGCGTATCATGCTTAATGAAATCATAAATGCAAATTTAATTTAGCAATGACTGATTTTGATATCATTGATTTTTTTAACAGCAGAGTGTCTTATAGGCTACTATGATTATTTTTATATTTTACAAACATATTTTGGCACAGATTTGCATGCTTGATTGAAATTGATGAGATACACAAACTAGTGACTAAAAATTATTATAATCTACCACGCTATGTAAGCAGTATATCTTCATACAAAAACCTTTAAAAACAAATTAAAGAATGTTAATAGAATAGAACTTTGACTCTTAACTACAATACATCATTGTCGGCTTCTAATGAATGTTAAATTGGTAAAATGGTTGATTTTATTTTATAACTGACTATTAGACCGACTTATTTCGAAATGGCTGTCTCAGCCATGAGAAGTCCACTGTTGGACATAGGCCTGCCCCATGGATTTCCAAAAAGACCAATTGGAAGCGGCTTGCATTCAGCATCCTTGTTTTATGATCTGTGGTGCGGCCCCATCGGCCATCAGTTCTACGTGATATGTGCACTGCCCACTGCCACTTCAACTTGCAAATCCACTTTGCTATGTCGGTGACTTTCGTACGTCTACGGATCTCTTTATTTCTGATTCGATCGAGATCGATTGCGGACTCAAAATAATTTAAAGTTATTTTAGATCACCTTCGCAACCGATGTATCTACTTACAGACGATATCAATATCTCAATCTACATGTTTTTCTTCTAATGGCAACATATCAAATTGTATATTGACATAAACATAGAACTGGATTAGTACAGGACCAAGATAGATGGCAATATAAGAGAGGTGCCTGTACCTTGAAGTGGGATAGAGAAGGTTGTGGATGATGATGATAAATCGAGACACCGCTGTCTATATACTTGCTACCTTTTTGTAGAAAATAGTCAAAAATATCATAGTAGCACTGAACATTATACCTAATATTACGTAGAAGTAGATTAGATAAAACTGAGAAAATTGAGTTTGTCTGTATCTATTAATATAATATTGGCTATTAGTAAACGAAATTGTTAAGAATAAAGCCGTCAATCAAGACAAAAACCCAATCATTAGTCGTATTTCCATTCTTTTGTATGTGTACATTCCTACAAAAATACCGGTAATATTGTGTCCGAACCGGATATTACCATATAATACTAAATAATACGTGCGCGGTATCGAGATTATTCGCGCCTGTTGTTCGGCGCGGGAGCGCAGCCGCAGGCCAACGCCACTCTTTATAATTTGATCACATTTGTACTGGACAATGCGCGCCCAAAGCGCAAGACGCGACAGGTGAACAGAGAAATGCGTGGAGACGAAATTACACTTTTTTATCAGCCCTGTTTGTACAAACTGTCCCACTGCTGGGAATGGGCCAACTTCTCATTGTGAGAAGGTTTAGGCCGTAGTCTGCCACGCTGGCCAAATGCGGGTTGGCAGACTTCACACATCTTCAAGATCATTGAGAACTCTCAGACATGTAGGTTTCCTCACGATGTTTTCCTTCATCGTTTGAAGTTGGCGGCAATCAACAATACGCATATAACTTCGAAAAGACAGGTGCGTGCCGTGGGATTCGAACCCAGGACCTGCGGATCGCAAGTCAGACGGTCTCCTGACTAGGCTGCCGGAAACTTTGCACTTTTACAATTACACTTTATTCGTATCATATTCCCTTTTTTATGTGACATGTATGTGAAAGCATAAAATCACCATCTCGTCGCGCTTGTTACAGCCCTATGTGTCGTTACAATATTTGTATATCACAATAATCTGTTACTCATGTACTTTTTTAACTTTAATCATTTTTATACAAATTAAATCTACGAACTAGCCTGATGGGCATTGACTGGTCCATGATGGAACACCGTTAGTCCAAAATTAAAAATTTAGTCATTAGAGGCTTGTAATTTTCTTGATTAATCTTTACAGTTTTCCTAAAGGCGTAGAGTCTCGCCGCATTATTGATAATTTCTAAGAGCTAGAAGAGACTCGGGTATAGTATTAATTTCCAACATCTAAGATAGTTAGCCTTAAAATAAGTTCTATCCTAGCCTAAGATCCAAAAAATTTGATGTAACAAGTTTTGAAGGCCGTAAAATAATCATCTCAAATATTTTATTACTAAAATATTTGATCTTTAACCTATTGAAGGCTTAATATTTTTATATCTAAATGTAGCTTGAGCTTCAAGTTAGAACGAGTGTGCTTACCTGATCGTGGTAATTTAAAGTAAAATATCTTTCAAAGGGCATGAATTATACGAAACAGATACTTCCTCAAAAAAAATTTTAGACAAATAAACATATCGCGACTCCGTGTTATCGTTGTGTTGCAGTCCAGCCGGCTCCTTCACCGCAGTGCCTCGGGCGCGCCTCAATACCTGCTACTTTTTCCTGCGCCATAATAAACATTTGTATTCGACGCACATGCGCCGAGACTTAGTACATAATGTTGGTATTATTGAGGGTAATCACAAACGACAACCAAGGGAGTGGAATAAGAAAGTTGCTATAATAATAATTATTATTTTATTTGTAAAAATGATTCAAAATATGACATTGTATTATTTAATGCCCGATGAGGGTAGTCTGATAATATCTAACTATTATTGCATCAACATCTTTGCGCAATATCAAAATGTAATTGTATCAGTTATTCAATAAATTATTTATATTCTATTCTATTCTATTCTATTCTATTCTATTCTATACTATACTATTGGGATTTAAATAACCACTTTTAAAATACTTTTTCTTGTGTTTACTAAAAATAAGTAGTTCTATGAATCAAGAAAAGATAAATTTAATGACACCTTACACCCCAAAATCAGTCAAGCCGTTAGGGCTACTGGAAGTACCTAGACACACATATCGAGGTACGAGTAGGTATTGAAACCTAATTAATAAAATGCAAAATAAGTCTAGTGTATTGTCTAGTGTTACCCTGACTCATAAGTTTGACATGTGTAATTTGTGTATATGTGTGTTTATTTGAATATCTGTGTCTGTATGTCTGTGAGTACAAGTTTCAAACGGAGGAACTGATTTTAGTTTAGTTTTTATTTGAAAGAGGACTTGATCGAGAGTGTTCTTAGCTATGTTTCTTTAAAATCAGTACAGCCGTTTTATTAAAGTCGGGAGTTTCATCAACTTATTTAACTTGAGTCTGACGTAGCAAGACAGGAAATTAAAAAGTAACAATTTACAATGATACATACACGTGAAAAACATTACCCTCCTTTCATCATCATCAGCCACAAGAAGAAGACGACGAGAATACCTCTGATTACCATCCTGTAGCCTTCGCTTACCGATACGTGGTCTCCACTAAAGAACTTGTCAGCCCAATCCACCATCAGTTCTGCGAGCTTTATGTCCTACCCACACTGCTACTTTAATTTGCTAATCCGCTGTGCTACATCGATGACTTTGTACTTTTACCTCTTTCATTTCTAATTCGTTGTCGCAGCGAGACTCCGAACAAACATAGTACTGTCTATAACTCGTTACATGACTTCGATCTTACTTTTAAAACCGATCTTACTTTTTTTTTCTGTATATTGACCACCGTCCGTCTCGCTCGCGCATATCATCATTTAAAAATATAAAATGACTGAATGAACTTATAAAAAAATCGTCCCACAGGACACTCTACAAAGCTACACATGTTTTCGACAAAAAAATATTTTCATCTAAGTTAATTTTCATACTTACATAAAAATAATTTTTACAAATGATTAATTTAAACATCATTTTTGTGTATGAAAATAACCTGGAGCAAAATATTCTTTTTGTCGAAAACTTGTGATGTCGCTTTTTAGTGTTCTGTGGGACGATTTCTTATAAAAGTTCAATCGGTCATTTTAGTCATTTTACAAAAATGATTGTACGTGCAAGCGAGACGGACGATGATGGCCGTACTACAGACTCTTATGCCCAACAGTGAGTGCCCATACTTCATGCCGTACATAACACACAGTAGTCTTCCCCTTCTCTTCACACCCCCCTTCCATGCACGGGTAAGCCAGGCTACATGTCTCCAAGAACATGCACCTGTTTTAAAATTACGTGAGCTTTTGAAATGTTATGCCGTTTATTACCTACTACGAATTCTCGAAGCTTACATATTACAAAAGTATATATATTATTAAGCTTTACCTAAATCAGGCCAGACGAAATTTGCAGTTTAGGTAAAATCCTACAAATACGACCTGCCGGCTGTACCGGCACTTCAGCAGCGCCGAGCACCAGAAGATCATAACTTCACGCTAAACTATGTAATTATCGGTAGGTTTATATAAAAGTATCCATATATTGACTGACTGACAACGATGACGACACGATATCGGTAGACAGCAAACCTCATACATTTACTACTAAATGTGTTCACAAAGACCAACAGCGATATGACAAATAAACGATACCGATATGATACCGATATCGGTATTTGTTCGGTTGAATGCTACGACGCAACGCAACACACGACCAGAAAACTTAGTTTCTGATAGTTTTCTACCCCAGATATCGTCAATAGCAGTCACCCAGAAGCAGCCTCGAATACTCTCCGTACTCATATATTTAATTTAATTTTAAATAACTTATATAATCTGGGGGCACGGCCGCGCCCCCGCCATGTGAGCGACCGGTTATATCATACACTAGACAATAGTAATTTGCTAGATAACCTAGGTAATATCAATGGGCCCCAAACTAGGCAATGCCTGTATCTTGGTGGCCCGTGAATTCCGGTTTACATAGGGAATTTTGCGCGGCTTCACCTGATTATAACTATATAATCATATGGATAGTTTTATTTGTAATGTCATGTCATCAATCAGTCATACTCGTAAATATATTAAAGGGACTATAGTTAGACACTTCACTTGTAGTCTGGTCAATTTAGACAAAAAAATAGGAGTGAGGTTACAATAATTCGCAGCCAGCTGAAAATTGGTAGGATTATTCAAAACACCGTTATAAATGAAATCTAAAAGTCTTATCGATCCGATACCTGAAAAAAATTACTAGGGTCAAAGGTCACAAAAACGGGTTTTTCGCGATTTTCAGCAAAACGGTAAGTTTTATCATAAAATTAGCCAAGACACAAATGGTAGATCATATAAATAATTATCTATAAAAAATGACAAATTACTTTTTTTCTAATGTACCTAATACTTTATATAATGGTGTTTTGAACAATCCCACCAATTTTCAGCTGGCTGCGAATTTTTGTACCCTCGGATGTCTAAATTGACCGGACTATTGGCAGGTTATTTTGGTTTGGCTTGGCATGTGAACACGTGATCGCGTCGCGTTATGACCGTCACCGATATCGTTACAAAATCGTCACGATATCGTAATATCGGTGTCGTGTCAGTGTGATAGCAACAATATGGATATGGATAGTACATTTTGTGTCATACTGATCAGCAGTTTCAGATTTCTCGATTACAACTCGAACTCGCTTCGATCAGCACCATTAGTATACCCCAACAAGAGCACAGCCCGCGGCTCCCGAACGAAAATAACAATAATTTGCCAAATGTATTCTGATGATCACCCTTTTGTTTCAGCGTAATGAGAGGTTGCAACGGTCGAATTTAAAATGCCATTATGTCGGAGAAAATTTAGTGCTCAGTTATCGAACGTTCCAGAAATTATGATCGCACTATCGGGTCGAGTCGAGACAGTAATGAATACATGCGGGACCTGTAATTTGATACGCGCTATAAGAATATGAAACATATTTTTTATATTAGCATAATTAAATTCCGGACGATGCGTTTTGGTTCCAATTTTTTATACGATCTTCCAAATTTTATTATGGAAACTAGGTTAAAGGTAAAAGGTTTTCACACATTTTTAAATAAAAACTACGGGTCACTCACGTCCACGGGTCACGGGTCTACGGGTCCGAGAAGACGATGGACGCAAGTCGCTTCCAATCGATCTTTTTGGAAATCCATGGAGGAGGTCTATGTCCAGCAGTGGACCTTTTATGGTTTAGATGATGATGATACAATGCATGTACTATGAAGTATTCCATGCCGGTACTCAAGGCAAAATAACTCTACTACAGGTGTTCCAATTCACACAGTTAAAAGTCCTGTATCTACTATTAAAACAAAAATCCCGTTAAAAGCCTTCAAGTTCTATTACAATGTAACAGATACAAAATTACGATCCTACATTGTGAACATGATCGAATAGACTCCATAAAGACAGATTAGAGAGGCAGAGGGGTAACGTGGTTGGAGAATTAGAGGTACCTATCTAGGTAATAAGATAAAGTTTAAATAAAAACATACAAAATCAATTTAGTTCCTTATATGAAAACATTGGAAACGTATAAAAATGTCTCTGTGACGTATCTTAAAATGCAACTGGAACGTTGTGTATAGGAAAAATTTGTACTTGGCAGTTTTTTTTTAATTTTAATTTTACATTCACATGATTATTCTCAAGTTTTAGTCATGCCTCAGAAAGGTATTACTGGTTAACTAAAATCCTCTATTGACTTGTGTCAACTACATGAAAAGAAAAGAGACTTTTCTTCACAAAATAAATAAAGAGCCACCATTTTTACATCATGAATAGCGAATATTCAGAATAACACAAGTTTAGGAAAATGAAACATAGTGATTAAATTTCTTTCGGGTTACGAAATTGAAGTGTGTAAATAATCATAGCAAGATTTCTCTTTGTCAATTACCTAATCTGTGTCATAAACTTTATTCAGGTTTATCATGTTAACGGTGAATCTAAAATGAATACAATTAAACAATTTTCAATCGATCAACTTAATAATGGGCTTCAAAATAACAATAATTACCTCACGAATCCAAAAGATTATCTACATCCATTAGAGTAATTTACGCGTAAATTGCAATAAACAATATATTAAAGGCGTTTTGTAATAATGGTAATTAATTTAAGGTTTCTTAATAAAGCTGATATTTATATTTTTAAAGTTTTTTTATAAATACGTATTACATAGGTAGTAGTTTTACAAATTTCGTGAGCCTAATCTTTATTTCTGGAATTTCACTTTAAATCCTGACAACCTCTTGACCAATTTTGCTTATGTTCTTTTTTTTTTTATGCAATGGTGTTCTAACTGTATCTTTTGGAGTTTTTTTTTTATTGGCTGATGAGTGATTCGTAAAATTTCTTGCAGCTGTGTAGGAAAATACCCTTGCAATAAAAATTTGGTAAAAAAAACTTTATGCAATTATAGAACTGATGTATCAAATTTGGCGATACCAACATCCAAATAAACTAACATCCGGAAAGATGAAGGCTTATCTTGCCAGTCGATGCAGAAACCATAGCTTGTTTCGCTCGCTCGTTGTATTAATCATATTTTCCTAACATCTCTTTCGATAAATATTAAACGCTTTACAATTAAAATACATTAAATTATTGCCAGCTGTCGCAGAATTTAGTTAAATATATTAAACTATTTCTAGCTGTCCCAGGATTGAGGTAAATATCTATAAATGAGACATTAAAAATTGTTTCCAAGCAATTCTGTCATGCCATCACAAATTCAAAAAATACCAATCTCTTATACGTCAGGTTAGTAGCTAAAAATCGTAAAATAACAACAAGTCTTGGTAATAAATCGCCTTGTTAAACACAATACGAAAGAAATTAACCATTTAATTGGCAGTAAAGCAAGAATAGTACAACGAACCAGCGAATTAAACTGGTAGTTCTGCCGTGTGGAGATATAACAACCAATATTAATGTACAACAGGTTTATGTCACGCAAAAAAAAAATCAATAAAAAGAAATTATTGAACCATTTAAAGCTACCTGTTTTAGTGTCAATAAATTTATTTTTGTTCTTTTTTAGAGTTCCGTAGTCAACAAGGAATCCTTATAGGTTCACCATGGTATCATCTTATGGGGTAATACTGTAGAATCACAGTCAGTTTTTTCTTCTACAGAAAAGATGCCTTAGAAATATTTTTAAAATGAAAAGTACAGATACTCTCCGAAATGTATTTAAATGTAATAAATTTGTTGCTTTTGTTAGTATTTATATATTAGAATTATGCATATTTGTACAAAATAATAAAACTATATATTTCAACCATTTATCTAGTCGTGCTGATAATTTGCGTACCAAACATAAATACAATCTTTGCGCTCGCCAAGTAAATAATAAGATTCAAGAAGTCCGTTTATAAACGCTTCTATAATATATAACAATCTCCCTGTAAAAATAAAAATGTTAGATGGCAATAAATTCAAACTGAGTTTGAAAAACTGGTTGATTAGTAAGGCCTTTTATAATTTCAATGAATATTTTGATGGAGATGTAAATGAATAAATAGGTATGCAAGTTATGTAGTGTGTATATAGTTCTCTTAGGTAAATACTTCTCGTTTCGATTTTAATTTGTAAGTAGGATTTGAAAATTCTCTTAGTATCTATTAGAATTATATTTATTGTTAATAAGTAGTGTCTAGAGTATGGCGGGAAGGTCTTATTAACGTGTTGGTTGCTTTGTTTTATTTTCCTAAACTTGTGTTATTTTGAACAATAATGCTATAAAAATGGTGGTGTTTTATTCGTTAAGTGTTCGATAAAGTGCGTGAGTGTGGGCAAGTGAAATAAAGCAGTAAAACGTGTGATTTTACGTTGTCGGCAAAACTCCATAGAAGCTTCTAGTAAAGTCGCCACCACTTTACTGAAGCAGGACTCGACTTATAATAGAATTTATACGTGACTTAGATTGTGACTAGAACATTTACAACTTGTTTTATTCAAGAAACTTGAAAAAATCCTAATACTTGACACTGGCAAATACTTTAATGCGGGTCCAATACAAAAAGAAGAAGTAGTGTCTATAATACTTAGTCTGGCCATAAATACTGTTACAGTTAAAAATAAGAAAGATATTACATTTGAATTTGGAATCTGTCATTTTTATACGATTGTTCATTGAGTTTTCTAATGTTGGCGCCAATACATTGTACAATATTTTGCGATATTAAAATGGAGTGGGGTGATAAAGAGAACCGAATCGCTGTGATTGCATTACACAAAGTTGGTATGGAGCCAAATGCAATTTTTAAAACTCTCCATACGCTTGGTATTAGTCAAATGTTTGTGTACCGGGCTATTAATAGGTACAATGAGACCTCCTCTGTTTGTGACAGAAAAAGATCTGGCCGTCCACGTAGTGTTCGTACGAAAAAGGTGGTCAAAGCAGTAAGGGAAAGAATTCGAAGAAATCCTGTCCGAAAGCAAAAGATTTTATCTCGGGAGATGAAGATAGCACCAAGTATAAACAAATTTTCATAGTTATCGAAGAGTTTTAATAGTTCTCGAATAGAGACATGAACCGGCAAGCGCAGCGTAGTAAGACCAGCCACAAGGTGGACAAAAGATATCTTACAAGTGGCAGGAAGACGCTGGATGCAGGCCGCTTCCAACCAGTCTTTTTGGAAATCCATGGGGGAGGCATATGTCCACCAGTGGATTTCTTGTGGCTGAGATGATGATGATGATGAAACAAATTTTCAGTACCTACTTTATTACTTATCTACACGTAACTGAATAATAGAATGAACTGTTGATTTTCCTTCGTTTATTTAAGGTCGAAATGAATAAGTACCTCTTATCTCTGCATGCTTTATTCTCGAACACTTCATCGTCTACCAACCTATGTAAGGTGAGCAAACGCAAATTTATTCGCAATAGTAAAAAAAAACTAGTTAGAATGTGTTGCATTACTGAAGTAGATTCTAGATAATGCAACTAATAATATGCTATCCTATGTATGGAGACTTATCTGCATATTGCAAGTTTCAAGTCGATTAAATTGTTTACAGAATCGATTAAAACAGATCATCTCGTATTCTAAATCGATTATTTTTTGTTGTATCATGTGCACCGCCTTGCGATTTCTTCATTAAGCGATTCCTGTATGATAAATGTTATGTGTAACTTTGAATATTACAACTTTTTACCTGACTGAGTAAGAAGGGAGATTATGTTTTTCGAGTGTATGTATGTGGGTATGTATGTGGGCTACAGCCTAAATGGCTTGACCGATTTTGATGTGCAAGGTGTCGTTCAACAACATAGTAGACGACGTATGCGACTTCATTTATAGAAAACCTTGCGTGATACATTTTTGGTATCGACTTTGACGTCATACAAACGATTTAGTGATGGAATGGAATATTCCATCCGCGCGAAATCGATTCAACTCAATGCATCAGTGCGCTTGTACCCTAGTAACTAGTTGTCAAAATATCGAATCGAATGTATATATCACCTGAAATTACATAAATCTTAGGTCGGTACACTTGGGGTATCTATAGAAGTCTATGTTGTCGTTAGATTCGTCTTTACTTCCTGAGTGTAGCCTTTTTTTGTAATAATAATATATGTCTTGCATAAATAAATAATGCATTTTTTGTTACTTACCACGAAATTTCGTAATAAACAAGTGATTTTATTAGAATTATTCTATAGAATGCGAAGTTATAATCTTTAACGGTGATTATATGCATCTTTTCTCACAAAAAAACGTAGATTCAACAGCGTATCATGCTTAATGAAATCATAAATGCAAATTTAATTTAGCAATGACTGATTTTGATATCATTGATTTTTTTAACAGCAGAGTGTCTTATAGGCTACTATGATTATTTTTATATTTTACAAACATATTTTGGCACAGATTTGCATGCTTGATTGAAATTGATGAGATACACAAACTAGTGACTAAAAATTATTATAATCTACCACGCTATGTAAGCAGTATATCTTCATACAAAAACCTTTAAAAACAAATTAAAGAATGTTAATAGAATAGAACTTTGACTCTTAACTACAATACATCATTGTCGGCTTCTAATGAATGTTAAATTGGTAAAATGGTTGATTTTATTTTATAACTGACTATTAGACCGACTTATTTCGAAATGGCTGTCTCAGCCATGAGAAGTCCACTGTTGGACATAGGCCTGCCCCATGGATTTCCAAAAAGACCAATTGGAAGCGGCTTGCATTCAGCATCCTTGTTTTATGATCTGTGGTGCGGCCCCATCGGCCATCAGTTCTACGTGATATGTGCACTGCCCACTGCCACTTCAACTTGCAAATCCACTTTGCTATGTCGGTGACTTTCGTACGTCTACGGATCTCTTTATTTCTGATTCGATCGAGATCGATTGCGGACTCAAAATAATTTAAAGTTATTTTAGATCACCTTCGCAACCGATGTATCTACTTACAGACGATATCAATATCTCAATCTACATGTTTTTCTTCTAATGGCAACATATCAAATTGTATATTGACATAAACATAGAACTGGATTAGTACAGGACCAAGATAGATGGCAATATAAGAGAGGTGCCTGTACCTTGAAGTGGGATAGAGAAGGTTGTGGATGATGATGATAAATCGAGACACCGCTGTCTATATACTTGCTACCTTTTTGTAGAAAATAGTCAAAAATATCATAGTAGCACTGAACATTATACCTAATATTACGTAGAAGTAGATTAGATAAAACTGAGAAAATTGAGTTTGTCTGTATCTATTAATATAATATTGGCTATTAGTAAACGAAATTGTTAAGAATAAAGCCGTCAATCAAGACAAAAACCCAATCATTAGTCGTATTTCCATTCTTTTGTATGTGTACATTCCTACAAAAATACCGGTAATATTGTGTCCGAACCGGATATTACCATATAATACTAAATAATACGTGCGCGGTATCGAGATTATTCGCGCCTGTTGTTCGGCGCGGGAGCGCAGCCGCAGGCCAACGCCACTCTTTATAATTTGATCACATTTGTACTGGACAATGCGCGCCCAAAGCGCAAGACGCGACAGGTGAACAGAGAAATGCGTGGAGACGAAATTACACTTTTTTATCAGCCCTGTTTGTACAAACTGTCCCACTGCTGGGAATGGGCCAACTTCTCATTGTGAGAAGGTTTAGGCCGTAGTCTGCCACGCTGGCCAAATGCGGGTTGGCAGACTTCACACATCTTCAAGATCATTGAGAACTCTCAGACATGTAGGTTTCCTCACGATGTTTTCCTTCATCGTTTGAAGTTGGCGGCAATCAACAATACGCATATAACTTCGAAAAGACAGGTGCGTGCCGTGGGATTCGAACCCAGGACCTGCGGATCGCAAGTCAGACGGTCTCCTGACTAGGCTGCCGGAAACTTTGCACTTTTACAATTACACTTTATTCGTATCATATTCCCTTTTTTATGTGACATGTATGTGAAAGCATAAAATCACCATCTCGTCGCGCTTGTTACAGCCCTATGTGTCGTTACAATATTTGTATATCACAATAATCTGTTACTCATGTACTTTTTTAACTTTAATCATTTTTATACAAATTAAATCTACGAACTAGCCTGATGGGCATTGACTGGTCCATGATGGAACACCGTTAGTCCAAAATTAAAAATTTAGTCATTAGAGGCTTGTAATTTTCTTGATTAATCTTTACAGTTTTCCTAAAGGCGTAGAGTCTCGCCGCATTATTGATAATTTCTAAGAGCTAGAAGAGACTCGGGTATAGTATTAATTTCCAACATCTAAGATAGTTAGCCTTAAAATAAGTTCTATCCTAGCCTAAGATCCAAAAAATTTGATGTAACAAGTTTTGAAGGCCGTAAAATAATCATCTCAAATATTTTATTACTAAAATATTTGATCTTTAACCTATTGAAGGCTTAATATTTTTATATCTAAATGTAGCTTGAGCTTCAAGTTAGAACGAGTGTGCTTACCTGATCGTGGTAATTTAAAGTAAAATATCTTTCAAAGGGCATGAATTATACGAAACAGATACTTCCTCAAAAAAAATTTTAGACAAATAAACATATCGCGACTCCGTGTTATCGTTGTGTTGCAGTCCAGCCGGCTCCTTCACCGCAGTGCCTCGGGCGCGCCTCAATACCTGCTACTTTTTCCTGCGCCATAATAAACATTTGTATTCGACGCACATGCGCCGAGACTTAGTACATAATGTTGGTATTATTGAGGGTAATCACAAACGACAACCAAGGGAGTGGAATAAGAAAGTTGCTATAATAATAATTATTATTTTATTTGTAAAAATGATTCAAAATATGACATTGTATTATTGAATGCCCGATGAGGGTAGTCTGATAATATCTAACTATTATTGCATCAACATCTTTGCGCAATATCAAAATGTAATTGTATCAGTTATTCAATAAATTATTTATATTCTATTCTATTCTATTCTATTCTATTCTATTCTATTCTATACTATACTATTGGGATTTAAATAACCACTTTTAAAATACTTTTTCTTGTGTTTACTAAAAATAAGTAGTTCTATGAATCAAGAAAAGATAAATTTAATGACACCTTACACCCCAAAATCAGTCAAGCCGTTAGGGCTACTGGAAGTACCTAGACACACATATCGAGGTACGAGTAGGTATTGAAACCTAATTAATAAAATGCAAAATAAGTCTAGTGTATTGTCTAGTGTTACCCTGACTCATAAGTTTGACATGTGTAATTTGTGTATATGTGTGTTTATTTGAATATCTGTGTCTGTATGTCTGTGAGTACAAGTTTCAAACGGAGGAACTGATTTTAGTTTAGTTTTTATTTGAAAGAGGACTTGATCGAGAGTGTTCTTAGCTATGTTTCTTTAAAATCAGTACAGCCGTTTTATTAAAGTCGGGAGTTTCATCAACTTATTTAACTTGAGTCTGACGTAGCAAGACAGGAAATTAAAAAGTAACAATTTACAATGATACATACACGTGAAAAACATTACCCTCCTTTCATCATCATCAGCCACAAGAAGAAGACGACGAGAATACCTCTGATTACCATCCTGTAGCCTTCGCTTACCGATACGTGGTCTCCACTAAAGAACTTGTCAGCCCAATCCACCATCAGTTCTGCGAGCTTTATGTCCTACCCACACTGCTACTTTAATTTGCTAATCCGCTGTGCTACATCGATGACTTTGTACTTTTACCTCTTTCATTTCTAATTCGTTGTCGCAGCGAGACTCCGAACAAACATAGTACTGTCTATAACTCGTTACATGACTTCGATCTTACTTTTAAAACCGATCTTACTTTTTTTTTCTGTATATTGACCACCGTCCGTCTCGCTCGCGCATATCATCATTTAAAAATATAAAATGACTGAATGAACTTATAAAAAAATCGTCCCACAGGACACTCTACAAAGCTACACATGTTTTCGACAAAAAAATATTTTCATCTAAGTTAATTTTCATACTTACATAAAAATAATTTTTACAAATGATTAATTTAAACATCATTTTTGTGTATGAAAATAACCTGGAGCAAAATATTCTTTTTGTCGAAAACTTGTGATGTCGCTTTTTAGTGTTCTGTGGGACGATTTCTTATAAAAGTTCAATCGGTCATTTTAGTCATTTTACAAAAATGATTGTACGTGCAAGCGAGACGGACGATGATGGCCGTACTACAGACTCTTATGCCCAACAGTGAGTGCCCATACTTCATGCCGTACATAACACACAGTAGTCTTCCCCTTCTCTTCACACCCCCCTTCCATGCACGGGTAAGCCAGGCTACATGTCTCCAAGAACATGCACCTGTTTTAAAATTACGTGAGCTTTTGAAATGTTATGCCGTTTATTACCTACTACGAATTCTCGAAGCTTACATATTACAAAAGTATATATATTATTAAGCTTTACCTAAATCAGGCCAGACGAAATTTGCAGTTTAGGTAAAATCCTACAAATACGACCTGCCGGCTGTACCGGCACTTCAGCAGCGCCGAGCACCAGAAGATCATAACTTCACGCTAAACTATGTAATTATCGGTAGGTTTATATAAAAGTATCCATATATTGACTGACTGACAACGATGACGACACGATATCGGTAGACAGCAAACCTCATACATTTACTACTAAATGTGTTCACAAAGACCAACAGCGATATGACAAATAAACGATACCGATATGATACCGATATCGGTATTTGTTCGGTTGAATGCTACGACGCAACGCAACACACGACCAGAAAACTTAGTTTCTGATAGTTTTCTACCCCAGATATCGTCAATAGCAGTCACCCAGAAGCAGCCTCGAATACTCTCCGTACTCATATATTTAATTTAATTTTAAATAACTTATATAATCTGGGGGCACGGCCGCGCCCCCGCCATGTGAGCGACCGGTTATATCATACACTAGACAATAGTAATTTGCTAGATAACCTAGGTAATATCAATGGGCCCCAAACTAGGCAATGCCTGTATCTTGGTGGCCCGTGAATTCCGGTTTACATAGGGAATTTTGCGCGGCTTCACCTGATTATAACTATATAATCATATGGATAGTTTTATTTGTAATGTCATGTCATCAATCAGTCATACTCGTAAATATATTAAAGGGACTATAGTTAGACACTTCACTTGTAGTCTGGTCAATTTAGACAAAAAAATAGGAGTGAGGTTACAATAATTCGCAGCCAGCTGAAAATTGGTAGGATTATTCAAAACACCGTTATAAATGAAATCTAAAAGTCTTATCGATCCGATACCTGAAAAAAATTACTAGGGTCAAAGGTCACAAAAACGGGTTTTTCGCGATTTTCAGCAAAACGGTAAGTTTTATCATAAAATTAGCCAAGACACAAATGGTAGATCATATAAATAATTATCTATAAAAAATGACAAATTACTTTTTTTCTAATGTACCTAATACTTTATATAATGGTGTTTTGAACAATCCCACCAATTTTCAGCTGGCTGCGAATTTTTGTACCCTCGGATGTCTAAATTGACCGGACTATTGGCAGGTTATTTTGGTTTGGCTTGGCATGTGAACACGTGATCGCGTCGCGTTATGACCGTCACCGATATCGTTACAAAATCGTCACGATATCGTAATATCGGTGTCGTGTCAGTGTGATAGCAACAATATGGATATGGATAGTACATTTTGTGTCATACTGATCAGCAGTTTCAGATTTCTCGATTACAACTCGAACTCGCTTCGATCAGCACCATTAGTATACCCCAACAAGAGCACAGCCCGCGGCTCCCGAACGAAAATAACAATAATTTGCCAAATGTATTCTGATGATCACCCTTTTGTTTCAGCGTAATGAGAGGTTGCAACGGTCGAATTTAAAATGCCATTATGTCGGAGAAAATTTAGTGCTCAGTTATCGAACGTTCCAGAAATTATGATCGCACTATCGGGTCGAGTCGAGACAGTAATGAATACATGCGGGACCTGTAATTTGATACGCGCTATAAGAATATGAAACATATTTTTAATATTAGCATAATTAAATTACGGATGCGTTTTGGATCGAATTTTTTATACGATCTTCCAAATTTGACTATGGAAACTAGCTTAAAGGTAAAAGGTTTTCACACATTTTTAAATAAAAACTACGGGTCACTCACGTCTACTGGTCACGGGTCTACGGGTCCGAGAAGACGATGGATGCAAGTCGCTTCCAATCGGTCTTTTTGGAAATCCATGGGGAGGTCTATGTCCAGCAGTGGACTTTTTAAGGCTGAGATGATGATGATGATACAATGCATGCACTATGAAGTATTCTATGCCGGTACTCAAGGCAAAATAACTCTACTACAGGTGTTCCAATTCACACAGTTAAAAGTCCTGTATCTACTATTAAAACAAAAATCCCGTTAAAAGCCTTCAAGTTCTATTACAATGTAACAGATACAAAATTACGATCCTACATTGTGAACATGATCGAATAGACTCCATAAAGACAGATTAGAGAGGCAGAGGGGTAACTTGGTTGGATAATTAGAGGTACCTATCTAGGTAATAAGATAAAGTTTAAATAAAAACATACAAAATCAATTTAGTTCCTTATATGAAAACATTGGAAACGTATAAAAATGTCGCTGTGACGTATCTTAAAATGCAACTGGAACGTTGTGTATAGGAAAAATTTGTACATGGCAGTTTTTATTTTATTTTAATTTTACATTCACATGATTATTCTCAAGTTTTAGTCATGCCTCAGAAAGGTATTACTGGTTAACTAAAATCCTCTATTGAGTTGTGTCAACTACATGAAAAGAAAAGAGACTTTTCTTCACAAAATAAATAAAGAGCCACCATTTTTACATCATGAATAGCGAATATTCAGAATAACACAAGTTTAGGAAAATGAAACATAGTGATTAAATTTCTTTCGGGTTACGAAATTGAAGTGTGTAAATAATCATAGCAAGATTTCTCTCTGTCAATTACCTAATCTGTGTCATAAACTTTATTCAGGTTTATCATGTTAACGGTGAATCTAAAATGAATACAATTAAACAATTTTCAATCGATCAACTTAATAATGGGCTTTAAAATAACAATAATTACCTCACGAATCCAAAAGATTATCTACATCCATTAGAGTAATTTACGCGTAAATTGCAATAAACAATATATTAAAGGCGTTTTGTAATAATGGTAATTAATTTAAGGTTTCTTAATAAAGCTGATGTTTATATTTTTAAAGTTTTTTTATAAATACGTAGAACATAGGTAGTAGTTTTACAAATTTCGTGAGCTTAATCTTTATTTCTGGAATTTCACTTTAAATCCTGACAACCTCTTGACCAATTTTGCTTATGTTCTATTTTTTTTTATACAATGGGGTTCTAACTGTATCTTTTGGAGATTTTTTTTTAATTGGCTGATGAGTGATTCGTAAAATTTCTTGCAGCTGTGTAGGAAAATACCCTTGCAATAAAAATTTGGTAAAAAAACTGTATGCAATTATAGAACTGATGTACCAAATTTGGCGATACCAACATCCAAATAAACTAATATCCGGAAAGATGAAGGCTAATCTTGCCAGTCGATGCAGAAACCATAGCTTGTTTCGCTCGCTCGTTGTATTAATCATATTTTCCTAACATCTCTTTCGATAAATATTAAACGCTTTACAATTAAAATACATTAAATTATTGCCAGCTGCCGCAGAATTTAGTTAAATATATTAAACTATTTCTAGCTGTCCCAGGATTGAGGTAAATATCTATAAATGAGATATTAAAAATTGTTTCCAAGCAATTCTGTCATGCCATCACAAATTCAAAAAATACCAATCTTTTATACGTCAGGTTAGTAGCTAAAAATCATAAAATAATAACAAGTCTTGGTAATAAATCGCCTTGTTAAACACAATACGAAAGAAATTAACCATTTAATTGGCAGTAAAGCAAGAATAGTACAACGAACCAGCGAATTAAACTGGTAGTTCTGCCGTGTGGAGATATAACTACCAATATTAATGTACAACAGGTTTATGTCACGCAAAAAAAATTAATCAATAAAAAGAAATTATTGAACCATTTAAAGCTACCTGTTTTAGTGTCAATAAATTTATTTTTGTTCTTTTTTAGAGTTCCGTAATCAACAAGGAATCCTTACAGGTTCACCATGGTTTCATCTTTTGGGGTAATTCTGTAGAATCACCGTCAGTTTTTTCTTCTACAGAAAAGATGCCTTAAAAATATTTTTAAAATTAAAAGTACAGATACTCTCCGAAATGTATTTAAATGTAATAAATTTCTTACTCTTGTTAGTATTTATATATTATAATTATGCATATTTGTACAAAATAATAAAACTATATATTTCAACCATTTATCTAGTCGTGCTGATAATTTGCGTACCAAACATAAATACAATCTTTGCGCTCGCCAGGTAAATAATAAGATTCAAGAAGTCCGTTTGTAAACGCTATTAAAATATATAACAATCTCCCTGTAAAAACAAAAATGTTAGATGGCAATAAATTCAAACTGAGTTTGAAAAACTGGTTGATTAGTAAGGCCTTTTATAATTTCAATGAATATTTTGATGGAGATGTAAATGAATAAATAGGTATGCAGGTTATGTAGTGTGTATATAGTTCTCTTAGGTAAATACTTCTCGTTTCGATTTTAATTTGTAAGTAGGATTAGAAAAATCTCTTAGTATCTCTTAGAATTATATTTATTGTTAATAAGTAGTGTCTAGAGTTTTGGCGGGAACGTCTTAGTAACGTGTTGTTGCTTTGTTTTATTTTCCTAAACTTGTGTTATTTTGAACATTAATGCTATAAAAATGGTAGTGTTTTATTCGTTAAGTGTTCGATAAAGTGCGTGAGTGTGGGCAAGTGAAATAAAGCAGTAAATCGTGTCATTTTACGTTGTCGGCAAAACTCCATAGAAGCTTCTAGTAAATCCGCCACCACTTTACTGATGCAGGACTCGACTTATAAATTTACTATATACGTGACTTAGATTGTGACTAGAATATTTACAGCTTGTTTTATTCAAGAAACTTGAAAAAATCCTAATACTTGACACTGGCAAATGCTTTAATGCGAATCCAATACAAAAAATATATATATATTAATGTCAAAATATATACTGACAATTGTTATTGTATGTTCGTAAAGGACAAAACTGTTGATACTTATTAATTATTATAACATCATTGTACACAGTTTATACAATAAATATATTCTTATTTCTGATTTCTGATGTCAGTCTGTCTGTCCGTCCACGGGTTTCATATTAAAAAGATCTAATTTGCTATAAAAATACAATACATATTAATCACGTCGACAGAAAGTGATAAAATAATATCAGAAAAATAATTAGGTTACCTTCCATGCACGTAAAGTGGGAATGATAAAAATTTTCTCGTATACCCCATAATATGCGGATGTCGTTGAATGGATAATTGACTGGCCTTGTGGCTCAGTTGGTAGTGTGTCTACGTCTACCTGCTGAACTGAAAGGTCGTGGGTTCGATCCCCACCCAGGGCAAACATTTGTGTGATGAGCATGGATGTTTGTTCTGTGTGTGTTTCTATGTATCATATGTAAATATTAAAAAAAAAGTATATATTTATTCTATCAGCCATCTAGTTCCATAGTACAAGCTTTGCTTAGTTTGGGCTAGATGGTGTTGTGTGAAATGTCCACAAATATTTATTTAATTCAGCAAGTATAAGTTTAGAAAACTCAAAAACCCCCGACAAAAAACGACAATTTTACTTAATGCAATTTAGCACACTGTCAATGAAATCCTCTTTTAAACAAAAAAAACTGGATCAAAATCAGTCCATCCGTTTGAGAGTTACGATATCACAGATAGACACACAGATATACACGTCAAACTTATAACACCCCTCTTATTGGGTTGGACAGATATACACTTCAAACTTATAACACTTTGGGTCAGGGGGTAAAATACCCTAGGTGCGAAAATACAGTTTTTTTTATATGGGGATCCGTTTGCGAAATATTAAGCTTTAAAATTAGTACCTGGGCGACCGAGCTCCACTTGGATTTTTAGGACTGAAAATACGAGCAAACCCGGGTTCACTAAAAATGAAACCTAGCGAGATCCATTTATCGTCCTCTAACTTATCTACAAACCAAATTTCATTAAAATCGTTGGAGCCGTTTCCGAGATTCAGATTAATATCTAAGTATATACATATATATAAGAATTGCTCGCTTAAAGGTATTAGATATGTAAATACATAATATATACAAGAATTGCTCGTTTAAAGGTATTATTAGATAGATAATTAATATGTGTTGTCAACGGGATTACATCTAGTGACATTTTTTTTTTATTACTCCCAAGTAATTCATTAATTTGTTCCGAACAACATCAACAAAATTTTGTATAAAAATATTGATAGAATTACAATGTCAGTAGTTGCGAGCATTTTTATTTTTATTTTTTTATATATGTATATACATTATAGAACTACGATTGACCACCAACTCGCCTGATGTTAAGCGACGATGTGGCCGAGGATGGAGCTCGTCGATCTAGAAGATTTCTATTCACTCTAGCCTTGAAAATTCCAAGATTGTAGGTCTCAGGAAACAGAGATGGCGGCATTCGTTGAGCTAGCGAATGATATGAATGATTGTGAGCCAACGACTTACTTATAGTTCGGAATAAGTTCATCGTATATTGCGATTATATGCGATAATTTATGAACAAAATTTTAGCTCCTGAAATCGCAGAAAAAATCCGCTGTGCCATAGAATGTAGTTCGTGCATAAATTGCTAAATTAACTGTTCCATAATGCACCTATTTTTTTACTGGGCAAAGGCCTGTCTTACCTACTAATACCTTCCATAAATCACGGTAATGCTCCATCCGTTGTCAGTCTTTCAGATATGAGTCAAAATCGTCACGATAGAATATGTGAAAAGTTCCCTTAAAAAGTTGTTAATTTTAATGGGTAAATTGTACCTTTTCGTGGTCCATCGATTGTATCGCCAACGAAGTCACAGGTACAGTTACCACAGCATCATAAATAGTAATTGTTTTATCCTCTCTTCAAATCAGAACATGAAATATTTATCCAATCCACTTTTTGTCCTGCAAATTGATCCAGGATTTATACGGTAGACAGAAATCAGCCATCGCGCATCGCCGCGGGCGCATAGCAAGTTACGAGCTGCAGCGTTACACGTTACGCGTCTTATCTCGCCATCCGACCATTTGACGTACCAACTCACACTTTACACATGAATGAGGGCGCCACTGCTGTATACCCATAGCGAAAACTTAAAGTTTGTTAAGGCAAGTACTTACTTCCATTTTTGGGCGTATTGACTGGTAAGTTGGTGGAGTTATATTTACTATCAGGGCGCTGATTTTCTTAATGATCACTGATTTACGATCTCATATGATTTGTAAAAGTATTTCGTATAATTTGGGTATTATATATGAACAGAGTTAATAAGCTGTGTTAAGCAAACATTCAATAATATTATTAAAATGATTATCAATGACGTTATACCATAAAAGTACTAAAGTTGTGTATAGGTATGGGAAAAAACAGTCATAGTTATATTTTTTCCACTCTAAGGTTAACTTTCATTACAATACTTTTAGTTGACCTGAATCTCGAATAAGAGTCGCCAAGGAATATCACACATACATTAAATGTAATAATAATAATAATTCTACATGATGAGAATCTTGTGAAGGCTGAGAAGGACAAGCTCAGCAAGTACCTTGACTTGGCTCACGAGATAACCGCCATGTGGGATGTTGATTCGACGATCATTGTTCCGATAGTCGTATCGGTGAACGGTTTAATAGCGAAGAGCCTCGATCAACATCTCAAGAGGCTCTCGCTAGATAGTTGGATCAAGGGTCGAATGCAGAAGGCAGTCATCCTATACACGGCGCGCATTGTCAGGAGATTCCTCAGTTTGTAGCCCTTACCGTCAACAGCTTAAGCCCAGCCCCACTGCCAGTGGCATCCTAGTTTTAAGTTTTTACAATATTTATTTATGTTATTTTTTATTAGTTAATATTTATATTGTAAAAAATGAAGAATTAAGTTACAAAATAAATAAGTAAAATAATAATAATACAAATACAAATTTTGTGTGGTCAACTTGGACACCGGTGTGCTAATAGCCTCGCGATACTCACCTATCAGTTGTCCGAGAACCGCGTCACTACCAGTCTCAACTCTCAAAATGGCGGCAGAACAGCTGTTAAATATTCGATTCGTTGAAGTAATGCGATTTTTTTGTGTTTTCAGTAGCGTAATGTCTGAACATCGAACAAGTATTTTACAGGAACGCGACTGAAGTGTCGTCTCTTTTGTATATCATAGTGTATGAAGTGCCTAAGTTCAAATAGACAAATTAAGCGTGGGAGTGAAAAGTCCGAATTAAAGGCGCATCACACGAGAGGAACAGTGATAGTGGTGAACGTAAAAATGAAACCAGTTTTTGGCTACTCAATTTCTATTTCTTCTATTATTTTAATATATATATATACTTATATATATATATATATATATATATATATATATATATATATATATATATATACTTTTATATTTTGGTTACATTTCACACAACACCATCTAGCCCAAACTAAGCAAAGCTTGTACTATGGAACAAGATGACTGATATAATACTTACATTTTTTTTTTTTAAATATATACATATAATACATAGAAACACCCAGACACAGAACAAATATCCATGCTCATGTATGTAAATAAATGTAAATGTTTGCCCTGGGTGGGAATCGAACCCACGATCTACAGCTTAGCAGGTAGACATACTACCAACTGAGCCACAAGGCCATTCAATAAGTATTTTATCTACCTATAATTTACTAATTATTTCGGTGGCACATTTCACTTAACTTGTATGTGTATCTTTAAGTATGGTTTGTCTTTTACATCTAATCTTTGGGTACAATATTTTAAATCACTTATGAATTGATTTTCCAAGTATATCTTCACAAACCGATTGGCAGACAATCTAGCTTACTATCTACGATTAATTCTTTTTGCTATCCCAGTCCTGATTGTCGGATCGAAGTCCATACTTCATTCATATCTGGAGCCAGTTATAGGGTTCATTCACTCCGAACCTCATTCATTAACTGGCGTCGATTGCATTACAGAAACTACACGAACAACTAGCCATAGTTTAGAAAAAAAGGTAGGTAACAAAATAATGTTTCATATTCGCCCAATTCTAGTGAGTCAGAAATATCCAGATTTCGTCGCACCATGGTGTTAGAACCACGAGATGGACAGATGAACTTATACAACTGGCGGGAAGACGCCGGATGCAAGCCGCTTCCAATCGGCCTTTTTGGAAATCAATGGGGGAAATCTATGCCCAGCAGTGGACTTGTTATGACTGAGATGATGATGACGATGGTGTTAGCGAGCGACCTCGCTTGTATGTATGCACCCATTCTGTAGAGACAATTGCTCACCTGTCCGGATGCATTCTGCTTACGTTCTGCTGCTTACGTAAGAATAGTTCCTTTGCTCTTTGACAGACTCAAAGGCGGGACTTTTGAGCAATGATGGGAAAGATGGGCAAGATACACATATCGTCGAGTCAAGGTCCCCCTTCATCTGCACTAATGAAGGGAGAACTTATTAATGAAGATTTTATTTTTTTGTTATATCAAGTATATGGCGCGAAATCGCTGTGTACACAATTGTTATGTCACTCGAAATTCTGGCGTACACCTTTCTGAACAAAAAAAAAACTCTAAAAAGCCCGACAAAAACGGCTGGCCCGATTTTGACGAAACTCTGCTAAGGTTAAAAAGACGACGTTCGTGTATTCACATCAAAAAAGTTTCCGGTAAACTGGACTTACTGTGTCAAGTAAGCTGTGCCTAGCCGGGGTCTACAATAAGTGCCTAGCCAGGGTCTACAACAAGCTGCAATATCCCGCATTGTGATTGATCTGACAAAGCTGTTTACGCAATCTTCGTTATAGCAGATAGGTATCGTTTTGTTTGGCTTTAACTTATTTACTGGACAAAACGGTCACTGTTTTCCAAACTTTGCGTTTGACCATAACTGCAGCTTCCTATATTTGTTTTTAATTCTCTATTCTTCTACTAATATATTATACTAACCTTTTTATTTAATTATGTCTAGTTTGTATATTGTTTTGTTGTGGTTAATAAAACCACTTGCCCGTTAATAAAATCCTTTACATTATATCTTACTAACCACCGCGTATTGTTGTAAAAAATAGTGAAAGATAATATATCCTGATATTCCTGATACGGGGAAACTTCATTTTACATAATACTGGGATTATTTTGTTTCAATAAGAAACTGTACTTCATATTTCCACAAAGCTTATTTCTAGTATAGGTTTGGAACAAATTACAAGGTAAACATGTTTATTTAAAAAAAAAAAGATAAATTTTAAATCTATGTAAAAAAACTACGGTTACTAAGGAACCCAACGAGAACGAAAACAGCGATGCTTATATAACAACGTAAATGTTTTAGTTTTTTAACTTGCAGCTTAGTTTTACCCGACTACGGCAAAGCAAAAGGGGGCTATATGTATATATATTCATCTGTTACATCATTACTTTTTAATTACTTACCATAATCTGACAAATTAGGTGTGGTTGGAAGCGTTTCATTTTTCCGCTGGTTATATGCTTCTTTGCATAATGTATTGTTTTGTTACAGTACGACCGTGGCGTACGACCACCAACACGCAATATACGACGGTTGTTTTCTGAACACCACTATGGTTATGTATGGAATACAATAAAATGTTTACTACATTTTCTTGTTTCATACGTTTTTGAACTTATTTTTTCAAGCTATAGCCGTCGTAGTTATAGTTCCGTAATACATATTAATTTAATTAACATCCTATTTCAGATTATATATATCTTTAGTTATTCATTATAAATAAAATATTTAAGGTTGAGAGCCTCTAGGCTGGATATTGCAACAATCGCTCGCTTTGTTGGTCTAGATTGAATGTATTGAGGCTAGGACTGGATTACCATAAATCCATTGTCAATGGTTCATAAAATTGTCTATGGACCAAGTAGTCAATTTTATGAAGACAAAAGAAAAAACCTATTTTTCTGGACAAGTATTTTAACGACTTGAAAGAAAAGAAAACAATAATATAGTAGGTATATCATCGTATTATTACATCAATTTAGCAAAATGGTAGGAGAAAACTAGATTTCACAAATATTGCCATCTGTCGGTTAAAATTTAAAAATAAATAAATTAATAAATGGTTTTTTTTATGAAAAATATGTACAGTTAACATAATTGAAATTCTATGTATGAAATTTATATGAAAATAATATCCTTGCAAACAAAAAAAATGTTATTTGTACAATGGAGTGCGCTTACCCAGAAGAAACTAGTTCACTCGCGATTTAAAGACACCTAGACTATATTTATCGGTGAAGGCATAGAAAGTGTATTCCACAATTTAGCAATTCGCACGATTAAAGTGGAATTAAAGCGTATCGTTCGGGTTTTGCGACTATGTCTTATTGAAGTCGATAAAAAACAACAATTATCAAATAGCGTGCCACAAAACTGCCTATAAAATCTATTGTCAACTTAAAGGAGTACGATCAATTTTCTTAGCGGCGCGGTACAGAGGCGTTTGTTAGACTACACGGGTAATAGGTACATAATAAGTGAGATTACCTAAGACATGGCCTGGGGCAACGGTAGCCGAGATGTGCCAATCTTTTCCTTATTGCAGTGGGCTTACATGGCGCTACGTTTACTAGCCCAGTAAGATATTGTTTTTTAGTAAAATGTTTCTTTAGAATTTTTAATTAAAAAATATATATTATTTCGTGCATCGATCGGTATGGATATTTATTTTCAGTTTTTTTTTATTGATTGTTTATTTTAAAGCTTCATCATCATCATCTCAGCCACAACTGTTGGACATAGGCTATGGATTTTTAAAGACTGATTGGAAGCGGCTTGCATCCAGCGTCTTTCTGCCACTTGCATGAGGTCTTCTGTCCAACTTGTGGCTAATCTTCTTACAGCTCTAATTTTCATTAAATTCCGATTGCTTAGCCCAAAAACCTCACCTTATCCCTTTAGTTTACGTATCTTTATCTTCTTAGCTATAACATCCGCCATATAAACCAATAACCTAATGCACTGGTACGCAATATACTATTAAAAGGAGTCAACGCACGCGGCAAGTGCGCGGTATGTAATAACAACGGACTACTGTTTACGGCCTGTTCTACTGGACAGCTCTCTACAGAGATGATAATACCACCCTACTACGACTAGAAAATGTCTTGTCATTGACTGTCTTATTATAAGTAGTTGATGATATTTAATTTTGAGGTCGACTAGTGTGGGCCAATATAAGCACACCTAGACTGGATTAGGAATGGGCTCTCAATTTAGGTTGCTGGAACACACTGTTAGATGCTTGGTGACAGTTTTTTTTTACGTTAAGTTAGTAAATAAAGATCTACGATTGACTAACGATTCGCCTGATTTCGCCTACGTGAAGATATATATATATATCTATAAACTGTAACCCAAAAAATCCTAGATTGTAGCGCTCAAGAAAGAGGCGAAGAGTTCCTATTTCCTTACTATAATCCTATGTGCTTTAAAAATTGGTGAATTCATCAAAGTCGAGTACGGTTTTTGGCATTTCTATGAGAAATGGGTAGTAATGAGCCGACTTTCTTCTAGTCCTTTAGTGAAATGGGGAAGGTGGAATAAGGTGAGACGTTGAAGCTCATGTGCACACTCACCAAAATGAATCCTATAAAATATAAACAGACATGCTACTTACGCTTGCCTAGAAGGAACCTATTCATTTGCGATTTGAAGACATCTAGATGTCTTACATTATACATATAAGAAAGATTAGCGTATTCCATATTTTGACAGTACGCATAATAAAAGCGTTTCGTTCGAATTTTTGGAATGAAATGATGTCGCTTTTTCGAACTTTCTCCCGTCAGATAAAAAGAAGGGCAGAGGGGATTAAGATATACACTTAAACTCACCGCACACTCCTCCATTTTGTCTTCGAAAACAAAAACTTATCTAAATTAAAATAAAACAAAATATCAAAATCGGTTGTAGAATGTAATATAGAACAAAACATTCATAATGTACATATCCGCATACAATATACTTACTTACATACATGCATCCGAAAAATAATATATCCCTCCATCTTTTGCATTCGGGTAAAAGCCATACATCATAGCCCTCTCCATAGCTCGTTGCGTTATGCATGTTACGAGTACATTGGCATTAGCATTCAATTTAATATATGACTGTAGACCCGACTTTACTCTCGTAATATGACAAAGCAGCGGCGCCGGTCTTCCTGAGACGAGATTAAATTATTGTGCCGGTCATGCGACAGGTTTTGCACGCTCGTAATTATACAGAGTGGTTATTACACCCTGTTTATAGTTTTGTCACGGTTCTAGAAAGATGATTGAATAGATTAGAACAACGGAAATGATTTTTTAACTGATTTATTGTTGTTTGAAAATAATTAGTTTTTAAATGTAAATAGTACCTACCTACCTGTTTGAATTTTTGTTTTATATTTTTATCTAATAATTTTTGAAATATTGCGTTAATCCGGTTATATTTTTTCTGTGATAGCTCTAAAACAACCTTTTAATAATGCATTAAAATTGCTCGTGATGACTAAAAAACCGGACAAGTGCAAGTCAGCATCGCCCACCGAGGGTTCCGTAAAAACTAGTAAATATAACGGACATCAAAGTGATCCTATAAGGGTTCCGTTTTTTCCTTTTGAGGTACGGAACCCTAAAAATTGAGAACTCCTTAGGGAGAGAGAGAGAACTGGTGTTAAAATGATCTAAGTATTATGTAGTCCTGCGTAAAACCCAACAAACTTACAAATATATACCAAATAAACAAAACAGAATTTTATTATAGGTACATAATACTCACAGAATTCGTTACATAATACTAATCAATTCCATCTCTACGAGATGCAATAAAGGTTCATCCACACTACAATTAACTTGAAACAACAGGCAAGAATCGAGATGGTGAATAATAAATTACGTAACTGGCAGGATCCTGTTTATTTGTCAGTTGTCCTACCGGCAGAGGTAATGGCAGGTTGTGTGTACATTGTGGGCAATTTTGTACATCTATAGAGATGATAACACTACATATAAAACAAAAAAAATATCTACCTAAAATATATATGTAAAGAAGTGTATGAAGTGTAAATAAGAATATCATGGGTAAGCGTGATCCATATTCGATCACATCGTTAACTTCTGTCAAATGAGTTTTGGTCAAACATGGGCCTTTCTTAAGAAAAATTAAGGCAATTTTTTCTTTCCACAGGTTTTTTACTAGTTAGTGAATGTTTTACATGACAATTGGCATTGACAAACAAGCAAGCAATGTATTTAAAAAAATCATGTCAAAATAGAAAACTTTCGCAATATTTAATTTTCTTTCTTAACAGATGTAATAGGGCGAATTCTGTGCTTAACAGCATAAAATATTGAAAAAATCAAAGTTAAATTATTGAAAATAACGTATGCCGAAGAATTTACTAACATTAACAAGACAATCTCGATTGGAAAGATTTGACATGACATTTCAACGGTTGTGATCGACAATATTTTGTCTACAAAATACTTGACAAGTAACCTACAAAAAGTTGTCAAACAAGCGAGTAATGTTAAAAGAAATAGACACATTAATTAAAAGTTTATTAATGACCGTCACTCGCTTATTCCCAACGTCTAAGTAATTTGCAGACATTTTAATTCTCACGCATACAGTTATTCTATAACACTATTAATATTAAAGTCTAATTAAACTTTAACATTATCTTTTCCATCGTCTCTTACATCTCACATATTTCATACGCATCGCGCGACCACCTTCTTAAATGCAGTTGTAAAAACGCAGGAACTGATATTTTTTCCCAAGTTGTCGGCATATTTGTACAAAAATGCGATGGTAGCATCCTCAGTTAGCTGTAAAGATAAATTTGTGTCTTCGTATCACCGGATACGCGTACTAACAGCTCTATAAACATAATCGATCGCAATTAGATTGTCAATGGGCAAGTGTCGCGACCAGTTCCATTCCGATGTGAAGAAACAGCCGTGGAGCAATGAAATAATGCAGATAGATATTCTTATCTTGCATTGTCTATCAATTTTATATTTTACTTAATAAACTAAAGGTGAAAATTAGGCCAGGGAATCCTACCAGGTTTCCAGCGACACATCGGGAATCATTTTTACCTACATGTACTTACTCTTTAACCAAAAGAACATTGTTAAAAAATATTGTTATCTAACGCCTTTATATAAAGTCTTATCATAATTGCTTTGAAAATACAACCTGTAGAGAGAACAAATTAAATGAAAAGCTGCGCACGCATGGTCAAAAAGACGTCGTTGTCTTCAGAAGAAAAAAAGCATACATAAAATCGCGCCTATTTCCCGTACGGGATAGGCAGAACATCAAAGACCATAATACCGTTTGACGCCACATATGACCGTGGTAGAGGTTAAGGAGGTTAAGCGGAAGGGCAAGCGTATCAGAGGGCTAAAAATGATTAGGGGATTAGAGGGTCTTATGGCGTAAGAAGGTATTAGAGGGTTAGAGAGTTTACAGGGTAAGATGACAATATTGACTTGCGTCATACTAATTTTGCAGTTATTTATTGTACAGTTTTGTTATACCTACTTAGTATAGTACACCAGCTCTCCACCACTAGTAGCATACCATATCTATACAATTCCACAATCTCCGTGCACTATTTACAGCAGTATGGCCAGTATATATGTATGTATACCATAATTATCGACAAGTTTTGCTTGTTTAACTTTCTTCGATACAATTTTATGGTAGCAGCAACTTGTTCCATCAATAAATTCTATGGTATTATATAAAATTATATAAATTACTTGGAACCTCACTCGAAAGTGCCGTTGGTCTTTGTAATGCTACTATTTCCTGTGATTGAACTGTAGAACTGACGCGTAGACGCGTAGCGATTGGACTTTTAATTATTTTAGGAGAATCAAGCTCATTATGCTATGAAATGTACAGTCTATTTATTATCCGGCTGCGCAAGAAGGAAGCATATGTTTTTCAGGTATAAATATCAATGTATATTTCTATATTATCTCTTACAGCCTAAACGGTTTGACTGATGTTAATGGGTATGATGTCATTAGATTAGTCTGCCCTGCCTATATTTTATAGGCTTAATATTTTTTATAATAATCATAACAAAACTTCCACAAAAAAAAGTAGTTTTTTTGTACCCTCAAACCAACTTTTTCATATCAAATAAGTGATTTTACAAGAACGGTTTATAAAATTGCCAATTATACGTATTTTACATAGACTACATGCATTATATTTCGCGGAAACGTATACTTACTCATTATCATAAGTTACACAAAGAAAAGACAAGAAGAAAAAGTAAACAGTCGGGTATTTTATTTTTCTTTACTTATTCACAAGTATCAGTGTTTTTGGGTATCAATATTATACTTCGCAAAGTATTTCGGAAACCAACGACCATCGATCTAACTCCGTCAATGTAGAGAAAGAACTACAAGTACTTACAAAAAAAAAACTTTTTTATGTTAAACCGTTTTATTGAAAAGAAAGATAATGATGTAGGTAATGTATTTACTGTATTTTACTAGAAAAGCCCTTTCATTTGATACCCATATTGTGGGGGTTGTGTTAAAATATGAAATCCGCCATGTTGTGGCAGCAGCCATCTTGGATTTACAATAATACAGAATATACTAAATTGTATTGTCATCAGGACTAAATGCGTATACAAAAATTTCAGATCGATCCGCCAACTGCAAGGGGGTAACATTTTAATTACTAAATTTGACCCAAACAAACAAATAAACTGTCCAAGCTAAATAAAACCGCTTAAAACTGAGTTGCCACGACAGTTCTCGAGCAGCAAAAGTAGCCTTTCTAGGCTGGTAAGGTACAAAGTATTTTTGACATTTTTATGTAAACAATGTATTGGAAAATGAGCAAGTCCTATCCAGGCCCGGGTTTATTCACAAACTCCACAATAACCGGTAAATGTAAACAATCGCGGCCACACGCAGTAAAATCGAAGGCAATCTCAATAATAGCGTACACTTACTGGACCCGACCTAATTCTACGTATTTCTTACATTTTATTCAATTTTCAGTTCCATTTCGGCTTAGTCTTTACATTTTATAAAATTTAACTCTGTCCAATGATATTTTGTATATATTTTATAGTGATTTATCAGTTTTTCCCCAGAATACTGTTACTTTACAAATTTTAATTGGTGCACCAGTAGTCCAGTAACTTCCGAATCCCGATGCAAAAAGTATGTTGTGTCAGTTTGTGTAGCTCTCAAAAAGATACAATGTTTATAAATTATTAAAATTAGATATTTAAGCAATAGATAATTATTTCAATTTCAATTACAACTTCGATCTAGTTCTCAATGTAACGTGACATGATCAAGATTGTATTAACCTTTACCTTTTTTTTTGTGTATTTTTTTTACGTTATGTCAATCGTACTTTTACCAAAATCTGCCCCAGTGGGTACAGCATACAGCTATGATCGGCGGACGCGCGTGACCACTCCCCGCAGAGCAGCTATTGTCCACCTGCGTACCTCCGTGATTGTGCGTACGCGCCTGAATTACGCACTACTGTGTTTGGATAAGTCATTCTGCGCGGGTCAATTTATGTAGACAATTGGAAAACTACTGTTTGGTGAGATTAGCTGTACTTATATGTTATTGGTATCACACTAAAGATATAATTTGAAGAACGTTTTGACCTGACATGTTTAATTGTTTAACTGAGTTTGGAAAATAATAGGTTCTCAATTACGACTCTATATTTTTTGTATCTTTAGACATATGTTTGAAATATTGGATCACAAACGAGTAATACGATTTCGATGATTTATTTGCTATTGGATAGTCATAGAGTTTTTTAGATAAACCCGTTAGCGCCTAGTGAAGTTGCACATCTTTGGATAAAAATTGAAAAAAAATTATTGTGACGACATTAATTTAGTGGCAAAATGGCAAGTGGCAAATTCATTGCGGAGACAATTTCTAAACATTGCAAAGATACACCATACAAAGGCCCATCAAATCTAAATTCAGCGAAACCTTTATAAAGAGTCTCATTTCATCATCCATACACATGCAAATGGCGGCCATTGCTCACTAAATCGATTTCATTCGGTCATTCATTCGGTCTTTACGTCATCAATCAAGGGGAAAGATTGAACGGGTGTCTTCTGCGCGGTTGGTCGTTTAAATATTTAATCTGAGCTTTTATAAAGTAGCCGGGGAGTTTAGATTTTTAGACGGTGTTTAAAGAGTTGTATTTAAATCCTATTCTATTTATTTTATTAACTGCGTCAAATTAAAAGAAAAATACCCTAAATTATTCAAAATGTTTTTAAGCTATTTTGAATTATGAACCTACTGACCAAACCTACAAAACCCTCAAAGTCACCGACATAGCACAGCGGATTAGCAAGTTGAAGTGGCAGTGGGCAGAGCACATAGCACGTAGAGCCGATGGCGCCGAAAAGTTCTCGAGTGGAGACCGCGCACCGACAAGCGCAGCGTAGGAAGACCAGCCACGAGATGGACAGATGACCTCATACAAGTGGCGGGAAGACGCTGGATGCAAGCCGCTTCCAATCGGTCTTTGGAAATCCATGGGGGAGATCTATGTCCAGCAGTGGACTTCTTATAGCTGGGATGATGATGATCATGTACCTACCTATGTCGAATAGTATATTTAGTAAATCGTATTATAAAAACTACCTGCGTTTTGCTTGCTATGCTACAGCAGGACCATTTTATTCGAATATGAAGTAGCTTTCTGTTATTTCAGAAAATAAGTCATAAGCTTTACTTTGCCATTTCTCTACGTCAAATTCTATTGAGATTAATTTAGTTTGAATTGATTAAAGTATATAATATATATCCTAACAAACTTATAATGTTAGTTGAAGCGAAGTACTTATAACTTTTTGTTTGAAAGCTGCTTTGTTGTCTGTTCTGCCTTTTCGGATTTCTCATCTGTTTCTACACTGACTTTTATATAGTAAGTATACGATGTATGACGCAAATTAGAAGTTACATTAATAAACAGTACCTACGATACAAGTCAGAAGTGTTTTAGATATAAGTATATAATCTATCTATCAATAACCTATCGCATAATTTTACAATGCTTATTTTTAATCATCATCATCATCATCCACAGCCTTCTCTATCCCACTGCTGGGTATAGGCCTCTCTTTTGTCTTGCCATCTTCCTCGGTCCTGTGCCAATCAAGTCCAGGTTCTACCCGCTATTGTTTATATATCATCGACCCATCTTGCAGCTGGACGTCCCACACTCCGCTTACCTTGCCTCGGCCACCATTCTGTCAAAACCTTACTCCATCTGTCATCACTCATCGCTTCTTTTTTATTCATTTTTATTCGCAAGCTAGAAATTTATGCTCAACTATTTCTAATTATCAAGAAACTTCCACGACTCCTAAGTTGTATCAACTACTTTAGCTCTTATTATATTAAATATATTAGTTACATTAAATTAAATGAATCCCTGTAGGTCCCTATTAATAATATTGTAAATGTAAATTTCCAAATGTTATGTAAATGAAATGCTGATAGATTTTGTAAACAACGTCCACCTCACGTGTGAAGTCTTTAAATATACAAGTAATTATGGAGATTCCGGTTAAATGAGTATTGTGCCTTATGCCTTAAAATATTCATAATGGGTCGTATAGAAAACTCGACATTTCCTGAAACATTTGAATGTTGAGTGAGATTTCTTGTACTTACTTCGATAGCTTATTAAATAATAATTTTGAAATAGGAAATAAAAAATACATCAGAAGGGTCATGTTTTTCGAATTTATGCATGTATGCATATCTATATGTCTATATGTAAATATGTGGGTATGTATGTACTACAGCCTCAACGGCTTGACTAATTTTGATACGCGAGGTGTTGTTAGATTTGTCTTCACTTTCTGAATGTCATAGGCTATATTTTTTGTGATTAAATATAATAAGTACCTAATATATAAGTATATGTCTCTCATAAAAATAAAAATAAATGTTTTTTCGTAACATCCAACGAACTTTTTCGTAATAAACCAGCTATTTTAAAGAATGCGCATTTACAGCAATTTTACGCATACTTTTTCACAAAACACTACACTCAACAGCATATTAAGCGTAACGAATTCGTAAATAAGACTGCAAAAACCACTATTCTGCAGTCGGGTATTTTGTGTTTCTTTTAATATACCTACATGCTTGTTTAACCGAGGGAACAAAGCGAGCTAATTAGCAGATTGGTATACGGATTTCACAATTTAATAGCATTTTTATTTTTGCGAACAATATTTGAGTAAGAAGGTAATATTTCCCTCAGACAGGGGTTGAAAATTAAGTACTTAAGTATAAGTAAGTATAGAATCGAGGTAATAACATCACCTCTTACTTAGCGTACCGAGACACTTGCAGCGCCACTAACTAACTTAAATAATATGGAGCGGAAAACAGGTCACAATATTTTAAAGAATAATTTTTTAACTATGTTTCATATATAGCACGAGATCTCAATAACTTCCCCAAGCCTGCTCGTCACCGTGGGGGGAGTAGACCACATCCCTTCGGTCACGAAATAGTACCAGCAAAAGAACCAAAACAATAAGCATTGCTACTCAATACTTAGATACTTCGCAGACTAACAAACTTCGAGAAAAGATAGTCCAGGCTGTACTCGCTGGCTCACATGGCGACCGAGATAACCGAAGGAGGCCTCCGCCGCGAGGCGATATGTTCTCTTTATTAAGTTTTATTGTGTACAGTTTGTAAGTTAACAGATAGAAGGGTACAGGCAAATAACAGGGAATGTCATAAATTTAAAAAAAAAAAGTTTTTTAGTAGAATCATATCTTTGTCTATGGTATTTTAAATTCCAATCATTAGAATTCAAGTCAATTAATTAGGACATTCCCTGTTCTTTGCCTGTACCCTTCAATTTTATTATGTTGTAATCACGTGTATACACTAACCAGTAAACATAAATACTAAAAGGAAACAAAAATCCTACACAAAGTTTGTACAAAATCAATGATGTGACCAGTATTTTGTGTTTTAGAATAGTTTGAAAGAAATATAATAATGAAATTTATATAATTGTGCTAAGTATGTATATAAAAAAGATACATATAAATCGTTGATTAAAACAATGATTTAGGTATTTTAGTCAAATATAAATGCATATGTATAGGTATATAATTCTATTATAATACATAATTAATAATAAAAATAGGTAGATTTCTTATAATTCATAGATACAATTTACATGGTATAAATATTTATGGTAATATACAATAAATAATATATACATACGTAATGATACTGAAATATAAAAATATATGATTATTATATGATTAAAAACTTATCTTTTCATAAGGATTTCATAAATATGGGTAGGTAGGTGCTACCTACATGAATTGTTATTTTTATTTTGGTTACTATGAATGTTTCTATAATAACACTATGATTCGTATATGGAAATTAACGTGGTTTTCACACATTTTTAAATAAAAACTACGGGTCACTCACGTCTGTCTTGAGCCGAAATATCCGACTATAGTTTCAACCGCATTCGGCGGTCTTTTTCAAAGGAGCAGCACACACGTCACTACGATCACGTCGATTGTGGCAAGTGTTACATCGGTGAAACGAGGAGGAACGTGTCCACCACACTCACAGAACACATACGCTGCATGAAGAATCTGGACAGCGTCAGTTCTGCGGTGGCGGAGCATGCTCGAATGCGGTTGAAACTATAGTCGGATATTTCGGCTCAAAACAGACGTGAGTGATCCGTAGTTTTTATTTAAAAATGTGTGAAAACCACGTTAATTTCCATATACGAATGATTCGTATAATTTAATTTAAATAATAATTGTACGATGTAGTAGAAATAAAGGCTATTTTCATTTACATTTTCAATAAGTAAGTATTATACAAACAAATAAACATGCTTATACTCATATAATTACATACAATTATACTCCAGAAATGATATTACATCCACACACGTTTATTATTCTATGCATAAATACACATAGGTACATAATTCTAAAATTGTTTCCAGTATTTTATGTACATATCAATAATTTATTAGTTTTCAATTGTAATTAACATGCCTGCGTAGTTTTAGATGTTTGTATTTTGTATCTTAACATAACAAATGAAATAAAATACAAGTACTAGTTTATAAAACTCAAAGAAACCGGCTGAACCGATTTTGATGAAACATAGCTAAGAACTTGATGAAATCCTCTTTCAAACTGAAAAAAACAAGATCAAAATCGGTCCATCCGTTTGAGAGCTACGATGCCACAGACAGACACACAGATACACAGATATAGGTACACGTCAAACTTATAACATCCCTTTTTTTGGATCGAAGGTCAAAAATATAATTGAATGATATTAGAGCTTACCCAGTTAGTATTAATGTAAGTAATATCAATACTGTTAATGATTCCACAACAAATAAATAAACAGAAAACCATTACTTTCCTAATTGAGCAAGTGGATAGTAAAATGTGAAGCATTTCGGCTAATCGCAATTAAACTAAGTAGAATGATGATAGTTTAAAGAATTTTATCTATACCCCTAATATTTATAAACTAATGATCGATATAAAATCGATAATAGTTTTATTACAAATATCTCAAAGTTTTCTCAACACTATTCTCAAATAAAGATTATTCGGAGTTATAAATAACTTTTATTAATTTATTATAAAAAAAAATGAGTGATAAAAGTTAATTCCTATAGGCTTATAGGTGTTATTCTGAATTACGCTACAAACTGGAACTGCAAACTGTGACTGCACCTGCTATCTGTAACAGTATTTGTAGCTTTTACCACAAATAGTCGTTGCTTTGGCACTACTGAATTGGATATATTTTTATAAATTGCGACAACGACGTGCCGCGTCTTCAAGATAGGTGCTACACTTGCAGCCTACAGTTGCAATCAGCAGCATAACACGGAATAGCACCTTAAAACTCTCAAAATTCCGCCCTAAAATTAGGAATGTGAAACGAAATATCGATAGCCGATAAAATCGAAGCATGAGAGGTGTTTATTTTAATTCATTCGATTGTAAAGATTGTAAGTAAACCGTTAAGATAGCATTGTGGTTCGATACACAGATTAGATTTCAATATAGAAGCGTGAATGTCAAATGAATTTTCCACAGTATGTGAGTCCGTGACAGCTTCGATTTTTACGGCGTAATCTTTTTAAGGAGTTTATTTTGTGTCACTTTGTTGTTGCTTAATCTTTATTAACAGACTGCTCAAGAAAGCGTAATATTTTTGTGTGTACCATGTATATGTTTCTTTATTATTTCCTGTGGTCTAAACGACTTCACCGACTTTGTTGTCTGCCACTTGACCACCAGCTTGCCTGCTTGCAGTCCTCGATAGAGCACCTAAAAGAAACCCATTCACTCATGAAGTCGTGATTTGATTTATAAGATGGACTCAGTATCGTGTGAGTCAAAAAGCGTTCTACACTTTAAAAAAAAAGTAGTTGGATTTTATGGGTCATACAATAGTTACAAGTACATAATACGAAATTAATTTCTTCGAATCAGAGAACACAAATTCATTCGGTTAGAATATTAATTTCTAATTCAAATTCAAATTCTTTTTATTTCCTTAATAACTATTACAGCTTAATGTGGTTACCATTGGACCTCAAACTCGGCAATGCCTGTATCTTGAGGGCCAGTGCTGTGTTACCAAGAAGGATTTCCGCGCGCGTAATAATTATCATAGCGCAATAGAACGACCAGAATATTTAAAGCGACTCAAATTATAATCATATACCTACCTACCTAATTTTCCAGTCCCAAGTGACCTTCATCTATTCTATTGCCTTCAAAAGAGTTTCGTAATCAACTGACCCTTTATCGGCTAGATCCACAACTATAGGTAAGGCAAACCAGCAGCTAGATTCTAGCCGGTGGTCTGCCTCAATTGTTGATATTAATAATAAATGCTCGCATCAGGTAGCCACATTTAGCACCTAGTACCTAATTGATCTAACGGAATATCCATAAAACTTTGTGAAGTGTGATACTTCCATTAGCCTTTTCGCACCGGTATAAAGGTCCATCTCCCCACACAATACACTTATTTGCAATGAAATATAAATTCTATAGTAAATGCATAATAGAACAGTAATATAAAGAACCTAACATACAGTCGTACTCTCACATTTCATTGGCATTACTTTTTATGACAACCTCTATAAGCCGTCAATTTTTCGTATTAGAATCGATAAGCTTTAATACTTGTATGCCGAAGTCATACACCTTACATCTCTGAGAAAAGTACATTTTGAAGTCATAGAAAGCGTTGCGAGAGCCTAACAGTCCCCTATCCTTTGTCCACTACTTGAGTGAATATGAAATTCATAATCGTAAACATGAATCGATTCTCGCGAATACGTAGTATCGATATTGAAATCGGCAAGCACTAAAGGTTAAGGTGGACAGAAAAGAACATACTTGTAGTTTACATAGAAATTTTAATAGAGTTGGCTACGTAGAAATATTTCTAATATCTTCTTAGTAAAAGATTATAATATAAATTTTCTGTTATTATAATTTTACTGTTAAAATATAAAATAATATAATTATTAATTTTATGATTCTAAAACATGTGCAGGATGTTTTCCCTGTCAGCAAAGTAACGAATTCGGTTTGATGCTCTTAAGTACAGAAAGTAAAACATGTACAGATAGTGCAGTACAAAATTAAATAAACAAACATCAACATTTCAGCTTCAAAAAGACGCCTGTTAGACTTAGGCCTCATAAGCCTACGGCCTACAGCTAGGGCTTCCTCACCACTCATCCACCTTATGGCTGGTCTTCCTACGCTATTGTGCTTGCCGGTGCGTGATCTTCACTCGAGAACTTTTCGGTCTCATCGACCATCAGCTACGCGTTATGTTACCTATCTACTGTTTCTTCAACTTGCTAATCTACAAACACAAACTTTAGTATAAAAGTTTCACTGTTCTCTTTGTAGTCGTTGCATGATAGATAATCCAAAAATCTGAACAAAACGGCGTCCTGTATAGATTTAATCTGGGTGTCTTTAAATGGGGAATGAATTAGTTATTTCCAAGTAAGCGAGCTCCAACGTCATTGACGGTCAAGCGCCGAAAATTGACGGTCAAGCGCATGTCTATGACAAAAAAATGGCCGTTACGGGACGCCCGCCAGATGTGAGATATATGGTAATACTGTTAAAAATAAAAATGCGTGTACAAACGGTAAACGCATTAAAATATACTATAGTTGAATAGATATACATACGCAGTATACAACTCGCACATTCATAGAAGTATCAAACTGTATAGTATACAACTGTATAGTAGTGTGCGCACACGCACATATAAGGGAGTCAAGAGCGGTTACGTAATGTAGGCACGGTGCAATAAAAGATCGTCATGCGTCACGGTATACGAGTTGGCTTTATTGCTAAGATGCGCCAATAGATGTTTTACATCAAAAAGTTGAATAAAAGTAAAAGCTTTTGTCTCCAAGCTTTTTCTTATCTAAAATCACCTAATCCCCGTATATTGATACAAATTATGCGACCGTGAATTCTTCCAGAGATAATGTATTCGATTCCACTCGGAGTCGATGGGATCGTTCACGCGAGCTTTGAATGTTCCAGCGTTTAATAGATACTTCTGTTTCTCGATCGTAAAATCGAATTGCGTACTTTTTCACGGGCAACTCGATAAGACGTGTTGATGGGAGAAAAATGGACCGTTTGTGTGATAATTGTCACGTAAATGTTCGAGTGAGAGATTTTAGTGTTCAGAATGAGGATTTAGTTGCGAGTTTATTTTATTGTTTTCAGATTGTTTTTGTAGCTTTCTCACCTGATTGCATTGGATAATTTTAAAACAAAGACGATATCGTAACGGCAGAGGGTTCATCGACCTTGGCGTCAAAACTGCTTTTTCGTCCAATAACAAAATCCAATATAAGTTTAGTAAACACAAAAATCCCCGACAAAAAAAACAGCTGAACCGATTTTGATGAAACATAGCTAAGCACTCATAATGAAATCCTTTTTAAATAAAAAAAATGACTAGATCAAAATCGATCCATCGATTTGGGAGCCACGATGTCACAGACAGATACAGATACCATGGGCGTATATAAGGGGGGGGTCCAGGGGGTCCGGACCCCCCCCATGGCATTGGCCGAAAAAAAATTAAGTGCTATCATAATGCCGGATTATCGCGGATGGCACGGATGTTACAAAATATACTTAAACACCTGATGCGCGGTTGTCATAACAACAGTTTTACTAGAGATGCAATATGACCTTAGTCCATCCTTCGCCCGCGCATACTACAAACGTGCATAACAAATAGAAACTATATATTTTACTCGACTGTATAAGAAGGAGGGTAATGTTTTTCGAGTGTATGTACGAGTATGTTTGTATGATTCTATATGACAGCCTACAGCCTGAACGGCCTGTCCGATTTTGATGTGCGAGGTGTCACTAGATTTGTCTTCGCTTCCAGAATGTCACAGGCTATAATTTTTGTAATAATAACATCTCTTGCAAAAATTAAAAAACGTGTTTTCGTAACCTCTAACGAATTATTTCGTAATAAATAAGTGATTCTGCGCATTTTTATTCTTACAAAAAACATACTTAATTTGCTTCGAAGAAGTAAAGTAAGTATGTTTTTGAAGCATTAATATGCTTCAAAAATTTTCGCGCTCGCTTCGCTCGCGCATGGCTACATTTTGAAGATATGAAATGACTAAATAAACTCATTAAAAAAACGTCCTTCGTAAAACTAGTAAATAACATCGTTAAACATCAGGCGAGTTGGCAATCAGTCGTAGATCTATCTTATGTAAACAAAAACACAAATATTCCACGAAAATTTCAATTCGATCCAAGCCAATTGTAAATAAAAAATATTTTTTCGTTAATAAAATCGAACAACTTTTAACATGCTGTGCTAATACAAGCAAATACTTCACCAAAAAATAATCACTAACCAAAAATTAATTTTCCACCTGCAAGGGAGTACCGCGTAGGTATGTTTGTAATTTTTTATAAAGTCATATGTTTAAATTTAGGAATAATAATCTGGCAATCAATGCATTCAAATGGTTGTATATATAATTTTTGATAACGTAAAAGTCCCTCTTATTCAGTCGGGTATTCCATTTTTTCTTTTAACACATTTATATACTTGTTTCGTTCATCTGGGCCACAAACACCTAGGCTCGCTAACACGATCAATGAATCAAATCACTTCCAAGATTTCATTTTTATTTTTAGATTACTATTTTACCATAGAAGTACTGTGGGCTCACTAATACGAGAAATAAATCATGTTACTATAAAAACACTTCAACAATATTCGCGCTCGCTTCGCTCGCGCATACTTATTACCTATGATTTGTTTACTTGAGTCATGCAAATGTTGAGCTCTCTTTAAATCGAATTAAAACGGGTGAAATCATATCTAGTATAATATAATGTTTTACCTGAAAATAAAACAATTATTATATGCGGAACCTTATTCTAGACCTATATTACAGTGAGACAGCATCCCTTTCGGATATGACGTCACGACTTCCTCCTCTCCCCTCCCATGTAACTCTGCCCCACTAGAGTCGGGGAGGGGGTACCTATGCTTGCCTGCCTGGCGGTTGCCTCACATTGAATCTCACTTTCGGTGGACAAAATGTAAAATAAGTCCATCAGGCAGGATTAGAAATATAGGTCTAGAATAAGGTTCCGCATATAATAATTGTTTTATTTTCAGGTAAAACATTATATTATATGCTATGAACCGTGATTCTAGACCTATATTACAGTGAGAAGTGTTTATTATCGCCTGGTGGCAAGCTAAAATGTAATGTCTGATAATTATTTAATCAGAATATTAAGATGCCAATGTGTGATTGTGTATGAGCAAGTTAGATATAAAGATTTTTAGTTTTATAAAATCTGAGAACAAAAGCTACATAACACCAGGTTAAAAGTAAAAACTTAAAATTATGTCCTCAATCAAGATTTTATTTCTGCGAAATTAAGAATGTAATAATTATATCTTATATGTAAGTATGGTAGGTATAACAGAACTAAGAGTAAAATAACTAAGTAAATCAACATAGTCTCTTTCAATGATAATTGACACATTTGTTCAAATATAAATATAATAATAATGTTATAATTCAGTATTCTATATGATAGATTGACCAGTATTAAAATCAATTAGATAGCAAGGAATCAAACAAATTAGACAAATTATGCGAACTGCGGGATTGGTCTATCTCAGCTGAATAAAATTGCGCAAAAGTATTAGGGACACGCCAATTTCCTTTGGCCATGATCTCTTCAATGTTCTTGCCCTCGAGCCAGTTGAGGGATGACGAGGCACTTCGGGTGCTTCCTGGGGAGGCATCAACGCCTGCCGCTTTAAGTATGGTCTTCACCCAACCGCCAATCACTGTACGGGACGCTGCTTTGACCGTACCATGAGTAGATATAAATAGACTATCAATACCGGATCTTCGTGTAGACGACGTGTTAATTAATTGTCGCACCCACCTAACTGGGCAAATACTCTTATCTGGATGTGAGTGTAATTTCCAAGACGATTGCCTGTGCGTATAGTTATCTGTCTTCGATCCAAACGCTGGATGTAAAATTATGTGGTCAGTATTGTCTGCTAAGTGTGCTCCATCTATTCGCAGGAGAGTGAGGTCATGCACTCGGCGGCATGATGCAAGCAGCAATATGAGTGCAGTATGTCGGGATACTTGAAATAAACTTGTATCAGAAGGCTGATTCGCACTCAGCCAGATAACTACTTGCCTTGGGTCCCAAGTAAATGACGTTTTAGGACAAGTGCTAATGTTTGCTAGAGATATAGATTTTAATATTCTTTGCACGATTGGATCGCTGCTCAGGGCTTGCCCATTAGGACAAGATAGAGTCGCCACGGTGGATTTATAGACTAAAATAGTTCGGTAAGAGAGTTTACGATCTAAATGTAAAAACGCCAGGAACTTAGCTAACTGGGCCCCAGATGGATTCGTATGCTGAAGCCCGTTATGTAAGCACCAATCTAACCACTTAACCCATATACAAGAATATAACTTTTTTGTGGACGGTCTCCAACTAGAATTTAGTAATTCTATTTCTCTTTGAGACCAATCTCTTAGGTTTTCGCACCACCCTTCACCAGCCACGCTTCCAATGACATCTGGTCCACCAGTGCCGGAGGTAGTTGTGTTCGTGTGTCCGTTAACCGCTGACGGAGGCGGGTTATAGGAATGGGTGCCTTCAACGCTCTCTTCTTGAGATCCGGTCGCCAAAACGTTCTGGACCAGCGAGGTACTATTAGTATGTACCTGCCCTTGCACGTGTTGAGGTGTGACAAGACACGTGGTATTAGGTGTGGCGGGGGGAATACCCATGCTCGATGATACAACCATGTTCTGCTGAATGCGTCGTGAAATTCGGCGTTCGAGTCTCTGCAATCGCGCGAGACGTAACGAGCAAGCACGTGTGCGCTCGTCGAGGCGAATAAATCTATTTCTGGCGTGCCGAATTTTTGATATATCTCTTGACATGCGCCCATCGATAACGTCCATTCGCCGGGTAATTTGTGTCGCGAGAGCCGGTCTGCGTCTGCGTTGAATTGACCCGGTATGTACTGTGGAATTAGAAGTATCTTGCTGTGATCGAGAATTTTGAACAATTCGCACGTTAACTGGTACAGATTTTGTGACCGAAGACCACCTTCGTGCCTTATGTAACTCACGACGCTTTTGTTGTCCGACTGGAGCAACACTGTCGAATTTTGTAAAGTCTTGCGATGAATCTTTACTGCCTGTATAACGGCCCACATCTCTTTGAGATTGCTGTGCCATTTTTGTTGTTCTTTGGACCATGCTCCGCTCAGCTGTATGTTGTCTACCATCGCACCCCATGCTTTGGCCGACGCGTCGGTTGTGATATAATGCGACACCGGGTCCGAGTGGATCGACGTCTGCTCCCATAGTGCTTTTAGCCACCATTGCAGCACTTTTGCTGTTTTCGTACTGATCAGATATTCTCGGAACATCTGGTTTTTTGGAAGCAACCCGTAAGCCATTTGTAATGGCCGGCACTGAAAGCGACCTCTGGGAATTACGAAGGCTGCAAAATTCAACATCCCTAATAGACGCTGAGCATCTTTCGGGCTCCACTGATTTGTATCTAGGATACGGCGTATTATAATTGAGATCTTTGTGACCTTGTCGTTGGGAAGATATTTGGTATTCTGACTGAGATTCCAAAATATGCCAAGATAGTCTATGACCCTGACTGGGGTCAGAATAGACTTTTGATAGTTGATCATCCAACCTAAACAGGTCATGACACGAACAGCTTCGACAGCTTGGTCGTTTAATGTTTGGCGGTCTTGGCTTGCGATTAGAAAATCGTCCAGATATACGATGACGCGCATGCCTCTGTTGCGCAACAGATGTGCAACCCAATTCGTCACTGTCGCAAACGCCTTGGGTGCCGATGACAGCCCGAAGGGTAGACAAGTGATTTGGAGTAATTCCGGAGTCGAGACAGGGTTCTTTTGCTGTGCATACAACACCCTCAGAAATGGCTGATGAGCAGGCGATACTGGGACATGGAAGTAGGCCTGTGAGAGGTCTATTTTTATGACCCAATCGTTGGGTTGCAAAAACAACGGGATCCGAAACATATTTATCAAACGGAATTTGGTTTGTACAACATAGCGGTTCAAATTTTTTAGATTGAAAATCGGACGATCGCTCGTTTTCGATTTTTTTACTAAAAACATTGGGGATACGAAACTGGGAGTTAGTTCCGCTCGAACTAAAATTTTTTGTTGTTTCAAAATCTTTATTTGTTCTGACATTTTTGGGGATGTTGGAGTTTGATGTTTCTTTAACAAGTGTGGTTTTTGTAGCGGGGGTACATGTGAAAAAGGAATCCGATAACCTTCTATCATTTTCAATATGTGCTTCGGAGCACCTAAATTCTTCCAAATTTGAACGTAATCTATTAACCGCCCGCCACAAAACCGATTTTGAAATGAGTCATTTTCGCGATTTATCAGGGTATTTACGACAGCCGAAAGAGCCCTTTTTGTTGTTCTCCGGACGGGTAAAACCAGGAGCCTGCTTTGTGTTTTGGGGTTTGCCTCTCCCCGCACCCTGGGAACTTGTTGATGGTTGGGGTTCCTGCCAAGTGCTAGTGCCGCGAAAAGACTTGCGCGGGCGTTTAGCGGGTGTGGCGTCTTGTCTATTCCGCATAGACATAGAATGCGACTCTTCCGCAGAGCGCTTAGGAGGGTAGAACAATCTATTTGTTCCACCCGCTTTCTGCAAGAAAGTTGCTAACTCTTGCGGTTTGAAAAGATTATCTTGTGTTGGCGGAATGCTTCGTAGGTCCTCTTTTACATATTTATCTTTTAGTCCAGATAATATGGTATCGCGACGTCGCTGAATAATGTCAGCTCGCCTGCCGCACGTGAGTTGCAATAAATCACCAGATACCTTCATATATTGAGAATTCTGGGAAAAAAGGCTGTTGATTTTTTCATACAGACTATCGGGATTGAGGGTAGTATCCGACGAAGTTGCCCATACTAAAATCTGTTGGAAGTTACTTTTCAGTAATTCATTTTGTTGTATAAGACCGTGTGTGAGCGCTCCGAATGATCTATCAAGCGACCTAAGCCAAGTAGAATTCGGATCGTGATGTCGGAACTCTGTGTTTACATCGAGTTCGTAAAAACCAGGTCTGGCTACGTACTTTTTCTCAGTTTCAAGGTACCTCACCCTTTGCCAATCGTGTGTACCAAAATGGTGTAACTTATCTAAGAGTAGTAATCTACCCTCAGAAGCACTTTCAACATTCGGTTCCTTTAAATTGGTTGAGACCGGAAACTCAAATATTTTGGACGTAGAAGGTTTAGGTTTGCTAAATAACGGTTCGTTATCACCAAGTGATACTTTTAGTTCGTCGGATGGAAACAAAGAAATCTGATCAGATGGATCGGGTTCAGATTCAAGCTCCGTTTCTTGATTCAAATTAGAAGGGCCGCTATTCTTCAAGTAATTCAAAATCTCACTTACTTGATCTGTTAGCATGTCTAACCTTCGACCGTCCTTGTTCCGCGTTCGTTTACTCCGTTGCCGAAGACGTGGGGCCTCGCTGCTTGATGAAGACGACGATGATGTAGGTGAAACTGGCGGAGGCGGGCGGCTCCGCTCACCTTCAAAATGGTTTGCGCTATTCTCCATAGCGCACTAAGTATATATGCACTTTTTTAAACACTTTAAACTTGCAAAATAAAATGACTAGTTTAACTGTTATTATAAAAACAGCAACGCTGTTACCCGCACTCGAATTGAAGAAGTGTGATCGCACCGAAATTCGATGCCAATGTGAGGCAACCGCCAGGCAGGCAAGCATAGGTACCCCCTCCCCGACTCTAGTGGGGCAGAGTTACATGGGAGGGGAGAGGAGGAAGTCGTGACGTCATATCCGAAAGGGATGCTGTCTCACTGTAATATAGGTCTAGAATCACGGTTCATAGCATATAATATGAATTAATAATGTTCCGACGTTACTTATACACTTTATTTACAGTTATACGTTTGTCCGTAGCTTAATTTTCGTGTATTTTAATGTTTTTAATCTAAGATTGACATTTAGATGGGAACATTAATGTTCCTTGGCAATGAAGAAACCAGTACTCGTCTGCGTATAGTCTGCGCAAATAAAGAGGCAAATAGTAGTAAATTTTTGTACCCGTGGACCCCCCCCCCCCCCCATGAGAAAGTTATAGCTACGCCCATGACAGATACACAGATACACATGTCAAACTTATAACACCCCATATTTTGGGTCGGGGGTTAAAATTAGTATGTATTCTGCTATTGGACAACAAGTAACACCATAGATTCGCACTTGATATTCTCAATATTCACTCGATTGTATCGACACACGAAGCTGAATATTTGTATTTGAACGAAGCGTGTCACCTGCGAATGATAATGCACAGATATTTCTTGTTTGATTACATTATTGTAGTTTAACAACAAATTTATTTTGATCCAAGCTAATTTTAGACATAGACAAGTATGTCTATTTCAACTATTTACAAGTATCTTTAGTTTTAACCGACTTCCAAAAAGAAGTTATCATTTCGGTCTGTATGTTTTTTTTATCTTTGTTCACTGATTACTCAGCCAATTGTGCATTGATTTTGATGATTATTTTTGTAATTGGTAGGTAATACTTCAGAGGTGGTCACAGATATCCCACAATTTTATCAAAAAAATCTATGAAGTACTTTGGTTAAAATAACTGGTATAATATCATCCAAGCGCCTGTAAAAAAGTGAATAGCAAGTCACGCATATGCGTATATTGCGTATTTTGAAGTTTTTTAAACTATAATTATTACCTTATTAATTTGTAAAATCTTTTTTTTTATATAAATTCTATGATTATGTTTTAATATGCACAAATATAGGTACATATTGTTGTATTTGTAATGTAAAAGATATATCCTTACTTACCTAAGTATTTCTTGAATATTTTTCAATCTTCTGTATAAATAAAATCTCATTACTTACTGCATGAATGCATTTGTGATTGTATTGTTATGTTTTGGAAAATCTGAATTGATCTGAATCTGAATCTGAATTGGAATTTCTGACGATACTTTTGTAGGAAACATGCAATCATTTACCGAAAGCTATACTGGAATCAGAGACTGTGTCTGCAATTAAGAGAAATTTATTCAATTCACATATATCTAAGGCATATTATACATTACAAGAATTTATAAAAGTTTAACTGTACTAAGAATTAGTTGATTTGCTCATATCACTCATACTTATTTTGTTGTAGTTATTTTTATAAAATTGACATTGCATAATGAATTTGTGACATTTTAACGTGATTATTTGACGCTAGTTTTTTTTTAAGCTATTGCATAGCTTCTATCGCGGGCCTTGAGCGTGGAGACCGAATCCAGAAATTCCGTAACAAAAATAACCTAACGCAGTAACGCCGATACAACCAATGCCACGTCGAGGCGATTTGCAGAACTAAAGAGACAAGTGTGATATTTCAAAAAGTCATTAAAAGTTCTGCTATTCATCGATGGCAAAACTAAAAACTAAAAAGTATCACCGCTGTGCCGGTCGGAGTGGGGGGTGTTAGGAATACTGCATAAATAAAATAAATAAATAATTATAATTACATAAGTTGATAAAAAATGCTATGCAATAGCTTTACCGCGGCAGTCTCCGAGTGCCACACGTCTTTTTTTGTTTGTGTAGCTATGACATTAGTTTTTTTTTTCGTTTCCTAATTTTAAACTCACGGTGGTAAGTATACTGTATAAAATTATTATATGTTCTCAATGAACTTTGACTGTTGATACTTTAGATATGTATTATTAAGTAAGGTCTAAATGAATGTTACAATAAATATATCTGAATCTGAAAATCTTGGTGATGGTAAGAATTCTCATTCTTAATTATTTCTTATATAAATACACTTCTCATTTTCTTAATTATTTAATTGACAAGTAAGTTACACCCGCCCAGAGCTATATATAGCTTCAAAAATATTATCTATGTACTTATATGTAAATGAAACGTTGCGACAACGGTGCTAAATCAGCTTTATGCAGCTTTTTATCAGCTTTTTTTTATCTATCACGAAACTACAATTCTTTTAATGTTTATATTTTAGAAAATAATCTAATTTTTCTCGTGTGTATTGTCTGTTATTGGTTGTTTTTAGAAGACAAATTTAGAAAAATGCATGTTAAATATTCGACTAAAATGTTTATACAAAGGTTTAGAATACAAAATAGACAATTTAACATTTCTGTTAGAGATATATAATTATCAAATAAAAAATACTTATGTTTCAAAACCGAAAGCAAGCTTGTTACTAACTACTAAGTCGATAATGAAACTATTTAATAACACTGATAAAGATCAAGACACGCAACTGTGTCACATCTCTATCATCCCATTATCTCTAAATCTTAATTGAAAATCCAAATTCGTAATAATTAAACGGCGGCACATCAAAGCTGCGAGAAACAAACGAGAATCGCAATCAACTTCGTCTTAAACTCTACATTAGGCTCTATTAAGTGAACCATCGTCCATTTCTAGTACGAAACGATTGTATCGATGGTAAGCGGCTTCCACCGGAAACACGATAATATTTAATTGGCGCGAAAACGCAATAATTGGAGATAAAAATCGGTAAACCAATTACTGGTCGACCAGCCGATGTTGTGGCGTACGCGTCCGACCCACGGGAACGCGGTAGTGTTGTCTCTTTGTCGATGCTCGTTATCGATAATTTTATATGATTCTTAATCTTGATACTTAGATTTTAAGACTGGAGGCTCCTTCCTTGTCTGCCTTTCATCGGTTGAGTCTAATGTTTATGTGCTATTTATATTTATTCTTAACATGTACATGCTTAATATTAATTTTGCTAATGGTATCTAACGCTTTTCTAATATTTTATTAGAATATTTTATGTAAATTTACTTATTTGCTATGATACAGATATTTTATTGATAAATATAAAAATTTACAAGTCAAATGAACTAATTTCTAAAATCAAAAAATTATATTAAGGTACACTAGAGGTACTTGTACATTTATCTGCAAGATATTCTGTTGTCATAATACTTATGCCCTGCTTTGCAGGAATATTTTCAGTTTATATTTAAATATATTAAAAGAAGCTGCGTTTCCGATGCCTTCCGGTAAATGGTTATATATACTTGCATCACACATATACACAGACTTAACGAATTAATTATGTTAAATATAATTATGTTATATAATTAGATAAACTCTTTATTGATACACCATTAAAATGATATTACGTTATATGACTTTACGTGTATAGTTTTCTCTAGACTAAATAAACTCTTAATGTAATTATAATTTATTCGATAATTATATCTATATGCACTTAATAATCTATAGAACATCGTTATAATTTTATGTTTGTTTACGATACTCAATTACTCAGGGACTGTACATTAGAAAGCACACGTTTAATTATATTTCATGTCTCAAAAACAAATATAGAAGCATAGGCAGACCTTACAACTGGTTCTAGCTACTGATTGAATATAGTGAATGATAGCATTGTCAATTGAACATTCATGAGACAAACATGTATTATGTAACCTTTACAAATTGCAATTGAAATATACCAGTTTTCTAGTAGAGTCTGTGTGGATAGACAACTATCGTGACAAAAATGGGTACTGACATTTCGATTGAACAAAATAATAAATAAAACAGCAGCGCCCTCATTGCTATATTAGTTCACTATCTGAACAGAGTAGTGAGTTTTAGGATACAAAATAGTAATTAATCGATAAAAGCCTCCCCATCCCTACGGGTGAGGCCGTCCCGAACACGACTCGGCTAACAACTCATTAGTCGGTCTGCCGTCACCGCCTCGGTCGGAGGTTAATTGTTTTAATTCGACAACTCCGTAGTTCTCTTATATTTTACTTTATTCCACTTTACCTGGGCAGTATATATTATTATCTTAAGCTTTTATTAACACTTGAAGTTCTACTAGCTAAACTCGCTTTTGTCATTTAGTTTCCTCTATAAAATTTGATTTGATATTTTTTTCCTAAGCCGTTACTGTCCCTCTACAGGGCAAAGGTTTGTTTCTCCTTCTTTGGACAATTAGCAAATGAAAAATGAAAAATTAGTTTTCACTTTTCCATCGTGGAAAATTCACTTTTCTGCTGCAGCACCAGCATTGGAAAGTTATTTCAAAATTCTAATATAACGGAACTATTTCCGTACCTAAAATGTACAACCTTATTTTTTGCAAGAATCGTATTATTATTGAAATGTAGCCGACACCTCGCGCATTAAAATCGTTAGAACTATATCAACTTAGGAAGTAACGTAAAACATATATTCACCGAAAGCATTACCTTCCCTGCGCAGTCCGGTAAAAAAGGAACTAAATGAAAATCGTTTCATCCATTTGGGAGTTACAGTGCCACAAACAGATACAGATATACACAAATCAACTTTATTTCCCTTCTTTTTACGTCAGGGGTTAAAAAAATAGACGTCATGGCTTTCCACCATAATTACAGTTTGAAAAACTAAATAATTATAGTTTAAAAACTGAAAAAACCGACTTCATAATACGCAATTCGTTTACTGAGATGACATTTTCCAGTTATTTTGTTATAAAAACCAAACTACTGAACCGATTTTGATAAAATTTATATGGGACCACCTCTGAAGTATATCACCTATCAAACAATAAAAGAATCTTCAAAATCAATCATATTTGGCCAAGTAATCGCTGTACAAACATATAACATTTTTGGAAGTCGGTTAAAAACTGCGAATTAGCTAGGTTTACAATTATGCAAATGATAATAAAAGGGTAACGCTTAATAATTATTTCCACATAAACCTAACATTTCATCTATTCTCACAATTCTGTAGCTGGACAATAATTACGATGATTATAAGTTATAACCCACGTAACGGGTACAGTGGCGGCTTTACAAAGCCCCCGGTACAGAAACCAACTGCAGTGTTAATTCGCTAAGGCCCGCTGTGTGACAGCAGGCTCCATGCGATATTACAAAAGATACAGGCTGATACGACGCAAGCATAGTATAGATACGACAAAAATATACGTATCACTGGGCAATGACATTTTCAAAAGCTTATATTTACGTATATTTTTGTATTAACAAAGTATTCTTTAATCTATAAGTTGTAAATTCCATGCTAGACTGGGCGAAAAAAAAATAGAACGTATCAGCTAGTTTTCTTCCCGGGTACACTGTATAAGACAGTTTAAGGACTTTGAGTTTATATAGGCGATAGGCTGATCACCTGTCATTGTAAGCCAATATCTTACCTTCTAAACTCATTTAGCTCTCTAATACCCTCACCCTTCCACCTGACCCCTCAACCACAGTCAAACGTGGCGTCAAACTTCTTCATTGCCATCGAAAGGGAAAATAGGCGTGATTTTATTTATATATGTAAGTTGTAAACCACCGCACCGTGGGCAATGTCTGTCCTATTTTGTTCCATTTTTTTTTGTTTGAAGAGTAAAATAACGTTTTCATTATCTGGATTAAAATGAATTTGATTGTCGACAAGACGAAGTGAGGTCACGACGTTATTCACGAGTGTGTCAAGTATACGAAAATTTTAAGGGTTTTTCATTAATCTGTGGACAGAAATATAGGTACTTGTTTGCTTGATTTTATTGAAATGTATTTAGGTGTTTGTATTTGTTTTTTAGAGAAATTCATTTTTTTCTCGTATTACCGAGCTTTATGACCCATATGAACAAAAAATGCAAATTAATAATGAGCGAACGAGTTGAATCAAGAATCTCCTGTTATTTGAACATAAAGTTAAAAGTTTCTATAAATTTATCGAGAAAGTTGTACAATGTTACCATTGCAAGTGTATCCACACTTTTTTTTATTATAAAGCGTATCCACACTAGTGCACACGTGAGAGCGACGTGCATACGACGGGCTATAATAGTCTTGATATTTTCTTTATCTGCGCGGTGTTCCCACTCCCCGTATAGTGTTACCTGTTTGCGGATTATTCGCAAATATTACTCCACGCTTGTTCTTACATTACAAACTAGGCTGGTGCACATGAGATATACTTTATGACAATAAAAGGAATTATGTATGTCATAATGCGTGGTCTCCACTCGGCCTTTAAAACTTTTCGGCCCCATCGACCATCAGTTCTATGTGATCTGTGGTCTGCCCACTGCCACTTTAACTTGCTAAACAGTTGCACTAAATGGGTGACATTTGTACGTCTACGGATCTCTTCATTTCGCACTGGCAAGCACAACGTAAGAATACCAGTCGTATAGTATATAGACGACCTTTATAGAAGTAGCAAGAAGACGCTGCATGCAAGTCACTTCCAACAAGTCTTAAAGAAAATTTGTAGAGGCCTATGTCAAAAAGTGGCCTTCATGTAATGAACATGACAACGATGATGTGAATGAAAAAAGATAATTATACACCTGTAACTATTCACCATTCATTTATTACGTAAGACTACTTTTGCTAGTTTTGCTTCGGTCTTTTTGGAAATCCATGGGGAGGCATATATCCAGCAGTGGACTTCTTATGGCTGAGATGATTATGATGAATCTCTATCTCAATATTGTGGTCACAGCTTTAAATTGTCACTTGGTCTGTCCACATCGCGTAGATAGGACTAAGTGTGCGATTTCATTTGCGCCTTTTATTACATTTTCAAATAGAACAACAGTTTTGGTTTGTTTTTGTTGTGGTATTAACATTCTTTGAACAAGTTTTAATTTTTTTATGAATGAAGATCTTGCATTGTCGACAGGACTTTGACCTTATGAGAAGTTATCCAGTACTTGATATATAATATCGTAGGAACTTTTAAATTAATAAATTATTATTAATTATTAGATAAATTACTAACCCATTTTCCATACTATGGAAAATCATTAGTAAATAATTATTATAGTTTAGTAAAACTGAAACAATCGACTTCAAAACACATAATTTCGTTTACTTGGATGACATAGTTTTTCAGCTTTCAGCTATTTTGTTATAAAAACCAAACTAATGAATCTATTTTAAGATTTTTTTATGGAACCAATCTGAAAGTATATCCTTTCAAATATATAAATAGTTTTTGAAAGTACGCTCGAAAATAGGCTCATAAGCGACGGAGTTATGCGGTAACGAACAATAAGAAAAAAATACAGTCGAATAGTAAACCTCCTTCTTTTTAAAGTCGGTAATAAGTGCGTGCCTGAATCTACCTTCTTCTTTTTTGTATTGGACCCGCATTAAAGCATTTGCCAGTGTCAAGTATTAGTTTTTTTTTCAAGTTTCTTGAATAAAACAAGTTGTAAATGTTCTAGTCACAATCTATGTCACGTATACAGTCAATTTATAAGTCAAGTCCTGCTTCAGTAAAGTGGTGGCGACTTTACTAGACGCTTCTATGAAGTTTTGGCGACAACGTGAAAAGACACGTTTCATTGTTTTATTTCACTTGCCCACACTCACGCACTTCATCGAACACCATCATTTTTATAGCATTCATGTTCAAAATAACACAAGTTTAGGAAAATAAAACAAAGCAACAGCACGTTAATAAGACGTTCCCGCCAAAACTCTCTGAGCCTACCTATCTATAATAACTTACGGATTATTAGACAAACATTCTTTCCTACTACTGCCGCTTGTCAGAGTAAAGCGTCTAAGTCCTAACATAACAATAATCACTCATCATTTCTCACTTAAACCACCCCACTCCCCACTGGCAGCAGAGGGAATGTGTATACCATTAGCGCTGAACCTCTGCTGCCAGGACCAACCCACTCCCACTAAACCTTCAAAACCATTTTTCAAAAAAAAAAAAAACATAACAATAATTAAAGTCCCAGAGAAAGGCGTCGGAATACAGGAAAAGCCAAAGCAACAAACCAGTTGTTGCGTCGCGTAATTCCCACGGTCATTATATATTCCAACAAAATCAATATTCATGACTTCATATTCTTTCATGCTAAAAATTATTCTCATTTGCATAATTCTTAACATCATCATGAGGAATTGATTCGTGAAAACAGCTAATTAATTATTGAGCATCAAAATTTAATGAACTGCATCCAAATTGGTGTTTGTGAGATGACTTGATTTTGATTATAAGCCTTCATAGATATGTGGATATAAAGTTACATGGACTAAATTAATGTTTTTAGGGTTCCGTAGTCAATAAGGAAGCCTTATAGTTTCGCCATGTCACTCCGTCTTCCTGTTCACGGCTTTTGTGCTAAAAAACTGAAATTTAGCATGGGTATATTACTAATGCCAAAAAAGTGGTAGTATAAAATCTTGAATCTAATATTTTTAGAGTACGTCCTCAACTCTCGTTCTCCCCATGGAGTGATGTGTAATAGGTAATTCAAAAACTTTTATGAGTGTACGAAAATCATTTCAATTTAGGGATTTATTTGCAAAATACGTTGTAACAGTAGCATATGTAATATGACATAATTAAAAGGAAAACTATCACAGTCACGTAGAATTTACAATTTAACAATTAATACATAGTCTCATGTTCAACTAATGAACCCTACTTTACGCGTGGCCTGACACGCACTTGGCCGTTTTTATTATGCTATTAGAAAGCAGAAAACTATAAATTATTGTTTTATAAACTCATAAATTTAAGAATTTGTATGGGCGATGGACGTAAAAATTTTAACGGACTTGAATAACTATCGTATTCAAGTCCGTTCAATTGAAACTGTCTGGTTACGTACCTATAATCCGAATTACGAAGTACCGAATATCGAAAACATTTTTTTTTATTACCTAATTTTTTTATAGCCCAATCTTTGTAATACGAAATCTGTGTACCTATAATAAATAGAAACCTAACGATTCTAAACTAAGAATTGATATATCTGAAAATAATAAGGTTTCTGGATATAATAAACAGAGACCTAACGAACGTAACCTATTAATTGTTCGGGCAAATAAAACATAATATGCTCGACTGGCCTTGTGGCTCAGTTGGTAGTTTGTCTGCCTGCTGTTCTGTAGGTCGTGGGTTCGATCCCCACCCAGGGCAAACATTTGTGTGATGAGCATGGATGTTTGTTCTGTGTCTGGGTGTTTAGAATAGAATAGAATAAAATAACTTTATTGTACATCCATACAGAGTAACTTAAATATAACAACGGCGACCTTATCGCATAGAGCGATTTCTTCCAACTTGTTTAGGAAATCTGGCAATTTGAAAAGGAGGTTGTGATGTACAGTACATATTCAATAATAAAATTCTGTTATACATACTTACACAAAACATACATATATAAATACTAAACAATATAAAATATATACAAATAATTATATATAAATATAATAATATATAAATACATATAGATACAGATTTAGCATGAGAAGAGATAATTTTCATGGACGAGGTTCTTGAATAAGTATATGAAGTGATTTTGCTTGTCTGATGGAGACAGGCAGCGCGTTCCACAGCAATAGAACCTGCACGGTAAAAGATTTGCCTATAGCAAATCTTTGGAAGAAGAAGAAAGGTTGGAATGGGAAGGTGTTTTGATCACTAGTTTGGAGGCACGGGACGAACGTAAAGGAATGGAGTGACCATGAACAAACTCAAAACGTGCTTTCAAGTAGGAGGGGGTGCAAGGGTTAAATAGGATTAGGATAGGATTTCGGGTTTAGAATTTGGTTATTGTTTCTATGTATCATATGTATATATTTACAACAAAAAAATATATATGAATTCTATCAGCCATCTAGTTCCACAGTACAAGCTTTGCTTAGTTTGGGCTAGATGGTGTTGTGTGAAATGTCCACCAATATTTATTTATGTATATACACTAATAAACATCTGGAATCAGTTCTACGAAACATATTAAGGCAAGTAAGATTCAAGCAAACGTGTAAATATAAATGAAGAAGTATGCCAACTTCAGAAATTAAATATATAATATATTTTATCGCGTGATTCAGACAGAGCGCTGTAATCGCATTACGTATGAAACGTAGAAATACTTCAGACGTAATACTTGTAAGGTTTCTAATACAAAAAACTACGAAATTATCTAGCCTGTAATCGCATAATTTGCAAAAACAACTAACAATTTTATTCATTAGCTAGGTACCTATATTTTAGATTCCAAAATATCACTAATTTTTTTTAGTGTTCCAAAATAAACGAGTTTTTCTTTCTTTTCGTTTCTCGTTGCATTCATAAAATGTGACTCTGTCTCTTGCGTATGCTAGTATCTTTACACGTCCCTTTACAAGTACCATGTACTCAGAGGTGTAAAGGTGTAAAAAAAATCAACAACACACCTTAAAAAAATTTAAACAGTTCAAATTATGGGAAAACATTGCATACAATGTACGCTTCTGTTGCTAGTCTGTAGCCATTTTTAAACATAACATATTTGTAATTTAAACGTCATTTTATAAATTACTTTTGTACATCTATGCGAAAGTTGTCTAATTCTATTTATAAACATTTTTAATTTAAATTAATGAAGTCGAAGTCGTGATTCGAAGCAAGTAAATGATACACGGCTAAATCTATTTCGATAAAACGTTGTTATTACACGTAGCTTAATTAAAACGTTAGTTGAAATCGTGAGAGAGAGTATTGATCCATCTACCTATATATTATGTTCATTAGTTTACTCAAGTCTAAGATGAAATGATACTTACAACGGGACTTTGGAAATAGTCTGTACGAAAAAACGTAAATGCCTTTCATCATCACCATCATCTTAGCAGTCCACTGCTTCGTGCTCTCCACTCGAGAACTTTATTGGCTTGGCCCTATCGGCTAATGAGATTTTATCTATAGAGAGGTTAAACTCATTGAAGATGAAGTAAATGCATGGCAAATCTCAGTTCGCAGCACTTTCGAGGATAAGACCACATCATTTAAGCCATTTAGTATCTTGGCCTTATATATCTTGGTGTTGCACTTTCTAAACACACAGTATGGCATTGTCACTGTTCACAAGTCACGACACGCGTCTAACAGCGTTGCCCGACGTGTCGCGACTGAAGACGAGTCGGGCGATTACCTTACTTGAGGCTTGCCACGCAGAGCCGGGTATAACCTATCTACGTATAATACATCATTGCCATCAGTTTTACATGCTATGTGCGCTGCCCACTGCCACTTCTTCAACTTGTTAATCCGCTGTACTATGTTGGAATTAATAAACTAAAAATGATCCAGTTCAGACACCTTCGCAGAGCTAAGACTTCCATGAACTGGAAAAAATACTTTCCACTTTTCAGATATTTATTTATATTGTAGTAGGTACTATTTCGACCACGGCTGTCTTAATGGACATTTCCACATAGCACTATCTAGCCCCAAAATAACCAAAGCTTAACTATGGGAACCAGATAGTTGGTAAAATAAATACCTTAAATATTTTATTAATTATTACTTTTAATTTAAACATAACTGCAAAACAAACGACATATTTTATGGTTATTTAGTCTATGAATAAAGTTTTCTAAGACCTGAATCAAAAAAAGAAACATTTGCGCGCTGAGAGAAATATTCACTACTTTCTGATTAGGAGCCATTCAGATTTATTACGTACTTAAGACTATTTTTGCTAGTTTTTGATTTACAATTTATTAATTTTTACCATCACTGTAATGTATAAGATAATCATTCACGTCCACAGAACAGACAAATATCCTAGAATTCCTAGATCATGACAGTAGAATGAATCTAAGCAAATGCGTAAACCGCGCGTGATTATAATCCCTCCGACGTGAAAAGAAAAAGAACATTCGTGTTATGATCCACTTAATCTAACAAAACAAATAGTTAATTTCTTCGCCCAAACCAATAACTTTTAATTAATTAGTTATGTATTATTCAGTCCATTATACCTCACGATTATTTCAAGTGTATTTTTTAACATATTCGATTACAACAGGGTGATTCTAGCTTGTTAGATATAGTTTTAATTAGGCATCATGCTGAGTAGCTGATTGAAAAATCTTTCGGAGCCAGTGTGTAGCAAGGCTTAAATTATTGTTCGACTTTCAAAATGTATAGTTATGTTTGAGCATCGTATCCGGTGTATTTGTTATTGTATGGATATCGTGTAATTGGGTGGATATGGATAATCAATTGATTGATGAGTCAGTACCATGCTATATAATTAAAATTATACATATCTGTACCTACTTACAGGCAGTTAAGAGAAATTCTAAGACAAATTAGTTGCTAAATACGATATCTAAGTTAGTTTTCTCTGATAAATCTCATAAATATCTCTCTTAGCATGTGCGTTCTATCGTGGACCACAGCTTCGGCGTCGCTAAACATCAGATGAGTTGGGATCAAGTACAAGACTATCAATAAATAATAATAAAAAACATAAAACAAACAAATAAAATGTGTAGTTATAATTTGAAGTGGCAGTGGGCCGAGCACATAATCATATCATGTAGAATTGATGGCTGATGGGGCCGAAAAGTTCTTTAGTGGAGACCACGCACCGACAAGCGTAGCGTAGTAAAATCAGCCACAAGGTGCACAAATGACCTCATACAAGCAGCAGGGAGACGCTGAATGCAAGCCGTACACGTGGGGGAACCCTATGTCTACCAGTGGACTTCTTGTGGCGAAATGATTATAATGATGAATTTCAAATAAGCTAAATAATTCAGGAAGTTGAACAAAAGGTTATATGGTTTAAGTTTGGTACCAACTGCTAATTTTCTCAAATACCACGTTTTAGTCTGAAACAGTCCATTCTACAATAAGTAGAAACTGAGTTCCTTCAAAACTCAATATCACGCACAATAATAAAATTATAGTTTATAAAACTGAAGCAACCGACTTCACGTGGATGACATTTTCAGAACTGAATCAAATTGAAATGGGACCACGCGGAAAGCACCAGCTTTCAAATAAAAAAGAATCATCAAAATCGGTTCACCCAGTCGAAAGTTCTGAGGTAACAAACATTAAAAAAAACAATCGAATTGAGAACCTCCTCCTTTTTTGAAGTCAGTTGAAAATTTGTGCTCTCGCAAAGTCTACTTTCATTTTTCCTATACACCCTAAGGTTGCCTGGAAGAAATCGCTATATGCGATAAGGTCGCCGTTGTACTTTCGATTAAGTTTATTATCTATATTTAAGTTACTCTGTATTGTTGTACAATAAAGTTATTCTATTCTATTCTACTTTAAATATCAGTTAGGAATACAGTAGTAAAATTTGCGTCGTCATCATTTCAGACAAAGCCATAACAAAATGAAAAGAAAAAAAACATTCTTCATAAGAACAATGCCATTTTTTTAACTCTCAGTTCTCAGAACTCGCACATCACACGGGATATTACAAGACAATGCAACACGGGCTAATGCAACCTGCAAGGACGGGTAGGCAGGTGTGTTCACTGATTCCGCTCAGATAATTTGCTTAACTGGTTCTTGGTCTGACACTTTACTCTACCACCACAACTCTAAGTACACTACACTTACAAAAAAAACGACATCCATTGAAGGATTATTATGAAAAACAAGTTTCACATTATTTTTCGGCAAAGCAATGGTTGGTAAATGTAAAATAATTTGTGATGGTCGCAAGATTTCTTGCAGCAAAATGATGGTCAAGTCAGTAGCTTCATACGTCTGATAACATGGGTTATTGTAAAATTAATTATTATGATTATGTCTTAGCTTCAAAGAAAATGCTTTCAGAGGCAAGTTTGCGGGAACCTATTACAGTTTTTGTACTTAGACATAAGTTATACCTTCCTTATTGTTAGCTTGAAGTTGTTACGGAGCTTGCTTGACATTCTTGAGTAATATGTTTATGCAGACGGGGTCAACGTATCGATGATGTACAGGTGAATAAAGGTCTAAGCGTAGTTTGCATGTCTAGGTTTTTATATGCAATAAGTTTCAAGATTAAGCAAGCGTCGTCACGCGGCGGTGATGGAGGCCCTGGGCCCAGAGTCTGATAAAGTCCGATCAACCGAGGGCAAACAGATAATCTGGAAACCCCGTCTAAAACCGCGCTCTACCAGTGACTGCATTCACAAAAATACTAGTAGGTAAGTATTTCAGTAGTTAGAAATAAGAGTTGTGTGCACACCTTGAGCATTCATGCTCACCATCGAAGGCTCCTTCTTACGGCGGCGTCGTGTGGCGGGTTGCCCTCTTCCCTAACATATGGTTGAGGAGGGCGATGGCTGGCATATGCGTCATACTCGTGATCGGGTGCTGCTTGCGGGTCGCTGGTATGCACGCAACATAGTAATAAGTACTTAAATTAAAACAAAATATTTTTCCCGTAACGATAGTTAACAATAGTTTGTAATTATGATTAAAGTTCACGGACCCTGTTCTGCGGAGATAAAAAAATTAAAAAAACATTAAGTAAGTGTTTCAGCAAGCTTTTATTAGCTCCACCTGTAACTGTTAACACAGTTACAATCTTGAACTTCAAATTTTACCAACTTCCAAATTATCGTAACGATTGTTAACTTTACAAATGTATAAGTATAATAATATCGATGACAATAAAATTATTTGATTACATCGAGCTGATAATATAGGTGAATAGCTCTTTATGTGTAAGTAGTTCGAGCATTGTCCGTCTCGCTCGCGCATACTCACAATTTGAAGATATAAAATGACTAAATGAACTTATAAAAAATCGGCGTTTGTAAAACTAGAAAACAACATCACAAATATTAGACAAAAATTTCAATTTGATCTAGTTAATTTTTTTAAGTTTTTAGTTTTACAAACGATGTTTTTTTTACAAATTCATGCAGTCATTTTATATCTTCAAAGTGTGGGCATGCGTGCTCGAGCGGGCGATATGGTCGGACTACAGACTCTTAATCGCATCTAGTAAACTTATATAAGTTTTAGTTTACTATATTATACTATTCTAGTTGCCTAAAAAACAAAAAGTATTGCCATAAAAACCTCGACGGTTTTGTTTTTCAGGAAACAGGGAAGACGGCGGGGTATCCCACTCTTGTACAGAATGTGGATCGAAATCGTGTACGAATTCTTGGTATTTCAATGAGAAATGGGTAGGCTTGTACAATCATTCTGTAGTTTTACCACAAACATAAAAATTACTCGCTTCGCTCAGATTTTTACCTGGAAAGTTTTCTGGGAGCTTGGCAGACTGGCAACTATATAGATTTTTATGTGTTCTTGGCTCAAAGGACTCAGAATCCAGAGCCGTTAAACAGTTTAAAAAAAAAGTGTTCTTTCCGGATTTCCACTCTAACATCAAAAATGGCGCTAAAACCAGTTGACAATATCTCCTATCCGTTATCTCCTCATTTCACAATATGGCGGCGTGAGCAACAAAGACACGAGATGGCAAGGAATACCTAAATTCAAAAAGAGCACATTGTATAATCTATAAACTACTAATGTTTAAAACTCCAACAACTCTCCTGATGTTAGGTGACGGTGTGGCCGAGGATGTAGCTCGTCGATCTAGAAGATATAGATCTATTCACTCTAGTCTTGAAAATTCCAAGATTATGGTTCTCAGGAAACAGAGGCAAATAATTCCAGTTCTGTGCAGTATGCATGAAGAAAGTGGGCCGAAATCGTTGAGTACGGATTTTTGGAATTTCAATGAGAAATGAGGTAATGTTTTGCTTGTGTATAAACATACACAAGAAAAACATACACTTATGAAACCATAAGTAAATAAGTATGAATGTTAGTTTCAACATCATATTCTTCAGTCTGGCGTCTTTATGATGTGTGAGAAGCAGTCACTTTAATCTTTATATCATGTGTGTGTGCCTTTATATTGCTATTGCGTATTTTGTTCTTCTTCTGCAATATTACTTTAAAAAAAATATACAAAATAGATCTACGTTTGGTGACCAACTTTGGTAATGGTAAGCGACTGGTATGGTCGAAGATGGAGCACGTCTATCTGGAAGATATCCCTGTAAAATTCCAATAGTTCTCAGGAAACAAAGACATTTACCTAACGTCTATTTATATTAGATATACGTCCACCTTTGTTGCTTTTGTAATCAATACTCGTACCTACGATTTGTACTAGCAGTTATGCAAATTTGCCATTAAAAAGTAATTTTTAATTTATATATAGGTATATAACTTCTTATTATAAGGATGTACTTAGATTTTAGTTTGTCAACCTATACTTAGTATGTATTTCCTACAGCTTGTAGAATGTTTTTGTTCCTAAACAAGATCAAACTTAAATAAGCTTGCTCTTCGGTAAGACAATGGAGTAAATTTCATTAACTACTCCGTATGTTGTCCGTGGTCGAGGATGTAGTTAATAAATAAGGTATTATCTGTAATAATAAGTTGGCTCGATTGAGCGGAACAATACTCCGGGATACGTGTGGGAGGCGGATACTATCAGACTATTATGGGAATTCCATAGAGCTGATGAAACTGACTCATAAACAAAATAATTTTGATTGGGAAATCCTGATAAATTTCTTATTAAATAATATTTTCAAAGTATTTATGTATGTAAATGCATAAAATAATTATTTACACGAAAATCAAGTCATATACTCTAATTATAATCATATTTATTACAAAAAGTTAGAAACATACCTGTATAATATAATTATAGCGCATACAGATCGTAATCCGCTTCGGCCGCGTACGAAACTATTGTTTCGTAACTAGTTTCGTACGAAACATAATTATTCTTGGTACGATACATAGAACTACTCTAAGTTTAGTCATGTCATTACCAGTCTTTCATAAACGTAGGTATATCTCGTAAATGAAGATATAGAGTAAATAATAACTGTACCTATTTGAATACTATTTTTGTATCACTAAATTAATTCACTTCATCACAGCACTTAATTTTGTTCATAGTTATGTATACTTATAACATTATTATGCATAAAGACTAATTACTTTAATATATTCTTTATGAACTTCTTATAGAATTGTAGAACAAAGAAATTAATAAAATCAGTTAAAGTTAAAAAAAAATATTAAGGATTCCAGATAGAAAAGAGAACGACAGCCTCTAATTTAAATTGAAGTAGCTGGTGCTATCATTTCTATAAATTTCCGATTGGCCTCCTCAGCTCGTCTGATTTAATTGTGGCCAGCGTTAATTGGCTATTGTCCAGCATATTGCTCTGCCCCGTTTGCCCTGTGCTTAACTACGGCCCTTTGTTTTTTCACCCGCCCTTTGTCAAGGGTTATGGTCAAACTTGTACTAAGCATCCGCAGCGTATGTGTCCGTTTCATGGTGGATATTCCAAAAACCCGAACGAAACGCTTTAGTTCCACTTTCATCGTGCGGACTGCTAGAATATGGAATACGCTTCCTGAGTGGGTCTTTCCCGATAGATATAATCTGGGTGTCTTTAAATCGCGAGTGAATTGGTTTCTTCTAGGTAAGCGCGCTCCATCGTAGACCGCAACGTCGCTTAACATCAGGCGAGTTGGCGGTCAAGCGCAAACCTATTTCTATATAAAAAAAAAAAAAAAAAAAAGTACCTACTAGTTGTTTTGTGTGACCAGACATGTTTTTTCAAGCTATGTATAACTAGCTGCGTCCCACGTTGTCACCCGCGTAGTGATGAAAAACGGTGATGATGGTTAATGATGATTTCCTTTTCCAGGTTCTAAAAATCTTTGAGCCAAATTTCATAATTATTGGTTCAGGCATTTAGCCGTGAAGAGGTAACAAATATGCAGAGAGACAGACAGAGTTACATTCGTTCGCTTTAATAATATAAGTTAAGATAATGATTTTTAGGGTTCCGTAATCTACAAGGCCCGTTTTAATTTTGCCATATCCGTCTGTGTGTGCGTTCTTGGCTTTACAAAGATTCTCAGTGCTAGAAAGCTGTATTATTTAGAATTCTGTGATAAAAACACTAACGTAAGTAGAATCATAGAAAGTGGAAAGATCTAGTCTCAGGGTAATCCAAAACTGGAAAGGCGTGATTGTAAATATGTAGATTTAGAATTTATTTAACAATTAATTAACGGAAAAACCAGGTTCGATTCTTCATTACCTCATTAATTACCTACATAAATAGTTTCATCTTAATTTAGCTCGATTGTTTACAATAATGAGATGCTTTAATTAAGAAACAATGGCCTACTCACACACTACTATACATGTTCACAGACTTTAGACCCTTAAACGAAGTTGGGGAACGAAACAAAACTTATTATATAGGCTCTTTATACAATAGAAGTTCTTTTTTGTTTATAATTATATTTTAATTCTCCAACAACCATCAAATGTGGCGTCAAATGATCTCAATGTCTTGGACTTTGATGTGATGCCTACCTCAAAAGGGAGAATAATTTTGATATTTGTGGACATTTCACACAACACCATCTAGCCCGAACCAAGCAAAGCTTGTACTATGGAATTAGATGGCTGATAGAATACATGTACCTATACTTTTTTTGTTGTAAATATATACATATTATACATAGAAACACCCATACACAGAACAAACATCCGTGCTTGCTTATCACAAAAATGTTTTCCCTGGGTGGGGATCGAACCCACGACGTACAGCTTAACAGGTAGACCTACTACCAACTGAGCCACAAAGCCAGTCAAAATATATGTACGTTTCTGTATGTTTTTATTCTCGGCTATAATCTCGGAATTTTCAAGAATAGATATCGTCTAGATCCAGCTCTATCTTGGTCACATCAACGTCGTTACCATCAGAAGATTTGATGGTCACTCGTTAATCTATTTCGTATGTATAAAATCTTTTAGGTATACTTACTAGCAGGAAAGTAAGCTGGTCTAAATTATTACGTTAAACTAGTTCTTCTTTCTCGTTAAATCCATTTGTTACTTGACTAAACTTCGCATTTATAGGTATCCATATCAACTATATCTGGACCCATTTCCAATAATAGATAGTATTGAGAACTTGAGACGAGGACGCAAGCTCGGATCGGCTATAAAACGACGACTGATTATTATGTTAAAATCAACGATAACGCGCCTTCTATGAAAGACAGGCACGTAATCAAGGAGGAGCTGGGCGGTAGACCCCTTTGAATTAAACAGATATGAGCTATGATATAATAATTAAAAATTGTATCTTTTTTAACTTTTTGAAGTTTAATTAGTGTATGCAAGAACGCCATTGAATTTATGTATTCCTAAGATTCACAATAAATCTGATATCGAAAGTAGGTAACTCTGTCTGTTTCTCAGTCTAATAAACTGTTAAACCGATTGTAATGAATTTTTGCACATAAGATATAGCTTAGTTAGAGCCTGGAGATGGGCATAAGGTACATTTTATCGTCATCATCATAACTGGTTTTCATCACTACACGGCTGGAACCACGGCGCACAGCTATTGCGTAGGTACGTATGTACTTATTTATCAAAATCAAGTCAGTTAAATAAAGGGATTCTGCTAATAGATTAAAAGTATAAAACACTGTACATTTTTCTCTAATTTAGGTATAAATAGTAGTTTAGCGATTTCTAAGGTTTTCGCGCTTGCTACTCATCGAATTTAAACAGTTTTTATCACTTATGACCACGGACGCTGCAAAGTGTTCGAAATGTCTGGTCTTAAAAATATGTAGAATATACGCGACAAATCTTTTAAGATGAAGTTCGACGCGTGCAGCTATCTCTTTCACGCATCACAACCTTTTCAAACATATAAAATAATTGGTTAAGGATATTAGAAATGTGAGATATTTTTTTTTATTTATATAGGAGAAATATTTTTAAAAATACATTTTATTCAGATATCACGTATACCTACTGGCGACGGAGTAGTGACAAAACATATATTTTTCTACTCCTTAGCCAATTTAAAAGATATCAAATTATTTTCCTTTTATACCCCAAAAAGAAATCCTCACTACGCCCACCAATAAAACGTTCAATTCAGATTTCATTTGCAAACACAATGCCTATTATGAACCCAGATACATTGGATTTCCATAACTTGGGATTTTGCAACAAAGTGTTTTAGCAGCTGTACCTATGTGAACGCGGGCTTGAGATATGTTTACACATATGTTTACACCTAGGAAATATCAGTGAATTTTGTTTGTAAAGACGAATAAAATTCACACAATTAATTAAATAATAAATAAATATTTGTGGACATTTCACACAACACTATCTAGCCCAAACTAAGCAAAGCTTGTACTATGGAACTAGATGGCTGATAGAATACATATATACTTTTTTTTTGTAAATATATACATATGATACATAGAAACACCCAGACACAGAACAAACATCCATGCTCATCACACAAATGTTTGCCCTGGGTGGGGATTGAACCCACGACCTTTCAGTTCAGCAGGTAGACGTAAACTTACACACTATCAACTGAGCCACAAGGCCAGTCAAATTGGTAAAGTAATAAGTATTTTTTTACATAAGAGTGGCGTCTTTTACTTACTTTCCTGTTAGCGCATTATATCAACAAGTATGTTCACGACCATAAACTCTATAAAGTAGGTTAAGGAGATTCTTGAATAACTGATCAATATTTTTGTAGAAACAAGATTAGTTTCATTTATCAGAAATATGTGATTTTTTTAAGGGCATTAATACGGCAAGTTTCTTTATTAACTACAACAAAGCAATATACAAACTACACATATCTACTTAAGTAACTAAATTACTGTATAACCTGTTTTTTAATTTAATTTAATTTATTACTTAAGACGACGCTAACATAACTCAAAGGCATACGTAATGTATACATATAATTATAAAAATTATATCTGTTTTTAGTTAATACCTAGCATCTGTATGTACTTACCTACCTGTATAATACAATATTTATAATTATTTACACATCTTGATTTTCAATCACGGATTGGTCTAATCCAATCACAGGTAAATTTACAAAAAGTTTGGGGGGAAAAATGTTCCACTATTTTCCACTGTGACAACAGTGTGTTTGGCAGCAATATTATAAAATATGTTGTCACTCTGTTTTATTTTACTAAACGTATTAAGTTATTTCAAAATGTTAATAGAGTAAATAAATTACGTTGATTCCCGTTGTCTCTCACTATCGTGTATGTTTTAAAAGTACGTTATATTCTCTTTGTGTTTTAATAGAAGACACTTTTTTTTCAATAATTGTATTTTAGCGGATCTTGATATGTGTGCAAAGTTTTAATTTATTTTTGCGTATACTTATTTTACATACATACAGATGAAGCTAATAAAAGCCTGTTAAATAGTAATGTTTTATTAATGTGTGAGGTCACGTACACGTGTGTAAGTGAAATAAACTGATGAAACCAATCATTTGTTTTGACAGCAAAGCTCCAATAGAATCCTGGTGAAATAAAGACACCACTACTTTACTGAGGCGGAGTGAGCCGTCACGAGGACATAACAGTGTCTAAACTTGTTTTACTAGGACTCCATTGATGTCACGTGAAGAATAGAAGGCAAAAAATTTGCTATAATATCGACATCAAGCAAAAAAAACATAATTATGCAGTGAAGTTGAAGTCTTCGTCAAACTTCCATGAAAGTAGTAAGTAAGTACCTACATAAAATCTTCCAAATGTCAACACTAACAACAATACATTATCAGCTCTCAAGAAAACGCCATTTCAAACACCACAAACATAGTAAAGACAAGCTGTTCAAACAAATTGAATTTTAAATACACAGAAACATCATGCAAACGCATTATCGCAACAATTGCGAAGGCGGTATTCAATATTCGCTAGCCAATAAAAGCAAGATGGCGGACAATGGCCAACGCGAACGTCAAGACGTCTGCCGATTTATGGCTCGTCACTTAGGACAATAAATAGTGATTTTCGCGTTTCTCCGCGCAGCACGCAATGCTTGAGAACGTAAATCTGTACGTTTTGAAATTGTTGCAATTAGTAAACGCACGGATTGTTCATCTACATGGATGAAAAAAATCGTGCGATTATATACGGCTAGAGGAGTTATTTTAATTTGCTTGCGTTCTGGCTACAAGATCAAAGTTTTTCAGACAAATTCATGAAATTCTATACCCTATTTTAGGCATATAGAAACATGTAAACATTTACATAACTATCCCTATACTCAAAAACTTAACGGACTTATAGACAGCTTTTTATATTATTTTCTATAGTATAAACTACTTGACCACTTTTGACATTATCCCTTAAATGTCCTAAATTATATTTTATTTAATACTTAGCAGCCTAGGCAGCTTAGGCTTAGGCAGCCTAGACGGGAGACCGTCTGACTTGCGATCCGCAGGTCCTGGGTTCGAATCCCGCGGCACGCACCTCTGTCTTTTCGAAGTTATGTGCGTATTGTTGATTGCCGGCAACTTCAAACGGTGAAGGAAAACATCGTGAGGAAACCTACATGTCTGAGAGTTCTCAATGATCTTGAAGATGTGTGAAGTCTGCCAACCCGCCCTTGGCCAGCATGGCAGACTATGGCCTAACCCTTCTCACAATGAGAAGATGGCCCGCGCCCAGCAGTAGGACAGTTTGTATAAACAGGGCTAATAAAAAAAAATATTTATACTTCGCCCGCAAAAAATAATACTGACAGTAAGCTTTAGTATACAGTAACTTTTTGTATTTAAATTAACTGTAATTGTTTTAGTAGGTACGTACAATGCTGTCGAATTATGGAAGAAATTTACTTTCTGTTCTATACTTCATTTGCTTAAATGTTTTTTTATACTCGCTAAATATTTGCAATAAACCCTTTAAGTTTAATTTGTGGAAACCTTACCGTTACAGAGTTATATCTTGCATTATTAACTGTGGCAATTAGTATGGAACGCCTTTACCTCTTATCCCTTTTTCACATTTCCACATAAAAATCAAAATCTTACAATAAAGTTGACATTACAGAAAGACGTGTCCGTTTACGTAGTACTTCCGCTGTCCCGCAAAGCACGTCGGCCATTGTACTGCATATAAGGCTCAGTGAAGCGACTCGATATTTTTATACGATACTAGATGCCATTGTGGTCCGACAGGTAGGCTGTAACTGTTGTTGCGGGTTGCGGTTCCGCGTCGAGGTTAGAATGCGGTTGGTTGTCCACACGGCTCTTCTTGTGATTGTCGATCGATCCTTCTTTGAGACTTTGTAGATTGATGGATGGGAAACTATTTTGAATTAGCTGTGCTGATTTCTTTATACTCCTGACCGTTATCGCACCATAGGGTTTCAAGCTGAAAGTTGGAAGTCTTTTCCACGCTTTTTTCTGCAACCTTCAACCGCGCTCAGGCTAATTTAAAGGTCAAAAACATTAAGTAGGTTGTTATAATAACATAAACTGTGCCTGGCGGTGTCATCGGAGTATTGATGAAAAATAATAATGAAAATGATGATGAAAAATAGCCTAGCGATCGATACGTACGTAAAGATCGGTTCAGCTTGTGAAAAGGTAACAGATAGAAAGACAGAGTTAAGTACCTTATCTGTCATACTTAATGCTAGTTTGGAAACATTGTCACAATATAAACTCCTGTCAGAGTGGTCGCGGTTGCAATGACGGTGGCTCCTCCAGAGCTTTATATTACTTACTCTTTTTTGAGGCCTCAAATGTTTATAGACTTGATTTTTGGTCCAATAAGACGGTACTAAAATTCGTCTATTTCACGTGACTGCGCAAGAAGGAGAGTTAAGTTTTTCGAGTGTATGTATGTCTGTACGTATGTTTTTATATTATCTCCTGCAGCCTAAACTGCTTGACCGATTTTGATGGGTTGTTAGGTTTGTCTTCACTCCCTCTCCCTGAGTGTCATACACTCAACAGCGTAACAAGCGTAACAAAATCGTAAGTTTTACTGCAAAAATTAATAGCACTTCTGCAGTCGGGTATTTTAAAACACTATTATTATTAATGGGATTTTTACCGTGGTTCGAGTTAATTTTGAGCTCCCGATATTTCGGCACAATTACCTACATGCACCATGTTCACGGGCGACTGAAGAATGTGTGTGGATGATACGGTTAAGAGCAGACATATCTGTCTACCCTCTTTCTTTGTCTTTTACTGCGAGGAGCGTTATCACTGGCACTCGAACTCGTTTGAGTTTAACGCGAACCACGGTAAACATCCCGTTAATAATAATAGTACTTTAATGAATGACCGTGATAGTTTAAAAAAGTGTCGGGTATTTTGTTTTTCTTATAATATAAATAAAAACATGCAGGTGAATCAAAAACAATCAAACCACAAATCATCGGACCCGGCACTTTGTTTGATCCTTATCCACACAGGTTTGTAAACAAAATTAATTATATAAACGTTAAGGCATCTCAGAATTTGCCCAAGCTACAAAGCTACCTCATCCAATTACGAACGTGGTCACAAACAATTAATTTAACCTCGCTATCATCTCCCTGGCTAAATTCCAGTGTTTACCGGTTTTCACCGACAATCGCCGGTGATTCTTGACAATATTTAAATCTTTGTTTTAAGTAAACGATGGATGCGATGTGTCATTTTGAAAAATTACCGGCGAACCTTGCATGTATATATTGTAAAGTCCTTTTGTGAAGTATTCAAAGTATGTTTTTAAAATTTTATTATAAGTATGAATGGATTGAAGATTTCAGATGTTTCAAATAACTTTGAATTTTTTCTGCTGTTTTGTATATTTCTACCATCACTTTAGTCAAAAGGAATAATATTGATTGCTCATGAGCAAAAAAAAAGGTTTTTATTCTTAAAATTTTCATTAAAATTTTTACTCTTTACTTTGTTAAATTTTTCGAAAAAAAGAATTGTATACCAAATTGATTATTTCCAATATTTTTTTGAAAATGATTGACATATTAGTAATATATGTATAAACTATAATATGGAATATTACGGACATATCAGATCGTAATGAATGTTTTTTTTTTTTTTTATTTTACTTTTTACAACTTCGAAATTAAATGCCAAAAAATTAAAAAAGCAAAGAATTTCTGTTCTAGGCTTCAAATTATTTCAACAAAATAAAAAAACAGATTTCTTGAATTGTTCTATTCTATATGTGCGATATAGGTACACAAATCTACTGTAACATTTACTAATACCTTCAAATGGTTTTGTCACAACCCAAATCGTTTCAATTCGTAACACGTACCATTTTCAGGGAGTTATGAAATTAAGCAAACAATAAGATTGTGGCAAAAGAAAAACACAATTTTAAACCAATAGAGTCCGAAGCTCATAGTCCTGGCTTTACATCCTATAAAGCTAAAAATAGTATAGCAAGGCGGTACTTTAAAGTGCATCTCCGGTTTAATCGTCCTATGAAAGGTAGGTATAACTGTCGGGGGACAAATAAAATGAGTTTTTTACGCAGTTCTCTGTCGGTCTCACCTCGAGACACACTGACATTTCGTTTATGTAGCAAATCTTTATAGCTTTCATGTCAGCAGTTGTCTGTAAGTAGTATTTCATTTGATAATATGTTCTATATAATAAGTTTAAATAAAATTTTAACTGTGAAGGGAAACATTGTGTGACAACGTACAATCTGATAGTTCATATTTTTAGAAATATTATGTGAAGTCTTCCAACTTGCTCTTGGTGATGAATTGGTTTCAATGTATATAGTATATAAACTCAATTTGGGTTCAGATTTTAATTTTCGATAGTGGCGCCTGAATATTGGAAATAATATTTCACTAGCTTAGAGATTTGACAAAGGTTTAACCTAGGAATCATCTAAGATGATTTAATTATAATATGGTCTGAAGCCATGGGGGAGATTCTAAAACTTTGCACTGGAACTTCTTAATGACATTTATCAGATCCGCCCAGGTACAGATTCATTTGCTTACTTATCTTCGTTTCATCAGGCACATGACATGATGTAGTTCTGAGGAAGCCGTACATTGAAACTCATATATGGCAAATACATCGAGCTTAAGCGCGGCTTGGCACATCACATACCAAACCCAATATTTTTAAAAGATGAATGTTACAAAAATATGTCAGCGAACATGTTTGCGGTCTTTTCCGCCAGTGTGTCAGCCATGTATTAATTTTATTCGAATTGTAATTTCATCGTAAGTTTTCTATTCTCGGTGCTCATTCTTACCTTTACGATTCTAACTTTTATGCGAGATTAGTATCTTTGAAAGGACTGGCATACAAGACTGGATTATATGCTCTTCGTATTTTTATTTTAACTATTTTTATAGAAATCATGGAATGGTAGTGGTAAGTCGTAGTGATTTTTTTATTCTTTATCTTATCTTTCCATATATAATAATCTAATAATGTATGCCTTTTCACTATTACAAAAGGTTGTATCCTTCGTTATCTTTTTCGTGTAAGTTTTTTGTATTTTTGTACTAACGAGAAGTATTTGTATTTTTACTTCAAGAAGTTTTTTTTCATTTTCGCCGAAATCATGGCCAAAGAATATTGTCTCTTCCTGTCTATGGCGAAGTTTCTATAGAACCGAAGACCTTGCTTTTATCAAATTAACGTCTCGTCTGTCAAACTCATGCAGGATTTGACAGACAGGCTGCCGCGGGCAACTTTAGCTGCAGTCGGGTGTTCCCGACAATTACCGAGCGCCGTCGGCGACGTTCGCCGCTACCGAGGTTTGAAAAGACCGTTTTATCTAAACAAATAGATAAAATGATGTCTAACTAATTATCGTATTAGTAAATTAGTTTTGAATGACGCTAATTAATGTGGGTGTGTTAGAAAACAATGTTCAACCATACAAGGAGTTCTAAATAGAAGGTAATTAATAATAATTAATTGTTTTTAGGATTTCGACTAAGTAATGGGGGCAATTTAAGTATGACTATAGAGTAATAATGTCAAGAGTACCTACCTACTTAAAAGTCATACGCATACTTAAAAGGCATACGCACAATATATGCGCATATTGTACATGTGTGAGTAATATTTGATAATCATATATTAAAAACTGTAAGATGATAATAATTTGAAAATTCCAAGATTTATTCCTGGTGTCGCAATGTGTTGTCATCGTGGTTACTTACATACATACGTAGATATATTATGCCAAATACCGTAATCGATGCAATGGAAGTGATCCTATACAGTTTCCAATATTTTCACCTTTTACCTTTGTCTTTATATATAAATGCCATGTGAACATAAATTAGGGTCGCCATTCACCCCGATACGTCGGGATGTAACTGTTATTATCAATGGTGTCCTGACGTCCCAACGACCTGCAAAACATTCCGACAAACTAACAATTAGTCATTTACGAGTAACACAATTATTGACGTGATAACGTCTTATAATTCGATGAACGCCGGCTGCAGGCACGAAAAAGCATGACTACTCATTGTCACGTTCCGCCTGAGCCGAGCGTGCAAGCGAGAGCGCGGAACAAGCGATAGAGAGGCACGATCGGACTAAGCATTCGGCTTGTGACGCATCTATCATGACGTTATCACGTAAAATTATAGTCCGTAAACCGACTTTACAGACAACCATTTTTTTATTCCATCTTAAGTGTTCTGGAAGATTTTGCTTTACTTATACGATAACACCGTCATTACGTTTATCATTTTGTTACACCTACTTTTGTGGTATCCATAAATATTAATGATTAATCGCTGTCCCGACGGACTCCCAGGAAAATATGGCAACCGTACCATAAATAAAATAATTTTAACATGAAAGTACTATTACATTTTGAACTGAATATTGTAATCCACTGACACATTTCTTGCCATACATTTACCTGTCCCGCAAAGATCGTGCACCGAAAGTTCACGAATATCAACCTCCCACCGATTCGGAATTCTTTCCACATGTTAAAAAGTACTTTCCTATATCATTACCCTCGAGAAATTCTCTTGAATTGGGCAAAATTTTAATTAAACACAAAAGCTTGCGGCTTTTATTTCGAGAGAACAATGACTACAACAATTACAATCGGCAAGTTGAGCTTACGGGACTTGAAGAAAAAAACACGTTGAAGGTTCAGGGATATAGGGCTGTCTAAAGCTTTTTTTTCGTCCACTGGATGTGGACCGTGGTGTCTCTTGCGTAATGTTGATAAAACATTTGCAGTAACTTTATATCGCTATCTCTATACCAAAGTGTATGTAATTTTACAAGGTCTCAGAAAATAATAATAATATATAAATAAATAAATATTTGTGGACATTTCATACAACACCATCTAGCCCAAACTAAGCAAAGCTTGTACTATGGAACTAGATGGCTGATAGAATACATATATACTTTTTTTCTGTAAATATATACATATGATACATAGAAACACCCAGACACAGAACAATCATCCGTGCTCATCACACAAATGTTTGCCCTGGGTGGGGATTGAACCCACAACCTGCAGCACAGCATGCAGACATACTACCAACTGAGCCACAAGGCCAGTCAGCAAATTGCACAAGGCAAATTGCAGTATCTTTATATCAGCTATCTCTATAGGAAAGCGTATTTCATTATAAAAGGTCACAGATATCTCTATACTAAACATTACGTTCCGTTTCGCCTTTTAGTCGTATATGTAGTGACGTAGAAATAAACAGAACTTACGTTTTTATAATATTAATATTTAACATTGCGGCAGGAGAAATGCATTTCTTGTTTTCTGAATTTCTTTCAAATATGCACACATTCACGATATTATTATATTTAATCACTGTGGAAACAAACACGAAAGCGCAAAAATATCAATAAATAATTACAAAAATTCCCTTATTCAATCAATTTAATCAGCCACATTTTTAACCTCCGACGCAAAAACGACGGGGTCTTATAAGTTTGACGTGTCTGTATGTGTATATGTATATATAGTGTGTGGTATCGTAGCTCCTGAACGGATGAACCAATATTGATTACTATTCTTTTGTTTGAAAAGTTAATTAGTCGGGAGTGTGCTAGGCTATGTTTCATCAAAATCGGTTCAGCCTTTTTTGTCCGGGGTTTTTTAGTTTTTATAAACTTATTTATAGAATCTCCTGCAATTTTGTTCATGACCCAGTTGTCTTAAAATGTCTACAATAAAGTATACAATAATAGTCAGAAATTCGTTCTCACGACGTAATACCTAACGATTTGACCTTTTTATTACAATCGGCCTACCCGTTATTTATATAATACAAAAAACAAACAGTAACTACCTAAATTGACTTAATAGATGAATAAGATAGATGTCGCTTTCTTTTTCTCTGGAAAAATATGAATATAAATAGCTGAAAAATATGGCACAAATTCCGTAAACAGTGACAGCCCTGAAATGGCCCAAATTGTTCTTTTTGCGCCGCCGATCCGATAATGGTCGAAATTTGCCGAAAGCGCACATTTTTGGGTCGATTTGATTTATTTTTGTTTTGATACAGTTCCGCGTGGCCAGTTTTTGTTTCGGACATGAATTGATGAGGCAAAGGGAAAGGGTTATTGGTGTCAAGTTGTCAGTTGAGTACAAAATTTTATGTCAGTTTGGCTTCACGCCATCTTGGAATAATTATCGTTACTCAGCCAGAAGATATAAGTAAAGCTACCAAGTAGAACGAGATTCACTCTGTAAGTGTATTACAAGAGTAGGTGTAAGTATCTGTAGATTACAAGAGTAGGTTCTTAGCAGCTGTGCAAGCTGACTTGCGCTTTATTACGTCGATGAAAGAGATGCTATTTAATTAAACGTTTTTACGGAATTAGTCTTGTCTTTATGTACTGTAAGAAATCCATGGGAGAGGCCTATGTCCAAAAGCGGACTTCTTGTGGCTGAAATGATGATAATCGTATTGGATTATTTCAACATACATCAATTAGGTAGATTGTTTAATATTCCAGTTGTCGACTCCACCCACCACAATATAGTATACATGAGGTATCTACACATACATGCAAAAATCTAAATCTCTCTGCAATATTTGAAATTGAAAATATTGTGAATTAGGGGCCCCTCCCACAGCAATTCTACTTCGGAAATAAAGGAAATCGATTGTTGATATACAATCTGTTGAAATGCCAATTTGTGAAGGTATTTAGGTGAATTTGGGGAAAATTGTGGCACTGAGGCAGAATCTGGACGATATGATAATAAAATTTTTGGTCTAATAAGCGGTGTTGGGATTAAAAATTGTTCATATTTGTACACAAATACATTAATAAAATATTGAGTAATGTTAAGTTTATCATAAAAACAATAAACAAAACTTTATAGTAGATGACGATTGTAGAGATGTCTGTAAGATGTACATTCGTAAAATCACGCCTCATTTTTAACCGACATCCAAAAAGAAGGAGGTTCTCAATTCCACTGTTTTTTGTATTTTCACCGATTACTTCGCCAATTGTGAATTGATTTGGATGTTTTTTTTTTTGTTTGGTAGGTTCAGAAGTAGTCCCATATGAATTTTATCAAAATCCCTTTAGTACTTTGGTTTTTTATAACAAAATGACTGGAAAAATGTCATCCAAGTAAACGAATATCGTATTTTGAAGTCGTTTTTTTTTTAGTTTTTAGGGTTGCGTAGTAAACAAGGAACCCTTATAGTTTCGCCATGTCCGTCCGCCCGCGGCTTAGCGTAAAAACTATAAGTACTAGAAAGCTGTAATTGCGTATGATTATACATAATTATAACGCCAACAAAACGGTAGAATAAAATCACGAAAAAAAAAACCCCTACACGTAAAGTGGGGATGATTTTTTTTCTCATCTACCCCATCGAGTGGGGTATCGTTGAATAGGTAATCAAAAAAGATTGTGGGTATGCGAAAACCATTTTTCAATTTAGGGATCCGTTTGCAAAATAATGTAGATGGAGATATAAAAAATATCAGGCTAGTAGAATATATGATGAAATTAAAAAGAAAACTATTACGGCTAAGTAGGCTCTACAAGTTATCGAGTTTTAGTCAATCAACTTAAAATAATTACTTAGACACGTCAAAAAAAAATGTTTCATTTTAATTAACTTAAGTTAACTCATACGAGTATGTTCGTAGTATCAAACAAGAGACCCTCTGTACTAAGCTCACATAAATTATAATATGTAACTACGGAACCCTACATTGCGCGTGACACGACACACACTTGGCCATTTATTTACATTATAATTGTTCCGTTATTATTCAAGGTAAGGTGGAAATTAAGCCACAGTTAAGCCTCCCCGTCAATGTGGCCCTTACGAATTTATTGTGACTATATTTGACCGTAGTTTGAGAGGATAGAACAGAGAGGGGTAGAGAGTAAGATTAGTTTATAAGGGTTAGAGAGTAACGTTGACTTGTAGTGACAGGGGGTCAGCAGTCAGCACATCAGCTACATAAACATATGTTTTTTACTGTTTGCCCGGAAAAATAAGCAGCTGGTACATTCTGTTTTTTTTTTCTCCCAGTCTAACATGGAAAAGATGTCTCTATGTAAAATAAATTAAAAATATGTGTTGTTTTTCTTACTTATTTGAATAACTTATTGGCGAATTAGCCGTTTGTAAAATTTGCAATTATGACAATATACATCTATTTTATTTCAAAGAAATCATAGTTTTAATTGATAACATCATCATCATCATCTCAGCCATAAGAAGTCCACTGCTGGACATAGGCCTCCCCCATGGATTTCCAAAAAGACCGATTGGAAGCGGCTTACATCCAGCGTCTTCCCGCCACTTGTATGAGGAATTGCCAATTGATAACATACTAAAATGATTTTTTTTTAAAACATTTTTACTAAAACAAAAATTTCTATCAGTCAGTAAACCCCTAAAACTTTGAATGTTTATATCTACATTCATATGCTCTGTCCCTATCTCACGAAACAAAAGTTTCTATTGAATTTGTACAGCGAACATGATGCGTGACGTCATCTAACGCGATCGTGTGCTCTTTGTCTAACATGAAAGCTTGTAGCTTTCTTATTTTTGAAGCTATTTTAATTTTGTCTTTGTGGAATGGACCATTTGTGGTTAGCCTTTTTATGACCAAATAAAAACAAATCATGCATAATCCATATTGGTTCTTTGGTAATTCAATTGCTATTTTGAGGTTTTAGTTTAGCTTTTTAGTTAGGTACTTTAAAAATACAGTCGAATTGAGAACCTCCTCCTTTTTTGAAGTCGGTTGAAAATATAAGAGGGCCTCGAATTATGTGAAAAATAGCTACGACGATGAAACAATCTCCACGTAACCCGATTGAAATCCTCCTGTCAGTGTCGGGAGTTTGCGGAAATGTCTTGATGGAAGCAATGAGTGAGTTGATTGTGACGGGGGAGGAAATAATGACGATTGGCACCCGCACCACAATCGAGGTATTTAGGGTTAGAGGTTAGGGGGTGGGAACGAATTATGAGATTTAAGAGGCGAATAAGTGAGTGTGAGCGAGGGATAGAAGCTAGAGAAGACTAGATAAAGAAAGGAAAAAGCTGTTTCTAATTATTGCACTTTTTAATTTATGAAATTAGTACCTACTTCAAACATAAAAATAAAAATCTACACTTTTTTGGAACAAGTATTATCGAAAAAGTTTGTGATAGCGAGGTTTACAGCTCATACCTAATATAAATTCTTATTTAGAATGCAGTATAAAATATTTCTACTAAATAAGTCAAAATTGGCTAACAAATATTTTTGTAGCAAACTTCTCCTTTTAACCGAGATTGCACAACCTTTTTTCTCGACAACCTCTTTGATTGATCGATTTGTCTCATATTTAAAAAAGTTTCGTTTAGGACTGAGCACTAAACTAACGGCCTTACCGGAAAACGCTAGTTAACTTTAACCAGCATACTTTCTCACAAAAAAGTACACTCAACAGCGTTAAAGCGTGACGAAGTCGTAAGTTAGATTGCAAACACTGCTTTTCTGCAGTCGGGTATTTTGTTTTTCATATAATATAGATATTTGTTCCTGGGTGGAGATCGAACCTACAGCTTAGAAGGCAGACGTAGTACCACTGAGTTGTAAGGCCAAACCTACGATTTCTCTTCACAAAGCAACATTTAACTGTAATCCTTTCAGGCAAGCAATAACCAAAATCTCACACCTCGCTAGGAAACATGACTATTTTAATGTCCATTTTAATAACTCATGTGTTGTATTCTGATACAATGGTATTGAAATTATTGTCTTTCGAACCATGTTGCAACTATATCTTACAAGACGTGACATTCATTCCGTTTAAGTGCTTTGCTAAGTTGCTAACGATTTGTTAGTGGACGTTTCTTCGGATTACACGCTGGAAGCTGCTTCTTTGACGTGAATACGTCTTTTTGCTTCCATAGTAGGCATGGTCACTTATCTACGATCAAAATTACGAAATATCGAATATAATTTCACCGATAACGAAATTTTATCAAAGGATATCAAAATCCAGAAACCTCATTTTACAACTGGTCTGATAACCGAATCTTTGTAATAAGAAAGTTTTTTTGTATAGAATGTAATAAGAAATGTAATAGAACTCTAACGAACCTAATTCAATAACTCATATATCTGAGTACTAAACTTTTGTTAATAGTAGGTAAGGTATCAGAATAAAACAGACACTAACGATACTAACCTAATAATTGTTCGAGCAAATGAAACTTATGGCTTATGACCTTCACCATCACCATCATTTTTCAACCCAACGCGGCTGAAACCGCGGACCACTATATTACCTATTATAAAAGCGAAAGTATTTTATCTTTCAGTCTTTTATTTCACAATCAAATGGCTGAACCGATTGTCATGAAATTTAGTACAGCGATAACCGACGACCTGATGATAATGTTGACAAATCATCATCAACATCATTTTTGCTCACTACGCTGATGGAATTGTTGGTATACGGCTTTTTCATAATTTTATCTATATAAACATAGAACAAAATACTGGTGTAATATTACCATCCATTTCTCATTGAAAAGCCCAAAATTCAAATAAAACGATTTAGGACCACATTTTTTATGCGTACTGCACAGGAGTGGAACTCCTTGCCATCTTCTGTGTTACCTGAGAACAATAATTTTGTATCAAGGCTAGAGTGAATAGTGAATAATAATAATACAATCTCTTACATCGATGTGCTCCATCCTCAGCCACACTGTCGCTTACCATCAGGCGAGTTGGTGGTCAAACGTAGATATATTAGTATAAAAAGTACCGGTCTTCGAGTACAACTTATAAATAGAGGATGTAAAGAAGATAAAGCCGTGTTCACACGCCGCTCGCATTCTATAAGAACTAGACTAGACGGCACTCGATCTTAGTCCGTTTGACAGGACGGCAGCTGAAAGATAAAGTGGCTGTTTCGATCCTTAGCCGAGATAATGATAAATGCAGATTCATACCGCGGCGGTCAAACTGCTTTTCTATTGTCTCAACAAACCCTAACTAATATTATAATAGCGACAACTTTGTCTGTCTGTCTGTCTGTCTGTCTGTCTGTTTGTTGCCTCTTCACGGATAAACGGCTAGACCAACCGTTATAAAATTTGCCACAGAGATTTTTAGGATGAAGAACATAATCTAGGGTAGGGTAGGACATAATCTATATTTTATCATCATCATCACCGCTTTTCATTACTACGGGGGTGACACCGCGGGGCGTAGCTAGTATTATATAAATTTGAGAGATCCCCAGATGACAATTTTTTTTGTATGTATATAGTCAAACGTTGATCTATTTCGGAAAAAAAAATATATTCTTACCCATCTATATTTTTGTTCTATATACATATTATATAAGTATACATACATTTATGCAATTCGATGAAATTCTAAATTTAGAGTTAATTAAGCCTACATTAGAGTTTTTTCATAATGACGATACAATGTAAAATGTCCACAACTATTTATTTATTTTATTTATTTATTTATTGACCTCCCTTCGGCTTTATACAGGGAACTCTTTCTAATAGTCCCGCAAAGTCAAAGCCTGTTGGAATTTCACCAATACTCATAATTTAAGTGACAAATCAGACATGTTCGCGACTGATGACGTCACGCAGCGATAATGCCTGTGATTGGTCCGCACGTGACTTTCGGTTTCGCGATTCCAGTGCCATGCAATATTAATGATTTTTACGTATTTGTGTCATATTTATTTTGTTTAAATTAGCAATAAGTTCTTACATTATACATTAAAATTAGAAGAAAAATAAAATTGCATAAATGTGTAACTGTTACGCTTGATATGATCTTGAATGTACATATCCACGAGATAGTATGTGCAAAACCGATGTTTAAATTACCATTATTCTGAATAATTTATTTTAAGTTTTTATTTTTCGGAGATATCTACGAAAAATCTAAAGGTGTACTTACTGTACTTATTTATTATATGCGTATGTTCTGATAATTATTCTTCTTACATTCGACATAGTACATCGGATTATCAAGTGAAAGTGGTAGTGGGCAGGATTGCTTTAGAAGTTTAGACGAATACCGCGTCGGTGGACGCGCGTTCCCGCCCGCTGTCTTATTTGTATGGAAAACGATGAGAACACATTGTTTTACGCGGTGAACCAAAGCGTTCAATATTTTTTTAAATCGAATGATGATTTTCGCTGATAAAAAAGTGATCAAAAAGTGAAAACCATGCATCAGAAATCTCTGCGCAGGACTACCGCAAAACAGTCTTCTTCAAAACAACTTCATTCAGTCAACAAGAAGACGCTGCTGCTAGTCTTGTAATGAAATGGGGAGCATTGCGCATACTTCCTGAGATAAATCCAATAAAATATACATAAATAGACCTACTTTACGGCGATGCTCAAGGCTAAGTAACTTTTTGACAACTAGTTCACCATCACAAATTAACTTCATACTTAGCCGGTCAACCAAAGTTTCAAGCGTGTACTTGGGTCCGTCAAAAAGTGGCAGAAATAATTGACACACGCTCATGTCTGAACTTTCATAGTAGTTGCGGACTATAAGGAGTTGGTGACAGTAATCCGAAATATTCGATCATTTGAAACCACCTATCAAAATATTGGTCGGATTATTGTGGATCTACTGTACTTGTTTTCTTTTCATGTGCAATTTATTTTGCCCTGCAGTGTAACAGTTCGTCCACTTGCTCCGGCTATGAGAAAGCGTCATATTCCATCCATTATAGTTTATCCGACAATAATTCCGTTTCTATCACACGGGGGACAATTTACTGGATTTGTCTCTACCCACCTCTACTTACTCTACTGTCACTGGTCGTGTTATGTAGTATGTCGCCATCAACTCAACAAAGTATAGAATTCTAAAAAAAACTAATAGACGTATCATTGAATAATTAGATATCTTATTATTAAAAAAAACTTGACCGTAGAAAAGCGATTTGTTTCAGTCTAACTTACGAATCGGAAGTGTTTAGGGTTCCACTTCTAAATTGTGGTATACCTACCTGAGAGGGTTTTCTCCGATAGATATAACTTTGGTGTCTTCAAATCACGAGTGAATAGGTTTCTTCTAGGCAAGCGCTATCCATCATGGACCGCAGACTTCGCAAGCGTCGCTCAACATCAGGCAAGCTGGCGGTCAAACGCTAGCCAATCAATTAAAAAAAAACTTGTCTTAAGAACTGGACAAACATGCAACATTGAAAAGCATAAATTTAAAGGAAGTGGTGCACATTTGACATGTAAGATTTGTATTAAACATATTACAAGTAAAATTAATATAGTGCTTGGAAAATAAAATCTTGTTTTTTTTTATTGTAACATCCTACATAACACCATCCAATCGTATCAATAGCAATCCTATCTAGTTACGAATGTGATTGTCACACGATTACTCCTCATTATTTTATGTTTTGTCTCCCTCGCACAAATCGCACACATCCTAATATTGTACGTTTTATTTCACTGACCTCTATCCAAGGTTTGGTGGCTGTCAAATTATATTCATGTCCTAAAATTATGCATTTCCAATATTCCGTTTGTGACATTTTTTGAAAATCTGGGTAATACGATTGGTATAAAAGGCAAGACAAATCAATTAGCTTTGACGATGTACTTACTGATTTTTGAGGTCATTATTATACGTATTGCCATATATTATAATTTGAATTGAAAATTGGAGATTAAATTGATTTGGTTTGGTTAGTTTTAAGTAAGTACAATTTTCCTGACATAAATGAAAATGTACACTGTTTTTATGTCGCTAAAATAATTTTAATTTGAACGCCTGTAATAGATTAAGACATCACGGAGCTTGAAGTTCATGTGAAATAAAGTGTCATTTGCAAGGGGAAACCCTGTCCATTCATTAAAAAAAACTCTCGGTCAGTGGTTTTATTTTACTTGCAGTCAGTGGATAATGTCTCATGGCCATTATAGAAAACGGCGACAATCACGGAACATAGAGATATGCGAGATTAACTCACATCATTTGCTATCAGAATCACTCACGATTCTCAAGATTGTTTTTACCATGGTAGTTCTTCCTTAAATCATCGAAATATTCAACTCTTACAAAAATTATCATATTAAAATTGAATGTTTCGCAAGCGAATCCCTAAATTGAAAAATGATATTGGCGCACCTATAATATTTTAGATTACCTATCCAAAGACACTTCACCCGTTGGGGTAAATGTTAAGAAATAATTCATGAACTTTACGTGACTTTATGTTATATAAGATAAAAATTACCCACAAAAATTGTTGTTTTTTTATATTTTATTTTATAACCACTTTGTTGACATTATTATTTATTGTATACATATCTACACTCTATCCCAGTTACAGTTTCCTAGTACCTACTCAGAATCTCTCACATGGTGAAACAATAAGGGTTCGTACCTAGTCGACTACGTGTTCAGTACCCTAAAAACGTAATCGTATCCTACGGACTGCTAAATTGTTTCCTTAAGTATTATGGAATTGGCATCATAACTGGGTCTCTTTCCCTATAGTTAATCTGGGTGTCTTTAAAATCTGTACCTTCGATCACACACGCTTCATCTTGGACCGTAACTTCACGTGAATTGGTGGTATAATGCAACCCTGGTGTCATAACCAAACTTACCAAATTTCTTTATTCGAAAGCAATGGATTGGAAATTACCTATAAGATTTAGATTTACTTATTTAAGTGTCAAAATATATGCGAAAATTATTGTTATACGTTTTATTCTTCATTTTGTATTTCATTGCTTCAAGGGATTGTAGATCTACATACGTCTTTGACATAAATGATAAAATTAAATACCACAACGCATTTGCTGTAAAAATGGATCTTCAAAGACAAACAGACGAGCAACGAAGTAAAGGTTCTAATTTTTTCGTTCTAAAGTAAGGAACCCAAAATACCAGGTTTTCTCATACGCCTTATAATAATTTGTCCATAAAAACTAAACACATCTACACACCCAATACCCACGACCCGACCCAAAACAAACAATTTAAATATTAATACTACTCATTATTAATTTGTATTTGTTCTAAGGCCAATCAGAACAAGCATACAATTACAAATCAGCCTCCCATGGCACAAGTTATTAAACATTATATTCTAAGCGCAAGTTTTATAGACAATTTAGTAGAACAAATTATAAGAAAGCGATTTAAGTTATAGGATTTTGGAGATTTATTTTAGTCTCTTTTCTTAACACTCCAACCAAACAGAGGGGCGTTATAAATTTGACGTGTGTATCTGTGTCTAATCTATGTCTGTGACGTGTGTATATTTATGTATCTGTATCAGTTTTTTTTTATTCTCAAACGGATGGACCGATTTTGATCTAGTTTTCTTTGATTGAAAGATGATTTGATCGTGCGAGTTCATAGATATGTTCAATTGCATTGAGTTGAATGCCTGTTTTATATGTAAAAAAATATTTACAACCTGCTCATTTCTTCACTGTCTTCAACCTCATAAGAACGAATCTCTTTGTAAATATTATGTCGAGTATGTGTTTTTTTTTTCGAGAACGTAGATATCTGCTGGAAACTATTGTCTGTGCAATTTGTTTAAATAGCCAAGAAATAAAGGCAAATTTAATGGCACCTCGGTCTTCAAAATCTATCCAGCCGTTAGCGCTAAAATATAATATAGAAACAAACATAATATATTATCGATCGACAAACATGCCCTTCTTCTAGCGCAGTCTGTTAATAATCCCTAAACTATAATAATATAGGTATAAATCATCATACCTGGTATTTATAAATAGCAATAATATCTTTACTATGGAAACTAACGTGATTTTCACATATTTTAAATAAAAACCAAATACGGTTGAAACTATAGTCGGATTTTTCCGCTCAAAACAGAAGTGTTTTTTACCCGTAGTTTTTTATTTAAAATGAGTAATAATGACTAAAAAAATATTATTGATTAAATAATATTTTTTTGTCATTATAAATAGTAAAGTAATTATTGCTATTTCTAAATACCAGACTGTCTTCATGTATGATGATCTATATTACTACAGTTTAGGAAAATAAAAAATAAATAAAAAAACAGACAGTTAAAGAAATTAATTAATTTCTTTCACTTCTACCTTAGACCATACCTCTCCCATAAGCGTACGAAAACTCAGCGGGGCGCGATCTCTGACAGTAACAGACACGCGGTTAACCTTTGGATTGAGATGTGAACCATCCTATAATGGCGTTGAGTGTATGTAATCACTTGTATGGGAAACACTACCGCGCGACAATGGAGCGAAGTATACAGACGTGACTTTAATCTGCTGTTTCAGACAGCGAGCTAGCGGAGGTTTAGAGGCTGAGACAGAATTACGGTCAGCGTAGGTGAATGCTGATGCAAACTCTAAACAGAGCTAAAATGTATTGTAAATAGGTAGCTGTATTCAAGGGCGTCGCCAAGGGGGGGCAGGGGTGGGGGGCAGCTGCCCCTAGCCTGCCTAGAGATTTAAAAATGTAGCCAATTGCAAAGCAACTAAAGTCCTAAGGCCGTGCAATTGTACCTGTACCTCAATTCATATTTTTCTCATCCCCCCTGGGCCATGGGCTGGCGATGCCCTTGACTGTATTGTATCTCGCACCGGCAAGTTCAGCGTAGGAAGACCAGCCACGAGATGGACAGATGACCTTATTACAAGTGGCGGGAAGACGCTGGGTGCAAACCGCTTCCAATCGGTCTTTTTGGAAATTCATGGGGGAGGCCTATGTTCAGCAGTGGACTTTTTATGGCTAAGATGATGATGATGATGAAATATTGTAATGTAACTATAGAATTTTAAATTTTTTTTTTTAATAAAAATCGCCAACTCCTCTGATGGCATGTGACGAGGGGCACGGACGTGCCCCCGCCATGCGAGCCAGCGAGTACGGCATCGGCAGGGGCACGGCCGTGCCCCCACCATGCGAGACAGCGGGTACGGCCGAGACTATCTTTTCTCGAAGAGATTCGTCGGATTTTAGACCCTCATAGCTTCGGCCTCGATAACACTAGAGAGTTCAAATTTTCAGGTTCAAGTGTGGTCCGCGGACTAATAAAATGTAAAAAGTTGAAACTTTTTACATTTTATTAGTCCGCGGACCTAGCTTTTATACTTTCGATTTTATTGATAAGTACCTAAAATACGTCGATTTTGTAAAAATTTACTGATGATCATCAAAAAGATAAAGTACTTGCTGAAGTCCTAAAAAGCTGAAATTTGGTATCTAGGCTGAAATTTGCACATAAACAACAGAAAAATTTTGACATTTGTGACTTTCACCTTCCAACCCTTATTTAGGGGTATCTCGTTATCGTCATCATAAATATAGGCTACTTTCTGAAGTCTCGGAGAGCTGAAATTTAGTATGCAAACTACGATTGGTACATAAACAACAGAAAAATTAAGATATTTGTATTTTTCACCCTCCGCCCCTATTTGGGGGTTATTCCGTTACTGTCATCAATAATTAATATAGGGTACTTCCTGAAATCATGCGTAATTATGCGTAAAAACGCTGTAAAGGAATATAAAAGCGCATTCTTTAGTATAATTCTAGTAAAATCACTTTGTTTATTACAAAAAAGTTCGTTCGAGGTTACGAAAAACGATTTATTTTTATTTTTGCGGGATATGTATTACTATTATTACAAAAAATATATAGCCTATGACACTCGGGGAGTGAAGACAAATCTAACGATTCCTTGTACACCAAAATCGGTCAAGCTGCTTGGGGTGTAAGCGCTCATAAAGAAACATACATATCCATATACAAACATACATACACTCGAAAAGTATAACCCTCCTTCTTACGCAGTCGGATAAAAAAAAATAGAGACATAGAGCTACTTTCGTCACTGATGTGTTAAACATTGATATTAATATATGAATAATATAAATAAATTTATTTATTTTCATACAAATAAAATAATGACATATGACAAGCTTTTTGTATGAATGTTAACAAAATTGTATAAATGTGAAACTATACATAGTATGTACTACTTTCGTATATTATAATATAAGTATTATTAGATTATAACTATATACTTGGATTAGATACTTAAATAGATACTAGCAATTGCATTTTTTCCTGTGTTAAATAATAATATATACTTACAGTAAAAGACATTTAACTGCATTATATTCATGCTCGTTTCAATATAATTACTACTGTATTCCGACTAATAAAGGACCCGCAAAGGAGTTACCACGGTATAATTTCCAACATTGTTTCAAGTAACGGTGCTATGTAATTGGTAATGCTTAAAACAGATCCACTAAATTGGGGCACATGCGAACGAGTTTTAAAATAAAACAACACGCGAACAATAAGACACATTCCGCTATTAAGAACCTGCCGAAATGTAAAGGCAATGTTACACTTCACGTAGGATCCTGTGATTTTTGAAGTGAAAACATCTTCAGCGGCGTTGGGCATTTTTGGGATGGGTAAAAAATGTTAAACTCGCGTCAGATCGTCAGACGGACATTCAGAAACCTATTCTAACGTTCTGCATTTAAAGTTCATTATTATATGTACTATGGCGCTGTATAGTCTTAAAACACGCTAACGCTTCGCGTATACAGCGATGAGTAGGGGTTGTTTGTAAAACACAATATCCTTGGTCACAAATCCTTCACGAGTCAGTCTTGTTGTTATTTTATTTTTTAGATTTCACTTCTGCCGGCACTCCCGGAGTTTAACCCGTTGTTTTTTTTCAACAGATTTCGGCCCACTTTTTCGCGCCTAGCATCCCGGAGTGTAGCAGTTTTTAAACCCCGACCCAAAAAGTGGGATTTTATACGTTTGGCGTGTGTATCTGGGTATCATAAATATATTTATGATACACAGAGCGTTCTAGACGATGTTTACCTATCTTTCTGCTTGTGAAAAGCTTTGGATAATTCTCTATTTGAGCTTTTCGACGTCGTTCAGTCAATCTTTTCTTATACAAGCGGTCTTCTTTCGAGTTCGCCATATTCCCAATACTGAAACATAATAGGTATTATCCGTTTAATTCATTAATTTAAAATAAAATTAATTAAAAACTACCAATTTAAATCATCAATGTGCGTTCATTTCCACCAAAAGCACTAAAATAAATACCACTTGAATCTAAATAATCAATAAATTGGTAGATATTTTTAAAAGGAAACAAAATTCTTAGTATTAATATCTTTCCTGTAAATGTTGTACCTACGAGGTATATTTTAGTTGTATTAAAAAAATATTGTTTATGTATATGTGGAAAATAATTGCGTCACCGTAATAAAAATTATAGGTATACCAAGCCACCGAAGCTCGTTACTTACCTTAATAATACAGATGGGGGAAAAGGCACGGACGTGTCGTTTGCACCACCGATGTGGTGTGGCTGATAGTTCTTTTTACTCTAACAATTGTTCTTGTAGCTATTAAAGTACAGATTATATGCAGAATTCCGTCTGCGCCACTGATATCAATTCTAAACCTCGGACACGAAGAAAATTAGTTGTAACTTGTATATTAAGGCTTCTTCTTGAAAAGGAATATTATAAGAGTGTTTATTAACTATTTATCTTTTTGGAAACACATGCAAAATATTGCCATGTTTTAGAACACAAATGAAAAAAAAAAATTACAACCTAATGTAGGGGTTGGGACATGGCACCGAGGTCAAAATTTTGACGGTTTTAATTTTTTAAACTAGCTTGTATTTATTTTATCTCAAAAAAAACAAACTCGCTCTAAAACTGTATCATAGCTATCGTATAAAAAAATATCAAGTAGATAGTGAATCATTTTATAGAGGTTTTCCGCCCGGACATGCTTTTTTGAGCAATCTGATAATGACCCATCTCTACCATGAGTCTAGCGATCCAACTCGCTAGCATAGGCTTGAATGACTTCTATGGAAAATGGTAAAGTTATTATCTAAATATGTACTACTCTTATAATATGGACCACCTCAATATTTCGGAAGTTAGCGTTGCAACCGACCTGAATATAGTTGCATACGATGCCCGCGTTTAACGGAAATTCTCTAGTCATAGACAGTGTGTATAAGCGGCCGTCTGTGTCAGCAGCAACCATAAGTGCTTTGAACACGTTTTGATATTGTTTTTGGGTGAATTTTGCAAGATTATTACGACTGTGTTTATCTTATTAATGAAATAATAATGTACATTTTGGAAATATTATTTATATAACTGTTATATCTCAATTATTTCATTTTTGTATCTATTTAATTGAAACAAGATTAACTTTGGCGTCACTTTGATTTGTAATATGTACCCATTGAGAGGTTTTAAATATGGACCAGTGGTCCATATTATAAATTCATGTAAGTAATTCTTGTTTTAGATTATGGGTTCGACTTCGTCTGATCAACACAAACGACAAAAATGGGACACAGATGCAATGACAATGGCAATAAAAGACAAAAAATATGGGCATTAGCCCATTAGCGTAGTTTAAGAATTCCAAAAATTACGTGCACAAGTTTTAGCCCTCGGTGTCGGTCGTCGAAATTTCAGATATCGTCAACCCCGATGTTTCTAAAAATGCCTATCAATCCACAATTAGTAATCGTTTAAAAAACTAATAATACTAACTTCAGAATTTATAGTTAAGAATATATAGTTCAGAATATATAGCATATAGACTGCAGATTGATTCTTGAAATAAGTTAGTAATATTGCAAAAGAAATGCTATAATTGTAAGCTAAAAATTTGTTAGTCCATAGTGAAAACTCCCTAGTCCATAATAAAACGCTAGTGGTCCATATGATTAAACTACCCATTTTAAAATGTTCAATCATCATCATCTCAGCCACAAGAAGTCCATTGCTGGACATAGGCCTCCCCATGGATTTTCAAAAAGACCGGTTGGAAACGTCCTGCATCGTCTTCCTGCCATTTGTGTGAAATTATTAAATATCTGTATGTGATGTGGTACTTACCTACAACATTTTCAGGGGGGGGTCTATTCAATAACCCCCCCCCCCCTGCCCCCTCTTGCTCCCCCCCCCCCACCCTTGGCGACGCCCTTGTTTGGTAGATCATACTTCAGAGTACCATATAAATTATATCAAAATCGATGCAGTATTTTGGTTTTTATAACAAAATAACTGGTAAAATATCATCCAAGTGCCTTTATAAAAGTGAACAGCAAGTCGCGGTTGTGGTATTGCGTATAGTGAAGTCGGTTTTTTAAACTTTATTTATATTCATTGTAATGGCGTTTGAAGTCGGTTTTTTTAATAGTTTTTTTATACATATTCTTCCTAGTATATAAAATGTGATCATAGCGCGATCTCTGAAGGGAACACGTCATGTAATCTTTGAACGGTACCATTTTTTTTATCAACATTTCTTTTGTTTGGCTAATGTACGAACTGCGCGAGTATAATAAACCATAGAGGAAGGAAAAGATACAAATGTTTTCTACATTTTGTTTTCTTTTTTTTATTATGTCCGAGCGTTTTCAGTGTTTTGATTTAGTGATGAGCGGTTCTTCCAAAATTTAACCATCGAGTTATTCGAATGATTCCACGTGGTATTCCAAATTTTTATAGTCATTGGAATGAAAATATAGAGTGAATCCTTCGTTTTTTTATTTATTTAATTGACATGTAAATTAATAATGTAACATGCGAAATATTACACTTGTAATGAACGCTAACTAAAAAACGTTCCATTGATACTTTATATAAGTAGTTGCATGCATTTCTTTATTTATATTCTACTCATGCGAATGATGAAAATTAATTCGAATATGTTTTTTTTTCATTCGAAATTTCGAATAGCTCTATTAGTACATACAGACTTTAAGAATTATTCGAATACCTACCCGCTCGAATGATCAATCGAATGAATCAGTCATATTCGCTCATCGCTATTTTGATTGTTTTAATTCACTCAAGAATTCAGCTGTGCTGTGATGTGTTATTGAATGTAATAATTGTATCAAACAAATTTACTTTACGTACCTATTCGCAATCTGTGTACAATTAATTTCTTTGGCTAGTGATAATAAGTATTCAGAATGTCTGTAGATGCAGATGGAGAAGGCCTAAAGCCTGCTATCATGGAGAACTACGAATCAGTGATTGAAGCTCTTTCGGTGCGTAAAAATCTCATATTTATTTGAGTTTCAGATTGAAAACCAAGCTGAACGCATATGAAATTGTGTGCAATAGTTTCTAAAGAAGTAGATACCCTTGACAAAGAGTATGTAATGTCCTGCGTAAGTTGCTACTATATTGATTATTACGCTGATTATCAATAACAACGATATTTTTACACTAGACGCACCCCGCATACAGAAACCATCTGTTTTCTTAGTTGTACAAAGCTATTGTAAAAATGGAGTAATAGCCTTTTTTGTGCAAATTCAAGGTTAGGTAGGTACTTAACTTGAATTTTAACAAAATCAACTTACATTCTATAAAAGTATAGATATTTCTTAGACTCAGCATTTACCAACCTTTATGTGATTGAGTAGAGACATAGAACATTTGCAAAAAAACACCCATACAGACATTAATGTGATCATGCTAAACAACTAAATATTATACTACTTCCTACAGCCAAATGGTTTACCGATTTTTATTTGTGAGGTGTCATTAGATTTATCTGTACTTCCCAAGTATCTGTGCACTGACATCCTGTTTGGGATGTACATTTCCCACGCCATCCTACTAAAACGAACTGAGCGTCTTGAAGTAATGGAGCATGGCCTTGGGTAAAAAAAAGTGCTAAGTATCATAAACCTCCGAAATTTTATTTAAATAGGTTGTACACCAACTCTGCTCATACTTTCTCTTGATAATATAACACACAACATCATAACAACTTGATATTTTGTTTAAGGGTATAAAATATAATACTGGTTTTCAAAAATGCTATTTTGTAATTTGAAAGCATGATAGGAAAAAAGACAAAAAAAACAATATTAATCAGATCAGTTATTTACACTTTCCAGATTACTACAAAGTTTAAATAACAAATTTACTTTTTTAGAAAGAAGTACAGGAGCTGCATTTGTTCAAAGATATGTTTTTTGAAAACCATCCTATTGAAAAGGCAGATGAAAAAAATAACATTATTTTGGAGAAGAGAGATGTAATCGCTGCTAAGTTTGAGGCTATTGATGGTAATATTATGTTTTATATCAATTAAATGTACCTATATTTACTTGTTTAGTGCATTATTGTCCAAAAAGACTCCTAAATACCCTGGATCAACTTCAGCTGTCATTGGTATATTTACATTGTACAACAGAGATACAATATGATGGATTTTTTTGTAAATTTTAGTTATGTTTATTGTTCAGAATATTAGTATGTATTAACTAAATGCTTATAACTTTTTTATGGTCTATAACCACAGCACTACTAAATATTTGACAGCAATTGATGAGCAATCTGATGTAAAAAAACGCATTGACTCGAAGCTCATTGTTGGCATTTGACGGAATCCTTCTCCTTTGAAATTTATTGCTGACTAGGTTAAAAATCCAGTCTTTATCTATACTTATTTATTTATATAATATAATTGCAAAATCAACGGCTTTGTGACATATGATTCAAATTATGATAACAGAAAGCTAATTTCGTGGATAGTGTTAGCATTTAAACAATCATGATATGTATAAGCTGGCTCTCTCCTAACATTGTGTCACACTATACATTTAATAAGCGGCCAAGTACGTGTCGTGCCAAACGCAAATTCGGGTTCTGTAGTTGTACATCATCATTTACGTGAACAGAAAATTTGCACGAAATTTTAATTTCTTACTTCTCTAGGTACAATTTATAAAGTTGATCAACTATTACTCGTTAACTTGTAAAGTCTACTTAGCCGTGATAGTTTTCCTTTTAATTTCATTGTATGCATATACTAGCTTGAATTTTTTCATATCTCCAAAGCCAACGGCTTAGCCAGTACAGGGTCAAGTATCCCCCAAACTTGACTCTAACAAAAAATATCACTTCAAAGCTTAATATTTCGTAAACCAATACCTAAATTGAATAATGGCTTTCACACACTTTCAATGTTTTTGATTACCTATCCAATGATACCCCATATGATGGAGTATATGAGAAAAAATAATTCAGCCCCACTTTTCATGTTCGGGAGGTACATCCATGCTAAATTACAGCATTCTAGTACTAATATAGTCTTTGAGCAAAGCTATAAGGGTTCCTTGTTTACTACGGAACCCTAAATATTGATAACAGACTGAGTTAAATAATCTATTAGTCTAGTAAAAATAAATCCGTTTGTATGGAGCAGATCACAGTATTTGCAACTGGGGGGATTCTTTGAAATTATGATAGAAAATAACTAAAAATCAAAAATCAACAATAATCCCCGATTTATAGACTAGCTACGTTCCGCGGTTTCACTCGCGTAGTTATGAAAAACGGTGATGATTATGATGATGATAAGTAGCTTATGCCCATCTCCAGGTCCAAAGCTATCTCTATACTAATTTTCATAAAGATTGGTTCAGCTGTTTGAGCATGTAAAGGTAACAAAATTATCTTTTATAATATCATTATGAAATTGTGTCAAATGTATTTCAAAACACCAGTACATTCATTTAAATAACAATATACTTAGCTGTCTTTTATGTTGTCACAAATCTTATTTTTACTAGACTATAAGGTATATCTAAACCAAAACTTACAGAATTATGAAAAGAAAAGTTATCCAACTAGTAAAAACCTGCCGCCCTTATTACTAAAAGCGATTCTTTTCAGGCAACCTTAACCCAATCTATTCTATTACTATTTCAGAGGCATGCATCCCAACAGACGAACGAGCTCAATTTTTATACCTAAAGGGTCGTTGCTACAACATCTTGTCTTCATACGACCATCGTGCTCTGGAATGCCTCAGCAAGGCTGTGAAACTTGACCCCACCCTGGTTAATGCTTGGAATGAACTCGGGGAATGCTATTGGAAGAATTTCAACTTGAAGGAGGCTAAGGCGTGCTTTGAAGGGGCTCTAAATCAGGTCTGCATTCCTATTCATAATCATTTAGAATCGGGTTGGAAACGATATCTCTCCTTTGTACAGCGCATAGGTTGAGGACGGGACACATGCCTCTAAAAAAATTGCTTATCTAATGGGGAAAGTAGACTCACCAAACTGTGACGTATGTGGAGTGGAGGAGGACATATACCACTTGTTAGTGGAATGCGTTCGGCTTCACCGTGAGAGACGTTCACTTGAGGTGACTTACAAGTTGAACAAGCTGGACGTGGGCAGATTTAATAGGATTTTAGCGGATTCTAACTCTGACACAGCTAAAAAACTGTTTGACTGTGTAAGTTAAATGTCTACGTCTCAAATTATCAATAGATTAAGAATATACAATGGAACTGTCATGTTTAAATAATAAAAGTCCCAATAATAAATATGTATTAAATAAAACTATATCTCCATCTCTGTTATTCTGTATTGAAATGAAAAGTTGTGAATAACCCTACAGGTTTTTCTTTTGATATGAGGATTGTTTTGGGCGTACAACACAATGTATCAAATCATTTATTGCATTTTAAAAATACACTTTAGCCCTATACATTGCGCATTTCGTCATACAAGTGAAATCTGTTTTCTACCTTCTAAACCTTCTCCTTCTTCTAACCTTCTAAACCCCTTATGAATGTAAATCTACAAATACACATACTATTTGTTTGTAGGTCTAATCAAATAAAATAAACATCGAAATTTGGATAATATTTAGACATATAAATCCGTTTTCTTTTTTTGTATGGCAATTTCAATGTTTCTCTTAATAATTGTCAACAGAAACGAGACCGAGTCACGCTTCGCAGCCTATCCATCCTCCTTCGTCAGGACAACTCTACCAACCGTGACGAAGCCACCTCAACCATCCTCCGAAGTGTTGATTTTGCTAAGGAAGCAGTCGCATTGGATCCTACAGATGGCCAGTCCTGGAGCATTCTAGGCAATGCATACCTATGCCAATTCTTCCTAGTTGCTCAACATCCGGCAACTTTGAAGTTGGCATTGGGTGCTTACAAGCAAGCTTGGCATGATCCAATTGCGAAGGGACATCCTGATCTCCATTATAATAAGGGAATGGTAAGTTTTTTTTTTACCTCACTGCATAAGAAGGAAGGTAATGTTTTTCGAGTGTATGTATGTTTGTATGTATGCATATATATATATATATATGTGTATGTTTCTATATAACAGTCTACAGCCTAAACAACTTGACCGATTTTGATGTGTCATTAGATTCGTCTTCGCTTCCAGAGTGTCATAGGCTATATTTTTTTGTATTAATAATAATAGATCTCTTGCAAAAAAATATGCGTTTTTTGGTAACCTCCAACTAACTGTTTCGTAATAAATAAGTGGTTTTATTTGAATTATTCTAAAGAATTTTTGCATTAATATCCTTTAAACTTAAAAAAAAAAAAACAGAAAAAACTGACTTTAAAATATGCAATTCCTTTTACTTGGACGACATTTTTTCAGTTATTTTGTTATAAAAACCAAAGTACTGAACCGATTTTAATAAAATTTATATGGGACTACCTCTGAAATATGACCTACTAAACAAAAAAGAATAATCAAAAACAATTCATAATTGGTGGAATAATCGCTGAACAAACATACAAAAAAAAACATACAGACGAATAGAAAACCTCCTTCTTTTTGGAAATCGGTAAAAAATTCCAGGCCCTGAAATATTCCGAGTGCTACGACGAAGCGATCGAGAGTTTCAAGACGGCGAACCGACTGGACCCGCCGTGGGCGCCGCCCATACACGAGCTCAAAGAGCTCGTCGGCTATCTGAACTACATCGACCACCTGCTCAAGAACAAGGGCAAGATCAAGGCCAAACGGATCGTTCAAATGGTTAAAGTAAGCATTCGTTATTGATCGCCTAAGGTAAGGTTGCCTGGAAGAGATCGCTATTAGCGATAAGACCGCCAGTTGTTACACTAGGTTTTTTTTTAATTGTAAATTTTATGGTGTGTACAATAAAGAGTTTATCTATCTATCTATCGAGTGAGGGAAGCGAACAAAGGTTGCTGTGTCGACTGGCAAAATTTTCTTGCTTCTGTCCGGATATTTGTTGATACTCGCGTATAGATCGTATTTTTTAACTATTCTTTACGAATCTTAGTATACGGGCTTACACACAATTTTTCTAGAATTCTTGTCGGGGATTTTTTAGTAAGGGCTCCCCTCGAAAAATGGGGAAGTTTGCTGTAATAAACAAGTGATTGTTCCTAGAATTATTCTAAAGCATGTGCATTTATGATATTTTACAGCAATATAACACATACTTTCTCACCAAAAAACGTACACTAAACAGCATATCAAACGTAACGAAATCGTAAGTTTCACGGCAAGAACCTATTTCTGCAGTCGGGTATTTTTTTTATTTTTTTAAATATATAAACTTGTTTCCAGTCAATGGATCAGTCAATGTTCGGCGACTACCAGCCTGGCACAGTGGTGACGATCAACAAGCGCAAGGTTACGATGGAACATTTGAAGCTGAAGGAGATGGTAGACGGCGAGAATGCGGGCAAGGTGGTGATGGGACGAGTCGTCGGGTCCCTGCACAGCACCAACTCGGTGCCTTTGTAAGTAACAGTTACATCTCGCTCTTGGCCCTTATTCCGTATGATTATCGGTTTGCGTTGCGTGGCTTGACGTGGCTGCGTAGACAATGAAAATAACACTTTATTAGTATTTCTGACAATATTTGCCTTTTTCGGATCTGCCGGATGTCCCATGATGGTCAATTTTTTAAGTTTTGCAGAAAACTCTTTGAATGAGTCTATTTGAATGAGGTTCATGCACGCAAGAGATAATTGAACTCTAAGTTTGTAGATGTGTGCACTAAGACTTTTACACTATTTTATTCTTTTGGATAAGTTGCTAAGAAATACCGAAGATATTATAATTATTTTTTTGTCTCGCTTATAACGTGACCTCCTTGCGGTTATGGTCTGTGACGTCGAACGTGACTCACACTACGTGACTAGATATTCGTGTGCGAACACAGTATACATTAGTACGACACGTGAGTAAGCGAGAGGATTACTACGTCACGAACGCATGATTGCTGTCTCTTTTCACCTCATTCGCGCACCGTTTTTGCGTATGGTGTAGTGAACCATAGCTGTCTTTGTCGTTTTTAATCCAATTTTTTTTCTTCTAATCCTGTGGGGATAAAAAATCAGAGAAACTATTGCATTTTATCAATCACTACAAAGCTGCGAAATGAATAACTGCTTTACGCACTTTTACATGTATTTTATTGCTAACCTAAATAAGCGACGTCTCAGACTCTGCTACATGTGTTTAATGTTTTGTCTTGGACGATGACGATAATAAAATCAGATGAATCGATCTTCGTGAAATTTTGTAGGTAGATAATTGTTATTGTTACTTAATATTGTTCTGTTTTTTTTCTTTGTTGCACGCCCCGTCATCCACCCCTATCTTTATATATCTCCAAGTTGCCTGAAAGAGATCGTTTCTAGCGATAAAGCCGTCTGTTGTTTCTAGCATGTAAGCATTTTCTTATTAATCAGTGTTTTAGCTAAGGTGTAAACCATAAAGATTTTATCTATTTAGGTAGGTAAGTAGGTAAATAAAGAATTTAATGGAATATATTGTGATTGTGAAGCAATTGATTTGCTATTTATTTTATATCTTTAATTGAAACTTTGAACTATTTTAAGAAATCTAATTTTGCAATTGATGTCGTTTTTATATATTTTTTAATCGTAAAAATGGTGTTCATCATCATCATCTCAGCCATAAGAAGTCCACTGCTGAACATAGGCCTCCCCCATGGATTTCCAAAAAGACCGATTGGAAGCGGCTTGCATCCAGCGTCTTCCCGCCACATTAAAAATGGTTTTAATATGTAACAATGTATTTTTTTTGGGATAATGGACCCTAAGATAACACTAAATATAGTTTTTTCTCTAAAAAAATAAACTTTTAATTATGTATTTCAAAAAGTATTTTTTATTATTTTTCGATTGATGTCGTTTTTAACCCTCGACTCAAAAATAGAGGTGTTATAAGTTTGACGTATGTATCTGTGTTTTGTGTGTGAAGTGTAACATCGTAGCTCTCAAACTATAGATAAATTTTATTAAATTTTTTGTTTTGAAAAATACTTGATCGAGAGTGGTCGTAGCTAAGATTCATCAAAATTGATTTAGCCGTTTTTTTAATATTTTGGGCTTTTTAGGTTCATAAACTTACTTGTATATAAATATATATTTACTTAAAATTTTACAGTGTTACTTAGAAACGTATGTTAAAATCTTATTCGCCGAATAAGAACTAGTCACCTTCTGTCAGAAGGGAACTGTCACGCGCAAGAACGGAACAAAAACTAACTAAACTGCTCCTATTGAGCATTTATAAGTAAGGGTCCGGCCCCATGTCATCCGGCGTGAAATTTCACGGCATGGCGCCGGAATCAGACGTTTTTAGTAGACGAAACCGTCGAATTCCGGCACCACGCCGGCTTTTGTTTCCAATCCGGTGCCGTGCCGGATGGCTTGGGACCACAGCATAAGGCGGTTTGCTTACACACCGTATCACGCAATGTTCCAGCACGTTCGCGATAGTAGACGAGAGCATGTGTTGCGTCGCGGTGAACGTGTACAACTGGGCGGACGGGCGCGGCGTCATCATCGGGGACTGCGTCGCGGTGCCGGAGCCCGCGGTCACCTCGCATGCGAACACCACCACCTACCCGGTGAGATAACGATCGTTACTGTACAACAGAACACTTTAATACTAATACATACAGAACGGATTCTCCGCCTACAGACTCTCCGCCTCCCGCCAATCTCGGGTTCCTCACCCGCTCCCCGCGCTCGCGTTGTCACGAGCCATAATGTCCTTATTTTATTTGGTCAGAAAAAACCTAACCACAAATATATCCATTCCACAAAAACAAACCTGAAATTCCTGCAAAAATAAGAAAGTTACAAGCATTTTAATTTCATGTTAGACAGAGAGCACACGCTAGCGAACGATAACGTCATGGTTCAAGTTCGTCTTACAAATTCAATACAAACTGTTGTTTCGCAAGAGAGGGACAGAGCATCCCTACCCTAAAACTTTAAATGTTTATATCTCGGACGGAAGTTTATTGACCGATTTTTTTTGTGTATTACGTTTTAGTATATTATCAATTAAAACTATTATTCCTGTGAAATAAAATTCATGCATTTTCCCTATTGTCAAATGAGGCCTCCATTTGTAATCCCGTTCTGATCTGTATTACAGTTGAAACACCATTTGAGCATGTGTCAAGTCACTGATGTCAGTTGATGTTGACACCGAGCGCTTGAAGCGCTGCTTCATTTTGAAGTACTGACAAACTTGTTGCATGTTAAAAGCGCTGAGAAACCGATAGATAGCACGACGAGCGCCAACCCAAATTTCATTCATAGTGTGTGTACATATAAAAACAAACTTTCGTGTATGTTACTAAATAGTAAGAGTTTGTATGGAGTGTCCGACGTGTGATTTAACATTCATTAAAACACTATTATTACTAACGGGATATTTACCGTGGTTCGCGTTAATTTTGAGCTCCCGATATTTCGGCACAGTTACATGCACCATGTTCACGGGTGACTCAATATCCCGTTAATAATAATAGTGTTTTAATGAATGACCGTGATAGTTTTAAAAAGTGTTTAACACTCATTGTTGTAGCTCGCCGAGAATCAGAATCAGAAAATATATATTATATAACTGTATACAAAGGTGGTAGTATAAAAATAAGTTTTAACAGTTTTGTCCATCACGGACAACGTGACAAATCACTTTCTACATCTAGCTGTGCAAGGAAGGAATGTGAAAAATGTGGTGATGAGTATTTTTAGGATTCATGCCACATATAAGTTATCCACATTGGGTGACATATTTTTTTCCACATTGCCGCCAAAACTTAGTTCCGTTCGTCATAAGCTAAGGACAGTTACACGTCAGACACTCCATTCAACGGTGGCAGCCTGCTGAGCTAATAAGTGACACATACCCAAATTGACGTGCCTGACGTGATTTGTGCGCTTAAAGTCTGCAACAATAGTCTCGATTGACCCATGAATGGCGCCGTACCGTCAAAGTCCGGCAAACGACATAGCGAGCGCGGGGAACGAGTGAGGAACCCAATATCGTCGGTAGGCGGAGAGTGTCCACCTGAATGTAATATTATTAATGTATTCGTTGGTTTTAAAGTTGTTTTAACGGCAATTAGATACTAGTCCTATATGCAATTTTTTAATTTTTTCTTCGATGATCTTATTTTGTCAGCATAGTCATAGTCATCGTCAAATTCAAGTAAAAAAAGTCACGGTCAAGTCCTCGTCACCATTCAGTAAAGTTGTAATGGTGTAATTTTAGAACCATCGGAGAAGTGCAAAAACTTCAGCTATTAAACGCCAGATGGTGTGATTCGTTTTCTCTACGCACACATGCTAACATTTTATAAACCACATCGAAAGATATTTGTCTACATCTCGCTGGGGGCAGCTTCTCGTCCGGAGAGGGCGCTAGTTTCTTTGCAGGCTTCAGGAAACGATCGCAGCGACGACCGACGGGGAGCGAAGACAACTCGTTTATTGGTTAATAGTGAGGAAACTATTTAGTACGACGTGTACCGCAGAGAGGGCGCTTAATTTAATAAAATACGACGATAAAGAAGTCGATGGGATTTAAAGTTGAAACACTAAATCTGTCTAGATTTCATTTAAAGGTATAGTAAATAAATAGTCCCGAATTATAACGTTAGAATTTCAATGCATAAATGCGTGTATTGATATCTGCAATTACAGGTGGCGTCGACGTATCTTAGTAGTTTTGCGAAATCGTCATAATGGTGGTGCAATCTGGGGTGAAGTAGCTTTGTGTCACAAAGGTATCAAATCGAATTTGTTCTAGAAGGTTCGATAGATCGCTGATATACTACGAGTCGGATCGATCGGATCGGTAGTTATGACATTCTGGCGACCCGTGGATGTCGTTTCTTTTTAGAGATCCTTACTTAATAATTTCTGTGTTCGAGCAATATTTTATGTGCGGTATTTGAAATGTAAGTGTTTTATGCAGTGCTGATCGTGGGACCTTTGTAAATTTATAGATGCGAAAATTTATATAAGGCGGGTTTTTAAACTACCCTCTGCCTATTATCTCATCTGCGTTTAACTTACATTGTGTATTCTACATATTTAAATATTTTGAAAGGTTCGGACATCCAAAGAAGGCGCATTGGCTTATCACTATATACAGGATGAAGTGCATCGCGTAAAAGTGTGCCGAATTTTTAAATAACAGTCGGGCACGAGTCCGCCTCCGTTCCCCTGTAGGTGATAATCGGATCGCTTTATTCTTTTGGATTTCCTAAACTTCTAGATGATCGTAATTTTTCATGTTAACTTATTCATGGAAATATGAATCTTATTGATGTTCAATTTATTTCTTTTTTAACTTTTTCATTTTAATTGTAGCCATAAAGGTGACATTCCCGCATCACGGAAGTTATTAATTTTGTAAACTTTATTATGAATTATTTCTTTTTGGTAAACATTCGTTTAGAACATTTTGTATCCTGTATGATTTCCGATTGTATCAACAGTTATTGATTTTAGGAATAAACTTATTTTATATTTGAATTTAAATCTTTTATTTATTTAATTTAGTTTGTATTTGCTAGGAAGCGCTTTAGTCTCATGATCTCATGCTTTTTAGCGTTACAAAGTGGTTGTGACTTTACTGGAAGCTTCTATTGAGTTTTGCCGATAACTGGAAGATAGGTTTCACATCTTTATTTCACTTGCCCACATTCACACACTAGCTCGAACACTTAATGAATAAAACACAACCATTTTTACACCATTGCCATTCGAAACGAAAACGATATACGAGTTTAGGAAAATAAAACAAAGCGACAACATGTTTCCATGGCGTTCCCGCGAAAACTATTAATATCTTCTGTGGCACAGTGTTGCCTGTATTCAGTAGATTTATTTACCGCGCACTGCTAGAGTTTTATTATAATATTATTTTATTGACATTTTCAGGAAGCGATCGCAAATGAAACCTTTTTCGGCTCCAAAACTCGAGACAACAAGTCGACGGACGCCGTTTTGGTAAGTTATTGTTATGACAATAGGTATTAAAAACTTTGGAAAGAGAACTTTTGCGACATTGAGGGTGCTGGTGTCCTTATTTCATTATTTTGTTTGACAAGCAACACAACCACAAGATGTCAGTTCCCGTTCTATTTTTTGCCACAATAGTTCTTTTTC